>OY282586.1:43653788-45055574 GCA_958298965.1 Chrysolina haemoptera | reverse complement strand
GTAAGCCCATCAGAATTTGAATATTGAAATCACGGCTGCCAACAAACCAAGCACTCAACTAACTAATGAATTCTCTTTCCAACCGCTAGGGTTGAAAAACAAACACGGGGCTGCAATTAAAATACGAAACTTTTATATCAACAAACTTTCATACTCTGCGAACTACAGCATCTGCGGAGTTTTGGATTTCATTTAGCAAGTCCGAGAGAAAATAAAAACTTCCGGTCGCAGTTAGTTACTGATCTATTCTGTGTATGTTATTTTCCTGGAACATTTGAGGCAGAACTTTACAAATTATGATAACATTGAACTCGTTTTCGTCGTTTCATTTTGTCTGGATAGAAGTTTGTACTGAACTTGACTCTCGTATGAATTTCAGTGGAGTAATAATCTGGGAAACTTATTCATTATTATATTACTGGAATGTGAATATTTTGAAAGTTTTATTCTGTTCATCACTACTATTTGAGAGTATTTCCTCTAAATTGTCGTCAAGAAACTGTAGCTTATAAGCAGATTATGATATTTTTAATATACTTGTATGACAATATAGAGGGGAGCAAAGGAAAGCATGGAGAAAATTCTGCAAGGTTAACAACAAACCTCAAAAAATACAAGACCTCATACTCTTCGGAAACTCCATAAACTTGAAGGTGACTCTCAGAAACTCAGTGGAGGCACAAAAATACTGGAAAAGAATCAATGCTGCTACACATTTTCCAGGTTCTATCTTTGGCACAAATCCCAGCAATGAAGTACCTGTCAGCCTTCAACTTCAATTGCAAACGGTATTATGCATAAAGGATGAAATATTATTGGTGTATTACAGTGTATGTAGACTGTGAAGGATAAGCCGAATGACAACTACAAACCTGGAAATCTGTAAACGTGCTCTTCATCCCTAAACATGGTCGTTATTCATACGACCAAGCCAAAAATTACCGAAATAAGGCAATCATCCTTTCTCGTAAGAGGAATGGAACACGGATAGACAGGAACATAGGGTAGACCAACACGCCTATCCTATAGAAAAATCGTGCGAGACAACACGTCCTTCGAGAGTGTGGTTTGAGCGGCGAAGACTAGAAGGAGCACTGATGAAACCACCTGCAGGTGGATGATCTCAATGCTCCAAAATCGACAGGCCAAGACCAACATGTTGATATACTTCGCATCTGGAACGAGGTAGTATAAAAATTGCTGAAATCTTCAAATAGCCAGGAATACTATGACCAAGGATTCGCTGACGTCACAGTTGTCCTGGTACAGGAAAAATATGTTCAAATGAGTCTACATAACCGACTCCTCGATTTTCATGTACCTAATTGTATTCTGTCAAAAGTCAATGCCATTGTTGCATTTATCTTGGATGAAACCGATTCTTTTATTATCGCTTGCGTTACCCCACTGGTGATATCTGGAGGAAATCGAGTCAAAGACCACTGAACGTGTCGTTTCCTCTGAAAATTGCGTCCATCTGCCAACGGTTCGATCCACCAGGTGGGAATCGCTTTTGGTTTTATCTGGAAGAGTTTTACGGGTAGGTTAACACCCGAAAAGTCCTTTGTTTGACACCCACGTCCACATAACCTTCATTTTCGGATTGATAAATAAACCCACTTGCTATATCTGGATAAAATCGTGCCACAGGCCACTGAACGCGATGTCTGTTATCGAACATTGCTTTCTCCAGCCAACCGCTCGATCTGCCAGGTCGGTATCGCTTTTGATTTTTACGGAAAGATGTTAATAAATAGCTAAATGCCCAATAATTGCCGCGTTTCCCGACATCCACTTCCACATAACCGACCACTTGATGACTTGATTTTCTGATTGTAACCTCACTGGCGATATCTGGAGGAAATCGAGTCATATAAGCCACTGAACGTTTCGTATTTTTCTGGAAATTGCGTTCGTCAGCTAACAGCTAAATCTGTCTAGTAAGTATTGCTTTTAGTTTTATCAGGCAGAGGTTAATGAGGACGTAAGTGCACTATAGGTTTCGCGTCCTCGCGACCCTCTGATTTTCGGAACGATAACCAAATTGGCGTTATCTGGAGGAAAATGGTTATCTAATGGTACTCCTAGTGTATAACCAAGAACGACTTTTATACCTGCCTTCTGAAGGAACTGATCAATTATTCAATCTTTGTAGAGACTGTATTTCTTTCCAGGCGACCAAGCTACACTTGGACGGTGTATCAACTTAAACATTATAGTTAACTATCGCTTAATTGAACCAGCCTTTCTGAAACGAACTCGCGTACATGGGCGAAGGTTTCCTACAATATCAATTTCCAATTTCAGAGATGAAAGAACTACAAATTTTCGCATTCGCAAAACTAGTGTTCTGTGTCTGAGCTGTCTGTCAATCCTGTAATTTCATTGAAGGTAACAAGTGAATGTTTTCAGTTGAACTGTCAGAATTTAAGCTTAAAATTATTTGCATTTCAAAGGAACAGAACCTTTGCACATTGTCGCTTAATGAATAACTTATGTTGTGGTTTATTTTTGAGTCTCATTCCCGCATCTTTCACATTTTAGGTGGTGTTATAGTGTAGTGTGAAACGTCAAAGGTGACTGTAAAATAAGAGAAACCGGTATCTTGATTAATATCTGGTGCAATTAAAACCTGCATTCATAACGGAAATCAAAGTTTAGGTCAAAATTATTAAATCCTGAATACCGTCCGATGTCACCACCAAAAAGCTGGCACCTGAGGCACCGTCAAAGACGAACAAGTCTGCCGAAGTCTCAGAGACAATTGTTAGCGCTCAATGCCGCTTAACAGTGCATGCTAGATGTTGCTGAATTGGGTGCTCCCAAATAGAAGACTCCAATTCACTGCAAGACAGAGAAAGCGTCACATAAATAGGGTGCATTTCTTTGAAGACTTTTTCGAATCAACGAGTTGTATAATAATTTTTTCTCTGTGTAAACTATTGCTCCCAAGCTACCGCAGCCTTCTAATTAAAAAAAGAATGCAACGTAACTCAAAGCAGTAGGTATGTAATTATCAAGATCTCAGGAAAGCCCCAAGGTTGTGATGTATTCATCTACTCCTTAATATTTCCTGAACCTGCGGCGGATATTTTCTTCCGTGGCGTTTTTTGCTGCCTCCATCGAAGCAGTTATTATTTTCAATTCCTAAAAGATTCGTGCAGATAACCGCTGGCAACAAATAACAATTGCATGTCGTCTACTATAACTCGAACCATTATTTCTTGAGGCATTTGTTATGCACATCTTATAAGCCATTCTTCTCGCTGCATATAATGGAAGCAACTCCCAACACCAATGTTTATGATCTAGTGGGTTTCAATTCTAGTCCGGTGGCCAGCTGGCCTGACATGATCAAATCAGGTCCAGAGCTGGAATCATTTGTTTTTTATATTTTTGAGGTCGCTGAATGCGAATTTTTTAATTATTTTTTTCAAAACCCTATAATACAATTGTTATTAACAATTCAAATTCAAAATTAAAAATTGGCTTGGTTTTTCATTAATTCGAAAATCAAACCGCCGAGTGGGAAACGGGTGGGGAATTTTGGTATACGTATTTTGGGTATTAGTGGTATAACTCGTGTGTTAGTCGGGATTTAGAGGCATTACTTGAAATCTATTGGGTATTACAGGTATTTATGGCGTATTAATCGGGCATTAGAGGAATTAGTTAGGAATTTTTGGGCATCACACAGGAAAGGGAGGTGATAATCGACCAATACTGCACAATTAAATTCGTTGAAGGGCAAAAAACAAGTTCTTCAACATGGGAATTGAAAATTAAAGAATAGTTCGAAAAATTAGAGAGCACTGGCGGAAATCAGAACTGCAATTAACAAAAAAAAAGGTCTTCTGAATTGTACTTGACAACAAACCGACACGATTTTATATTTTTATTACTTTTCTGATGAGCATTACTGGCATCACTTGGGGTATTACTTGGGAACTACTTGGGTATTAGAGGCATTACTTACAATTGTCTATGTCAATTGGAGCCAATAAAAATAATAAACAATGAATTGTTGAAAAAAATGGGTGTCAAAAGTCACAACGGTATATTATCCAAGATTTTTGGGGACGACAATCACGATTTTGCCATTTGTTTTTACCCATGACCCACTGTCTCATTATTATAAACAATTTCAACTTAATAAAATGCTTGTTCGATATTTCCAGCATTCTGGAAAGTACAAATGGAACTTTTTCAAACAATCTAGTCAGCTCAAAGACGAACTCGTTCAATGCAAGCCTATAAAGTAAGCAGTTAAATAAACGATCCATAAAAAATTAATTGTTAAAAATAACTAGCATTAAAAGTCACGACGGTACATTATTCAAAGGTTCTTGGGTTCCAGGATCACGAGTTTGCCATTCATTTTTATCAAGGATCTGTTTGATCATTATTGGGAATAAGGTAAGCAGTTCCATATTCGCGATCACCATTGGCACCAGGTGGCGCTCCAAAACTCCGGGAAAACAAAACAAATGTTATTTATCAGTGTGTTACATTTTTTGAATTATTGAACTTTCACTTCTCTCAACTTTTGAGTTCCACTTTAGAAATGCTTGTGATAAAGATTCACAGGACATATTTCAGTATTTAACTGGAAAATGTTTGGTCAACAAAGTTCCGTAATTTTTCGAGATGAAATGACCTCTTTGGCCTTTCATCGATCGTTTCAATGCCACCTTTTGTATCTAGAAAATAGTTGGATAGATTTACGTCATTTATAAACAAATATTCTCTTTCTCTTACGTATAACTAATTGGCTTCCCGATTTTTAGTCAAATTCCACATGTTTTACATAGTTTCTGGAGAGGGGGTGCATGGACACATTTGAAGATGAATAATTCTTGCACTGTGGCACTGAACAATTTTTTTTTTCACTTGTCACATCAAAGATATGCTTTCTGCATTATATCAAAAAAATCGATCCAAATATAGTTCAACAAAGAAATAATCAACAATTTATTAACACGAGATCTTATGGCAGAATGTTTGTTTTCCCGGAGTTTTCGTTAGGAATTTTAAAATGTAGATGTTGGTGATCACGAATAAAATAAATTGTTAACATACAGAAATTAAGTTTCACTGGAAAATGTCATCAGAGCATGAGTGATTTTTTTCCTTTAATGGTTCTCGATTTGCATGTTGGGATTCATAGATGAATTTTAACCTTGGAATAATGTACCCATTGTGACTGAACGTAAGTTTTTTTTCAACAATTCGTTCTTTATCGATTGTTTATTACACTGCCCACTTTATAGGCTTGTGATGAACGAGTTCTTCTTTGGGCCAACCGGATAGTTTGAAAAAGTCCCACTTGTACTTTCCAACATGCTAGGAATATCGTTGAGTATTTTGTCACTTAAAATTGTTAATAATATTTAGAGAGGGGGGTCCTGGATAAAAACAAATGACAAAATCGTGATCCTTGCTCCCAAAAACCGTGTCCTAATGTTACCTCGTGACTTTTAACACCGGTTTTTTAAACAATTAATTTTTTATTGATTGCTAATTTAATGCTTACGTTAGAGGCTTGTATCGAAGGAGTTTGTATTTGGGCTGACTAGATTGTTTAAAAAAGTAACATTTGTACTTCCTAGAATGCTGAAGGTATCGATTGAGCTTTTTATTTATTTTAAATTGTTACTAATGATTACAAAGGGAGTCCTGGATAAAAACAAATGGCAAAATCGTGATCTTTGCCCCCAAAAAACCGTGGGATAATAATACCCCCGTGAATTTTAAGGTAATTCTTCTTCGAACAGTAATTTGTTTATCGTTTTTCTCGGTAACCATTTATATTGACGGTTTGATTCTATCGAAAGGAGGTTTTGGCGATTGTAAAGTACAAACAATTTCAGGTGTACATCTCTGGGTGACTCGGGCGAAAAACCAAGACAATTGTTAACTTTGAATTGTTAATAACAACCGAATTATAGGTTTTTGGGCAAAATACTCCAGCGACCCAAAAATTGCAAAATACGGATGATTCCATATCTGGACCTATTTGTCCGTTGGCCACCGGACTATTGTGTTTGTTTGGTGAATATTACATTGCGTATTTGCGATGTAAGTAATGCGTAACGAAGTTCGAGATATGTGTTTTCGAAAATTAAACAAGAAACGAGAAGATGGGCTTGCCTGCTAGCCGTATCTTCTTCATTTCCATAACGGGCTCTTCCACTTTTCTGGTTATGGACGAGTGTGTATTTTCTCATGTACTATATCCACAATTATTTATGTTTCTATAATACCTGAGCTGAGTGTTTATCAAGGAAATGGAATTATAATGGACACTGAAGTGAATTAATACATTCATATACAGTGAAGTACTGAAGTAACTCATTTTCTACATTATTGGTCATTCTCAGGAAAAAACCTGGACTCCGTCGATTTATGTTTCCGAAAAGACACTCCGTGACATAAGAAAAATCGCCCTCCTTCACCAACCTCAAACTTACTTACAGTTAACCCCCAAATTTTAATGAAAGATGATACCTCATTTGAAAGGGTATTACATTATTTCCCTCATCTGTCAAAATGTATTCGCTGATAAACCCGCTTCGTTCCTTTTGCGAATAAACAGCATGGTCCTTCTTGACAGTAGCTTGACTGTATGCAACCATTTCACAAGTCGAGTGACATATTGCCGTAAAAAATAATTATGTTCATTAATTTAATAAAAGAAATATGTACGTTGTGGAATAAATGTTATTAGTTAATTGACATATTTGGAAAATAATTTGATCAAATATAACTCGACCGTCGTTTATCAAATCGAACAAAATTTGGAATTTCCACATTTTTGTTTTAGAAAATTCATCTCGTTAAATTCGACGATTTACGCTTGAAAGCTCTCGGGTTTTATTCAGAACATAAATCTCCGAATTCAACTCGATACATTTTCAAATAAAATCGTTTTCGTTGAAATTGAAAAATGTATTCGCTGATAAACGAGGTCTTGTTATATTACCCTCAAAAAAGTGTCACGTATACTATTAAATTCGTTGCATATTCAATGCACCTTAATGTTTCGTACTTTTTGGCGGGCACTGAATATGAAAAAAAAAATCTCATAAAATAGTTATACGGAACCAGGAAGGCCACGTTTTCAAAATAGTTCGCAGGGTAGCATTTTCCGTAATAGCAAAAACAAATATATTTTTTTAAATGGAAAAACCAGTATATTATTTTGTCATTGGAATGGTCGCTTCCTTTCCTTCCCAGCACTTATTTTTTTATAGCCACAATATGCCAGTGGCAAATTTTCCGAAAAAATATGGAGTGATGCAGAACCCAAAAGTAGCACACCCATATTAGGACAATATTGATACAATATTGTAAAAATATTGGCAAAATATTCAAATAATAATATTGGTGAGAAAAAAAATGTGAACATTCGGCGATATTGGTCCAATATTTAAAAAATAATATTGGTGTAATATTCTCGAAGCAATATTGGCCTCAAAATGTTAAGCAATATTGGTACAATATCATTTGCATATATTGGTGAAATATTCAAAGTGAATATTTCGCCTTGGAAACATTGTTGAAATATTTCCAGAAATAATTTGAAAATTCTACAATTTCATTTCTACTTCAATTAACCACTGAGTAGATTGACTTGTTAACGCATTGTGTGAAGCCTTATTTAATAAATGTTACTATGATTTAGCTGTCGTTTCATATGTGGGGCCACCTAGCGGTTTCTTACCCAAGTTTGATCATAATTCATTTCAATATTATTAATTGAATATTCGACCAATATTCAAATTTCAATGATAGTGATACATGTATTTTGTAATATTGTATCAATATGGTCTTTCAAATATTAGCGTGAGGTTTTTGTAACAATCTCAATCAATAAGTATAGGGTCAATAATTTTTCGATTATGGATTAAATAATATTCCACCAATGTGCTATAAAACTTAGATATACAATAATGTTTTTTATCTCTAAAATCGATATGAGAGTAATATTGAAATTGCAATATTGGAGCTAGATGCTGGAAACAATATATAGGCAATATAGCTGCGATATCGGTGAAAATTATTGAACCAATATTGACCCAATATTATCAATGAAATATTGTTTTTCCAATATGCATCCATATTGGTTCAATATTATTTTTACATTTACAATATGTCCATATTGGACCAATATGAAAACAAGATTCAGCCAACATGAGGTGCTACCTGGGAACTGTTACTCCAAAGATCTGAATTCTGGTAAAGTGACGAAGAAAACACAAAATAGCTTGTATGTTAATAGAGAATGCTTCTAATGTAACTCCCATTTCCCTCCAATGATTCGATATAGGTTTATACGATTTCTTCCCTGTATATTGGTTTGTCTTGACATTCTACATGAAAATGACTATTTGGGGTTATCAATATGTTCCTAACAGTTCTATTTTTTGTGTTTTTCAATTGAGATGCAAAATTGAAGCAATATCTGTTGAATTTATCAAATTTGAAACAGAAGAAATGACAATAATCACTTTAAATCAATGTCTTCCAACCTGTTCGATTTTATGATCGGAACTATAAGAGATCTTTAATTATCCCCTTTTTTTAATGTTTTACTAAACAGTTAAACCGAATTTAGATATAATTTTAAATATCGACAAAAACCAAACAAAATAATGAACTGTGACATTTTTTGTTAACAGCCTGTTGTCTGATGTGCTGGAAAACAGTGTTCATTCATTATTAATTTCACAAAGGGTGAGTTAATTGGAATGGTGTATGCTGTGGGCGCTGATGAAGAAAAATGTTTCATGTGTACCTAATAGAAGGCATCCACGAGTAAAATTTTTGAATTATTGAACGAACTATTTGATAGAACAAGCAACATCGAATATGAAAGTCCTGCTAAAAAATATGACCTGATGAAAACCAATTAGCTATTAGTACTGCAGTCGTAGAAAATCCTTGGTTTAGTGTAAGGGAAATAACAGATATTTGAAGGCACCAAAATCTCCAGGAGTTCAAAATCTAACAAATTTCACCCTTACCGCGTCAAACAGCACAAGCAGATTTTTTCATCATCTAACACCTTATCACATCAAAAATGGAATTTAGTGTGATCCATTTAAGATGGAAGCAGCCTTATATAACTTTCATATTTCAACGAATCAAGCTAGAAAAACGCCCCAATCTAGCCGACTGCAATTACGAGCTTTACGCAGTCATTATTCACTTTGGTTCTGGAGCAGATTTTGGCCACTATTACACCTTAGCCAAAGATAAAACGGGCTGGTACAAATTTGATGACAATTGCGTAAATAGAATACCTTCTTTGGAACTGGACCTTTTGGAGCCTTCGAAGACACCATACATCCTATTTTACCGTAGAGCAGATTGTCACAATTCGTCGGACCTCTTTAGAAGTTCTCTATCAAGAAATTCCAACTCTTCAGATGATGTGTTGTTGCAGGTTTTTCTGGGTTTCCCTGCAGCTCTGAAAGCGAATGCGCCACCAATACCATTTAAGCCGCCCCGGAGCGCCGATCAATCATTTTGATGTTTTTACTTTGTTCTTGTTAGTTTCACTATGTTAAATATATCAACCTATTTCAACCGATTGAAATAATTTTTTTTTCGCTAGGTTTTGTAAAAAGTCCACTAGGACACTAAATTTCATGAGCAAATCTCCATTTCCAGGGCCAACTAATCTCATTTTTCAAGCTCAAAAATAAAAAAAAATACTAGCGATTTTTTAGAAAAAATCTGACTGCACCACTGGATTCGCGACATTAAAATGTGTCAATAATTTAAAAAGTAATAAGGGAATGAAATTTGAAAGATATGCGGTTCAATCAACCCACCAATTCAATTTCAAAAATTCAGGGAGTCTCAAAATATCACTGAATATAATTTCATCGAAATCTGTTGATAAATGAAAAAGATTAAAAATTATGAGGTAAAATGACATATTCCTGGAATTCCATCAATATGTTTTTGAAATTTTATTATCTTATGATTTTCTTATTTATGAACAGATATCGATGGAATTTTGAGCAGTGATATATCGAGACCTTCTGAATACAGTGGTGTATTCTGAATTTTGATAAATTTCTGAAATTAAATTGGTGTGTTGATTAATTGGCTTATTTTTCTAATTTCATTCCCCTATAACTTTTTTATTAATGTCACAAATACAGTGATGTAGTAAGAATTTTTTTAAAATATCGCGCGACAGGAAAGTTCCGAGCGCGTGCCATACTCGATCATGGTACTGTATAAGGTATCGGAAACTTTTTATCTGGGGTATAGACAGAAATCTACAAGGAACGAAATAATATGAAAATACCACATAAACAAGAGAGACGCACCACTGTGCGACTCTCCTGATACCCCACCCGACGTGTTAAGGGACCACGTGGCAATGCAATACACCGATACCAGCGCACGTCGATATCCCTTCTTCGAGCGAGTAGAGGAGAAATTGTAATGCTCTCTCAACATATAGCAAGCTATTCTTCACGCTCTCATGAAATCACCATACCCAAGATGAAAACTTTCCGATACTGTATGTCCAATAGTTGAAATAGATAAAAATAACTCACTATCTATGACGTCAACATGCTATGGTACTGAACCCATAGCACATTTGAACTTCCAGTTTGATGACCTACAGTCTACTGAAGTGATGGTTTGTGTCACATGATTATGAAGAAATATAATATTATTCTAAATCACTGATTGATTGTTTTCATAATGGAATACTTACCCTGAATGACCCCGCAACAGTGGGTTTGTTGAAATCTTCATTAAACAAGTAATTCAATCAAGAACCTACCTTCAGAATTGTCTTTATCATAGAACCCATTCTTCATTGTACGTACTCGGTAACTTTCATTCTTCCATTGTCAAGCAAGCCATGAAATGTTTATGAACGCTTGTCATGATACGACATCAGGAAACCATATCCCAATAATTCACAAATTAAATTTTAACCATAGAAACCCGAAGTGGGTGTATCTGTAGAGACAGTTTTGACGTTAGAAAAATGTGATATAAAAGTTTGTATTGTTCGGAGGGAACAACGAAACTTTGAGTGCCGTGGGATTTGATTTATTTGAGAAGTTAATGTGTGGAACATTGTGTCATAAGTTTTATATGCTCTAAACAGCGCGTGAACGAGTAGTGACCTTTTGCGACCCCAGGACGCCGACCACAGAGCTCTTGCGGCCATCGAGATTAGTCTGTGAGCCGATTCGGTAAACAATGACGCAGATTTCTTACCATCTATGGCTGATTTCCTCCGAACATGCCCGAAAATGGGCGGAGTGATTACAGTTTATTGGCGTTGCATCGTCAAAATTATAATCTTGAGTGATGCAGTAGCCTCATTAGCAGACGCCACTTAGAATGAGTCGCACAAAACGTTAACGTATATTACAGAGGTCAGATTTTCGAATAAAGTCTGAAGTCTTATAGGTACGTGAATGAATTCAAGAGAGCTGAATATGAAATGTAAGCCGCCGGTTTCAAAGTGATAATAGAGTTGTATATAAGGCTATCGGTTGAAAATTGAGAGGTCATGGGTTCAAATCCTGGCTGGTTTCTATTTTGAAATAAATTTTTCGGTTTGGTTGGTTGGTTGGTTGGGCATTGCGGCAAAGACGCCGCAAATGCCGCCGGGCTAGCCCAGTTTGGTGGAGTTCCGCCAAAGCATGTTTTACTGCATCTACTCAGGGTACATGATTCTCCCCACAGATGTGGGGTAAGTATCGGATATCTGGAAACAGGGCTCGACTGGAGAACTCCTAAGAAAAAAAAGCAATAATAATGATAATATGACTTCATTCATCATATTGAATATATTACGAACGTTCAACACTAGGTTTAACACGAAGGATCAATAGGCAGAGTTCAGCTACTGAAGTTTCTTTCAAACCCAACCTTAGACGTACATACCCAATTCTACCGAAAATTTAGTATTAACCTTCGAGTGATAACGTTATGTCTCTCGCACCGATCGATTCAAAATTTCGCGGTATAACCCCCTCCGAATTTTATTTTAACCTGCACTTCCCAGTACCTTACGAGAGCGCGGGTGTCTATTCAGTCGTAAGTTGGCAAGCGGGTAGTGTGCACCATTGAATAAAAACTTCGAATATTATTTACGATTCGGTTCCACAAACCGACGTTATCATTGCTGTTATATCTTGAGGTACGTATAATTTAAGTGATTTTTCATTCACAGTACTGATTATATTATATTTTAGGGTAATTACGTAAATAATGAATTACGAAAGGGAACAAGAATTGTTGTTACGGCTTGATAGAGAAGTTTTAACTGATTCAGAGGTTGAACCAGATGATGAAGAGGGGAGTTTGATAGACGATCATATAGAAACTATTGAAGATACAGACTCGGAAGAGGAGTTTGATAACGAACAAAACTTGCTGGTTCCTGAAGAACAAGAAATGCAAGCTGCAAGAATACCTTGCCTTATTGGTAGAAATGGAACTACGAGGTGGCGAAAATATCCTGCAACAGCACGAAATGTACGAACACGTGCCGAAAATATTGTCACTCATTTACCTGGCCCTAAAGGAGATATACGTCACAAAAAAAAAGCTTCGGATATATGGGAATGCTTTTTATCTTTGAACATGTTGGAAAAAATAGTTATTTACACCAACAAATTTATAGAAATGCAAGCCTATGATGTTTCTCATAATCGTTCTTTTAGGCAAACTGATTTATTAGAAATAAAAGCTTTATTGGGGCTTTTATACATTTCTGGTGCTAGCAAAAATAACCGACGAAATGCTGAAGATTTATTTAGGACCGATGGAATGGCTATGGACATATTCAGGCTTACTATGTCGCGGATACGATTTCAGTTTTTGTTGAAACATATTCGATTTGACGACAAAGCTACTAGACAGGAAAGAGTACAAGTAGACAAATTAGCTCCAATTAGGGAAATATACGACGAGTTCGTATTAAATTTGTCCCAACATTATAATATGTCAGCATACACCACTATCGATGAAAAACTCGAAGCATTTCGAGGTAAATGTCCGTTCAGAGTTTATATGCCCAAAAAGCCTAATCGTTATGGAATCAAAATATATGCCTTGGTCGACGCCAAAATGTTCTACACGGCCAAGTTGGAGGTCTACGTAGGGAAACAGCCTGTTGGACCATTTCAGTGTGACACTTCAAATTTAGCATTGGTGCCTCGTCTTTGTTCACCTATCTTGGGATCAAATAGAAATGTCACGTTCGACAACTTTTTCACTAGCCTACCTATAACAGAGGTACTAAAGCAACACCGTCTTACTACAATTGGAACATTACGTAAAAATAAATCTGAGATACCTCCTCAAATGTTGTTGCCAAGACCAGAAAAATCTATCATGTTTGCCTTTAGAGATAAGTGTACACTCGTTTCTTACACTCCAAGCCGAAAAAGAAATGTCCTATTAGTATCGACGATGCATTATGATGACGGTGTTGACAGGGAAACTGGCAAACCGGATATAATCATGGACTACAACAAAACTAAAGGAGGTGTCGATGTTGTAGACAAAATGTGCGAAGCCTACAATTGCGCTCGTGCAACTCGTCGTTGGCCAATGGTAATTTTTTATAGTGCCATGAATGTTGCTGGAATAAATAGCTATATAATTTATAACTCTAATAACCAAATAAAAATCAACAGAAGAAAATTTTTAGAAAATTTAGGATTTCAATTGCTTGATCCACATATTCGTCGACGAGCTCAACAGCAAACCATTCCAAGGATAATCCGTTCACGCCTTTCTGAAATATGTGGAATAGAAACTAATGAAGTTGTTCCTCAGAACCAAACTCATGGACGATGTACATACTGTAGCACTAAAAAAAGTCGAAGAACAAAATATTCTTGCACAAAATGTAAAAAATATTTGTGCCTAGAACACCTTACTGGATTATGTAGAGATTGTTACCAAGATTATGAAGCTGAAAATTTGGAGTGAAAGTTTCAGTTGTGCATATGGATTTCGAGAGTTGAAGTTTATTTTTCTTATTTTCTAATATACAAGTAACTTTTTACCGTTTTATCGAAACCAGATATTTGTTTTTTTTATTATTACTTTGAATTGATTAAAAGCCTGTCCATATAAATGACACTTTTTTTATTACCTCTCCTTTCTAGTTCAAACAAGAAAAATATTATAAATTTAATATATTCGCATAGAGAATAAAGTAAACTTTCATAATATTATACAAATTTCTGATCAACAATTTATATTTCAAATTTTAAATATTTTCGAATAGGTCGGTTTCATAGACCGACGTTATCAAAAGTTATAATTTCTTTCACGTTATTTGCGAAAGGTTAATATAACATTTGGAAATAATAGAGTAATGCATCGCTGCCTCACAAGACGACTTTAGAGCGTTTTATCAAGGTTATTCAAAATGAAGTATTTTAGTTCATGCGTGGTGGTACAGTATTGTACAGTTATGACGAATTTAATGAAAACCCCAGAAGTGTCTGATTGGGAATCAGCAAATCACGTTTATTATGGTAATCTTTATTTCGATAAAGATAACACACCTTTTGAAGCTGGTATACTGGGGTTCCTGTTTCTACAGTTATGGAAGATGAAAAGGAGGTGCATTTTTCTCGTTTCCATCATTTTCAACCAACCCGGGTTCTCGAAGGAGTTGATTGATATTATCATACTTACGTATACCGCATGCTAATAAAACGTTACTATTCTGATTTTTTTTGAACCCTGACGCATTATGTTGATCTAAGAATGGTCTGAAAACAAGTGGTCCGAATTCAGAACTTTGTAGAAAGCCGTAATGTTTCCTCAAGAAAGAAGATCAGTTACCAATCAAAATGACAAGAGTTCGCCTTGTTGAATAACTCTCGATAAGTTATACTGCACTGCTAGAAAAAAAAAACATGATGTTGTTCTAGTTTTTTACATAAAACGGTTGTATCCATAGTGCAGTTGATTACAATGGGACAAATAAATTTTTTCTCATCAACCTTCCTGAAAATTTCAGCAATTAGAGTAGTACTATATCGCGGGCGATATCCAAATTAAACATAAGATATTATATTCGTCATACTGTTCTTTCTATCAATTCGCACCCTCTAGAGAGCTGGAAGAATGCTGATTGGTCTTACATATGACAGTTCCAGGGCATATTTCAAGTGCACTGTGCTGCACTGAAATAATCCGTTCATCAGAACATTTATACCTCTGCCTGAGGTAAAAATATGCACAGTGCCTACTTTATTTCAAATTCATCTTGTGATTTAGTGTCTTCCTGCTGTTGTAAGATGATTGCTTGTTGTTTTTAATTGCCCTTTTTGGTCCAGAGTTGGGTGTTGTCAAATACAAATACATTCATATGAGCTTGGAGAAAATCTGCATCAAGAAGATTTTCCACGGGCGTGCGCATGGTCTTCATCATTTCTAGAGCACTTCTCACATTTAGGTAAGCCTAGAATATCAAAACAATATCTTGATTATCACTGGCAATCCGCACACCTAAGAAGCAATTGCAGATTCGTTTTTTACTGCATACCAATATATGCTTGTGAAAGCGAAGGTATTTACTGAATATCTTGTTTGAACTTCATCTTCCTCCACAGTTCCAAATTCACTCATCATCCCCAATAACTAACCTTATTGTGTCATGGACTAGGCACATTGAACCAGTGTTTTTGTCATTTCAATGTCCGTAATTATTGTTATTAATGATCGGTGACTATTTTTAACAATTTTTCAATTTGTCTCAAATATCCATCATCAAGCTTGTCATTTTCTGTTACTTTGGCCCTCTACTTTCCAGCAGAAATACAAAATACCAAGAGCTTGTGCTTTTTCCATTGTAGATACGTCAGAATTTTCATGTATGCAGATAGTCCGTTTTTGATTGGCATTTGCTAGTTGTTACCGAAAGCATTAGAAAGTGTATTCTTGTAGAGAAACATTGTCGGGTGTTGGGACAGTGGTGGTTCAGCAGTCGTATGAGCATGTTCAATCATTTTCTTTTTGATGCTTGCCGACAAAACTCCTATAGTATAGAAAGTTTGTGAAAGGCTGGATTATTTATAATAAATTTTTATTGACCAATTTCGCATAATGTGCAGATTATTCAAAACAGATCTTGATTGGTTGAGCAAATCAAATTTCAAAAAATGCAGGAAATCTTTCAACATTGTCATGTTCATTGATCGATTAGTTCTTCCCCATTCAAAATCGGGTATAGCTTTCAAGTTCTGCTTCCAATGTTTCACCTCGTTGGCGTTCCAGTATTGGCATACTCTCCATCACTTGTAAAGCCTGTGAATTTTTCTGCAGCCACTTGGTCCCAAATCGAATAATCGAACATCTTGATTATCGATTCATTGATTGGGAAATACCCGATTGATTTGTAGATACGTAATTCGTTTTCATAGAATTTATCTGTGCTGGAGAAAACTGAAAAATTCACATGCAAACTAATATTTGATGGGATAATTCCCCACAAAGCAAACCAATAAGACCCTGAATGCAATGATTCCCAGCAGCGAAGAAAGAAGTTCTCCTTGTAAGTTGTGTTGAGGCCCATGGACTATAGTACTCCACTAAGCCTATGTAAGATTTCTTGAAAGCTGCTAAGCCGACGACTTAACTCACTGTGGTACAAGAGCAGTCGCGGCACGCCATGATCGACGTAAATCATAATTTACTTCCCAGAACTAGCAATTAACAGCGTTCTTGAAACAATTTGCCCTACAAACATGGACTGAATTATAGAACATCACACCAAAAACATAATCTCAATAATTTCGTAATTATCGGGTTAGGATGAACGGTTCGTTTCAGAGGTGAGTTATTAGACGGGCTTTGGGAAAGTTTTAATTGATTCGAAAAGTTTCGGAGCTCTAGGATTGATTCAATCTGCGCAGAACGTAGAGGATTAATTGACACTGCAGCAAAAGTCGAAAGTTTGATATTAGTGGATACATAATAATCATTTCATAAGCGTATCTTCAATACTCAATGTATTGAATGGAAAAATCAGTTGAGAAGGTTGATAAAAGATATTGTAATGAGAGAATACAATTTCGAGAAATGCATTTCATAACACATTCAAATATAATTTGAATATTTCGAAAACTGTCTCTTGTTCAGTTTTTTGCATCAACGACTGAGTCTTTTTGTAAAATTTAAATCCTAAAAAGATAACTATACGATGAAGATTGCCAAACCAAGGTGACGGTTGAGAGCCCTTTCTCACACTGCCATCAATATGAAGCTGCTCGACACCAACATAATTTACCTAATAGTAGGTATCAGATCAGGTCTCAGTGCCAAATACATGCTTTTTCACAACTTATCCGAAAATTGTCACGTGGAAATGTGGTTTATTTTGTTCTCAGTTTTCCTCTTCTTGATGTAAGTTTTTAAATTTTTCCAATGTATCAGTTCAGCTATGCATGTACTAAATTATTTTCCAATCTTGTTTTCTTTCATCATTCTCATGCATGATGCTTTCCCAATTATTTGCTTTCTCCTACCTCTACTGATGGTTGTTGAAGATACGAGAGCCCGAAATTTCACATTGATTAGTTTGACTTCAGATTCCCGAAATACATATTTTTGTAAAAGAGCAGCGATATTTTTCATAATTTAAATGTCTTTTTATCGGGCGTTGTGTCGTTAAATTCGGATTTGTGTTTACTTGTTTGCTTGGGTTGGACATATTTTGGGTAGGATATACAGGGTGGGGCACCGAAACCGAAACAGACCGAATATCTTCAAAACGCATGTGTTGTGAAGAAAATGCAAAAACACGTCGATTTTTAATCCAAGGGGGACATCTTCCTATCATAACCTCAACTGTCATACCTCTCCCCCCACCCCTTGGTGGCTATCACCCAATCAATTTGAATGGGGAAAGTACTAAGTGTGACACATCATTAAAAAGGTAATTTCATAAGGAATTCAGCCATGTCAATTTTTGCTACCTAACTTTCTATTTTGGCGCCCTCTTGCGGGAAAAACAACTGTTCCGTATTCCAAATTATGATACTTCATTTGCAAGCTAATTTAACATAAATTCGGTGACAATGAATTATGGAATTTTTCTAAGGCAAAAAACAAAATGGCGGCTTCAGAATCGGACCATAATTTCAAATCTTGCCTGCCATTCAGAAGCCGCCATTTTGTTTTTTGCCTCAGAAAAATTCCATAATTCATTGTCACCGAATTTATGTTAAATTAGCTTGCAAATGAAGTATCATAATTTGGAATACGGAACAGTTGTTTTTCCCGCAAGAGGGCGCCAAAATAGAAAGTTGGGTAGCAAAAATTGACATGGCTGAATTCCTTATGAAATTACCTTTTTAATGATGTGTCATACTTAGTACTTTCCCTATTCAAATTGATTGGGTGATAGCGACCCAGGGGTGGGGGGAGAGGTATGACAGTTGAGGTTATGATAGGAAGATGTCCCCCTTGGATTAAAAATCGACGTGTTTTTGCATTTTCTTCACAACACATGCGTTTTGAAGATATTCGGTCTGTTTCGTTTTCGGTGCCCCACCCTGTATTTTGGGTACTCTTTGAATAATTTCTTTTTACCTTCTTAGAAGGCTCTCTTATTCAGTTTGATCATCAGTATTTGAACAGTATGTGTCTATGTAAATTTTATTTGACCATAAAAATCGTAGGCACTTTAGTCTTGGAGTCAATCTCTTTTCTTCCAGAATATTTTTCGGAAGAAATAATTATTTTTACTTTGAATTTGTCATCGCTAATAACGATCAATATATCTCTCTAGTTGATCGTTCAAAACTCAAATTCATCACGACATGTCTATTATTCGAACAATACTGTGTTGGTTCATATAAAAATATAACAAAATAACATAATTTACCTGAAGACGATTGTAGATTCAAGCAATTGCAAAGTAGTGAAAACATTTAAAGTAGAAGTTTTTCAACCATAAGACGGTGAAAGTCCAGAATGCAAGTAATAAAAATTATATAAATCACAGTTTTTCGTGTATTTTATCAAGAAACTCAAGGAAAGTACAATTCAGAAAACAATTTTCCACGAAATCTACTTCATCAAAAAAACTCAATTCAGTTCCAATCGCACTCTCACAAATTCTCGTTTTATTTCACAGGAAAACGTTTTATCTCTACATCCCCTACCAGACAGGGCTTCCCCTTGCATCGTCGATAATTTATTCATCGTTTCGTTTAGGGTCTTCAATCAGCAAGTCAGCATAAATATTATTCGATTATCTAAACAGAATGGCTCTTGTTAATGCATGAACGTACACCTAACTTAGTTAGTAGTAATCAATTCTCAAAAACTAACTCAATGCCTAGTAGATTCGTTCGAAGGGTTTTTACTATATTAAAATGATTTCAAGTAAAGTTGCATAATGTGGGATACCATTTTACTTTTACTGAATGAAAAATTTAAATTTTCAATTTGTTCCTATGACATCGAACAACTTTGGCTGGCGGAATTAAAGTCATCTATGTTGGAAAAGGTTTTGGAAATGGCTCTTGGTGCGCTGGTTTGTAAGTAGATAGCGCCTATAGGTCAGCGTATAACGGGGTGTTTCACATCAGGAACCTATATGACAATAATCAATAGTAGACTTTATTAATGTAGTTATAAAGCTTTGATTAATATTTCCGAAAATTGTGTGCTGATGGCATCACCAATAAGTTCAATATTTAAAAGTCCTAAAAAATGTTTAGGATTGCCCAATTGAAAATAGATGGCAATTGAAATTAATTCAGCAGAAATGTGAATTGAAAAAAAAACTTTGAAGAAGTTAACGTTAATGAATATAATACAAATATGAAATTGTTAAAATTGTTAAAATTGTTTTTTCCGTTAACCAGCTGTCGTCCCCTTACGAACGGCAGCCCTCAAAAGTCTAAACTTGTGCGAGCCAAGGATTAACGACGTCTTACCTTTTAACGTGCGATTCCTAGCACTTTCTCGGGCCATCAGATAAAAATCTGAAGTCGCTGAGGATTCGAACCTAGCCGACCAGCAGTCAATGGTTTTGAACACTTCAGTCTCAACCACTGAGGTACTTGAAAAAGATGACCAATCAAATATCTACACACTCTACTACAAAATGATCCTCTTGAAAGAAAAATTATTTCTAATGGGTGAATAAAAATGTTGTGCCACGTGACACAATCCAACCAATAAGCATAAGTAGCTGATGTCCTAGAGGCAAAACCACGCAAAACCGTGACCTGCAATAATTGTGGCTTCCATTTCATTCTATTTGACTGTTTGTATTAGTTAAGAGTGCCCATCGGCATAAATTTTACTGAGAGATACTCTCTCCAAACTTTCTGTATGGCTTATTTGGACCTAATCTTCCATCGTATTTTGTTTCGGGGGAGTTTAAAAAAAAGTCCGATTTTTTTTATGTATTGTCCTCGTATTTCCCAACGACGGAAAAAAAGTTCATATGAACATAGTTTCTTCGTTTCTGAGGTACAGTGCATTAAAAAAAAATAACTTCATCGCCCTGTACCTCAGAAATGAAGCAACTCCGGACATATATACAAAGGAACTTGTTTTCTTAAATCGACCTCTGTATTTTCGTAACGTAGTTGGGAAACACGAGGGAAACACATATTTTTTGAAAAACGCACCCGAAAAAATTCACAGACGAAAATAGTGGCCATACAGAAAGTTTGAAGAGAGTATCAGTAAAATTATTTACGATGGCCACTGTAACTATATTGAGAGTTTTGTCTGTAATAGTTGATAATAATTTTGTTTGTAGCTGCGTCACTGTGAGAACTGTTCCTAAACCATGAATGTAATATGAAAGTCAAATCATTTTTGAAAATTGAATTTAGCCTTTATATGTGAAGACGAGTGTGAATATATTTGAAAGATATTGTGGTTTTCAGCAGTTTGGCGAATAAAAGCGAATGGTATTGTTTCTGTATTCGATCAAATTGCGATGTTTCACTGATAACAGTTTTCATTGAGACTTTCTCATATACGGGGTGTCCCACAACGATCAAGACAGAGAATATGTGGGAACTCCAGAGTAGTTTAAAATTGTAATTTTGGAGTTATACAGGGTGCCCCAGAATAAAGGGGACAAACTCCGAGGGTAGAATCCTCACTTCATTTTGAGGCTGAAATTTCCAATAAACATATACCCTCAAATGAGTATTAAGCGGGTTACATGGTGTTGAAAGTGACACAAAAAAATATATTTTCCAGAATAACTCCATAACGGCTTAACTTTTCTCAGTTGCATATTTCAAGGCAAATCATGTGTTTGTAAACAGGGGCGTACGGTAGGTGGGTACCCCTATTCGCCCCTCCCCAACTTTGAAGCCACTGGAACAATATCGATTTCGTCTTCTTTTTCTTAATCCCCAATATTTCCTATACACAAAAGGAATACGTTTCGTTTCACAAATATCAACGGTTTTCGAGATATTTGAAGTTGAAGTTCGCTAAAACAAGTTACTAACAAAAATTAATTTCTTTCAAGACAGCAGTCTTGTGAACGCAGTAACTTATCGGGCAAATTAATTAATTTGCCCTTCTACACTTGTACAGATTTCTTTGGATTAAAATTTTTTTCATTTTCAGATTGTGGAAGGTCATAAACCCAAAAAATCATGTCATGAATCTAACTGATTTTTGGTTGGATCTATTCAAGAATACCATCGGTCAATGTAATTTTCGGTTGATGCAAAAAATTATGTTTATCAGTGAATATCCATTTCAGGAGAAGCTATACTATGCAATACGGTATTCGCTTTTATGCTTGTATAGATTTCCTTGAATTTACATGTTCTCTTCAGACTATGAAATATTAAAATTCCAAGAAAAAGTTAAAAAACAAGTTTCCAAACGAAGTGAAACTTTCAATCAATACTTCAAATTATTGTTCATCGACTATCCTAATGATTCCTAATACCTCCAGATGACTTGAATGTTTCAGTGAATACAAAGAAATTTGTTTGAAATTTATAACCATCTCTATAAAGCATTGAAAATAAAAAAAATAAATGAAATGTAAGCCTCATTGACCGTTATAAATAACGAGTCTGCAGAGAACTAATACAACCGAAACAAAAATCGTTCTATCAGCATCATTCAACCTGGTCGGTGATCATTTGTAATGAAAAACAAGAGGAGATACTTCACAAGCAAATTCAGCAAAGGGATAAATCCTCCTACTCACCTTTTCATAACAATAATTCAAGAAATGAATTTATAGAGCAACCCATGGAAACAAAGGCAATACAGTTGCAAACCCACCAGTGCATAACAAGAGATTTATATTTTTGCTTTATGGTACCGCCTGTTTCATTTTTATATTATCATTGTATGTCCAAAGCTGTTAAATTTTTGAACTGATCTGGTGCTACATATGGTCAACTGAAACAATTTGTATTCATATAGTCGGTTTACCTTTGCCACGAGAATGTGACAAGAAAATCAAGATCTAATATAGAAGATATGGTATATAAGTGAACGTCACACCAAGCTGTGAAATATTTCTGAAATAAGTTGGCAATGATGCCAAGTTAATCGTTTTTATCGACGCTACAAATTCAGACAAATGGACAGTCGAATGGCATTTTTCATGGCAAGACAAAAAAAATTGATAGTCGCGTTCTCAAAATATTTTGTGAAATATATTTGTTTGAATAGAACATCCAATATTTCATTATGTCTTTGGATTCATGATCACATCCTCACTGTAAAAAATTCTATGTCTTTTATTTTTTTTTACTTTTCCGTTTCAAGAAAGATATGAAACGTTTGTTATCAGAAAAGTTGTATTACAGTCTAGACAAGTTTGATAATGATAGTTTTCAAAAGTCAAGCATACAATTTTCTTTACTATTTAGTTTTCCTATTTCATCCACATTTTGTATTAAATTTTTTTTCACGTGCATACTCTTCAACTAACCATAATTTTATTTCCGGGAACTAAGGCGTAGCAGAGATGAAGGGGTCCTTGGCATGTATTTGTTTCTCTATCTTTATGTTGTTGCATCTCATCATCCACCAATGACTCTATGTCGGTACTACTGTGGATTCTTCCGGGGTTTTCCTGTACTTGAAGTGCCAAATGCACAACCTACATTTTCAAATCACCCATTGAAACTTTTGGAATCTGTCCGAAAAAGAGCCATTCGTCTCGTCGGTGATACTTACGAGCTTGCTTACCTCTCTGGAAAACCGCAGAAAATTAGTCGATATGTTTATTTTGACGATGCTCTTCTAAGTAACCATCAATCCTTTCACCATTCACCATAGAGACTGGTGCGTTGAGCTCCGTCTTCAAACCCATATGCCGTTATTTTGAGACATGTCGTACAACTTTTTCCCAGGGCTCCAATGAACGGCAAAGCTTTGGAACTCGCTGCCTCGGGAGGAGTTCCCTGAGGCATACAGCTTGCAAATTCAAGAATAACACCAATTCCTACCTACTTTATCTCGGTTTCACAGGGTTTTCTTTTTCGTAGAAACGAAACAATGAACTAAACAATGAAAAAATCTCTCCACAGCGTGTATAGTGGTTGTGTTCTTTTTTACCTGAGCTTATGTGTAAATGGAAGGAAGTATGATCATTGGAGTTTATAATTCAGTTAATTTTAAAATTATCATTGAATTTTGTCTATAAGTTTCTATAACCTCGGACAATAAAGTATAATTTGACTCTGACTTATTACAGTTCTAATTTATTATGATTTGATTATTAACCTAAAAAGTGTCCTACCTATGGAAAAAAGTGTTATAATTGTAGAAGAATAAATCATCATTCTAATGTTTGCAGAAGCAATAGGGTGATGTACGGAACAAAAAAGAGTATCAATGAAGTTGAATGAAGTTGTTCTCACAGAAAATGACAATGAAGAAAACAGTGACAACGAAATAACTTCCAAACTTCAGAAGTCAACCTTGTATAAACCGACGTTTTTAGGAAACAATTTAAAAAAACCGATTCAATCAATTCAATTAACCTTGATAGCATATGGCAGTGAATGTTAAAAAATCAGACTTATTGATGAGAGAGGATTTTGTTATGATATAAAAATAATTCTGCCATCACTTCCTTTATTGTTGTTGATGCCATCAATAAAACATCATTTCGATGTTTATCAGGTTGTATAGAATTAAGTTTTATCAAGAATTTTGATGGTTTTCACTAGAAATTCAATTCATTTAACGATGTTCTCATCTATTCTGTTGTTTTTGAAGTTTTGGAAAATGTTCAAAACATCATATTACTTTGAAAGAAATTACTATACCACATGTTGTTTCTTGTAGAAAGGTTCTTGAGGGTTTGTTGAAGAAAGTAGATAAACCAACAAAATCTGAGAAATCCACAAAATAATAAAAACATCGGTCATCGGAAAGAGAGTGAAAGAAAGCGATGGAATTCGAAAAAATTTACAACCATTTTGGACGTGCAATATTGCAAAAAAAAACAATGTCAGTCAGAGTACCAAAAAAAAAAGTTAGAAAAATTGTGGAAAACATTTGCATTCGAATAATTTCCGTACATGACCTGAAAATTTTGTAAACATTCTAATACTTGTCAAATAGCTTGAGGCATGAAACATCATTATACTTGTGCCACAAGATAAAAAAAAATCATTGTTTTCATGCTCTATTGGTTTATGTATAAAAACTTGTAAAAGAAAAAGTTATTTTATGAGTATTCTTCGTAGTATTCATAATACAAAAATCTGCTCCACACAGGGGCCGTTCAAATATTACGTAAGCAGAGTTTTTGTAATTTTTGACCGCCCCCCTCCCTCATCGTCAGCAAAAGTAAGCAAAGCTCTTACCCTCCCTCCCATGCTTACGTAAACATTTATATAAGTATTTTTGCGATCGATTATTAACCTCGTCGAGTAGAATTCACGGAATTGCGTTCGAAAATCATGAAGTTGTGTTTATTCAACTCTAAGACTGTCGTTCGAAAATACCCGAGTGCCACCAAGTTAACTCTATCAACTCTACAAAATAGGTAGGTAAATTCAACCCTGATAACGGTCGGTATAAAAGTGAGAATTTATAATATAAGATCATATAGTTTAAACTTTTCCTGAAAAGTTGCAGAGGGTTCTGCCAACTGAATTTTCCCAATAATCCTTTAAATTTTTCGTATTCGTAATATAAATAGCATATGTATATGTAAATGTATATGTAAATGTAAATGTATATGTAAATGTATATGTATATGTAAAAAAATTATAAAATTTCCTACTATTGGTACAAAAGTTCTGTGCGAGGTGGTTGACGACTTTGGTGTAAGTGGTTTCATTTATTTTCAAAATGATCTATTATTATATTCTATATTTCAGGAAATGTACAAAAAATAATAATAGTTTGACGAATGAACTAGCAGATTATTATTTCAATATGACACCCCAATGAATATGAAATTAATAATTGTAAAGACATTATACATTATAAGATGTTCATACCATTTTTCTATTTTTAAGGAAATAAAACAATACCTCAACATAACAATATATTTTCGATATCAACATAAACTGAACAAGCAGTGGTAAACAAGTCCGTTCGTATATTACCTGAATAGTAATTAACTCCAAGGTAAATTTATGAAACCTTCCAAAACTTTACTGCACTCTGGGGAGTTCATATTCGAATGCACCCCTGAATATGTGTTTCGCTTTCGAGCATAATAGGGTTGCCAAATGTGTTCAAATCAAAATCGACTAAATTTTGCAGATAATCCGAAAAAGTGAATAATTAAATATTGCTGACGTATTCACCAACCATGCTGTCCCCATGTCATCAAAAATAAACAAATCAAAGATCCGCCGCCCCCCCTTTAGTGCTTACGTAATACCTGAATGGCCCCACACACATTTCCGAATTCTCAAAATTTGTTGATTAGTAAAAAAAACGATAATAGTAGGCGTATATGCTGAAACTCGGCTAACATTTGAACGTATACACTACCCCTATACTGCATGCGAAGTAACAGGAATTACATAAACAGAAAATCCACTGCTATCAAGTGAATTATCCTGGTCTCGCATTTCTCGTAATACCTTTTGTGTGTTCCCCAGGAATTACAATATAACGAGGGGTGCGAGGCATACAAATTACTCTCATAACCTCTGCCACGGCTTTTATTACAGTAATATGGAACAGGATGAAAAGGTATGGTATATCCCGCATCGTTCATTCAAGACCTGATATATTTTATTGTATAATTATGATTGATGACATCTGCCGGTAACAAGGGCAAATATCGGGTCTTTCACGAATGGACTCACATACTAAAGAGAATTGGGAGTAGTTAGAAAGGGTTTAGGGTCAAGCTATTTTAGGATGAACTAACGACTCTAGCGTTCCTTATTTAGTAAAACAAAATTATAGAGGTATTATGTGTTTGTAAATCAGATGTTGATTATGAATATGAATATGAGTCGTATTCAGGCCTGTAGAGAGAAATTGTGTCCCGGAGAGGATGGATTTACTGCACTGGTACCTCTTTCACTCACAGCAGTAAAAAGGGGGGAGAATAACAAAGGGTTTATGCAGAGAAAACATACATGTCAAACTTTTCCTTGGATTCCAAACTTGCTTATTTTTTTCAAGAATATGTCGATATTATTCATAGTTCCGAACGCCCCCTGATTGTTGTTGAATTATTATTTCATATCATGAATAAATTCAAGGAGTTGATCTTTAATCTTGTGCATGGCATCACCATTAAGAGGTATGCATACCCCCTAGCTCGCACAAGTCTTTCGAAGACTTCTGAGGGTTGCTCTTAAGGGGGCAACCGGTTTATGGAAATAATAATAACAATGTCAAGCTCTAACAATTTCTCAAATCACTGTTAGTAGTTATTTTCAATAATCAAAGATGAATTTGCTGTTTCAAGCAAAATAGTGCTAGTCAAGTAACCTCCCCCCTCGTATATTTTGAACGGATTGGAGATTTTCTTTGAAATTTGTTTTGGTGAAATGGTCGTTCAGAAGCTTTTTTTTTATACCAAAGGAAAATTAACTGTCTTTCATGGTGGGTCGAGTGATGCATCATTCGAAATGTCTTTCAATTTTGATAGTTTATAGGCAACTTTTTGACAAAAAAAATGTCTATTTTTCAAAATGGCGTCAGGCCGCCATGTTGAAAATGTTTTTAAAATCTCTTTGGGGGTCGAGTGATACCTCATTTCGATCATCTCTAAATTTTCTATACGACAATGGAATATGAGAAAAAAATATTAGATCAAAACAAAATGGCGGCACATAATGTTGGAGCTCTGCTAGGAGGATCCTTTCGAATCCAACTAGTTCCAGTAAAATCGTCAAATCTTTTAAACCCTTCTAAAAAAAATCTCTACAAGACAGATAACAAAATGGATAATAATAATGGTTCCTCATAGCAGAGCTCTAACGTAATGTACCGCCATTTTGTTTTGTATGAATATTTTTGTCTGAAATTTTGTTATCGTATAAAAAATTTAAAGACGAATCAAATGAGTTATTACTCGACCCCCAATGCGATTTCAAAATGGGGGCCTAACTTCATTATAAAAAAATGTACATTTATTTATTGTCAAAAAGTAGTTTATGAACTATCATTCAACATTATTAAATTTGAAACGAAAGTTCCTATTCGTTCAAAAGTTAACAGGGGTGAGGTAACTCAATGAGAGTTCCAATATTATGTACCGCCATTTTGTTCTCGATATATATTTTCGTTTTGAAATGTTGCTGTTATATAGAAAATTGAAACATGTTTAGAATGAGGTATCACACGACTTACCATGCCGTTTAAAAAAGAATTGTAAAATGGCGGCCCGACGCCATTTTGAAAGAAGATGAGTTTTTTTTGGTGCCACAAAGTAACGCATGAACGACGATTTCACCAAAACAAATTTCAAAGAAAAATTTTATTCCGTTCAAAAGATATGAGGGGGGAGGAGACTTTTGACTAGCACTGTATATTCCCAATTGTGTCAAAAGCTAGTTGTCATCTATGGTACGATTATTACTATCTCTGTCAGACGAATTCTTGTTGAATGCTGAGGTGATAATCTTCAGTTGCACAGTTTAGGTTTTGAATGAAAGAAGTTCATTTTCACTTTTTGTAATCTTACTTATTTTGTTATTAATTTCCTTTGTAATATTTTCAGAAATGTGACTTACGCTACTAACGAAAACTGATTTAAGAGCGTTCACAATGTTATTGTCTGAACTTACATGTCTCCGCTCAAATATAATTAGTTTCTTATTTTCATTTTTCTTTATCAAGTATGTTATGTACCATTTTTATCCTGAAATAAGTATGAAGGCAAAAATGAACGATCATACAGTTCCAATCTAGTGGAATTTTATTGATATCAGGTGAAAATTAAATAGTTTTTCAGGAGTTTTTATCATACCTGAGTATATAAAATCATTGCTGATATATGATATACCAGTTGATCTTTCTGGAACACTATAAAACTTTAAGGTCCAAGTTATCGTTAACTGATTTTTCCTTTCTGTTTTCATCTTAAAAAAAAATGTGGAAAGCAACATCTTTCCTGTCTAACCGACAGACCCTTAGGTAAATGAATATTTTTAGATTATTGAAGAAAAATATTTTTCAACATAGTCTAATTATTCACTTTATCTTTTGTCACTTCTTGTTGCTAATTTAATAGCCCCCTATAAAGCAGCAGATCTTTATTTTTGATTTAGCATTCCGCTGCACCATCAATAATAATTGTCGGTAGAAGTAGAAAAAAAAAATTAAGACGGATTTTACAGTTGTGTTGATTCAAAGAAGCGAGTTAACAAACAAGTGAACCACTTATTTATTCACTCAAGACACGCGTGACATTTGGCGACAGCGACGTAATAAGTGGTACTGAAGAAATAACTTTGAAGAGGACACCTGTAATTACTTGGTAAATAACCAATTCAACAATCATGAGGAGATTGCAAGCCAGCAATTATTCTCGAGTTTTTGAAGATTATGGACAAAGTGCAAAAAGAACAGACAAAAATCTTGTACTAAATCGACATGAGAAGAAACCAGAAATGGAATAAATAAAGAAATAATGGAGAAATACACTATTAGAACGAGAGCTTCTTCGGCAACTGAAACAAAACAACGCCAGCTCCTGCAACAAATTATCAAAGAACAATTTAGCCTGAGATTCAGGGAGAGAAGGCCTGGGAGTCAAATTAATTGGGAGGACTACCGAGAGGCATAAGAGGAGCACATGAAGGAACTCTTTAGAATATAGGTAATAATGAGAGGAGAGGTGAACCAGAACTCCAAAGAAGAAGAAGAAGATGAAGAAGATGATGTTTCTGTGATAGGATTGTTTGTCACAGAGAAGCCAAAGTCACAAAATCTCTAGAGGTAAGATTGGTGAAGATCGGTGGACATTCTTTTTTTCATGTTTAGGTTCCAACGGAAAGGAAAATCCTGGTGGTAGGTGGTAGGTAGAAATTGATATTTTTCTTGAATTTCTGTAGACTTTATGTCTCAGAGAACAACTCCCGAGGAAGTGAGTTTCAAAGCATTGCCGTTCGTTGAAGAAACGAGCCCTGGGAAAGAGATATTTGGCATGTCTCTAAAATGATGATTTAGAGGTGGTGAGTTTGAGCTTATTGTGGAACAATCGATGATATTCCAGAATAGCATCCATCGTATGAAAATGTCTATGAAACGGAGACAGATCTCCAATTTTTCTGCGGTGATCCAGAGAAGTTAGAAAGCGGAGCATTACCGATGAGACAAATTACTGTGTATGCAGGGACTGCACTCCATATTTGGAAACAGTATTACCAAATTAGGCTTGAGGCATTGGATATCCTATAATTCTTCCCTGAAAGTTGATAAGCAGGAGTAGGACTCATCAAATCTGCTCACACCCTAAGGAATTTATCGTACAACTCAGAGTACCTACAAACCTTCATAGACCAATTGAGATACAGTCAAAATTATTGAGGAATGTAGTCTTCTGAACAACTACAATGCAACTAACCGAATACTAACAACTAAATAGCTACTTCTTAGGTTTGTTTCTAATATGCCAGGAATTGGATATCATTCAGAACATCCCTCAGAGTAGGTAGGCAGGAGTAATACTCAATTTTGCTCATCCCCAAGAGCCCATGGAGTTATCCAGGAAATCGGACCAATCATTTGGACAAAGGATATTGAACTATCTGCAGTTCCTGAAAGCATCGTTTCAGACCATAAGTGTGATAGTTTGCTGGAATCGTGTCATAGGGAGGAACATAGAAATTAATAGTTTTTAATCTGATGTCACGTGACCGAAAACAGAAAGCTCATTAGGTAATATGAAGAAAACCTATACCAATTGCTTTAATTTACAAACTCAAAATTACAATTCTCTACTACTCTCGAGTTCCGAGATATTCTTTCTTAATCGTCGTGCGACACCTTGTATATTCACGAGGACAAGTGAGAATGAATAAACTGCTCGAGTAAAAAGTAAATATTATTGAAATACAGGAATATATTTGAAATCTATATGGAGTAAGGTACACTGATTTACGATACTTTGAATATTATTTATATATATTTATATATACCAGTGATATTATTAATATTTCGAGGAACCCATAATGATTTTCTGTCGTATGATATACGATATCCAGGATGTTCGTGACAAACATTTTCATAGTTTTCGTTGTTGTCTATAAATTTCGTTTGGATGTTTTGTAATATAATGTTGCTGGTTGAATTATTAGCTATTCTATACTGCATGCTACTACGTTACAAATAACGACCACCTATTGTTTAAGTCTTGGTGGGTACTTTATTTGTTACGTTATTAGCAACAACGTCCACAAGTGGTGGATATATTCATGGTGTGTTCCGTGACACTGGCACTTGGCATTTGAATGCATAGAGTTTTTGTATATTTTGCTTTGGAGCTTTTGGTACTTTGGAATAAATTGTTCTGTTACTTTCCTTCATACAACGTTTTTCCTAAAAGTCTTCTTTACAGGTTAGGGATTCGCGAATATACAAAATAAACATTTTTTTTTTCGATAACTTCCAGAGTGAACATTGAAAATCAACCAAATTTTAATGATGGGCGAAACAAATGAATTTCTTCGATGAGGTGTCATGTATGATTCAGTTGTGTTGCTACAAAATCAGGAATGGATTGCCCAAAATTCGAAATGTATTTTTTCTACTGTCAAAAAAAGTACTTTTTTGTGTGGTTTGTGTGCGTAAACTATTACAATATTTCACTATCAACATACGATTTCATTATTAAACGAAATAGCGTAAGAAAAAGTGGAACTTTTTTAACAGCTAGGCAGCCGACAGTTTCATGCAACAACAGTGACAGATCCAAATAATAACGAAATCCTGTCATAAAGCCAGTTCTCATTTTCTTTGGCAACTAATAACCTATAAATATCTGATATGCAAATGTTTCACCGATAATATTCTTGGCATTCTTACTATTAAATAAATATTATCAAAATTCCAAACTATCGCGGCGAATATATTCAAAATAATAACATATACCTATGTACCTCTAAGGAACTATTGGACCTAATCTACACTAGGTAATCCAAGGTAGCTATGGCTGTTTTGCCGTCAGAAACTAGTTGACAACAATAATTAATGAAATTTGTGAAATCCAGATAACGAATTTTTGATAAATATAAATTCAATTCAAGTAGAAATGAAAACTGATGAAGTTTGAACGGAGAAAATCGTGGATAGTGCAAATATGAGATTTCCTTGACATACTTCAAAGAAAGAAAAAGGTATTCGTTGCTTCACGAAGATTGTTTATATATTTTGAATATAAATCTGAGAAAATGAAAACTTACTTCGATGGACTAGTTATTCGAAAGTCAAGTCAACAATAATAATATCGACCTCGATAATATGTTATTTTAATATTCGCTTCAAATTTTCCATTTTGCGGGATAGTGTGAAGAGAAAGGGATTTTGACTCTGTCGAAATTATTCGTTTCATTTCTTTGAAAGTTAACTCTCCGGCATACTCTTCGAACTTTGTTCGAATAATGAATCAATAAAAATATGCCAAATTTATTTCATATTTGCAAAAAAATATGAATTGTTTTTTTTTTTGACAGTTGTAGAAAAAATACTGTATGAACCTCGTGAGTAAAGTGTTTTTTTTACTCGTAGTAATGCCGCACTAAGCTTACGGCGTCGTGCGTCAAAATTTCCTGCTCGTAAAAAAAGTATAACTTTACTCACTTGATACATAAAATTACTATTTCAACATCTTTGAGGAAAAAGAACGTTCAAATAGTCTATCAAAATCCCAGCATTATGAGGCGGTGCTCCATCCTGCTGGAAAAACATTTCTCTTAGGTGTCCAAGGCAAACTCCATCAAGATGATTAATTACTGAGTTCATTTTGAAGAATATTAAGGTATCATCTTTCACCATTCAGAATACCTTGATAAATATATGACCCAATCAAATTATTCTTGAAAATTCCACACCACATTTACTCCCCAAACCTCCTTAATTGTGGAAACGGAATTCATCAAACCACATAATTTTTGATAAAAAATCATCATTATATCATGGATTCTTACCATCATCTCAATAATGAAAACTATCCGCCTATATGAATTAAATTCAATTTATATGGACGTTGCCTGTGGGTCTTCAAAATCCTATGCACGGAACTCTTCGAATACCTGATTCCTCAGCAAGTCCTCGTACCGATGAATGAGGATTTTGATGTATGTATGCTAAAATATTAATCGATATATCATCATTCACGATTGACTTTGAATGTCCTGGTTGTTTGTTTGATGGTAATTCCTGATCATTTCGTAGTATAACCTCAAGTCTAATGAAGGCATTTTTTCCTGCTCGTCTTCGATCTGGGTAACGTTGACTGTACAATACACAAGCTCAGCGGGAGTTTTTTCTCGCTTCGCCAAGTTGGGGTCATTTCCGTTGAAACCAAAAATGATAGGGAAGAATGAAATATTGACTCAAATTCCAATTCTTGAATCCAATGCCCCTTTCAAGTTTTAATATCATACTCTTGAAACTCAGGAAACTATGGGTCATATGCATAAAGTTGAGTGACCACTTTTTGATCACATTTTTGAGGAAGTCATTCCATTTGATATGCATAAAAATGTAGGTATAAGATCCAAATTGTAAGTGTCTACTCCGTGAGGATGTCCTGGCTCCTTAAGTACCGACTTTTATTTTTATATGCATAAATGCGACCGTCCAATACGTCTACTGAGTATCTACTTTCAAACATGCGAGGCTACTTAGTAGCAGATTCAGCTCCATCAGAAGTAGATGTCTGTACGCGATGGATACCAATTTGTCAGCCTACCAAGGTATCTAAGGTTCTTAGGGTATCATAGAAGTACATTATCGTGCCTTATATCGGTTTAACAGAGTTCATGTTCAGTGGATAACTAACCATTTTCTTCGAGATACTCAAAAATATAGCAGCAGAGCCTTGAGTAATGATGTTGGTGATGCATGATTCCAAATTGGCGTAACAGAAGATATTGGTGCCCATCAATCGACGGTATCCCGAACCGTTATAAACGTCATAACACGTATCGTGCAGAAATCAAATATACTGATCAAATTTCCATTCTCACATGAAGATCTGCAGAAGGCTAAAAATTAGTGGCAAGGAAAATTGAATTTTCCTTCAGTTATTGGTGCTATAGACTGTACTCACACTGAAACCGTCTATTTACGGAGACGAATATGTTAACAGCAACTTTTTTGCTAGTATTAACACAAGTGTGGATACACAAAAATTCGAATTCATGCAACGAAAGCGAGCTAGTGTTGTTTTATTGGGAGACTCTGGGTGTGGTATAGCTTCGTGGCTCATGACTTCTTTTCGGGATGCACATACCCCAGAACAAAGGTCACACAATGATGAAGACTTCCATGATGATGTACCAGAACAAGAAGGAATTTGACAACCAAAATGCAGTCTATTATACAAACAGCGCGGCGTCTGTATATTATCCCCCAGCTTTGGAGTCTCAGTCAGCATAATAGAAGGATGCAAATTGAAGTATAGACCAACCAATATAAATTTTTTGTGGAAATTAATTCTAATAGTAAGCGACTTGCGCCATGACTTCGGGGATACTTTATAAATAACTAAAATCCAAATTGCAACTCAAAATTTTTTTTGTGCAATTGTTTAAACAATGATTATTAAAAAAAAGGGTCCTTTTTTTTGTTTTTTTTTTGTAAATATCTCAAAAGGTACTGGACGAATGGCTTTACTCATAAAAGACCGTTTGTAGAGAATGAAAAAACCTACAAAATGGTTTTTGGAAAATCCCGATACGACCATTTTTCGCCGAGAAAAGCCAGAAAAACTTAATTCGATCAACGAAATCAATTTTCGAATTATTGTAAGTTGATAAATTGTCTGACAGTTTCACCTTCGACTTGACCATCTGTCAAGGAAAGATATACCGGGAGAAACTTCATTTTTAAACCCTAGTGAAACACTTGTATTTCTGTACTAATGACAAACTTTCTCATTTTCTTCACAACAGATAGCACTCAATTTGAAAAAAAAGTGCCAGGACTCCTGCTGTTGGATTGGTTCGTATCCAACAGTTATATCAGAATTTCATTACTATTGTGACGATGTGACGGCAATCCAAAAACTTCTGACAATAATCAAGTGTCTATGATAATCATGCAAGTGCGTTTCACTTCGCGTACAATCTTGAAAATTATAAGCCTACTATGTTTATGTGCGAAGTGAAACGTTCATGTACGATTATAATCTAAATTTCATTCAAATCCGGAAAACACGATATTTTTGGAATACCCTCCATTACAGTAATGGTGGATTTCTGGTAAAACTTTTTTTTTCAATTCAGTGCTGTCTTTGCAGAAAAAAATGTGAAAGTTAGGGCATAGTTACTGAAATACAAATGTCCCGCTAAATTCAAGATATGCCAAAGGAAAAATATTTGTGAAGAGAAAATATTCTGAAAAATATACCCTGTATACGATTATTCCATTAAATTCTAAGCAACTTTTCAAATAACATAATAATATTTTTTGATATTCCACCATCTCAGCTTTCTTTTTGTCACTTCGTACTCGATAACTTTTTTTAATTTGCCGCCATACCAGTATTTACGCTACATATTTCAAAATTGTTTACAGGTGGTCGGACATGTACCATCTCACCTAATAGTATATTAAAGTATGAGTGGATTGAAATGATGAAATATCAGTTATCCACGAATACTTTACGTTATTTTTTCAAATGGTGAACTTTGAAATCATAAATACTGGTTTCATTATTACAAAAAATGGAAATATGAACTTTTAATATAAAATGATTCGTTATGTATACCTTTCGTTAAAGTTTGAAAAAAAGTTTTGCATTTGTTTGTAATATTTCATTTGACGTTACAAGGTATGTCAGATCAATAATCATAAAATCGTCATTTAGACTTCACGGTTCTCTTGTTGTAGATGTAGCCATGGTAACGCGCGTTTTTGAAAGTTCGATTTTCACACTCACACATTAAAAAAAATATTTTTGATAGTCTAAAAATAAACTTTTTTCCATATGTACCTACTTGAAATAGTAAAATTGACAATGTCGAAGTACAATTCTCTCCAAATATTTTCACCACATGGAAAATATAAGGCAAACATCTAACAGAAAACAAATACTTCCCTGGCTGATACCCTGACTGGCATTGAACTACATCTTACAGATATCTGTTGCTTTTAAAAAAGGCATGTTGGCTCCTGTCGATTCCGATATTGAGTACTTTAGAAAAAATGTCAAGTACATCGAGCGACAACCGGCTATCGCTGGTAGTTTCAAATGGCCTTCGCCTTAGACCGCTATGCTCTGTATATATTCAATACAAATGACTAGTATCCATGCAAAAGTTGCATTGTTTGGATTAATTTCCTAGTGAATAGAAACTTTGATTTTTCAGCTGCTGTTTTCCTGAATATCTTTCATTCCAAATTGATTCCAGGACTTTCAACCTGCAGAATCCAGTTTATCTCGAATTCCTTACATTCTGTTGGAGTCTCTTTCGTACAGCAAACACACTATGGTCATCATTAGGACTAACGCACTGCAAATCAACTTTTGTCTGACTTCTCAAAGAACAAGAAGCAATATCATCAAACCAAAGAGACCCACATCAAAGCCTTGCCGGCAGTATCCACGCCGAGAGCGCGGGATTAAAGTCATCCAGACAAAAAGGGCATTTTACCATTCACGTATCGAACAACAAAGGAAAACAACTCATTTGTTGGCAAAAAAGGTGAGGAAAGCTCCCCTATTCGTAGTAAATAATCGCGTCCTGAAGAACTGAAGGGGTTTCCGCCAGCCAAGAGAATACGTGCGCCGACTTGATACGTTCTGTCTATGAATATGGTAATGAGGTGGGGAGAGAAGCCCAAGATGCTTTTTATCTTCTTGTTTGAACTGCACGGCCTTTCAATTATGTATAATTTTGCATTTTTTACCATGTCAATGAGACACTTCCCACTTACGTGATATTTTTGGGTCGCCTTGCAAGGCTAGGGAATATTGAATGACAAATTTTTGTTATTCATGCGAACTGTCGATAATCACGACGATCTTGTCGCTGCTGTCAGAATGATTGATCTGAAAAGTTGTATTGCATACTTCTTCTGGTTGGAGTTATGGAAAGTATTCTGGCAGTTTCGGAAATGTGGTGTTTCCTATAAGGAAATAGCTTTTTCTCGTAAATAAATATAGGCTCCGAAATTAATAACAAAGTTCATCAGAGATGTTGTGCTAAACTGACAGTGAGAGGGAGAAAGAAAGAAAGGTAGTCATAGATTGTCGAAGAATTACATATACATTTTGCAAGTCCAATCACTATAGATCCACAACTTGCAACTTGTGGACATCTTTCTTAATATATCCGAGAATATATCTGTACATTGAGAAAGATGTGAAATCAGTGTTTTCCAAGTACTTATGCAAACGTTTCAATTGTTTCAGGTATGTCATGAAGAATTAAGTCATTCTGCTACTAATCAACTGGTGAATATGTAAGTAATTAATTTTCTGTTGACGTCTATTGAAGTCATCATGAAACCCAGAAAAGTATCGAAACAGTTTCCGTTTCGCTGAGCATTTTTTTTGTCGATGTTGGTAACATCAAACATAAACACACGATATTTCCAGTTTTAATACAAGTTTCACAATGAAATTAAGATCTGCAATTATAATGTCGAAAATTTTTTAGTATTCCCATGGATAGTTTTCACGGGTAGTTATCCCTTATGTCATGACATTGCTAAGCAACAAAAAGTTTTCTGACATTTTATTAATTCAATTTATTTTGTTAATGTCGCTTTGGATGGAAGTTGTTCTTTTGAAGAATTTGCATTGATACTCAAGAATTGGGCGATTAATATGAGAAAAAAGAATGACACAGAATTTAAAGAGGCTTCTGTTGAAACTGTTTGGAATATAGCAAGTAAATTATCACAAGAAAAATATTACAGTTAATACGTGGGGAGAACCGCTGATGAATTCTGGTGCACAAAATCAAGAATTCCTGATGAATTAATTACATGAAATACCGATGAATTGCATGAATTATACCGATGAATTCCATGAAGTCTCGATGATTTACATATGAAATCCGTGAATAAAGGGATAAAACTTTCGATATAGGACCGAATATATTATCTGACAGTAACTATATGGTTCATTTCTCAAAAATTTGGAAGATATGGATTCTTAAAAGTACACAGTTCACGGTGAAGAATAATTTTATTTCACAAAATTGCTGTATTTCTCTCGAACTGAACGCATACAGGCATTCACCTCATGGATATTCCGTAGTTAGTTTTGTGAAAAATTGTTCAGATCTGCCAGGTCTATGACATCTACATTCTCTACAGTAGTAAATTTGGCATCAAAGACATAGCTAAATGCATTAACAAAATTTCTGCAATAAATTTTATATCGCATGATCTCAGCGAAGAAATAATGTTTCCCTGTGAAGCAAAAATAAAATTTCCTGAAGAATACAAAAGTTGAAGGAACAAGTGTTGGGGAAATGAAAAAATCTAATGCTGTTTTAAGGAATGCTCTTAAAACCACTTATATCGATAGAGTGGTAGTAATAAGCGTTCTTGGTTGACCAAATAGTTAGTTTCTAACAAACTATCAAAAATGATAAAGAAGGTGTCAATTCAAATGAATGTATCAAAAATAGAAGAAATCTATTTAACAATTAGCTAATCAAGTTCAACACTAGATGTCCTGCCATACCAGGATGCTCACTGCAATAATCCTATACTATAGGAGTATTCGGGTCAAAAATCCATCAGGAAACAACTACTTTCCTGGCTAATACCACGAAGAACGTTGAATTACATCCAATGCATTTCCGTGCAGAGTTCCTACAAGGCTACCTCCGCAATTGCTAAATGCATGGAAATGTTAATCGAAACATTTGGACCACCTATAGATCGATTTCTGGGTTCTTGCCCTCATCAGTATAGGTTAGGTCTCTGCAGACAATAACTAATGTCTGCAACAAATGATTCGATTATCAATCCATTTCAAGGCAGAAGCTGAGACACCACCCGCAGATCGGTGTTAACCAAACTACGTGCTCCATCCCACCCACTAGCCACCCTAAGCAATACCCATTACTTCGCAAAGCGAATATATCAAAAATAGAAGAAATATATTTAACAATGAGCTAATCAAGTTCAACACTAGATGTCCTGCCATACCAGGATGCTCACTGCAATAATCCTATACTATAGGAGTATTCGGGTCAAAAATCCATCAGAAAACAACTGGGTATTGCTTAGGGTGGCTAGTGGGTGGGATGGCGCTCGTAGTTCAGCTTCTGCCTTGAAATGGATTGATAATCGAATCATTTGTTGCAGACATTAGTTATTGTCTGCCTACCCTATACTGATGAGGGCAAGAACCCAGAAATCGATCTATAGGCGGTCCAAATGTTTCGATTAACATTTCCATGCATTTAGCAATTGCGGAGATAGCCTTGTAGGAATTCTGCACGGAAATTCATTGGATGTAATTCAACGTTCGTCGTGGTATTAGCCAGGAAAGTAGTTGTTTTCTGATGGATTTTTGACCCGAATACTCCTATAGTATAGGATTATTGCAGTGAGCATCCTGGTATGGCAGGACATCTAGTGTTCAAATGAATGTTCTGATGACATCGGGGAAATTTCTACTAATGAAGGGTTAGCCAACACTCAAAATGATGATGGTTGAATTAATCACGCAAATACATAAGTTATGGTCTGCAGAGACCTACCCTATACTGATGAGTGCAAGAACCCAGAAATCAGTCTATAGGTGTTCCAAATGTTTCAATGAACATTTTCATGCAATTATCAATTGCGGAGACATCCTTGTAGGAACTCCGCATGGCAATTCATTAGGTGTAATCCAACGTTCGTCGTGGTATTAGCCAGGAGAGTAGTTGCTTTCTGATGGAATTATTCCTATTGTAGGATTATGGCAATAAGCGTCGTCCTGGTGGGGCAGGACATCTTTTGACAAGCTTATTGTGAACAATGCAGTTTTCTTCATTTTCAGTTATTAATGTCCTTGGGATATTATAGCTACCAATATGTATAGATTGTTGGTACAATACCATAATAGATTCAATTTACAGAATAACATATTAGTATACACCAAAAAATGCAGAATAATACATCTCTTTGTTCTTAGGAAACGTCCAATTATCTTTTAAGTTTGATTTAAACCCAACCTCATCAATTTCTCCCTCAAAACTGAAGACAAACTTGAAGATCTAAGGAATCAGTGAGTCACCAAGCCTCGCAACAAAGCCAAGTCGATTAAACAAACCCATTCAATTAGACACAGACCCTTCGTCAAAGAAAAAACAAACAAAATCCGCACAAATTAAGGATACAAATTCCCTTTCATCTGATGCATCTTTAACGCAATCATCGAACCTACAACACGCGTGATCTGGAATACCTCCCTCGACAATGCGCCTGAGGCGAAATTAAAGTAATCAAATTGGTTTGCGAGAGGGTGGAATCGGAAAAGAACCACATAGAGAGATAAAACACTATGCCGAATTGATGCGAGGATAGCTGTGCCTGGGTGAGTGATAACAGATCGGAAATGAGATAGTCCAAGCGCTGTAGCCAAAATGTTACTGAAACCTGACAATAAATCCAATAGAGACGATTTTGGGTATACGGGCAGTTTTTGAGGAGTAGTTCTGTAGAAATGTTCTGCACGCGAGCACCTATGAAAAGTGGGAAAAATTCCCGGGAAAACTCGGAAAATCGATATTCCATCAATAATTCGAATTGGGTTGGAAATTTCTATATAATATAAAGAAACAAACTTGTGGAACCTAAAAATATACATGAAAATTATCAACTTCAGTTGAGATGTGAATCTGAGTGATTGAATCTTGTTGCTGGCTGGGGATAATCCTCCACTATTCACTGTTACGTTAATGCTTTCTTCGAGAGATAATGAGATATAATTGATATTTTCAGATTTCCGTGTGAACAACTCGGGATATCATAAGATTTACCCCGACGGACAACTATAATATCTTTTTCTCCCTTGTTTTTGGTCGGAAGTTCATTAACTAAAAGGTAGAGGAAAATCCTTCAACAATTATCATATCTAGCTGGCAGGTATCGGTTGAAGTGGTTGTATTTCATATTCGAAGGTGAAATAATGATATTTGATAAATAAACATTGTAATTTTTCTAATTTCTTATATTTTTCCTATAGAATTAGCACGACAAGCTTATTGCTCCTGGATTCAGTAGGTCAAATTTGACCAAATCAGATATAACATTCAATCCTAATTTATCTTGGGCCTAACTAAATCGAGTTTTTCTGTACCCGTTGTTTTTCAGTTCGAAAATTTCACGGGTAAGATAGAAACTGATGAATGAAAACTTTCTTATCAGGGACACAATTTTTTAAATTGTTGGAAAAGATACTCTAGAGAAAATGCCGTCAATTTCCTTCAATACTTAATTTCATTCAAAATCACGTAGGAATTGCGAGAAAACGACGTCATAATGACGTCATTTCCTACAATTGCACAAACGGCCAAATGCATGTGTTAAATTTTATAAATGATTCCTCTTGAGTAGGTGTTCTGATTAAAATATCTGATTGAAGTGTTTGTATTAGAGAGATGAGTATCCATCATCTCATCTGTCATTTTACTTTTAACACTAGTGTTAAAAGTATTTTTAACACTAGTGTTAACAGTGATTTTGTGAAAACGTCAGTTTTTAGTTCATATGTCAATGAATTAAAAACGTTAGTAGTAATGACAGTTATACAAAAAAAAATTCAGTTAGGCACAAGATTAATTGGGAATGAATGTTATATCTGATTTGTTAAAATTCGACCGACTGAATCTTCTAGCAAACTCAGCTTGTCGAGCTAATTCGACAGAAAAATGTAATGAATTGGAAAAATAAGATTGTTTATTTATCATTAGTTCACCTTCGAATATCAAATAAAACCACTTCAACCGTTAATGAATTTTTGGCCAAAAACAAGGGAGATACAGAGATTTTAGTCGAGCGCCGAGGTAAATCTTATGATATCCCGAGTTGATAGCGTTGAAATCTGAAAGTATCAATTATAGCTCATTATCTCTCACAATCTCCATGTTTATTGATAGAAAATCGATTTTTCGAGATTTCATGGGAATTTTCTCCACTTTCCAGAGGTGCTCGCATATAGAACTTTTTTTTTCTGGAATTGCTCCTTCAGAACCGATCGTGTGCCAAAACTCTTTTGCATGGGTTTTGGTGTCAGGTTAAAACCCCTGGTTCCTGGACTAAGCGATGAGACGAGGTTGCATCAAATGGACCACAGATTGGATTACTGGGGGTTATGTGGCTTTGCAGGGGCGGGATGTACGGTAAACCAGATCAGTTTTGATCAAATCAAAGATGCATATTATCACAATGCTGTTAGGCTGATATCTCTACGTTCATTTGTGCTGAGAACGTAATTAGATTTCGTGAAAGGGACAACGATGAAATTCATCGCTAAAACTGGAAATAACAAAGTATAGGAGTCTGAACACAAAGGGATATGGAATGAAATTATTTTCCTCTTTTTGAAACAGGTATTCACATACTACGATAAAAGAGTATTTATTTTTTTTAAATTCCTATCTCAAAAATACCATCAGTCAACACTGCTTTGTGATTTTGACACATAACTTTAAACTTTTGAATGGAAAAAATAGTGTATTCGACCTGTTTTGGTATATTGTTCCCATGTATGGGAACACTTTGAAACTTTTAGATTCGGTCCAAAAAGGAGCCATTCGTCTCGTCGGTGATACTTCGCTCACAAGCTTCCTCACTTTCCTGGAACATCGCAGGAAGGTTGGCGATTTTTCTCTGTTTCATAGATATATTCATGGACGCTCTTCCGAAATATCATCAATCGTTCCACCGTTAGCGGTTTTTCGAAGCACTGGAAATTAAAAAAAAAAAGTTTCAGTAATGAAAACTGCTTGAACTCTCTAGTAAATGTGGACAGAGATTTCCTCCCCCTCCATAAAAGGATCATATATTAAAAATTAATTCACACTTCCCTTCCAAAAATTTCAAAATTAAACTCAATTTTATAATCATGTTGTCTACCTTTCACTAATGAATGTTTCAGTTTATTACTACCTCAAGTTGGTATCAAAATATTTTCATTGATTGACTTTTGACAGACAGGTAATTAGCTGTCTTTGCAAAAATAACCTGCCATATCCACATGACCTCTGATTTCTAAGATGATTTTCGTTAGAATCGAGCATAAACGTTTTCACAAACTGTGAAATTTCCTGTTACCTGACTTGAAAGTACTCATCAACATTTATAATATTTTTCCAAATTTCATAACCTAATTTTTTTAAATCAGTATTTACTTTCAGGGAGCACTGAAGCTGACGAAAGTCGAAAGCGCTTTGCAATTTTAGAAATTATACACTTTATACAAAATTCCTCTTCAATTATTTATTATTTACACAAAAAAGTGCACTTTTTGGCGTTTATGGAAAAATGATTTATGTAAACATTTAAAATTATTTCAAACGAGGTATATGTCTCATGAAATTAAGAGCGTATACATAATATTCGATAATATTTAAAGATTATCATGGCACAAAAGATTTGACGAAAATTAGGTGGTCCGATCATTAAGCCAACGATATCTCATTCATCTTGTATCTCGGTCATTTTTCATCAGGCCAGTTCGACCAAATTTTCAGATTCAGCAATCGATATCTTGTTTTGCTCATATCTTTGTCAGCTTCCATATGGCCAATCTAAACAAAATTCAAGAACAGAAATCCGAGATCATTTGACGCGTTTGAAATACGAGTCGCCCCTGTTTCGACGTATAGGGCTGCCGAAATGCAGCTGGAGAATTCGGCACGTGTTGAAAAGAACAAATTGCTCTCTACCTGGGCTTACTGGATCACACCCCCTTATTGATTTGTCATTTCCTCTCGAAACGTATCGCTTTCATGGTGAAGGACATGCTCAGCTGAACTCAGTTTCGTAGTTGTTGAATATTAATGTCGACTTAATATCGGATCAACTTGCGTCAGGCTCAATGAAGAAAAGAGTGGAGAACATTCGAATGGAAAGCACTGAATGTAGGAAAGCCGAGACGAAAGCGCTGAGATGACATGAATCAATTGACACTATAATTGTAAGTTAAAACTGACAATTGTGTATAAATGTAAATATAAACTGACAATTATGTACAATTGTCAGTTTAAACTACCAATTCTGCATGATTGTCAGTTTAAACTCACATTTATACACAATTGTCAGTTTAAAATCACATTTATACATATTTGTCAGTTTGAACTTACATTTAGGTGTAAATGTTTGAAGTTTGAAGTTGCAAATATATATGAACTGGTTGTTATACCACTTTCTTGTAATATCTACTACTTCCCCGGCTAAAGCCACGCTGAACATTGAACTACATCTGATAGATATTGTGAAAAAACTCTAACTGAAACAAAAAATCTGAAATTTATCAAATATCAAAATCATTAAAAATATTAATATTCAATCATTCAAATTGACAGATAAGAACAATGACGGGTGAAAATTGAAATTTTAAAACTACAAATACTTATAAATTATAACATAAATTGCGTAGACAACCACCTATGATCCTCGTCAATAGTTGTTTGAATAGGGTTCGATTAACAAAAAATTATAATTAGTATTAAGGAAAAGATACGGTACTTGCATAAAAATAATTATATTTTTATAGGTATTCGTAAAAGAAGCGTCAGTTGTGCATGTTTCGAATCCAAAAACGTACTTAATTGGAAATTTTGAAAAAGTCTCGGTTGTCGGGAAGAGAATACAGCAATTAGCTGTGAAGACAGGAAAACGAAGTGAAAAGAGAAATACTTGTTTTTATCAGTTTCTGTGAATTTATAAATTTTGATGAGCTGACTGTAAGTACCAATTTATGATGCTGAGTATCTACTGAAAAACAATAATTTCTAAAATATTATACGACTAATAGCAATGAAAGAAATTAATTAGAAGGACTGTTTTTATTGAGGATTTGAATCGACATCGGTAAGTAATATATGCTGCATTGGAGGGGGAAAACCTAAAAAATTAAACAGTTTGGAAAAGCACTTGCACTTATACTATAGGGCAACCACCTGATGCTCTACAAAATTCTAATAATACTTTTTATTAATTATCGGATTATTGATATTGATTCTCGCATTCAGCCATATGATGCGTCTCAAAAAAACGTCTAGACAAATCACAAAAGACTTACGTTTATCATAACAGCCCACACTGAATATTGACTGGAAAGTTTACAGTCTCACTACTGTAAAAACAAGTTGCCAACAATAACAAGTGGTTTCTGCAAGTACCTTATGAAAAAAATATCAGTAATATTGTGAAATCTAATGTTGCCGTCTGGACTTATACATTCTAGACTCTTGTTTTGTCTTGTCTAGAATGTCTAGAATATCAAGACAAGTTCATCAATATGTCTTATCTATCTAGACAAGATTTTTAAATTTCCATACAAGACTTTTATTCAAAACTATTATTATTTTCAAATCCATATTAGAAAAAATACAAAAAAAAAACTCACAAAAGTTTAATATGTTTTAAATTTAAGTGCTCTGAAGAAACAATTTAAATTTCAAACAGAAACATATTTTTTAATACTTTCATGAAGCTGACAGGTAGCCCATGAATTGATACATGGTAGTGACCTGGCTGAATCGGAATTAAGCTTATTCCTGTGTTTACGAATGGTAAGTGAAGCTCTGGGAAATAAGCGTTCTGCTCTAACAAATGTAGTAGGAATACTTAGCAAATCGCGTGCCATTTTGGCTAATGTAGGATAAGCAAACTGATGCTTGCGCCACCATACAAGAATATCTTTTTCTCTTGGAGGACGTTTACTTGAAAGGTACTCATCAATTTTTTTTCTCCAAAGATTTGGATTGTCAATAAGATTGTCTGTAGAAGAGGAAGAACTTTCAAATAAAAATTGAAGTCAACTGGACTATTATTTTCAGAGTCAGTTGTTAAATTCTCATTATCAGCTGGTAAACGTTGATTTTGGAACTTCATCAGCTGCAGCTTGATCTGCTTGATTAAGAGGTGAAACATAATAATTTTGTTAGTACAACTCCACGAATTCTAGAACAGAACCATCTCGCAAATCACGTCCCCATTGGGTCAGTTCGAAGGTTTTGATTTTATGTCTTGGGTATAAAATTAGAACGGCGCCGTACACCCAGTTTGTATTCGCACAGTGCTTCAGAATTTTGTCGCGAACAGCTTGCAGAGCTACAATTATAGCTTCGTCTACTTCAGTTCTATCAAGTTTTTGATCTTGATGATGTGCGTCCTCTTCTAGTTTGTAGATGAAACGTTTATGAAACATTTCAAAAGTACTGTAGTTGTGAATAATCGAAACATTTCGAAATCAGTAAAATTTTGATAGAACACCCTCCCTCAATAATTGAAATATTCCAAAAGGACTCCAATTGCGAATGATCGTAACATTTTTTACCATCATCGTGAATGATTATATCTACTTCTTATTTCCTTTATCTGTCAAAATGTATTCGCTGAAAAACCGCTCTTTCCTTTGCGTATGGACATTTTAAAAGTAGTGGGGACAAAGCTCTGAATGTATCTCTAAACCTCGAAAACTTCATCTTCTGGTCATAAGATGGAGCAGCCTAAACTCCGTTATATCGTGTGAAATCAGAGTAAACAAATATAATTGGAGAGATGTGATTTGTAAAGATTCGGAGTATTCGGACGAGGAACTGATGGCATCAAAGCTATCTGGATTGACCCACCCTCTTTTTGTTTCTGTTAGAAATGAGTGTGTTAACTGTTAGCAGTTTTGTTTGAATCACAGTGTTTCTTCTGTATTCAACTATTTCTGAAACATTTCCATAATATTTCGATATTTGTGTTTGAAACATTCCCTGGATGTTTCTATGTATGTTTTTCAAATATTTAGTAATGTTTCACCTAAATGCAGTGGAGAATTACTTCAGAAATATATCTGAAACATTCAAATGTCTGTTATGTTTTGAAAAATGTTTATTATGAAACAAACCTGGAATATGCCGAGAATGTTCCAAAATATGAACTCATGCAGAGTTTTCTGAACCTCTCTGAGGTCAGACATTTTTAGATTTAGAATTGTCCTTGAAACATCAAAGCAATATTCAGTGGAATGTTTCAAATTGTACAAAAGTAAGTAGGATCCTGACACCTTTCAATAACAATAAAATATTTAAAATATTTATTGTCACATCATCAACTAACTTGAAATGTCTCTCGAATGTTTCTGAAATAGTTACGAAACATTACTATACTAATGAAAGGTTTCCTTGAAACGTCTCTGAGGGCGGACATCTTTATTTTTCAATATATACCTGAAACAATATGGCAACATAAGTTGGAATGTTTCAAGCTTACAGATTATGTTTCAGAAATATTTTTGAAATCGAAAAATGTTTACTGGGTGGTAGTGTAACGTATTTTTCTCCAACAAGAAGAGTAGTCAAGGATTTGAAACTATGAAGATGACCACATATTTGTTTAAGAAAATCCCACTCATTGTCATTTAAAAATTTCAGTTTGGCGTTGTTTTCGCAAAAAGCGTTGAGGGGATGTCGTATTTTCAATGATACTTTAATCATGTCAAACGTAGGATTTCATTTTGTAGGTACGTCAATGATAAGCGTTAACATTTTGACATTAGTAAGCTCGTAACAGGCTCGGACACCGACGCCTTAATTTTTTTGCATAATGCTTGAACTTTCAAAACAGCGGAAGTGTCAACAATGGTATTTTCTTCTTCATCACAGTTTTCGTTTTCGATTTCCATTTCTTCGTCTTCAGTGTCAGCTTCAATTTTAGCGTCAGCGCCGTCATTTTCAATTTTTAATATCTTCAATAAGTCTTGCACAGCTAAATTCAGCATGTGAGGAATAGAACGAAAATCAAATAATTTACTATATTTTTCGTAAATAATTTTTGAATATTGTGACATAAATAATGTGTTGGCAGAAACATTGTATACAGTAATTCCTTGAATTTTCTGTTGCAAATCGTATGTAACCGTCTTATCTAGAGTCTTGAATAATAATCTAGACTTTTGTGATCTAGACAAGACCGCACTAAGCTTATTTAGTCAAGACTTACCCGTATACAAATCTTGTCTTGAAATTTCAAGACAAGACAAGAGTAGGTAAACTCTTGTCTTGTCTTGTCTTGTCTAGACGGCAAAACTAGTGAAATCCCATATGACCTTTAGAATTCACAAGATATGTCAGTAATAAAACGTTTTTTTTTTAATGCTACACAAAATGTAAAATCGCAATGAAAAATCATAGATACTTTCCAAAATGTATTGTAAATTCACCATTTCTTTATGTTTTCATAGTACACTTTGTGAATTCGCATTTTGAAAATACAATTAAAATCTTCTGAATTTACAAGACTTGAGGAGTAAAATCAAATTTAATGTTAATCTACCAATGGATTATAAATTTGCATCCTGTTAAGAATATTAATATTACATTTATGAGAATATCACATTCTAATATTACACGGATATGAATATTACATTGTAATATTATATTGACAAGAATGTCACATCGTAATATTATATTGACAATAATGTCACATTGTAATATTACTGTAGTGTTGAAATTTTCACATGTTTCCGAAAAGAATTCCAAAAGATATTTGCTCTGTCATAATTATCTGCATCTTAGGCTATTTTACTTTAAAGATACAAAATCATATTCGGAAATGTAATGACAGATATATGCTAGAAAGCTATCCTAAATAATATTCAGTGTATAGTTTCACACATTTTCATAAATTTTCGGCATTTCGGCAGATATATTTCTTGTGCTTTTTGCAGTAACTCATTTCAGTACCAAAATTAAATGTAATGTAATTTAAAACGATGGAAAATAGCGACTAAAGTTTGTCTTTCAGCCGCAGATGATGTCACAACAGATTTTATGAATATCGTATTCAAATTTTCGAACAAAAATCAAAATGTCAATCATTGTTAGTCTAATTTGATGGGTTAGTCTCTCTCTTATAAATTTTGTGCACTCGATTAAGATATGTTTCACTGTTATATTCGTTCCTCGTACGTCTCAAGTAGGAACTGCACTATTTTTGATGAAGTAATCATGTGCGAGTCGTGTATGCCTTAATCGAAGTCTTATAGGTATGATCTCTTCCCTACGATTTTTAGAAATCCATTTACGTGATAGCACTGACGGTTTGATTTCCTTCAATTTCGAGTTGATTGTAGTAAAACGAGCAGTGTTTACTAACTGGACTTTCCACATTGTGTATTTTCTCACGAGCTTGAAACGCAGTCCTACACCCTCTTCAGCCTGACACTAAATCGATAGTAAGTAAGAGCGTGTAGCATGACCAGAAAATCCTTGTTGTTCCTGAAATAACACGTTTCAGCTGAAATAATTTTATCGCCTTCTGAAAAACTGTGTTTTAATATATGGAACAATCGGCTTATCTTTCTCTTTAATTATGCTCCTAATAAAAGTAGTAACCTGCTGATTATGGCAGCATTAATACGTATTAGTCAGATCTAATGTGTTACTCGTGTACACGCGAGATCAATTAATTATTCGGTTCGAGACAGGCGTGCGTGAGATATTCGGTCATTATTTTCGAAAAGGAATCGATATCATTAAATCAATGATAGCATTAATCAGAAAGCTCTCCGCTCTGTTTTACGTCAGTTGGTAAATCCTCCGTCAATTGATTTCAATAGAGCCGGGCTATTACCTTCATTGATTGGGTAAGCATGATTAATAGGAGCACCTTTGATGCTGCAGCAATATATCTCCATAATGTCAAGGGTAGATCATGTAAATTCAGCCTCAGCTCGATAGCTTCATCTGTTAGACGTTTAAATGTTCCTTCGAATATTTGGTCTATGCTTTTGTTTGGCGCCGACTAATGCAGTAGGCCTCGTTCGACATATGACAAGCTCCACCAAAATCAATGAGTGATTAAAGAAGGTATTGGGGATCGATTGAATTGAATCGATGTCCACATTATACAGGGTGTTCCTACATATCAAGTACATCTGAAAGGGGGAAATTCCTTGGCTTATTTAACGACTAAAAGTTCATATAAACATAGGTCCGTAAACGTTTCGTTACCGATCTACAGGGTGTTGAAATTTCAAGATTTATTTTGTTTTTTCTTTACAGATTGTGCAGTTTTTGAGATATTTGGCTCAAATTAGAAACACAGGTTACGCTATAGGGCTTAGATGAAAGGACATGTAAAATGTTTGTGAGAATCTACAGGGTGATATTTTTTTATGGGTCATGCCCCCTTTTCTCCTCTTGAACTTTTTTGAGACGCGCCGTTGGTAAACGGTACAACATTCATTTTTTGGTTTGTTTACAACCTTTTTTGTTTGTTGTAGTTTTTGCATATCGAGAAAAAAGATTAAAAATGGTATTTTTGTAATTCGCTAAAATTTAATTTATTCTCCACTGTCTGCAAAAAATTAAGGCTGAAGGCTTTTGCAACAACAATATATTATACAAAACATCTGAATGAAAAAATAGAAAATGACTTTTTGTTATTTGCTGAAAAAAAGGATTTTTTTTATTTTGACAATTCGCATGCAGAGTCGTTAGGTGTCTTTGCATGTGTTTAAATTGTTAATTGTATGGTGTAAATTTGTTATAAATACCATTGATGACTTATTAAATCGAATACTAAATGCATTTGAAACCGTAAGAAATACTCTTGGGGTGGTTGACAGAGTACGGTCATCAATGAAAAGACCGGACGCGAGTATAAGGAATGGTGGAGGTCACGTAGTTTCCTTGTTATGGCTTTTATTTAGATGTTCTGTATGATGAATCGTTGTTGCAAAAGTCTTTAGCTATAAGTTTTAGTAGACAGCGGCCAATAAACAAAATTTTGGCGAATAAAAAAAAAAATCATTTTCTATTTTTTTCTTGATAACGGTCGTAGATACGTAAAAACTACATGAAACAAAATAGTTTTTAAACGAACGAAATAGTTATTTACCTAACAAGTGCGGAAAGTAGTACTTTTCCGCACGCGATGGCAGTTGCACGAACAACGCAGAGTGGAGTTCGGGCAAGCCGTTAAGGGCGGAAAAGACATTTTCCATAAGAGTTAGGTACAATATTTTTCCTACGAGTGTTTTTGTCCATCTAATTTAGGAAAAAACAAGGTTTTTAATAAACAAGTTTTTATAATAATGCTACAAAATGACTAATAAGACAGAATAGTTACAGAGATCATTTAGTTAGTCCTAAATATCATAATTTTCAAAAATACAAAAATTGTGCGGAAAAGTAACAATCGTACGAAAAAGTAAAAATCGTGGGGAAAAGTACAACTTTCAAAACGAAAAATCGTGCACGCTCGTAAGAAAAAATTCAATTTGTGTTTTAGAATTCATCAGTGGCGCACCTCAAAAAAATTCAGGGGGAGACCAGTAAAAAATATCACCCTGCAGATTCTTGCAAACATTTGACATGTCCATTGATGTGAGCCCTCAAACGTAACCTGCGTTTTTAATTTGAGCCAAATATCTCAAAACCTGCAGGATCTATAAATAAAAAACACCTTCATGGCAATATTTCTAGAAATTATTGAAAAACGGAAGTGCAGTTTGCAAATTCAACCAAAAATCTGCCTCATTGGGTGACATAGAAAAAACGGCCAACAATTCCAATTTGAAATACCATCTGTCGAAGAACCACCCAGTGGAATATCATCAGATAACAGATTTACAGAAACGCGCGCGAATTTAGAATGAGAAATGATTCGGACCTTGAAGAGAGTAGTATAATAATTGTACATTCAGTAATCCAGAAATCATTTAACTTTACAGTGCATTTCGCGATGCGACAGATACACCAGTTGTAACTAATACTTGTTTCGATTTTTTCCTGTGATCTTAGGATGTAAGCATAAAAAAAATTCATCGACCGTTATTATAGAAATCGTATTTGACCGTGAGTGGCCATTTTACAAAAAAATTATTTTGTCATTTTGCTCCTCAGCCCCAGGGGTACCTTGAATCAGCTGAAAAAAAAACGCCAAAATTCACAAAAAACCTTATTTTTTTTATTAGAAATTTTGAGAAAAGACATATAGATAAAAAGCCGAGGGGAAACCGCTGAGGAAATTGTGTACACTAATTCCCAAAAATCGTAAGTAATTCCTCTAATACCCAAACTATTTACGAGTATTACTCAGTAATGCCCGAGTAATACCCCCAAGTAATGCCAGTAATGCCCGTCAAAAAAGTAATAAAAATATTAAATTGTGTCGGTTTGTTGTCAAGTACAATTTTGAAGAACGTTTTTTTTTCTCATTTCACAATTCTGATTTTCTCTCTAATTTTTTGGAAAATTCACGTAATTTTAATTTCCAATTCCCATGTTTTGAAGACCTTTTCTTTTTTTGGCCCATCAACGATTATAATTGTGCAGTAATTGTTCTCTCACAATAATTTCTGTAATACCCCTGTAATGCTCGAGTAATCGAGTCAATCAGAATCGACCAGTCAATTGCATTTTGTATAATAAATTGAGGTAAGTCGAACAAAATGCCCCAAAAGAAACGGAATCGTAAAAGAAATCCCAGTTTGGATAATAATTTTGTTTACAAATGCCGTATTATTTTGAGTTTTGAGCCATAAAATTGTAGGTATACACGCTGCGACGTTAACGCCAATAACCCGTTTTATGGTTCACTTCGGTAGTGCATAAACCCGTTTTTTATTATCCACCTTCTCATTGGGCATAACAATAAAACTTCCTGGAGTTCCCCTTTCGATGAAGCATATGCATTTTTTTGTTTGGGTTCACTGGCCTGAACTGTAGACTACCTGAACGTTTACTGGTAAATTTTCTAGGTTTGCGATCAATCTGTCAATGGTTGGAGAGGTTTATCTCAACTAAATATTTCTCTGATGGCTGCAATGATGGATTACTATGTGGCTTATAAATACTGTGGCTAAATATAATGTTTGGGAATTGTTTGCTAGATGAATTGATAGAATGAGGGCTTCAGACATGATGCAGATGATTTATTATCGGTTGCGTGTGTAGAAAAAATTACGTATAGTACTGATTCAGCTGTTTGATGGTAAAGTGATTCATCGAATCTTGGAACTGCAATGTGTACAGTTCACAAGTGAGCTGAAAGTATACTGTTCAATATTTTTTAATGTTTTTAACTATCAAGCGTCATAGTGGAAACATGAACTTCACTAGCAACATGTGTCTAAAAGAAAAATGAAATCCATAAAAAACTTTCACTCACATTCCAATTTACAATACGCCCATCATGAGCAGCAATGGAGTTTTTTGCAATGGTTACTGCAAAAACAAGTTTTTGAAAGATTAAATTGGAATAAAAATTAGAAAATATATAAAAAATCTTTATTGTACAATAATCCCATTATAAAAATGCATTAATAGTTATTTAACGAACAAGTGTATTAATAAGGGCGATTAACAATCGAGATATTTTAACGCGTGAGCGGAGCGAGCGCGTTAATGTTTGAGATTGTTAATCGCCATTTTAATTCACGAGTTTGTTACAAAACTTTTCCGTCGACAGAAGTTTTCAAAAATAGAGATATCTTATTTTCAATGTTTATTTATTTAACGTTACGATAAAAAACAATCACTATTTCCTATTTATATTAACTCTACTCAAAGATAGTTTAATTTTTCTCAGTGGTAGTTTTATTTTATTTTTTATTATTTATTTTCAAATAGAAATTAAAAAAAAAATTTACCCTTGGTGGGTTTTGAACTCTCGACCTCGGTGGTGCAAGCCAGGTGCACTTTACCATTACGCCACGGGACCATATAAGGTTTTGAGTGACAACTGGTGTAATAAACATTTTCTAAAATTTTATTGAAAATTGACAAATAAATAAAATGACAGGTAGTACTAACCAATATAAAATGTATAAGAGCAATGTATGTTGGGTTGCATATAATCAAATCGTTGATTAATAGAAAATCATTCATTAACAGGGGTCATTAATCAACGATTTTGAGTGCGTTAAAATACATCATAAATGAACGGTCGACGGAAAAAATATAGAATGGTCTTCAAAAACGTGCGAATATAACATGCGATGGAGACGAAAGTGCACTTAATTAGAAAATGCCAAAAGGTGGAGTTATCTTGGTTTTGCAGTAACCAGACGAGTGTTCTTCTAGCTTCCATGGATAGATCCCATGGATGTAGTTGAACTATCCATAATATTGATACAAAAAATTTTTAAACAGAGTTTTCATTAAGTTTGGGATACAACATAAATGATATAAGTTTAAAATACCTTAAACAATGTCAACTCAATCTTATCCAAGTAGCACAAAGTCATAAAATTCACATAATGAGATCTTTAAAACCACATATTGGGGTTGTTTTACAACTGAAAAGCTAATTTACGTTTTATAACATTTAGGGGTCGCTATGATGTTGTAGCGTGGATATTACTTGCATACAATGAATTATTATTCTCTAGAAAATGTTGTTATCTGGTTTATATGTAATTGAATTCTATGTGTCATTGAGTAGTTTAGAAAAAAAGTCGGTTTGAGGTTATTATGACTATAAATCTATGTGGTTTTAATGAACACATTTTTTAAACGTCTCAACGACTACATATCGACCTTATGTAATGTAGTTTAATGTGTACAGAATTGACCACCTTTTTTTGTTACAGAAACTTCATTATTTCGGCTTCCATTTGTCAGCTGTTTTATTCCTCAAATCCTACTTCACTCAACGATCTCAGTTTGTTTCTTATAATGGCTTCAATTCAAATAACTTTATTACTACATCTGGGGTTCCACAGGGTTCAAACCTAGGTCCCCTTTTATTTGCATTATTTATAAATGATTTAAATGACGAAATAGATTGTAAACGATTATTCTTTGCGGATGACTTGAAATTGTTTTCTATAATACAAAACATGGATGATTGTGAGGCCCTGCAATTTGAAATAAATAAGGTTCAGCAATGGTACGAGGAGAATAAGCTTAGTTTAAATGCATCGAAATGTAAAAGCATGAGTTTCACAAGAAAAAAGTTTCCTATCTTATTCAACTACAACGTAAATAAAACAATCTTGTCTCGTTGTGAGTTAATAAAGGATCTTGGCATTTACTTCGATTGCAACTTAACATTTCGTCACCACATTTCGGTAAAAGTAAACCAAGCACTTAAAGCCTATGGCTTTATAGTAAGAAATTGTAAATCTTTTTGGAATATCAAAGCTCTATGTTCCTTTTATAATGCGTACGTTAGATCTAAATTGGAATATGGTTCTACTATATGGATTCCTGTCTATATATGTAACAGGTTGATGATTGAACGAGTTCAGAAACGTTTCCTGAAGTTTTTATGTTTTAAAATCGATAATCAATATCCCGAAAGGGGCGTACCATACCAAATTTTAATTTTGCGCTTTGATTTTGAAAGTCTTGACGTAAGAAGAAAGCGTGCTGGCATTATTTTTCTTTACAAATTATTGCACTATCAAATTGATGCAAGTAATATAGTGTCTCAATTGAAATTTTTTGTTCCAAATTCTAGAACTAGGTACACCAAGACATTTCACCGTAATTGAGCCAGAACAAATTTATATCTAAAGTCCCCTATATATACCATGTGTGAAAATTTCAATAAAATTTCTGTTCACTGTGATATTCATTATGATACACTAAATGATATAGGAAATATGGCTATTCAATATCTGAATGAAAACATTATGTAATATGTAGCAGTCTTTCTTTTCTTTTCTTTTTTCTCTTTATTTTATAGATTGTAGCATTTTTATTCTTCTATTTCTTTTTTTTTTCTTCTTTCCTTCATCTATATTTGATTATTCTGCAAAATGTTTGTAACTACACTTTGAACCTTCTTTTAAATAATTTGTCCTGTAAATGGGTAACTGTTGGGAAATATTATTATTATTATTATTATTATAGTTTCATCAAAAGAAGAACTTGGTCGTATTATTATTATTATAGTTTCATCAAAAGAAGAACTTGGTCGTATTGACTACAATATATATCTACAATTTTTTTTATGCTTATGTACATGGTAAATTCATGATTCTGTCATATCAATATAGCTCAACAGGATTGTTTGTTAATTGCGAGAGAAAAACAAATTCACGCAGTTTCAACTCAGTTCGCCTTCTTGTCTTGATACATATTCGAAAAAGTACCCTGTGGTGAACAGGTTAGAACAGGTTAGCTTGCTCAGGTTAGGTTTGTGTGTTAATCGCGAGCAAAAAAAAAAAATTTACGCATTTTCAACTAAGTGTGCCTTTTTACTGTCTTTCATTTAAACGTTCCGCCATTACAGTGACCAATCACGCCTCAATAGTACTAAGCGCATGCGCAGTTTTAGGATTTTATTTCGGCTTATATGCGCTAGTTTCGTTCCGACGTTGGTACGACTAGAGTACAACCTTGTGAACATAAAACAGTAACGTCTTCAAATGTGGTCCCAGTGAATATACTACGACTCATCTATGTAAGTTATTGCGAGAAATGAACTATATGGTTTCTTGTTGGATAACTGCTTCTACAGTATGGATGAATTTCTTGCTTTCAGTGTTTAGATACATGAAAATAAAAAAATAAAATTAAATTCCACTATGTGTTTATTTCTAGATGGTTTCTTTTATACATGTAAAGTCTTTTTTAAATTTGTACAAGATCAAACATTTGTGTTTTATCTTTTTAGCGTTTTACTTCTTTGACTAGTCCAATATATTTCTCATGTATTTAATTTTGTAATTGTGTATATGTGAAAAATTTTAGTGATGAATAAACTATTTCTATTTTATTCTATTCTTCAAGACATTTGGTCCTCAAGAGTAGACGAATTCTGTATTGTTCAGAAAACATCGTGAGAACCGTGGGAAAGCAGGTAGGAATCCTTGAATCTTCAGGCTGTATGCCTCAGGGAACACCTCCTGAGGCAGCGTGTTACGAAGTTCATTTCTTGGAAGAACGAGCCCTGGGAAAGAGATGCATGTTCGACAGTCTTTAAAGTGACGGCATACAGATGTGAGGACTGAGCTCGACAGGTATATGCTTTCGAAATATTTTAAGATATCGAAAAAATTGTAAGATTTTCCTTAATAAATGTTGTCTCATTTACTTAGTTGCGTTTCAAAATTATTTTTTCTACAACTGTCAAAAAAGTCCACTTTATTTGTGTGGTTTGTGTGCGTAAAGTATTACAATACTTCACTATCAACATACGATTTCATTATTAAACGGAAAAGCGTAAAAAAGTGCACTTTTTTTCACGGATGTTGCTAGGCAACCGACAGTTTCATGCAACAATAGTGACAGATCCGAATGATAACGAAATCCTGTCATAAAGACAGTTCTCATTTTCTTTGACAACTAATAACCTATAAATATCTGATATACAAATGTTTCACCATTAATATTATTATCATTCTTACTATTAAATAAGTATTATCAAAATTCCAAACTATCGCGGCGAATATATTCACAATAACCTCTAAGGAACTATTGGACCTAATCTACACTAGGTAATCAATCCAAGGTAGCTATGGCTATTTGGCCGTCAGAAATTAGTTGAACAATAATTAATGAAATTTGTGAAATTGTGCATCTATCCAGATAACGAATTCTTGATAACTATAAATTTAATTTAAGTAGAAATGAATCAATAAAAATATGCCAAATTCATTTCATATTTAAATATAAATTGGTTATATTTTTTGACATTCATAGAAAAAATACTGTATGAGTAAAGTGTTTTTTTTTACTCGTAGGAATGCCGCACTCCGCCTACGGCGCCGTGCGTCAACATTTCCTACTCGCAAAAAAAAGTATCACTTTACTCACTTGATACATAAATTACTATTTTAGGAGGTTATCGTTTTCATGCATATATATCAATAAATATTTTTAGGAGGATATCAAAAAGATTGATGTTTCACGGATCCGATATAGCAGTGGTGAAATGTCACTTTTTTGTAATTTTCTGTCATCCCACCGCAGCATTTACCTACTGTCCCTCTTTGAAAGTAAAGTACAAAAAAGTGGCTTTTCGTGGCCGTTGTCTCCGTAAAACGTCAATTTATATGACAGTCGTCTAAAAACCATTTAGTCACTAAAAGAAAGCGAAAACATTTATAATTTCATTCATATACAAGTTTTTTTGACCCCATTGATACAACCAACACAAGATATAATATAACGTTGAAATGGCCATCATTTTTGAATCACAACAAGAACAAGTAATCTCAATTTGATAACCTTTTGATTTTGAAAATAATATCATATAATATTGAAAAAAGTTATTTAACAGTAATACCATTTTTTTGAAAAATTTCCTTGAATATCGTGAAAAGGGATTTCTGCGGGCGCCTATTCAATTCTGAATTTTTTTAACAGTTTCACAGTTCTGTAATATAAGTCTAATAATATATCATTATATCATCAGATGCACTGGAAAATTGGGTTTCCTTGATCAGATTTGCAGCAAATGTTTTATATGATTGAACTTGAAAAGACCACTTATTTGAAAAAAAAAGTTGTCGTGTAAGTCTTCGGCAGGTGACGAAATATGTTAATTGAAATCAGTTATTCAATTGATTCCACTGAATAACTGAAAAAACTTAGAAGGTACGTTGTGGCTTTTTTTTCAAATAAAAAAGTCACATGAACGAGAATGCTTGGTTGAATCACCTGGTATATTTAAAGCGACGATATTAATAACAACGATGAAAATAAATCTGTACTAATAAGATCAATACGTGTTTCATTTCATTTGAGAAAACCATGTTTTTGCACGATATTTCTCATTACCTACACAGGAGCAGAGCTTAAATAGGAGTGATGTCCAAAGTACCAAATAATGAAGTGAGGAATGTCATCTTTTCATCAGCCATACCCGAATTGTCGTTTACATTCTGGACAGATTTAGAGCGTGAGTTGAGTGCAGTCATTATTTTTATGCCTGGTATGAATGACGAATATAAAAGTTTCATCGGAATATCAAGTTACAGCAAGCAGGTTTAAAAATATTTTAATATGCATTCACAACTATTTGTATCTTTCCATTCCATGTCAAATATCTGTTGGCACTTTATGGACACTAAAATAGCTATCAATTATTTTGTCACTTTGAACGAAAATGGCAGCACAGTGCATGTTTTGTATTATGATGTAATTTGATATTTGCAGCTGTTGTTTATATGAATTGAATAGCATCATAGTTAGCTCGACAGAAATGCAATAAAAACTAAGAGGGCGTGATTTCATTGTTTCTTATCTCTAGAATAATATTGCTTTCATTTTTGAGTCGACGAATTCGAGAAAATTACTTTTGGTGATAAGTATAGTACCTAGTTCGATCACCAGTTGTGAATTCACAGTTGCGTTCAAGAGTGTATCATAATTTTAACAAACGTTAGCTCGAAAAAATCATGGTTCGTATGATACAGAACAGTTCCCAAAAAATGGTGGAATTCCGAGTGATTTTAAGCAAGACTTTCTATATTATAATTGGAGTCTTGGTGGCGCACAGGTTGTGTTCTCGCTTGCTATAACAAGATACGCAGGTTCGAATCGCCGCGCCCATCTTCCCTAGCTCACACAAGTATCTCGAATAGGATTGCTCGTAAGGGGTCAGCGCCATGAGAAAGGCACCAACTAGAGCTTTTGAATTTCTACCAGAACTGCCACCGTACCTTGAACACGAAGCCATGCGTAGCGCCTACAGACTCGAAGGCGCGAGCAAATGGGTCGAAAGAGAAACGAACCATGAATATTTCCTCATCCGGAACAAAGCACAGGAGAGCTGTCCCATCCTACTGATAGATGGGGATAAAACACCGCCAGAGCCCACCTTCAAAAAAGGACTAAGCATGGCATCCTCACGAGTGAAAAAAGAAATAATGTGATATCGAACGTACCCCATACACAAAAGGCACCTGGAACAGTGGTATACAAGAGAGGGGTGAGGAAATGAATCTTTATTCCTCTAGTCGTATACGCCTCATTGTTCTAGGCTGAAGTATATGCCTCAATCACCTCGTACTGTAAAGTAGCAACACTGGCATCACATTCCAGCTGTCCAAGTGAAGAAGTGTCTTTGAAAACCTGGCAAGTTGGAGAAAAGTCAGTCTCATAATGGTTTTGGGACACTCGGGTGTCCACGAAAACAGGGAGGCAGACAGGCTAGCCAAATAGTTATCAGGGAAACTACTATTTGGACCAGAACCCATCCTAGAATTCCCCAACAGCTTAGCTGTTGCAGCAATGGAAGAACTGTTGCAAAAACAGTTCATTACCATTGCAGGACACGCCTGGCATGAGATGAAAATACACAAAATGGGAATCCTATATCTTGGTAAACGAGATCTTGAGCTAGCGACAGGGCTCCTAACAGAAAAAATTCACCTGAACAGGCACATTGCCCTCATTGGGATCATAGACGAACCGCTGTGATACCTGGAAGAAGACGGGACCACGTTACGTCTCCTAACTGAAAGCCCTGCAATGATGCATCAGATGAAGGTAGCTTTTTAATACACTATACTGAACCCAGATGACAGCCAAAAGATTCCATTGAGGAAGCTGCTGAATCGCGCCAGGAACGCTGACATGCCCAGCTAAATCCAGAGACGTGGTTGCACAAAGAGTCCAAGGGAAGAGGCGTACGTACCAGGAAGTGAATAAATATGATTAGATTCAGTATATGCATGGACATTTACATTTGTTTGTTGTCACTCCTATCTTTCCATTCCTTGCTATTTGATCGATTACGGAACATTCGGGATATTTTTCAATTCCAGTATATATCTTTGACTATTTTGCAGATAATTGTATTTTTGATTCTTCAATATCAATACTTGATAGTATAGAAGTTTCAGTAGATATTTCAGTCAGATACGGACTATGTGAAATAGTTTTTGGATTTTCGCTTCATTCTGCATTTATTTATATTTGTTGGTGTTAACTTTACCTTCTCTATCACTGACACCAAGCAGGTTCCGATATTTGATCTATAACTTTTAATTTATTTAAGTGAATAAATTATTATAATTATTATATGATATCAAGTACGAGGCTTCTAGAATAATTTTCAATTTGAATATACGTCTTTTAATTCTGTATTTTCTTCCAAATAATTGATGGTATACAAAGATGTTTCAATGTTTTGTATGTATTCGGACTCAAAAAACCTTACAACCTCGGTTTGGTCTATATATTTATACAGGGTGGACTACGGTAATGGTCTGTCATGTGCGAAAGCATCTGTAAAATTTGAGAGATACCCGTGATGTTCTGAACATTATTTTTGTAAGACTACTTTTATGTAAACCCCACTGGATCAGTGAACTAGTGCGAACCCAGCGATATGGTCTCGCAGAAAGTAGTCATATGCCACCGGACGCGCGCTTGTAGTGTTAAAACATGTTACGTTCTTCAAGTGTGGTATCAAATGTTCAGGTTTTTTTGATTTATCTTGGTTGTACACACATTGGACAACAGATGACCACTGGGTTTAAGCAAAATCATCCTATTAAATACCCGCTTCCTCCAGGCAATCCAATTGGACACCCCAATGGCCTAAGGTATAGATATTCGATAAGCAATGACAACGGTGTACGTCTTCATATCACTCATCAGTTTGTTTTGAGATTAGGTTTACAGTGATTATTTATTGATTCTGATTGATATTATTTTGGTAAGTAATCGATAAGATTCACTATAACAGCGTTTACCTCCCGTGAATATGTCCACACCGACATTCGAAAATCTACTTTCACTTTCCTGTGGTGAGTGCTGTGAGCTGTTTTGCAAAGAAAAATATAAAGTTGCAATTTTTTGTTAGAAGTTATGCTGATACTACCAACTGCAGTATCAGGATTGATAAAGGGAGCGCGCAAGGAATTCTGGCTGTACACGTGTGAAAATCCAGCAGCGGCGCATTCTTACACTTATAGAAGATAACTAGTTGGTTCAAATTTTCAGAATAAACTTAGTTTTCTACTTCTTTTGATGGGGAGAGCACACTGTATACTTTCCGATAAGTGGTGGTAGTTTATCCTGTATTTATTCGTTTCTACTCCATCTGCTTTATCATTTTCACCAACCTCGTTCCTATACAGTATAGAAAACTTTTCATTTGGGGTATAGACAGAAATCTACGCTAGCAACAAAAAACGCAATGATATGATAATACAACATGAATAAGAGAGACGCACTACTGTGCGCTTCTCCTGTTACTCCACCCGACGCATTAACGGACCACGTGGCAATGCGACACGCCGCCACACAGCTCACGTCGATATCCCTTCCTCGAGCGAGTAGAGGAGAAATTGTAATGATCTCTCAACATATAGTAAGCTATTCTTTACGCTCTCATGAAACCACCATACCCAAGATGAAAACTTTCCGATACTGCATATTATCATCTGTATGTCAGCTAGATAGCAGAAGAACGAGAGTTCATCTACTGATTAAACGCCACACAATACTTGGTAATATATCTCTCAGTTACAACTCTGTGTAAGTTGGAACTCTCTTCATTTCGCAATTTCGGCACTCTGCGAATACTTCAAGAACCTGCACTGTACTTCCTGACCTGATTAACATTCTTGATGATGTTATCTATTCCTGTTCATATCAACACCACAAACACTCACTATATGGACCACAACCGTACAGTAATAAGTTTCCTTGGCTCTGCAAAGTGTTAAAACAACTATCAACTAGTTCATCGACTCCAGCGAAACGTCGGAAAGGTAATGTTTTCGTTTCTTGAAACAAAACAGGTCTCTCTTGAACCGAGGTTTATTAGTTAATATCGAGGAAATATACTGTGTAAATAAGGGTTCGAGTTGAAGAATAATATTTGCCAGATCTGTTTGCTTTTATAATGCCAGTGTTGTGATACGGTGCTATAGTGAACACACATAAAAAAAGGAAATTTGAATATAGCATCCGTTAAGTTGATGTTTATGAACAAACCTTTGTTGGATTTGTGGATTTTATTGTCATGTGCGTACTGGTGAGTGTCATGTAGTATTGGTATTACCCAATTTGCCGGATATTTAAATGACTACAACAAATATGTCTTATTTATCTTCTCAGATATGAGGAATTTCGAAAACTCGCAAAATTTTACTTTTATTTCACATGGAATGTAAACTACTGTTAGATTTTCAATACTGTTCCAAATCTGTCCATAATCTAATTTTATTTTGAATAATTCAGAAAAAATACTGTTTGCAAATTTTGAACTATATATACATATGTTTTTTGAATAGTTTTGGTGTCGGGGATCGAACACAGGCCTCCCAATCTCACATCTTCCATAATAACCACCATTTCATTTACTAACATGAAGGACTGAACTAAGAGTATGAACCGCCGGTTTTCGAATCAAGGAGCGGTAGCTTAGAGGTTCAGTGTGCCCGACTCATTCAAAACTTTATCGGAAGTTGAGAATCAATGACGAGGCCGTTGATAATGTGAACCATGCGAGGTACCTGGGGGTACACCTGGACAAGCGGCTCAATTTCGGACGTCATATCACCGTTGCTATTCAGAGGGCGGGAGTTGCGTTAAAACGCACCTATCCTCTGATAGCAAGGGGCTCCAAACTCTCATTAGAGAATAAATTGCTAATATACAAGCAACAATGACGTACGCTTGTCCGGTGTTCTGCAGCCTGAAGCCAACTCCACTGGCGAGATTGGATAGGATGCAAACCAAAGTACTCCGTATTATCACTGGTAGCAGACGATACCTTCGATTGGAAGCTCTTAGGGAGCTTGCAGGCGTCGATCCCGACAGTTATAAACAACTTGTCTTACAAGTTTTATGAGTACATGCTCGATAAGAGTCCCCTCACCAGGGAAATCACTAAGCTCAGGGTGTATGATAATGAGCCCCGCAAACACGGCGGGCTCATTTATCAAGCGCTCGATATCTTTAAAGAACGAAGGGAGGAACCGGTTCTATAGGGAACCAAATCGATAGTATAACTGAAACGTAGAGTACCTCGACCCGGTTTTTTGCTGCAGCCTTTTCCAGGATTCAATATTGAAACAACCAGCCTCATAATCTGCAAAGAGCATTATCTGCATTGAATAACATTAAACAACACGCATGAGCTTTGCAGGAGGCGTGTATCATGCTGAATTACAACCGTGGTATAATGAAATGTCCGGCCAGCGTTACCATCAGCGCGGGCGGACTACAGCGCCCTCTCGCGGGGATGTCTATGTTCGCTTGGCAAGGCTGCTCTCCTGATCGGGGGCAGAAGAGTAGCTACTATTGCGCCCGTCTTTCCGTCCTTCCCCTAACCCCCTGGGTTACGAAGAGCGGGAATGACGTATATATGATAACATGTCATTAACCATGAATTGTTAAATTTTGAAAGTTTACAATAAAAACCTTTTTAGTTAGTTAGTTAGTTAGTTAGTTACTGTGCCCGACCGGAGATTGGGAGGGACGAGTTCGATCCCCGGCTGGTCCACATTTTCATTTTCAGTTTTTCAATTTTTCATTTTCATGTCTCAATTGCCGCAACACATATTCCTTTATATGTGTTCTTGTTTCTTACGCTTCAGAGTTGGTTAATCAAATTGGGAAAAAAATTAAAGATTGTCAGGCGATTTCAAAGCAGCAACATTTTGGATTCATAGATACAGTATTGCGTTACAAAAGGGAAATTCTGCATCTGTTCTATCGATGGTTTTGCCATGGTGCATGAGAGGAGCTTTCCTTCACCTCTCCTCTTGTTTTTCATAGAAGTTATAGGGCACACTAAGTGGGATTCACAGTTCTCTTCACGATGACCATACCCTCAGCAGGGAAAACATCTCAAAACACTAATAAATTCATAAAACTTATAACTGTTTCATCGTAAACATATTCTTTCACGATTCTCTCTTAAGTAGTTATATTGTATACCAGATGATTCTACTAATAAGTTATATCTACCATTATGATATGACGATGTCGTCTCATTTGAGGACCTCTCATTTGAGGACCTATGCAAAATTTGTCTCATTTACGGACCTAGCCTACGATACAAGTTTAAACCGAATCACTTGCGGACCTTTCAATAATCTATTACCTGAGATAAACAACAACGTTTCAATAATACGACGGTTGCAGGTAATTGAGGATTTTCAGACAAAAATGCTGTACTCCCATATGATAAAAGGGCTGATGTTAGCATTCGACCTTCTGTGAGATAACGTGCTGTTTATATCACAAGTAGAAGTGTCTGAAGCTGAACAAGTGAGACATCCCGAACAAGTTGAAATCGTTGAAATTGAAAAGGTATGTAGATACTTATCATTGGTTTTCTCCATCACTCCATTAATTTTTGTTACAAATGTTTTTTCCCCAAATCTATAGATATTATGTCGTGTCATTTATATGTAATTTAAATTAAATTTAAAAAAAGGAGAGAAGTTAAATTTCTCCTTGACTCAAAGCAAACGTGATAAGTACAGTTGAACTGATGAGTGTGGTGAAATAGTTATTTACCTAACAAGTGCGGAAAGTAGTACTTTTCCGCACGCGACGGCAGTTGCACGAACGACGCGAAGCGGAGTTCGGGCAAGCCGTTAAGGGCGGAAAAGACATTTTCCGTAAGAGTTAGGTACAATATTTTTCCTACGAGTGTTTTTGTCAATCTTATTTATGAAAAAACAAGGTTTTTAATAAACAAGTTTTCATAATAATGCTACAAAATGACTAATACGACAGAATAGTTACATAGATCATTTATTTAGTTGTAAATATCCTCATTTTCAAAAATACAAAAATCGTGCGGAAAAGTAAAAATCGTACGGAAAAGTAAAAATCGTGCGGGAAAGTAACTTTTCCGCACGATTTTAAATCGTACGGAAAAGTACAACTTTCAAAACAAAAAATCGTGCGGAAAAGTTACTTTTCCGCACGCTCGTAGGAAAAAGTGATTTACTAAATTTAGTCAAATACCGTATTTGTGTGAATGAAACTTTAATTCTACTTTTGTTTAGGTATGCCCATGACGCGTTTTGCGGAGGATATAAGTACCGAAAAAAGAAGATCTTGAAGAACACATCTATATTTTGGGTGTGCAATGCTAAGCAATGTAAAGGTACGTTAACAACTGACTCGGGGTACCTTTACATTGAAGAGAATAATAATCATTCATGCGTTCCCAATGTTGCCGCACAAACCGTCGAAAAATGCTTATTTCAATGCAAGAAGCGAGTTCGTGAGGAAACCACAGCCCTAAGTAAGATTTTTGACGAAGAACTTTCTGCAGTTAAAGACGTTGGGTTAGACTTTGTCACTGAAATTCCATTGTTTGTGTCCAAGAAAGCGTCACTTTATCGTAACCGAAATAGGGCGTTGGGCTTTTCCAGTTTCAAGTCAAGTACCTATATCACCCTCTCCAGTGAACTAGTTCATGACTTTATCTTAATTGATGATGATGTGGCAGGAGACCTAATTTGGCATTCGCAAACGAAACAGGAAGGGAATGCTTAAAACAAGCGAACGACTTTTTTGGTGATGGGACTTTTAAAAGTTGTTGTAAACAGTTTCACCAACTCTACACCATCCATTGTGATTTGGAAGTACTCAAGAATCTAGGCCTAGAGAGGTTCTCGCCTAGAGGTCCTAAAATGGTACATCATGTTATGGAAAATTTTACAAACGGGGCCGAGGTCCTCAACTGAGAGGTCCGCAAGTGAGATCGTCCCGATATGACTACCACTATGATATGACCAGATGATTCTACTAATAAGTTATATCTACCATTATTATATGAATTATATTCACAAATTAATTTAACATCGTCTTGCATGTTATCTCTGTAAACATTTTCCTGCGTATAAAATTGTTCGAGTGCTTCGTATTATTTTCTGTAACATTCACAATTTTTGGTACGTGGTTTAATAGAACTTCCCACTTTTATTTGATACCCGCTTCCAAGTTAACGAAGTGCCATTGTTTTCACTTTTTCGAGGGAATCCTAGAGAAGTTTGTTTCACTTCCCCCACTACTAACGCTTAATCAACTGGATACACTTTTTTCTTTAACTCCTTTCCAGTTTCACTGCTGTCTTGATTCGTATTATTTGGTTTGATGATGGGAAGTGCCCTTCAATTTTTAACAATTTGGGAGAATAAGGGTTTACTGGTTTCGATCAATTCGATAAGTTTTAGTTTTTTCAGAATTTGCTTGGTTTCAACTCTTTCCTTGCTCGTTGCTTCTTCAATTTTTACTTTATAACATCTACACACTCATCACAGAATCATTTGATAATGGTGTCGTCTTTGAAAAATTTTGACAGTTGATCTTTAACTTCCACAGATTCAGTGTGAACATTTCTTTCACACAGGCTGCTCTCAATATTCTTAGAACTAACTATAAAATTATCAGAACACTGAGAACAACAGTCAGTAGGTATTTGAGGACATACCGAAAAATTCATTATCTGAACTATTTCATTTGAAACAAGAAAAAAGAACGATATTGTAACTTTATTGTTAAATACCTCGAATACGCATAATATTTCAATAATGTTCTTCCTAATATCAAAAGAATCAAAAGATTCTCGACCGAAATATCACCGAGCCAATTAGCCTATTTCAGATTCCAAGGTTTGTGAGAATTGTGCAATATGCAACTGAAATATAATACAAAAGTTACGCCTGTCAGATCTGAAGAAGATGAGTCTTTGCGTTTCATTAAACATACCCGAAAACTCTCGTTTCGTATTTGATGTGTCACCCTGTATATGACCCGGCAAATATATAATTGGTATTCAAACGACTACTATAATGCTTCAACTGAAACCAATATTGTTCATCATTTATACATCAACTTGTAATTACATCGATCTACATGTTTAAACAATCTTCAATATGACCCAGATCAAATATGGATTTCAATTCGCTTAGTTAATGAGCATATGCCCTAATAACGCTTTCAATCAACATCATCACCAATCATCGCTGGTATTTACTTACAGCCTAAATTAGTTTCACTGTTTTGTTTACCAACTCGGTTTGATCCGAAGCCATGGATACAGTTGCCACGTACTCCCTATATGAGGCCATTATTTGCAAAACTCGCTATTCGACAAAATCTCCAAAAATGTTTTTTTAATTGAGTTTCTTTCACATTTCACAGAGGAATCGAATGCAAATACTGTCGAGAAAATTATGTGCAAAACTTGCTCTTTGCTTTTTCTGTTCTGGTTTCCACGAGAAAGAAAATTCTATTGTTTAGAGAACATCGCGAGAGCCGAGGAAAATACGATTTACTTGCAAAACTGGCTGGAAGAACAATTCAGTGATTGTTTTATTAGAAACGGATTTCAGAAGTTTGTATTCAAACGAGAAAAAGCAGGTGGTTCTCCGTTGAATTTGAAAGAGTTGGTGTTTTATAATTATTATAGAGTTTGTAGGTGAAAATATTCTGTTTGTTGAACCTCGTCCATGCGGAAAAGGTTTTTTGCTTTTTTTTACTATACAGTTATTTGCAAAATTGGCTATCTGCAATTATATTATTTTTTTTAAACTAAGCTGTAAATATTTTAGGCTGCAAAATTCTTAATTCCACTCCTAAAAGCTTTAAGCAACATTTATAAATCACTTTATTTTCAGAAAACAACACCACTAAGCTGTTAAACGTTTTTTTTATTTTTTATTTCCCAAAAAAATGCTCCCGAACAAATAGCAAGTTTTGCAAATAATGGCCTCATATAAGGAATATTCAGTATATGAGTTCAAACGTAAATAAATACATCGCTGATGGAAAATATTGTGTTTGTCTTTGTTCCAAACAAGTAGGTGAATTTTGACCATTTCTATCTGTCCTGAGAGTTTCATCATTCTACCTCAATTTTTACGGAAGATACGGGGGTGTTTCCATGAGAAGTGAGACACACTGTATGTGTTCTTTTTCATGCAGTTTGCGGCAATTCTCGGTAGCGGGGTGTTTTTTTTTAGGGCCCCCGCAAACTTTTTGGACTGTCGGACAACTAGAATGCCTCAAACAATTTGTCCGACAATATCACCACTAAATTTTCCTTTTTTTTATTAACCAATTCTGAAAAAATGAGATGTGAGGTAATACATTTTATGACGTCATAACATGGCCGATGGACAATCGGGAAAAAAATTACTAATAGATAATCTCTCCAAACTTTGTTTATTGCTTCATTGAACATAGTCTGACACCGTTTTCCTAGGGGCCTCTTTCCTGGCTGAGGGCAGCGGCCTTCCTCAAATCTTACAAAAAACAACCTTGTAACAACCATGGTTTACCAGAAAGTCAAAGATCATTGAGTACTGAATGAAAAGCGGGAAACTGAATAATCATTATTATTTCATTCGTTTTTCTGGAAGGTCCGTGCTCATGAATACATACCATGAATATCAGAGGATATCTAAAAAGAACCACTACAGAAATACATCATAAGCATTAGTTATTTCATACCCAGAAGGCATAATTGTCGTTAAATTATCACGTTATTCTTAAGTGCCAATTTTGTTCTTATGTTCGTAATATTAACTACTTCTTCACGGCTTTATTCAGAACCAAAACAATAACATACAGCCAGACAGAACTCCAATCGAACATTGATTAATACCAACGAACATCACATGTTATTTCTCGGAATGAAAAATGATATTATTTATAACTACAGAGCAGGTTCAATGCATGTCGGCCAGCTATATGCGGCGCAAGCTAAATTTAAAATATCAATAACTGCAAGGTCTGACATGAAAAGAAATAATTTTCATTTAATTGGCTACTATTTATTGTTCCTATCTTTTATTAGTGGAATGACACCCACACCGGTTTGATTAGATATAACATGAACGTAAATTGTACTTCGAGATATGGCTGAGGAGATATAATGGCTTCTTCCTCTACCTGCAAGACATTTTCGAGCCTACGCAATGTCGCCGGGAATTGTTTTGTTTGTATTGTCGATGTCGAATGGATTTTTACCATTTGCAAAATAAAAGAACGCTATTGTAATCATTAATACTTTTCTCTTCATATAATTGCGCTCACTCATAACCACTGAGTTACTTACACTAATAAATTTATCAATTATGGAAAACTTATCCATACAAGGAAAACTTCTGACAAAACTCGATAATACTTTTAAAATATCGCTACAGGCTCAGTTTGGACTGTTTGCAGTACCCTTCTTAGATATACAGCAGAATAACTCAGTGATCTCCACAATTCAATATAACAACCAAATGTTATGTGATGGTAGAACGATCAAAAACTATCAGATCAACGGTATCATAGTAGTACATGTTTCGAACCTATATAGGTTCATTCATCATCAGCTAAGTTTAAGTTCTACAATAAAAGGCGAACCGTGTAACTATAAGTAATCTAATACAGTGTAATACTACTTACATGGACTGGGAAAACTATTATATAAAAACTTCAATAAAAGTAATAGTTATTTATTGTATAAGTGTTTTGGATATCATTTTATTTGCGCAAGAATGTTTAAACGCGAGAGCGAAGTTCGAGCGTTTAAATTTCTTAAGCAAATAAAATGTATCTAAAACACGCATGCAATACAACGTTTTATTCACAATCACATTCATTTAGAATCAGAATCGCGGAAATTTTTCATCACAAAATGATTTGACGTTTTGCTCTAACAGCGGCTGTCACCTCCTCAAAAATCATTGAAATAACATACAAAAATATCGGGAGGTGTTGAGTTATGATAAAACGAAGAACGAAATGTCTATTAATATAAATGTTAAAGTTAATATTAATAATAAATAAGTAAAATATGATTGATATTCAACTAGTGGAATAAAGTAATTTCATTATTCCACTAGTGGATAAAGTGGTACTTTATACGGTTCATAAGTGTGGATAAAACTTCAATTATAAGGTGATTGTGGATAAAAAATTTAAAAATGTGGCACCACAAAAACCAACATGTGTTTTGATGAAAATTATGAAAATTCAAATAAGGGAGGCTAGGAGCCTGTATCCCCTGTAATAGTAAGGAAAAATTAGGGAGGCTTAGAGCCTTTATCCCTGTGACTTTTATAGAAAATTGACTGTGACTACTCAATGAGTGAACAGAGAATAGAAATACTGAAGTTAGTAAAGGATCATCTGTCAAGATAGCTTAACGTCAAAATTGGCATAGACCGATGACATGAGAAAGCTTACACACAGAGCACAGATGGAGACGAAACAAATGCATCATCGTAACTGGTATTCTGTTGAGAAAGATCTCATGTCGTCTATCCATACCAATGAAATATTACAATGAAGAATTAAGTATAAAACATATATGTGAAAATTATGGATCAGCACGAACACTACAAAACAACAAGTTTGTTCCACGCCCCGAAGAGAGACAGACGCAACACATCACAGAAGTAGACAGATCAACTGATGTGTATCCGGACAGAGAATAAAATGACCAGTGGACAACGTTTCTTATAGAAGACAGATGCAGATTTGCAACCTTTTCCGTTGACATATTTTTTTTTTTAATTCATGGTATTTTTTTGGTCAAAGTGGTCTTGGAACAATTTCAAAAGTTTTGAATCTTTGTTGCCATTCACGAATTTGTAACCTTGTACTCGATCTGGATCTGGAGCTGAACTAGAACATTTCCAAAATATTTTCAGTTCCAATTTTGTTATTGTAATTGTAATGCAAATAAATATTATTATTATCCGGAACTTGCAAAAATCTAATTTGTAAATTAATTAGACTTTTCAAAATTGCATAAAGTTCCGATCGTGTACAAGGTTGCATATTTGTGAATATGATGTTTACAAAATTTGAAACAAAGTTCGAAAACTTTTGCAATTATTTCGAGACCAACTTGATCAAAAAAATTACCACGAATCAGCAAAATATAGGTTCTGAGTCAACGTAAAAGGTTGCAAATCTACACAACTCTTCGGAATTTTCTTTTATGGTAAAAACATTATGGGTCGATAAAAATAAATGTGCCGTATACTTGAATTGGTTGCAAACTTGATTCGTGATATGAAATAACATATTCAATACTACCCCAAGTTTGCAGAATTTTTGGAATTTTCTCAACGAGTATACAACGAAATTCAAGTTAATTGCGATTTTGACAATGTTGCGTACTTCGGAAGACGTTGCGAACTGAGATTTATTGCTTTTTCGATGTACCATTTACTTAAACGAAGTTTGAAGACTTTTGGAATTATTGTTAAATTTTCGATTTTTCATGTCCATCTCTACTGGCCTAGTAGGTACGGAATGTTTTTGTTGAGATCAACAAATTTCGACGAAATTGGAAAAAGAAATATAAAAAAAGATTGTGCCATTGACGAGTCTTAGCTGAAAAGTCCTGTGTTAAACCACAAACCCACAGACTTTATTTTTCACCAGATAGTGATTTTGTATCGAAGCAAAATATATATAATTTCTTTTATTAAAAAATGAAACAATTGAAAAAAAAAATTCAGATAACTTCACACACTGATAATTAAATATTTTGTTTGTGACAAAGCCTGAATCTCTTGTAGATACTTACGTATTTTACCTTTATTGGAATATCCAGACATTTTTTATTTCGAATCTATCAACAAATCTGTATAACTTTGGTAGAAATGTATGAAAAGTATAATGACATATTTCAAGATATGATGCTGGTAATAGTTCCACAAAATATGTACCAAAAACAGCAATTATTGAAAACTGAAGGTTTATAATGCATTTTCAGGTTCAATTTCAATTCAATATCTGTCAAATTACGAATTTCGTTTTGTCCTCACGAAATATTTCATATTCTATAAATAACACGTCGAAACAATGAAAAGGTATTATTCAATTTTTAACCCTACGCTGGTAATCGGTTTATTAATATTCAGAAGTGGGCTGCACTGGCTTGACTGCATTTTATTGATTGCCAGTTGTTGACCTGAGGTATACAGGGTTTTAATTAAGTACGTTGACAAACTTCGGGAGGTGAAAAAATATTTCTCTCAATTCACAATCATTGAGAATATTTTATTTTCAAATGTTTCTAATGTTATGGGACACTGGAAAATTTTTGCACTAATATTTTCGTTATAGCTCCTGAACCGTACAAGTAAATGGAAAACTTCAAGAAAACAAAATTATTATGAAACATCGTTGATTATTTTTCTCTCACAATCTCTCACTGGTAGCAGAAGGGTTGAACAAATCTTGACTCTGAAAAAAGGAGGACCCTGTGAATTGTTCAAGGAATGAATTATTTTGTATCGTGCGTACTATTGAATGGATTGTACTTGCCCAATTTCAACTGATTATTGTTAATAATGTATAAGTTTACTCCAAAAAGTCTTGAAAAAAATGTATTTTTATCATTCTGTATTTCGAAAACCAAGCCGTTTGGGGCATATGTTTATATGAACTTTTCGTCATGAAAACTTCCAAAGAATCACCCTTCGAAGTTTGTGAGAATATTTGGTTCTTTATATTATGCGAAACTGTACAATGTTCGCATTAATTATTTTCATTGTAACTCCTGAACCATACAAGTAAATGAAAAAGTACACGAAAACAAAAAGATGTTAAATGAAACAACATTGATTATTCCTGTCTCATAATATGTCAATATCCGTTCGAAGGTTGTCAACGTACTTAATTAACACCCTGTATGTTTCGGAAGCGTTCATTGAATTTCAGCACCAAATTTAGTGAATTGAATACTACAAGGATTCAGAAAATGGATCCAATTCAATTTTCCAATTCAATTCAATTTATTATACATCATAATTTTTTGTTTGGTACATACTTATACATAATATATACACTTTTTTATTTTATTTATATTTATTTATAAACCTTTTCGGAGATCGGGTCATCTAAGCAACCAAATGCTTGTTTTTTATCCCGCTCTTTTGAAGAGGTTCATACATGAAGAGTAAATAACCTATACATAAGTCATAAATGAAACATGCACAAAAGTGTAAAGTTTTTAAGCAAGTAGATAGAGAGTTTGAGTATGAACCCGAAATTACTCAAACACATTGAATGAATTGTTTATGCATTTTTAACCATTTCATTACTATTTCTGTGCTGATCGAAAGAAAGAATATAAGTGAAGTATCAGTTATAGACTACAAGCCGGCATAATAATTTGGGGGGGTCATGCTGTTATATGAAAAACTAACTTTACTGACAGGTTATAGGTATACATATAAGGTTGATGTTTAGTTCATGACTGGGTGAATTTCGTGTGAAATGGATGAATAACTGTGTGCAGATGATGATGTTCTTGAAGAAAATAAGGAATTTTGCGTGATTTGTATCTGAGTTTTCTTTACCGCAAAATAAAATATGATGTGTCCAAAAGACGAAGAAACGTAAACACCACTTGAAGTTTGTCCTCTACTTCAATGAACCGCACCATTCTTACCTTTCATACAAGCATTATGAAATTTTGTCAAAATCGTCCGGTAAGAGTTGAATTTTGTCAAAATCGTTCGGTAAGAGTTGAATTTTATCAACTGTCAGTATCTACTTAATGAATAAGACAATAATAAAAAGTTCATAAAACTTATTTTGGTAACAGACTAGCCCTACTCAGACTTAATAATTAAGCTCTATTCCACACATTAACCGAAGGGTGATAATCTTTTAAGTTTTTCTAAATATATCCATTATTTTTGGTGGGTTTAGGAACTTCGGTGATTTTTTTATTCAATTAAGGCTATATACACCCTGCGTAATCTATCAGGAAAATATTTTTCAAATTGCTTAATATCGGTTTTTCAGGAGAAAATAAAATTTTTTCTTCATAAACTACCATGTGTCCCAACTTGCGCCGTTTTCAAGATACAGAGTGTCGAAATTTTTTGAAAAAACTTTTAATTTTATAATTTTATTCTGAGTAGGTTCAAGTTAGCCTTTTATTGCTGAAAATAACCATACCAAGCTTCATCGAAATTAGCCAAAAGATTTCGAAAACGAAGCGAGTTGGGACTTATGCGTGTATGAAGAAAACATCTCATTATCACCCAACTAAACATAACGAACGTTTGGCGGTTCAACTTTGGGTCACCGTGCAGATTAGTTTTGAGAAAAACGTGGAGAATCATACCGAATATGTAGCAAGAAATAATTTGGAATATGCTCTGCTACAACCCTTTCACAGAAAACAAACCTCGTGACAAACTTTTGAATTCTTCGCTAATTAGTGTTGACACAGGGGCAAAGACATTCAACCGCTGTTTTTAACCTGAGACAATGCAATCAGTCATTCAGGATTCAACTGTCACCTCCTATTTGAGTTCCTTTCTCTTTACAGAAGGAAGGTAGAATGTAAAATATGAGTTGAACTTTTGAGGATCAAAGAATTGTTGAATTTCTGTAAAGCTGATGAATAACTAATGGACCATTAAAGTCAATTAGCCGTTATACTGAGAAGGCTATGACAAATGTCCCACTCCAACAGCTCATTAGCGTTATATGCTATGCATTATTCAGTTCGTGCAATCAATTCTGACTACGAGTAAAAACGTATCAGAACATGTTTAGAAAGAGTCATACACTGGGTACTGCGGGATTCCTTGTAATGAGAATATCGTAGATTTGTAGCTAACTAACGTTTGAGTGAATCGAAATGTATGCCATCAAATCATTCGGAATAATAGTTGATTACTTCACAGTACAGTGAATCGTGACATATGCTGCTAATATTGCGTAGGAAGCATGGAATCAGTGTAACGTCGGCTGATGTTTTCTGCTGTTAACCAATAACATATGTGATCTTATTGTCTTCTTTTGATGATGATGCTACAAACATTTTTTCACTACAATCTCGACACATAAGGGTTTATTCAGATACACTCGAGCTTCATTTGGAATATCGAGTATTCCCGCTTAATTACAGGAAAAAATAAAAAACAGCATGTAGAAAGATTGGAAGCTGTACTGAAGCGGTTGCAAGAAGCAGGACTCAAACTTTCATAGGAAAAGTGTAAATTTTTTCAGCCAAAAATTACTTATTTGGGTTTTGACATTGATAAAGATGGACTTCACACTTCTGAATCCAAAATAACAGCTACATGATTGAAATAATTTCTGGGTCATATAAATTATTACGGTAAATTCGTAAAAAATCTCTCCATGGTTTTGCATCCATTATTCCAATTATTGAAGTCTTCCTCAAAGTGGAATTGGACGGAAGAATGTCAAAATGCTTTTGATAATGTAAAGAAATTGTTGGTATCAACAGACTTTTTAACCCATTACAACCCTGATTATCCATTATTAATGTCAACAGATGCTAGTGAATAAGGAGTGGGCGCGATTATTTCTTATATTTTGCCAAACGGCGTATGCATATGCCTCCAGGACTTTATCGTCAGCGGAATCAAAATATTGCCAGTTGGAGAAAGAACTTTAACTTTTGAGAGAGCTGATTCAGTTACTGTCAAAGATTACAGAAACAATAAAACAACTTGGATTAAAGCAATAATATCAGAAAAAATTGGCAAGTCAGTTTATATTGTTGTAGTCCCTGAACTGAATAATATAAAAGGGAAGAGGCATTTGAATCAAATTAAAAAGTGTTATGTTGAAACAAATCTTCAGGGCAACAATAATGCGGGATCTTTCTGTAATGAGGAAAGTAGAGTTACTGAGTTGACTGACGATGATGGTTTGAAAACGTATGATGTACAGGAGCAGACTGATCCAAAGGATGTTAAAAAACATAGTTATTCATTGAGACCTAAACACACCATCAAACCTCCAATTAGGTTGTCATATTAGTAATTGAATTACTGTATAGTAGAATATTTTGTCAAAAGAGTGCAGGGTTGTTTCTAGGAAAAAGGGAATATGTTTTTGTCAAACATTTTTGCGGTTGAAATATAAAAATTATAAAACTACTAGTTTTTGAATAGTTATTTCAATACATTACAGTTGATTCCAACAAATAACTTATAATACTAAAATATACATATTCTTTCATCTTTCTTTCATTTTCAGTAATAACTCCTTTCAGAACTACCTTTCAGAACCTACTACAAAAAATGTGTACATAACGAGTTTTCGGTATAGAGGGAGAGCTGGACTAGTTCGCCCATGGTAAGCAAGGTTCAAAAAACACACACAGAGAGATAGAATTTTCGGTATTTGCTATTATTATCATGATACATACATATAACAGGATAGAGGAAAACACCATATTCGTTTATCTTTCTTTTATTGTCAGTAATAACTTCCTTCACTCACTACAAAAAATGTTTACATAACGAGTTCCAGGTATTCGCTATTATTATCATTAATGATATACTAGGATTGATAGAGGGAAATACCAATTAATTTAGGACATGGTACCTTTGAAATTCGATTCCATGGAAAAAGCTTTTTGAAATACAAACGCATTCGATTGTGTGGACCTCGTAAAGTTATTGTACGAATTGGGAACAGTTTGGTATTGAAAAAGTTGATATTACGTTAACTATCTATTATTCAAAATCATACAAAGTATGTCAGCATTATCACATATACTTCTAGCAGGTCTCAGAATATGTATTCACAGTGAGAACCATTGAGACTGGTGTCCCCCGGGGTTCAATATTGAGCCCTTCTATCCACACTTTATGTGACTGACTTTAACCAGTGTATTCACAAGTATTCTGCCTCTACAGATGGTTTCTCCAACATCAAACGTAGAAAAGATAGACACAGATGTGATGCAAAAATTTGGTAGCTGTTGCAATGAGAATAGAAGACATTATATTATGGATTTCATAATACGCAAAATATAGGTCGATGTGGATGGTAGGCATTCATCCAGGTCCAATTTGTTAAATACATATCTTGGATCTTATATTGAGGAGTACCTTGACAACAGAGTACAATGTGGACATATTATCTCCAAGCTTTACTCAATGAACTATTTATTCATGTGAACTGTTTTAAATAAAAATCAGTTGATATATTTTAATATGCTTACGATGACTCTTTGTGCTTATCACCCGAAAATGAATAACAGTAACGTGATTGTAGAATATATAGAAAACAAAAATTTAATTGAGAAATTATACGTTATCAAAAAAATTTAAACGTGTTGAAATTTGACAATTTTATGTTAACGGAACTATATCTTGTATATTGGTAATGGATCAAACATCTTTTTTAAATAGATTATATTCTCAGGGGTAATATAATAAGTGGTATGATTATTACCGATAATTTTTTGGAATATTAATGAATTGCAATCCCAAAGCTGAAAATACAACGAGTCCTCAGGACGAGTTGTATTTTCTTGCATTGGGATTGCCAATGAATTGATATTCCAAAAAATTATAGGTTTTTAATCATACCACGAATTGTATTTAGGACGACAATATATCGATTTGAAATAAAGAAAAATCGTGTCACCTGGTAATTGATGCTTTACTTCTAGCCGTATTCAACGGAATACTCTTTTCCACGGCCTCATCTGTGATACCAATGGACATTTGTCCCCAACGATCGCTCATATTGATAAATAAAGGTAACTAGTCAAAACACATAAATTTGACGTTTATAATTTAAATCATTTTCACTTGACAGATGGTAAAACAAAAACTAAGCAGGTTTATCACCGTGAAAATACAGCGACAAGCTATATTTTCACTGTAGTTCTGATTCTATTGGCTGAATTTCAAAATTTGAAATCCACTGATTGGTTGTTAAGCAAGGAAATATATTGTCGTAAAAAATATTGCATATCTACAGTTTCTACAAATCTTCGCATGGTACCATAAATTTGTCATATTCACTGAAAGGGATCTGAAAGCCAAAAGTAACATGAGAAAAGGGCATTTCTGAATAATTGAAAATAATAAATTGTTGAAATAGTCTATTTCTCAAAGTGGAGTGAATAGTTAGGACGAAAAGAAAATTTCAAAGTCATCTCCACAAATAGGTTTAATAAATGTGAATGTTCTTGGTACCCATTTCAGTTAGAGTTGAAATTCCCTTCATGAAAACACATTCTCTACTATTTTTAATGCATAATTAGTTATAATGAACCTCCACATTTAGTAATAATCATCCATCGTCTGAAGATGGGTTTACCTAAACCCGAAACATGTCTCGCTAGTTTGGTAAACCAAACTTAGACGTATTAAACCTGATGTTTGGGGAGATGACTTTGAGATTTTCTTTCAGTCTTATTGAAAATAATGTTCAACTCGCTGAAAAGTAGGTAGTGAATCAACAGACCTAGCACTGAGCTTTGAGGTAGTCCTCTGATCTTGTTCATTTGGAATTGTTTGTTGAAGATAAGGACATTTGTGCCTTCAATTCAGTGACAAAACAATTGTGGTATTTACGGTTATTTGCTTCATTTCAACAGTGAAATCTGTTGGATTCATAGGAACTATTGCCTTTTTCATCGAAAAATCCTTTTCAACAGTGAAATCTGTTGGATTCATAGGAACTATTGCCTTCTTCCTCAAAAAATCCTTATCTTCTATAAACGTGTTACCACTAGTGTCATTGCAGTTGCATTTTCTGGTGGCATGAGAGAGAAATTGAATAAAAAAAAGTTAGATTTTCTGAAGAACTCAACAATAAAAAAAGAGAATTATGTAACTTAGACTGGCTACGGAAAAGAGTAGCAGATGAAAATTTTAATATTGATTACAAACGTTTAAAAAAAGAAGTGAATAAACAAATCGAAATCGAGAAAAACAAAATTTTTTTTATATTACAAAAAAGAATATTACGATTTATTTTTGACCTACCTTTTCAAACCTCAAGTCGTGATGTATACAAAAACCAAAAAATTCTTACTGTTACTTCTATTTACTAATATAAATTATTGAGCCATATATACCGAAACCAAAATAAACTGTCAAAAATTTCTGATATCCACAACCATGACACAAGGCATAAAAACAACTTGTTGCAAAAAAAAGCGAACCACAGTTTCCACAGCGGACAAAAAGTGTTTGCGGACGAAAAATACTCGCCTTAAAAAATGGTCGATTTTTCGTCCGGAAGTTAGTCCGTTGAACAGTTATTTATGTACCAAGGACGAAAAACTGTGTATTATAGTCGAGCCTGCAAATTCATAGCTGAGGCGCTGCCAAGGCTAGCAAGCAGGCGAGACAATAGACAGTGTTTTGCCGAGGTGCATATTACGTTTTTTCGTCGACCTCTACAAATAACCTACCAATTTCCGATTTTTGAATCAATAATCGACTATATTTTTAGACAAGTATTTTTCGCCCCAGACACTTTTCGTCCCAGACACTTTTCGTCCGCAAACACTTTTCGTCCGCTGTGGTCACTATGAGACAGCATAGTGACCACAGCGGACGGAAAGCGTTTGTGGACGAAATTTGTTTGCAGACGAGAAGTACTTGAAAGATAGTCGATTTTTCGTCCGGAAATTAGTACGTAAAATGTTATTTTTTGTAGAGGTCGTCGAAAAATATCATTTTTTGTAGAGCTCAGCGAAAAAGGCATTTTTTTGCACTCGCGTGTTTGTTGACAAACTTCACGTTCATAAAAAAATGTCTACTTCACGAACTTGTATAATAAATAGATATTTTTTGTGTTGTCACTGGTTGAATATTTCAACGCTCATTACTATCAACGTCTCGTCATTTCTCCTATCGTATTGAGAAGAAAATATTCAGTCTAGACATGTGCTGAACATTCCTTCATATTCCATGGGTTTGTGGAAAAATTCAAGCATCATAATATCCATCATGATACATTTATGTTGTGCTGTTAACACCAGAAATTTTAAGCAACAAATTCCGCCGCGCTGACACTAGATAAATTACCTTTCAAAACAACTTACTCCACTGAAATATATCATTTGGTTACAGGTACGTACAACGAGGCGGGCTTTAATTCAGTCATCACAAAACAAGTAAGTAGCAGACCAGAGCGATTTCTTTCAATACATACTCGAGTTGGAGTTGATGAATGTGAAGAATATAAGTATGTTTACTTTTTCGTGGATTTCGTGGTATGTATGCAGTTTTATTTTCATTTGTGTGGTAGTCACAAATAATTGGTTGTGTAGCGTATCAACTAGAGAGCCGAAAGTTCGTAAGTTTTCAAGTAAATTCTTTCAAATAGATACGCACAATCGTTTCTATTGGAACATTAATTATGTTTGAGCAATGCCATCACAAAACAAAGCCATATTTTCTCGAAAGAGTTTTAAAAATTATTTTGAAACATGATTTTGTTTGGAGTTATTTATTGCCGAGCGCCAGCCGTGTGTCATGCATTATCATAGATCGTGTTTTTAGGTATCTTCAAAAAACGTCTTGCTGACGGAAGGCAAGGAAATAGTATGAATTCATGAATCGTCGTGGGTTGATGAACGGCAAGTAAATAATTTAATTGTGTCTTCTACTTGGGGAGTATTCGATTTATTTTCTAAAATTATTGTTGTTGAGTTATTGTTTGAATAAGTTAGTTTGATTGAAGTGATACCTACTACTGGAATAAAAGGTAGGAGTTGTATTTAATTTGAATCGTTGATTCGTTTCGAAAATAAATAATATATTAACTATTTGATGAAATATAAAGCTTGGAGTTTTCAATAACATATAAACAGGTTATTACTCCAAGTTAAAGTGTTTTAGTGTATTTAGTGATTTAGTGTATTTTCCTTTATTGATTTTTAAATAAAGGATGAGTTTGAATGGAAAGTTTCACTCGTGGTAAACACATTCATTTGGAAAAAGGTGTGCTTGGCTTTTACGACTATAATTCGGGGTTTTCCTTGATACTGATTATTTAATTCTTGTTGATTATTTAATATTGAAACGCTAAGGTACTGATTTGATTAATCGTTTGTACATGAGTCTAGGCACATTACAATTGAGTGAATTGGTGATTTGCAACGTGCCTTAGTGAGAAGTTGCATATCACTTTTGGATCGATTTCATTCTGGTGATTTATAACGTGCCTGTGTGTGAATTTACCTGTTACCAATTGTTTTATCATCGCTATGAAATCCCTAACAATAAAAAAAAATCTAACAATTTTAATAACTACGTCATTGTTTTTGTTGTCGAGAAAATGAATATTATCGAAAGAATTACGTCATAACTTCAAACTTGTCAAACGTCGAACAATAACATAATCACATTGAATTCAAACTTATTATGCACAGGTTATTATTATTAACGCAGCAGAAGGGTTCTCAATTAACACTTTTGATTAATGATATGAATCAACAGTGGCAAGAAGAGAATGATGAATTATTCACTTTTTATTTTTTAATCCCAGCCCAAGTCCCATCGTGGAAGAGAATTGGTTTACAAATTTTACAGACTATCAATTTTTCATACATTTCCGGGTGTCAAAAAATAGATTCAGTGTAAACTCCTTACTGAAATGAACAATCATAAATTAGGGGGGGGCAATTTAGAAAAACCCTATACTGGAGGTGGAGAATCCATTTCTCTAGAGTGGTAGTTGCTGTTGTGTACTGATAATGGGCAATAAAACTCGGTGGTCGATTGCACACATGTAATTATATTATTTGCCAAAACAACACTGTCTGCAAAAATGCCGCTCCGTTCCGGGTTCCCTACACCTGTCACTAGCGCGCATGCGTATACGCAAATATACATACGAGCATACGAGGAAATACAGAAATAACAATTCCCAGAACATTACAGTTGCATTGTCTACTGTTGGTATGAGTAAGTATAATATCTTCCAGCTGGATTCGCACCATACCCTATTTCACAAATTTTCAATTTCCCTTGACGATTCAGAAACATTTTTTATTTTCCTTGTTTTTGTACTCAACTTCTTCAACTAAAAATTGACACCTGCCATGCGTCATACTCTTTTGAAACATCCATGGTTCGAAATAATTCCACCGAGAAAATATAATGTTTTCAAATTATTTGAAATACTTTCACGAGAAACTATGGCTCAAGTAAGTAGCAGACCAGAGCGATTTTTTTCGATAATATTCAGAGTGGAGTTGATGAATGTACATCACGTTGGTGAATGTGAAGAAAATGGATTGGAGTATGTTTACTTTTGCGTGGCTTTTGTGATGTGCTCGCAGTTTTATTTTTGTTTGTGTGGTAGTCCCAAATAATTGGATGTCTTCCGAGAAGGTGAACTCGACCGATAACTTTCGATTTTTGGGATCGTTGGTCGTGGTCTCGGGGTAATTCTTTCTGACGTTTCGTCTGCATCTGCTCCGGCTAATAGATGGCGCATGCATATTTATTCAAATTGCGATTTTCAAGGCAACTATAGTAATTGCCGGGAACCACCGAATGTTCAATAGGTTTTTGAATGAATCAACTAGAAAAGACAATAAGTGATAAATAATTTTTTTCAAAAAGATGCTCTCAACCATTTCTGTCAAATATTTTTGAGCAATAAATTACATGCCTGGTACTCATTAAATGACAGATTCATGTTCATTATTCATGGTAGAATCAAAAGCATCGTTATTCAAGATCACAGTAGCTATTTGATCATGTCGCATCAAGATTTCCTCGCCAAGTAATATTTCATTTTTCGCATTATGGGCTCTCTGTCTATTTTATATCAATAATTTCTTACACCGAGAAAAAAGGTCCAAATGCACTAGAGCACTTGACACTATTTCAATAATAGCAATACATTTTTCACTCACGAGCTCTAAAGTGCAGTAATTGCTGCAAATAAAAAAAGAACCCTGACAATGCAGTATTTACCATAATCAAACTATCCATACTTCAAATAACTTGCCCCCTGTCATAATTAAAGGTATATAATTAGTGTTAGTTACTATCAGTCGTAGTTTTATTGTAAGCATACAGTTCAATTAGAAAGATCACGGGCATGCGCAAACTTATCACCAACGACCAATAGTATAGCTTCCCAAGCTTGTCTTTAGTGTATAACTGCGGTTGCATTTTGCATTGCACATCAATTTTCGTTCGGACTCCAGAGTGTGAAGATGTATGATTGCGTCATATACAGTGTGTCCCACTTTGAGCAGCCACACCCTCGTATTTTCTTGACAGTACAGTGATATCAAAAGTTATTTTTCATAACATATATTACCCAAAAATATCTAACTTGAGGTTGATGAAATATTCGTATATCCATTTTCCACAGCTACCTACGACGAACTGAAAAGTGAAAAATTGGGAAAAACATACTAGGCATTTTTTTATCGCAAAAATAACACCAGATTTTGTTTCAGAACACCCTAAAACTCCTAGATCTAAGTGCTTTATTCATTAAAATATTCAGGGTGGCATCTGTTACTAGCAACATTATTAATTTATATTCATCCGAAATGATCGGTTACTTTCGATTTGTTTTGTCACAAAGGGCTTGAACGTGTTCAATTGATGCTGAGTATAAGAAATACCAAAATTTTACTTTTTCATGGCTTGCTATGACCAGTTAAAAAGTGAAAAACTGGGAAAAATATACTAAAAGATTTTTTACTTCGAAACTAAAATCAGATTCTAGTTCAGAACATGCTTAAACCCCCAGATCTCATTAAAATATACAGGGTGTCTTACAGACTAGCAACATTTTCAATTTATTTTCATCCGTAATCTTTGGTTGTTTTTGATTTTTTTTTCTAAAGTAACAAAGTACCTAAAATGTTCAATTACTGCTATAGAAAATAACCCAATATTACTTTTTCGTGGCTTGCTATGACGAGTTGAGAGACGAAAAAATGGGGAAAATACATGAAGGATACTTTAAGCACAAACATTTCTGGATCAGAACACCCTGAAATCCCCACCTCAATACTTAAATCTAAAAATATATAGGGTATCATCTGTAGCTAGCAAATTTGATAACTTTTATTTACCCGTAATGTTGAAGTGTTTCTGAATATTTCTTTTCCAATCAAGAAGTAATATTTAAATATTTTCTACAACATTATTCGAACATTCTCAAGTAATTAGTTATTATGGAAAAAAATCGAAAACAATTAAACATTACGGATGAATAAAAATCAATACTATGTTAGTTACAGGTAATACCCTGGATATTTTAAATAATTAGGTACTGCTATTTGGGGGTTTCAGAGTGTTCTGGGATAAAACTTGTGTTATTTTTGCGATAAAAAAAATCCCTGGTATATTTTTCCCAATTTTTCACTTTTTAATTTGGTCGTAGGTAGCCGTGGAAAATGGATATGTGAATATTTCATCAACCTAAAGGTAGATATTTCTGGGTACTATATGTAATAAAAAACAAATTTTAAAATCACTTTACTGTCAAGAAAATACGAGGGTGTGGCTGCTCAAAGTGGGACTGTAGATAATTCGTTAAAAATTCAGAATAATTCGAATCCTTTCGATTTTATGATTCATTATGAATAAAAAGTTCAATTTTACGAAAAGAGAACGAAAAATTCTCCAACATACATAATGGCCATTTTTATTACCATGAATAGTGAATAGTTGTAAAATTTTTGGGACAATTTACATCTGGTGGAGGAGTACGGCTATGGAAATAACCTAGAAACACAAGGAGGATTATTATCGCAGGTGAAGTGGAGGATTTCGGTGATACAGCTTTTCAGATACCTTTTCTTTATATGATTCAAATTGCCTTTTTTCACGGTGGTTGTTTGTGAGCAATATTATTATTTATTGAAGGAAAACGTTAGTTTGGACAAGGAAATTATTGTTAAAAAATATTTTACAAATATAAAATATTGCATAAGAATATTTTTTTTTTATTTTATTTCAACTGAAATATTTGTCAAACCCTGTAGGAAATGTCTTGAATGGCGGCAACAGTGATCTGTGACTGCCAAAATTGCTTGCTTTCCTCTTGATAGTCATCTTGGCACCTCAATGACACCACCCAGTATTTTTCTCCAGCATCCCGTCTATAATTTCAGTTCGAGAGGGCCGATGAGTAATTCTGGCGTCTGGTGACCGACTAAGATAGTGTCAAGTTGTTTTATGGCTACAGATAGCGGACCCAAACGATTCATTAATTACGGGTTTAATTATAGCGAAGAAAGTGGATGTGTCGTTTTTAGTGCGTTCGACAGAAAACCTCGGGATAAATACGGTTTGACACATGAAGCTGTTACGGAAATGTAATTGGAAAAGGATCCTCGGTAATCTCAGGAAAATTGACTTTGCTGAAATGTGCTGAATGTTCCGTATGTTGGAGGCTGTTCCATTATTAATTTTGTGTTGGCGTTGCTATCTCCAAACCCATAATGATGATAAGAGAGAAAGTTTGTTGAAAAAAATTTGAGCTTTCAAGTCTTTTAAAGTGGATATCACAATTTCCAAACGTGAACAATTTTTGAATTATGTGAAATTTTGGAATTGGAAATGACTCAATCTGGAAACTACTGCTTTTGTTCATACAGCAAGAAAAGACATTATAACTAGGTACGTTATTCAAAATATAGTAAACTATCAATTCCCTAAAAATTTTGGATATTATTGGTTCAATTATATTTTCTACAATTCAATGTCAACCCTTGTCTGTATAATATTTTACAATATCACAATTTGACAAATTTATAAATGATTAAGTATTTCAAAATAATAATTCATTAATTGAAAATAGTTTTTTTAATTGGAGTTTTCACGGCGAATATATTTTCGTCATTCGACATATAACTAACAAATTAGCATACTTATAGGTGCATTTTCAAAACAATTGATTTTTCCTCTTTCCCCTATAGAAAGTACACACTTTCCTCCCTCAAACCAGGGAGGAAACTCATACTTTTCCTTCTTAGGGAGGGAATTACTTTTCCTCCCCCTCATTTCAAGTAAGTTGTAAAGAATGAAACTTGTGAATCAATTATAATCAAATTGTTTCCGTAATTTCTAGAACATCTTATATATCCTGTATTCTGGTAAAAATCAAACATGAATGTTACTTCTACTTTAGTTCTTTAATAGCTATTTGTGTATTTCGAGCTCAAAGTGATTGCTTAATTATCGCTCGACAAAAAGATTACTCGTTGGAGAACGACAATGACACTTTGTGCTTGAAATACACACATTCTTTTTCTACTAGCGCAGCTAATAGAAAAAAAATTATCGACACTTCATTCAAATAGGCACATAACATTACTTATGAGAAAATCACTCAATAGCAATCCGAAATGTATAAGCTATCTAAATGTCCATTAATTCAAATCACTAAAAAAAAAGTAAAATAACTTTCTTAAAAAAAAAGTTGCAATTGCCAGGAGCTGAACCAGGGACCTTCTGATCACAAGCCCAAGAATCAAATCAAATCAAATAAAAAAATATTTATTATTGCAATTTGACATCTACATTTGATGACTGATAACAAGCCACTGACTTCTTCGCTCTTCATCATAATACAGGGGGGTCATGAAAGGAACGAAGAGGGGCGCAAAAGTAGCTAGCCCCCCGCTCCCGATCAGGAGAGCAGAGGGGCGCCTTGCCAAGGCGAACATAGTTCCCCCGCGAAGGGGCGCTGAAGTCCGCCCGCGCTGATGGTAACGTTGGGCCGGACTTTTTATCAAAACATGGTCGACTGATCGATAAAATACGCCTCCGGCAATGCTAATGCGTGTAGCATCCTCAATTCATTGCAGATACTCCTAGTTGAGGTTTGTGAGGTGGGTTGTTTCGATGTAGAATCCCGGAAAAGGCTGAGGCAAAAAACCGGGTCAAGGTACTTCGCGTTTTAGGTGTTCCTTTCGTCTTGATTCCCTACGGAACCGGTTCTTCCCTTAGTTCGTTGAAAATATCCAACGCTTGATATATGAGTCCGCCGTGTTTGCGGAACTCATTATCATTCGCTCTAAGCCTGGTGATGTCTCTGGTGAGAGGGCTTTTGTCGAGCAAGTATTTATAATTGTACGAGACTTGTTTTATAAACGTCGGAACTGAGTCGATGTCCACAAGCTCCCTTAGAGTTTCCAACCGAGTATATCGTCTTCTGTTCGTGATGATACGGAGTACCTTGTTCTGCATCCTGTCCAATCTCGCTAATGGAGTAGGTTTCAGGCTGCAGAACACTGGACAAGCATACGTCATGGCTGGTCGTATAATTTGACAAGCCCAAGACGCTAGCCATTGCACCACCGCAGATTCTCAGGTGGACATGATGCATCATCATGCAAGTATAGGTCCGTTTTAGACAAAAGCAGTTGAGATACGTTTTAAATTTACAAAAAAAGGTTCATTAAGTGGTTAGGTTAGGTTAGGTTAGATTAAGTTTGATATGAAAGAAACATTGCAATTACTAGACAGATGGCGCTGGAGGCACATTAACTTAAAAATTTCGAAAGGCATAAAAATCGAAATTGGGAAAATAAATGAACAAAATTTAAAAATATTCAGATGTTGTAAAGAGAATTGTATTATCTTTTCAACGATGTGCCTTTTAAAAATTTTTAGTTGATGGCCCCCTCCGCGCCCCCTCTCGAGAAATCAATATATTTTTTTAATTCGAAAAGTAGTATTGGTATTTTTTTTTTCATGTTTCTACTTCGAACCGACCAAAAGTTAAAAGCCTCACTGTATAGTTTCAATACAATACCGGGCCATGGGGGCACCTGACTGAAATTTTCATTTTTATATCCTCAAAATGATCAAATATTGAAGCAAGCTACTTTAAAATATCTACATGTATTGACTACTATGTGGGCCCTCATTATTATTATTATTACCTGCAGTACAGTCTTCGAAACAAATTTTAGTAAACTACCCTTCTGTGTACAGCCCGAGGTACAGCCTCTTCATTGGATATATGTTTTTATATTATAATCCGTGACTACATAACTTATTGGGAAGAAGATGCATATTCCTGCCAGTATATAAGCAAAACGTACCACGTTTCAGTCAGCGGCAGATATTCTGGGTCTCTGATTGGTTGTGACCAAACGCAGGTGCACTTTGCCATCCAGACTAAAACGAGGTGCACTTAGTCGCACGGAAATTTATTCGAAAAAATTCCCTATGTTAGCTTGCTCAGGTTAGGTTTGTGTGTAAATCGAAAGCGAAAAACTAATTCACGCATTTTCGACTCGCAAGCTAGGTTAGCTTGCTCAGGTTAGGTTTTTGTGTCAATTCCGAGCAAAAAACTTCACGCTAATGCAAAATGCACCACGTTTCAATCTGGATGGGAAAAATGCACGTGTGTTTGGTCACAACCAATCAGAGAGCCAGAATATCTGCCGCTGACTGAAACGTGGTAAGTTCTGCTTATACAGTATCGGAAAGGTTTCATCGGGGATATGCTGGTTTCGTACGAGCGTAAAGAATAGCTTGCTATTATGTTGAGAGAGCATTACGATTTCTCCTCGACTCGCTCGAGGAAGGGATATCGACGTGGCTGTTAATTCGTCGAACGAGGTAGTAGGGGAGGCGTACAGTAGTGCGTCTGTCTTATTTATGTGGTATTATTATATCATTGCGTTCCTTGTTGCTCGCATAGATTTGTCTATACCCCGATGAAAACTTTCCGATACTGTATGCTTCCTGCCAGCCGACCTATTTTGCTATTTCTTCTGTAGAATTGGAAATTTTCAACTATGTCTTAAAGTTTTGTTGGAAAAAATGGTTCTATTCTAAGTATACATGTATACACTGATAAAAAGGATATTTTGCATCAATGCATACTTGCGTTGATTCAAGTCGATTGTATTCTTGAATAGGTCCAACCAAATATTAGTTTGATTTTTTGACAGAATCCTCTTGACCACATGAAAGGAAACTGTTTTGAGACATATGAAAACTTTCTTCACTGAGTAATGAGAGTTGTTGGGTGCAAGAATATTTCAACTTTAATAATGAACACTATTGTGAATACTTTCTTTGTTCGATGGTGTGAGTTGGTTGAGGCAAGAATATTTCAACTTCAATAACGAACAATATTCTTCTTCATAATGCAATACATTTTTGATTCAAGATTATCTGCATGTGGAGGCTCAGTACAAATGTGCAATTGGATATTAAAATATGTCATGGAAGCCATGTTCATATGGTACAGTTCAACAAACAGAGAACAACGGCGAACAATTGAGGTATAATGGTTATATATGAGAATGGTTTTGTAATATTTTAATTTCAGAAACTATACATTCAACGTAGGTACCTCTTCGGTGACGCATAGAAATGCGATCGAATATAGAAACGACAGCGTCATTCGCCATTATCACACACCTGTTGAAAACAAAAATATCTTCAACCTACCTCCACAACTGGTCCATAAATGACCTAAATTCTAATCGTGCAGAAATAATTGGACCTCCATATTGCACTTCTGTAGCAGAACATTTGCACGTAACCACTGTGTCAAATACAAAACTAACAACTTAAATTATGATTCAAACACAACCCCCAAACGAAACGCGGGCAAAAGCAAACAGGATAGAGGTCCCAGTCGGCAGTCGCAGTGCACGCTTTCGCGTGGGTTCGCGTCGTTCCGGTAGCGGGGTTTCGCCAAGAAATCATGTTCTTGAGTCAAAAGGAGCATTTTTCACAAGTGGGAGTTCTCTAGAGTAAAGAGTTGGAATGTATTAATGCAAACAAATTCATTTCAAGATAATTTATGTAAAGAAGCAAACAGTTCATAAGTTTGAAATAAGAGTATATTCATCAATTAGAAATAATTTTTCTTTTCAGAAGATGATTCTGTTCAAGAGGATATATATATGATTGAAGACATCCTTTTTATCAGTGTAAGAGTTCAGTGAAAGTCATCTGGTATGATTCCTCATATGACCATTTATCGAGACATAATAATAATAATAATAATAATAATAATAATAATAATAATAATAATAATAATACTCCCTCATAAACACTCGTAGAGTGTACCCAAAGGCATGGCCTGTGCGGGTAGAGGATGGTTATTATTATTATTTGCCGTGGCGCTCCGGGAAAACTCGGAAAACCTACAGCACCACCTCGGGTGGCCGGCGTGTACTCCAAGCTAGCACTAGACGAGATTGGCATCTAGACAACACACAATACACTTGCTGCTTTCAACAAGGACTGTGGTTGCCTATCGATTCCGATAGTTGCGTACTTGAGAAAAAATCCCTCGTACATACATCGAGCTCGAACCGACTACCGCCACACTGAAGTTCCGAACGGCCTGCGCCTTAGACCGCCAGACCACCGACCTCCATTTCATATTTCAAATGATTTGGTACTGACATACTAGAATAAGTGAGACACACTAATTTTTTCGTAACTTTGAACAACTTTGTTATTGTTCAAAATATTTTATTTTCATCATGGCTGAAGTTGTAAATCTAGTTCATGAATATGTGGAACATGTGACTAACGTTTCGGAAACAAAAGAATGATGAACACAACAGTCACAACATGAATGTTGTAACCGGAAACAAACCATTACAGTATCCTTTGAACGTTTTAATTGATAAATGTATTACAAAAGACTCTAGTGATTTGCTTAATCTAAATATACCTACTGAGTACTCTCAGCTACATATAGGACTACACCTGTTTTAATATATCTCAACATTTTTGTTTTTGTTGCTGCGAGAGTCGGCGATTCAGACATTCCTGTAACTGGTATTTCTGCCATTTTGGATTATTAATGACTGCCAGTATTACGTAACGGTGGACTGATGTGAACGTTTCGAAATAAGACATGAAAAATATTGGTCATAACGTCCTAACATGAGGAAGAATTAATTGTGATCACTGTTGGCGATTTTCCTTCTATGGGTAAGTTTGGTTCTTGGGGGTGGGGTTATCGAAAATAAATCTTCAGTTTGCTTCCCATATCCTTTTGTTTTTTTTAATCGTATTAGAAGAAAACGTTTTTTTTCTTCATTTGAATTCACAACTGCATATATAGAGTGAACCAGTTGAAAGCGGGCCACCTCTCTAAAACTGTTTTTTTTATAATCCGATTTAGAAGTTGTGGTTTTCAATAGATAGAGCATTAATAGTTCTAATTGAGTGCCATAAATTCGGAATAAAAATTAAAATTTCAATGCCTAATTCGAATTTATTTCAAGGTCAAAAATCCAAAAAACATACCAGCGATTTTTTTTAGATAGAATTTGGCGACGCCACTGGATCCACGATATTTTCAAGTGGTTTATGTGAAAATTACGTAGGAATGCGTCCATCAATAAAAAAGTTATATGGCTATAAAATTTGAACATTTTGTCAATAAATCAATCCACCACTTCTATTTCAGAACTTTTATCAAAATTCTGACAATACCACTGGATTCAAAATATTCGTCATAATTTCATCGAAATCTGTTCATAAATAAAAAAATAATAAAACAATAAAATAAATATTGATTAAAAGTTTGATTTTGTGGAGGAAATCCAGTTCTTGACATAATTTTTTGGGTTTATCACCTTCCACAATCTGAAAATGAAAAAAAAAAAAAAAATTTTTAATCCAAAGAAATCTGTACAAGTGTAGAAGGGCAAATTAATTAATTTGCCCGATAAGTTACTGCGTTCACAAGACTGTTGTCTTGAAAGAAATTAATTTTTGTCAGTAACGTACCCTACACTGAATTTGCCTATCTGAAAAAATGAGATCGAATTAACAAAGAATACTTCTCTTTTTTTGAAAACTGTTGACGTTTCGGAGGCTGTATCTGCCTCCGTTATCAAAACTTCTTAGTGGAAGACAATATGCCACCATTACGATGGCCTATGGCTCGTGTTACTGAACTTCATAAAGGTGCAGATGACATTGTTCGAGTGGTTTCAGTGCGTTTAGCAAACGGAAACATTCTTAAAAGATCACTGTCAAAAATATGTGTGTTACCTATTGAAGATAATGAACTATAATTTGGAATTGCAATCGTTAATGTTTATGTTGTTTCCGTCAGCAACAATTTATTTTGAAAAGTCGAACTTTTCAACGCGGGCGGCATGTTAAGACTTAGAGAGTTAGTTCGGTTACGTTGGGAAAGAAAAAAAAAGAAGAGTTGAATAGTGAAAAAAAAAAAACTAGTAACGGCGAAGAAAGAAAAAGGAAGTTGTTGTTGTCAAGACAATAAGATAACGAGAATTTTTAGAATTTTTGACATGTATTGATTTTTCTACTTACAATAACTATTAATAAAAAACGCTTTTTGAGAAAGTATATCAAATATCCCCTCAAGGGGTGGTCCTTCGCAAATAAACCGTTTCACCACCCCTTGAGGGGATATTTGATATACTTTCTCAAAAAGCGTTTTTTATTAATAGTTATTGTAAGTAGAAAAATCAATACATGTCAAAAATTCAAAAAATTCTCGTTATCTTATTGTCTTGACAACAACAACTTCCTTTTTCTTTCTTCGCCGTTACTAGTTTTTTTTTTCACTATTCAACTCTTCTTTTTTTTCTTTCCCAACGTAACCGAACTAACTCTCTAAGTCTTAACATGCCGCCCGCGTTGAAAAGTTCGACTTTTCAAAATAAATTGTTGCTGACGGAAACAACATAAACATTAACGATTGCAATTCCAAATTATAGTTCACCAAAAATATATTTTCGAGTAAAACAACAAAACATTCGAACTGCTAAACCTAAACATTATTCAGGAATGAATATTTAAAATTACATTTTGGCTAAACCAATTACTCCACAAGCTAATCTTGCTCCAGCATTCCCTGTAGTCTTGCTCAGTTCATGTCCACCTTGTCCCAAGTCATCAGGGTCACCATGGACCACCACTGTTCGGCCAATGATACTGAATTCTCCTTCCAAAGAAATTAGCTTGTCTTTGATGTTGACCTTAGCTACGCCATTATCTCCTGCTTCGACATTTCCCAGATCTCCAATATGACGAATGGTGTGATCTGGACCACCATGATCTTTGTTTAAAGGATTGAAGTGAGGCCCAGCAGAAATACATCCATTGGTATTGTCCCCGAATTCATGGATATGAAAACCATGCAGACCTTTGCCCAGTCCAGTAATCTCCCCTTTCACTTCCACAGGGCTTTTGCCATCGGATTGTTCAAAAAACACAGTCCCTTTCAGTTTTTTCTCAGCGTCTTTCTAAGAAGTTTTGATAACGGAGGCAGATACAGCCTCCGAAACGTCAACAGTTTTCAAAAAAAGAGAAGTATTCTTTGTTAATTCGATCTCATTTTTTCAGATAGGCAAATTCAGTGTAGGGTACGTTACTGACAAAAATTAATTTCTTTCAAGACAACAGTCTTGTGAACGCAGTAACTTATCGGGCAAATTAATTAATTTGCCCTTCTACACTTGTACAGATTTCTTTGGATTAAAAATTTTTTTTTTTCATTTTCAGATTGTGGAAGGTGATAAACCCAAAAAATTATGTCAAGAAATAAAATAAAATTTTCCTAAAATACCACAAATTTAAAATTTTATTATTTTATATTTTTTTTAAAAACAGATTTTAATGAAATTCTGACCAAATATGTTTCGAAGTATTCTAAATCCAGTGGTGTAGTCAGAGTTTTGATGAAAGTTCTGAAATTAAAAAAAGTAGGTTGATTCATTGACATTATTTTCAAATTCCATTTCCATATAACTTTTTTATTCATGGACAAATTCCTACGTAATTTTCACATAAATCACTTGAGAATGTCGTGAATCCAGTGGTGCCGCCAAATTCTATCTAAAAAATCGCTATTATGTTTTTTCGATTTTTGATCTTGAAAAAAATTCGAAGTAAGCCTTGAAATTTTTATTTTCATTTCGAATTTATGTCACTCAACTAAAACTATTGATGCTCTACCTATTGAAGAAAAAAACGTCTGAATCGGATAATAAATAACAGTTTTAAAGACGTGGCCCGCTTCCAAATGGGTCACTCTGTATATTATAAAAGTTCAGAATTGGGTAATTTTGTTACTTGAAAGCAGTGAGTTTGTCCATTTGTAAAAAAATTATATATTTTTTGCAGATATTGCAACTGGTAACTTATAACGAAAAATGGATTATACAGGGTTAACTAAAAATATTTACCGAAAATGAAATATAATAATAATAAATACTTACTAGTCTATCATCCGGGAACAAACCTGTGATATTTCAAAGCAATCCGTGAAGATTTATCCTTTTTTTTCGCAACCTCCTCAGACGCGTTACTGAGTCAATCGCCATGTTTCAACGATCTCTCGCAAATTTCAATTTTTATGGTCTCACGCTTTCCACACTATTCGCAACTGTTCTCACGAACTGTTATTTTTTGTACAATACGGTATTTGCACAGAAATAATGTCGACGTATTTTTGTTAATCAATCATTCGGATATCTGGATGTGGGTTGAAATCTCGTTCAAAGTTTCTTTATTTTTCCACTCCAATAAACTCATTCCTTTTAAATGCTAACTTAGGAATGTTAAGGGTTAGTAGTTGTTTGTGGAATGGGTGTATGATTGCGATATATAGTTGGAAAGATTATTCAATACCAAATCATTATTTGAAATGAATTTTTCTGGTCAAATCGGAAGTGCATCTGCAGGAAAACTCGGAAAAACACCAAACACATTATCTGAGTTGGAATTTATTGGTTGAAAACTTTTCAAAAAGTAGTACGTCGAAATGAATAAGTAACGGGAAATATACAGGATGTTTCCGAAATTGGAGCAATTAATGAAATGGGAAGTAGAAGATGACAAAACAAAACGAAATTAAAGAATTCTTTTTTGTCGAAAAAATCACAGATACGCTGTGGCCCGGAGAATTAAACCAGCGATTCCCAAACAAGGGTAACTGAAAACAATTTCATAAAATTTCATGAAATTAGAAAATTTTAGACTACTTCAAAAATAAAAATTCTTGTAATTTATTGATACATTCCGTTCCATATAACAACCCATTTTCTTTAAGGCTCCAACTTTGTAAACACCCTGTATAATTGCCCTTTCGGAAATTCTTTCAACTTTGGGTCTAAAAACTATAAAATAGCACAATAGCCCTTGAAGTTGGGATAAATGCCAACTTCAAGCTTAGTAGCCATAAAATGATACAGTCGCATTTTGGATTGGGTAAATTTCAACTTCAACTTGACTTACTAAATTGGTCCCAGGTCATAATTAAAAAATCTGGATTTCTTCTAAGTGATAATTGGTGGGTTTTCTAAAGCCATGGAGGAATCTGTAATTAGGTCTCACGCTGGACTATAAACTCACATGGACTCCTCATATTGAAACTCTCTGCAATAAATTAAGGAAAAATTGTTACGCACTGAGGTTCATGTCTAGACATTGTAGTAAAGACGTTTTGCTGTATTACGGAACTATCCACTGTCATCTACGGTATGGAATACTCAACTGGGGTACAGGCTCAACTGCAGAGAGGGTTTTCATTCTACAAAAGGAGGCTATCAGAATCACTTGCTGAAATCGGGTGGAGGCAATCATGCAGAAATTCATTCAAAGAACTCCGAATACTAACGGTTGCGAGTATTTATATTTATGAACTATGCATATATATTTCTAAGAACAGGCCGAACTTCACATCTAATCAGCATCAATACTCGACTCGCTCTAAAAACTTGTTAATACCCAACATGCACCGAACCACCCTTTACCAAAAAAGTTTTCTCTTTCTTGGACCAAAGTTTTTCAATAAGCTAGATGAATCGGTTAAGAAGTCACCAAATTTAACAATTTTCAAATCGAGATTGAAAACATCTCTTATCCAAAAAAATTGCTACACCCTTGACGAATTCTAGGTTTATATAGTCCCATTTTACTAGGAGTTTTAGTAGACTGTGAAGTCGTTTTAGTTATTCTTGCCTCTGCATACATCTTTTTTTATTTCTAGCATATCTTCGTTTTAGATATATGTATGTGTTGTGTATGTATACAGAGTGGGCCATTGAAAACGAAACAGCGGCTCTGTAGGTCGGCAGAACCGAGTTATATAAAAACGCTCGGACACGTCAACAACATTTTCGAGGGGGACATCGTTCACGATGAAATTCACCCGAAATACATTCCATCCCTCGGAGCTGTGACCGCCACCCCTAAATTTTTAAATGGCAACATATGGCAAGTGATACCTCATTTGAAAGGTATTTTCCTTCTTAATATCAAACAACAAAAATAAATTAATTCTATCGATTCGTGTCCGAGATATAGGAACTTGAAGTTTTAAAATCACTTTTTTTTCACTCAATCAATAAAAATAAGATCTAACAATGCAACTGTTTAAAGATAATTATCACTGTCAAGGAATTAAATGATCTAACTGTTTACCAACAAATAACATGCAATTCCGTTTCAAATTCCTATTTCATCTTCAATTACTTGATCGAAAAAATGTTAAAGTTCTTGAGAATCGATAAAAAGACGTTTTCTCGAATTCGACTCCAATGCGCGTACAACAAAAACATGTATGCGATAATTTTTTTCGCCAAATCGCAATTTTGGACGTCTGGCAATATCAAACTGATCGTTGATTGAACGACATTAGAGTGAATTACAGCTGCTGAATATTTCCTCAATAATGGTGTATACGATCGCGGAAAGAGTTGAAATAATAACAATTTTTTTCAAGAATCATGAGTGCGGTAACCGTACAGCTAATTTGTTCAATGAAACGCATCCAGATAAACTTGTTGCTAGAAAATACGTTCTAGAATTAGTGCAAAAGTTTCGTCAAACTGGATCAGTAGCCAACAAGAAACGAGACCCAGAACGTGAATTTCCTGTGAGAAATGAACCTGTTGATGTTGCACTTTTAGGACAAGTTCATGCAGACCCAACATTGAGCACAAGGAAATTGGCAAGTGTTACCAATATTAGTAGAACCAGTATCCGCCGAATCCTGAAACATCATAAACTTCACCCCTACAAAATACATTTGGTACACCAATTGAATGAAGATGTTTTTGATAGGCGACAGGAATTTTGTGAAATTATGACTACGAAAATAGATGCTGATGAGAATTTTCTTTTCAACATCTGCTTTTCTGATGAGTCTACATTCTTTTTGAATTCGACTGTGAATCGTCATAATTGTCGTTGTTGGTCAGATGCCAATCCACATGTTTTCTACGAAGTCCATACTCAAACTCCCGAAAAACTCAATGTCTGGGCCGGTATTTTTGGGGACCGTTTGATTGGACCAGTATTTCTCGACGGTAACCTGACAGGAGAAATTTATTTGGAATTATTGAATGAATTTGTTTATCCACAATTAGAAGACATCATTGAAAATGACAATCGTTTCCATGAAGACCACTTGAAATTTCAACAAGACGGGGCACCTCCACATTATGCACAGCCTGTTAGGGCGTTTTTGGATAGAATGTTTCCTGGAAGTTGGATTGGAAGAAGAGGCGCTATAGAGTGGCCAGCCAGATCTCCAGATTTAACCCCACTCGACTTTTTCTTGTGGGGTCACTTGAAAAACAAAATCTATGCAACCGAACCAGAATCTCTGGAAGAATTACGACGTAGAATTATTGAAGAATGCCGTCGAATAACGCCGGAAATGCTACGAAATGTGACGTCTCATTTTGAGCAGAACTTGTACTATTGTATGGAAATGGGTGGTAGACAGTTTGAACATTTAATTCATTGACAATAATAATTATTGCGACAGTTGCTTTATCAGATATTGTTTTTATTGATTGAGTGAATAAAAAGTGATTTCCCAACTTCAAGTTCCTATATCTCGAAAACGAATCGATGGAATTGATTTATTTTTGTTGTTTGATATTAAGAAGGAAAATACCTTTCAAATGAGGTATCACTTGCCATATGTTGCCATTTAAAAATTTAGGGGTGGCAATCACAGCTCCGAGGGATGGAATGTATTTCGGGTCAATTTCATCGTGAACGATGTCCCCCTCAAAAATGTGGTTGACGTGTCCGAGCGTTTTTATATAACTCGGTTCTGTCGACCTACAGAGCCGCTGTTTCGTTTTCAATGGCCCACTCTGTATATACATTTATATTTAGCATTTCGACGTTTTCCTTGTTACTGTACCATTGAAGTCATCTTCTATTTTGTACTTTTCAACAAGAGAAATAAACATATTATTATTATTATTATTAATTAAACTGTCATAGTTTAATTATCCCCAATAAAATCTTAATATTGGGTAATTCGTTGAACCGACAAAAAAGGAAAATTACCATATCAGTTACCCACTCAGGATGAAAAAAATAAACTGTTTCCGATATCCTCTGACAACTTCATAAAAATGATCTCTTCAATTGGTTTTTAAATTAACTTAATTCAAATAAAACCCTCATCGGTGTCACTTTATGGTCGAACTACTGCCTTATTTTAATTATTCATAATATGGAAATAGCAGGTTCATCACCATTTAAAATTTATTATCAGTATAAATAAAAGCGATAATTTCAACTCTGTCGTAATAACGTGCGTGTTTAAGAGATATTTTAAACTTCAATGACGCTATGAAATACTTCACTCGTGTATGGCCCAACTATTCCCATATCCCCTAACACGTTTTTCCACTTGAAATGAGAGTGCCGTGAAATACTATTGCTCACACATATCAGTTTTTATAATTAAGTTTTCAATTATTCTCACCTTCGTGTGAAAGAAATATAATCAAATCAGTTAAACTCCAAGAATGAGGATACATGTAATTGGTAGAATTCAACACAAAGAAAACCTGGTATGTATTTATTATAATAAAGTGAAAATATGATATACCGGGTGTTCCAAGTTATCGTATACAGGCAATATCTCGCCTATTTGACAAGATAATAAAAAAATAAAAAAACTGCTTTGAATGGTATTAAAGTACCTTCCCAATGTCGTATTAATAAAATAAATTTCATTTGTCAGCCCTGTGGTAGCTACACCTTACTTTTTATTTTCAAATGGCACCACCTGTATATTGCAATGGAAAATTGTGTGTTATTCTATTTGGAATATCAACGATAGCACATACTTGGTATGTATTTTTTATCAATAAAAATAAAATCATTAAGATTTTGTGACTTCTTTCGCACGTTACCTAATTATCCTTAAAAATGAAAAATTGCCTCCACCCATGCTTATAAAAACTTGACAGAATCAAACAATGAATATTTTCTTGGTTGGACGGGGACGAGACATCAGATTCATCATAAATAATTACCAGTCCTTCATTTTTTGTGATGTTTATAACAAGACAAAATTAAAATAATCCATATTTCATTAAAATACACCGTGGGACAAAGAATGAGTACCTGTAGTTCTTAAACTCATCGTTTCAGACCACAATTATTGTGACAGTTGGTTGGAATCGTTTTATAGTGAGAAATTCCAAAATATACAGATTGTCCCAATGATAATTTTGAATCTGATGTCACGTGACCGAGAACAAAAAGCTGCAACCATTGTTTTAATTTACAACCCGAAAATTTCAATTCTCTACCACTCTCGAGTTCCGAAATATTCCCTGTCCTATTCTTCGTGGGACACCCTGTATTTTGCAGTTCATGAATATGACTTTTCAATATTGTTTTGACTGAAAGTTTTTTTTAGAATGTATTATATAAGCAATATTAAAAAAAATACAGAAACTGAAAAAAATCGTGTAATTGGTTGTTTTTTAATTTTCTGTATTCTGGGGAAAAACGCATAAAATACTTTTTTTCTCAATGATAAAAAAGATTTTGCGCAGTGAATGGTTGAATCGAGGGGGAAACCGCTGAGGAAATTGTGTACACTAATTCCCAAAATCGTAAGTAATGCCTCTAATACCCAAGTAATTCCCGAGTAATACCCAGTAATGCCCGAGTAATACCCCCAAGTAATGCCAGTAATGCCCGTCAGAAAGGTAATAAAAATATAAAAACATTTAAAATCGTGTCTTAATATTCGGTTTGTACTTTTTTTTTTCATTGCCCTATTTTGATTTCCGCTACTGCTCTCTAATTTTCGGACAATTCCAATTCCCATGTGGTTGAAGACCTTTTTTTTGCCCTTCAACGATTATTATTACAGTAATTGCCCACTCGCTTCCGAATAATATCTGTAATACCCATGTAATGCTCGAGTAATACCTCCTTTTTCCATGTAATGCCCAATAATTTCCAACTAATTCCTGTAATGCCCGACTAATACACCAGTAATACCTGTAATGCCCAATAGTTTTCAAGTAATGCCTCTAATTCGCGAGTAATGCCACTAATTTCCAAGACATGTACACCAAAATTCCACAGCGGTTTCCTCCTCGGATTGAATCGATGAAATGATAATACTTACTTATACAATTTATACAGTATCGGAAAGTTTCCATCTGGGGTATGGTGGTTTTATGAGAGCGTGAAGAATAGCTTGCTATAATGTTGAGAGAGCATTAAAATTTCTCCTCTACTTGTTCGAGGAAGGGATATCCTTTTAATTCGTCGGGCGAGGCAACAGGAGAGGCGCGTAGTAGTGCGTCTCTCTTATTTATCATATCATATCAATGCGTTCCTTGTTGCTCGCGTGGATTTCTGTCTATACCACAGATGAAAAGTTTTCGATACTGTATGCAAGCTCCCATGCACATGTAAGACAAAATAAAATCAGAAGTACCGAGATTCTGGAATTTTGGAACAGTTACATACAGCTCTGACGCTCCGAATAAAATTGACGTATTTCCCTAACTTTGGCTACTAATTAAATTGTAAATTACTTTGTTTATTCTATCTATCTGTATCTCTATTCATAAACATGTAATGTTTCTTGGGAAGAATAAAGTTATTATTATTATATTTGGTCGAGTATTTGGTACTGAAGTAGCGTCATAAAAAAGGAAGCAGTCAGTAGCATCTTGTTTCGTAAGTTGGTAAGACATTTTACGATACAGATATGGAAGTTGTTTATTTACTTTTATCAGCCAAATGGAGCTTCCTTCTGTTCTCTATACTCAACACCTAATTTCCCGCTATGCATGAGTGTTTTTTCATCACCTTTGCACTCCAAAAATCATACGTAAACATAATTTCCGAACTTTTTTCTTTCATTGAAGAGTTGAATTAGGCATTGGTTTTCAAGCTTTTGTTAGTTCGACTTGATGATTGATAGATGAAAGTTCACCAAACAACAAATTCTATCTATTGCCAGAAATATTTGAACACACAGTCGAATATTTCACTCTCTTTCGAACATGTCAGTGACGTTCACCCACCCCTTCAATATGGTGAGAAAAGTTTCCAGAAGAAGTTCTTTGCCGAGTTTTTTCACACATAATAACTAAAAAAGTAACAGTCGTAATAATATTGATTAAGTGTTACAGAAAAAAATACCTAAATTCAACTATTTTGCATTTAAAAGCATTCAAATTGTCACCCTGTACATGGAAAACTATGTACTGTTGGACAGGCCATATTACTCATCATGAATTTGATCAAGACCCAAACTTTTTGAAAAAACTGGCAAATTGTAGCCGTTTGTTTTCTAGTTTTGAAGGATTGAATGAAAATCAAAACGATTATGGTTTTTATCTATTTATGTGAACATTGTCTTGCCATGCTGTAATGCAACCATTTGTGAGAAATTATTTTAGAGTAGCAAAAATCGATTTTTTGACACCCTGTAGCTAAAAACTGGTCATATGATCGATCTACTACTACGCAATGACGATGTCAAGATCTAAAACATATCAGAATTTAAGCAAAATTAGCCGAAAGCCATTTTACACAGTAAATGTGCGGTGTCCTTTATTTACAGTCAAACAAATAAACCAGCAGAACTTCATATAAACCAACAACTTCTACTCCATGATGTTGCTCAACAATATTTATTTTGTCCAACAGTCTCCCCTTCATCAACTTATGGCCCCAATCGATACTCCATCACCAGTCACCCGCCTTGATAAATACTGTTGGCAGCTCTCAATCTATAATAATTTTCGTTCAGATGTTACTTCACCCTAAGTTCTAGGGGCATTAACAGCACATTCGCCACTTATCACTGTTAGTGGATGGAAGTTTTCTCATCGAGAGATCCAAGATACATGCGATGGTCCTTGAAGGAACAAATGAGAGGAGCTATGGGAAACATTGCGGTTTCTAGAGGTTCTTCAATACAGACTATATTGATATTGGGGTTTGATAAAGCTGGCAAGGAGTGAACAGCAGAATTCGTTGTATGAGGAAATCCGGGAATTTTATGAAAAATGGGCAATATGATTGGATGATCAAGTATTTTTTTCTATTCGTTAGTTATACAGTGTCATACATAAAGTTCGCCACTTATGGAAGTTTTTTTATTAACAAATATAATGAAAATTTGACTACGTAGTAGTTTGTGCTTGAAAAACTAGTGAAAAACAGCCTCTTTTGTTTTGTCTCGTGCTACCCTGTGTCAAATTTGACATTATTTTCAAAAATTCTTAAAAAATTAAGTTTTTATGGAAATTCCGGAAAATGCTCTATAAAAAAGTTGCTCAGTTTCCAATTTTTTTAATTTTTCGAATTTTTCGCTTTATCGAATCCAACGGAATATGACTCAAATTTCATAATTTTTGATAAATACGAGACTTCAATGTCATATATTGCCCAGAAAGTAGCCACGTTGGCCTGTTACCAGAAAATAGAATAAAGGAACCACCAGAAAATCTTTGTTGTTGCAACAAATAAACGTATTTCTCTTCATTCTTATTAACTCATATTCCTTTTTTAACAGATTTGTAAACCGTTAGCAGCAGATGAGTTCGAAATATATGATGTACGTAGTTTTCTATATAATAATTTTTCGCAACATTTTTTGAATTAATTTCATAAATTTTATTTTCTATATTTTCACCATTAGACGTGTAATAAGCATTAAACCAAAATAACCGTAATAAAATTCACAACAAAACATCGCAACATTCATTGATTCATTTCAACCATCTTATAAAGAACCCGAATTCATGATTCAATGTACCGTCCTTCCTGTTCTATACAAATTATAGTCCTTTCATTCACAAACTTTGTGGCATTTTTAATAAATAGGTAATATGTGAATTATAAATGTACGAAAATCTGTACACAAAACAGATAATTTGACATCAGCAAAAACTAAAAATTTGTATCAGAAGCCTAGTAAAGAAAAATTCTATTTCGATTGTAGCTACAATTTTCTTCCCGAGATGTTATTTTAGTCTTGTATTGTTTAAAATCACGAAATTTTATATTACGTTTAGTTCAAATCGCTAGAACGAAAGTCTTTTGAATAGTTATGGAACTGTAGGTCATTGTTTAGTTTTCTGTTTCTACTCATTTTTAAAGCACACACTAACTGCGGAGTCAAGTTTTCACTATATTTGTTAATAAAAAAATATTCCATATATATGTGGCAAACTTTATGTGTAACACTGTATATGGCGTTCCGGGATGTCAAATTTAAAAAGAATCATAACATTTCCTGGAGATCGAAACAAACAAACGGACAGAAATAGGTTTATTTCAAATATATATATCGATTATTATCAGACAAAAGGATGAAAAATATATGTATGTTTCTTAAAGTAATTATAAAAACTTATTTTTGAAATATAACTCTATATTTGCTAAATTCTCTCAATCAAAGATTACTCTCTCCTAGAATAGTTGTATGAAAATGGTGTGTGTTCTTCGAACCGGATTTTGGTGGCTCTTCTAGTTTGACCAACACATTTCTTTTTCCAGTCCTCGCAGCTAATTTATTAAACCCCCGACTTTTCTTTTTCCTCTGTCTTATCTTTGGGAGTGCCCAACCCAAGATTCGTTATAGTTTTGGCAGGGTTTTCTATATCACATTCATATTGAGGGTTCCAAAGATGGCGACGAAACCTCGAGGTTCCTGTGCGAAAATGATATACTTGGGAGGGCTTTCCTCTTTTTGAAAAAACGTAGAGTTATGAAGGGTTTTCTGAAATTTACACTGAGGAAAATCTAGAGAGCCTACTAGTATCTTCAAAAATTTGGTAAAATAAAACATTTCTTAGTTACTCTGAAGATGTGTATGGTGATGGGTGCTGCGTTCAAAAGTAGTTGACATGAGATATGTTGAGCTCGGACATATTTTATTGCTGTCACATATACAGTACCAGCAGTAAGTGTAAGGAAAACCATATATTTTTCTTCAGGTATGTTTCCTTATCAGTTTATCCACCAAGTCCACAGAATAACCGTTTAGCTCAGCCACCTTCCTGATGATCATTCCCTCAGTTTTGAATATCTCCTTGTGAGTGGGAACGACACGATTCGATTCAGCGAGTAATTCAAACCCGCCATTTTCTATAGCAATTGTTAGAACTAACGCATATAACAGTGTTTCAACAATAGTTGAGACTTTTATCCAGCCTGATTTCCCACTCGTTCTCGTAACCAATTGATTTTGGAAGAGGTTTCATTTCAGAGTTTGGTTCCGATTTAAACTAAGTTGATTATATCTGTACCATTGATCGGCTAAGTTCTCGACTTCATCTTTATTTAGTGTAAGTAATTACAAATGTTTATTTCTGTCGATCACAGTTGCATCATCGGCACACATGATTATATTGCTAGGAAATAAGTCATAAAAAAGATCATTTAGGTATGATCAAAAGGAGTGGTCCCAAGACCGAACCTTGTGGTATTCTGTAGTTGATTTCTCGTAGGGGTGATTGGTTTGTGTTGTCCAAAACATACTATGGCAATCCTCTGATGCCATAGTGTCCAAGCTTTCTTGTAAGATCATGAGAAATACAGAATATAAAATAAAATAAAGTTTGACTTAATTTCTTCTTCAAATGTCAAATCAGAAACCTAAGTGATAATTAAAATGAACAAACCAAACTTGTTGTTTTTCCAAACATGATCCAAACATTTTGGGCTCTATTTTAGTGACACTGGATAACTGCCTTCGGAGCTGAGGCCTAAAAATCATCATTACCACGCTGAACTGTACTTGACAGTTCAAAACACAATTGACAGTTCAAAACCACACTCGACACAATATAGATAATCTCAACTAATTATAATTTGTATCGTATCATTGAATATTAAGCTTCATTTTAGTTAAATTTTCATAACAAATTATTAAGATCATAGCAACACATAATACATTAGTTACAATATAATAGTTAGTTACGTTATAATACCCTAGATACCAAATGGCACGCTAAAATGACAATAACATGACATAACCAAAGTTGTTGATCTTATTTTCATATCATCGTTGTCAATGATGATAAATCTTTGAATGTGACTTGATTATGATGCAATTCAAATAAATCTCGCAAGTTGCACAGGTTGCACTGGCAACATCCTCGATTATTATAAATCGCATAATAATCTTGTTACATTAATAGCTAGTATTGCTTGGACAATTAATGAAATGCTGTAACTATTCAACTATCAAATATTGCAATTGCATTTTTTGTAGAGAATTATAGCTTCCAGACTACTATAAAAGTATTCAAGTTCAAGAACTAGTACAAGAACAACCATTTCTGGAGGCTTGAATGGAATTCTCGGCAGTTTTGAGAATGTTCAAGGTTTCCAGACTATTACAGTTTTTTTATCGAACACTCATTCCATAACAATATTTTCCCAAGAAAGATAATAAATAAAAATGCGTATGTCCTATTTGATTGAAAATCCAAGTACCGTTTGGTATGATAAGGAATCCATTAATAACAATATTCTGAACAATTATCAAAAATGTTCCAACGATAAACTACTTCAAGCAGAGAATAATCATCTATTCTTATAGTCATTAATCTTCGAATTGAACTGTTCCGAAATCATCTAACAACTGTAATTTCACATCGTATTAATGGAATGAAACATCAGTAATCACTAAACAACACTTAAACTCATTTAACCTTGATGAAAATATCGAATCAATTTTGACACAACTGCCTTGATGGATCATTGTATAATATAAGTGCATAATTATTATAAATAAATTAGTCGTGGAAGTCAGAAAAGATAGACCAAAATGAATTCAAACATGAGGCAACCATCACATATTTTTTGATAGTTCCCATTGTTATTCATATTAAAACAAACATTCGGAATATGCAAATTATTGTTGGAATAGTATTCGAAAAGAGAAATAATTACTTACTACACATTTGGCATTGAATTAGGAACGCAGCTGATGAACGAAACAATAATCAATAGTTTGAATATTTGAGGCCATTATTTGCAAAACTTGCTATTTGCTCGGGAGCATTTTTTGGGACATAAAAAAACGTTTAACAGCTTAGTGGTGTTGTTTTCTGAAAATAAAATGATTTATAAATGTTGCTCAAAGCTTTTAGGAGTGGAATTAAGAACTTTGCAGCCTAAAATATTTACAGCTTTGTTTAAAAAAAAAATAATATAATTTCAAATAGCCATTTTGGCAAATAATGTATAGTAAAAAAAAGCAAAAAAAGCAAAGAACCACCTGCTTTGTCTCGTTTGAATACAAACTACTGAAATCCGTTTCTTATAAAACAATCACTGTGGGATAAATTGTTCCTCCAGCCAGTTTTGCAAGTAAAATGTCTTTTCCTCGGCTCTCGCGACGTTCTCTAAACACTACAGAATTTTCTTTCTCGTGGAAAAAAATTTTTTTCCAAAATTTCAACTTCCAAATCATTCCGGAACATCTTCAAATGAGTTCTTTAAGAGCAGAGTTTGTGAAGACAAAACATGATAAAATAGACATTCTGGCAACAAAGCGGGTGTGTTTAACGTGGGTTAAATGTAATTTCTGACAGTTAGTTATTGAATCAATTCAAGAGCAATGTTGCACTTTGCATTTCTTGAAAATAACTGATAAGAATATATATATATATATATATATATATATATTTCTTGAAAATAACTGATAAGAATTTATATATATATATATATATATATATATATATATATATATATATATATGGGTAAGCAGCAAGCAAAACGTGTACTCTTTTAACACTATATTTCCAATATTTCAACAGTGGTTACTGTCATCTTCAGGGAAGCTACAATTAATAAGCGAATATATACTAAAATGGAGTGAAACCCAGTAACAGCTATACTTACTGTGTCTTTGAGGTTGATTGCAAAAAGATGTGATGAAAGTAATACAACAATTATCGAAAGGGAAACATGAAGTCATCAACAACATCATCAATAACATTAAAAGGTCAATAATTAAAATAATTAGTCAATTAATATACATTTTTTAAAATTTATATGGATAATTTCCACGTGTGGACATACTCAAGCACGTGTATATCCTCTTGGTTAGGAAACAGACAAATGACATATGTTTCATGTACTTAAAAGAAGAAAATTATGAAAATTGAAGTTTGACAGGTAGAGTCCACGATTTGGCCTCTGCTTGTGAGTAAACCAGCCAATTGTACCACTCAGAAGGGCGAGCATATTTCTTATTGAATTGTTAAAAGAATTATTTAAAGATTAATTTGAAACATTATTTGACAGTTGTTCTGTCGGTTTTTTATCAATGAGTAATAAATATGAATAAATTTCACTTAAATGATTGAGATCTGTTTTTTTATTTAAGCAGTTATCTGATTGAGAGATGAAAGCCATTTCCATGAAAAGTCTTTTAGTAGAGTTAACTTCCTATATATTCGCTTATTAATTGTAGCTTCCCTGAAGATGACAGTAACCACTGTTGAAATATTGGAAATATAGTGTTAAAAGAGTACACGTTTTGCTTGCTGCTTACCCAAATAATCTTTCCAAATTGCATCCTAACTAGTCAGCAAAGACTACCGTTCTACTATATATATATATATATATATATATATATATATATATATATATATTGAAAAAAATTAAAATGTACTACTGCAATACTCATTTCTAAGCATTTGAAAGAATTTAATTGTTTTTTCAGGAATAGCCCAAATTTCTCTATCAAAAGCATACACTCCTCTGAAAGAAACTCAATGAAAAAAATACAGTTTTAGAGATTTTGTCGAATAGCGAGTTTTGCAAATAATGGCATCATTACCTCAGTTTTCAATTACACAACCAGCATAAAGCAAAGCCACTGAAATATAAAATATAAGAGCAAGAACAAGTCGTTCAGATGGATGTTAAGAAGGCCTATTGAAAAAGACACATAAAGGCGCGTTCGGTATATTATAATTGCAGAATACAGCAGATTCTAGTGACGTGCCCCAATTTTTTTGGATCAGTCGTTAATTTACGAAAGAAACCGAATTAAATTTCACTCGTTTTTTTTTGTAAATATTCAAGTTTGAAATTTCAATAATTAGTACACAAAAAAATAATGCTACATTTCGTTTTGGGACATTAAATTATTCCTAATTATATGATCATGAGGAACCATGGTATTAGAAAAAGTTGAAAATTTTGCTTGACAAACACCGGTGCCATAGTTTGCAGACAGACAATTTAAGCAAAATTTCAGTCTTACAGTTGTAATTCTTTCATTTTGATTGAAACTTTCAACATCAAACGTTCGTTAATTACCAAAAATATAGCATAAACCTTACACTTCTACATTTTAATCTTAGTCATCTGCCAAATTTTACTTTATTCGTTTATCATTTGCAGAGTAAAGGCTCGAAATGTTTGTATTCATTGTTTTGTGAGACAGGCTCATTATTTACATTTTCTGGCGAATATTCAGCATACATTTTTTCAGAATGAAAATAAAATCAACAGGTGATACTTCCAGTCCATCAGTTGTGCTCATTGTAGTATGTAGACGACAGGAAGAGATATATACAGTGTGACCCATTTAAGATGGAAGCTCCCGCATAAAACTTTCATTTTTCAACCGATTGAAATGATTTTTGTTTCGTTAGGTAGACATACAAGAAGTCTACTAGGACACCAAATTTCATGGATGAATCTCCATTTCCAGGGCCAACTATTTTTATTTTTCAAGTTAAAAAATCTAGAAAGAAATCTGACTTTAATTTACATTTAATTTACCCACCAATTCAATTTCAGAACTTAAAAGGTTAAGAATGATTGAGATCTCGACTGGAAAATCACTCCAGATGGCGTTATGAACGTGAGGATATAAAATATAGTTTATGTATTATGTTTTTACTGGTTTCAACAAAATTGAAATTCTTATATTAACGGAAATAAATACATTTCTGCAGATTTTGAAGACAATTTTGACAACGAAAAAAATATGTCATAAATAAATTTTTTATAATTATTTGGGATGTCTTGAATTTTATATCCTTGAATGAATATTCCAACTCCGCCACTGTGTTGCATGTCTCTCACCTTTCTTCGAAACAGGCTTCTCCCCGGATTCAAGCACTAAATTTTGCTTAAATATGGCAATGTGTAATCGCTGTGTCAAGTAACATCTGCGTCTTCTGGATTTTCGTGAGCATTTGGTGAGGTGATAATTTATATCAGTTTAACTGTCGCCGCTTTAGGCAGTTCACATGTTTTCTTCATGAACATTATATCGGCACTCTTGTTTCTTGAAATAGAAGTATAAATAATTTGCTTTCAAAAGTAAAAGCTTCATTTCGCATTAGGCGGATTCCACCAAACGTGAATATTTTTAGAAAGGGGACAAAATACAAATAACGTATATCCGCTTGAAATTATATTCAGTCAGGACAGTTTGAGAGATGTTTCAATCTGGAATTGATTCTTGCAGAGTTCGTTCGGTGTTTTGTTTTTTGAAGGGTTCACTGGATTTTTTAATGTATTTAGTTATACTATAGGTACTTACTCTATTTGTCAACATCATCATTATATTATTTCCTCTTGATTTTTAATGTGAATATTGTGAATACATCAGTAATACCCACGCACAGGTTCTTTTTTGTAGGTTAGGTTATTTTAATACTGAATTATTATTATTATTATTATTATTATTATTTTCCCAAGAGGATATTCAAGTCAGGCCCTGTCTCCGGAGCTCCGATACATCCGGAGGGCGTGCTGGATCGTCATTATTATTATTATTATTATTATTATTATTACTATTATTTTTATAATACTCGGAACTCAGAAAATTACAATCATAGATAAGCCTCAGTAGCTGTACGTGACCGTCATACGACCAATGATCACGTATGGCTCTGTATAGTCTGGTGGAACAAAGGCCAACAAAAAATGGCCCAGGTTAAACTTAACGGACTACAGAGACAAGCGTGCCTGGCGATTACTGGGGCCATTCGCTCCACGCCAACGGCAGCAATGGAAGCTCTTCTTGGACTACTTCCTCTCCACATAGTTCTGGAGAGAGAGGCAAGATGGGCAACATACAGACTCTACCAAGCGGCCATTAGTCTACCGCAGGCATGTGTCATGAGAGGCAGCAGCATGCTGGAAGGCATAATAGCTCACAACATTCTGGGAATGCCCTCAGACATCATGCCTAAAACCACTAACCTCAACATGTCCTACACCGTGGTCTTCCCTGAAAGAGAAGACTGGGTTCGGAATGAAACTGACCTATGCAGGGCAAATGAAAGGTGGTTCACCGATGGTTCCAAAACTTTGGAATACAAAAGTAAGGCCAGAAGATCTGGTAAACTGTTCTTCCAATATGTTACTCAATTTCGTTAAGAGATTGGATATACTGGGAGAAATATAACCATAGGGTGAGCCACAATAGGCCATTGGCCGCAGTGAAGAGCCTGATATGGGCTCACTCACATTTAAACCTAACCTAACCTAAGCCTCAGTAGTGAAAAACTTGCAAAATGTCCAAACAGCCTTATGCTAAAATGCTTAGAAATAAGAAAAATATCACCTGATGAATATGTAACATAGTACGAAGGCGTCGAAGGACCATATAAACTTTTAAAATATTCCTCAATAATTTCTGACTTTGAAGTCAGAATCGTTACCAGAAATATCACCTCAATGAGAATGCAAACTTTCATCTTTAGATTTTTTCTTTTCAGTTAGCGTCTTTTCACAATTCTGTCAGATGTGAATGTTTAGCGTGGTTTTAGCCGGGGAAGTAATTGTTTCCCGTTAGATATTACAAAAAATATGTATTCTTCAATTTTAATGGAGAATGTTCCCCTTTTTAACATGAATACTTCCCAGGAAGTTATTGTGAACGTTGGAAAATAGCGACTAAAATTTTATTTTATGATCCTCATCTCCATATTTTCAAACAGAGATCAAAATAAAATTATTTTCTGACTTTGAAGTCGGAATTTGATTATTTTTCTCAATAATGATTTTGGATGAAGCCTCTGAAGTTATCAGGAGTTCAGATCCCCTTCTCTGCTTGGTCTGTAATCATGAGAAAGCAGGGATCGGAACATTTATTTTTAAGACAGAAGCCCGTGCAGCAGATGAGCTTGGTCTCGTTTCCGACCTTGAACGTGTTAATCCAAACCCTGTCACCGAGTTGGAGCCAGTTCTGCAAAAGGCTCACATTGAAGCTGCGGAAACTGGCGTGCTCCTGCAGCTGCATAAGGATAAGCCAATACATGGGGTCTTCCTTCCATCGAAGACCTTGGCTTATCAAAAAATAAGACCTTCGTTTTTCAGCAGGTGGTCTCCCCAGCCAAATGAAGGATACTCTGTTGTAGAATAATAAGCATTTGCAACTGGGTCACATTATTTGCTGGTTCGCCCTTTACCGAAATATGAATGAAATGAAAAACAAAAATTTTAGTTATAAAAAATTATATATTCCATATTTCCCGCACTTTTTACACTATGCACTAAGCATGAAGTTCGTCATAAATTTTCACAAATCCCACAAACTTCCTCTATGTTTTCCGTTAGTCGCGTTCTAAATGGCAAATGATACCAAATATCATCAAAAAGAAGGTTACGATCTCCAGCAGACATGTATTTCCACATCAGCTCTCTATCTCTTTTCATTTCTTCCAATTTCTCTTTGGGTATCAGAATATACTGCAAGTAAACAATAGAATGGAAAAGAGCCGCCAATTTCATTGTTTCGCAACATTCCAGGAATGTTTCGGATGGGTAAATGCTTTCTACATCTATTCCATATTCATTCAAATGTTTTTTGAGTTCGGCGTGGTAGTATTCCAATAAGTAGGTCAAGTGTTTGGATCTTGTTTTCTTATCAGTGGTAGTATAGATAAAGTAGAGTATCTCAAATCCAGGTGGACAGTACCTTGCTAATTGAAAATCGATCAGATAACTGCCCTGTGGTTTTTTCTCACCATTATGTTGGAACAATATATTGTTGCACCAACTGTCGCCGTGACATAAAACGTTTCGGTACTTATCAGATTTACCCACACCTTCAAGCCACTTACCTGTCTGTTCTTTCACTCTCTCCTCGATTTCTTCGACAGACAGTTTTTTCGGAATCTGAGGACACCTTTTCAGAAAGTACTTTACAAATCCTGGAACAAGCCTTTCGAATCCATTGCTAGGGGCGTAAAACAAATCCACCAGATACTCCCCATAGTATTCGTTGATACGAGCGGTTTCACCAAGTGACTCGGAAAGTTTTTCCTCCAATATCAAGCTGGCTGCGTGTAGTTTGGCAAACTGCTTAACTGGTTCCAGAAGATGATCCAGATCGAAAGGAGCGCTTACGTCTAGAATAGAAAATCCTTCAACGGACACATCATCGAGAAGCAATATTTCGTCTGGCCTTGACAAGTAGCACTCTGGTAAAAAATCGACAAGTTTGTCCATTCCCATTTGTTTGAAGAAGGGAACGAAAACTGTATACATAAAGTCCTCCTTTTTGAATCCTCCTTCGCTCATAGCTCTCAATGCCTCACCAGTTCCAAGCAAGTACTTCACAAAAAAGCGAAGTTCTTGAGATTTTCCTTGGTGTTTCACGAATATTGTTAGTTTGGCATATATACCCAATGATCCCTCACTTTCCTTCATATCACATAGTTCAAACTGCTGAAGCTCAAAGTCTTTGGAGCCCAGCTTTTTTTTTGCTATTTCATAGCACTCTTCACGCAAGATTTTTGGAAAGCGGACGCACTCGTACAACTCCCCAATGGCAATTTTCAAAGCAGAGGCTTCTTCGGCTTGCGTTGACTCATATTTCTTCAGTTGTTGTTGCACAGTTTCAAGTTTAACTAGTGGAAGACACTGGCGAACTAATCTGTGGTAGACTTTCTTCGAAAAAACCGAAGACGAACCAGCAGTTTTCAGTTCGTTTTCGGTCAGAGCATCGTGAAAATGCTCCAGTAGATCCTTCAAGTGGTACAGCCTTTCCTTCTGGGTGGTGTTGGAAAATATGACCAGCAGAACTTTGAAGAGTATCGGGATGTGCTTTCCTTCCGGTGAATCCGGTAACTTATCTTTCGAAGAAATCAGGTCTTTGATACCTCTTTTTAAAATGTCCAGATCAACATCCTTGAAGAATTCTTCTTGCGGAAGCTGGAACAGAGATTCTGGTACAGCATGATTTATACATTGTTCACTAGTAGTCTTTGACTTTTCAGCTAGTACTGTTAGCACTACTTTCAAACGAGGCACTGACATTGTTCTGGCTCAACTGAAGCGTGATTTGTTCAAATGCCTCGAAGAGTTTTACACATTTTATCTGAAGAGGTAATAATGATAACATTGTTTGATACATGATTCGTGTCATACTTGCAAACTGATTAGGAGCATAAAGTACGTGTATTAGCACAAAATATTGATCTCGTTCGGATTATGGTATCGTTAAAAATGAAAAAATCATTTATCATGTACTTATCTTCGAGAGCTCACTGAGAAGTAATCCAGTTGAAATAAATCAAATGAAACTAATATAACAATGACAAATACAAGCGATATCTAATAGGTTTGGTAATGTAATTCGAACCCTGATAGTATATTATACAAAAAGTTTAGAAAAGCAGAGTTTAACTAATATTTTTTATTATTAAAGCTTTTGAGTACGAGCGAGCACAGCAAGTGAGTATCTTAAAAGCTATACGAGTTTAGTGAAACTGCTTTTGTACGAGGTTTGTTTATAATATTTTTTCGCATTTTGTATTAATAATTATAAACAAATAATCGGGGGTACTATAACAAGACCTCGTTTATCAACGAATAATTTTTCAATTTCAAAGAAAACGATTTTGTTTGAAAATTTATCGAGTTGAATTCGAAGATTTATGTTCTGAATAAAACCCGAGAGCTTTTAAGCTCGAGAGTTTTATTCTTTGTGCATAGCCAAAATACCTGTCGCTCTTTCTTTTATCAAACGTGGGACTGAAGTTGGTTGTTAGAAATAAATTTTTGAATGTCGGTGTCGAATGAATTACAATCATATCAAAATATTTGCAGTGGTTAAACGCTTCCTAATGAACACTGTCGATTTACAAAAGAATAAAAATCAAAATTAATAAATATGTACTGTATGTACTGTATGTACTTGATTAAAAAACAAACTGACGATAACGAATGCCGATATTTTTGATGGATGACATAGAGACGTGCACCGTTGTCAGTGTTTCTAACAAATCAATACCTAAGACTATTGGAAAGTTCTAGGAATCACACGTAAAAAGTTCCTTCCTCGTTAATTCTTGGCTCGCACAAGTTTCGACTTCTAAGGGCTGCCGTTCGTAGGGAAAAGACAGCTGGTTAACGATAAAAAAAAAATCCAACGAACAATGAGGGTAAAAAAATTGAATTATCTGGTTGAAGCAGGTTTTGTCGAAAGATGATTCTGTTAGTAACCATACAATCAGTAGGTATTTTTCGTGCAATGGGGGTACAACCAAGAGAAATTAAGAAAACCTGATCGACCCATTATCGCTTTTTTTCGATTCTACACTTCGAGATCGATGTTTCGACACTTCAAGCGCGCGTGCGGTGGATCATGAGTACCTTCTGCGAGAGCATATTTCACAGTATTTCACTGAACCAGTGGCGTGTATATGAAGGATGTCATATAAAAAAAAAACAGCACGGATTGCTCTTAAATTTTACTTTAATGCTATACTGAAGAACTTACAGAATCTCTTTGATTATCATTGGGTTCTAATGAGTATTTCAAATTTTCTAAGATTTCATCACACTGGAAATAACATCGAATGAAAGCTGCCCCCCCCTCCCCTACGACAGTTTAACGTTTTTTATTTTTTTCGGTATTCATATGAATTATCGACAGAAAAACTCTCCTGCTGGATAGGTAAACCATCGAAGTCATTTGGCAACCACTTCGACAATATGTAGATTGTGGAATTTATAGCGCATACAAAATATAATATTTAAGTATAAGTGGATAAAAAGGTCTTTCAAACACGCGCGAATTTTTGAGCACGACGGCGCAGCCGGAGTTCCACCCCTGGAAGTTTGTTAAAAAAAAAATTCCTTTTATCATGGTTCCAACTAATAGCATACCAAGTTTGGTGGTTCTACAATCGATCCTCGTGTCAAAACCCAATCGTACTTGATTAATATTGAATTTTGAATTATGCAATTACAATAAGAAATGTACGAAAGTGCAGGAGGACAAGAGGTTTTTTTTCTCACCACTTCGACTTTAAAGTCGAATTTTCGAGAAAAAAGTCAAAATTTCGACTTTAATGTTGAAATTACAGATGAATTTCGAAAGGACCCCGCAACAACCGTTATGGAAAATGGCTCTCGGTGAAATTGGCTGAAACTTCAGGACATTGTAGATATCGATGTCCTGATTAAATATCTCAATGGGCAGTTTTTGAGATACAGGGTGTCAAACATGCAGAGAGAAGGATGTTACTTACCTTCAAAAAATCAATAGTACGGCGATTGTTTCGTTACAAAGAATTGCAATCTTAATATTGTCGACTCGAGTTGTAATGAAACGTTCTAAGACACCATATACAGGGTTATTAACAATTACATAATTTTTATGTAATTCTTCAACAAAATCAGTCAAGCGCAAAAGTTGGTAGACTTGCAGAATGAATGAATAACATTCGTTTTTGATATTGGGTGACCTGAGGTTACTTTTATACTGGGTCACTCAAAATTTTCTTTTCTGATTGTATTTATTTTAATTTTTTTAAGAAACATCGATACAAATTAAACGTAAAGTAGAAAACTAAATATAATATGATCAATAGTTGTTGCTGGTCAACGGCGTAATGATGCAGCTATCAAAAGGGAGACTACTTCATTGAAAATTGTTTTTACTTGTTCATACCTTGTCTGTTAAGACATTGTGCCTGGTTACTAAAAAAACAAAAAGACACATTGGCATCGTTTATAACATTCAATAAACCTGTATGAGAAGTAGCTCAAATCTGGGGTCAGAATTGGAGAATCTACGTCAGTGATGACGGGTTGGCACTTCCCCGTAATATATACCGTCTCGACTCTACTGTTAGGACCTATATTTTGATAAAATACTTTAGAAGTACCCACTCAGTAATGAACAAGGTACGAACGAGTAAAAACAATTATCAATGAAGTAGTCTCCCTTTTGATAGCTGCATCATTACGCCGTTGACCAGCAACTATTGATCATATTATATTTAGTTTTCTACTTTACGTTTAATTTGTATCGATGTTTCTTAAAAAAATTAAAATAAATACAATCAATAAACAAAATTTTGAGTGACCCTGTATAAAAGTAACCTCAGGTCACCCAATATCAAAATCAAATGCTATTCACTCATTCTGCAAGTCTACCAGCTTTTGCGCTTGACTGATTTTGTTCAAAGAATTACATAAAAATTGTGTAATTGTTAATAACCCTGTATATGGTGTCTTAGAACGTTTCATTACAACTCGAGTCGACAATATTAAGATTGCACTTATATTCCCTAACTTTTTGTATCGAAATAATCGCCGTGCTATTGATTTTTTGAAGGTGAGTAACATCCTTCTCTCTGCATGTTTGACACCCTGTATCACAAAAACTGTCCATTTTTGGACTTTGTGCTCATTGAGATATTTAATCAGGACATCGATATCTACAATATCCTAAAGTTTCAGCCAATTTCACCGAGAGCCATTTTCCATAAGGGTTGTTGCGTCCTTTCGATATTTTTCTCGAAATTTCAACTCTAATGTCGAAATTTCGACTTTTTTCTCGAAAATTCGACCTTCTTCTTAAAATTTTGAGTTTAATGTCGAATTTCAAGAATTTTGACTTTTATGTCGAAATTCAATCACTTCGACTTTAAATTCGAAATTTCGAGAAAAAAGTCGAAATTTCAACATTAAAGTCGAAATTTCGACTTTAAAGTCGAAGTAATGAAAAAAACCTCTTGTGGCTCTCCTGCCCTTGCTTTCGTAGAAATGCGATGAACGACAAAGATGACAAAATAATATCAATTAAGAAGAAGTTCTAAGTGCAGACCATGGGTTGAAAAAACTCTGATGACTAGACTATAATGCTAACAAGTAAGTAGTTGGAATAAAGCGCAACTTCCAAAATATATGCAAATCCCACGGAAGCAGTAAATTCTCCAAATAAAGAGTGTTCCGTTTCCCGAAAGTATAGTTACGCAAATTCACTGTTAACAAAAGAAACGTCTGATTTATTCACTCGGAATTTAAGAGCCTGTAAGAAGTAAAGCTTTCCTCGATTCCATTCCCAACACCGTGTAGAAGATTTATCTGAGTCGGAAGTAGTTCCTACCTCAAGACTTTCTTAACATAAAACAAAGCCGAATATCTGCGAAAAGAAGTGCTTCTCGGAATAATTCTGCTAGGTATTGTAAACATTGCATGAATTATTCAGATCCGTGTGCGATCGAGTCGGCTGGGTTGTACCTACTGCTTTTGCTATTCAGGCGGTTGTGTTCGAGTATTTACCGAATAGTTGAAGTTACTTTAAAGCAAATAGTTTGGGAGAAACAATAAGCCATACGCACATACATATCTGAATGATATTCATCTGTATCCCAACATACATACCAAAAGTATTTGAAAAAAATTTCACGGTGTTCCCGAAGGATCCGTATTGGGTCCTTTATTATTCGGGTTATATATAACACCATAAGCATAGTGTCCTCAACATACTTCACTCACGTGGTACACCGATGATTTTCAAATATACACAGAATGCGAGGAAGGATGATCACGCAAATGTTGCTTGGGGTCAATCAGTTCTTATGCTTTTCCCAAAGACTTCGTTCCGTGAAGATAATCTGAATAAAACTGCAAATGCAGTCTAAGATATTTCTGAAACATCAGGACTATAATCAATACCAATCTTCTTCAAACTGACGGAAACAGTATGTAATTAGTACAAAACTCATGTTTGAGGCTGATGATTGGAGCAACAAGATGCATACATCACAACATTTGTAAGATTTCGAATGGCTGAATATGACGAGATGCGCTCTTTACTCTGAAGTCGTGTTCCATGAGATAATTAATGACAAAAAACAAGTTATCTTTTTAGAAAAATCAGGACAGACGTATGGAATCTCAACCGTCGATTCATAGATCAGCTAACCACACAAAATCAGAAAAACTTTTCAATTCCGAGGACTTTTTTCTCGTATTTTCACTTTGTGGGAATGTGTGGACAAAATAGTACCTCAACTCTTATAGAAATTATTTGTCTACATTCATTTGATACTCTCTGGCCAGTTTTCAAACTTTCGTCGATTCGTTTGATTATTTTCAAATGGTTCAATATAATTCTAAAGTCTGTATATGATATTCTTGAGTTATGTGAAGCATTGAGTTTTGCAAATGCAATACAAAATAAGTTTTCAAAGTATCGCTTCTTTGAGCTCTCGTTTGAAATATTTTCATTCCATTATCTGTAGTATTTGAATAATTACACTTATAATCGCCCTAGTGCTTGATTTATTGCCGGAAATTTTTCTAGTACATGAATTTTCTTTAAAAATTCATATACAAAATAATTTTTCGTCAATTGATTCAAGCTCGCGGGGGATTCGGTAAGAAAATTTCACACCAAGATATGAATATCATCAAACAGTTCATGAGAAATAACTAACGATGGGTTCACCTGAACTATTTATATACTAGAAAAAAGATGCATGAAAATATTGATATGTAAATCACACTCAACAACATGTTCATCTATCAATGTTTTTAAATGTTTAAGATTAAGAAATGAAAAGAAAAATATTCTTGATCCCATTTGGGTTTGAACCAGCGACCTCGCGACTATCAGTCCAAAATCTTTACCAGTCCGCCCGCCACGCGTCTTCCGATTAAAACGAGTGACAACTGGTGTATTGAACTTTTTCTGAAATTCGATTCGAGAATTGGTAAATTTTGCGATTATCGTGAAGAAAATATTTTCATACACATTCGAAGTACCTAGTATATACATAATTAGGAAATATTTTCTCCATTCATAATTATGAAAAATAAAATTCCAGTTGTACAGCGAAATATCAACTTTTCACTTGTTAGGAAATTAGGAAACAGTATCTCCTTTCATATGAAAAATAAAAATTTAATTTGTATATTAAAGCAAAATATCAACTTATCACTTGTCAAATATTCGACAGAAAAATTTCCACTCATTAATTTCCCCCAGGGTACCCTGGAAGATAAAAATTTACGGACATTTTTTGGGTTTCCTAAAAAAGTGAGGTGTGAAATTTTCGGAAGTAATCACACAGTTCATCAAAATTATCGATAATTTTCCAAAACTGACAACATGCTTGAATGAAGAATTATCAAGTTTATTTTGATGCACGAGTGTAATTCGGTAGAATATTTCCCGAGTTAAAAGAAAAAAGTGACATTTATTTACTCGTTGAAGTATATCTGACATTCATCAGTATTTTCAGTCAGTGTTGTTGTTATTTGTATGCCGACGGGATGCTTTCGCAGTACAATTATCGCTTCACAGTGCAATTCTCGATGTAATTTTTCGACAATTGCATTCCTCTTATTACAAATATTCTACATGAGGGAAATATTCATTGTTATTATTGAATAATTCATTAGATAAAGAGTCACCTCGACATAATTTATTATAAATTTTCTATGGTATTCAAATAATCCCAAGAACAATTGTTTTCTTTTTGAGTTTTTGGAACAGGGAACTTCAGGATAGCGGGTATTTTCCTACCCTAAACAATGATGTCATTTATATGAACCATCCAAATTTTTATCTGCAGATCTTTCAATACCTAATCCATCGCACACTGAAACTGCAGGGTACGTTCTTGAAACCTAACGGCATTCTCAAGAAGTCCTAGTGCCGTTGTTCCACGTTAAAGGTGTAAAAATAGTGCATTATACTGCTCTTCAGGGTTTTCCGAAAATGTCATTGATATTTTGGGATCACTAATGAATATTTGGAAATTCTGGTTTGAAAACAATTCAAGGAATAGAAATACTCAAAAACACCAAAACTATGTCAATTCTCGCTTGGCGCGCGTTCCGTCAACAAAGTTAGCCTGAGTGAGCTTTCATCTCTTGAGAACTTTGTTGGTGAAACGAACATGGATCGAGAATTGATGTAGTTTTGGTTTTTGAGTATTTTCATTACTTGAATATTATTTTGGGACGTGGATATTGGCCACCAATTGGTTCCACAATGACTTTTCTATAATTCACAACTATGCACCATTCTGATGTTCAGAAATAGGTGAATTTCGGAAAATACAGTCAACACTAATGGTATAATACTTGATAATTGTCTGATTCTTCTCAAATTTCCCAATTACAAACTTCAATCGTTTTCAAATCGTCACTTCAAGGCAGTTTGAACAAACTATCTGACAATTAGGCACAGGCTTCACAGTCCTTTGTATTCCTAGAGTAACTATTCGAACATCGAACACAAACTTGGTCTTGACAGTGCGTGCCAGGGAACGCCATTCGCATGTTGTTTTCTGCATGGCAATAATACGGACATGAGCGATCAGCAACTACGCTTGATAACTCAAAGAGGGCGTCAACCGCAGACAGATAACGTCCCGGAAGATATATGCGACTTGGGGGTTACGCAAGTCTAATTTGATTCGCACATTGCATTTGCAATAGTAAATTGCAATGGAATGGAACTGTCGTTAACAGACCTTCCAGTCGGCCGTTAGGCGATCTTTCGAGGTAGTGAGACTTTTTATTGTAGGGTATCCCTTATAACGGTTGTATTTCTACAAACGTTCAATTTCATCATTTTTACCGTGAATCATGGCAGTGTGAACGAGGCACCAACTGAGTTTATAAGTTTCAGAATATGACTTACAATGTTTCTGTTGATAAATCCTTATTTTACAGCTCGAAGAACGCTGCTGAATACTCCACCAAGTCTGAATGATAAATTATTTAATAAAATCAGTAAAAAAAATGTTTGTTTATTTGAAAACAACTTTAGTTATGCTCAACTGTCAAAGTCACTTTTGAATTATTTGAATTGAAGTCTTATTCTTCTCAACATTTTAAAGATAGTTAGTTCTTCTTCTTCTCGTTTTTATTTGGATTCAAAATTATATCAATTAGCCAGTTCCGACAAAGTGTGAGTTCCGTGTTCCGTCCAAACCATGGATGTTATTTGTAATGATCATGCAGAAAGCGATAGTAAATTGAAGCTTTCATGCGTAGGCAAGATGTTGGTTTCATTCTATCTATGAGTTCTGTGATCTTAACATGAGCCAACAGTTAGTAAGCTGTTCTTTGATAGTGTGACAATTGGTAACACTGTTTGTAGAAATTGAGGAGAGGATTAAATTTTGAATTTCCGTTATCTTCCATTTCCTCCATTTCGTCCATTTCTGCGTTTGGTCTCACTTGAAGAACTCGCTGATGATTTAAATTTTTATTTTGAAAATCATCCAATCAGTGTATATTAATAACATTTATAAAGAGGTAACTATCTATTTAAAATTCAAAGTGGCATTCATTGGAATAAATATTTTTGTCGTTTTTAATGCTTTTAAAATAATTTTATTTCCAATGAATTTTCATGATTTTTCAAATGGCGTCAATGGACATGTTTTACAACAATTTCTCCTTTTTTTTATGTGTGTAGTTCGACCAGATTAAATTTCAAGATTTGATTAAATTTCAAGACCAGATTTAAATTTAAATATGATTTAAATTTAATTTCAAAAAGCTTAGTTAAAAGCTTATTTCTCGCAATTGAATGAGCGGCGATGTTAGTGGCCGATTGTCAAATTACCACAATATACAATATAGAATAACAACTATAGCTACCTATGATAGCTGACTGGCTGAATTACACACTCGATCAGGTGTCCAGAACCAGGTGGGGAATTCAGGAGTGTTCCAGAGCTGCTGTTACTGTTTGAATCAAGGAGCCCGAAGAGCTTGAAATATTAACAGGAGAGGAGTTTGGTTGATTCTTTCTTATAACTGATGATTGGTCAAGGAAATATGTAAGGTTTAAATGCATTTAACCCAATATTCCAAGTAAGTTGGTATGACCATTTGAATAACATACAATAGTCCAAAGAACCAAATTTCTTCCCTTCAGCCTGATTCGATCATTACTTCTAGATTTTTCTAGATCTCATCAAGCCCTGAACTCAGTTTAACAAACTTTCAATTCATTAAATACTATTTTTATGCAACCTGATTACTCTCATCATTGTTTATTGATTGTCTCAAGATTGTCAAGCCCTGAATTTGGCTTAACATTTATTTGATTAAATACTATTTTTTAATAATTGTTTTACTTGTATGTCTGGAGTGTTTTCTCTTTCAGTGTGATAAAGACTTTCTACAGAGACTGGCTTTGAGAATGAAATACTATATCAGAATTCCTGTAGATGGCGTCCAAATAACAACTTTCAATTAGCTATTTTATTCTCACTGCCATAAATTGGATTTCTAAGAATATCTTTGGGTTAATTCACCAACAAACGTACCACGACCTTTGCCTCCGCAATAAGAGTTAGCCCTCCGCATTGTTTATATGAGGTTTAGGTGAAAAATCCCTTAAAAAGGGAACAAAACCTTATACCCTTTAGTTTCCGTAATTTCCTGCAACAGGAAAAATGTTGGTCGGGTAGTTTATTTTATTATTGGACACAGATGAGGACTAGACGAGGTGAAATTCTAGCAATAACTTGATTGAAACGTAAAAAGCCCAAGTAAGTGTCCTTGCGAAAGAATTGGTCGAAATTTTGGAAACCGTTGTCTGCCGAAAGTTAGAGGCCCGGAGCAGAGCCGCAATAATACTGGAACTGCCGGATGGCAGGAACTGTCTAATTTCGAACAGCGGTTTCCAAGATTTTCCAAATTTTCCAACAAAATTTAAAAGTTCCACAATTTTTTTTCGTATTTCTCACACCTGCCATTCGTTAGAAAATTGCATTAAAGACTCGTCCTTCACGGGAGTGCAAGAGGTTAAATTACACCCTGTATTTGAAGGAATCTGAAAAATCGATATATCTCACGAACGAACGAATACCCCTCGAAGAACTACTGACCGTCTAAAACAGATTTTTCGAATTAATTAACTGATCAGGAAAAAATAAATAAAAAAGCACCAAAATCTCAAAAATTAGACGAGATTTCGGAAAGTTTGTCTGACCAGTTTCATTGTACTCAATTAGTACTACAAAAAGGTGCCGGTGAAATTAGCTTTTTTTTATTGTCGAAAAAAAAGTAGACGGTATATTTCCCAATCAAGAAATCTACTATAGATGACAATGCATTTTTCCCAAACATCAATAACACGAGAACTGCTACAAAAAAAAAAACGGAAAATCGAAATATTGACCGTACTAATAAAAGTAATAAAAAAATATAAACTGCATCGACTTTGCACTAGAAGCCCTTTTAAAACGTCTGAACCATAATGTCCAAATCGATTATAAAATGGAAAAATTACAGAAATTGGAGAAAAAATGCTAATAGCCCAGGAAAGTTAGTTCAGAAAAGGGCCCTAGCTGCTAAACATTGCTCGAGGACCGGAAATCGTTTTAACTCCTCTTGGGGGTCATAAATAACGGGTATAAGAGTTTGCGACATTATCTAGGTTGTGCTTCAGATTTGGGAACATAATGAACGCGAAATTTTCGCACGTTTTTTCAGTTTTTCGCGTATAATTCAAAAAACACGCAGTTAACAGAAAATGTTTTGTCTTTTTTTTAAATTAAATTACGCGTCAAATGACATTTGGATTGGAGTATTGAAATCGGGTTAGCCGTTCAGCCGCAATTTCTCGTCAAAAGTAGGCAATTTTTACCAACGTCGCTATAAAGTTTTACTCAATTTAGTCGCTTTGGAGCGATAAAGCTGTCAGTTGATGACATATCTCAGAAAACATTAATTTTGTGTTGAGAGCTGAACGCGCCAAAGGCTACTTTGTTATGCGGTTGTTGAAAAATGCACATTACATTTCGTGCAAAAATAATGAGTTTTGAAGATGCAATTTTCCATTTTATACCTTGAATTTTTTTTGCCACGTGGTTGTACCCATCATATTTGGAATCAGGCAGAAGTGCTACTTCTCTTTTATTTTTGTGTGTGCAAATATCATCTACATCTGCACTGGGTCGACCACGTTTTGGTGCAACTTTGTTCAAAATAATGTTCCAAAAATCTTAAAGAAAAGGATAATTTTCCAAAAGTCTGAACTGGTGAAAAAGATTATTCTACCGTCTTTGAAATAAATGCAGAATTATTAAAGGAATTGATTATAACCCATTATATAAACAATTTTCAAGAGATTCATTAGGAAATATTCAGAGTAGCTGCTGTATACTTTTAAATATACGTTGATCATTAATCATAGACTGAACCGATCTTTAATCGTGTATTGTTTCAAACATCAGAGATGTAATATTTCTCTGGTAATAACGAACCCCTTTGTTTCATTCCTCCACGTGTAATCCACAAGTACCTTTCTCTTTTTGTGTAGGAAAACAGACTCTAATGATTTGTTTGTGAATTGTCAAGAGCTAGCAAATATTTTCAGGTTTAGTTGGATTTGCTGAAACTGAAATTTATTGACTGGAGATTTGTTGTAGGAAACAACTCACGAAACATGATAGTACAAGAGCCAGTCTCCAAAATGTTCATATCTTAGTAAAATGGCTGAGAGCGTATTTTCAAAAATGTCAACAAATCTGACCGAAGTGGAGGTAATAGTCCTGAGATACATAGCACACAATATTTCAGACAACGTATCCAAAAAACATTAAAAAAAAAACTAGATAAAAAAAACTTACTGTAAAATGTCTGAAAATATTTTTATATGTAAATTTGGATTATTTACAGAGTATTTGTTAGTTATTGTTTATAAGTTAGTATTAAGAATGAAGGAAAAAATGCAATGTAAATTACGACCCTACCTGTTTTCGGGTCTATAATACCGATCATACGGAAAAATAGCTTTTCCTTATCGTTTATAAGTAAAAATAAACGGTGAAGGAGATAATGCAATAATTGAAGTTTATCCTCTTTGTTAAATCTTGATCGAAAAATATATAAATCCTGAAGAACAAATGCTCCCAAATTATCGAAAATTCAAGTACAAACAACTGGTTCACACCATTTTTCGTGTTTTAATTGATTGACTTTCTGAATCAATAAAACTTCTCCTATAATTCAAGTCAAGATGGCGGCTGACGTAAAAAGATTTTTTTTCGTGTTAGCCCCTATAGGAAACAATAAAAGCTATTGCATCCATAGGCATGAATGAAAATACATGAACCTTGCTGCTATGGGTCACTAGATCAAAATTTTTCAAAACAACTATGTAGAACCCTAAGCGTAAAATGTCTCAAAACGCAGATTTAGGTGATAAAATAACAAAGTCTAAGAATAAACATTTTTAATTTTGATATGCAATACTTTTGACATGCCAAAACTTGCCCCCGGCGCCGGCGAAGACACTTCTGACCGTTACATGCCCACCTAGTTGGGTATAGGATCAGTCAATCTATTGATAATGAAAAATTTTTATGTTAATATGAATCTGTGACCTATTAATTGATTCTGAAAATTATCTTTGATGATTCAACTATATGCCACCACTTGAATGGTTTTCTCAACCCTTTGCGGTCCAATTATATTGTCATAACAAAAGAAATGAAAAAGATTCCATTCAAAACAGGTTGAGAATAAAAAACACGGCCAAACGTAAAACAAAAAGTAGCAACTTCGACCAAAGCTAGTGTCGGGGCTAACCTGCCATCGTTCCGGAACGTGACACTGTCGGGTCTTACCCGAGATCAGACCGGAATGTTACAATTTTACTGTCGGGGCTATCCCGACAAACGACCGCAAAGGGTTAACGCTAGAGCGTTTCCAATAAAATGTTTTCTTATATAGGTGTTGAGGTGTTACCACGTTTTCCATCAGTCTGTTGACAGCCAAGATTGCGAAAGGACTTGAAAAATTTAAAAAAATGTTTGATACTGAGATATTTCTAATTGAAATTCAAACACGACCTTCGCTTTGTAATGTAAAGTTAAAGGTATATTCTAATAGGCACATCGAGGAAAAATTATGGATCGAAAGCACAGTCTGTTACTCGGTTAGGATGGAAATCAGCGATACTCGTGATTTCCAGTCGCATCGAATTTTAATTCTGACCTTCTTAAAGAATATACTATTTTTCGTGGTTTCTGAGAATATCGAATAATTTGTAAATTGTCCAGACATATTTTCATTTCCTCCGCTTTTCCCGTAAATACCTCGAGACTATCAATTGCCAACAGTACATTATCTTCCATGGTTCGATCTGAAATGAACTAAAAAAACGCTAAGCGTGGCCATGTGCATAGGATTTACCACACAACAACCTGGTCCCAACGTTCGTGTCGCAGCGACAGGTCGCAAGCATGGCCGTACACTAAGACCTGAAAACGCAGAGTGTAGTTTGCTTCACGAGCAGCTCTCCACAAAATCTAATGCAAATTAATTTTAGCACAAGGAAAATATACCACCATAAAATATGCATGCCAATTCTAAAACACTTGCCCTAATTCATTACCTGTTGTTGGTCTCCAGTGACTGGCTGTTATCGGAGGTTTCGAAGTTATTTGTGTTAGAGAGCAACACAATTCAAGCAATACAAACAGACGTAATTAGCCAATTCACGTGGTAAAATAAACAAGTATAGTAAACGTGATCAAGTTTCAGGTTAACCGGACAAAGTGAAAACATATACAAGGCCATAAATTTTCCGTTGTTGAATGTTCCAGAGAAATTGACTGTGTAACTAATAATATAACAGTCGGAGGGAATGGCTTTCTAGATTGCTTCCGTTTTATTTTTTGAGGGAGATTTACAAAACGTTGATTTGAGAATAATAATAATAATCTTAATTTGTTTGAAATAGGACATGCTAATATAAATATATACATAATCCGAATATACGTAGTATGAAAAATTAATCAAGAATTAAAAAAAAAAGAAATGTGTACACAAAAAATTTTACCCCAGAGATTTTATATGCTCTATGAGTATCTTAATGAATACAAAAGTAGTTTGAGACTCTCTTAATTATAGGCAGTTTATTGTATTCCTACTAGACTGGAGATTTGGAGAGATGGGACCTAGGAAGGTAAAATTGTTTGGGAAGTACTCACTTGCTGTTGTTGGATATTTATGAATTTGGTGTTTATATATACAAAAATCCTCAAGGTAACATGAAATCAATGAAAATATTCTAAATGCCTTATGAAATTATATTTCATAACGGCGTTGAGAAATGTGAGCCAAATAAATATACTCAGCATAACTGCTAATAGAATATTGCAATTATGCCGAGAACGTTTGGCTCACTATCCAAATGTTATCATCATGACGCAACCACGACAAATTATTGCCAATGAAATAAATTGTTTATGAATTTTCCTTCCTAAGACTGTTATGGTAATTTTTATTTGTGATATATTGTTTTCAACCACTTCTATATCTCTGCTGTTTTATATGTGACACTCTGGTTATATTACCAATTGTAACACTTAATATTATTTCTATTTAGGTGTTTATTGTTCAATTTTACAGTAATTTGATTTAATTTGTGTCAATATGTTTTTATGGTTAGACAAATACTATTCTATTTTTACCATTTTAATATTGTTACATTTGTATTTTACCTATTTCACTTATTTTACTTTTATCTCTACCGTATTTTATATCTATTCATTTAAATGTATTTTAATTGGACCCATCCTATCTTGTTGTCTACAATTCTGATATTGTTATATTTATATTTACACATTACGATTTTTATCTTTACAGAGTTATTTAAGTCAAAACGATTGTTTCAATATTAACTGTACTGATGAAGATATATTATTATTTTTTTTACTGTTGTCCATACTTATACTTTTCATCTCAAAACAAGTGTTTCACACTTAATGCGACCGTTGGTATTTATTTCACATTATTGTACATTGCTGAATTGTTATTCTTGTTTTTTTTTTCTCGTGAATAAATATCTTTATTATTATTATTATTATATCTAAGAATATACCCTCCGTGTAGCATAGTATTACTTATGTCGTACAGGGCAATAAGGAGAAAATGGGGAAAGGAGTTGAAAGATTAAATTGGTCATAGGTATCAATTATTTGAAATTTTGGATCAACATTCGATTCCAAATAATATTTTCCCTTGACTACCAATTCCACCGTGAAAAATAAAGTGATTGGATCAGATTCTTTTGAAAACAAATCATGTTTTTTAATCTCCCTCGTATAGGGTCATACAAATTCAATTCTGGTGTTTGAAATTTAGGTTTGGGATGAAGCAGAGGTTTTCATATGCTGCGACCTTTATACCGGACACTGTATATAGTGATTTCACTATTCGAGGCAGCAAAAATAATTAATTGTTTTTTTGATTCAATTACAGGTAATTTCATTGTAAACCTAGTACCTACTAAAACAGAGAACATCGTGTGATTATGTTTTGACCATAAAAACTTTCTGATAGTTTAAAGTTATCAACATGGAAAAAATAAAGAATGCGTATCGAAATGGAGTCTGTTTTGATACTCTTTTGGGATTCATAATGATTTCATTTCAGACGCAAATAATAAATTTATTGTTTGGAAAAAATTCAAATAATTTTTCTCTATAATCGAAAACATTAGAAATATTTTCAAATAACAAAACACGCTGAGGAAGATGAAACTATCTGTTTTCTAGAAACATTTATTAGTCCACTTTTTACGTGTTAGCTTGTACTAATGGCTCTGCCATATGCTTGAATATTATACACAATACCCAGCAATCATTTCATAAAAAGTTGAATATAATAATGGTACTAATAAAGATGAAAACGATGTTAATATTTGATATGAAAACGTAATCCAAAAGTTTTGCTCTTTTTTCCATTTGGTAAGTGGGTAACGGTGTATTTTATCACAATACTTGTTATTTAATGATAAGGTATGACATGAATAAAAACTGTAATAAATACTCCAAACGAGTTCACTGCAACGTATCCATACATTATTATTAATTTGCAATGAATTATGGATAGTCGTTACAACTGGACGCGTAAAGACTGTAATCTATTCTTTGTGTTTTATTTTTACTTGGTACGTTCAGTAATTGGAAATAGAATAACGGAAATTTCAGTAAGGAGTATCAAATACAATCGGTAGTAGCCTTTCTTGTTGTTTTGATTATTGAGAAAGGTGTCCACTGTCTATTTATGCATTTCAGTTTTTAGCAGTACAGTATATACAGGATGAATAACCACCATTTACCGAAAATGAAATGGGGTACTGGTATGTCATATGGGGAAGCACCCATCGCTTGTGGAGAAGAAATGAATGATTTTTGTAATAGTCGAGTCAGATATACCTTCTACATCTTAATATAGAGGTGGTATCTTAAATGATTTCACTAATTTCAGGTGATGGTTCCTTGTCATATTTTATGAACAAAAGTTTATCTAAACGTGTGTCCTAACTTCCCTTGTTACTATGATATACTATAATAATCATAATAATGAATAAATGATTTAAAATAAAGTCCTATGACATTTTGCTTGAATAACCTCAAATTCTGTATCAGCTGATGTACTTTCTTCTACTTTTTTTAGTTCCTTTTCTCCTTCTTCCTCCGTCGGTTGTCTAAGGATTGCTCTAAGAAACAATATATTTTTTTCACCTTTGATTGTCAATCTGACGATTGAATAATATTTCAAACATTTGTTTCATAAAGCACCAGTTCGGGTAAAAAAAAATATTTTCGAGTTTTCCAAATTATAATCCAATTTATGTTAGTATCATACTAATTATTATTAGTTTAAGGTTTAAATAATTATGCTACACCCAATTTTCTGTAAATCTGTAATTGGAACTTATGCCTTGTTGAATTATCGATAATAAACACATTAAAAATAAATTAATTTCAAATTCAACGTGTTCACGATTTAGTACTTGGTGCCATATTTTCATGGAGGCAGTCAATATAATAAGTTAGTTTTTCCCAAATACTTCTTTACTATTACTATTACTCAGATAAGAAATCAGTCGGAAATCAGTTACTATTATAATGGTTATGACACTATTTGGCCTCAAAGTGAAACGAATTTTGCAGTGTTATGAAAAACTTCTAACACATTCAAATTCGAACATTATACTTGATTATACCATCAGACAAAAACAAAATATTATGAATTCAACGATGACCTAGCAGTGAATATTTTGTCTGTCTTTCATAATAAGTAGAAAGGCAAATTTAATTAGAGAAAAAAATGAAAATATAACAATAACTCTATAATATACCTGAAGACAAAAGAAAATCACGATCGTCGTTGAAATCCCTATAAATTTTTTTCAACCTTCCATGATTTATTCACAAGTCCATAATTTCGACTCACATTGTATAAGGTCTAAGTATAACCCGTATCTGTGGCAGTTTACATTTTACTATGGCAACGGACTAGTATTTTAGGCCACTAAAAGTAGACAATCAATTCACATCAATTCCAAAAGTTTTCAAACTTTGGTCAAGAATGGTTCATCGAGAAAGTGATAAATCTTAATTTGCAACCTCTTCCGTAGTATGCAACATTGTTAAAATGGCAATTCATTTGAATTTTGCTGTGTACTAGTTGAGAAAAATCCAAAAGTTCTGCAAACTTGGAGTAGTATTGAATATATTATTTTATATCACGAATCAAGTTTGCAACCAATTCAAGAGTATGGAACATTTTTTTATTGAAAACTAATGATATACCATAAAAACAATTTCCAAAAGTTCTGCAAACTTGGCAGATACATCGGGAAAATATTCTGTACAGCTGTGCAAATATTCTGAACAGTTGTGCGGGACATAAATGTTTTTATTTGTGGTAATTTTTTTGATCAAGCTGGTCTCGAAATAATAATATTACCTAGAACTCAATCTGGGTTTCGGAAAGGTCATAGCTGTACTACAGCTTTGTTAAAGGTAAGTGATGATATACTCGCTGCCCTAGATAACGATGAACTGTGTACTCTCGTATTGGTTGATTACTCCAAGGCCTTCCATAAAATCAACCACCAACTTTTACTGGCCATTTTACATTTCATAGGATTTTCAGATAATGCCGTGGAAGTAATCAAACAATATCTGTCTGAATGAGTTCAGTCTGTAATGTTCAAGGGGATCCTATTTCACCCAGCCATAATAAAAAGAGGTGTACCCCAAGGATCAATCCTTGGGCCCCTTCTATACACTATCTATACCTCTCAATTCCACAAACACATTCGATATTTTTCTGTTCATTATTACGCGGACGACACGCAACTTTACATGCCCTTTATAGAAGTGATGTTCATCTGGCATGTGACCATATGAATTCTGATCTTCATACTTTGAATTCTTTATCTAAGAAGTTTTGTTTGGCGATAAATCCTATTGAGTCGAAAGCCATGCTATTTGGACGCAAAGGAGCACGTGAAAGAATCAGGAATAATTTGAACCTATTTCTTGACAACGCTCCATTGACACTATCAAGTTGTGAGAGAAATCTTGGGCTCATATTGGACGATGAATGAAATTCACTCAGCATGTCTCCTTGGCTATCAAATAAGCATTCAGCAACCTGAAACTCATTTATTCTAATCGACATATACTAACTAAAAAATGTAAGATTACACTTTGCGAATCACTTGTCCTTTCCCACCTGAATTACGCTGACTGCGTATATGGCCCTGCTCTACTGCAAGCTGACAGTCGTCACTTCAACTGATACAAAATTCTTGTGTCAGGCTTATATGTGGTCTTCGCCGACGAAGTCACGTATCGTCTGCAATCTCTGAAATAGGTTGGTTGGATATGAAACAAAGGCGCTTACTACATTTTTGTTCTCTTATACACAAAATCATGTTGTCAAAAAAACCGCGATATCTTTATAACAAGGTGAGATTTCGCTCACAAATTCACGATGTGAACATCCATCTGAAAAATCAGTTGACAATTCCACGCCATAAAACTTCTCTTTTCAAGTCATCTTTCTCCTACAATATTGCCAAAATTTATAATTGTATACCAACCAAATTAAGAAATATTTCTTCATTATCATTTAAAAAGTCACTAAACTTATAACAAATAATCAGTTGATTGTAGGTTAGTTCATAGGAGTTGGAGTTTCTATAATTTATAATGTTGGTAAAATAAAATTGGATCTGTACTATTCCATAGCTTGTAAATTCAGGGAATTCTGTATTGGTTTTCATTATCACTAGCTTGAGTGGAAGAGCGCGTCCTCTCGGTAAATCATTTTACCGTCAAAACTGAACTCTGCCTTTTGTCGTCAAACTCCACAACCTCTGAATCTCACAATTGAGTGAAATGTAATACATGTAGTTTGAGGCAATAAAATCTATTATTATTATTATTAATTACAAAAGTTTTGAAACTTCGATGCAAATTTTGAAAACATCTATTCTGATGCCTTCACAAATTTGCAATCTTGCACACGTTCCGGAGCTTCATGCAATTTACAAAAATGTAATTTGTAAATCAATAAAAAAAAACCGTACACTTGAATTGGTTGCAAACTTGATTCTTGATATGAAATAATTTATTCAATACTACTCCAACGAGTAGGTATACAGCACAATTCAAGTTAATTGCAATTTTGACAATGTTGCGTACTTCGGAAGAGGTTGCAAACTGAGATTTATTGCTTTATGTATGTGCCATTGACTTGACCAAAGTTTGAAAACGTTTGGAATTATATTTAAATTTTCGATTTTTCATGTCTCTCTTTACTGGCCTATTTCCCGTTACAATCTTATTCTGCAAAATAGTCGCATTGATGTTATCTCAGCTGGCCAAATACAAAAAGAAACAGACTTTGAGATATTATAGGGAAACAAACATACCTACCAGATTATCTGGACATTCGGTCAGGAAGATCAATAGACCCTCGGCGGGGTAGGAACAAACGAAGATTTATGGTTGGAAATGTTTGAGATAAAGAAAGAACTCATTTTTCAGTGAACTAGATGCGTTTGGGAGCTTATCATCTGTCATTTCTTTCGTATATTCTTCAATGTAACTATACCTTGTGTATTTGAGAAAAGAGTTTTCTGGACTTCATTCAGTGTACAAAAATTTATAATATAAAAGTGATTAATAATTTTGCGGATAATCGCAATCTTGATGAAAGTTTTCGAAAAGAAATTAACCCAAAGAGGAGATGACGACAATTTAATACCTTTTCATGAGAAAAATTCTCCTCTTGAGATCAGATTATGGTTAAATTATATATATTCCAAGTTATCAGTTGACAGAAGTATTTTTTGCTATGGTCGTAACTTCTGATTAATCGTTAAAAAGAAAAACATTCTCCATTAAAAATTGAAAAAAAAAAAATTATTTAAATGGAAAAAATTTACGATAAAAATGAGGAACGTTTTTATAGTTATATCTAACAACAGAAGAAAAACTTACTTCCCTTGCTAAAGCCACGCTGGACGTTGAACTGCATATCTGATAGATATTGTGGCACCAACTGAAAAGAAATAATCTGAAGGTGAAAGTTAGTATTATTTTTTAGACATTATTGTTTCAATATGCATTTTTAATTGAGAATTCATATGGATAAGTGAGATGGAAGAAAATGATAAGAGAATTGCACCAATTTTCCTAAGCCTCTAATAAATTTTTATTAACGAAAATATATTTCCCCATTTACATGATGATAAGGGAGGTCGGAAGAATTGGGAAACATGTTCATCAGAAGCAATTGCATTTTTTATGACAAACACTTTGAAAATGATAACGGAGTGTCACAGGACAGTGTTCTGTGTCCACCTCTGTTCATACTTTATTCAAAACATTTGCTATGGTTTCTTGATTATGAATTTGTTGACTTTCTTGCAGATGATACCTAAATGGCAATACTCCATATATAAAAAAAAACTCAACCTGAATGTATTGAAAACAAAAGGAGTGATAATGACTACCAAGCAAATGAAATAGTAACGGAACCTAAATACCTTGGATTCCAGCTGGGATCATAGTTTATAAGTCAACCACATTTTGAATACTGTTCCTGAATCCTTTATCTTTTCAACCCAAATCAATTGCCTCAACTTAAAAACTTCAAAATCGTGTTATTTTTTTGTTTCGTTTTAAAGTATAGTGGAGATACTCATTATAATGTTCTGCTGAATGTTTGAAATTGGAAATCCATTTAGCAAAAACTTTTTAACCGTGATATTCGTATACAAAATATTAAACTGTTCGGGAACATCTTACTTTTAAAAGAATATTGTGTTTCATCATGATTTTACTAGTAATAATAATGATCTCTATACATATATCCAGAACCAATCACCAAACCACTATGAATTCTTTATTTTTCGAGGGATTCTATCAGTTTTATAAATTATCAAATGTTATCAAAAGTAGTCATTGTGTTAAATGTTTTTTACCTCTAATTATCATTTTAGGGAGTTTATTCGAAACTGTTTTGATATTCGATGTTAATTGTATTTTATTCACTGTTTGATGTATGAAAGGAAGCAGGTAATTTTTTCTTTCAAAGTAACATCTCGATCATTTTTACTTCCTAATATCGCCTAGAACAACATACTCTCCGGTTATTTGCACTCTCGTTGCGTTGGTTCGAAAAAAAATGGACTGAATTATTTTGAGATTTGCCTTGAAATAAAATCATATTGTAGAGATGTGTATTGCCAATTGTAGCATTTTCACCTGCCTCAAGGTTTACGTAAGGTAGGTTTGTCATGGTTAGAATAAACTAAAAAAGGGGAACATTCTCCATGATAATTGAAAAATGAAAAATGTGTTTTTTTTGTAATATCTAACAGAAAACAACTACTTCCCTGGCTGACAATCAAAATGCAACGCCTATGACAGGTTTATGTCAAAAATAGCTTTTCAAGTGCAGAAGGAATATTTCCATCATTTCCATCCTTGATGTGTATTATTGCCTCTGACGAGCCTGCTTTCCAATTCTTACAATCTCCCTGATGAGCTTGGCAAAGCGAAATAGATTTTCTTCGTCAAATATATTGGGGATTGAATGCAAGAGAAGCGGACCATGCTTTAATGAAATGAACGAATTATGTGAGTGATATTTTTCAATTACATTCTCCCTAGCTAATTCATTCAATGAATGTTCAATGAAAACTGGAGGTGAATTTTTCCTTTCAGAATTTTTCTTTTCACAATATCTATCAGATGTAGTTCAATGTCCAGCGTGGCTTTAGACGGGGAAGTAGTTGTTTTCAGTTAGATATTACAAAAAAAAATCACATTTTTCAATTTTTATGGAGAATGTTTCTCTTTTCAACATAAATACCTCCTAAGAGGTTATCTTGAACGATGAAAATAGCGACTAAAGTTTGTCTTTCAGACGCAGATGATACCACAACAGAGTTTATGAATATTCTATTCATATTTTTGAACTAAAATCAAAAAGACTAAAAAAATGACTCCTCAAAAAATGTATTTGTTACATTTCCTCGCGCCCAAGTGTCCACGTAGTTAGTTTGTTCTGGTTAGAAAATATTAAGAAATTACTGTTTTTCGGGATACACAAAAATGCCATTTGAACAAATTCGTAGATTTAGTAATAAAAGAGTTGGCAATAGTGCCAAATGAATTTGGAATAGGCGGTATAGGCACTGAATTCGAGAATATCTACCTACAGCATAACCCATTTAAGATGGAACCACCCTTATAAAACTTACATTTTTCAATCGATTGGAATAATATTTTTTTTCGTTAGGTAGTCTACTAGGACAACAAATGTCATGAATAAATTCACATTTCCAGGGCCGACTAATTTTATTTTTCAACACACCAATTCAATTTCAGAACTTTAATTAAAATTCAAAATGCACCACTGTGTTCAGGAGGTCTCGATATATCACTGGTCAAAATTTTATCGAAATCTATTCATAAATAAGAAAATCATAAGATAATAAAATTTGAATAATATGCTTTTTTAATTGATTTTAATTAATTTTTTTATTCATTAACAGATTTCGATGAAATTATGGTCAGTGATAATTCGAATCCAATGGTGTAGTCAAAGTTTTGAACTTTGAAGTGGTGGGTTGATTACACTCTTTATTGATCGACACAATTCAACACAGTTTACATATAAATCATCTGAAAATGTCGCGAATCCAGTGGTGTAGTCAGATTTTTTCCAAAAAAATCGCTAGTATTTTTTTTTTTATTTTTGACCTTAAAAAATAAGATTAGTTGGATGGTGTTATGCATTACTGGGTCAAGCCACAGTCAACTAGTTTCGTAATAATTAGTGAATGATGAAATAAGGCTCAGTACTATCTTCAGTAGATAGAGCCCCCTTATAATTGTGTGTCATTTTTGCTTATTATAGAATACCACTTTGCGATTCCAATGATTGTGATAAGTCAATTATTAAAGCAATGTGGCTTGACTCTTTAGTGCATAACACCATCCAGTTGGCCCTGGAAATGAAGATTTAGCCATGGTGTCTCTTAATGTCTACCGAACAAAAGTTTTATAAGGGTGGTTCCATATTGGATGGGTCACACTGTGTAATTATATTATCATTATTATTGAAATATTTCCACTTATGTACAATAACTCAATAAGTCTGGGGGAAAACCTCAATCACACCCATAATCAGACCTCAATCAAATCCAGGAAATAAGAAGCATTGGAGTTGACAAAGAGTGCATACTAGCTAAGTTGGAAAATACGGAAGAAAAAAAAACCTACATACGAAATATTATATCCTTAAAACCAGTCTCACGTATAGAATGAGACAGGTTTTGATAAAATGCATCATCACAAATTTCGTTGAAACGTAACAAAATGTTAATTCCACAGCTCTGGAATGTAATATATAGCGAAAGCATGCAAAGCGATATCATCTCAACACGAGGAGCTTTCACACCGTCTTGTCCCAGGAGGTTCCGCCAGCATCCCGCCAGCATTCATATAGAATAACGGCCGCCATTCTGCAGGGGATAATTTCTAGTCTCAGGTTTTCCGTAAAGTCGTTAGACCGGGGAGGTCGTATATCTTTGGTTTACCTACCCTGCATAAGGGCTATCGATCTTGTGTTGACCAAGTGTCCAGATAATCTCTCGGTATATTATATAACTGCTGGGTATTTAACGAGTTGGACCAACACAAAGGCGAGAATTATTGTGTTTTGAAAACAAGACATGTTCTTGTCCACGATTCCGATAAGACCCAGCACGGAGAAAACTCTGCCAAGTAAAATGTTTACTTGAAAAAAGTTAATTATATCCAATACATGTTCACCTACTTTGGGAGTATGAGATGCTAACAGGAGGCAAAACAATGTTTCTGAAAGTGTGTACCTATTTTAACTCATCAGAATACTTGTCGAATCAAGTTATAACGGCACAAATGTGATCGCGCCCATGGCCTTTTAATCGTAGCGTTAAGAAGAAAAGACATTGGTGCCGACTCAGTCTAAAACAGGCTGTTTAAGGTGGTTTACCAGATACGACCTTCAAATACTTAATGAAAGAGAGTGGTAGTTTCCACCCCTTCTTCCAATAAGTTATTGTTGTATGCTAGATTAGAGTTCTCTAAGTGTTTTTTTTTTGGATTTCAACCTTCCACAGTCTTGAAATAAAAAATGTTGATTAAAAAAATTCCAAACAAGTATAGAAGAAATATAATTAAATTAGAGTAATGTATGTTACTGCGCTTACACAGGTGTGTTATTTTTAACTTAGTTGCTAAGTGATTTTTCGTATTTTCTCAGTTGACCTATACCGATGAATCTGAGAGATAGCGCATTCCTATTTTCGATAAAAATAATCCGTTTGAAACCACGAGAATTTGGAAGGCTATTAAAGAAATGAAGTTAGAGTTTTAAAGATAAAAATTAATATTCTGTAATACTTTCGCTTCCACTGGAAATGTCCCAATTTTAACTTTTCACTGGAATACTTTCTCTATTTTCACATTCTGAAATCTAGAGCAAATTCTGAATTTAAGGTTTTTTGATTCAATTTTTCATTGTTTTTTTTATCTATTTTTTTTTTCCTATTTTTTATTATATAATTTTTTTAGGGATGATGATGTTTCTCATATAATACGTTATTTTACGATATCATTTTGTCTAAGAAAATCAAATTAGAAATTTGATTACAATTTTTTCTTGAATGTGGCAAAATCACATATTTTCGGTTATCTGAATTTTTTCAAATAGCATTTCTGTGACGCACTCTGTGCAACAAATAGTTTTGAAGGAGACCAATCGAAGGGCACCAAAATATTGATTATATGTCGAATTTTTCCAGTATTATCAATATTTGAAAAAATGTAACGAGTATAGTGATGCGGCCTCTGGACTAATCAAGATCCAAATGATATAAATTTTGAAATATACACGAATTTTTATTTTTTGTTTTCAACACACTTGCAACAAGGCAAAGAATCATTCGTTGAAGAAAACATGGATAGTGTGATTTCTAGCAGATGTACCCATTCCCCATAATGGGTTCACCTGAGGAATACTATTCAAGAAGACTAATTACTTTCAAAAAGTGAATATGAGACATATCAAAATATCTAATTTTAGTTCAGCACTACTTTTTGGTAATCTTGTTATAAATAATACTGATAAATCTAAAAGTAATAGACAGTTATTCAAAATTCTGGCATCAACCGATTCGTCTCTTACAAAACTTCCTGTCATACAGGGTGCGCAATGGAGATACCATTAAAAAAAAAGCCTACTATATTCAGAATGTGACCTAGATTTTGAAAATGTGAACATATATTCAAAGAGTTCTAGTCAAAAAATCAAACTAAGACCATTTTCGGCGAAACCAGAAGTGCTTTTTTATTCTAAAAATCACATTTTATTTGTTCAATAGCACCGTGTTTTAAATCGGATCATTTATCTCAAAAACAAAGGTGTGTCATTTCTCAAACTCACCAAGTATCATACGTATAAATATTTTTGAGGATTAATAATTGTTTATTTTTAAAAATTTACCATTCCATATTATTTTATTGATTGAACTACCACCCTGTCTCATATATGTGTCAATTAAAATAATAGACAGTTCCATTGATTATTCTATCTCCAAATTTTGTATTGATGATAATGTATCAATGCTGGTATTCCTATCCTTGCACAATTATTAATATATTTTCATTGTTTCAGGTATGGTTTCGCAAATTTATTGGTATAATCGATATAAGTACATAATGTAAGTATACATTTAGATAGGCATGTAGTCTTTCCTTATTTTCCGTAGATTGCAAATAATAGTGAAAAATGTATTGAATGATTCATATTTATGTACAAACTTATACAACCGAAATCGACTATTGCCCCTTACGACTTTTTATGCTACTGATAGTTTCTTGGTAAAATTCTCTATGAATTATACGGAAATTAACGACACTATTCAATGTTATCATTTTAAAATATGTTTCAATATCAGTTGAGAAGGTCTAACATATGTGCTAATAAAACTAGATTTTGATATTCCTGGAAACGGGGATATACTAATGACACAGCTTTAAATTCAATAACTGGATTTTTAAGAGAATTTTTCAAACTGTTTTTTACTTTAACAAGTGCAAAAGAATTTCATAAGCAGGTGAGTAAATAGTTTCTGGAATACTCGAAGTCTTTCAAAAACATTGATTTTGTATCAGTCCTTCTATTCACTGTTGAAATCGAAAAATAAATATGATTTCTAGTTCCATATGCATGAACATCATGCTGATAAACTAAATACCTGGAATATGATGGAACTAAGTAATTTGTAATTTTTTTATATTCAAGTTTATATTATTGATACCTATTCAAAATCTTCTGCCCCGCGTTGACCATAATTAGTAAATAGTTGCTTACTTTGAATTAACATTCACAACAACGGGACAATTAAAAGTCTAATAAATTCAGGCTATGCTTTTTTTTATTCTGTAGAGAAGATATATAACTACTAACACCTGTTGGCAATATCAACAGGATGGAAAGATATTACTAAATTTAAAATAGTGAATTTTTCAAAGAATAATTATTAAAAAAAAATCATTTTCGTATTCCCCTTCATTTTATGAAACTATTTTTTCTTCACTGATTTTTTTTTTTAATTTGGGAATGTATTGAAATACCTAATGAAATTCTCTGTGTATCTCTTTATCGGAATTTATTCACTGATACATCGAAAGAACGGAACACTTCAACCAACTGTCCAGGTAATTTTCGAAAATCGTGACATGCATTATTTTCCTCTTATCCTGTTCAAGATAATACCTTCACGACAGAAATTTGGTGTTGCAGATCTTAAAGTACACACAATGTAATGTATGTAATTTGTCTGGAACGTAAGAACTCGCTCAAGCTATACAATTTTCATGTATAACAAGCTCCGTTTTGTTATTTAAAATCCAAAAAAATAACGCTCCAAAGGTGTAAAACAAGACCGAAACCACATCACCTTTGGGTGGTCTCTCAATTATCCAGCCCACACCTATTTCGAATATATTATAAGATGTAAAAGATCTTGGAATCATTTAAGATAATTTTATGCGCTTTTCATTATTTGAATCCCTGATTTGCATATGTTTTTTGTGGCAGCATTGTCTGATAGACGTGTAATCTGAAATGATTTTAGTTTATTTTTGCGGATGAGAATGTACTTGATGCCTTTTTCAGTGCTCTCCATTCATGTCGAGACGAATACGAAATTATCTTCATCTTGAATTATTTTATGAGACCACGGTATGAGAGCGAAACATTTGTGTGAAGTTTGCCGCCTCAACTTTGAATACTCAGTGTTTTAAAGTCTTACAAGGTGGTCAATTTGAGACTTTTCATCCCTATCATGCCGTTTTGAAAATTATACAAAAAAACTAGAAGTTGTCAATTGCGTTAGAAACGATTATTTCCCTCATATGTCAAAATTTATTCCCTGATTAACCCGCTTTGTTCATTTTGCGAATAAACTGCATGGTCCTTCTTGACAGTTGTCTGCATGAATGTATGCAACACATTTCACAAGTCATGTGTTGCCGTAAATAATAATGCTCATTAATTTATTAAAAATAATTATGTACGTTGTGGAATAAATGCTATTGTTTGATCGACATATTTGAGAAATAATATAACTCGACCGTCGTTTATCAAATAGAATATATTTCGGAATTTTCGTCCCGTTACAGGGTGGTATATAAACGTTCGTCCTCTTGATTCTTGATGAATACCCATACAAAAAATTCAACTCTACGAGTAAACGTTTGTCAACACGGCAAAATGTGTAAGAACAGCATTTACTTATTCCGTATACGTTAAATTTAACGAATTTCCCTTTTAGCGTCATGTATAGTGAAGCATTTCGGACACTTAGCAGTTAAAAATCCTATGTCCGTTTTATTATTGTCAGGGGTAATATAATAAGTGGTATGATTATTACCGATAATTTTTTGGAATATTAATGAATTGCAATCTCAAGCTGAAAATACAACTAGTCCGCAGGACGAGTTATATTTTCTTGCATTGAGATTGCCAATGAATTGATATTCCAAAAAATTGTAGGTTTTTAATCATACAACGAATTATATTTAGGACGACAATATATCGATTTGAAATAAAGAAAAATCGTGTCACCTGGTAATTGATGCTACTTCTAGCCGTATTCAACGGAATACTCTTTTCCACATCTATGATACCAATGGACATTTGTCCTCAACGATCGCTCATATTGATAAATAAAGATAACTAGTCAAAACACATAAATTTGACGTTTATAATTTAAATAATTATTTTCACTTGACAGACAGTAAAACAAAAACTAAGCAGGTTTATCACCGTGAAAATACAGCGACAAGCTATATTTTCACTGTAGTTCCGATTCTATTGGCTGAATTTCAAAATTTGAAATCGACTGATTGGTTGTTAAGCAAGGAAATATATATTGTCATTATCCAATTTGACTTGTTACGTACCATACAAAATTTGGGTTCTTTCTATCCATTTAAATAAAATTTTCGTTTAAATTCGATTATGAAGGAATGCGAGGGGGAAACGGCTAAGGAAATTGTGTACACTAATTCCCAAACTATTCACGAGTATTACCCAGTAATTCCCGAGTAATAACCCCAAAGTAATGCCAGTAATGCCCGACAGAAAAGTAATCAAAATATAAATGTGATATACAGGGTGTTCCTAAACATAATGTACATCCGAAAGGGGGACATTCCCTGGCCTATTTTACGACTAAAAGTTCATATAAAAATAGGTCCGCAAACGATTCGTTACCGATATACGGGGTGTTGAAATTTATAGATTTTTTTGTTTTTTCTTTATAGATCCTGCAGTTTATGAGATATCTGGCTCAAATTTGAAACGTATGTTGCGTTATAGGGCTCACATCGATGGGCATCCCTAATGTTTTCGAGAATATACAGAGTGATATTTTTTTATGGGTCATGCTCCTTTTTCTCCCACTGAACTTTTTTGCGGTATGCCGTTGGTAAATTTTAAACTAGAAAATTCATTATTTGGTTTGTTTGCAAACTTTTTTGTGAATTGTAGTTTTTTCGTATCTCCGACCGTTATCGAGTAAAAAAATTGAAAAGGATTTTTTTGTAATTCGCTAAAATCTAGTTTATTAGCAGCTGTCTGCTGAAAATTAAAGCAAAATGCTATTTATTCATACTATTCATTCTACAAAACATCTGATTGAAAGCCATAGCAAGGAAACTACGTTATAAAAATTGTTGAAAGTGACCTTCTCCAATCCTTATACATGCGCCGCTCTTCTTCTCATTGATGCCCGTACTCTGTCAACCACCCCAAGAGTATTTCTCACGGTTTCAAATGCATTTAATATTCGATTTCTAAGTCATCAATGATATTTATTGGTGTTGTATACGCTAGAGATTTGAGATGCCCCTATAGAAAAAAATCTAGGCTATTTAGGTCAGGTGACCTGAGGGGCCATAACTGAGGTTCAGCTCGTCCTATCCACTTGTTCTCAAACTGATATTGCCGAGCCAAAACAAAAAAATGTGCTCGGGTAAGTCTTCAAGTAATAAAGGCAATTCGTGTTGAAAAAAATGCCCGTATTACTGGAAGACTCACCTCTTTTTCTCAGAAATCAAATGTGGTACATGCACGATGGCGCCCCAGCACACTTTTCTGGTTTGGCTCGGCAATATTTAGATGAAGTGTTTGAGAACAAGTGGATAGGACGAGCTGGACCTCAGTTATAGCCCCTCAGGTCACCTGACCTAAATAGCCTAGATTTTTTCCTATAGGGGCATCTAAAATCTCTAGTGTACACCAATAAATACCATTGATGACTTACGAAATCGAATATTAAATGCATTTGAAACCTTGAGGAATACTTCGGGGGTACTAGACATACTACGGGCATCAATGAGAAGGAGAGCGGGCGCATGTATGAGGATTGAATTGTTTGTTCGTTATGGCTTTTTATCAGATTTTTTGTATAGATTAGATTAGATTAGCTTGGGCTTCCGTGCCATAAGCATCAACACCGCGACCTTTTCAGATCTTTTGTGTTCGCCCTCGAAATCCTTTAGAGTTCTGTATCTAGCCCTGTCTTCGTCACGAGACTCCATAGGCCAGTTTTCAGAACTCCCATGTATCCGGGAGCTTTTGGTTTTTCTCCTCCCAGTATTAGAAACCGTAGCCTTGACAAGCCCTCACAGTGGCATAGTATGTGTGCCGATGTTTCCTCTTGTTCCTGACAGAACGTGCATAGAATTTCTTCTGTGAGACCAATGGTACTCATTCATATGTTTGTTGAGCCTACAATGCCCTGACAGAACGTGCATAGCATTTCTTCTGTGAGACCAATGGTACTCATATGTTTGTTGAGCCTACAATGCCCTGTGAGGAGTCCAACTATTATTCTAGTATTGCTCCTTCTCTGGGTTAGTAGATATTCTGTGAATGTTGGCAACGGTTTTTCGATAAACTCTTTGGCCTGTCTGATTCCTGGTAAATCGTTCCACCATTCTGGTGATTTCTGTTGGATCCATGATTTGGTGTTGGTTTTTAGTACAGCTTTCGCTATACCGCAAAACGGTTCTGGGCCATTCAGGGCCTTACTTGCTCCTTCTCGAGCAAGCAGCATCTTCATTGCCTCTGTAACCTGTGTGTGCTGGTACCCAAGCTAGTGTCAGTCTGTTCTGACTGCCTAGTGTTTTTAGGGCTTCTATGCAGTCCAAAACAAGTTTTGAGGTGATTAGCATAGAGTTGACTGCTTTTATCACCGCTTGGCTATCCGAGTAAACGACAATGGTTTTTTCTGAGAACTCCTGCCTTAATAACTCTTGCGCGCAATGGTGTATTGCAACGATTTCCGCCTGGAATATCGTCGTGTGTTTACCTAAGCTTAGTGAGATCCTCATCTTTGGCTTGGCTCCATATATGTCGGCTCCTGAACCTTCAATGGTTTTGGAGCCATCCATGTAGACAGCAATTTCCGCGTTGATGGGAGGTCCCTCCTTCCATGTATCCCTGTCCGTTATGCTTGCCTTAAAAGTTTTGTCAAAGCTATATCTGGAAAGTATGACATCTGATGGCATACGTATGACAGGGTCGTTTTCCAACTCTTCATATAGCTTGTTGTAGTCACTAAACTGCAGGATCTATAAAGAAAAAACAAAAAAAAATCTCGAAATTTCAACACTCCGTGTATCGGTAACGAATCGTTTGCGGACCTATGTTTATATGAACTTTTAGTCGTGGAATAAGTCATGGAATGTCCTCCTTCCAGATGTACACGATGTTTAGAAACACCCTGTTTATTATGTTTTATCATAATGAATACCTATATTTATTTGAAACTAAAAACGAAATGCTCCTCTTCGAAAAGCGCTAATATTACAAAAATCGTCTAGGCTATAAACCAAAGCTCGTTCATTCTTCCTGGAACGCTTGATGGAAGCCCGCCGTAACGAAGTTAGAGCGCTAATTAATTAGTCATTCTATTGAATTTTTCTTCACTTCGCCAGCAGATTTGACTTTCGGTAATTAATTAGTTTTTCAAGCCGCATTTCCGGTTTGAATTCAGTAGGTGCAATACGGAGTTGCGGCATACTTGATGAGATTCTAATGCAGTTAGTGGAAGTTTCGAACTTTGATGGCATCCATCATTTAATATTGGGGAATTCGTTGTCGGTTTGCCGAGAGGATTTCGTTAGAGCTCTAGGCGCTTCGGTGTAATATTGTGAAATGAAAATAAAAAGAGGGATGTGTGAAACATAATTGGAATCTAGTAGATGGCTATATACCGGGTGTCCAAGATCTTTTCATACAGCGAATATATCATCTATGGTGCTTGGAAAAAAATAAAAAAAATTGACTTATATCACACCCATATGACTTTGAAGCTATTGTGTCAAAGTTAATTTCTATCAAACTACCTCTGAGAAACCACCCCCAACCTCAACTTTTCAAGTGGCACCCTATACATTTCCTTTTCGAATTGTGAACTGCAGTCAATTCTACTTCAACGATGTATCACAATTGATATTTTGACAGATGTCCAACTGACAGAATAAGAGAGTTTGAACAATAATGTACAAAATTCCATAACAGGGAATTCATTGATGATAAATATTATGAGAGCTGCCCAAAATATCTACCAGAGGTGGTGCTGTAGGTTTTCAGGGTTTTCCTGCAGCTGAAAAGTGAATACGCCACCAAAAATCAGTAAGTCGGCCCGGAGCGCCACGGCAAATAATAATAACAGCCGTCCTCTACCCGCACAGGTTATGCCTTTGGGTACACTCTACGAGTGTTTATGAGGAAGTACTATTATTATTATTAGTGTTATTATTTTAACATGCTCCAAACGTCTTATCAGTTATCTCGTACAATATTTTCTCCGTTATCGAGGTGCAGATGTGTACAATATTCTCTTTACAAGTCGATTTTTCTAATTTCGTACACGATTTCCTTCAAATACCCCTACAGAAAAAATCTAACGATGTCAGATCTGGCGAACGTGCAGGCCATCTAATAGGACCTCTGTTTCATATCCACCTATAAAAATATTGAAGTTTCTAAATTTGTATTTCTAAGTTAGAATTGATATTGATAACACATCACAAGTCAAAAAAATGTATAGGGTGCCACTTGTATAATATAGGTTGGGGGTGGTTTCTCAGGGGTAGTTTCATACAGCCGGCCTTTGGCACAACAACTCCAAAGTCATATATGGGTTTGGCATAAGTATACTTTTCTAAATTTTTTCCTAAGCAGGATAACTGAGATATTGACTGTATGATCTTTTTATGTATGAAAGGACTATACAGTCAATATCTAGTTATGCTGCCTAGAAAAAAATTGAAGAAGTACTTATGTACTTATGACTTGTTGTTGTGCCCTATACGTTCGCCAGATCTAACACCTTTTAAGTTTTTCCTTTGGGGTATTTGAAAAAAATCGTGTATAAAACTAGACCAATCGACTCGAGCGACTTATAAGAGAATATTGTACACGCCTGCACAGTAAAGGTAGGAATGATTAGAAAATCTTGTACGAGAAATCTATTAAGATAATTTGAAGCATGTACAAATAAAGATGTACATTTTGAGCAGCTTCTATAATTTTTGTTATCAATAAATTATCTGTTATGGAATTTTGTACATTATTGTTCAAACTCTCTTATACTGTCAGATGGATATCCATCAAAATATCAAATGTGATACATCGTTGAGGTTAGAATTGACTGCAGTTCATGATTCAAAAAGAAAATGTATAGGGTGCCCCTTAAAAAGTTGAGGTTGTGGGTAGTTTCTTTGGAGTGGTTTGACAGAAGTTGACATTGTCATACAGGTTTGATATAAGTGCCTTTTTTCTTATTTTTTTTCTAAGTAGCATAACTGAGATATTGGTTTAAGATGCAGTAAAACTCAAAGTCATCTCCACAATTTAATATAACAACCAGATGTTGTATTGGTAGAACTATCAAAAAATATTGAACTTATATAGGTTCGAAACATGTACTACTACGATACAATTGAACTGATCAATATTTTTTGATAGTTCTACCAATACGACATCTGGTTGTTATATTAAATTGTGGAGATGACTTCGAATTTTACTGCATCTTCAATCTATACCACTCCACTTCGAGACACTATGGACTTCTACCACAGGTTAATGAGGTATTGGCTTTATGAAAAGATCTGGGACACCCGGTGTTTGTGGTTATGTAAGGATTTGCCTGATGGATTTTCATTTTCATCTCAATTATATGGTCTGGTTCACAAATTTTTTTTGAGGTTTGTTCCAACAAACAATCCCTGACAGTTTTTGGACTAACCCATGGCATGCGTCTAAATGAAATTGTTTTCTGATGGAATCCAGCAAAAACTTTTGTTGGAACGGATACCGGATTCGTTGGGGACCATCAATTGTCATTCAAAATGAAAATATTTGTAAATGCGTTTGCTAACAGTTTGCAAAAAAATACAGAAACTATAGGTGTGGCTGTTTGATAAAGTTTATGTTTTTCAATGAAAATTGGAGATAATAAAAAAAATCAACTATCTGAATGAAAATGCAAATTTTCACTTTCAGATTTCTTTACAGTAAGAGTATTTCCACAATATCTATCAGATGTAGTTCAATGTGTGGCGTGGCTTTAGCCGGGGAAATAGTTGTTTTCTGTTAGATATTATAACAGAAAAAAAACAAATTTTTCATTTTTCAATTTTCATGGAGAATGTTCCCCTTTTCAACATGAATACCCCCACAGAAGTTATCGTGAATGATGGAAAATAGCGACTAAAGTTTGTCTTTCAGCCGCAGATGATCCAACAATAGATTTTATGAATAGCCTATTCATATTTTGAACAAAATTATATGACAATAGTGTTTATCAAGGCAAGGATGGTATTGGGAAAATATTACAAAACTTTGATCATCAGTAGTCGGTCTCTACGACAAAAAAATTTACTTATTATGTTGGTTATTACTTTTGGGCGCTTTTCAATAGTTTCTAAAAATCTACCAATTAATCTATACCAATAACAGTATCAATGTATCAATTATTTTCCAAATAAATAGTCGTTATTTAAGAAATTATATGATAAGAATATAATCTGAACATATTCCTCAATATGAGTGAACACAATTCATAAAAAACAGATGATACCGTTAAAAACTGTTTCATAACGTGCCGTCTTGACTATTCAAAAAACACTCGCGAAGAAAACGATCTCGAATATACGCCGTTTATCTATCATCCCTCCCAGGCGACGTTTCGACAAATGTTCCGTTCCCATCTACTAATACATACGAATTCAGGATCTGGCTCAGCAGAAAATCGGCTTTTACTGTCGACCTTATTACCATACTCAATTTAAGCGAAAATAACCTGAAGGCGCACAAAACGAGCATAAAGGTAGCCGGATGGTCGGTCATAAATTAGACTCGAGCCTGTTATTAGGACTTTTTCAGCAAATTCAAAGCCACCGGTTCTGTACCCTCGTCAGGGGCGGGCTCAGCTGGTGGGTAATGGGGCGGAGCAGTTGACAAATTGAGCAGGATATTTCTGAATGGTAATCGTAGTAGGTATCGATAAATACTTCTTTCACAGTATAATTCAATACCAAGGGTGGAATTTACTATATTCATTTTCTCGAGCAACAAATTCCTTTGTATTGACACAGTAATACCATTGTACCAGAAAAATTGTGGCGAGTTCCTTAACTAATCAGTGATACTCTAAATATTTTGAAAATTACAAATAATTCAAAATTCTAGGTAGGTACTCTGAAAGTCATTCGAGTTAACAAAAGTGAAATGTATACTAATAATAGTAGCATAGAATCAAGTTGCTCAAGTAAAGTGCAGAATTAAAAAAGATCTTCATTGTATTATAAAAATACCGTCGATTAGGAATTCTCCAATACTAATGGAAACTAGCTGTGGCGCGACTATAGTTTAGGACTTTTTCTGCGAATCTGATAACTCTAACGAATTTGAAGTTGAAGCAGACTTTGTCTCTGTCTTTGAAAACGATATAAACCTCACAAAAATTACACTACAGGGTGTACATGCTGGACATAAAAATACGCTAAGGAAATTATCAATATGTGGTTTACGATTTTAATTGCCCTGCAATTGTTCTCAGTCCGTTCCTGTTTTCTGTTACTTCCAAGAGTAGCACAAAAGTATCTGAACGTCCAATTCAGATCGGACAACATGTCATACAATCGGATTACTTTACTAATACTCCCCAACATGTTGTTAAATATGCCTTCTGAAGGATTTAGAAAGATACTTGCATGAGTTTCTTGAAATATATGTATGTGGTTCTCTCATCTGTGAAATATGAGATATTCAAAACGGGAGTTTATGAGTCAGTAGGTTTGTGAAATATTCGTATTTTTTCATTTACTTACATGTAATGTCAAAATTCATTTCAGAAAAAAAAAACTTCAAAAAACCCTCTGAAAAAAAGAAAAACTGGAAAATATTGTTCACATAGAGACACAAAATATGAATCCTTGCACCGGTACAATGTCGCCGGTACGCATATAAGCAAAACTTACCACGTTTCAGTCAATGGAAGATATTCCAGCTCTCTAAATTGGTTGTGACCAAACGCAGGTGCACTTTGCCATCCAGGCCAAAACGTGGTGCACTTTGTCTCCCGGAAATTTATTCGAAAAAATTTCCTGTGGTGAATAGACAAGTTAGGTTAGCTTGCTCAGATTAGGTTTGTGTGTCAGTTGCAAGCAAAAAACTAGCTCACGCTAGTGCAAAATGCACCATGTTTCAGTCTGGATGGGCAAAATGCACCTGTGTTTGGTCACAACCAATCAGACAGCCAGAATATCTGCCGCTGACTGAAACGTGGTACGTTCTGCTTATATATGCTGCCGGTACTATCAAAATGTATAGTTTTCCGGCAGTATGAACAGTTCCAATGTGCATAAAACCAGTATTGGCACGATCAATCATAGAAATCAAACAACATGAGAACGTAGGCCTTCGGACTCTGGCGACCAAAATAATTATATAAATCATCACGGTCATATTTTCTCTGCTTTAACTCATGACCGCCATTCTTTACAAATTTGATATTGATTTCATCTTTTACTGGCTCCTTTTACCCTAGTTTGGATACCAGGTCACACGGGCCTAGAAGGAAACGAAATAGCGGACGCCCTAGCAAAAGGGGGGGCCGAAACAACGTTCACTGGGCCAGAACCGGTCATCGGTTTAGCATATAGCACTGCCAAGAATGCTACAACCGCCTGGGCAGACAATAAAAGACTTGAGTATTGGCTCAGTCTACCAGGACTAGCCCATTCCAAAGCATTTATTGCTTATACAAGGAAAAAACAGGACTCTGACAAACTTCTAGAACTCAGTAGAGCACATCTCAGAGTTATAGTAGGTTTGCTCACTGGCCACTGCAAACTCAAACACCACATGCATAAAATCGGACTTGCACAGGATGCAGAGTGCCGTCTATGCATGGAGGATGATGAAACGGCTAAACACATCCTGTGCACATGCCCTGCAGCAGCCAGAACCAGATTTTCAATATTTGGCAATACAAAAGTAAGGCCAGAAGATCTGGTAAACTGTTCTCCCAACATGTTACTCAATTTCGTTAAGAGATTGGATATGCTGGGAGAAATATAACCATAGGGTGAGCCACAATAGGCCATTGGCCGCAGTGGAGAGCCTGATGTATGGGCTCACTCACATTTAAACCTAACCTAACCTAAACCTAACCTACTGGCTCCTTAGCATTTCTGCATTTCGCTATGATTCTTTCATACTCCTCTCTAGTGGACTCATTCACAATACTCATTTGTTTTGGTCTGTTGGCATCGACTGCTATGTTCATGAAGCCTGTGTTCTGAGTAGGCCTTGTTACTAACAACATACGCCACCTTAGGAGCAGCACTATAAATTATTAACACAACAGTGAATCGTAAAGGATTGTTATCAGCTGGCAATAAGATCTAACCATTCAGAATTTTACATCTGAAAATGAAAAAACCTTGCCCCTGCCGGGAACCGAACCCAGGATCTCTCGCTCACAAGGCCCGAGCGCTTACCAATGCGCCAATCCTCGCCCTACTATTCTTATTATTTTATTCTTCGCTCCTTTTCTTCTTTATCTTCTTCTTCAATCACTGTTCTTTCTTTGCGGCTTCATCTATTATTGATTCTTTATATTCAATTCAGTCTTGTTTTGTATTGTTTTTTTATGATACGACTGTTCCATCTCTATACTTCATATTTTCTTCTACTCTAGTTTTGTTTCTGTGGGTGCATATACATTTAATAGCCAAATATTATACCAGCTTTTCTTTATTTTGTATGTTAGCAATTCTATAAATTAATTGGTATAAATTTCTTGAATTTTTGATGTCATGATTCCCAAAATTATAAAACATACTCCATCGTGTTTTTGTTTGTACACCTCTTGATATTATAATCTTCTGGAATTTTCTCAGATAATTATATACCCCGTTTGTTTTATATATGCTAGCTCTGGTGTATCTGTGTTAACTTCTAGTGCTTTTTTCATCCTACTCTCTACCGTTTAGATTTTGTTATTATTTATAATATAGAGGTTTTTTATATGTTTTGAGAGTTATTTCCATTTTTTCTCGTCTCCCCAGGATTTTCCATTGTCCTTGTATTTCTCTTGGGTAGTTCTCATTTATAAAAATATTTTTTTTTATGTTGCTTTCACATAAATTTGTTTTTATTCCATTCCTTCAGTTCGATCAGTAATGGTCTGGTTCATCTTTCTTTTTTTTCTTTCCTATTATTCTAATCTCGGTAATATCTTAATTTTTTTGATGTTCATTTCAAGTATTTGTATCACCTCTTCATTCGCCTTTCTCGTTTTTAGTTCGTTCTCATTCCCCGCCTCTTCAATTCCTTTATTAATATTTTTTGATTTATCCTTTCAAATTTTTGTTGGTTATCTCCTCTTGCCTTCATATATCAATTAAATCAACAATAGTAAATCACTTCCATATATGGTAGGTACTTACTGGTTAATCTTGAAAATATTTTATTGTTGATGTGATTTTTCTTAATGATTTTGGTTCTATTATGAACATATTATTCTAAACTTACTCATATTATAGAATGTTTAGGGATTTCATAGAGGCTCAGTCTTGTATCTTCTTTGGCTGGTATATGGCAAAACCGGCGGGAAATAGAAATTTATGCCTTCCTATAAATAGACACGCATCTCAACAAAAATCAATCCAATTGAAATTCAACTCGAATTCATCGCCTTTCTGAAGAAACACGAGCAAAAACTCGCTGAAGAAAAACCAGATTCTTGGCTTATGGCCTTATATTCCTACCCAGCCTCCAGTTCTTCACCTGATTAAAAGTTCAGATGAGCTTATGCCATTTTTTATGCTCGGATAAAGAAATCGAACAAAGCATCATTTCAGGTTCGTTTCAGTACTACCAAATACGGAGTGCCATAAAGGACTACCAGTCGTATATCGTAAAGAGCAGTTAGAGTCTAATTATTATACAATTAGGATTAGAATCATTTACACCATTTTTTCCATTGCATCACTTCGTTTAATGATACTTCTTTTGGATGGTTCTAGAATCTGATGATATCTATTGTTTGGTACAACAAGGTACGTCTGCTGTGTTTGGATAACAATGGATGCGTTTTCGGAATGATCTACTGATCCATGTACATTTGAAAATAAGATCCACAATCGATAACTCGGCAATTTCGAAATTTTCTAGTACAAGTCCGTTGTTAATAGCTGTTAATGTATGCAATTGAATGGATGGTGATTTGATTATCTGAAATGGCGATAAGTTAATTATATTTATATTGTGATCGAAACATAATATAATAATAATAATAATAATAATAATCTTTATTCACCGAGTATATAAGAAAGATACATGTGGTAAGTAATGGTCATACACGATAAGCACTTATACACAATGAAGATTAAGTGTGAATAAAGTAAGTACTCGATAAGTGTAAAAACACTTGTTTCGAGAGAAATTTTAGTGAACAATCGAAAAGAGTAAGTATGTAAATATTAAATGTATATCTAAAATCTAAATATGATAAAAAAAAATACGAAAACATGTGTAATAATCATAATCATATATAACATATAAGAACAGAGTATAAGTACTCGATAAGTGTAAAACACTTGTTTCGAGAGAAGTTTTAGTGAACAAGCGAAATGAGTAAATATGTAAATATAAAATGTATATCTAAAATCTAAACATGATAAAAAAATACGAAAACATGTGTAATAATCAAAAATCATAACATATAAGAACAGAGTATAAAACTTTAATAAAATTCAATATCGACACATCCAGCGATGAGTGTTGCAGCTCATATACTTACAAGAGATGTGTCATTACAGTCCTCGCAAAAACGGGTCAATAAGAATAAAAATATGTAGAACATGTATGAAGTCTTTGTTGAATCATGGTTGTGTTGTACATTTTCATATCCGTTGTTAATAGGGTACAGATAATCCAGACTATTGTGAGGTATCTGGATTATTTGAAATGAATGTCCTTAGGGCTTTTTTAAAGCGGTTTGCTGGCTGCATAACTTTTATTGAGTCAGGAATTCTATTATAAAATTTTGGTGCTAGGTAGGAATATGTTTTTTGTGTGGCGGTTTTCAACATCAATGGAGGAATATATAGGTTTTTCTGACGGGTTTCATACTTGTGTACCGGCAGTTGGGCTTTGTCTTCAGACATGGCTGAAGTTCATTATATTTTCTCAGACAATTGAAGTGAATCATAATTCTGATGTCATAGATGAATGGTTCGTACCAAAGTCTTTTTCGAAATCATTTAGTTGAGAAGGAAGCAGTAAACCATGAGTTAATTTTGCCGACAATATGTTCAAGTCAATAAAACAATAAATATATTAGATGTAATGTAAGAGAAACTATAATACTTCTTCAAAAATTGCTTTCTGGAAAATTTTCAGTGATATTCGAATTAAATACCAAAGTTTTAGAGGATCATTGTCAAAATGTTGAAATAATAATTGAACAAAACGTTCGTTGAAGCAAACTCCCAAGAAACAAATGTTCAAATAAAAGGCAAGGTTAAAGAAAACCCATATAAATATAATAGTATGTAGTTGACTGAATATTTTTGAAGCATTGTAATTATGAAACATGTGGATAATGTAGTCATTATATAATTATTGGCATTCAAAGAAAATAAAAGCTTTTTTAGCTGTCGTTTAGCCATATTGTGGTTAGTAATTATTTGTGGAGAAAATGAAATCTCCTTCAGAGCAGACAGCATATGAATATAGGTGTCGTAAAAAACCTATTTGCTAGTTCAATGAATATATTTTCCACCCGAGTTGAAAGTCATTATAAGATCCATTATACATGTGAATTTTCCAAGCAAGAAAACAGGTACTGTCTGTTTCTATGAATATTTTCAGAGTGAACTCTCTTTGTGCAGTAACGGAGGGAAACGACTTTTAGAAATATTATCGATTGCTATACGTTAAATGATCCAAGGCGAATGAACTATGATGCCACAAAAAATATCATATTCAGTTTTACTGAAATTTTTTTTCTTAAGTATTGAATAATGAAATTTGGTTATTTGAGGTCATCTGATTGAACACAACCAATCAAGACAACAATTCACTGAAAACAGACTCTGTATTCTATTTTTGTTCTATTATATCTCCATGACTATGAATACATTTTCATTTATTTCGAGTTTGAAGTATCAAATATTTAATAATTTTAAAATATCAAGATTCGGTTATAGTAATCACGAGAATTGTACCAAAAAGTACTGTTTACAGTGAAAAGTTTGCATAGTAAGCATTTATATACTTTTATAATACTAGAAAGAATCAGTGAGCAAAATATTTTCCATCCGAACAAACCTCTAAATTATTAAACGCTCGAAAAGTGTATAACTTCATCAATTTTGTTACTCATAGGCAAGAGTGTACGACTTTATCGACCTACTTGAAAGCCAACGCTTCAACTTTGGATATGATCAATCATTCACAATACTCAACCCAACTCATAGTACCTTACTTGGTTTTTGAGGATAATGGGCGGATCCAGATAATCTCTAAGGGGTGGGTTGCAATTAGGTAGAGCTAAGTTTGAAGTGATCGAAAGAGAGGTGACGACTTAGGACTCGTGTCGAGCTTGCTCTCAAGGAGGGAGGTCAATTGTCACCATTGCCCCTATCGCTCGAATCCCCCACTGTTTGAGGTAGATATATGCATACCACTTTTTCATTGATCGGTAACTTTCTTCAACTGTCATTAAACATAATTTACTCCAACAATTTTATTTTATTTTATTTTTATTTTATTTTATTTTATTTTATATTTATATCCAAACAGACCTGATGGTCTAATTACTATGGATATAATGTGTTCTGGGTAGGCCTTGTTACTAACTCCGTACGCCACCTTAGGAGCAGCACTGTTTATTATTAACGCAACAGTGAATCGTGGAGGATTATCCCTAGGCAGCAACAAAATTCAATCACTCAGATTTATATCTGAAACTAAAGAAAATATTGCCCTGCCTGGGTATCGAGCCCGCGACCTTTCGATCACGAAGCCCCGGTGATACCACTGCGCCAATCCCCACTCCCAATTTTAATGCCTTTATGCCCTTGCTTTATTCAATTTTAACTCTTCTTCTTTATTATTATTTGTATATCAAAATAACCTCAATGTGTCTCCTTTTTTCGACAATAAGTTATACTGGGGACTTTGGTGAAAGCAACAATATGTCAATGGCAAGCAAGACGCTTTTCTAAAGTAGTGTTTGGTATCGCCGCAGCATATTAATTTTCATTTTATTATGATCGTTTTCGACTGTATTGGTGAAACACATTTATATGATGAAAAGGAAAATATTCCCCATAAAAACTGAAAAATTCAAATAATGATTTTTTTTGTCACATCTAACAGAAACCAACTACTTCCACGGCTAAAGCCACGCTGGAAATTGAACTATATCTGATAGATATTGTGCAAATACTCTACCAGAAAAGAAAAAAATCTGAAAGTGCAAATTCGCATTTTCATTCAGATAGTTGATTTTTTATTAATCTTTAGTTTTCGTTAAAAATTCATTAATAGATAGGTAGAATGTAATTCAAAAATATCACTCACATAATTCGTTCATTTTATTGAAGCAAGGTTCGCTTCTCTTTCATTCAATCCCCAATAAATTTTTGTCGACAACCCCAATATATTTTTGTCGACAAAAATCTATTTCGCTTTGCGAAGCTCATCAGGAAGATTGGCAGAATTGGAAAGCAGGCTCTTCAGAAGCAATTATACACAAGGATGGAAATGATGGAAATATTTCTTCTGCGTTACCACTTTGAAAGTTATTTTTTTACGTAAACTTGTCATGGGCATTGCATTTTGATTTTTGTTTCAAAATATTAACATAAGATGTTCGTAAAATAAGTTGTGGAATCATCTGTGGCTGAAAGACAAACCTTCAGCCGTTATTTTCAATCTTTCAAGATATCCTCTTGGGAGGTATTCATGTTGAAAAGGGTTAACATTCTCCATGAAATTTGAACAATCAAATATATGATTTTTTGTAATATATACCAGAATACAACTAAAAGTGAAAATTCACATTTTTGTTCAGATACTTGATTTTCTTATCTATCTCTAGTTTTTATTGAAAAGTCATAAAATAAATTAGATAGGGAGAATGTAATTCAAAAATATCTCTCACAAAAATCGCTCATATTAATGAAGCAAGGTTCACTTCTGCATCACATGTAGTTCAATGTATAGCGTGGCTTTAACCGGGGAAGTAGTTTTCTTTTGTTGCAAAAAAATCATATTTTCAATTTTTCAATTTTGTTTTTCTTTTCAACATGAATTCTTCCCAAGAGGTTATCTTGAACAATGGGAAATAGCGACCAAAGTTTGTCTTTCAGCGGCAGATGATTCTACAACTGATTTTACTAACATCCTCTGTTCATTTCAAACAAAAATCAAACATTGATATGAATTTGCCGGGTAGATGAAAACCTATCTAACTTCAAATTGACAAATGAAGTGATGACTACGTTTAAGATGAATGTTGATTTTGTCGCAGGTTTTCATCTGCCAAGCAAATTCAAATAAAAATATTTTTCCGTCGACCGTTCATTTATGATGCATTTTAACGCACTCAAAATCGTTGATTAATGACCCCTGTTAATGAATGATTTTCTATTAATCAACGATTTGTTTATATGCAACCCAACATACATTGCTCTTATACATTTTATATTGGTTAGTACTATCTGTCATTATTTATTTGTCAATTTTCAAATAAAATTTCAGAAAATGTTCATTACACCAGTTGTCACTCAAAACCATATATGGTCCCGTGGCGTAACGGTAAAGTTCACGTGTCATGCAACACTAAGGTCGAGAGTTCAAAACCCATCGATCGATGATAAATTTTTTTTTTTTTTATTTCAATTTGAAAATAAATAATAAAAAATTATACAAAACTACCACTAAGAAAAATTAAACTATCTTTGAGTAGAGTTAATATAAATAGGAAATAGTGATTGTTTTTTATCGTAACGTTAGATAAATAAACATTGAAAGTGAGATATCTCTACTTTCGAAAACTACTGTCGACGGAAAAGTTTTGTAACAAACTCGTGAATTAAAATGGCGATTAACAATCTCAAACATTAACGCGCTCGCTCCGCTCACGCGTTAAATTATCTCGATTGTTAATCGCCCTTATTAATACACTTGTTCGTTAAATAACCATTAACAACACAGATGAGATTAAACGTGACAAAATGAAAATCCATATGCTTTCACCATACCAAGCACAACTTTGTCGAAGCGTAGCGTCGTCCGTTTTGCTGGATATGGTCCTATTGCTGCTTTCACTCCGGTATAATTTCAATATCTTAGTAAAACATGTTAATGAAACTGAAGATATATTTTAAAGGAAAAGTGGTGTGCATGTATCCTGCTTTATCTACACTTCGTGGTTGGCCGACTCGAATTTTCCCAAACAGTTTCATATATTTTTTTTATAAAAAATGGGCTATAGTGTGTTTTGTGAAAGTATTATCCACAACCACAACAAAGATTCGTATAGGTCCTATTTGGTATTGGTAGGACATTGAATTCTTTGACAAAACCTGCTCACTGAAGAAACTAGATATGCCGTGTGAAATATCTCTTCATTATTTTTGTCGCTATAATGTTCATTATTTATATCAATAATTACCCACCAACAGCATATTTATCGTTCTAAGGAAACGTTTCGATCGGCTTCGCGATATACCCGGCATAAATTCTCAAAATTCTTCCAGGTATCAACACGCGATTCCTTCGTTCATAACATTTCTTCGACATCGGCGACCGACTTGATTAAATGATTAACTGGAATCCTTGCAATACCGACTCGAATTAGGCCAATCAAAAGAAAGGAAACTTCCACAAAAGTTGTATTTCTTGCTCAATAAAAGTACACAAATTTCCTCCCTCGTACAAGCTCGGCAAAATTTAAAAATAAAATTCTGAAAGGTTGTGGTCATTTATTTGTTGGGAAAAAAGTAATAAGGTCGCAAAATGGTGAAAACTAAGATATCATCCATTATATTTTCCCAAGTTTGCCAACATTTCCAAGTTTGGCATGAATATGAATAGGACATTCATAAAATCTGTTGTGGAATCATCTGCGACTGAAAGACAAACTTTAGTCGCTATTTTTCATTGTTCAAGATAACCTCTTGGGAGATATTCATGTTGAAAAGGGGAACATTCTCCATGAAAATAAATATATAATAAATCACATTTTCCATTTTTCAATTTTCATGGAGTAAATGAATCATTTATTCAGCGAGACTTTTGACATAGAGAAGAACGTTTCTTTACGCTCGTTACTCTTTTATATTTCTTCAGCCAAGTTTTCAAAAAAAGTATGAATAAATAATGATTCACTGATGCCTAACTTGGAAATAGTCGTAAAATTGGGGAACGAAAAGGATGATATTTTCTTTGTATTCAATATTTTGCGACTTATTTCCATTTTTTTCACAATATAACAGAATTGTTCATGATTCATATTTAACAATGTTGCCAGCCTTGTCCGTTGTAAACGTTTCCTTTCTTTTGTAAATCTTTCCTCATTTTTGATTTTAAATGCAAAAGTGATTGGCCTAAAATGATTAACTGCAATCGTTGCAATACCGACTCGAATAGTATAATTACTTACTTGAAGTAAAACAAGAGGCACTGAATACAATATTACAATGGGAGTAAAATGCTATACGGATATCTTAATTAGAATCTCGATTTTCTGAATGGTGTTTTACGGCCTGTGGTCTATTCGGTCGATGTAGATGGTATCTAACAAATACTATTTATTGTATAGACATAAGAAAGGATTACTTTCGATATTTGTGTGATATCCGAAGAAAATGTAAGTATCTGCGTCCACGTCCTGAATATCTTTATAATGAAATGGCAGTAGAGTTTTTCTGAGGAATGTCATTCATTTGTCATTTTTTCAGATAGGCATTCGAAATTAGTCATTTTTGTAAAAATGAGACTATCTACCCTCAATAACTCCCTGAAATATAATTTCATTTGTCATTATTTAGGTATATTTGAGTATTTTCTGTTCAGATCGCCAAAAAACTCCAACCTGAAGGTTGGGTATGGGGTAAATCAACCGGAAATTTGATTATATAATGAAGATTAAAACTCCTTAAGATGATATTTTACAATTTTTCGTCGTACTTAGTTTACGTGGTATATGTTTAAAGAATGAGCGATCTGAAGTCACATTCTTTGGTAGAAACAAAATTTTCGTTTTTCACAATTTATTGTAAAATGATAAATTCCTGTAACTTTATACTAATCCATTTTACATTTCTCCAAGGGTCCATGCCCAATAACCTTCAGAAAATAAAAAAAAACAAATATAAATATATTAACAAATTCATTTAACAAAATTATTCAAGCTCTCATAAAAAATTTCCATATCTTGAATTTGGTTTCCATGAATTTACTGTAATCGTTATACATTTTCAATAATATTCACATATATAAAAAACAAATATATGTGACATATATATTAACACATTCATTTAGCAGAATTAATGAAGCTCCTAGAAAGAAATTCATTGCCTGACTTCAGGATCTGTTATGAAATTGGCAAACACATTTATTTCATCATTCTTTCGATTTTTTTTTATTTTTTATTATTTTTTTGTTCAATGCTTACACCTGAACGAAAAGCTACTAATATGGAAGCATGATCTGTAAAAATTGAAAAAATACTAACTGCCACATACTTGAAGTGTTTGCTCAATTCAATAAATAATTTTCACGTACTCAATAATGTTTAGTGAAATATAATTCTAAGTTCTCTCAAAAAACAAAAAAAAATATGCATATTTCAGTACTCGTTGTGGCCCAGGGACGCACCCAGAATATTTATTTGGTGGGGTTAATTTTTATAATTTGAATATCCAAAACTCAAAATAAAACTCAAGAATATATTTTAGTGGTTAATGAAGTGTTATTGATAAATTTCAGATGGGTTCTAACCCCTAAAACCCCCAACCTTGTGTGCGCTTTTGAGTGGTGCCAAATTTGGTTTTGATGTTTTTAAAATGTCTGTGAACGCCTTTGAAAAATCACATCAAGCTGTCCAGATTTTTTAATTCAAGACAGATGAACATAAGTTTAGAACTATGAGAATTCAAAGAATTATAAAAATATTTTCAAAAATCATAATATATCAGCAGCTATATTGCGATTGACGACTCCAGATTCATTTCACTTACAATAAGTCCACCAGAGGGAAAAGTTGAATTTTGTTACTTTTCCAAGTTCCTTCACTCAAGGAAACTTTATTCCAGAAAGGGTGCGGCTCCTAGTGAATCCATAAATCACGGGTAGCAGGCTGGGTATTCCCATTTGGAACAACTACTATCACTCTATCTCTTTCGCTTCATCTACAATCATTCCATTCAGCGCTGTGGAAAAGAGGAAAAGATGTGGAAATGGATGCGAAAAGAATCTATATCAATTTCCCAAGACTTTTTCTAACCATTTTTTATGGAATAATTATGTGCGATACAACTGCAACAGGATTCGCTCGCCAACTTCATCCATTCTATGTTTTGTAAGATACTCCTTTGTAGTATTGTAGATTGAGACCTCAGTGTAGAATCACGTTCCTTCCATTTCAATTATTTTTCTTTATTTCTGTTCATGACAATTTCGAATAGTCGAATTTTAACAAATTCCAGACGCGGTTCAACAAAACAATAATGTTACGAGAATAGTTCCATGCCTTACATTATCATTTTCAGGATAGGCCTGTGAAATGACTTCCTCTAGAAAAACCTCTTGGATACAATCAGACAAGTAATTTTTCAATGAAAGTTCCCAAAAAGATATATACTTCAAACCTCTACTCCCCAGAGTGTCCCTCTCTATGAATTTAATAGGAAATTGGTGTTTAATTTGACTGAAACGTTTATAATCCAGTACGATTGGGTTTTAAGACGAGGATCGATTGTAGCACCACCAAACTTGGTGCACTAGTTGCTGGAACCATGATGAACATGAAAAAAAAAAAGTTTACCGAAATTCCAGTGGTGGAATATATTTTATTTTTTGTTTAAAAATAAATGAATAGATCTTTGTTGTAATCTTGGAAAGTATATGATTTATCGGAAAAACAACTCAATAAGGTGAAAGATAATTCAATTCTCCACAAAAATTATTCTTAGTAATTTTTAATGAAATGCGCTCATTTTCTCAGAAAACGTGAATGAACACCGACATCAAATTTCAGGTTCACGCTTATCCGACGCTGAAAGTTCTGGCGGAACAGAATATTTGATTATTCCTAACTCTGCTAAAAATGACCGGAGAAAGAAAAGGAAATGTAAGTGCTTACCGAAAGCATCCAGAGATCTCTCGAGCATAAAGAAATGGCCATATGCGCCTTCTTAGACATAGAGGGGGCATTCGACAACACCTCTCACGAAGCAATAAATAGGGCCCTAACGAACAAGGGAGTAGACAGAACCACATCCAGATGGATGTGCCAAATGCTGGCTACAAGAACTGCTGAAACGAAAGTGGGCGATACCAGCTTTCGGATCAGCACAAGCAGGGGATGCCCACAAGGAGGGGTACTATCACCTCTGATGTGGAGTCTCGTAGTAGACGAACTACTCGGAACAGTTACCGGGAACGGAGTCACTTGCCTGGGATATGCTGACGACATAGTCATTATGGCCAAAGGCAAATTCGAAGGAACCCTTTGCGATCTCATAGAAAGGGAGCTAGAGACTACCAGAAGATGGTGCCTCTCTGTGGGATTGAGAATTAACTCATCAAAAACCACAATGGTAACATTCACTAGAAGAACAAAGATTCAGCACCTAAGGACTGTTCGCCTCGACGGATCAGATTTAGGATGGCAGCAAGAGGTGAAGTATCTAGGACTAACCCTAGACTCAAAACTGCTCTGGAACAGACACGTAGAAGAGATCGCTAACAAGGCAAAATCATCACTGATGGTGTGCAGGAACATTGCAGGAAAAACGTGGGGCTGTAACCCATCAATACTGCGATGGATGTACACCATGATAGTGAGACCTATGATCACCTACGGAGCAGTAGTGTGGCACGGTAGAACCGAACTCGCCACAACAAAGAAAATCCTGGAGAAAGTACAAAGACTAGCATGTCTTTGCATAACAGGAGCAATGAGGTCAACTCCAACAGCAGCAATGGAGGTCATTCTGGACCTCACTCCTCTCCATCTCACGGTGAGGAGAACTGCTTGGGGAGCAAACCTGAGGTTGGCCAAAGTCGGACTTAAAGGGACAGCACACAGCGTAAGGGGCTCAACCCCCACCGGAAGTGCACACCTTGCCGATCTCCCAACTGACGAAATTACCAGGAAATTTAGTTTCGAGAATTTTTTTCGAACGGAACTAAATACCAAGAAACAATGGAGCACAGAATCCATTCGAGCACTGGGTAATAATACCATTACATGGTACACGGACGGGTCTAAAACTCCCGACGGAACTGGAGCAGGAGTATTTGGACCTCGTACCAAGTACTCCGAACCCATGGGACACTTCCCCAGCATTTTTCAAGCGGAAATTCACGCCATAGAAAGATGCATTCAGTTCAACCTCGACAGGAACTACCGGAACAAGGAAATTGCAATCCTCTCCGATAGTCAAGCAGCCATCAAAGCGTTGGGCTCATATAACATCAACTCGAAGATGGTCTGGGAATGCCTAGAAAAACTCAATGATCTAGGCAGGAACAACAAGGTGATCCTCCTCTGGGTGCCTGGGCACGTCGGAGTAGAGGGAAATGAACAAGCAGACACCCTGGCACGAAAAGGAGCATCAACGCCACTGATCGGGCCAGAACCATTCTGCGGACTTGGAAAATCTTACTTCCAAGAAGAACTCAATAAAACTGAAGAAGCAATGAGAGCAACATACTGGCAAAGACTTCCAGGGCTAAGGCAGGCCAAAGATCTCCTCGTCAATTTCAACCGAGCAAGAACTAAAACACTGATTAACCTCAGCAAAACTAGTCTAAAGACAATCACAGGATTTCTAACGGGGCATTGCAGACTCAAAGAACACCTAAGGAAGCTAGGCTTAGAGGAGGACAACACCTGCAGATTCTGTGGGGAACATCCTGAAACACCTCACCAAATATTGATGGAGTGTTATGCTGTACACCATAAAAGATTAAATATACTGGGATCACACCAGCTGACTGTGGAAGAAATACCACAAATGGACCCCCTCAAAATCCTAAAATTCCTGAAGGAACTAAGGCTTGAGGGGATGCTGTAAACGAGAAAACCTCGAGATAGCAGAAGAAGATGGGGCACAATAGATCTAACTAGGTCGCAGCGCATCAGTCACCATCCATACCAATCAATACCAATACCAAAGGAAATGTTCATATCGTTTCTGAAGACTCCTGCCTTCTCATGCAAATATGATATGCGAGTATTTGAGTACCTGAAATGTGTTTTGTCGCACTTCACGGAGATGTTTGAGGAGGATCCGAAAATTATGAATAATTTAGTAAATTTGGAATTATTATACTAAAGCAGCAACTCATACCCTATTTTTTGGACTATATGTAATAATTTTAGATTAGTGTGACAGGTCCCACTCATACATGCCAAAAAAAACTTTGTTTTACTCCTGCCTCATTTTCAATTTACCCATAAAATCGGCATTATCTTCACTAAATGTTGAAAATAATCGCTCATTCATTTCCTGCATATTATATGTTTAATAACACTATTATGAAGTGCAAACCTCAAGCTTGAAATCACATACTTCATTTTTCATGTAGGATGTGTGTGAGCGATTATTTTCAATATTTACTGAAGAATTTGCCGGGATTATGGGTGGGTTGAAAACTGAGGTAGGAGTAAAACCCAGTTTTTCCTTTGGTATGTCTAAGTGAGACGTGTCTCACTAGTCTAAAATCGTTGCATATGATCCAAAGAGGATACTGCTTCCTGCTTCAGTATAATTATTTCATATCAACTAAAATATGGGACTTTCGAATCCTCCGTAAATATCGTGGAAGGGTTATTTGAAGTGGGATAACACACAGGTACGCAAATACCCATATGTTAAAATAGAATATAATGTAAAGTACAAATGAAACATAAAATAAATCTAAGTATAATCTAAAAGATGTGTAGTGCCTTCCTGCTCATAGAAGAGAATATAGGCATCTCCGCTCATGAGGGATTTGGATGAAATTGGGGTTACACATGAATCATTATATTCATGCCACGTGCTCGCATACGGATGTCTACAGAAGGCTGTGTAGTGTCCGCTGTAGGTAGTTCCTCTATGATTAGACAATGCATATAGATTATGTTATATTTACGAGAGGAAGTAGAAGTCTTCAGGAACGATATACACTTCACTTGTGGCTTACATTTGTCCGTGGTTACTGTTCTATTACGATATGTTCAAGATCAAATGGTATGATTATGCTACAGAATCTAACTGAAACACTTATTATGGTGTACTAATAGCTTGAGAAACTTACAGTATAGTGAAACATGACAGTATAGTGAAACATGAGTTTAATAAAATTTGTGATAATCTAATCCTGTTAACTTTAGTATCATTGAGAATGGATTTCCATCAAGTAACAGCCAAAGTCAATTAAAAAAATATTGAAGCCAGTCTAATGGTCGGGTATCATAAAATATACATTCTCAATGTGCGGTTTAGAAATGTTTAGTATGTTTAGTATAGTCTGATAATTGAAACAGTTTTCTAAAAATCTCGTCACTTATTGACTACGACCTTCTCACGAGATCTTAAAAAAATTCTCAGACCATATCCAATTTCATTTTATGGGTATCATTTGAAGTCTATGGTACGTTTTGTTCACAGCTGGGCAATAGATGAGATACCCCAAGGAATCTTCCACCTTTGAAACATAAAAATACCACCTCCGAATATTCAAAGAGCCAAGATCGCTTTAATGAATATTAATTTTATTACGGTATCTTCCCACCCGAATCCCGAGATAAAAGAAATGAAGAACACTAGGCGACGTAATGGAGATGTTAAATATAACAAATTACACTCATTTCGTAGCTCTGAAAAAGGGTGCGGTAGGACCCTATTCATTCCGTTCTACGGCGTCGTAGAGATCCATATCAAAATATAACAAATGAAAGTTGGCTTCAATTAATTATTCGTCATGCATTTTTGGTTATCGCTTACATGACGTCCGAAAAGCGCGCTATGACACGAAGATTACAGAATGTGGTTTTGAATTTTGCACAAACGAAATCCCAAAACACCAAATTGTATTTAAATTCCACGGTAATCTTAACTGCGTTAAGCTAACTTGATATAATATATGCACCCCGCGTTCCATTGGAAATTATTCAAAATGGCTACGGATATACAAGTAACCGGGTCTATATACCTACTCAATCAGCTAGCAGTTCCGGACTCATATTTGCAATTCTGCAGGCCCCACACGAAAATTTTTTTCGCTAATTTTTTGCTTTTGATATATCAGATCCTATCTCTAATAAATAATTAATTTTGCAAAAATATTACTAAATATACTAAAAAAAAGCAATTATTTTATTTGCAAAAATGATCACTTACCCTTAAAAAATTTCGATACCTTTTTTACAGAATTGGCTGAGGCTTTCATTACATTATCTATCACATATGGCGATAAATGTAATGGAAAAAAAAATAAGTACAGTATTCGTGGACCAAAGCTAAACATTATGTAAGAACATTCATCGCGAAACGTCAAAATTAGCAGTGATCTTAGTTTATCAAAGTAAATCACTGTTGGTGTTCCACAAGGCACAGTATTAGAGCATATTTTATTTCTAGTTTATATGTATAGCTCTGATTGTATAAAATCAGTTGATCATTTGCAGAAGTCACGGTTATTGTTTTCCAGGTAAAAACAAACAAGTATGTCAAGCGACAGAAAAAGTAAATCCAGATATGATTTGTGGTTTATGTGGTATCATCTGGCAAAATACTTTCATCCAATGATGTTCCATCGAGATCCATCCTAGAATATAATATATTTTTTCTACATTCATGCAAAAAGCAAAACTTTATTGAACTATATTTAGTGGAAAAAGAAGTTCTTTATTGCACTAGTGCAATAAAGTTTTTATTGCACTCATCTGTTATTCTACTTCAAAGTGCTGTCATCATGACAAACATAAACGTTCAAACCCACTACATATTTATCAGATATTCTGTGAGATTGGCAATACGTTTTAAACATATTATTATAAAATATCATTTTGTATTAATGTTAGGCCAGAGTTAAGTAAACGATGCCATCCCGAGAATAACTCCATAATCAAAACTGATCCGCTTTGTTCTAAACCGCCTACCTGCATAGAGTAAACTGTCTATACTATGACCACACCTCGTGATAACATACGCGCTCATGGCTACTATGATTTTGATTTTTATAATGTAAATGTGGTTATAGAAACGTCAGTCAAAAATTAATTCTGACAATTACAGAATTGAAAGTTTTAGAATGAGTATTACTGATGGAAACATAAATGATAGTGATCTGTTTCAATGCAAATCGATAGTGATAATTGATTATTTTTTAAGTTGCGCTTTTCATTTTCCTACACCTACACCTTAATAACTAATTTTTTGCTTTTTGCATGAACGTAGAAAAAATGTTGTATGCAACTCATGCAAAAACTCGGTCACGTCGGCCACGTCGAGTCCAATAAACACTTACTTTTTGCACTTGTTGCATAAATAACTATTTTCACTTCAAGTTAATACATTTTTTAACCAAAAAATCGATATCATATCGACGAACCAGGTGTGAGTATTGTTATGACTTCTTTACTAATAGCATATCATAAGACGGCAAAAGTTTTACTCAAGTGAAATTATCCCTTTGTCCTACGGATAGTAGCAGGTTGCCATCCAATATTATCTGAAAATGATTTGGATGAAACATTCCTAAAAATAAGTTCATTATTATTCAAGTTTGCCTTAGAATACACCATAAAGGAACATCGCAAAAGCCGGATTTACATTATACGGTCTATTCCTCAATTTTCTGTTAGGAAAGAATGGTACCCGTCACATTGGGTAATACACAATACAAGCTTTGTGTCTTTTGAAACCACCCCCTCCCACCCACTCATTATCAGCCTGCCTCTCGTCATCAATGAATCACATTGCACCAAACGTCGTGTGACGCCCCAACCCTATAACAGGCTACGTATCATCTGTTACTTGTCACCTGTCGTCTGCAATCTGTCACTTGGCACCTGTTTTCTGTCAGTTGTCTCATGTCTTTCTTCTCCTGTCATGCCTTTCCCGTCATCTAACCTATGACTTGTCATCCATCACAAATCATCTGTCATCCGTCACATCTCATAGGGCACCTATCAACTCACACTTTTCATTTTTATCTCTCTCCTCCAGCCATCGCTTGGCATATACCCTTTCACCATTTGAACTGGAAAATGTTGGGACAACTACTCGAAGTGCCAGTACGACTCTGCCTGCCGAAAACGTTAAAATAATTTCAGTGCAATCACTTCTGATCAGTTTCAACAATGAAATATCAGGTTTGGTCTCAGTTAACAAGTTAATTAGTATGTCCTTATCTATATTTTGCATTACAAACATTCGCTATCGGTTGTTTATAGTTGGTTCATTATTTATTAAGCAGATGGGAAAATTGCATCTGTAATGGGCATCTATTATGCACTCTGATAATAGGTAACGCATCTGTTCGGGAAAAATGGTGGTTACTCCATATGAATTTTAATCAAATAGGTGTGTATAAATGTATGTTGTGGCTGGTTCTACAATGCCTGTTTCAGTAATTGGATTGGCATCGATAATGTAATGGATACTGGTTCGATTATGTTGGAAAATGAATATATTATACATCAATAGATCCATCCGTCCGTTGGAAGTATCAATCAAAACCCCAGAAGAAACTGTACGTATTTTATCCGTTATTCTTTGTTAGAGCTTGTAGTAGTACTATTCGTCACCGGTGGTATCATTCAGGATTATTTATTATAAATTATGCTGTTTTTATTAATGATATGAAAAGCGGAGTGGCGTAGGGAAATGATGCATTTTTCAGATGGAACCCCCTGGTTCGTTGGTTGGTTAATTGGTTGGTTGATTGGTTGGTTTGGTTGAGAGATGACGAATAATATACTGGGTTTACGCTAGGGGTTTCCCTTAACATTGAGACCAGCAAGGGTCTACTGTATTGTTCTGTTGTCATTGGTTCCTAGTTGAGAAGGTCTGAGTTTTTTAACAGGTTCAGAATTCTATTCACTAGGTGTTTTGGGATTCATTTTATGAGAGGCTGTTTTCTTCTTGGTTACCGCAACGTCTACACTCCACTTTTTTTTTATTTCCATGGTGTGCAGGTGTTTTCTTAGGCCGCAGTGTCCGTTAAGTGAGCTGGTAATTGTGTGAATCTTAGATTTGTTGAGGTTGAGAATGTTAGCTGTCAGTGTTTGGCTTAGGTGCCTTACCATAGCTGTCAATGCTCTTCGATTTGGTCCCAATTTGTTTGGTGTTTTTTTTCTTCCACCCATCAATTTGGTCTCCGCATCAGTTTTTGCTAATTCCAGACACCGGTTCTGGATGATTCGGTGATTCAGATGCTACGTTCTCATTGCATTCTATTCCCCTTTGTCCTGCCAACCACTGTATTAATGGTTTATTTTGACAGTTCATTGAGGCTCTGAAGGCATTCCCAAACCTGATTTGTCGTAATCTGTACTGAATTCAGAGCTTTCATTGCAGATGTGTTTTTCATTATACCCACTGTCTAGATTCATCTGTATGCATGTCCTTATGGCATGTGTATCAGCTTGAAACACTTATTTATATTTGCCAAGTAGAACTATAACGATCATTTTTTAACTCACTATACATATTCCTGCTCCCGTTCCAACATCTGTTTTTATACCAGATTATATTTCCAGATGATTTTACTCCCGAATCCTATTCATTGCACTTGAGCAGTGTTCAGGATTTCCTATGAGTATTGGGGTAACATGTGGTCTGATATCATTTTCAAATCAGTGATATTGACTTTGGTGTGACCATAATATGGTTGGGTTCTCCAATCACCTGTTTGTGTCTGTATGCATTCATCCTCGCCTCCTCCATGACTGTGATGTCCGAAGGTCGAATGATAAGGATTGAATAGTAGTGGTTTGAGCGCTCGTGGTACATAGACAGGCAAGCCTTTGTAGTTTACCAAGGTTGGTTTTTGATTGTCTGCGTTTCATTTTTGGCCACCACAAAAATGAGCCTTACCTTTGGCCATACTGATGTCTTTCTGGGTTTAATAATCGCGGTCTTTAGCGAGTGCATGACTTTCGGTTTCAGTCCCCATGTTTTTCAGGTTAGTTTTTCATTTAAGAACATGCACACCTACTTGTAGTGTTACTACAAAGAACTTGGGTAAAGCTTCATGTTTCCCAAGATGTTTTGCGTGTGAAGGGAATGCGTGTGCTTCTGTTGGGGTCGTTTCTCTACGTTCCACCGTGCATTTTGCAATAACCTTCAGAAGATAATCACATGAAGACTAAAATACGTGTCGATCTGAAAATAATGTAATTTCGAATCATTATTCAATAAATTTATTCATATATTGGAATAGATCGTGCATTGCGCTTTGAAAATCTGCTGGTGAAATTACTTGTGGTATGAGGATGATACTGAGAAATAATGCTAATCAAATGTAGTATTTCATTAATCTTGAAATACCCTACACGGGTGTAAATTATTGCGATACTTCCACAACAAATCTGTTTCAATAATTATTTCGATAATCCCGATCTATAAATTGAATGAAAGTCGATTCAGTCGATTATTTCGAGAATCATATCAACTACCAAATGAGAATGAGTCATATATTGGCAAAAAACTGAAATTGACGTTAAAATATGAATCCAATCGTCATTACTTAGAGCATTTGGTGGAACCCAAATCGTTCAGGCTTGATTGCATTGACTATCCTCATTTATATACCCACTTCGGAATTGTTTTCCGAGCTATAAATGAAATGGCGGTCGTTAGAGCCAACTATAAAAAGGTTGATCCAATTTATTATCAGTTCAAGCGATTTCAAATACTTGGAAAACATTGGGCAGTGGTGGCTAAATTCCGAACTGATGGGGAAAATTTGTACCATTGATAACTATTTAAATGGGAAAACAATCAGGAAACTTGCGAGCATACCAAATGCCATAGCTCGAAAATAATAAAGAGTAGCACCACATGAAATATCTTGTACTTAACACTCTTATTGGAGAGATCACCAAATATGATGGACACGTTTAAGCATAATAGTAATCATAGATAATGATACGAAACTTCTTAGTTGTGATACGGATAAACCAACATGTTATTGCTGAATAAATCTTAACGAAGGTGAAAACCTTGTCATATGAAGATCGCCAGGCCGTCTTTATCGATTTTTCATCTGCATCTACTAGAACAGATGATTCAATAATTAATATTATTTGAGTCATAATTCAGAAAATAAACGGAGTCTGAATGGATATACAATGCTTATTGGTATATATCAATTCATCAGGTCATTAGGAATAATGCTCCATTTGGCAAAACAATGAAAAATATACGAAATAATAAAATTGTAGAAACTATTTTTTGATTTAAGTTCAGTTTAGTCTGGACTGGATAAAACTGGGTTGCTTGTGGTGATATGATAATAATACTATTTATGCATAAATTTACTTATGGAATAGCCATTTCCTGTTCGTCAGCCTGAATATATGAAATTAACATCATCGCATAAGTTCATTGCGTAAGTTGCGTGCTGATGAGTGGAATATAATTGGATTGGATTGTAATATACTGATGGAAAAATTACAATAACTTTGTCTTCATTCTTCATTACGTATCGTTTTTTGTGAATAATTATGATATTTTATTTGATGGTAATATTTCTGCACTGATTTTTTTGGATGTAGACTCTTGAAATCATTATGCTTTATTCTATGTTACCCCCGTCGTTTTCGTAGTTTTTTATTTTCACCAATTATCTAGTCCAACTATTGTTGCCCATAATTCTTTCATTTGTTTATATGCTCGGTTATAAATATTCGTATAACTGGATTGGGATGCATTACAAGGAAATTTTCAGATTGTGGAAGGACTGTGGAATACTCAAAAACCATTTCAAGAAAAGATAATCACCAACTTTATTTTTTATACAGTTTTTGTTGAGTTGAGTTGATGATCAAGAAAAGTTGACAAAATAGCCACGATGAGGGCCACATTCGCCACAAATGAAAACGGTAGGTACAGCTCATCCACATCGTTAAGACTCAAACAACTCAGCGAACTTCATTATTTTAAATGTTGATAAATTTATCCAATGGCATTTCCAGTATCTTGAAGTAACTGCGGAGTCATCGTAAAGCTGTATAAAATATGTATATTTTTTATTTTCTTCAGCTTATACCACAATAAAATAATTAGATTAGGGTTTTTCCTCTTTCACCATATTGAAACCGAATTTTAGGTATAATCTTTTCGTAAAGTTCTAGATTCATCATCAGAAAAAAGAAATTAACACTATAATTACTGAATAATCATAATCCGAGATACTAGTAGTATTATACCAGACCTTCCTTCTAAAAATATTTACGTTTGTCTCTGTCTTTTTTTATGAAAACAGCAAATAGTTTCAATTGCAATATAACCTAACTTATGGATGGAATGGGATCCAGCACCGATAGAAATGTTACTCCATTACCTACACTATGCATTTAAATTGGACGAATTTTTTTTTGGAAGAGAATTTAATGGCATTTGAATAGCGCACGACCAACGCATTTTCCACCATGTGGTTCTATCACTGATATATACATATACCTCGGTCGATGCATATATGAATACACAAGCGTCTATTCAATGAACATTTTTTGTGACTTTTCTGGTCGCTGTTTTTCATTCTAACCTTCTTGTTAAATGCAGTTATAGTTTGCAGTAAATTAAATTCAATACGTAGAGAAGTACTTCTTAAACATTCCAAATGTAAAAATCATCATGAAATAGCTAAGTGGTTGTTTAACAGAAAACCACTGCAAATTTGAATGAATAAAATTGACAGACCTATACCGATTTATTTTTAAAATAATTCACATAGCGCTATCTTGTGATTTTTGTTCCAGGTTTTTTTTTTTTGTAGTAATCTGGATGTAGTCGAGAAATATTGCTGAATCCTGGAGATAATATTTACAGGTTGTTTCCGAAATTGGAGCAATAAATGTGATTGGAAGTAAACAAAACGAAATGAAAGAATAAATTTTTGTCGAAAAACAGTTATTTTGGCGGATATTGAATTTTGAAGTTTTCAAAAAAAATTTTGGTAGTCACTGATCAGAGGTCTACAGCCTGCGCAAACCGCGCTGAAACACTGCAAGCGGGCAGACACGATGTGGCTTGTAGAATCAAACCAATTCCTCCCAAACAAAGGTAACCGAAAACGATTCCATAGAATTTCATAAAAATTTCGAAAGTTATGGATTGCTTCAAAAACAAAAATTCTTACCATTTATTGTTCCATATATTCTTAATCGTTCCAATTTCGGAAACACCCTGTATAGTTTTGTTCATGAATTTGTTTGTGGACAAATTCAGAATTACTTTCCTATCATCAAGCAATGGCACCGGTTTGTTTGTCTCCAAGTTTCCATTTGCAGAGATTGTAATCATGGGCGCAGTTACTTGAGAGCAACTGCGGGCGACTGCCCCCCCCCCTGGATTTTAGCCTTTATAGTCCAAATGTGATGAACGTAAATTGCGAATGTTTCAAATAACAGCTGAGCTTTAGTAAAAAAAAACTGCCCTCCCTGAAATTTTTACTAGCGGCGCCCATGATTGTAATGCTTTGAGTTATGAACTATCCATAAAATTATTTTAGGAAAAACGAAATGTATCTTTCATAGTATTACTTTGTAGTAAGAGAGCTATTGAACAATTTTGTGTAGGTTTTCGTGGCACTACGAACATTTCTGTAATTGTCGTTGAAGGACCCCTAAATAAGACAGTCGAGGTCTGTCTGAAGACTGGCGACACCCTACCTACCAACCCTTGAATTTGTTTAAAAGGGAAATTTCTTTATTGAAAAATTGTTTTTGAGGCATTTTCAAATTGTTATATTTGTGATTAAGGTACTTGAAGTTATTCGGATCTGAATATTAACCAGAGTAATGATAATAATGTGATAAGAATTTTTGTATTTTGGAAACGGCTTTAACGATTTGGATCAAATTTTGTATGGAGATGAAATTTTTCGTTTTAAGTTCATCTATATAGGCGTCTTTCTAAGAAACACACAATTTTACTACTACTAATAATAATGTGAATTTTTGAATCTAGAAAAAGGCTTCAACGGTTTGGATCAAATTTTGTATTCAGATAAGGTTTCGCTTTGTAAGTTCATCCATATAGACGTTTTTTCTAAAAAAAAACGCGATTTCACTAGTAATAATAATGATCATGTGAATTTTTAAATTCTATTTTCACCCACTTCCAGATCATCAGAATAATTTGAAATTTGGAACGACAGTACGAGAATTTCATAATGTTAATGTGATGATAATAATAATAATAATGAGAATGAGAATTCCAATTTCAACTTTTACCCTCTACCAATTCTCCGAATAATCTAAAATTTGGCACACATTTCCAGAACCGACGACAATCCAAGAATTTCATAATAAATAATAAAAATTATAATAATAGTGGCTACTGTAGGTCACGTGGTCTCGTGAGAGCCAATCGCGTCGTAGTAACCTTGAGCGAGAGATGAAGCCGTTATATTATGGTTTCTCTGGCAACTCTAGCTATGCAAAGTGCTGTTCACCGGCACTTATATAAAACTTTCTCGATCATCTGGCAGGTGAAAAATTCCATCGAATGGATCTGGCTTTTTGGAATTATTTGTCTTCAAGTACCTAAATTACTCTCCCAAAATATCGAAGTCCTCAAAAACATTTTTTGCATTTGAGAATAAGAAAATTCAAAAACGCCTAAAAAAGAATAGTGAGAAATTTATCTTTTGAAACAATTCAAGCGTAGGTAGAGGGCCGTGACCCATCAGCCAGACTTCGACTGTCTTATTTATGGGTCCTTCAAGGACAATTACAAAAGTTATCATAGTTCCTCAAGAACCTACCCAAACTTTACCAGCTCTCGGACTATTGTGAGAGTTAGGGTAATAATAATAATAATAATAATAATTTATTCAATAAGGATTCAACTTGAAAAAATATGTGAATACATGAAATAATACAAGAAAATATATGTAACCAACCTAATCAACTAAGTTGATGCTTGTCCTAGATAAGGTGAATTATTAAAAAATATTAATAACTAATATAAACATATACAATGTAAAAAATATAAACCTTCAAACTTATACACACATAGAAAAGAAAACACAGAACAAAATCTCTATCTTTATACATTAGTCATACTATACTTCCAAAATATTATTGAAATATTTTCACATTATTTGAGAAGAGCTGCCGAGAGAATGAATAAATGGTAAAAGTTTCAGAACTAACTATCCAACTGTTAATTCAAATTTTCGACATGAATGCTCAAAAAGCAAATAACTCACCTGTACCGGTATATTTGCTCTAACATAAATTCATTGTCAGTACATGCGGAATAAAATGGTTTGTTCAATTCATTTAATGGAAACGTCGAATATTTTCATCTATCGTTCTGCTAGATTGAACGTACAAAGCTCGTAGCTTCATTGTGTAGCAATTCATGGCAAATTAATCAAGTTTGTTTCATTTTGTTTGAGAGCCCGGCTTTGCAGCTTGAAATGGGAACTCTGCGCCATGGAAGTTTATAGCTACAAGCCTTATACCGTTGGACGAAAGAACAATGAATTTACTGGAGAAGATTAAAACTAAATTATAATCTTCTGCTGGTTTTATCTTTTCGTTATATATGAACGGAGAAGAGCTTTGATGTTTATATATTGTTTGGTGGAAAGATGTTCGTTTTAAAAAATTATAAAAAGTTCACTCTCGGAAATTCGATACTGCCTTCAACTGGAGATTATAAAAAGAATCAATATTGTGGAGATAAAATATTTCAGCAAGAAAAAGGTGAAGAGAGGAAGATATAATAATGATCAGTTATTGAAAAATCAATAAACATGATACAATTCCAGAGTGACTCTTGAACCAAAAAATGGGTATTGTAACAACTCCTGAAATTTGTCCGGATGACTACATTAGATGGCTACACTTTTGTGAAACCGTAAAGGAAAGAAATAAAAAGAGTGACAGATGACAGTTAGGTGAGATATGATAGGTGAAAACTGACGGATGACAAGTGAAAGGAGGAAGACGTCAGGTGACAACTATAATATAATATATATAATAATAATATTTATTTACCAAAAGTACAATATACTTTACACAATATAATAATATAATAAAGACAGCAATTGTAACCATTAAGGCAAATAAATAACAAAGTCCACAAAGGCATAGCCTGTACGTGGAGATTAGATATGAATTTGATAAAATGATTTTCAATAGATAAAGTTGCAAAATTGTAAAATGGGATTGTTAAATAAAAAAGAATTACATAAGTGATACATTTTGTAACAATAATTATCACAACTATTATTTACTTTTTTTACAGGAAAACACAACAGACATAAACATTTTCTGAACCAATATTGAGAAAACAAACGCAGGAACAATACATTATTCAATTATTTTTTACATCAATTAGTTGATGTATTTGTTTTCTGGGTGTATCCATTATCCATGTTTTTATTCTGGATTTAAACAGCGATAACGAGTTTATTACTTTGAGATAGGAAGGAATAACGCCATATAACTTTGGAGCCAGATATGAATAGCTTCGTTGTCCAATAGTCTTCAACATTCTTGGTATTTCAATTGAATTTAATCTAGATCTGGTGTTATATTCATGTTCAGTACTTTTTGCTTGTTTTATATTCTTGCGCTGGTACACCAAAAGCGTTAAAGTGAAAACTTGTCGAATGTCCATTATCAGTGCCTCCTTATACAGATCATCGCTTGGGTAGGTATATGGCTTTTTCAATATGATTTTCAGTATCCACTTCTGTACAGTTTTTAAATTCTTTAGGTGATTGTTAGTGACTCCTCCCCAAGCGATTATACCATAAGACAGATGCGTCTGAACCAGGGCATGATAAACCATTTTTAGGTGTTTGAAGCCGAGGATATTTTTTAGGTACTTGAATTTAAATACCAAAAATCTAATTTTTTGAGTCAGATTCTTCATGTGCTCATTCCATTTTAGATTACTGTCCAACGTAATACCTGAATATTTTACAGTTTTTGAGGATATTATTTTAATGTTGACGCCGTTAATTGGAATATCAAGAGCAGAATAACTGGGAAGATTAGATTCATAGCTAGTGAATGGAAGAAAAACTGTTTTTTTGAAGTTGATTGTAAGTAATTTACTATTGAAGTATTCTACGATTAGGGGAAATGCAGTAACTATTTTTTGTTTCAGGTCCATCCAATTTTTATCTTCGAAGAAGAAGACTGTGTCATCAGCAAAGCTTGTTATTTCAGCAGGTACCAGTAAGTCGAACAATGAATTCACATAAAGAATGAACAAGATAGGACCGAGCACCGTTCCCTGCGGAACTCCATAGCTGATTATTCTTGTATTACTTACTTCATTATCTATAGTGACGCATTGTTTTCGATCTTTCAAATAACTTTTAATTAAATGATACGCATTACCTCGGAATCCAACCTGTTCGAGAGTTTCTAGCAAGTTTGGATGGCTGACCGTATCAAACGCTTTAGCTAAATCAACGAAAAGACATATAGCAGGGTTTCTTGCATCCAAAGCTTTATATATTTTCCCTGATAACTCCGCTATAGCGTCTTGAGTTGACCTGCCCTCCATAAACCCAAACTGCTTCTCTGATATCAGGTTATATTTTCTTATGAATCCTACCATCCTGATTTTTTCTAGAATTTTTGCTATATTCGAGAGAAGCGATATGGGTCTATAGTTCGAAACGTCACGTCTATCACCAGACTTGTGAAGTGGTTTGATGACTGCAGTTTTTAGAGATTCCGGGAATGTACCTGTTTGGAGAGATTTATTTATTATATAAACCAGCGGTTTTACAATATATTCGACACATTCTTTCAGCAAGTTCGCTCCAATACTATCCAGCCCAGGAGCTTTATTCGCTTTCAACTCCTTTATCAATAATTTAACTTCTTGTTCATCTATAGGATACATATATATTGAATTTACATTCCTAACACCTTGACATTTTTTTCCACCTTTTATTTTCTTAGCTAGGTTCGAGCCGACACTAGTGAAAAATTCATTGAAGCTTTCAGCTATTTGCTTTTTATCTTGTATTATACTATCCCCAATTTTTATTTCTTTTATTCCAGCCTCACATTTCCAGTTTTCAATATTCTTCAAACAACGCCACATATTTTTTGGACAATTTCCGTTTTTTTCTACCTCACCTTTGTAATATTCATGTTTAGCAGTCCTAATCAAATCATTCAATTTATTCCGGTAAGTTTTAAATTCATTTTTGAGTTGTTGATTATTCGTGTCTTTATGCATTTTTTTGTACATATTATTATTTTTATTTATTGACGCCACTAATCCATCTGAAATCCAAGGATTCTTCTTGATTTGTTTTTTCCTTATATCGAGTTTTCGGGTACATGCAGAATTACACCGTTTAAATTCGGTGATGAACACATCAGTTGCTTCATTTATATTATCTTTTTGATAAACTTCAAGCCAGGTCTTTCCAGCGAGCATTTTTTTTAATCTACTATAATCCACATATGTTTTATATACCTCAATAGCCACTTCTTTTTTTTTTTTTGTTCAAACTCATACTGTGGTATCACAGAAAAATGGTCAGTTATGGTACTCTCGAAGACGAAAGAACCAAACTTCTCAATCATTTCTTTTGTTTTGACAAAAATATGATCCAAGCATGTTTTGCTTGTACCTTGTATACGGGTTTCTTTATTTATCATTGACATGTAATTGTTCTCTTGTAAAATGTTTAGGTATTCATGGTAGTAATCATTTTCACTTAGAATATCTATGTTTATATCTCCGGTAATGATATTTATATCACAAGCTTAGTTGTCGGTTTTGTCTGGTGGATGATATGTGCCGGTTGATAAATAACAATTTATATTTGACAGATGAATATCGATATGTAACAGGCGACAGATTAAAGGTTACGGCTGACAAGTGACATGTGACAAGAGATATGTGACAAGAGATAGGTAACGGAAGTCTGGTGGCAAGTGGCACATAATAGGTGACAATTGACGTATGTCAGGTACCAGAAAAGCGACGTCAGGTGACAACTGGCGAAGACAGGTGACAGGTGACAGGTGATGAATAAACGACTAGATGTGACCGGTGGCTGTCGACATGATAGATGGCGGTTGATATATAATGGATGATATTTCTTGACTTGGGTTTTCTCACAGAATAAAACTTTCTCCTAATACGGCTGACATATTTTGACGTGGCACCTTAAAATGATATGTAGTACCATTTCTTATGTTACTCTCATTTCTATTGTAACTCTTTTTTCTCATATCTCTATGTTACCTAGCCCTCTCATGCGCTGAAGATAACGGATTAATCCTTTGAAACGTATGTCTGTGTGTCCCTGGACAACAATAAAGATTATTTTGGTGGAGTTAGACTGAAAGTTTTTCACCTACCCAGTTATATTTCACTTCCACTGTATGTATTATGTATAATCACTTCTTCTCCACAGAGTTCTGAGGGGAAATGCAAGATTGTTAACATGCCGTATCTATCAAGCGTCCATTAGATTACCGCAGGCATGAGGAGAAGCAGCATGCAGAAGGACAAAATAGCTCACAACATTGGCGAAACGAGTAGTGAAGCGATCATTCTGCATGGACAACCTAGCTACGATATTCTAGGAAGAGGTATATTCCACTGGAACTTATGCAGACAACACTAAAAACATTATCTGATAGTCAAGCAGCACAGAGTGCTTGAATAAAATTGCTGTCAATCTGGAACTGCATGCACACCTTCAGCAGACGACCGCAGCGCAACAGGTTTACCCAAGATTGGATATCAGGACACTACAGCCCAGGAAGGATATCCTGGCAAAAAAGGGAGGACCCTGCCAAAAATGTAACAGAAGCTTGGGCAGACAATAAAGGTATGATTATTGATAAAGTTCACCGGGACTACTCTCTGTCTGAGCCGAAATACTGTTAGTACGTTCGTATAGGGCTTCTGATTGAAAACTGCCACCTGAGGAAACACCTGTGAAAGATGGGGATAGGAAAGAGGATCAAGCGGACTTCCACATATGTTCGAATGAAGATGGATATCTTTGGATTTGATGGTGGAAATCTTGCAGGAACCAGGAATTCACTAGAATATCCAGATTACTCTCGAGATAAGCCTGTTAGAGGGGGCAGAATTATTTGACGAAAAACTACCTGCACCGCGCATCTTGCGGAAATGATTACCTCAGTAAATGATTAATAATGATGTTATGTCGATGTTAATATTATAATAGTAATCATCATTATACACACTGATATTATGAACATAAACGTCGTCAACCACGATAGTCATGATTTGCCGTAGGAGATATCAGCATCAGAATCGACGGCCAGGAAAACACACATAGCTTGGGAAGATTCCGAAGTCTGGCGGAACCTTTTTGTTCATATGTTGACGGTAGAAATGCGTCTCACGGCCAACTTCTTAGATGAAGCGAATCGCTGCGTTCACAACAGCCTCAATTGTTTTGCATCTTCCATATCTCGTGATTTCAGTCGGGATTCTCCACACGCACACTCACACCCGCGCAAATATATACAAGCTATAGGCAGATCACGTAATTCCCAGTAATGTCATAATTGCACGGTATGGACATAAATGCGGACGTGCTCTACCCTCGCTATACATGTTGACTCTATGCTAATTTGGCTCGTTCTGATGGGCAGCCAATTAGTTCATAATTAACGGAAACGGAATGAAAATGTGAATCGGTCAGTCAGAATGGAAACGAATTCCAGTATTTCGTCAATAGTGACAATATCCAGGTAACACCTCATATTGCTGTATCTTGATTTTAATATTGGGGAAATATACATACATTTGATATGTAAAAATTAAATTTGCCCAATGTGGATGAATATTGGAAAAACAATATTTTATAATTAATATCGCTGGAATATTGGATTCACCTATCCTAAATGTAGATTGTCACATAATTTGGGTCAATATTGGTTGAATAATTTTTACTAAGCACGGGCAGCCAATGAACTTGGTCTCATTTTCTACACTGAGCTCTGTCACCGAGATGGAACTTGTTCAGCAAAAAGATCACATTAAATCTGCGGAGACTGAAGTACACCTGCAGCTACATGAGGATAAGCCAATGCTTGGGGTCTTCTTGAAGAAGATCGAAGACGCTTATCCAAAATGTTGACCTTTGCTTTCCTCAAGTCAAGTGGGCTGAAGTCGGAGACAGAGGGATTCATGAGGGCCTGCCAGGATGGTGTCTTCAACACCCTGGTCTTCCGTAGCCGCGTGATGGGTATAGAGGTCCCCAACACTAGAGTGTGTCGTGGGGCACCTGAGACCCTTATGCATTTGCTGTCAGCATGTCCAGACACCGATGTTGCCTTATGCTCCGGGGGATATTGAGTCCGTTGTGGAGAATGAGAAGTGCCGAATATATTGGAACTACTCCTTCCCTACCCTCAGGCATATACAAGCCAATAAGCCTGATGTAGTCCTCCTCGACCATCAAATTAAGACGATTTCGTCATGGAGTTTTCGGCTCCTGGCGAAACGAACGTCGTCCGAAAAGGAGGAGAAACGTACCAAAGAGACTTACTCTTTGAACTCTGCAGGCTCTACCCAAACCATTGTGTTAAAATGGTGGTTCTTATTATAGGGGTGCTTGGTGGTATGATGGACAAACTGCTCTCGAATTTGAAAATCATACCGGCTTGCCGTAATATGGCAGAAATCTTAGCCGGACGAATGCAGAAGGCCGTCATCCTTAGTTCACCGCTTCTGCTCAGGGCACATGATTCTCGGACCCTGTAATCACTTACTCCACGGACGTGGGGAGTGGTTATCTGGGTGAACGATCCAGCGTGCCCTCCATGTTTATCGGGGCTCCGGAGACAGGGCCTGACTGGAACATCCCAAAAAAAATAATAATAATAAACTTTATTCAGTTGCCAGCACATTACACATTATAATTACATCTTCTGTGCACATATTAATAGCTAAAAGTGCGAAGAAATACAAACATTGGGTTGCGTTGCTGTTCTTCCACTTATATAGGTTTTTTCAATTGGTGCCTCTTTTTACCTATTTAAAGCACACCTTAGCGTGTGCGAATCGAACTTCGAAAATGCCCGTTTGTCAAAGTTACCATGGCCACATCAACAACTCGAGAACCGTGAAGTCTAGTGTCGTTCGTTAAGACATATTCTGATATCTCAAGTTGCTCGAAATTGATATTTTAAAAGACAAAGAAAAATGAAGTACAAGTTATCTCGATAAACTTGAGTCTTCAATGAACAAGCCTAATGACAATTTCATGATTATTGATCTGACATGAGTACTTTGAAACGTCAAATGAAATATTACAAACAAATGAAAAACATTAACGAAAGGTACTTATACTGATGTCACATCACGAATTCAATCATTTTACATTATATTTTCTCATTTCCATCACTTGTAATAATGAAACCAGTATTTATGATTTCAAAGTGCACCAATTGAAAAAAATATCGTAAAGTATTCGTGGATAACTGATCTTTCAAACACTTGCTCTATTTCGAGCTCAAAAAATCGCGTGTGTTTGAAAGACCTCTTTATTCACTTATACTTCAATATACTATTCTGAAAGACCTAGAACAGAGTAGAAAACTGTCATCCTCGACACTTCTGTGGTGGATCCTGAGATGTTGCCTTTTCTATCAAAAGGATTGTAAGGGTTTTTATTGCAATAAATTTATGAAATATTGTCCATTGTTGGACTGAGTGGCCGAATGGCGGAAGTTATATAAAACAATAATAATTACTATTTTTTACCGTAGCTCTACACTGACTAAACTTCGTATCCTAGTATTTTTGCCAGTTATTTATTTATATCGTTTGGTTTTTGCGCTTGTTTGGTTCAGAAAAGTAGAAAACTATTTAAGAATCTCTGGTACTTAAGAAATGTATTTAGCATTCTAAACAATCTTAAAACAATTTTTAAAACTACAGTTGGCGACCAAATGATCTCCAGAACATTCACGGCAATCTCACAAATTTTGAATTTGTAATAAATGTATTTGAAGTCAATATTTTGTAGTTATATAAGTAGTTGCTCATTTAAAGATCAGAATCAATAATTCCAATTATTCGATAATATATATGTATAATTATATGTGATTTAATCAGTTTGCAATACAACACATCGTCAAAAATGAGTTATTCCACATGATGTACACAGTTTTTTTAACAGACCTTCACAAATTGAATTATGTATAATGAAAACACTAACTAATTATCGTTAGTTATAGTCACTAAACATCCGCTTCGAGTGTTATGATTTGTAGTTGCTTTAATTAAAAATATAACATGTCATACATGTGTTTTCCTTCAAAGACAGACACCTCTCAATACAATGTTTGAAGTTTACATGGTGATATTCAGAAGTTGGTATCTTTGCTACAGTTGCTCTCAAGTATTTTGTCCAATTCTCCTTAAATATTTCATACGAATACATACTTTAGGTCAGTAGAGATAGACATGTAAAATCGAAAATTCAACAATAATTCCAAAAGTTTTCAAACTTTGGTCATGTGAATGGTATATCGGGAGAGCATAAATCTCAGTTTGCAACCTCTTCCGAAGTACGCAACATTGTCAAAATGGAAATTAACTTGAATTTTTTTATTGACCTATAAAGTTTTTTTATGATATACAATAAAAGAAAATTCCAAAAGTTCTGCAAACTTGACAAATATATCGGAAAAATTTTCTGAACATTTGTGTAGATTTTCAACCATTTACCTTGACCAGAACTTATATTTTCTTATTAATTCGTGGTAATTTTATTGATGAAGGTGGTCTAGAAATAATTCCAATAATGCCAATTTTGAAAACATTTATTCTGACACATTCAAAAATTAGATTTTTGCATATTGCATGAAGTTCCGGATCGTATACAAAGTTGTAAATTTGTGAATGCATCAATAGTCCAACCAATATAGCAAAAATATAGACTGTTTTGCAAATTAATTCTAATAGTAAGCGACTTGCGCCATGACTTTATAAATAACTAAAATCCAAATTGCAACTCAAAATTTTTTTTGTGCAATTGTTTAAACAATGATTATTAAACAAAAGGGTCCTTTTTTTGTTTTTTTTGTAAATATCTCAAAAGGTACTGGCGCCCCCTCCACTACTACCTTAGCACGACTCGGCGACGAATTTTCACTCGAAGCGTTGTGTTCAGTAGCATTTTTAACAATGTTCTCCAAACTTATGGGAAAATGTGAGATAGACAAATTGTAGTTTTTAACTTCAACTTCAAAATGCCGCTTTGAAAATTCAAATCGGACCATTTCCCGTAATATGACGCATCATGCAAAATATGGCTGTAATTTTTTTTAAAACCCGATTGTAGGAAAACTATTGAAGCGACAATTTCCACCTTTCGGGAGCTCAACGTACATGATATTAGCTACCATTTCCCGAAAAATTATTCCTTAATATTAAAAATTGAGGGAGATACGAATTTTTGAAAAACCTTTTTTTAAGCGTTTTTTCGGCTTTTCTCGGCGAAAAATGGTCGTATCGGGATTTTCCAAAAACCATTTTGTAGGTTTTTTCATTCTCTACAAACGGTCTTTTATGAGTAAAGCCATTCGTCCAGTACCTTTTGAGATATTTACAAAAAACCAAAAAAGAACCCTTTTGTTTAATAATCATTGTTTAAACAACTGCACAAAAAAAATTTTGAGATGCAATTTGGATTTTAGTTATTTATAAAGTATATCCCCGAAGTCATGGCGCAAGTCGCTTACTATTAGAATTAATTTCCACAAAAAATCTATATTGGTTGGACTACAATATATGCAAAAAAGTTTTAAAACTTTTGTAATTATTTCGATTCGGTCAAAGTGAAAGGCTGCAACCTGCACAACTGTTCGGTTCGATATATCTGCCTAGTTTGGCAGAATTTTTGGAACTTTCTCTTATGATATATAAAAGATAAAGGTTAGTTTTTGTTAAAAAAATATTTCGTGCACTTGATTTGGTTGAAAACTTGATTCGTGATATGAAATAATATATTCAATACTATTTAAATTTTCTCAACGAGTATACAGCAAAAATCAAGTTAGTTGCTATTTTGATAATGTTGCGGACTTAGAAACTATTTGCAAACTGAGATTTATTGTTTTCCATGTACTTGACCAAAGTTTGAAAACTTTTGTAATTAATGTAAAATTATTGCCAATTTCTACTTGCCTACCGGAATAATTTAATGGTTGGAAGTAAGTCAATATTGGGAGTGGTACTACAGACCAATAAAAAAATGTGTATTTGACCTCACTCATATAAGTAGGACATGATTTAATAAAATAAAAGAAAATGATGCACTATAATTTTAATCCTTATGAAGGATAAAACGACACAGAGATTTCTAACTTTTTCTAAATCATCCTAAAAATTCATATTTGGCAACTTTTGATAGCTATTAAAATAAGATTGAGAACGGAAAACATGGGGAGCATGCAGCAGATAATTGATGCATTGGTAGCTCAACTAAAAATGTTATTGCACCGCAAATAATGTGAACCGATAATTAAGTTCTTTTATTGAGAGCAACTCTCTACACTCTTTATAGTTATGTATAACATGTGCCCCATGATTTCCGTTTTTGGTATTATTGTAAAAGCTATCAAAAGTTTCCAAGTATGAATTTCAGGATGATTCAGAAAATGTTAGATATATGTATGTGATTTTATCCTTCATAACGATTAAGGAAATTATTTTATACTTTTTAGTCCGTTATAAAACATGCTACATTAATTTTTTTTGCTATGGCCATTAGCCTTTTTTTATTTTATTAACATTATCTGCTACTTAGGATTATTATTATTATTATAACATTTGTATCATGAAATTCTTGTATTGTCGTCGGTTCTGGAAATATGTGCCCAATTTTAGATTATTCGGAGGATTGGTAGAGGGTGAAAGCTGAATTTGAAATTCTCATTATTATTTTTATTATTATCATTATAATATCAATATTATGAAATTCTTGTGATGCCGTCTGTCTTTGATATGTGTGTGAAATTTCAGGTTATTTGAATGTTTGAGAGTGGCAGAAAATAAAATTTAAAATATTCACATAATCATTATTATTATTAGTTGAGTCTTGTTTTTGTTAGTGAAGACGCCTATATGGATGAACTTAAAAAGCAGAACCTTATCTGAATAAAGAATTTGATCCAAATCGTTGAAGCCGTTTTCGAAATCAAAAAATTCACATTATTATTATTATTATAAGTTGAATCGTTTTTGTTTTTAAAGAAAGGCACCTACATAGATGAACTCAAAACGCAAAATTCATCTTCATACAAAATTTGAATCAAATCGTTAGAGCCGGTTCCGAGATCCAAAAATTCACATCATCATTATTATCATTATTATAAGTAAAATCGCGTTTTTTTTTTCAGAAAATACGGCTATATAGATGGACTCAAGAAGCAAATTCTTATCTGAATTCAAAATTTTATCCATATTGTTAAAGCCGTCTGCGAGAACAAAAAATTATCATTATTATTATTGTTATTATTCTTAGTAAAACCCCTTTTTTTCTTCTGAGTCATGGTTCAAATTTCAAGTATCTATCATCGGGAAGTTAGTATAAAATCAATTACAAAATTCCACCCGGAGAGACATACAAGAAAACGAGTTAATAAGAACTTGGTAAGATCTGAGCATTGGAATGTCTCTTGCAGTGTTTTTCCAAAATTGTGACAATATGCCAAAAACGGTAATTGTGCTTCCCCTGATTATAATTTCTACTATATTTTTATCATCAAGACTAATTTTTAAGCTAGGAACATATTTTGATGAAAAAAATCACCCCACTTCGATGAAGTACACTCAGTTTCCATTCTCATTTATCTTCCGATCTACTTTTAAAAAAAGTTTGATCATATAGGCTGAATACTCATTCCTGTACTTTCAGAAAATTACATTATATTTCTTTGGTATAGATTCGACTGCAAGTTGGATTATAGTCTCACACTCACCTGCATTTTCCTGTCTTTCCCCAATTATTCATTCATTCGGTCTTGTTGAAGTGCAGGAAGTTTTCAAATCTAACTTTACGTTGTTCAACGTAAGGACTGTATGTTCGTGATGGAATATACAAACCGAATAATAATATTATATAAAAGTAATAATGTGATGGTATCTTCAATTATATGTAATACTGTGCAAATTTTGTGCCTTCAAATTTAGAATGAATGGGATTTGAAATTTGGTATTCTGTTGAAGGCGTAATATTATTCTCATCATATAATTATTTCAGGTGAGATATTTTAATATTTTGAGGGTTCACCGGCATAGATCTACTTATTGCAGTTCTTCACACTAGTCAGTGAATCTTGATTCTGAAAGATTTTTATACTCCTTCTCATAAAACCAAAATTATCTTATCATTTACGAAAAATAAATTGATGAACTCTTTTCAATGGATTGTTTCTAGTCTACCGTCCATTTAACACTTGTGCCACTATACAGGGTGACCCAGGGGTGTGTGCATAGTCCATAACTTTTTTTATATCTAAGCTATCGACTTGTTTTTTTTTTCAAACGATAGGTCCGACAATGAAGCACATTCTAAAAATATTTTCATTCATATACAGTATGTCCCAAAATAAAATACACAACTAAGTTCTGTTTTTTTAAATGGCAACCCCCCATTTTTGTTCCATTTTTTTATTCGCCACATAATTGTCGATATAACGCACCCGGGTTTCATAGACTCATCTACTGTAGTTTTTGACTTATGTCAATTTATGTGTCAAAATAGCGTCGAGCATGGACCCACAGAAAAATTCATAACTTCAAAACCATTCAAGATAACTCGACCAACTTTTTTCCAGTCGATTCCTCAAGCTTCAGCGCATCTTTTGAAATGCAGGTGAAATCGAAGTCGATGTTCCATGGCCCACTACGATTTTTTTTAAATGACAAATTACAAATGGCAATAACTCGACTTTTTCAAATACAACACCCTGTATTTTATTGCACCAATGCATGGAATTTTTTAAGAGCTTTTTGTCGATATCGGGTTTGTGGGGTCTACTTTGTGTAGTTTGCGAAATATGTTGCAAAATAAGAAATGTGGATGGTATTTGAGGATACACTCCTGGGTCACCCTGTATATATATTTTTTCATTTGGGAAAGATATCATATATGAGAGTACTTATACCTCTAAAGTCACGTCAGAAAAAAAAAACCACCATAATCAATGTTTCAAAACGAGTAATACCGATCTCCCCCAAAATGCAAATGATAGCTGATATACTCCATTGAGAAATTATTGAAACTTTGACTCTCTAAAAAATTCTACATAAAAGCTACTTTCTATATTATTTGTAACTTTCAAATTTTCTAAACGACCTATTGTTTTGATGAAAAAAATTTTTATCGAGATTTGAGTTTAATATTTGTTTTTATCTGAGCAGTTTAATTCAACATTTAACTCCGTATCGCAACTCACAAAGAAACAAGAGCCAAAAACAGGTGAAGATTCACTCAGATTTTACAAAAGGTAAAAAGCAGGTGCATCCATCAGAATTGAAAGCGATTTGATCCTCCATCGCACATGCTAGCATTTACGTAGAAAAAGTAATAGGTTTCTTTCGTCAAAAATATAGAATTTTGTTGAATGATGTGACTATTTTTCTGCTTTCTACTGGTAATGGTTATCCCATTTTAGATAAAATACCACAATAGCGTGCTGTCTTTTAACTAATATGCATATCTACCAATACTTCCTTCGCCTTCGACAATTTAGTTACTTCTAAAATGAAATAATGAACACCTAAATTTTTAATAGAGCAAATCTTCGATACAACCTTACCTTTATTCAACTTGGATAATTTGTTATATTAATAGTAATTTAAGTAACAAGGAATGTAAAGACGTAAGAAATTCACCCTATAGAAGGTATTGATATATTTTTTTTCATAGTTCAAGATATGCTATAAATATTACCTATCATAAATGAGGCAAGAAATTTAAACCTTTTTGTATATTCATGAAACGTTTGAGCCTTTCACATTGAATTTTCTGTTTGTCAGCGTAATCAGAGTGTTTTTTGGTTTTGAACAGTATTTTAGAATTATTCATATTTTTTCTAACTTCCTCTTTATAAATATGCTGAAAAAAATCTCCCAAGAAATTGTCCGAGAGGAACTCTGGAAGAGATTATTTTTTTATATTTCAAATCATTATTTGAAGCATTTCTAATTATCTCTACTATAGTTTGCTCGATTCTATACATATTTTTTTCACTATTAACATTTCTTGTGAACGAATAAAGAACATTATCATTAATTTCTTAGTTGAATGGTGAAATTCAACAGAGGTATTGTTAGAATAGGTTAACACAGGTTAATATGGGTCATGTAGCTCAGTGGTTGAGACTTTCACGTTCGAAACCATTGTCTGCTGGTCGACTAGGTTTGAATCCTAGCGAGTACAGATTTTTATCTGATGGCCCGAGAAAGTGCTAGGAATCGCACGTTAAAAGGTAAGACCTCGTTAATCCTTGGCTCGCACAAGTTTCGACTTTTGAGGGCTGCCGTTCGTAACAATTCTAACAAAACAACAATCCCCTATTAAAGCTACCCTCTCACTAGAAAAATTTCTTAGTGCTGCAATCATACGTTTAACGCTCCTTAAGATTTCAGTCGATTGGATTGTGTTCAATGTTCAGAAGTGCACTTCAACAACACACTCAATCCACTGAAATACACATATTGAGACGAACAATATTCTTGACTACTTCTGAAACTCGCGATATGGTAATTAATATTTCCCATCATATCGCGCCTGTCGTGAGAAATTACGGGTAATATGCAGGATGAAGGAGCAAAGCCTTCAAACACCCACTCTTGGTCTTATTTTGCCTGCCACGAATGAAGGAATAGTCCCAACTGACACCTACAGCGCCTGCAGATGATATTAAAGATTATGTTGTTGCTGTCATTGGAACAAGTCATTACTCATCCGTAATTAGTCGACTATAATTACCGAACATCGATAGATAAACATGGGGCATGTAAAGGATTTTTTATTTTTTGATCGCTCGATAAGGGAATGGCGCTGGGAATATACAGGTTGTTTTATACAGTAACGGTCACTGGTTAACTTTTGAAGTTGAACATATTCGCTGTGAATGAAAGCAATATCAACAATGTGCTGAATGTGTGTAAACAAATACTGAATAAGTAATTGATTTGATATTAGTGACGTTCCGAATGTAATCTTTTGAAATCAATTACTCACTTATATACCGGCCGACTTACATAGGATCATAATTACTTTTTCACTTCATAATCAATAAATTGCATAACTACAAAACAATAAAATATTTAAAAAGTAACTGAAATACTATTATAAAAATACTTACCTACATTAATAATATCACTGAATACAGTCACATAATGAGAACTATTCAGGAATATGTGTCAATATATTTTTCGTCGAAGATTGTCAGAAAACCTGTGAAATTTCTAAAGGCATTTCGAATACAAACAGCGCTAAAAATAACTCTAAAATCATATTATATATCAATTATGAAAAGTATTGGTGACAGAATAAGCAATGAGTAATGATGAGAAAACAAATTTGTTCAAAGTTTATTTCATAAATATTGGACAGGATATGGTAAAGAATATTCTAGAGGATATTTGCCAAACGGTTTCTTCAGACATACGTCTATAAAGTCAACTATGTTCCTAGAACCTTGCCATGAGAATGAAGTAATTGATTTCAAATCTTAGAAATTACTGTCCTCCTGTTCCTGATGGAATGACAGCTAAAATGATTCATAATATCCATTATAGCACCCTGGGTACGTATTATAAACTCTTTTAGATCCGTACACTGATATATTACTCTCTCTTCATTACTCTCTCTCCCCTCTCTCCCCTCTCTCCCCTCTCTCCCCACTCTCCCCTCTCTCCCCTCTACTCCTACGTATAACAATGATATAATAGGAACAGTACAAGCATATGCTTGAGTGTGGTTAATTTTTTTAATGAATTGTAATATAGTATAACTGAGGTAACTGATGATTGTCTGAATTGTTTGAAGTCGAACAAAAATGTGTTTGTCTTCTCGTTCATGGGTTGTAAACTCTAAAACTGTATAATAGATCGACCCTGTCAATGCTCCCACATAGTTCCTGAAAAAAAACACCCACTATGGTTTTCATTTGCAATCATTTTAATTCCGTTTGTAGAACTTAACTTATTACTGCCTTCAGAGGAATCATCAAAAAAGTCAAATTTCATCATTGCGCCACACATCTTAGGTGTGTACGGATATATTTTTCAAGAGTGATATTGGAGGTAACGAAGTACTTGTCGGTAACAAAACTACGTAGCTGGGAGCGCCAATAACGAAGATAGCACATAATCGTAGTTCCCTTACAAACAAATTGAATCATTAGTACCAAAAAAACTTTTGCAAAAAACTGACTCGGAACGCTTGAAACCGAAACTCATTTCATCAAAGGTATTGTTCGCTCTTAATAAAAATTCTTTCGTTTCACCGATCAAAACGCAGAGCACTTGCTCATTTGTGAATCACCCTATACATACTCCGGATGTAGATAGTTATTAAATGAATAAATTATTGGTTTATTAGTTTTTATGGCTGTCAGCGTTAATGAAGGAAAAGAATAATGGTAAGTTAACTGTATCCCGTATATGAAAACATCAATTAATCTTCATGCAAGAATAATACCCAAGACAGTCTCTGTTTTTTCACCTTACTAAAAAGAATGAAGGGCTTTGATGGTTTTTGGCAATTTATTCGGAAATTGTTTTTGACTTGAATATATCGCTGTAATTTTGAGTTGAATTTCTGTTCTTTCCCAAAAGAAATGCTGTTGAGTTTCTTTGACAAGGTGACCTTGCTGAAAATCGTCACACGTCAAAATAATAATATCAAATTTTGTTTTAATTATACGTAACAAAACCATATTTTCTTTGGTGGTGTTTATTATCATATAGACGTTTTTTGGAAACCACCGAATTGAATTATTTAAGATTTTAGGCATAGTGTTCTTTGTACAATTCATCGATATTTTTTCTGATACCTATAATACTTTCCGTTGTTCCGCTAGTAAACATAATATGTATAGTTTTCGAATGAACTACCATGTATATTCTTTGTATTTTCTTTTAATATTTTTTTTTTTACGGGAAAAAAGTTTGACTTTTTATGAAACTGCTTTTTTCCCCGGAAAAAAAAGTTAGTATTTTTTCCCCGGATATAATATACATATAGGTAGGTAAAGGTAGATATTAGATTTCAGAACACCAATTTTATGAAATAACTTTTTTCCCTCCGGAAAAAAGTACGTTATTTTTTCCCGGATATATAGAGTGACCCATCTGAAAGACGGCCACCTCTCTAAAACTGTTATTTATTATCCTATTCGAAAGATTTTTTTTCAATAAATAGAGCATTAATAGTTCTAATTGAGTGCAATGAATCCGAAATGAAAATAAAAATTTCAAGGCCTACTTCGAATTTTTTTCAAGGTCAAAAATCCAAAAAACATACTAGGGATTTTTTCAAATAGAATTTGGTGACGCCACTGGATTCACGACATTTTCAAGTGGTCTATGTAAAAATTTCGTAAGAATGCGCCCATCAATAAAAAGTTATATGGGTATAAAATTTTTTTGTCAATAAATCAACCCACTACTTCAATTTCAGAACTTTTATTCAAATTCTGACAACACCACTTAATTCAAAATATTTCGAAATATATTTGACCAGATTTTCATCGAAATCTGTTCATAAATAAAAAAATTATGAAATAATAAAATAAAATTTTCCTAAAATTCCACTAATTTAAAATTTTATTATTTTATAACTTTTATTTTTTTATTTCGTATTCTGAATCCAGTGGTGCAGTCAGAATTTAGATGAAGGTTCTTAAATTAAAGACGTGGGTTGATTTATTGACATATTTTTCACAAATGTCTTTCCCATATAACTTTCTTATTCATGGATACATTTCTACTTAATTTTCACATAAATCACTTGAAAACGTCGTGAATCCAGTGGAGTGTCTAATTATATCTAAAAAAATCGCTAGTATGTTTTTTTGGATTTTGGACCTTGAAAAAAATTAGGCCTTGAATTTTTATTTTCATTTCGAATTTATGTCAATTAACTAGAACTATTGATGCTTTATCAATTGAAAAAACAAACTTCTCAATCGGATAATAAATAACAGTTTTAGAGAGGTGGACCGCTTTCAAAATGGGTTACTCTGTATATACATATAGGTAAAGGTAAAATATTAAGTTAGGCCGTCTCTGTTATAATTAATTTTGTGTCATATCATGTTCTCGAAATATCCAGTGTTTCACGTTTCTTCTGTTCAAAAGTCGTCGTGGAATTATCCAGGAAAGTGGTTGTTTGCCTAGTATTCCTACTCACTGGGAGAGAAGGGTATTTCAACTTGGTTAAAAATAATAGTTTAAAAAAACTGAAAAATGGAAAAACCGACACATACCAATATTGAATCGAATCTGACCATAATCACAAAATTTGTCCACCATCTTGGACCACCATCTTGAATTCATGAATTCACGAATTTTGACGAAAAAAATCATAATCTCTGAACCCGAAAATACTCACACGCTAATTTTGAATCAAATCTATGACAAATCTATCTCGTCCTCCATCTTGGAGAAGCCATCTCGTCTGCCATATTTGAGCCGCCATTTTAAATTTATAAATTTTGGTAAAGAATTCATAATATCTGACCTCTTAAACCCCATTTCACCAATTTTTAATCAAATCGGACCAGTATCACAAATTTCGTCCGCCATATTGGAACCGCCATTTTGTTTTTTCTGTAACTTAAATGTCAAATTGCTTTGTATTACATACATACATACAAACCTACCTACCTACCTACCTACATACATACCTACCTACATACATACATACATACATACATACATACATACATACATACATACATACCTACATACATACCTACATACATACATACCTACATACATACCTACATACATACCTACATACATACATACCTACATACATACCTACATACATACATACCTACATACATACCTACATACATACATACCTACATACATACCTACATACATACCTACATACATACATACATACCTACATACATACATACATACATACCTACATACCTACATACATACATACATACATACATACATACATACATACATACATACATACATACATACATACATACATACATACATACATACATACATACATACATACATACATACATACATACATACATACATACATACATACATACATACATACATACATACATACATACATACATACATACATACATACATACATACATACATACATACATACATACATACATACATACATACATACATACATACATACATACATACATACATACATACATACATACATACATACATACATACATACATACATACATACATACATACATACATACATACATACATACATACATACATACATACATACATACATACATACATACATACATACATACATACATACATACATACATACATACATACATACATACATACATACATACATACATACATACATACATACATACATACATACATACATACATACATACATACATACATACATACATACATACATACATACATACATACATACATACATACATACATACATACATACATACATACATACATACATACATACATACATACATACATACATACATACATACATACATACATACATACATACATACATACATACATACATACATACATACATACATACATACATACATACATACATACATACATACATACATACATACATACATACATACATACATACATACATACATACATACATACATACATACATACATACATACATACATACATACATACATACATACATACATACATACATACATACATACATACATACATACATACATACATACATACATACATACATACATACATACATACATACATACATACATACATACATACATACATACATACATACATACATACATACATACATACATACATACATACATACATACATACATACATACATACATACATACATACATACATACATACATACATACATACATACATACATACATACATACATACATACATACATACATACATACATACATACATACATACATACATACATACATACATACATACATACATACATACATACATACATACATACATACATACATACATACATACATACATACATACATACATACATACATACATACATACATACATACATACATACATACATACATACATACATACATACATACATACATACATACATACATACATACATACATACATACATACATACATACATACATACATACATACATACATACATACATACATACATACATACATACATACATACATACATACATACATACATACATACATACATACATACATACATACATACATACATACATACATACATACATACATACATACATACATACATACATACATACATACATACATACATACATACATACATACATACATACATACATACATACATACATACATACATACATACATACATACATACATACATACATACATACATACATACATACATACATACATACATACATACATACATACATACATACATACATACATACATACATACATACATACATACATACATACATACATACATACATACATACATACATACATACATACATACATACATACATACATACATACATACATACATACATACATACATACATACATACATACATACATACATACATACATACATACATACATACATACATACATACATACATACATACATACATACATACATACATACATACATACATACATACATACATACATACATACATACATACATACATACATACATACATACATACATACATACATACATACATACATACATACATACATACATACATACATACATACATACATACATACATACAAGCGGTTTAAAAAAACAACAATTTTTCTTTCGTGTGTACCTGACTGCAAATAAAAAAGAACTACTTGAAGCAGTTTCTGACGACAACATAAGCGAGTCCCTGAGTCTGGAAATAATAAAACCAAATATTCAATTTTGAAAACTAATGACAGGCATAGCTTCTCAAATTAATCCTTTTCCACCGAAGCCGCTAATGCCGTTCACTGATGAGGGTCGGGAATTTTATGACCTACGCGCACATCTGAGAAATGCATTTTGTTTGTAATACAACACTTCGGTCGTCAAATGTTTAAAAATAGCATTTCTTTCTTTTGTTTAGGTTTTGCTGGCTACGACCATGAACATTTTATTTATTGAAGGAGAAAGACGGTACGTTAATGATTTTCCAGGCCCGCAGAAGGTGAATAACTCACGTCGACAAAACAAAAAAGTTTCAAAACATTTGAATGGACTGTTTGGCGTTATGGAATGATTCATCGGTGGGATTGCGATGAATGGATTTTCGACAAATTATTATTTCATCTATCTCACTCTCTTTCAGAAGAAAACATGTTTTTATAGGTAATACTATCAAATGTTTCGGTAAAAAATTAAAAAAAAATCGTATTCAGAGATAGGAAACTTCAAAACAATGCTTTGTAAAAAAGCTTCTTGAAACATGTAATTTTACAAAGTCTGACTCACGGTCGATCCGATGGTATCTCAGACGTTTATGGAAAACAACGCAGGATTTTTCTGAAAATTTCCTCATGTATTCCCTCTATATTAACTATTTTTAGCATTACGACGTTGGCACTTGTATCAGAAAGTCCTGGCATTTTTCTTATTTTTAAATAGATCAACCCGTATATTGACAAATTTTGAGGTTTGTCCCCTAATTTTCTGATACTTTTTTGTTAATAATGTCCCACACCTATCTTTATTCGATTTCGAGATAAAAACTAATTTTTTTAAAATTTTACAGAATTAAATTTAAGGTAGCCGTGGATTTCGATCTCATGACAGTTTGGTGACAGTAGTAATTCGTAAATAATTATAGACGTTGTTTCATAAATATCCAAAAATGAATGCAAATGTTGATTATTCATACAAAGTTCCTAGGAAATTATTTATAATACACGTTCAACTTACAGAAAATTTCACCAAATGTGGCCTCATTTAACACCAATGAACGAGAGAAAGTTTGTTAAATCGCAAAATAATTTCATTAACTTATGGTTCAGAGTTTTCAAGGGATTAACTATACCAAAAATCAGCGTTAAATCTATTATTTCTAAGTAAAAAGCTAGATTTACTGCCTATAACATGTGAACGAATAACAGAAAATATTAGAATTAGGAAGAATAAAAATCAGCGTTAAATCTATTATTTCTAAGTAAAAAGCTAGATTTACTGCCTATAACATGTGAACGAATAACAGAAAATATTAGAATTAGGAAGAATAAAAATAACAAAATAGTGAAAAAAATTACATATGTATAATAACTGCTGAAAATGTTGTCAATAACATTCTGAACGTATCAAAATATGATTCTGTTTACAACTGGTGGTTGCTTTTTCAAATTTTTGGGGATCCACATCTGCAATACACCGCACTATTCGCCGTCGCTCTTCCCCTGGAAGCTTCGCCCATTTGAAACCAGGAAATTTTATAGTACCCTAAGGGAAATTGGTACTATCGTATTTGGAGAAATTTCTCAACACTATAATCATTTTCGTAGAAATTCTTTAAAAAGTAATGTTTAGCAAAAAAGTGGCTTTATTGAGAAAACTTGATTATTCAGTTATAGGGACATGATATAAAATAAATAAATAAAATAAAATTAAGTTGCTAGAATTTTTGATAGAAGCGACAACGGTAAGGAAATGTATGATGAAATAGTGATAAAACTGTGCATATAACGAGGAAAACTTAAATAACAGGGACAGTGACTGTCAGAAAAGATAAAACGGATTGGCCATAGATATGATGTAAGAACAACATTTAAAACAACCAATACGTTGAGATCAATACTCACACATACAAAACCCAAAAACGCTGGTGAATGTTCAAAAAATTGTGTTTACAACATTCCTTGTTCGTGTGGAGTTATATAGGTGAAACATTAAGACCATTGATTCTACGCCAGGAAGAACATAAAAGTTACATCAGAAATCGAAAAATAACGGGTTCGAAAATATCCGAACATATTCTAACATCTGATGGCGATCATATGATGGAATGGAATAATACCAAAATTTTATTGAGAGAATAAATCAAGAAAAAAGAAAGTTAAAGGAAACTGCGTGCATTCTTTTATGGAACAACTGCTTTTCAACCAATTCCATCGAAATGGACCGCACCTGGTTACCTCTCCTCAGAGACGAAATAAGAACTAATAGAATAGCGATTAATTGATACCGAACACCCTATGTATCAAGATACCAAATGTCAATCAAAAGAAGGTATGACAGATTTCATTTGACTCTGTCTTATTTCCAAAACCGCAATTCAAATTCAGTTTCTTCAGCATCTTTCCAAGAAGTTTTGATAACGGAGGCAGATACAGCCTCCGAAACGTCAAAAATTTTCAAAAAAATAGAAGTATTCTTTGTTAATTCGATCTCATTTTTTCAGATAGGCAAATTCAGTGTAGGGTACGTTACTGACAAAAATTAATTGCTTTCAAGACAGCAGTCTTGTGAACGCAGTAACTTATCAAATTAATTAATTTGCCCTTCTACACTTGTACAGATTTCTTTGGATTAACATTTTTTCATTTTCAGATTGTGGAAGGTCATAAACCCAAAAAATCATGTCATGAATCGGATTTCCTCCACAAAATCAAACTTTCAATCAATATACTAACAATATTTTCATAATGTTGCATAGCCATTGCCCCAATATTTATGTGCTAGCACAAGTTTTTCCTGTGATACATATTCTCTTTCACTTTGTCCGTTAGTCACATAGCATACACCAATACATTTTCAATGTTATCAAAGTGCAGTCTTAATGCTTCAATTACTAATATATACATGTTTTAATATCGGGAAAGGGTCGTCAACATTAATTTTTTCACCTGTACAAAGACAAGTGAACACTGTAGAAACTCATTACTGAATAAAATGAAGGAAACTGTGGCCACGGAAAATGTCATGCGAATAATGAATTCAAATTACGGTCGACTTTAAAATCTACACAGCCTCAGATTAATATTCCTTCAAACTTCAACGTCTCACTGGAACGCAAAGCCCTCATCAGAGAAGGAATTTAATTAGTTCAGTAGTTAAAATAAGAACAGGTGTTTCACCTCTAGCATTTCACGGAGCTTCTGATCCCTCAAAATGTGGAATACTTCAGAAACTTATGCTATTTGGGTTGATAATTGAGAACGGGTGAATATCAATTAGCTCTGGAAGGTTGTTCATCAAAGCAGAATTACCATTTAACAATAGGTGGCTTTTTGTTATTAATTTTGAATTTCTTTTCAATATCTTGAGCAGTCCAGAGCAACTGGAATGGTGAACCATTTAAACAATAATTTTTTTCATTGTGTAACAGGATTGGTTCAGAAATAAGGATATATAAAGAGAAATCCAATTTTATTCGGTCGTCGTTTACCAACTGGGTATTTCGAATTCAAACTAAAAGTAACAAAAACGGATTCAGAATATGTCAATATGTCATCCAATATTTTACTAAAAATTCTGATAGTTTCGCCCAAAGGCTTTTAATTTCCATCGATGTTTACAGCTATACGACAAGAGACTGGTTGGACGTGGAAATGTTTTGTTCACTAGCAAAAACCAATCATTTCTCGAACGGTCAAATACAGGACGATTCTGCTGTCATAATATGCTGAAATAGCTATATTTCAGACATATTCTTAGATCCAAAAACTCTCCTATTGATGGATGTCGAAGGAGGGATTTTTGCCGATCATTTAAATAATTAATTTTTATTAATATTTCATTGATTTCATGCCATTCCGTGTCCGATTCTGTAGACGGACACGGAGTTGGATTAAGTAGTCTTAAGCGGAGCGCGATTCTGTTAGGCCACGCCCAACCGTATCAGCTCCGCGGGTTGTGGACTCTGGCGCGCGAATTCTGCTAGCCAGGCCCTGCCCACCACGCTCGATTGCACGGGTTCATATGTGTGACGCGAAAATTTTCGCGAGGGGGATTTTTTTCGCGATTTCCTATAAAAGAAGGGAGAAAGATCCCTAATTATTCAGTCTTCAGTAGCGAGTCTTCAGATTCAGTCTATTCAGTCTTGGTGTATTTTTGGCTATTTTTTTTTTTATAACCGTTTTAAAATTGCTTTTGTAAAAGCCAAAACTTGTTGTTTTTGTGTACTAGTTTAAAATTATTATCGAAAGATATTTGACTAGTATTTAGCGTTAAATTCAGTGATCTTGACTAGTATTTAGCGTTAAATTCAGTGATCCTTCAATCCTGTGCGACAAGCCTTTGCTGCTGTCAGGCTGTCAATTTGAAGCATCCAAGTTTTTGGGGATTCATTATAAGAAAAATCTACAGCTAGCACTCTTCGACCTGGTGAATCAACTGCCGTCCTGCCGAGGATTGTATCCTACAACCCGACTTTTATTTCTGCTGCCTGTTCCAACAACACTGAAGAATAGTGTCCTGGACGAGAGTACATACTCTCGCATCGCACGTAAGCAATTACACAATTGACTTCTTTTGTTCCATCTGCAAGTGCAAGGCCTATGATAAAGCCTCATAGCTCCGAACACTTAAGTTTTATAGTACTAATCTTGTTGTGAATATCAAGGGCTAACGTCCCGTGAGAATATTCAAGTGATTTTCCTATATACAGTGATCCGAGGGGTAAACCACTTGCTGAAATGTGTACACCAGAATTCCATTTGTCAGGGAATTCCACGGAATTCCGAAGAATTCCACGGAATTCCAAGGAACTCCACGGAATTCCAAGGAATTCCAAAGAACTCCACGGAATTCCAAGGAACTCCACGGAATTCCATGGAATTCCAATTCAATGAAAGCTTGTAATTGAAAATTTTATTTACCTTTATTTATTTCTTTTAATTTCTCTCGGAATTTCTTGATCATGAAGCAAAAAGTACAGGAACCGCTAATTTTCAATTTTTCAATATCCGTGTAATTATACAGTGTGGGCCGAGTGTGGGCCATAATGTTTGCAGCATATGGGAATAATTTTTATTATCAAAGTTACAAAATAGCTATTTACTCGGCTATTTATGATACAAGTGTTAAAAGTGGCATTTTATTTTGTAAGTGGGGAATATTGCGGAACGAGCGTTAGCGAGTGGAGCAACCCCACGAGCAAAATAAAATCACTTTTAACAAATGTATCATACAAATTTGTTTGTATAACAGATACTGCTAGTAAGAAAAAAACAAAAAAAATATCCATTAGGATTCGAACACACGATCTTTGGATTACTAGTCGGACACTATAATAAACCTCAACGAAATTTATTTATGAATGTCATTATTTGTCAGTGATGAAGGATCATCTAGAGTTGGACTGAATACTAACTACTTCGCTTGTAACTTCAAAAGGAATTAGTATTAGCATTCGCACAAACGGCCAAATACATGTGTGAACTTTTATAAATGATTCCTCTTGAGTAGGTATTCTGATTATAATATCTGATTGAAGTACGAGAGGATAGCTCGAACGGTAGAGCGCGTGGATCATCGATTTCTCGAGCCAAGCAACGCTGGGCGAAGTTATTGGTTTGGATGGAGATCTACGGACGACCTCCTTTCAAGATCTATTCTCCTCGGATCGTGCTAGGAATCGCACGTTAAAAGGTAAGACCGCGTTAATCCCTAGCTCGCACAAGTTTCGACTTTTGAGGGCTGCCGTTCGTAGGAGGACGACATCAGGTTAACGGAAAAAACAATTTTAACAACAAAGTATTTCTATTAGAGAGATCTATATTACTGGGTATCCATCATCTCTTCTGTCATTTTACTTTTAAGACTAGTGTTAAAAGTATTTTTAACACTAGATTTTTAACACTAGATTTTTAACACTAGTGTTAAAAGTGATTTTGTGAAAACATCAGTTTTTAGTTCATGTGTCAATGAATTAAAACCATAATTTTTAATGACAGTTATACAAAAATACTTTATAAGGGATGGTTTCTGCAATTCCATTAACATATTTTTCAAATTTTATTATCTTATGATTTTCTTATTCATACCACTGATATATCGAGACCTCATGAATACAGTGGTGTATTCCGAATTTTGATAAAAGTTCTGAAATTGAATTGGTGGGTTGATTAAACGGCATATTTTTCAAATTTATAACTTTTTTATTGATTGACGCATTTCAACGTTATTTACATATGAACCATTTGAAAATGTCGCGAATCCAGTGGCGTACTAAGATTTTTTCTGAAAAAATCGCTAATAATTTTTTTAGATTTTTGACCTTGAAAAATAAGATTAGTTGGCCCTGGAAATGGAGATTCATTCATGAAATTTGGTGTCCGAGCGGACTTTTTGAATGTCTACCTAACGAAAAAAAAAAAAACTTTCAATCGGTTGAAAAATGTAAGTTTCATAAGGGTGCTTCCATCTTAAATGGGTCACACTTCGGGTCACACTGTATTTTTGAATTTGAAGAGTCTAAATTCACGACCGCAATCAAGTTTTGGCGAGTTTTGGCGAGTTTTGGGGATAAACTCGGGGATAAATAAGAAAAACAATATATATTCCTACAAAGAATGAGATTCGGAATAAGATAAAAACCTCGATAAAAACTCTCGTAAAAACTAGTTTTTAAAATTTTGCACCACCATTCTGGAACAATCCAAAAAAATTCCTTTTCATTGATTACCGAGTTGATTACATATGTTCATAATGATATCTAACAGTTATTCAAGACCAAAAAAAAGCAGCAATATTTAAGTATTCAATGAAAAAATACGAGAAAATATATTTAGAAAAAATTGCAATTTTCAATTTTTGCAGATAGATATTTCAAATTTCGCGACTGTGCCTAAAATGGATTCATAGGGATTTATAAACATTTAATAACCCCACTTTCTCCATTCGTAATAAATTTTTCAATATTGGTGGTCAATATGCACAAACGATCCCCTATAAAGTATTTTTTGTAACTCTGATAATACAAATTTTTCCTATATGCTGCAAACTCGCTGCAAACATTATGGCGTACACCTCGTCCCACACTGTATAATATTCGATCTCATAAACGCTCACAAACCAACGAGCAAACCAATTCTCAATAGAATCGGACCATACATCCTAAAACCAATCTGCGATATTAAATGTGAAAATTTGAATTATTCATTAAAAACTATTTCAAAAATCACCCGTGATTATTTTCAGGAAAAAATCCTATGAATCTGAAGCGAGACCTGAAGCTAGCGGCCGGAGCTAGCGGCCTGCCAGAGCGGTACTCACCCGAGCGCCGAACCGATCGAATTCAAAAATTTCGAAACATTCGAAAACAATTTTCATTGATCGCCTCATGCAACAATTTTATTTTAAATCAGTGTATTCAGCGAGAACTTTTTGTGAAAAACAAATAAACATCTGTCAAGTAGTCCATGCTATAATATAACCCCAGAGGTAAAAAAGCTCGTAAAAAGGCGTTAACCTCGACATTAACATTGCGAAAAAAATCAAATCCAAAAATTTCGTAACATCCGAACACAATTTTCGGACAATCAAACTGGATAACATCACACGAAACGACACGAAAGCTCATTTCTGTGTAGTATTTCCATCTTGTTCCAGCTCTGACGATAACACGAAAAAAATTAAATAATAATTTGATAAATTGCGTTTTTTTAATTTGACAATCAAAAATATTCCTCAAAATTTGATACTACCATATAAAAGGTCATCCTGTTACGTAACTTTTTTTTTCATAACTCGAAATCAACACTAACTTCGAGTTATAACTCGAAATTAAGAAAAAAAATATCGCATGCATGTCCGTTCTACGCCTTCGTACTCGCCTTCGTACTATTCTGTCCAATTTAACGACAACAATTTTATTGAACTTTTGGGGTCTGTAATTCAGAAATTATTCGACAGCGAATAGTTTCGGGTGCAAATACTGCAAATTATCATATTCTGAGGACGGAGGTGTAAACAGCATATTTAGCTCAATTTAGCGAAAAGCACATTCGCCGAGACATTCGCACATTAGTCGTCGAATCTGAGAATGGTTAAATCAAAATGGGCGATTATAGGTTAACTTACCCTTTCGTAATACTGGTAGAAAATGTCTTCTCGATTTTATTTGGAGGAACACTTGTCGTTTTCCGTATGATCTTCGAAGTAAAGTAAACACAAAGCACACAAAGTCAGATCTGTCGGACTCGAGTGCTACTGCTCGATGCTCGATTGTCAAGTTTTCGCCTTTCGGTCAAGTTAGACGTAAGGGCTCCTTCGGCTTCGCAGTCGGGGTAAGTCGGTTCCATACGAGGTTCCAAAACAATTGGACGATTGGACAGTTGTTGATGCGTGAGGTGTTTTGCGCAACTCCGTTATCCAATAAATATATACCTATGTGACTAGTCAAAACCGCGATCGAATGATGAACTATGTCGGGAGTCTTTTCTTGACGACTATTCATTCGGAACAATAGAGGAATATTTTGGTTGAATGAAGGTATTCGCGAATTTTTCTCTCAGTATTTAATACTATCAGTAAGGTAAAACCGGGTAATATTGACACAACTTTAAAAAAATGCCTGTGTAGCCCAGAAATGTTAGGGAATATTCACTATTTTAATAGCACATAATGGTCCCATGATGTGAACTACAATTATGATATAATATCGTCCCAAATATTATTTAGTACTTTTTTAGGTTATTTTTTTTTTTTTCATGCAATGTGGCAATATGTTACCATACCATGAGGAAACATTGACACCTACATTAAAATGGATAAAAAATTTTTAGTGACGTTCGTTAGAGGGTATACCGCTGCACAGCTTAACCCTGCTGACTAAATTCCCGCGGAATAGCGTCGGTGTTGCCGGTAGTTTATAAAATTCGCAATAATAAAGAAATTATGTCAATGTTATCTCTGTGTCAATATTACTCGGTCTTACCTTATATTCCGGGTATATTCCCTTCAGAACACTTCTAGTGAGAACAAACAACTCTGACAACAATAAAGAATTGCGAGTATGTATCCTGAACATATTCCACCAGAATATTCTGATAACACTTCAAAACGAGCTTCAAGTTAACACTTGAGGGATATGAAAAATCACTCAAAAGGATTACTACATTTAGTCAAACACGGTTAAATTCTCGCTTAAATTCAAAGAAACTACAAATAACTCGACAAATAACGATGACTTCATTTGAACAAATGTAAACGAACGAGCCTTATGTCGGAATTTTCCTAGCGATAGTAGCGATAGGTACCATAGGTTTATTTATCCTCCAGTTGAAATAAGACGTTCGGTCAGTTGCAAAACATTCGATGACCATTTCCAAGTAGTAATTTATTAGGCTGATATTTCATGAAACTTTCCGGAATCAAAATCCTCGAAAGATCCAAGAGCAATATTAAATATTTCAGGAATTTATAACCCCTATCTTTCTATCTATTATTGATCTATCTAAAAAAAATCCAAGGAATTCCAAGTTGATTCAAGGAATTCCACGGAATTCCACGGAATTCTACGGAATTCCACGGAACTCCACGGAATTCCACGGAATTCCAGGGGAATTCCATGACTCTGTACACCGGAATTCCACAGTGGTTCACCCCTCGCAGTGATCCTATTTTACTTTTGATTTGCTTTCACATATCGGATGCCCTGGGTTGAAAAACCCGTGATAGCATTCCACACTCCTGGGCGTTGTACCCACTTGTTACGGATTCGTGTCTTCCTGCTGCAGACTCTTCGAGCTCTTTCCAGAGCTAGCCCGAAAAATAAAGGGCACATATAAAGAATTCGAAATAGACACGAAACGTTCAAGTGGCCTACTCACCATTAAAGCGTGCGTACTTTCCGCACCCCTGCCATTCCTGGCTATACTGACTATTTACCGGATTTTAGGATTAGTTCGTATTCATTCAAATCTAGTAAAGTAATTTTTAATAACTGTTAATTAATCAAAAATCTATCTCAACATAGGCTGGGAGTCTCTCAGAGTTCGCCCCGCCCCTTTTTCTCATAGCGAAAAGTCAAATTTTAAGTTGGAATATATTTCTAAAAAACATATTTAGAGATTTTTTCTACATTTACTTTGCTCCAGTTTTTCCTATATTTGCCAACCGGTAATTCATTTAAACTTTAATAAAATTCACATCAGAGGTCTATTTTTTACCAAAAAAATGGAAAACAATATGCGTCAGGCTAAGCATCCTGAACCCCGCCGAGCTAGCCGGTTCGATTTCGGATCTGAAATCAATTCAGGTTCAAATCAACAAACTCAGCCTCGACGACACTGCTACAACTTCCCCCCTCCAGATCTTCTACAGATAAGATTCGTATGGAGAAGATTTTTTGGCTTCAAACGGTTTCAGGTGGTATACATGAAACATACCTCGTTCTTTTTCTGAATCTAAATGTTGTAGAATGTAGGTAACGGGGCTGACCTGTTTTTTTTATTTTGTATGGTCCTTCGAAAAGAAGTAAAAACTTCTGGTCTCTGTTTTAATGCCCGAGGATACATTACTTGCCCGAAGTAAGACGAGATCCCCTATCTTATATTCTTTGTATGGACGGGATGGATGCTGAAGGCTTCTACGAGCGGCACGACCGTGTTATGTTTCTTTGGCTAAAATTAGTTTAGTTTGGTGGCTAGCTAACTGTTTTATGAATGGGCCTTGTACAGAAACAGGCAGTAATTTGGACGCGCTAAACCAAAATATAATTCATCCGGACTATACCCTGTAGATTCGTGAATCAGTGAGTTCAAAAATACCAAAAAATTTGATAGTTCATTTGCCCAACGACTGTGTTGTTCATGGCAGTAAGTTCGGAATAATCGACCTAGGTCTTTCATTACTCTTTTGGACGGGTTTGCTTGAGGCCTACGAACCGATGTAGAAATTACCTTTATCCCTAAAGAAGCTATAGTCTCGCGATACTTGACACAGGACGATTCTGCTACAATTGCTAAATTTGTCATCAGAGTGAAAAAAAAATAAATGCAAAAAGCTTAAAAATCAAATGGAGATGAGGTACTCATTTCAAACAAGTATTTCTAGCTAGTACCTTTAAGCTAGAAGTTTTTTAAATAAATATTCTTGATCAGAATTATTCTTTGTACAAGTCTGAAAAAAAGTATTGTACCATCATCGCACTCAAAATAAATTTTCACATTGATGTTAAGCTCGTTGTGAAAAATGGCAGATTCCTTCACCCATAAGGAAATTCAATAATGATAGCAAACTGTGATATGAATAGTGCTGTGATAATTGAAAAATTATATATTTTTTTGTTTTAGACTCTAGTTACGCCCCAATATACTTATACCAAATTTAAATGTACTGCTTCTCTACAAATAATTTTAAAAACATTATAAATGACAAAAATGTGTATTCCAATGAATTCCACTTTGAATTTTAAATAGATAGTTACCTCTTTATGAATGTAGAAACTGATTGGATGATTTTACATGAATTGTTACACTATCATAGAACAGCTTATTAACTTCTGGTTCATATTTAGATAGAATGAAACCTACATATTGGCTACGCATGAAAGTTTCAATTACCTATCTCTCTGCGTGATGGTTTTAAATCACATCTATGGTTTGGACGGAATTCTCACATTTCGTCGGAACTTTCGAACCAAATAAAAAAAGAAGGAGAATTAACTATCTATGAAATGTTGGAAAGAATTCAAATAATTCAAATTTGATTTTGATAGTTGAGTATAACCAAAATTGTTTAGAAACAAAGTACAAACATCTTTTGTTGATTTTATTAAATATTTAAATCCGCAGGGTTCTTCGAGCTGTAAAGTAAGAATTAATTAACAAAAACATTGTAAGTCATATTCAGAAACTTATACTCAGTTGGTGTTTTGTTCACATTGCCATGCTCTATAGTAAATATGAATAAATTTAACGTTTGTAGATATACAACCGTTATAAGAGGAGGAACGAAAAAACACTGATTCTGTCTACGTATTCACATTTTGGTGAGTACGGCGTTTTTCAAAATAAATAAGTATATATTTTTTTTTAAATCTAAATTTCACTTAGTTTTCCACTTCTACAGGTGGGTAGAGCGCTCTGTATAATTTTCCGAAAGTGGTGTTCTCCACCCTGTTTTGAAACTTTAGAGAGCCTTCTTTTGTCGAAAATATTAAAGATGGTTGAATATTTTTCGACTAGATTTGTTTCACATTTTCAGTAAATGGATGAATAATTGTTTTCTTTACTTTTTCCAGTACACCATTACAATACTTACACCTCGACAATACACAATCAAAGTATGTTCGCCCTCTTTAGTCATCAACAATTGCCTGTAATTGCACAAAGAATGCCGCGGATGCAGCGTTCAGAGATTGATCTCTTCAAGGAATTAGTAAAAGTACGTGTCGTACAAAATGAATTTCTGCAGCTGAATTATGGCGTGCATTTCCATTCTCTCCTTCTGATGGGAACAATTTATACCATTCGGTTTTCGTCTACGATTTATAGGAGCACTAACTCAACTAACCCAGTTTCAGGATATTGGGAAAGTTTTCTGAGTGCCTGACAAATGGGCGAGATTGATATCGGTTGTTATAAAATGGCAATTCAGGAATCACTATGCATCATGTGTTAAAAAAATTAATCACATACAAAGTTGTTCGAAAATCTTAATTTCAAAAGTGAAAATTCTCTGTGCAAGCACATGTGACGATATACTTTTCGATAATATAAAAAATATCAAGAATTATTGAAACATCCTCACAATGAGGAATATAAAGAATAATGTCGTTCAATGAATAGTAAACTATGTAACTTATGTAAAGAAAAAATATTCACAGAATTTGATCAACAATTTCTGGGAGTGTGTTGGTGAATTATGCAACATTGTAAAAGAATAGATACATTTCAAACTTCTACAATAGAAGTAATAAAAATACCGATTCTTCACAACCTTCACAGAATTTGCCAATCATATTTGATTAGAGAAAGGTAACATTCACGCTCTTGATATTGAATTAATATTCTAAACCACTTGCTGTCTTATGCATTTTGCTTGTATTTCATTTAATCACTTGTATAAGAATGAGTATTCTGACATTGTTGTAGCACTAATTATGTTAGCCTTGACTGGCATCATAGTGACAAGATGTAAAATGAAATGCCAAAATAATTTTTCGATTGCTTTCCATTTGATTATATGTAAAATTGGTGGTTGTAGAGAAAGCACAGTTTGTAACTCGTTTAGAATGAAAATTCGTAATGCTTGTGGTTCCTCGCGCTCGCTTTCAGCTCGCGCTCCTACTCGCATCGAATTTTTCATTCTAACCTTGTTACAGAATATACTATTCTGAATACAACCACTTTGCAAAAAGGAATGCGTATTAGTTAGGACCACGGCTTAATCAAAATGCAATACACAGAAAAAAAATGGTACCTGAATACAATGAAAAATTTCAGTGACTCAATTAATATTTTTATCAATATTGGTCCAATGAACGCAATCGTTGTGTCAATGTTCCACTGGTTATCCATACTATGAATACGGATCTTAATAATATCAATGAATGCTTTCATTGATATCATGATCAAGTACATTAAATAGGTTCGTTATGGTAATGAATTCCATTCATCAAACGAATGAAGAGGGTTCACCCAAGCAATAAATTGTATTCGTTCAACTGATGAACCTGTATTCATCAAATTAGTTATTATTGTCCATCCTTCGAATGAATGCTGTATGATTGATATAATGATTCAGATTAGTTCGACGATGGATATTTTTCATCAATCCAATGAACGGTGATCATTAAGTATCGGTTATTCCTTGATTCAATAATTGATATACATTAAATCTATGTTTCAGTTTATTCTCGTGATGCTTTCACACATTGAACTAATTATTTTCTTTATCATTTGAATAAGTGTATTTATTCAATAATTGCATATTATTCGTTAATGCTATAAAGGCCTCCCACTGATATTGAGCATACAGTGAGTTTCCGAAAGATATGCAGAATAATTAACATGCATTCATCAGAACATCGCAATCCTGATTGGAAGACGTATCTCCAAGTTATCTTTTATTTCGGCTGGCTCTTTTCGGAGCTCTTCGGATGTCTCTGTAGTCTGTGCTACCTGAGAAGATGCTTCAACGATCGCCTCTGTCTGCTTAATTTAACCGGCTCTGTGCAAACAACGAAGTCGTGCGGAGTGGTCCCTATAGTGGAGGCACTGTGTACTACCAGCTAAAGCTAACTTGCCAGTAACGGAAATTTCTATGGGAGGATTAGGCTGAACAGAAGGCAGAATGTCAACTGTCTGTCTTCTCCTAACCAAGAGCATTGATTTGGCCTGGTGTGGTCAAAATAAAAGTAATTTTAACAATTTTATATGTAACGTATTCTATAAAAAAAAAATTTAAGACATCCTTCCAATTTTACATGTTTTATATCAACTTTCATCTTGCACAATGTGTCACTTATTGTTGAATAACATCGCGTCTCACAATCTCAACAAAGATTATCCCTGATGATGGAAATGATTTATTAAATTTCCGAAAGCTTGGACAAACTTTAAAGTAGTACTCTTTGATTTTGCTGCAAAGCCCCACTAAATACTAGTTCCATACATATATATATATATATTGAAGAAACTCAACATAGTATTCTCGAATCGCACTCTAACAGGTAAGGTCCAAAGATAGACTGCAAACTCTAACATTTTACATTCAATTGAATTATTAGCATGTTTCAACATAGCTTGATATGACTAAATGGCATTTAAAATTGATATGACAAGATAACAACACTAAAAAGTGAAAAAAATATTAAAAACCACTATTATGTTTAAATGCACTAAAAAGAGGGAAATAATGTTTTTCATGATTACGTATCCAAAATTGAGTGACAGCAATCATTGCGAAATGTATTTTTCTGGCGCTCCACGCTTTCACTCATAGGTACCCTTCATTTTTGGATGATCATGAAAAAAATTATTTTCTCCTTTTTAGTGCATTCAAATATAAGCGTAGATTAAAAAAAATAAAAATTATAAATCTGTACCTTGGAAGAAAAATGGCCAATGTCCACATTGTGCCGAATTTAAGTTATTTGGCCCAATATACTTATAATATTTAAATTTTCACGTAGATAAATGGCCAAAGTTCCAGGTATCTCCAAAGAGCAAAAATAATTCAATACTGAAGGCTGATGTCCATTCCTGCATAACAGAATAAGGGCCAATGCTTGTCATTGGCACTTATTGTAATTGGTTGTGAAATGAAATTCCTCTGAGTATGGACATTGGCCCTACTAGCGATTCGTAACCGTACGGTTGATGGGACATCTGACCACATTTTTTTCAGTTGAATCGAAAAAAAAACAATGAAGATGGACATCATTTCCTGGATGAGTATCGAATGGATGAAACTCTGCCAGAAAGATGAATTTCAAATGTTTTATAAAAATTCAGTGGGTAAAGAAAATGCCAAGAAGATAGATTCGATGAGAGGAAGTGTAAGAAGACGAGATGTAGGTTAAACAATAACAACTGAAGATTTGAAACTACTCAATACAGAACCCTCACCTCTAGCTGACCTCGAATTTATGAACTTATTGGAGCTTTTTCCATTCGAATGACATCCCAGATCCAAATGGGGAACTCGATTTTACTGAATAAAAATTGTTTTTCTCTTCCTTCATTTCCTTGTTTCTGCAAATGAATTTTTTCAATAGATTAAGAGACCAATGTTCTCCTGAACGATGTATTCCTCACGACCAAAGTCCGATATTAGAGGCCAATGTCCTCTTGAATGATATATTCCTGACGGTCAATGTCCAATATTTTCCACAAATTAAGAAAACGGCTGAAATATGTTTAATTATTTGTAAAATCATACATAAGAATATGTTTTAGAAATACTCAGGCTCATGTAAAGTTATAATGTTCTTCAAGACGAGCACGATTCTGTACTAAAAATCTTTGCCCTCATTTTTCTCGAAACAGCGAAATTGGACATTGGCCCTTTCTCTTCCAAGGTACAGGAATGTCCCTATTGTGACTTGTGACGAAGCATATTTTTATACCCTATCTGGGGTGCATTGAACCACTTTATTGTCCGTATTATTATATAATGCCTTCAGCTGCGACTGCTTCATTGGGTCACCCTGTAACCTTTTCCAAGGTACAGGAACGTCCCTATTGTGACTTGTGACGAAGCATATTTTTATACCCTATCTGGGGTGCATTGAACCACTTTATTGTCCGTATTATTATATAATGCCTTCAGCTGCGACTGCTTCATTGGGTCACCCTGTAACCTTTTCCAAGGTACAGGAATGTCCTTATTGTGATTTGTGACGAAGCATATTTTTATACCCTATCTGGGGTGCATTGAACCACTTTATTGTCCGTATTATTATATAATGCCTTCAGCTGCGACTGCTTCATTGGGTTACCCTGTAACCTTTTCCAAGGTACAGGAATGTCCCTATTGTGACTTGTGACGAAGCATATTTTTATACCCTATCTAGGGTGCATTGAACCACTTTATTGTCCGTATTATTATATAATGCCTTCAGCTGCGACTGCTTCATTGGGTCACCCTGTAACCTTTTCCAAGGTACAGGAATGTCCCTATTGTGACTTGTGACGAAGCATATTTTTATACCCTATCTGGGGTGCATTAAACTACTTTATTGTCCATATTATTATATAAGGCCTTCAGCTGCGACTGCTTCATTGGGTCACCCTGTAACCTTCCTAGAATTATTCGTATTATTACAGTCTAATATTCTTATTGTTATTATGTTAAGTAAGTTAGGAAACGTTGTTATCAGAGTGACAAGTTCTGAAATCGTCATTCGTACAATCTCTACCCGCACTGTAGATTTATTTAAAAATCTCCTTTCAATTCAATTCTTTTCTGTACGAAACATTGCCTCTTGGCTTCACCAAGAATTCCCGTCCTATTGTTTTTTTCGCAACCTGATTAGTTTTTGTGGTGTGTTAAAAATTTTAACTTTTGAATAGTTTTCCAGCTCCGGTTTCTTGTAGGTCATGTTTTTGATGTCTTAAAAAGTCAGAGCAGACTTTTTTTCAGTTTTTCATTCAATTTTCTACGTCACACCGGTTCCCTATAAATACGACTTCAACTCTTCCTTAGAAGGAATTCCTTTGCCTGTGCACTTGTGCCCGAGTAAGATATCGAGTATTTTGTGTTGCAAAGTTTTAGTTTTTTTTTGACCGATTGATTTCCGCCTGAGAAGCAACCCGTATATTCCGGAGTGCAGTTTAAATTGGCAGCCGTACCATCGTACAGGAAAACCGTAAGCTTTGAAACGTAATCTTTCGTATTGATTGAAAGTTTGATTTTGTGGAGGAAATCCAGTTCTTGACATTTTTTTTTGGGTTTATGACCTTCCACAATCTGAAATTGAAAAAAAATTTTTTAATCCAAAGAAATCTGTACAAGTGTAGAAGGGCAAATTAATTAATTTGCCCGATAAGTTACTGCGTTCACAAGACTGCTGTCTTGAAAGAAATTAATTTTTGTCAGTAACGTACCCTACACTGAATTTGCCTATCTGAAAAAATGAGATCGAATTAACAAAGAATTTTTTTGAAAACTGTTGACGTTTCGGAGGCTATATCTGCCTCCGTTATCAAAACTTCTTGGAAAGACGCTGAAGAAACTGAATTTGAATTGCGATTTTGGTAATAAGACCTTTCTTTGACAGAGTCAAATGAAATCTGTCATACATTCTTTTGATTGACATTTGGTATCTTGATACATAGGGTGTTCGTTATCAATCAATCACCATTCTATTAGTTCTTATTTCATCTCTGAGGAGGGGTAACCAGGTGCGGTCCATGGAATGGAATAATACCAAAATTTTATTGAGAGAATCAAATCAAGAAAAAAGAAAGTTGAAGGAAACTGCGTGCATTCTTTTATCGAACAACTGCTTCTCAACCAATTCCATCGAAATGGACCGCACCTGGTTACCCCTCCTCAGAGATGAAATAAGAACTAATAGAATGGTGATTGATTGATAACGAACACCCTATCTATCAAGATACCAAATGTCAATCAAAAGAATCTATGACAGATTTCATTTGACTCTGTCAAAAAAGGTCTTATTACCAAAATCTCAAATTCAGTTTCTTCAGCGTCTTTCCAAGAAGTTTTGATAACGGAGGCAGATATAGCCTCCGAAACGTTAACAGTTTTCAAAAAAAGAGAAGTATTCTTTGTTAATTCGATCTCATTTTTTCAGAAAGGCAAATTCAGTGTAGGGTACGTTACTGACAAAAATTAATTTCTTTCAAGACAGCAGTCTTGTGAACGCAGTAACTTATCGGGCAAATTAATTAATTTGCCCTTCTACACTTGTACAGATTTCTTTGGATTAAAATTTTTTTTTCATTTTCAGATTATGGAAGGTCATAAACCCAAAAAATCATGTCAAGAAATCTTTCGTATTATTTCGACCATTTGAAATTGTCAACGTTTTCAAACCGTCGTTTCAGCCAAACACTCTCCGTTTCCTCCCCAAGGCGTTGGTCAGCCCGTCGGCAGGAGGAAGTCACAATTGAGTGTTGTATTCTTCAATGTCCCTAAGGTATTTGTTAGCATGCTGGCAGGACATTGACCGCGAAAGTCTATGAATACGGTGAGGGAGTCATTCTGTTCGGGAATTCACCTTACGAAATAGTGTTCAGGTAGGGAACTCCAATCGATCTTCAATCTCGCTGTGAGTTGCCAGTATCCTTAAAGAACAGAACAATCTGTCACTGGTGGGATCAGGCTTCGCTTGAAGAAAAGCAGCATTGCTTCAGTGTTCCCAAGACGTTTGTTAGTCCGTTGGCAGAACACTCGCGAATCCGTTACATTGAAGAGTCCTTCCGTCGAAATTCATGTGCTTATATTAATTGCTCAAAGCCCAGTGGAAGTGGCTAACTTGCCGTAAGCCGTGAACATAATCATCCACCAGAGCAAATATACTGCTTATTTTTGAAATTGTTTAGTCAGAACTCATGCGTACCCATTACAGATATTCCAATGCCCAAGTTATATACCGAGCGTTTTGTTTAATTGAGCGGATCACTTTGAACACTCGTCAACCTGGTTAAAGCACCCGGACAGTCTCTCTATAAGCCCGATATTCCTGAAACCGTATCAGACACCCGCTTACCATGCAGAACTTGCTTCCCCTGAGTAGTATTTATTATAATATCGCATTGTCACGGACACTCACATTTCAGTGAGTTTTAGTATTTTGGATACATGTTAAATGACAAGCACCAACAATAAATGTTGACATTGTTATACTACATCCTTTTTTTTCTCAACAAACCCGATTACTAGACATCTCTAAGTAGACAAGTAATCGAAGCAGCCGGTATTTCAGCACCCTCAAGAGATCGCAATTAAAGCCTGCAATCACTTGAAAGCTCTTGGTCTCTAATCACCCCATTTGACCTCTGGAGTACCGTATCTCCATCTGAAGCTGCCCTGGGCCTCCCACCAACTCGAGGCTGGGAGAAGTGGAGCATACCACTCTAAACAACTGGCGTCCGAGGCAACCGTTGAGCGTTGAGTTGTTCTCGTTAGAGGAAACCTAACCTCAACAACCGAAGCGCCATAGTGACGTCCGCCTTTTTGTCCTGTTAAGAATATTACAGACTTATTGACGAAAATATGTTTTCATTGTACTGTATCACCTAACAATCGGCTGATTCATCAGAACTAACAAACCAATTAAATTCTCACCACAGTCACGCATTCAGTTACTATATCTCGTCTCATATCCACCCTCAGTCACATTGTTAATATCAAGTAACCGGAGCAGCAATAAATAACAATTATTCCAATCTGACACTAATTCAATCACTACTTGATCCCTGTGAAACCGCACGGCACTAGCGCTGCTCAGAAGTACTAAAATATTCAAGGGGATGTGGAATCATTTATTAATAGTGTGTGGTTGGTACAACTTGCCCGAGTTGGCAAATCGTTTCTCGTAATCCGACTACACAGAGTAAGCGAGGATTATTTGAAAGATGCAACTAGAATAAAACAAGTAACCCCCATGTGCGCAAATTGCAAATGAAATCAACCAAGTGGGCGGAAGGATTTCAGTAATTGATACAATTGGCTCTTGTGTTTAATTGACCTGAACTCAGTCGGAGCGGGTGTTTTTTACTCTTTTGTGTTGTGCTCTTTTATAAGGTAGCCGAGTTTAATGTGTAGTTTCATTTAATTTTTGATTGCGTGAATTTAGGTTATACAGATAATCTCACGATGGACGGAACATAGGAGACAATATGACTAATTAACCAATGTCCAACCCATTCCCAATGAATAAGGACAAGTAGGTATGAAATGAAGAAATAGTTGAGTTTTCGGTTTCGCTGTTCACGATGACAATAACTATCATCGTGACATACTAATAATTATCAAAGATGTGTATAGGTAGTTTTTTAGAGACCTAATAACAATTTTTCAACAAGGTCTACAACTCTTTCTGCTTTTAATCCGCACACTTTCCAAATAATTCAGTAAATTCGTACTTATTCGACAGGGCCCCTGATTGGAAAGTTTTGGTGTGCTGAATCTGAAGTTTGCTAACAAAATTTCTTGACGGAACATTAAAAAAGTGCAAAAAAAAGTAAAAAATCTATTTTTTTTGTAGTGTTTCGCCTTTAACTCAAAAATTATCAATTTTTCGTGAAAAACTTTTCAATTCAGGATGGAAGTATATAAAATTTCTTACAAATTCCACTTTTTGGGTTTTTTTCTGACAAACAGTTCGTGCTCAAACTCCAAATAAAAATTGGTGTATTTCTGCTGAGTAAGCAAACACGCACTTCTTCACTCCAAAACTCTTATTGACTATTTAATGAAATTCTTGTTTGTCATTGGAGCAGTTTAAATCGAAGAACTCATCTGAGGTTATGTCGATGACTGCTAGTGACAGTGCGATAAGAAAGGAGTATTTGATAGTATCAAACAACACAAAAACGGTTCTGGGCCATTCAGGGCATTACTTGCTTCTTCTTAGGCTAGTGTATTGGCCTCTTCATTTCCTCTATTCCGATCTCTTTTAGGGTTTCTATGCATCCCCGAACAAGTATTGAGGTAACTAGCATTGGGTTGACTGCTTTTATTGCACCTTGGCTATATGAGTATATGACAATGTTTTTTTCTGAACACTCATGCCTTATTAGCTCTTGTACACAATGGTGTATTGCGACGATTTCCGTTTGGAATATCGCCTCATTGAGCCCAGGCTCAATGAGATTTTCATCTTTCGCTTGGTTCCGTTAATGCCGGCTCCTGAACCTTCATCATTTTTTGGGAGGTCCCTCCTTCGAAGCATCCGTCTCCGTTATACTTGTCTTGAAAGTTATATCAGAACTGTATCTGGGAAGTATGCCATCTGATGGCATTCTTGTAACCCGGTCGTTTTTCAACTATTCGTATAGGTTGTTGTAGTCTCTCCCGTTCATACTGCTTATGGGTGCTTGTCCTGACAGGGCTTCACCTTGTATGTATATGTGTAGGGGAGGCAGGTTGAGCAAGGCCTCTAAGGCGGCTGTTGAGGTGATGGCACTCAGACATGCTGGTCTTCGCAGTCCTCCGAGTCGTCGAACCATTCCTATCTGCTTGGTCTTCGGCCACCATACCACCGAACTATACGTTATCATGGGTCATCATTGAGGGTTCACTGTCAGCTGTGCACCACCTATGGTACACCACCTGTCGATTATATCTAGGGCTGACTGTGTAAACTCCGAGGCTGTCCTTGCGAATTTGCCTTTTGCAATAAGCGCGAGGTCGTCGGCATATGCTAGACAATGAAACCCTCTGGAAGATAGCCCAAAGCAGATGCGATAGCGCCCCTCCCTGTGAACATCCCCTGTTTTCTCTAGGTGTTACTGTTATTCCACCGATTACTAATGTAATGACCCTGTTTTTAAAGTTAGCTTTTTTCTATTGGCACAGTAGGAGAGAAACCCCTTTTTCACTAGAGCGTTTTCTATAGACTCGGTGGATGCATTGTTGAAGGCACCCTCAATGTCAATAAATGTTGTCATGGCTATCTCTTTACTTCTGAAGCCCAACTGATACTATTTGGTCTCGATATTTCCGTAGCAAGCCTCCATTCAAAAGTTGTTCACCTGTTTGGATGAAAAGTGTGGTTCTGTGAGCATCTTTATACTTTCCTCGAATGTTGTAGTATAGGCATTGTCATTATTTTCAAGAAACCTACTCTGTTTACACTACCTTCTTTGGCTGAAACCTTATGGATTTTTGAACACGTGATTGTCTTCTGGCCTTACTAATTTCTTCGTTGTACTGCGTGAGTTTAGCCTTGTATGTGGTCCAATATTGGTTAAATTTTACTCTGTTGAAAAGCTTCCGCACCCTACCTCCGAGGGTTTCTAGATTCTCATTCCACCAGACTGTTTTGTTATTTTGAGCCTTTTTTCTCAAGACAGCTTTCCTCGTAGGCTTCGACTATTGCCTTGTCCACTTCGTCTACTGCCCTCTCAAGTCTCTTCCTATCTCGTATTTCAGTCACGGGCCTCTCGAGAGACTCACTGAGTGACGCTGAGTATCGCTGAGTATCTTTTCCAGTGTCTATACTTGACTGAAGTACGCGGTGGGGTAACTAGATCGTATAATATATGATATATATTGATAGAATCATTTGCAATATTTTTTCAAGATTTTTGTTTGAATTTCAAGTTTTGTACGATTTCAAACCTCATTAAATAACTTATGTATGTAATTTTTGAAAAAGTGACCTGTACCTTTATTGTATGATATAATTAAACAATTGAAAAACAATTAAGGTATGGGCAGAGAACTTGGGGGAATTCACTAATCAACTTCAATTCTAAATTAGAGTTTCGTCAGCTGTCAGCTGAAATATGACAATTTACAAGTAATCCTTAAGCCCGAACGGTTCGTCGTAGAAAAAAACTTGTATACCTACTAAAATTTGTAGAAAATTTTAAGCACTTTCATTCTTAAGAGTAAGGTTATAAACGAAAAATTTTTGGTTTTCAACCGCAGAAGAAAGATATTTTTTAAGTTTTTTTTGCATTTTTTTCAATGTTCCGTCACGAAAAGTTGTTAGCAAACCTCAGATTCGGATTCAGCACTCCAAAAAACAAAGAGAATGAAAGTTATCAAAACTACCCCAAAACTTTCTTGGTAGAAATACAATTTGATTAGATTAAAACAGCAGCTTATTCGCATACAAATTAGTCAACGCTACCCATGTTCCGTGAGCTGTGAGAAGTAATGTATAATGAAATTTGGTGCGAATAACTTTATCTATGAGTAATGAAAATCTTGCAGGAGGCCCCTGACAGTAGAGTCGGATTCCTACCGACTAAAACCTCTCTCCTACTTTCATCTTGTCCTTAACACCGGATCCACTTTCGCATTACTTCGATGAAAATAGGGTTAGCATTTTTGTAATTGCTACTTTCTTTCCACCCTTCGTTTCTGATCACTCCATGTCACTTTTGATTTCATCAAGTCTTTCATCAGTTCTTGACATGATTTGTTTGGGTATTTAACCTTCCACTATCTGAAAATGAAAAAATATTAATCCAAGGAAATCTGAAAGTGTAGAAGGGCAAATTATTTATTTGTCCGATAAGTTACTGTGTTCACAAGACTGTTTTCATCGATTTTCCAGCAAGTTTTGATAGCGGAGGCGGATACAGTCCCCGAAACGTCAACGTTTTTCGAAAAACATTAAGTATTTTTTGGGTAATTTGAACTAAGTAATTTTTTTTCGTTTAGGCAAATTCAGTGTAGGATACCTTACTGACAATCATTATAATTTCATTCAAGACAGCAGTCTTGTGAACGCAGTAACTGATCATTTTCAGATTGTGGAAGGTTAAGTAACCAAACAAATCATGTCAAGAATTGAATTTTCTCCACAAAATCAAACTTTCTATTAATTCTTCCATCAAGTTTGATGTAGCGAATGATCCATTGTGATTACGCTGATATTATGTCAGCGAACGACCTTTTGTGTTTTTTGATGAGACTCCATATCCGGCGTCCTCAGCTTCCTGCATCGCACTTTCTTTTCCACCAAATCATGTCAGTTTTTCATTTTTGTGGATGTGGCATAAAAAAAAAACTGCCAGTGGACCACAGTGACGAAAACCCCCTTTTTCGACATTCTGGGTTCACTTATACTCGGAATTAGGCAACTCAAAAGGCATTACGGTTTTGCAGTTCTCTCGATGGTCTCGGTAGAGTCCATCTCCGTTCCAGCCAGACTCTCAGATATTTTAGTGCCTTACACGATTTAAGAATAATACCTGTCCTCTTCGTTGTGAGGAGTACTACTTCTGTTTGTTGCAGATCCAGCACAAGCTAATTTCTTCACATCCAGTTTGTCACTCGTTGAAGGACTGTATCCGCATAGTTCATCTTGTATTTTGGCAGTCACTACATTATGATGTTATCGACAAAGCCATTCAGAGTGAGACCTTCCGGTTATCTCATTTTCAACAGGTCATCATACAGTTGAGGCCAATAAAAAATGGGACAACTCTCATACTTAATCTGATACAGTAGAGTTGTCCAGTTTTTTATTGGCCGCACTGTCCAATTTTTTATTGGCCGCAACTGTACATGAACCCAAAAAATCATGTCAAGAACTAGATTTCCTCCACAAAATCAAACTTTCAATCAATATGTACATGATATTCCACCAAGTTGGGCCCGGTACTAACCCTTGTTGAACTCCACTACTTATTGATCCTTAATATGACTTGCCACCTACCTCTAGTTTTATTTTTCTACCTATTGATAGGAAGCAATAATTCTGGGAAGACTCTTTGCACAGATTTTTTTATGTGCTGAAAGAAAGCTTCTGCTTTTCCGGCAATCTTTTGCACTTCCCTGATAGTATCCTTGTTTTGGTGACCTTCCCTAAAACCAAACTGCTCATAAGATAGATTCTCTGTTCTTCGTTATTCCCCGTTGATTCTTAGAAGAACCAATTGCTCAATCATATTCCCCTTCACATCCAAAAGATATATGGGCCAGTATGATGCGGGGTTGTATAATGGTTTTTTTCATTTCCTCAACGCTTCCACATCTTGGAGAAATTATCATTAGACGCGAAGTCATTATGAACTGCCATAATATATTCCAGGTCCTCTGTGTCCACCAGATTGATGATTTCTTGTAGTACAGGGTCCGAAGAGAGGTCGACCTTCACCGTTCTGATAAAAAGATGAACAATACTTCTTATGAAGTTTCATAGACAAATACGCCTGAAATGGGTTGCCTATCAAAATATGGTCCAAACTATATACAGAGAGTTTCAATGCACGATATGGAAAACTGTTTTATTATTGATAAGAAGTATGTTTCATCCTTTTTTCAGAACGGTGAAGGGCGACCTCGTTCTATGTTATATGTCTAGGTCTAGGAGCTTTATTCCTTTTGAGCTCTTGACAAGCCAACTTCAGCAGATCGATTTAGATTTGAAAAACTTATCATCATCACAATCAAATATCGCTCACCGGTAGACAGGAAAGAGATATTTCACAACTTCCTTTATACTATGTCCACTGTCAGCATCAGTCTGGATGTATACCCAATGATCCCTTTTATTACTATTTTATAGTCATCCCCCACACGTGACAGTACAAAGAGTTTTCCTACTAGTGCTCTTGCTTATACTCTTTTCATTGGTGATTATTCCTGTAGGTGTGGTATCTTCTAGCATTCCTAGTGTACTCTCTTATCCTTCCTATACATTCCTTCTGCAGGTCAGCATTTTTGGTAGACCACTAAACCGATCATCTCTTTGGCATGTTTCATTTACTATTTCGACAAAGGTTTTTGAGAAACCGTTCGGAGACGTTGTGTCCGCGTGTTGTTCCATTCAGGGTCGGACCCATCTTCGACGATCTAGTCTCTTTACTTGCCATCCCTTCTTCCTGTGAGTTCGGTCTGTTCTCTTTTGTCTTCCCTGATCCAGACAATAGAGTTGTTTTCGCTCAATGATTCATTTCCATCACGCATCAAAACGTGATTTTATGTTTGATATCTGTCCTCTATGGCAAGAGTGAGATCCAAAATTGGCAAGTAATTGGAAGGTGGATTTACTTTCCTGGTTGATGATTACTTTCGCTGCTAACTAGTCGGTTATTATTTGTCCTCTACTGTCAGTGAATTTCATGTTACATTGTGTAGACTTCGCGTTGAAATATCCAGCTCCGATCGCACATTCACCGTTGAGCGTATATCAATATTGTTTAATGTTTCTTCAAGGTCATATATTTCATGTTTCCTGATAAGTAACAGTTATAGATGCTGCAGACTTGCTGACAAATGTAAATCCAGGGTGATGCCCTACTATCCTGAGTACTATGTTTTGATCGAGTATTTTTATGGCTGTATTAGCTTAACTTAACGCGTTTCGTTTTGGATCGCTGATAAGAATCACGCCCGCCTTCATTTCCCTTACCGTCCCTATAGCCAAGTCGTGGACTACTCGACTTCTATCAATGGTAATTTGAAGTAGTCGTATGGTGGGTGGTGGACTGGTACTTTCTCATGTTGTGCAGTTTCCTCACAGAACACGCAGTATGATTCATTCTCACACTTGTCTGCTTTATGACCCTCCTTGGTGCATTTAAAGCAAATAAGTGGTGATAACTACCTACTGTGTTATAGATCCACATAACTGAACGTTCGCCCAGTGAAAGAAGCGTTTAGATAGTAAAGTGCTTGGTCTTCCCGATCCCATTCTAAAAAAGATAAAGACTGCAAATAGACTCATGGTGGAGCAAAAATGATTCAACTACTTTTATTTACTTGACAATATATTCCTTGTTGTAGTGAATTAATCGGGTGGTACCGATCAGAAAGCCAACCAACCATGGAAGCGGTTACATCAAAAGGTATATATTCCGGATATTGGGATCAATTATTTTTTCGTAACGGGAACATCACTGGATACGGAATTGAAAATGGCATCAAACGACAAGAAATGAATAGTTACTGAAAAAATGGGACGATTGTAGTTTGAATTCGACATCTCGAGTGTTACCAAATGGGATTTGAAGCCATTCAACCAGAACAAATAGCGGAAGTAAAGAGCACTTAACAAGTAGAAACTTCAAGCCACTTGAAAGAACTAGCACATCAGAACAATCATTGGATCAAAGAGTTATTGAATGAAAACCAAATTGATTTCAATTCTCTTGAAGATGAATACTAAGGTAAAGTGCACTATGTCCATTTTCCTAAATTCTCAAGACAGCTATTTAAAGTGCATATGCTGTTGTCCTCCCTCCTCTGAGTGAAAATGGACTTTGTGCCCATTTATACAAACAAATTGAATGTTCCTTGAAATATTTATATTCAAATGCTGTTTTGAACGAAATAATAGAAACACAGGAATGAAATATATACCACACCAAATAGGGGTAATTCAATCAAATTAGCGCAAACTTTTGTTTTCAAACTTCTTTAATGACCCTAGATATCAAATATAAATGTTTCCAATCCTAACTTCGATAACTCAATTCCAAACTTCATTAAATTATACTCCTGGGGAGAGGAAGATATAACTGACTGAACTGTTTACAAGTTGCTTAAAATAAAACATCAAAATTACCTGAAATTAATTAATGTACTTCAGATGGGAGATGAAAAGTAATCCGATTACTCGGCGTTCCATGACTACAGATGTAAAAATTTACTTTTTTATGAGCTCTTGAAGTTAAATGACGACGAATGCTAATAGCTTCATATACGGTGTCTTTCAAAAAGTTGGCATCATATGGAAACTATTTTTAGGTACAATATACTTTGAAAAACTCGGGCGCTGAGTAGTGATTGAAAAAATGGGGTGCTCGGATATTTTTATTTTTTTTTAAGTAATCCCTTGAATTTTGAATTTCAAAAACTGTTAAACGGAAAACTTCTTTCTTTCCGATTTCACACAAATGCCGCCATATGGAAAACATTTTTATTCTGTATCCATTTGACAGATTTTTTTTTGCGAAATGGTCCATTGCGAGAAACTTTCCTTGAAGGAATTATATAGTGTGTGTCATAATGTTTGCAGAAAAATGGATATATATATTTTTGTGCTTTTGGCATCGTCTACTATGGTCATTAGCCATGTGTTCTGGATGTGACTTGTTACTAACTCCATTCGCCACCTTAGGAGCAGCAATGTTCAACATTAAGGTAACTGTGAATCGTGGAGGATTATTCCCAGTCGGCAACGAGTTTCAATCATTCAAAAAAATAAAAAGGCTCGCGTCAACAGGAAACCGAACCTAAAGCTGGGATCTCTCAGTCACCAGGCGCGTGCGCTATCTACTGCGCTAATCCTCTTAATTTTTATTATCAGAGTCACAAAAAATACGTTATCGTTGATTGTTTTTGCATATTCGAAAACCTATTAATAGATTTTGACATACGTCACGTTACTACCAAAATAGCGGCAATTTGGAAAAATTGTCAACGAATTGACAAAAGTGAGGTTATTCAATTACTTATTTATTTAAATACAACAAGGGCAGAGGCATAGCCTATGTGCCCAGTAAAATATGAATTTATGAGTTTATAAATGATGATGAAATAATGATATATAAACTATCACATGTTTACTGATTTTACAAGAGAGTCATAACGGTTCTTGAAACTGTTTGTACTTGGGGCTGTGACGACATCTGGAGGTAGAGTATTCCACTTCGTGAAGATATTGTTTGTGAAGTATTTTTGACGTTCAGTTGTTAGGAAATAATCTTGAAGTAAAAATAGGCTCGCCAAATCTACAGAGAAGTCATCGTGCAGTATTCGGTATATAAAGATAAAATAAGTTATTTGAGAAAGCTGTTTATAATTAAATTTTAGGCCCACATATGCGGAATTTGTTTTATTGATTGAAAAAACGCTGCTTTTACTGAAAGGGAGCATTATAAACTTATGTAATTGATAAAATGGAACTTTTCAGGTTTGTGCAAAACTTCAAAAACTAGTTTTCACTCTGACTGTTGCTGATGCAATGGTTCATATTTTCCAAATTCTTCTGATTTTTTATACCATTTTAAATTTGAGTAGTCCACATAGAACACTTTTTTGACCGCAATCAAGATTTGTGGAAAAAGAAGGAAAACAATATGTATTTTTGAAAATAATAAAAATTAAGTGGGTAAAGTAGAAAATCTCAATTATTCCAAGTTGTACTGTGGATTACATATTATACTTAATCACCAATTCGTAATAAATTTTTTCAAATTACCGTCATATTGGTAGTCGCGTGAGGTGTTCCAAAATCAATCGATAGGTTTTTTTAATAGATATTCCAGTATAACGCACGTATTCCTGTAATTCCGATAATAATTTTTTTCCCATATATACTGCAAACGTTATGGCCCATACTATATATTTAGGCAAACACAAGATATAGGAATTTGGGTCAGGGATACTGTACCCTTATTTTCGAAAGTATCGAAAAATTTCGTCCGGAGAAGTTGTTGTCAATTGAAAATAATAACCAGATTTGAAATTACATCACTTCTTAGCAACAATTTTTTTAAATATTTTTCTGACACTATACTAATAACTCAAATATACCGTAGAGATCTCTCTCCCAAAACTTTGTAAACATTTCGATACAAAAGTTGGTCTCACTCTTTATTTGGACCAAATTATTAATGCGTGTTGAAAATGGTTGTGATTTTTTCGGCGATATTTAAGTGTGGAGAGAATATGTTACGTTTAGAATTGAATATAAACCCAATATGACCAACACCTCGTATAAAAGTTGAATTCATTAAATATTTTCTTATTATCGATAATAAATACCTGATAGCGAATAAAGAATATTTTGATCATGCACCTGAGCACAAAGTGAACCCAGTAGATCCAACATTTGGTATAAACGTTGTACTCATTTATTTATTGCTTATTCACACTGTAAACTTGATAACAAAAGGATATTTAGATCACACAACATTGATACGTTGACACTCCTCGTTCTATCGTAAACTCTACCAGGAAAACATATAAAAAACGTATCAGCACTTTTGCTGTAAATGGAATACGATTCTCGCTACCTTCAATTTCAATTTTAGTGGACATTCATATCAGAAACCAGCCATTCTTTCGCAGTGACTGTCAGCTATTGCTGGAGTTTTGTTCCTCAAATTTGCTGATATGGGTACTTGTAACTATTTGTTAGGCTTATGATGGCTTGGTCTTCTGTCTAAGAAGCTCCTGTATGATTCCTTTCTGGATAGTCAATGGGAAATCTATAAAATAAGAAAATGTTTTAGGTTATACACTAGCAGGTAGTGTTCGCGTTCGTAGAATGATTTCGTTGAGTTATTACTATAATTGATATGTTATGCCAAATGTTTGGACTACTTACCTTATGTTTGGATATCGTTTCCTTGAATTAAGCTCTTTATATTGATATCTTGAGCCGTTTGCAATTGCTAGGTGAACAGTAAACATAACCTTTGTAGCCAAGTTTGACAGCTGAGCTAACTTTGTTGTGCTGAAGGTCATTGAGCTGTTTCATTTCGATACATTACCGTGGTGCGTTCGCTTGTCGATTCGAGTTGATTCTAGGTTACTTTGTCGGGGTTAATGTTCTATCGGGATTACATTTCATCGAATTTGTAACTAGTTGTGTACTTTAGGTGTACATTGTATGTAAATATAGTATGTAGTGTACGTTAGTGTGTAATTATCCAGCAGATGTTGTGTTGGATTTTATTTTTCCGATGTAGGTGACAGTATAGTGACATCTATGAGAGGTGTTGGAACTTGCCACCATAGTTGGCAACTGTGCACCCTAAGACGGCCACCAGTCACCGGAAGATTAGCTTTGATCTCATCTCCGTCACTTGGCTCTCTGTCGTTTTTGGGCTTTTGGTCAGGCAGATTCTGAAGTGTCGTGATCGTGAATGAAACCACTCTAGCTGGATTGCAGGATTCTTTGAATATTTTTATCATCCTTCATTGGGAATATTCCTGCAAGGCAGTGTCCATTGGTTTTGGATTGAGCAGTTGGTCTGTAGTGATATTTTTGGTCTCAATCCATTATTAGTCTCCTCGAGAGGATTTTTTTGTGGTTATCACCCCGACATCCAGAGTGTTCCGGAGTCCAGTCTCAGGCACGGTAAGTTGAAGTTGATTATGAAAGCTACTACTTTCTCGTCACCTATCCGATGTACATTTCTCCATGTTGAAGTATTTTTTTCTTGTGGTTAGGTTAGGTAAATTAGTGAGCCTTTGTCGCCAAGACCCCACGACCAGCGAAGTCAGTCAGAGGTATCTCACGCGGATCCGTTACTAAGGAAAAACCCCTTGTACAGGGTAAGTGTATTTTTCATAGTGGTGATATTTTTTTTTCTCTAAATTTAAAATACCACTTTATTGTCTCGCTGCAAGTCAAGTTGACTCGTCTAGTCGACTCAATTATGTGGTATCACAGTTTGGGTTCTTTTAAATTTCCATTTAGGATTTATTTCATATAAATATTTCATTATTTCGTTGGTTTTTTTCAACCATTTCACGTTAAAGCAGATACATACCGTTGTTTCTGCTCCTAGCTTATTTTCTGTACTTCAATTAGTTACTTTGACTTACTTATGGGTATGGTATAGATTGTCCCATAAAGAATTTACCGGGACACTAGTTATATTATGTTTTACTTATTATTGACTAAAGAGAAACTAGTGTTGTTATTTTGCAAATGGGTTAGGTTAATTTAATTAATGAACTGGTACAGGTTGTCCCAGTTACTGGATACCTCATCATTGATGAAGTTTATTTAGAAAGAGTACCATTATTATCAACTGGAAGCTCAGATGAATGTAATTGGAGTTAGCAAAATTCTATTTATACGGGATGTCCCAAAACACTTCAACAGGGAACTTGATGAAGTTGGTATTCTATTATTATCACTGTAGGTGTGTAAAGATGTTGGTGGTTTAGGGATGCATCCTTGGGATATACAGGTTGTCCCAAAATGGTGCTCTCATTAAAAGGGTGAATTTCGTTAGCAGGGCAATTGTCAGATAAATTAAATGTTAACTGGGAGGGGAATATTGGTACTGTTCACATGTTGATAGCAATTTCCTTTCCTAGGGTTTTTTTGTTGGGGTTTCGTCTGCCTCATTGGTGGCAACGCTCATACTTGGACGTCCTCGATTACTGGTGGTCCCTTTGCCACTCTATGGTACTACTCGACTACTCGCCTATTCCTAGAACGTCGACTGTGCCAGACTACTACTTTAGGATGGACCCGGTGTCTACAACCTTCGATGGAACATACGCAAGTTTTTAAACAACTTATAGCTTACTAGCTTCAACAAACATATTTGTTTTATTTGCTCATAACTTCGCTTGCTCATAGCTTTTAGCTTTAACCAACTTATTGCTCCCTTGATTATAATTTTGCCTGCTTATAGCTTACTTGCTTCAACAAGTTTATTCACTTCGTTTGCTTATAGCTTCATTGCCTTCTGATATTATAGCTATATTACAGCTTGTATGCTTTATTGGCTGGTAGCTTCACTATCTTATAATTGTATAGTTCACTAACTTACCAGTTTAAACAAGCTTATACCTGCTTATAGCTTCCTTGTTTTATAATATTATGATTATACTATTGCTTGTTTGATATTAGCTGATAGCTTCACTATCTTATAGTTTTATGGCTTACTAGCTTATGGCTTACTAGCTTATGGCTTACCAGCTTATAGCTTACTAACTTAAAATTTTGCTAGCTTATGGCTCACTAGCTTATAATTTTACTAGCTTATAGCTTACTAGCTTATAATTTTACTAGCGTATAGCTTACTAGCTTATAATTTTACTAGCTTATGGTTTACTAACTAATGCGTAATTCTTTTTTTGAGACCCTCTTGTCAAGCGGAAATGGAATGCGTTTATTACTATATGCCTGTATTTGAAATATATATATGTATATATATATTGCGGCCTGCGCTTGAGCTCTCGCGACGCCCCTCTTAATCAATTCCCTCGCAAACCTTTCGATTTCTGCGCTGCGTTCTGGTCCTTAAAATTATGCTTACTTGGTGGTAGTTTTAGTATTACAAGCGGTGTGTTTGTGCTTGTGGATTTGCGTACCACCTAAGTAGTGGGAGTTATTTGAATCGATTAATGTTGGCCTGTGTTAAGATAGTGTATAATTGCTGAGGATATTTCTTCCTAGTGCTTCTGTTTATCAATTGCTACACTGCTTGAGAATTCGTTTTCGCTATTCGGTTTTGCTTATATTTTGCATATTTTATGTATATTTGTATATTTCTTACCAAGTCCTACAATGAACAGTCGCAGATAGATCGGTTGTTGTGACGTGACTTTGAATAAATTGTAATACATCTCAAGTGTTTTTTTATTTCTTTACCATTTGGTAGGTTGATGGTATAGGTTTATTGCGGTAGGTATTTGTGGGTCAACAAATTTACCTGGCGCCCAAAACAAGATCTTATATGCATATCCCGAACTCCCCTTCTCCACTGAAGTGTAGCCGCAAATACCAGCTTGACAATTTGTTTGTTTGGTCAAGTTCATGTGTCTAGCATTTAGGTAGGGCACAAATAACTACCATAAAGAATAATTTGAAGCAAATAAGTGATTGGATTATTGTATTCAAACTGAATAATTAAAAGGAGAGTGGCATTCTGTTTTTCTGATGGCTTTATTATTTCCTTTTTCTATTTCTATTTAGCCGAATGATGCTATAGATTCACAATCTGTATTAAAAGTCATTTTTTTTATTTTTAAAAACATTGCCATAGCAACTACGTTCTTCAAATACATCACTTGGTTATTGTTTGATTTCAGTTGTTAAAAACCTGCCTGACAGAGCAGGTCTTGGTCTGTCAGTTGTAACTGATGACATCAGAGAAATCCAATTTTTTTTTTCAATATGAGTTCGTAAAGACGAATTACGGTATGTTACCCGTATATAAACCCCTCTAGAAACTTGTTTGTCAAACACTCGTTCCGTTACACTGCGCTGGTGTTTAAAATACCCTTAACTAAAAGGGTATTTATAACACACGTTAGATATAATACATTATTTTTGAAATTGCACTGTGCTTCTTGAATTCTATATTGAGATTAAGAGGGACTGCCAATGAAAATCTTGTTAGATATTTAAAACCTGTTTAATTATCTATATGGACCATTTAATTTGATTCCATAGCATACCCCATAAAATTGTTGAACGTCGAAAGCCTTTTAAAGCTTATCCACCAATGATAAGATTTGAAAGAATTTTTTTATGTACATAGTAATAAATATTGTTGGGATAGGTGAAATGCTGTTTGATCATTTATTGATTGATTGATAACTTTGGCAACATTTCAGTACTGAAAAAATACTGTTGACTACCAGTTTTATTATTTTTGTATTTTCAATACCGTAAATAGAAGATGTAAATTTAAAGGACCGAAAACTTGCAAGTCAACTTTCGATTGAAAATTAGGCCACACTTATTATTCACTTATGATCTACTTTAAGTTTTCCTACAACCCACATACTGCTGGGATTTCTTTTAAATCAAGGATGATTGGCCACGGCCTATTAGTCATCTGATATTTTGAGAAAATTAATATGTGAACTGCAACTCAATTGTCTGGCTTCGTTTTTCGTCATCTACTGAAAATAAAAACTCAATCTCAAATTTTATGAGCGGAATCCGCTGAAAAGCAAATCATCACCACACGATCAAAAAGTTCCTTCTCCTCCATGAACATCCTTCCGAACAAATAGATCGAAGAAATATTACTCGAAAACGCCACATGTACATTAGGCGTTCCATCTGAGAGAATTTGTCTCTCCTCAACGATGCAGAACAAAGTATATTTAAACTGGATCATTTGCATAAATCATTATTTATTCTGTTTTTATATCCTCTTGTGCTACAGTATATCTTGCATTCGGTTTATTTCAGAGCTGCTCAGACCGTTATAAAACAAATCTTGTCACAATCAAAGGACAGGAAACATGAGAGACATTTCTGTGTATGTAGAGCAAATCCACTTAGATGTTGGAACAATGCTAGTGTAATCTAGTGGATTATTCGTGTTCAGGTATTTGACATCTTACAAGGTTTATGAAGTATATGGGTATACAATGACAAACGGGGTGGAATGGACAGATGTATTTAGAGCATGTTTCAGTTTCTTGGTGAACCTCTGTTCGAAAAAATTACTTACTCGTTTGAATATTTCTATTCCAGGGTCCTGCTGACAATGTGTTTTTGGATGCATAATTCCTGACCTTAATTAATTCATACGAAGGATACGTAGAGGAAACCCACATATACGTTAGAACAATGCTTGTATTCTGGGGAATTATTTGTCTCCAGGTATCTGGCAAACTACAGGATTTATAGGATAATAGACATGAACAAATATATACGAGGATATTCAAACAACATATTATATGTTTAAGATGCAGTAAAACTCAAAGTTTTACTGCATCTTAAATCTATACCACTCCACTTCGAGACACTATGGACTTCTACCACAGGTTAATATTATATGTGTTAAAAATATACTACAATTCCAACGTATTTCTTTGTTATACTCCTCAAACTGCTCCAATGCGTATTTGATACTTAATATGCCATCAATTGATTCAAAATTAAAATGAGTTCAACTAAAATGAAATATTGAAATTGGCCTAATAAGACAGGATCACCTGTCAAATACTATATTATTCAAAACTAATCATTTATAAAATTTACCCATTAATTTGAATTTCCCAATAAAATTGTCAAATTGGAACATTTTAATGTAACTTTTCGCTTTGCCATTTTTACATACGAAGCCATGGAAGCAAATGAAATGAATTGTCCACATAAAGATAACTGAACAGGTTGTGAATAATTTTCATTGACAATCCCACAGTGACAGAGTGTAATAGTTCTCGGGCCCGATACCTATAAATAGTTATTTATGCAACAAGTGCAAAAAGAGTTTATTGCACTCGACGTGTAATTGTCCAACGAGGCCATCAGGTACGAGTTTCATACAATATTTTTTCAACGTTCATGCAAAAACCAGAAAATATTTGATTTAGGTGGCACAAAACTGTCAGGAAGACATAGTTTGTTTAAATTTATCTGCTAAAAGTAATTCAAAAACATTTTGTATAATTCAGATGATATTCGAAAGAAATAATTTTATTTTTAACAAATTGCATTTTTTAGTAATTTCATAGTCCATTATATAATGAATATGATGACACATGCAACTATTTAAAACGTAATACAATTTCACAGAAAATGGGCTAAATTTGGCGTCGATTTGAAAGTTTATGCCTGTCATGATGACAGAACGCTATAGTAGAATGACAGATGAGTGCAATAAAGAGACAGTTTTTCCACCAAGTATAGTTCAATAAAGTTTTGTTTTTTGCATGAACGTAGAAAAAAATAATTATCACCTAACCGTTGAGATTAAGTATATCTGTTCTTTATGTCAAGTCGGACAAGTTTTTCTTTGAGGCAGTTCTCGATAACGGGGATTTTTTTTTTTTGGATTTCTCCAAACTTACTGATAAAATCAGACGTGGAACGATCTGCGGGTGAAAGACAAATTTTAGTCGATATTTTCCATAATGAATGTAACCTCCTGGGAGGGATTCACGTTGGAAAGGAAAAAATTATCCATTGTTAATTGAAAAATATAATTTTTTGCAAATTTTAATACCCACGATAGAAATAAAAAGTTTTTTTCTGAGTTTGCACAAAAATTCAGTAGGTAAAATTTGAGCAAATCAGATATAATATTCAATCATAATTCATTATGGGCCTAAATGAATCAAGTTTTTCTGTACCCGCTGTTTTTTAATTCGTGAAATTTCCGGGATCGATAGAAAATGATGAAGAAAACTTTGTTATCTGAGGTTTTTATGTACATATCCCGACTATACAGGGCCTTGGCAATAAAATGATCAGCACGCTTTTTGAGAAATCACCATATTTTTTCGTCGACTGTAAAATGAAAAATGAGCGAATTTAAAAACAACGAGTACAGAGAAACTTGATTCAGTTAGGCCCAAAATAATTTGGAAATGGATGTTATATCTGATTTGTTCAAATTTTGCCTATACTGAATCTTTGAGCAAACTCCAGCTAATTCTATAGGAAAACCTTAAAAAATTGTAAAATTACATTGTTCATTTTTCACCTTCGTATATCAAATACTACCACTAACTTCAAAAACCAAGGGAGTTACTGAGATTTTAGTCGAGCGTCGGGATAAATCTTATAATATCCTTAGTTGTTCACAAGGAAATCTTGAAATATCAGTTATAGCTCATTATCTCTCAAAGGAAGCAATTTTCGAAAAAACATGTAATCATCTTTTTTATGGAGATTTTTACGTCTACCATTTTGTTTTCATACATTATATCGACATTTCCAACCCCTTCCAAGTTATTGATTTCCCAATCTTTTCTGGAGTTTTCCCCACGTTCGCGTGCAGAACATTTTTTTTCTTGAAATACTCTGCAAGAATCATTTTGTGTCTGGTTAAAACCCCTGGATATTGTGCTAATATTGGAATGTGGAAAATGCTATGCAATATATACAGGCCACACCGGTCTACGACAATAAAATAACAAAATAAGTAAAGATCACCTTAAAATCCTACTTACATATAGTAAAGGAAGAAAAAGCAATTTGTTGGAAAAACCCATAATATAGAACCCTTCATAAAAAACTGAATTTATGTAGGTCTCCACTTAATAGTCTCCACTCTCAGATTTATATAATTGGATTCCCTGTACATTAATTATTTATCAGCTTTTCATCCACTTTACCTATAAATTACTTATACAAACCCGTTTTAGATTTCAAATCTGTTAGTCCTTTAGTAGGTATACTCGATAATGAGATAAAACCCTAATCCGGTCGTAACAATAAAATACTTAGTAGAAATTGGATAAAAGTATTTTTTCTATTTATTTCATTAAGGTGATCATGAATTTCTATAGAATAAACAAGTCATCAATTACAAAAATTACCATTGGAAATTTTTTCAGATCCATATTTTTCAGGTTAACTACACTGCACTTCAATCTTTTTCATGATATTAATGATGTCTCGGTTATTGCAATTGTTTTCAATTCACGTTTCTGAAAAATATTATACTTCAGTTCCACGAGCTCCTTTAATGAACCAATATATCCCACCAGATTCCGCCAACTCGACTTGCTGCTCAACTGTAAGTCTTTGAGTTCTCCTTAACGAGCTACAAAAACAATAGTAATTTAAAAACGTATTAATTGAATTCGCGAAGCAATTTCAACCGACTTCGAAACATAGCAAGGATGACAAATGACTGCCGTAACCATTAGCTACGTCTGCTACGCCTGCCGAGTCTGTGACTTTTCGAATAATTTTATTTTGTCTCTCAGCATAATTCAAATTAATAAACGTCAGCCATGTTCACACATTCAACTGTCTACCTACGTTAGTGCGGGAAAATATAACAAAAAATATTTTTTTTCGGAAAAGTTATTACATATCTATGTTGATGTTGTTTTCACATTCTTTCCTTCAATAGATTAGTTCTTTTGGGCATAAATGATTACAAACATGTATCAGAGATGCTCCCACCTAAGATTAATTGCTTCTGAAAATGCTGGCGTTATTGGCGAAAGATTCGTTGATTTTAAGTGTTTGACATCCATAGGCCAAATGGTCTGGAACAAAAACAATTCAAAACAAGCAATGACCTAGCAACAAACAAGGCGGAAATTTCGTTTTATCACATACGTTCTAACTATCAGGAACATCTCAACTGAAAAAGGGCGTATTTTTAATTCACCAAACTGGTGTGGTGGAAATGTAGAAGGTCCATCAAGTCGTTTTCATATTATTGTGGTGGAAATGGTGCTCAAACCATTTTCGTTTTTTAATTCAATAGGTTGATCCACCAATTCCTAAATTTTCCACCAAAGGTTGATGAGTTTGGTGGATGGATTACCCAGATAACACATGGACATCCAGTGGATATCCAGTGGACATCTGTTATGGACATAATGGACGTACTATGGACGTCCAGTTTTTATCCAAAATATATTCCTTGGACGTCCAATGTATGTTCGTTGGGTACCAACCTGTAAATCCATAAGATATCCTTCGAGGATATCCATAAGATATCCCAAGAGAATATATCCTTCGTGGATATCCATACGATATACTTCAAGGATATCCATGAGATATCCCAAGAGTATATCCATTAGATGTGCTTCATGGATATCTATACGATATGCTTCATGGATATCCATAAGATATCCCAAAAGTATATTCATGAGATATTCTTCGTAGATATCCATACGATATGCTCCAAAGATATCAATGAGATATCCATAAAATATATCAATAACGTATCCCATATGATACATGGCAGTCCAATGGATATCCACTGGAAATCAATCATGGAGTGCAGGAATAGTATGTATATCCAGTTTATATCCAAAGGATATACTATGGACGTCCAATGGATGTTTGGGAGGTACCAACGTGTACTTACATAAGATATCCTTCCATGATATCCATAAAATATTTTTCCATGAGATATCCTTCATGGATATCCATACGATATGCTCCAAGGATATCCATAAGATATCCCTTAAATATATAGTATGACCAGGTGGACCTGTACAATTCTCCAATAATTAACTATCTCATTGGTAGCAACCCAACGACTCCCAGATGATTACAATTCATAGAATTAATTGTTATCATTTAGTATTGTAATCAATAGTTTGTGCTTGGTTCTCTTCAATATTTAAATTCCATCTAATATCTGTTTATATTTTGTAAGGAATAAACAAAACGAATTTCCTCATAGACAAGTTCTTCGGAACTTTTTTGAGTATCTCCTTTGTTTATTGTACATTGACCCGTTGATCTAGTAAGGTTATGTTTATGATCCCAGAGTCACAAAACAATTATTGTTATTTGCTCATTGAATCAAAATGAAATTATGTCAGAATTTCTTCAATTCCAGATTTTGTAAATCAAAAATGAGATTCGAAATCCATATCACTGTATTTTGTAATCATTGCTTTGAAGTAATTGGTCAGTTTAACGTATTTTCTCGGATATCATAAAATCCCAAAATTAGTTAATCGTCGGATGAAGTTGACTCAGAGAAGGAAGATGATTTAGAACATTGTTTTACCAATAATATAGAAGAATACTCACATCTCAACAAAAGTAATAGTACTTTTTGATTCTATTTTTGTTTTTATTCAAATTTCAAACGTCAATTTCAGTTGTGAAGTATGATTTCACCACAATAATACCACGAAGTCGTTTTCATATTACTTGTTGATATGAGGTGGGTTTCATGAGAAATAGCGTGGTCCATCATCCATCCACCATATTCCAGCTCAACCTCACCAGGTTGGTGAATTAAAAAACACGCCCAAAATGATAGCAAACCTAACCTTTGCGATTGTTTACCTCTGCCAGTCATGAGGGTATTATTCCATTCTGTCTATATACAAAATCCACCTGTTATCAATTTCATCAATGATTTCAAAGCACGGGATATTTGGTAAGCAGAAATAGAGAAACTAGTCAGATACAAAACAGAAGAAATCTCTTTTCCTCCAAACGTACCTTCGGAATGAAACCATTCAAACAACCTTCAAATATCACAACCGATACGTTTATACATATAAAAGCAAACATTATTTTCTGTCTGTAGGAATTTACAGCGCAATAATCCTGAAAAATGTCCCGATTAACCTGTGTGACGGTACGCAAATCTACTACCACATATATCTGAAAATGGCCTCTTGGTCGGAATTCACCCACTGTTCAGATTTCAATTCTCCACTTTCCTATTCAGTTCCTCCTTGGCAAAAGCTTTCATAAATGGAATTTTTCATCACTTGTCCTTGCGAGTTTTTCTGCTATATAGACGTAGTGCATGAGAGACAACCTCAACGTCAAACCACAAACAAACTCGATTGTTCTTGTCTCTAGGAAGAAAAACCTAGAGACCAACAGAGCTCTTCGAATCTTTGGTGAAAGCCTTCAGATGATGGGAGAAACAAAGTATCTCTTTGGCTATACACAGCAACAGTAAGGCCCTTAATAACGTATGGAGCCCTGCTGCGGTGGCTAAAGCTTGAACGAGTGACAACCAGAGGGATTCTAGCTAGTTGAAAAACACTGGCCATGCTTGAAGTCACTGGTGATCTGTTCAGCATATCCTCCATTATCTTAAAAGTGAGTCTGAACCTTCCTCCATTTGCATATTATATCGGAGACGAGGATAAGTGACTGGAACAATGGAGAGGCAACAAATTACTGTCAAGAGGGCAAATTTGGTACACGGGTGGATCGAAGATCAGAGCAATATATTAATCTAAACCTTGGCACCCAATGTTACGCCGAGGTTATGACTATTTCCGTTTATACGAGAGAATTTCTGAGGAGAGGTCCTAGAAACAAACCCATAGTCATTCTCTCTCAGTTTTCTTCCTAACTAGTTTGGGATACTCACAAAAACCTCAACGAGTTACGAATACAGAACAAGGTTAAAAAGGTCACAGGGGCATCCAGTGGAATGAGAGCGCAGAGTCTCTAGCAAAAGCGAGAGCAGCAACAACTCTTATCGGACCGGAACCATCCAGTGGATTCCCATTTTGGGACATCAGGCAGAACATGAAAAACTAGGTTGGGAACCATCACCAATCTTCCTGGGAAAATGCCTTAGGCAATACTTACGGTAAAATTATAATGATAAGGCCAACCGACCGGCCATTAAAAAAACGACTCAAAATCAACCAGAACTATCTTATGGAGGTAGTAGGACTACAAACAGAAAACTGTCACCTGGAAAAACAGCTGTGTTGGGGATACACCACACTAACCACACCACACTAACACTGCGGGATTTGTGATGAGGAGGAAGCCTCCCACATAGTGTTCAAATGCGAAGGCTTGGCTTGGATGAGGATATATCTTCGGACAATATATTGAAGAAGTTATCATCCCACGAAGAAACCTCGTGAGAACTCCATGAGTGCATCAGGAAATCTATAGTTCTCACTAGATAGACCTGACAGCAGAAAGCATCTGAACGGAACTACCTGCTCCTAGGCTGAAAGTCAGTCCACCCAGCAATAATAATAAATAATATTATTCATTCCCAAAACAACTATTTTGCTAAATTCGACCACAAAGCTATACTTTTTTAGTTTTTGATCCTGGGGCATGTCTTCTATATAAACGCTAGAAAAGTGTCCTTCTAACACCTACTTGCAAAGTGATAGTGACAAATTTCACAGATACGGAATAGAATTTTTTTCACTATTTCATCACATTTGTGGCAAATTTTCCCGTACTATATCTCGGTATACCTAATTTACAGCATTCGCATATCTGCATATGGTATTTTCGTGGTGTTCATAAAATCTGTCGTTGTGTGTGTGGAAAGTGCGCGATAAGATGTCACTGAAATGTTATTTTACGATACAACAGGCGTCTGTCGTAAGTGGTTATAAGACCGTGAAAACATATGTTCTTATTAGTTTTAATTAAAAGGGTTCATAAAGGATAACGAATTGGTCGGATTAAAGTTTTTATGACTTCATCAAACCTGTCGGGGTTATTGGAGAAGTTTTTACGTTCACTGAAATTGAAATGCCAAAAAACAGCTGAGCATACGTGAACCTATCAACTTTTGGTACGGTGAATGGGATGTTTCGTTCTATTGGATACTCTTCCTTTTAAAAACAGTTGAAAACGGGGAAATATCATTTCATGATATCAAAACATTTTTTTTCATTTTTCATAATATCTGAAACAAATTGAGAATGAAGGAACACAATTTTAATCGCGAGATAATTCCAGTAAAACAGAGGACTAGGTATGTCGAATAGTTTTATTTCCCAGAGGAAAATTGATTTTCCTGCCACCCCCATAGAAAGTACACACTTTCTTTCTTCAAATTTGGGAGGAAACTCATATTTTTAGAATAGTACAACTCGTATTTTTTTTTTCATATGGTTTTCTACCTCTGTTTCACTGGAAGTACCCAGTGACCACTTTACCTATCCTTGGTGTTGACTTAACCTCTATGTCAGGTTAAGTAAACAACTTCTCACTACATCATATAAATCATATTAAAAAAATCACAACTGTTTATCCGCGATGGCTTATTAACCACTTGTATACATATAAACAAAAATTTGCAGAACTTTCAATGGGATATTTTAGCATATTTTGTTAGATGTGTTCAGTTAACTCCTTCTGACCCCTACATACTTGGGTGGAAAAATTGTTTCAATGTTTTCACCATACGGCGATATGACTTCTGCCAAGAACAAGTTGTTTTGAAATTCTTGATGGGCAGAGTTGAAATTTTTTCAGACTCACCATCTTTGTCATTGTCGCTTCTTCAGTTTTTCTATTATCGCTGCTTTCTAACTTGTTCTGTATCGGTAATAGAGCACTATCAGCTGACGTCACAACATGGCGGTCATGGGGGGACAAACAAAGCATTTGACATTTGATGAATTGATTATCACAATGATGCAAAGAACTTTTTCCTAGGAAATCACTTTTCGCAGAAAATTGACCAGAAAGATTCACGTAGCCTCATGGATAATGGATTGGTCCAATGGGTTTGTTTTTATTCAGTTTGGTTTGTTTGTCCTCCTATTACGTTGTTCCGCAACTGTCATATTACGTCACTGACTGTACCATATTTCTTAACGTTCTCCTGTAATATCTTCATTATATTCAGGCTTGTTTTCAAACTGCTTGGTCTCGACTTTTTGTAGTAAACTAGACCAGCTTGTTCTACTCCATACTACGTAGTATATCAATCAAGCAACAAGGAACGCAATGATATGATAATACCACGCACTACTGTGCGCCTCTCCTGTTACCCCACCCGACGCATCAACTTACCACGTGGCAATGCGACACAGGTCACACAGCTCACATCGATATCCCTTTCTCAAGCGAGTCGAGGAGAAATTGTAATGCTCTCTCAACATTCAGCAAGCTCTTCTTTACGCTCTCATGAAACCATCATACCCAAGATGAAAACTTTCCGATACTGTATAGCTTGTGAAGTAAATTCTTGGGTGAAAACTTACTGTCGATGGAAACGCCTACAAAAAACAAACAAAACCATTTTTTTTTAGTTGTGATGAATGGCAATATGCTCATGCACTCTACTACCGAGAATGAGATACTTAAACAGAAGATAGGAAAATCTGTGTAGTAAGCGTCCTCACCTTATTAGCGCAAACCGAAAATGGACGCGGGTTCTATATTGCACCCAGCGCCAGTACTGCATGATGTTTGTCAGATATCAGATTTTTTAATATTAGTTGGTCAGCAATGAGAAATCCTCACTGTTGCCTACCATATTTTCAACAATAATAATCGTTCTTTTTCGTGAAAGCGACAAGGCGGCATCTGTTTTTCATCTCTGCTCTATTTTTCACTAACTAATACTACTCGAACTGAACGGTGGCAATTATTTCCCACGCAGATGAGGCACAACTACACCTCCACCGCGTCGCTATTTATTATTTCAAGATTGTAAATAAATTACAAAGCAAACCAAGTGATAAGAGCCGCGCTCATTTCGAGTTGTGAGGTCTCAGTAATAACGCATTGTGCATTCTAAATAGGTTCCTACAATCAGACAGCAGATATTCGTAGTCCTCCAAGGAACATAAATCCGAAATCATTATAATAAAACCATTCAATAATCAGATGTATATCAAAATACGTATACCAAGTAAACTCCATCAAAATTTTTGTGATCGGTCAACAATTTGAGCCACCGGGATAGAGCTCATGGCATTGGATATCTTTTATTAATTATCAATTTTTAAAAAATTTATCATCAACATGAAAACCATGATAATTGTTCTATCAAAATCTCTTTTTTTTTTTGTTTTCTGGAAGCTATTATTCGAAGGCTCAAGTAACGATAATGTTGAAAAATCAGATATGTAATTGTGGTTTTCAAATTTTTTATGAACACTGTAAGACATTGAAAATAAAACCTCAATTTTTTTTTCTTCATTCAAATATGCCTATCGGATTGTATTTTCATTATTGAAAGCTACATAATATAGATTTTCTTGAAATTTCACGCCCATTGTTCAAATAATTGTTATAAACAAAGGCATTGTTTATAGGTCCAAAAATCATAATTTATATTGCTCTTTCATAGTATGTAATAAACAAATTGTTCAAAATAATAAAAATTTTGCGTTATATTCTTTTTCACTTGTATAAAATGAAAGAGATATAACCATTCTTGATTTTTTGGGTTTATGACCTTCCACAATCTGAAAATGAAAAAATGTTAATCCAAAGAAATCTGTACAAGTGTAGAAGGGCAAATTAATTAATTTGACCGATAAGTTACTGTGTTCACAAGACTGCTGCCTTGAAAGAAATTAATTTTTGTCAGTAACGTACCCTACACTGAATTTGCCTATCTGAAAAAATGAGATCGAATTAACAAAGAATATTTCTCTTTTTTTGAAAATTGTTGACGTTTCGGAGGCTGTATCTGCCTCCGTTATAAAAACTTCTTTGAAAGACGCTGAAGAAACTGAATTTGAATTGCGGTTTTGGAAATAAGATCTTTCTTTGACAGAGTCAAATGAAATCTGTCAGATTTCTTTGGATTAACATTTTTTCATTTTCAGATTGAGGAAGGTCATAAACCCAAAAAATCATGTCAAGGATCGGATTTCCTCCACCACATCAAACTTTCAATCAATAGATATAACCATGTCACGACTAAGTTCAAAAGTGAAATATATTCAAAATTCTCAAAGAAAAAAATGGTTCGCATAAAACGACACATGGTTGTTTTTGTTTTATTTTGTACATTTGAAAAAATATATAACACCATAATATATTCATTTATAACAATTTGTTTATTTAATGAATAAATAAAAATTAGCGAAATTTTCTCAGAATATGGAACAGCAATAATAAATTATCTTTTTTTTAATCAGAAAACGGTTCCTCAATATTACTTTTTAACAACATTATAAAATTGATAATTAACAAATGCTTAATAAAATTTCTGACGTTTTCAACGTGGATCGTTTCTTTAGCTTTCAAAGAATAGCTAAGAATTATCAGGGATTTTATGCTAAGCCTCTTAAAAATCGTTAATTATCGAAAGCATAACTAAGAAGAAAAAAGTGGTATTTTTTTGACGACAGCTCACTTTTTAATCATGTAATTGGAAAGTACGTATTGTTTTTCAGGGCGTTTCTTGCTCTTTTTGGGCCTTTTCTCTGACTTTAATTTCTGCAATAGTTTTCGAGATATTAATGGAAAACCAAACCCCTTTTCTTGTTATTGAATTGTTCATGAAAATTTATAAATTTTGTAGGTAATTTTTATAAGCACAATATTTTTTTATACTTTTTTCTGTATGCCATTTCTAATTGAATGACTCATCGCATATTTTTTTCGGTCCATCCCGAAAAATACATTTTCAAAAAGCACTATTATGTAGAAAATGGTACCCAACCGACCGACCTAACAAGTTTTTGATTCTCGATAATAAATATGAAAATAATTGAAAATGGAAATAAAAGAATAAAAAGTTGCCCTATCTGATGATATCATAAAAAAATGCAACTGTCGTCTAATTTCCACTGAGACTTTCATTTGTTACGACCGATTTCGGCTCATTAAACCATTATCCAGTAAGCTATTACGTAGTATCACATAATTTTTTCAATATATGGAATAATCGTATATGGAATAATTATGTCCGCTAGGTAGTTTAATCAAAACATTGCCTGAAATATCCAGTGGTTACCTGAGATATCCAGTGGTTACCTGAGATAACAAAACATACCCGAACTATCAAAAACATCAACACATTATCTAAAATTAACAAAACATTATTCAATTCCCATAACATATCAAAATATTACTGAATAATAATCCAAAATAGATTTCAAACTAGTTATAAACATTCATGAATTAAAAGAAAGAGAGCTGCATAGTTGTTCATTGTTCATGTCTTTCTTTATTCATTTTGTGGTTTGTTGCTTGTAGATGTCCATATATAGCAGATTTTAAATGTGATAACATGTGCTCACGGTACCTTATGGTAAAGTTTCTACCGGTCTGGCCTGTATAGGCTGCTGAACAATCTTAACATTCCGGTCTATAACTATAGTCTATAGACTAGCGTCGCTATTTATTATTTCAAAATTGTAAATCATTTACGAAGCAAACCAAGTGATACGAGCCGCGTTTATTTCGAGTTGTGAGGTCTCAGTAATAACGCAATGTGCATTCTAAATGGGCTCCTACAATCAGACAGCAGATATTCGTAGTCCTCCAAGGTTTTATTAGTTGGTACGCAGTCGGCGAATCCAATAAATCTTCGTAAAAACGGCTTGCTGTTCTCGTATAACACAGTCGATTTGGAAATACGGCGCATCCGAATCATCAAAGAAATTTTCTCGGAAATGGGCTCCATCTCAGGCGGCGCGTTACGTTATAAAAAGTTGATGAGAATGTTGGCAGACTTTCCGTTTTTTGGGATGAGAAAATTGAAATGAAATAATGTTGAACTGTTCATTGGCGTTTTATATTGAAATGAACATAATGTGAGTATCTAATCGTAATAATAATCGAAGAATGGAAAAAGGCCAGAAAAATCTTCACAAACTAACTTTTATGTTAAAAAAGCCTGAGGTGCTTGATGTCAGTTATACAGTGAGGACCAAACGTCCGTCGCCCCCTCCCCCGTAACTTCTTTATTTTACATATTACAAAAAAATATTCATATAATACTCAAGTTATGTAAGGTTTCATTTGATCCCTTCCATGTATCGAGAATGTTTCATTTATGCAGAGAGGACACGCTGTATATCATTGCATTATTAGATTCTACGTTAAATTTTGAACAAGTTTGATTGAAAGTTTTATATATCAAAGAAGTTGATAGTTTTGGAATTATGAACACTTTTACTTTTGCACCAGTTCAGTGAGAAAACCCTAACAAATGGAACACAATCAATTTCATTTTCCTATTCTCACTTTTTGAAAGATATCTAATGTTGCGTACTGCTGATTGGCACTCTGAATATGGTACTTACCTCGAAAAGTAGTATGAATGAAACCGTAGCTGATGAAACTAAAACATTTTATTTATAAATGACGTTTAAGAATCATTGAAAACTGAAGAGGTATTTTAATTCATAACTTAAACGGTAATTTTCTATCTATTTTAAAAGATGTTCGACATGTCCACCCTACATTCCTTGGCACATTAATAGTTGGGTTGGTAACTCTTTTTTAACATTATATAAGGTTTGAGGTGTAATTTCTGAACTCAATTCGATAAATTAATGAAGTAGGCTATTCACGCTAGGCGCGTTAATTTATCCATGATAACGAAAAACCAACTTTTATTTATTTTCGCCAAATGATATGGCTCGTTCAGTAGGAGACAAAGTTGAAGCCATTATCATATTTGGTGAAGATAAGCGAAATTACCACGCTGCAATTCTCAATTTCAATAAACGGTTTTCGGAACGTCCAATGTGTCGATAATATCTGCAGAAATTGATGGCAAAATTTAACCAAACAGGAAGCGTGAAAGATGCTTCAAGATCTGGAAGGCCGAAAATAGTTTCGGAAGATGTTGAAATTCAAGTTGTAGCTGAAATGGTAATTAACCCGCAACTATCAACTAAGCAAGTAACTGAGACATGCAGTGTTTCTAAAACATCAGTAAAGAGGATTTTGAAAACTAATAAATTCCATCCTTTCAAAATAAAATTTTTGCACCAATTGGTTGAAGATGATGCGAGACCATGGCAGAAAGGATTGTAGCAAATCATTGTTATTTGCAACACATCTGTTTTAGCGATGAAAGCCATTTTTATCTAAATGGATGTGGGAATACCCACAGATATTGGAGTGATGAGAATCCCCATTAATTCCGCGAGGGGTATACTCAATTTTCTCAGAAGATTAATGTTTGGGCCGGTATTTCAGGTGACCACATTATAGGTCCCAAATTCTTAAAAGAAAATTCATATGGTCCCAGATACCTTCAAATGCTGCAAGACACAACAACTCCCAGTATCAATGAGATTGTTGCGCAAAACCCACATGAATTTTACTTGGATGTAACATTTCAACAAGATGGAGCGCCACCACAATAGGAGGTGAGAAATTACTTGAATGAAAGGTATCCAGGTAGGTGGATTGGACATCGAGGTCAAGCAGAGTGGCCAGCTCGATCACTGGACCTCACCCCTCTTGATTAATTTCTTTGAGGCTATATGAAATCTTTAGTTTCAAAGACAGTTTGTGGGCCGTTAGATGAACTGCATATTAGAATTATTGAAGTGTGTTCTGAAATAAAACCTCAAACATTGTATGATGTTAGGAAAGAGTTTACAATCCTACTATTTATGTTTCAAGAAATACAGGGTGGACATATGGAATATATTTTGAAATAGATAAAGTCTTACCGTTTTAGTTATGATTTAAAATGCCTCTTCAGTTTTTAATGAATCTCAATCTGTATTTCTGGACAAGTTATTTGTTAAAAAAATGTTTCAGTTTCATTAGCTATGGTTTCATTTATACTAACTTTCTATAAGACTCAAAAACTTAAACAATTGTAAAATTTTACGAGGTGAGTACCATATTCATGGTAACCATCAGCAGTTAGCAACATTGGATAGCTTACAAAAAGTGAGGATAGGAAAGTGAAATTCATTGTGTTCCAATTGTTAGGGTTTTCTAACTGAACTGGAGCAAAAGTAGTCGATAGTGTTTATAATTCTAAAACTCAACTTTTTTGATATAAAACCTTCAAATCAAACTTGTATATTATACAAGGTAATCTATTTGAAAAAATTAACTTCTTTGTCGCTGCGTTTTTTCGAGATACTCTGTATAAATGAAACTTAAACCATTGAAGATATCGGATGAAACCCTACAACTTATGTAAGTTTTACTCGTTCATTTGTAATATGTAAAATATAGAAGTTATGGGGGGTGGACTTTTGGTCCCCACTGTATAAGTCATTGTCCTCAATATCACGTATTTTCATTTCAGAAAATTAGTTCCGGCGATAAGCGCCTGACAATTACATAATCGTAACTACTTTGATCAAAGAAAACTTTTCATCTGCAGCATCAAGTAAACCTTTTATTAACCTTTTTCTCGTGAAAACATTTGCTAGTGTCACCTAACCGAATTCTGTTTAACCTGGTTAAAAAAGGTTTACAGCTTTTTCTTAGTTTGTTTTGATGACAATATATTTCCTTGCTTAACAAACAATCAGTGGATTTCAAATTTTGAAGTTCAGCCAATAGAATCGGAACTAGTACAGTGCAAATATAGCTTGTCGCTGTATTTTCACGGTGATAAACCTGCTTAGTTTTTGTTTTACTATCTGTCAAGTGAAAATAATGATTCAAATTATAAACGTTAAATTCATGTGTTTTGACTAGTTATCTTTATTTATCAATATGAGCGATCGTTGGGGACAAATGTCCATTGTTATCATAGATGAGGCCGTGGAAAAGAGCATTCCGTTGAATACGGCTAGAAGTAAAGCATCAATTACCAGGTGACACGATTTTTCTTTATTTCAAATCGATATATTGACGTCCTAAATATAATTCGTGGTATGATTAAAAACCTATATTTTTTCGGAATATCAATTCATTGGCAATCCCAATGCAAGAAAATACAACTCGTTCTGCAGACTCGTTGTATTTTCAGCTTTGGGATTGCAATTCATTTATATTCCAAAAAATTATCGGTAATAATCATACCACTTATTATATAACCCCTGAAAATATTAGCTTACTTGGATGATTTCGGTGATTTCTGGGTACCGATAGTGCTGTTTATTACCCACAAAATCGTTGCCCTCTTGTTAACAGTAAATACCAAATAATGAATACTGCATATCTCTGAAATTCACAATAAACTTCAACTCTTTGTAAACCCATTCTCGACGAGGAATTATATCGATTTTGGAATTAATTTCTACATAAAAATTGTAAAGATTATAACAATTGAAAACTTTTCTACGTTATCCAATAATTTTTCTTTCATGAAATCGCTGCTTCGAGTCAATATAATATCGCTAACGAAATATTTATTTTTTATCAATGGTAATATCTAGAAAATAAAATTTTTGGATTGGCAAAATTATATTTTACCTAAATTACTGCATTTATTTCCACACACCATGTTTTTAGAAATATACCTACACCTATAATAAGACCAATCTATAAAACGATTTAATCGTATTTGTACTTTCTCATTATATTTTTCTTTGCGTTGTTCACGTTTGCGCGATAAAATTATATATTGATTTATGGCTTCGTTAAAATTGTAGAAATTAGCTGTCGTAAAATATGGAAGTTGACTTTTATAATGGGCTTTGGCGAATCCGTACGAATATTCATTTCACAATTTCTCTCCATCTACAACAGTTTTTCAGTCGAGTCAACCAAATCTCATACAATTTGATAATATAAGATGATATTCTCAAAAGGCCAAATTATAGTAAAAAACTATCTGAACAATAGAAAAATAAATTCCTTTTTCCTAGAAGAAACCAACGAACCAGAAGTCGAGCGAACCATCATGAACCTAAAAAACAAAAAGTGCCCCGGAATCGACAACCTCCGAGCAGAAACTATCAAATTAATAGCAAAAGAACTAGCAAAACCATTAACTTACCTGATAAACTGGTCCTTTAGTAGTGGAATATGTCCAAACCCCTTTAAAATTGCTATTATTTCACCAATATTTAAATCTGGAAATAAAACTAAATTGGAGAACTACCGTCCAATATCGGTAATTACAAATTTCGCAAAAATCTTTGAGACTATCCTAAAATCGCGGATCAGTGCATACCTAAATAAAAATAATATTTTATCCAAAAATCAATACGGTTTTCAACAGGGCAAATCAACTGTAGACGCCATATCAGTTCTCACGAATCAAATTAGTGAATACGTAGATAAAAAAGTACCATCCCTTTGTGTATTCGTAGATTTGAAAAAAGCTTTTGACACTGTGAGTCACGTTCAACTGTTAGAAGTACTGGACAGCATCGGATTCAGAGGTCTGCCGTACTCACTACTGTGCAGTTATCTGAATCAAAGAAAACAATGCGTGAAAATCAGAGACGCGAAGAGTGACTTTCACACTTTTGAGTACGGCGTACCTCAGGGAACCGTTTTGGGTCCGCTACTCTTTAACATATACCTGAACGATATTTTCTCACTGATTGTGGAAGGTGATATAATCAGTTTCGCTGACGACACTGCAATTTTTTTTCAATCGGAATCATGGAATTCTCTGAAACAAAAAGCTGAAAAAAATTTCAAAACGATAATTAAGTGGTTCGAAAGTAAATTACTGAGTATAAATATAACCAAAACATTTTACATTACCTTCACTTCGTACGCCAATAATCTACCACATTTCAAATCCCTATCAATAAAATACGATGACGTAGAACTTTCGGTTTCATCAGTAGATAAATTGAAATATCTTGGTATATACATTGACGCTCATCTAAAATGGGATGCACATATTGATTACTTAGTCAAAAAACTACGATTCGTTACATACAGATTAAAATTCATGAGACCATATCTACAAACAGCCCAGATGCGAATGCTATACTATACATGGTATGGCTCTTGTACACCTGACGAGTACGCACTGATGATGACTTGATAGTCGAAAGCGCTTTGCTATGATTTTATAAATAAATTTCTGCACGAAATACAAACTTTTTTTCATCCAAATACTATACATTGTTCGAAACTCACCTTACATACGGAATAGTTGCTTGGGGAGCAGCAAACACAACTTTTCTAAAACACCTAGAACAAGTACAAAAATCAGCATTGAAAATAATCCACCTCAGAAAAAGAACTTACCCAACCGACTCATTATATAAAGAAACATCAATTCTAGACGTGAGACAACTCTACTTCCTCAAAACTATAATAAGACAACATATGAATAGACATGAATTAAGAGAAAAAGAACACCAATATGAAACTCGACACAAAGATAATTCATATGTTCCAAATTCAAGGAAAAACATCTTCCAAAGATCTTACTCATACCTAGCTCCTCGACTATATAATCTCGTCCCACATCATATAAAAAATATCAGGAGTAACAATTCATTCAAAAAGGAACTCAAAACCTGGATCTCGAGCTTGCCAAGGCTACAGATACACCAATACGTTGACATGAAAAATGTTTACTACCACAGTGACATGCACAGAAACTGATTCACATCTTCACTTGAAAGTTAGAAGATATAATAATTTGTCATGTCTAATATTTATAAAACGGCCTACCTTTATTATTTAGTTACCCTATTTATGTTTAATTTTAGTGAAATTGTAATTTGCACTTAAATTGTGTAGAACCCACGCACAGGTATATCCTTCTGTGGGAATTCTATATTTATTCTGTAATTGCCTAGTATAAATTGTGTCATTGAACTTTTGTGAATAAATATTATTATTATTATTATGATAATAGAAGACGTGAGTTGATTTTGGAGAAAAAATAACGAGAATATGGTAACCACCGATATTGTGTCAAATAATAAACAAGAATGTTTTGGTTGGTTTCCGAGTTTTTCCGTGGTCTTCTTTGGTAAAATCTCCAGAGGTTTCAACCGCGGCAGTCATCTTCAGTGGCGTGGTCGAAGTACTCTCCATGACGTATCAACTGATCAGTTGAAATGTTTGGAAATTTTAACAAAAGAAGACCACGGCAAAACCTGGAAATCAACAAAAACATTGACGCCAGCCGCCGTGAAAGCCTACTCATAGTAATGTTCGTCTGTTCGGTACATATTTTCCAATAGATTTTAAATGTACTTTAATCAGTTCAGATCCCTTTCTCTACGATTCATGAAGGCCTGCCAGGAAGGTCTTCAACACCGGACATAGGAAGCTGTGGAGTTCTTGAGACCATAATGAATTTGATGCCAGCTTTCAATTTTTTGCGGCCTCAACCTATATCTTAAAAAATTATTCAGCGAAAAGAAAAGGCAGAATCTTTTTGAAGGTTGTACTGCGGAATACACATTGTTTTCTTTCTTTTCGCATAGAACTTGATTTCGGCCGTGAAAATTAGTCTATTGACTTTTCAGATTTAAAACGGTCGCAAGTATTTTAACGAATTTTTATGATATGGACCACTACAACAACAAGAGCAGCAGTAGTAGCAATTTAAAAAAAAATAAATAAGAAACATTTTAATGGAAAAATTAGTTTATGATGATTTCTCGCTTGAAACAAAAATAAACCAATTTTCAATTAAAAAAAAATCATAAAATATTATAATTTTCAATAATTTCAGATAGATCTTTCAAATGTTACTAAATTCGAAAATAACCCCACTTTCTACCCATTCGTAAAGAGTTTTTCATAATTTCCACCATATTTGGGGTAATGTGAAATATTATGTCAAACCAAAACTGATTCTGAAATTTACCGATATGCAGAAACTATGGAATGTTTTTTGTAACTCTGATTATAAAAGTGTTTCCCATATGTTGCAATCATTATGGCCTACACTGTATACATACAAACTGATAACGACATTTTGAATAAAATCTAGACTGCTTTCTCAGGTAGTGGCTAGATATTTCGGGACTGATATATTATCAATCCCCATATCAAATAAAAGTTACTTTCACTAATCTCATCCCCAAATTATCTATTTGAAGCAGTGGCATTTTCTCGAATATCTGCCACATATGACATTTTCTCACAGTATCACCAGCATATTGCTGCATTTTTCTTTATGCAAATAATAATGAATTATTATTGGCGTCTCGGATTTCTGTAGATTTTTATTCACAATAGTATACTTCCCAGTCTTATTATGGACCGTATATCAATATACATAAAGCTAGCAGAACCAAAATTTTCAAAATTTTTTCAGGTCATAATTTTACGCTAATTTATTACCGATTTCCTGATTTTTTTCTCTCCAGTTGTGGGAATATCGCGGGTTCTGCTTAACGTTAAGCTAGCAGAACCAAATCGCTAAACAAATGTTAAAGAACAATCTGATCAAACCATAATTTTAGGCACATTTTAGGCTCGTTTTAGGCTCGTTTGAACCAATCGCTGATGAACGTTCCCCTTTTCCACAAAAAATTTATATTTTCAGTATATTTTTTAGTATTTGAAAAATCAGCGCAAAAATTCATTTGTTTGTAAGTAACAAATTGTTTGTACATTGAACAAATGAAAAGTAAATGATTTTTTTTAGTGAGAGAACGAAATAATGTTTAAAAAATGGTTTCTCGAAATAAATATGTATAGCAACAAAAATCAGCTTTCAATTAGCAAGTGTGTTGCGTTTTTTAGCAATAATTTTTTTTCAAGAATGACTTTTTTCCTTATAAATAATTATTTTTGTCAAGGATTAGCATCTCAAAAAAAAATAAAAAAAAAATATTATAAAATTGTTGGTATACAGTACCGAGAGATAAATCCTGCTATTCGAGGATCTGTTTTAAAATTTTGTATATCTAAAATAGTTTTTGAAATACCTGCAAAAAATCAAACCTTTTCTTTGTTCACTCCATTGTTTATGACATTTGCAATTTTTGCCGGCCATAATTTTCCATTTCAACATTTTTTTAGATGTCATTTCGAATCGAATGAGACCAAAATCATAATTTTCGGTCTTCTAGGTCAGCTTTTAGACAAAATAGCACTATGTGTCGGAAAATCGAAATCCCGAGATGAAAGTCGGGATCCTGACTTAGATGTCGGGATCTCGAGATTCCGAGATAGAAGTCGGGAACCCGACTTATAGATGTCGGGATCCTTACTCAGATGTCGGGATCTCGAGATTCCGAGAAAGAAGTCGGGATCCCGACTTAGATGTCGGGATCCTGACTTAGATGTCGGGATCTCGAGATCCCGAGATAGAAGTCGGGATCCTGACTCAGAAGTCGGGATCTCGAGATCCCGAGATAGAAGTCGGGATCCTGACTCAGATGTCGGGATCTCGAGATCCCGAGATAGAAGTCGGGATCCTGACTCAGATATCGGGATCTCAAGATCCCGAGATAGAAGACGGGATAGAAAAAACGAATAAATCGTGGCCCTTCTACGCCTTCGTAGCAATGTATTCAATGAATAATACATTGACTGCTTACTAATCAATAGGTTCAAGTCATAACTGAAACAAAATAAGAAACCCATTAAATTTCCCCTTCATCTCAACCGATCCATTACTCTCCGCATCAGCTCCTTCACATCTCCTACTTCTATCGAGGAGCAATTGAGCGTATCGCTATGAAATTAATTAATTTGTAAGGTGTTGGAATACCGCATTCCTATGCAACCGATCCATTCGCACTACCGCAAAAACTAAAATGCTCTTTGTTTTATTGCAGGTGAGTGAAGGATGCCTGGAAATATTCTCGAACGTGCTTTCAGCGGGTTCCAATTGTATCGGTGAGTATATTGGCTGCTGGGGAATAGTTTACGTGGACATTGGCGGAACGTAGAAATGTTACTGAAATTGAACAGGGGAACATTCTCCATGAAAATTGAAAAATGAAAAATATGATTCATTTGTAATATCTTACAGAAAACAACTACTTCCCCGTCAAAAGCCACGCGGGATATTGAACTACATCTGACAGATACTGTGAAAAGACTCTAATTGAAAAGAAAAGAAAAAATCTGAAAGTGAGAATTTTCATTTTCATTCAGATAGTTGTTCCCCTTTTCAACATGAATATCTCTCAAGAGGTTACCTTGAACGATGGAAAATAGCGACTAAAGTTTGTCTTTCAGCCGCAGATGATTCTACAACACATTTTATGAATATTCTGTTAATATTTTTGAACAAAAATCAGTTACTGAAATATTTGATCACTAAACTCCTTGAAATACACGTATAGTGTAATAATCATGATGATGGTTATTTATATTATTTATTTATATTGTATTATTTAGTCGCCTTGATATGTCAAGTTCTAATTAACAAAACTGACGAGTTCTGAATCAAGTTTCATCAGATACCCGTGACGAAACAAAACAAATACGAACCTTTTCACATAAAAACATATTACATAAATACAATGTTTGAAGAGATCAGAGACATATATAGGTACATTTTTCATAGCAATATCCCGGTTGATATAATAACGGTCTACTTCTGGGACAGCCTTGAAACATCGCTACTAATGAGCTCTGTACCCTAAGATATTACTAAAACTTTTTTTTTTTCATATACAACTTTCCATTCGTTACCCTTTTGCTCATTCATTGCGTTAATCTCATATACTGCTCGAGAGACAATAGTGTTGCCGAAGTTCATAAATCAGAATGAGGCATTGATTTACAACTCAAAATTAAGACTGTTGTATGAAAATAGATCATATTGAGCATTTTTGTTCAATAAGTTTTGCCGGAGAGTATCAAATAAATGAAATAGTAAAATTGACAACGTCTGAGTACCCTTCTCCCCAAATATTTCCACCATTTGAAAAATATGGGAAAAACATCTGACAGAAAACAACTACTTTCCTGTCTAATACCACAACGGACATTGAACTACATCTGACAGATATTTGTGCTACGTTCTTCCAAAAAGGCCCAATTGCAAATGCTTACTGTAATCAAACAGTAGATTATATTTCATTTGGCTGGAGAAGAGCACCGCAGACGCGTTTCAACTGTTTCGAGGTTCTTGCCTCTCGTTAGTGACGGAAGGTCGGACAAAATTAAAGTCACAAATGAATAACCAGCGACTTACAGTAAAGTCAGTCGGAAGCCACCCGTGGGGAAAACACAAGAAACATTTCTCGGTAGCAAAGACACCAGGAAGTGAACAGAGTTCAAGAATTTTTGCCGAAGAGTATCAAATAAATGTAATAATAAAATCAGCAATGTCAAAGTACCTTAGCTCCTCTCCAACTATTTCCACCATGTGGAATATATAATAGAATATTTTATTTGACTACGTTACATGATATAAAATGTTTGTAGCAAGTCAAGTATACTGCCGTGCTAAAGCTAATGGGCGTAACTGACATTTTATCGAAATTCGGATTATGGCTTTTTTGGATACTTGAAGGCTTATTCTATTTGTTTCCTAAAGCAAAAGGGCATATCTGAGCCTCCATGCATCTTATAATAATCAATGAAATCTTATCTATCTACACTTTATAGCACTGGTACAAAGCGCAATGGTCGTATCTAACATTTGCTAAGGGAAAAAGTCGTAAGTGCTTCTATATGCCCTTTCAGCTTAGTTATCTGGATGATACTTTGCAGTTACGACCATGTTACCAACAAATTAAAAAAACATTTCACTCGGTAGAAGCGAAACATTGTCTCTGCCGGCAGGCAGCAGGTGGCGCAGAATAAGTGGCTAGGGCTATCATCTGTGTTCTTGTGTTCTGTAGTTAGTTAGTAGTTCGCACGGCGTGTTGACAGTTCAGTTCGTTATTATTCTTATGGAATAGTACGAAACGAAGGTAATAATCAATGTAAGTATGTTTTAAAATCTTTTTTATCACATTTTCTGGAAAAATTAAATGAAATAATAGTTAAGACACCTTTGTAGATTTCGTAGTTTACACTATGAGAAACTTTTCAAGTCATTTAGAATGTAGATATGCCCTTTTGCTTTAGGAATAAGTTATTATGTCATGTATTTTGTTACAGATTTGTTTTGCTAGTGAATTGGTTAAAATGAAGGCAAGAACAAAGCTAATGATAACTGCTGCTTTAAACCAACAACTCCAAGAAAAAAAGACATCACTCAAACACTGTTTGCCAAGTTGCTCAAAAAAGAGGGATGACGATAATAGTGATGCACGTGATCCTGATTATCGCATTTCAGAGTCTGATAGTGATTCGAATGAATCCGATGACATTCCACTGAGGGAAATCCAAACTTCAGCTGTTTTAGAAACCGCATGCGAAGAATACGAACCTATAGAGTCATCAGTAAAATTCATAATGGAAAAATTATTGAATCATGTAACAGACGACTTCACAGCACGAGGAACAATAAGAAAACGGAAGAAATATAAGGTGTCGCTGAAAGAGAGGAATCGTGTAAAACGAACAGATCTTATAAAGAAACATGCTATTAAACCACCATGTAGTGATAGTTGCAAAAAACATTGTCGTCGCAAAATTTCGGCTGAAAGAATGTTCAAAATAAACGAAGAATTTTGGAAAATGAATACTAAGGAACAAAAAACTTATATGTTCAACAAAATGAAAAAAACTAAAGTAAAAAGACGTACTACTGGATTAAACTCGCGTCGAAATTTCAGTATTTCTTATGTCTGTCCAAATGAGGAAGGTAATGACCAAGAAGTTTGCAAAACTTTTTTTTTAGCAACCCTGGGTTACAATTGTAAAGGCGATAAGCGTTTACGGAATGTATCAAAAAATACTGCTGGTGAGTCCCTTCAAGCTAATAAGGATCTTCGAGGTCAACATACACCGACAAATAAAGTGGATAAGACATTTATGATAAATCACATTAATTCCTTTGAACCCTCCATATCCCACTATCGCAGAGAACACGCCCCCAATCGGAAATATTTGCCGACTGATCTGAACATACAAATGATGTACAACCATTTTAAAATTCAATGGCCAAACTTCAAATGTTCTTATGAATTATACCGAAGAACAGTGCAGGAAATGAATATAAGTTTTGTTAAGCTGGGACACGAAGAATGTTTCTCATGTGAGAAATATATTTTGCATGAAAAGGATTCTCAGCATAAAGGAAATGCACCTGATGAACTAAACATTGAATGTCCGGAATGCGTAGAATATAGGATTCACAAGAAAAAAAGTATGGAGGCACGCGAAATTTATGAGAAGGATAAGATTGCCACAGATGGTATATCTGTATATTCTGCAGATTTGCAAAAGGTGATATGACGATATTTGTTATTAGAATTCATATAGTTATATATATATATATTTTGATTGCAGGTTATCATGCTCCCTAGATATGAGTCACTGAAAGAAGTAATATTTACTGGCCGAATTATCGCATTCAACGAATCTTTTGTACCCGTTGGCACTAAACAAAAAAACAAAAAACCAATAGCAATAATTTGGCACGAAGGTGTGACTGGGCGCTCAAAAAGTGACATTATTAGTACATTTTATGCATTCTTCCTGCGCCATAGAGATGAAAAACATATTATATTGTGGCTCGATAATTGTTCGGCGCAAAATAAAAATTGGGCACTACTGTCATTTTTTGTTTTTGCAGTAAACTCGGATCAATTTATCCTGGAAAAACTTGAGGTGAAGTATTTTGAGCCGGGTCACACTTTCATGTCGGCGGATTCGTTCCACCATCAAGTAGAGATGTCCCTAAAGAAGAAAATAAAAGTGTATGACTTTTTTGATTTTGAGGAGTGTGTACGAAAAGCCAATAGTGGTAAAGTCGTTGTTGTTAATATGACATATAACAATTTTTATGACTGGGCAGACCACGCTTCTCAGTACAAATTGAAAAATTTGAATCCTAGACCTTATTTGAACAAAATGGTGCACCTCCAATTTTCGAGAGGTGATTTTAATATGTCCTTTAAAACAAGCTTCTCAGATACTAGTTTCGTACAACTGAATTTCCTTAAAGCCAATGTATTAAAAAAAGGCTTTCCCATTGTTTCCCCTAGGAATAGTGATAGGGGCATACCTGCTGAAAAAAAAAATGGCATTTTGACCAAACTTCGTCCTGTTATTCCAAAAAACCGAATTTCATTTTGGGAAGAACTGCCGGTATTTTCAGGGAGAGAAACGGAATATGAAGTGACAGCAGAAGCCGATGATTGAGTTAATCATTATACTATTAATTGTTTAGTTGATCAGTTGTGTTTTGATATACCCTTTATTTGCTTGGAATAAAACAAACTTTGTTTAATAAGAGTTTTTTATTCAAGTTATTGAATCTGTTATTACCACATTTGTGAAACTATATCTACATTTATAACAATTACTAAGGTATATGGGCGTATCTTGTCTATTTTGTAGTTACGACTCTGGCCCTTAGTAATTGGAAAAAAATTATCGAGGAGAATGGGCGTATCTCTCAAATCTCATATTCTGAAAAATTTACACGATTTTATATTATTTCACTGAAATTCTAAGAAATAAATACACCGGATTAGTGTTCTCAAATTACATTAATCGTATTCCAAATAGTTGGCATTCGAAAAAGTCTAAAAACTCAATTTTCTCAAAACTATATTTTTGTAGATACGCCCATTAGCTTAAGCACGGCAGTATATGTATAAGTATATGAGGCAAACATCAGACATAAAACATCTACTTCCCTGGCTAACGACGGACATTGAACTATATCTGACAGATATTGTTTTTTGTCAGATATTTGCCTCAAATTTTCCACAAATACCTACCTACTTCGATATTGTTGATTTTACTATTTCATTTGAAGACCTCAGGAAAAAAAAAACGTGATAAGTCACTTTGGCAATGATTTACAGGAAAGCGTTATTTAGGTTCGGGCTACTCACGTTGCTTACCTGTATATTGTTTACAAGAGTATTAATAATTCTTGACCCGACAGGTTCTTCTCCAGTACAAAATAATATGCCATGTGATAGCATAGCCCGGCAGCAATAGGCTGACATGGAAATCGCGAGTTGATGCAAAATGTGTGGTTTTCCAGAGGTCTTCATTTATTTGATACTCTCCGGCAAAAATTCTTGAACTCTGTACACTTCCTGCAGTGGGACTCCGATGATTAGAAATGTTCCATAGCATCGAAATGTGTCGTAAATTTGACGTCATATTCGAAAACTCGGAACATCTCGGTATTATGTTCCCATTCCTAACGTCGAATATGACGTTACATTTCGATTCTATAAAACTTTTCTAATCACCAGAGTCCCATTGATGGAGTCTTTGCTACCGCGGGTGGCGTTGCTACTGACTTTATTGTAAATCGCTGCTTCATTTGTGAGGAAATATTAGTTATACAGTGGATTATGAATCATTGGGCTGTCACTGATGAGAGACAAGAACCTCAAAACGCGTCAGCAGGTAGTCTTGCCCAGCCAAATCACTGATAATCCTTTATTTAATTCCACTTCCACACTAGATGTCCTGCCATACCAGGATGCTCACTGCAATAATCCTATACTATACTATAGGAGTATTTGGGTCAAAAATCCACCAGAAAACAACTACTTTCCTGGCTAATACCAACGAACGTTGAATTACATCCAATGAATTTCCGTGCCGAGTTCCTACAAGGCTATCTCCGCAATTGCTAAATGCATGGAAATGTTAATCGAAACATTTGGACCACCTATAGATCGATTTCTGGGTTCTTGCCCTCATCAGTATAGGGTAGATCTCTGCAGACAATAACTAATGTCTGCAACCTATTTTTTTTGTTGCTTTGCGAAGTACTGGGTATTGCTTAGGGTGACTAGTGGGTGATATGGCGTTCGTAGTTTGGTTAAACACCGATCTGCGGGTGGTGTTTCAGCTTCTGCCTTGAAATGGATTGATAATCGAATCATTTGTTGCAGACATTAGTTATTGTCTGCAAAGACCTACCCTATACTGATGAGGGCAAGAACCCAGAAATCAATCTATAGGTGGTCAAAATGTTTCGATTAACATTTCCATGCATTTAGCAATTGCGGAGATAGCCTTGTAGGAACTCTGCGCGGAAATTCATTGTATGTAATTCAACGTTCGTCGTGGTATTAGCCAGGAAAGTAGTTGTTTTCCAATGGATTTTTGACCCAAATACTCCTATAGTATAGTATAGGATTATTGCAGTGAGCATCCTGGTATGGCAGGACATCTAGTGTTGAACTTGATTAGCTCATTGTTAAATAGATTTCTTCTATTTTTGATATATTTAATTACAATAAGCATTTGCAATTGGGTCTTCTTGGAAGAAGGTTTCACGAATATGTTTGACATGTAGTTCACTGTCCGTGGTGGTATTAGCCAAGGAACTAGTTGTTTTCTATCAGATGTATGCCTCATATTTTCCACATGGTTGAAATATTTGGAGACAAGATTACTTCGATATTGTTGATTTTACTATATCATTTATTTGATACCCACCGACAAAACTTATTGAATACCAATGTTCAATACGGTCTATTTTCATAAATCATCTTCAATTTCGAGTTGTAAGTTGAAATTACCATAATTTCGAGTTGTAACTCAAAATTGAAGACAATTTCAAGTTACAACTCGGAATTAACAAAAAAAATATCGCATGTCCTCGTTACGCCTTAGTAAAAACACGAGCATTGAAAACAATAGAAATATATGCGAGATCTTCAGATTCATGCAAATTACGATTGATGCTTGTATTAGAGCGAAATAATGCAGTCAGCCTGGAGTAAGGGTCCAGGTAAAAAGATACTTTCTCAGCGAAAAGTAACTTATTCTGGAATAAGTTTTAATGAGGAGTTGGGAAAAGCAATCATAAACTTTCAGAACTGCTTCAGGAACGATGAATGAATTGGAGGAACGCATAAAAGACGTATGTAGAAATCTTACACCAGAAATGTTTGGAAGCGAGTTTCAGAATCGTCTTCATGTGCCAGGAAGTCAATGGCGAACATTTTGAACATTTGTTTTGATATTTTTTCTCATTTTCTCAGATATTTATGCAAAATAAATATTGTTCTTTATTCTGGATGGTTTTCTTAATTTTGCCGAAATTTTATAAAATAATCACCTGCCCTGTCACTGAATTTCATTCCAAGATGGCACTATTTTACCATTTTTAGCAAAAATACTTTCAATTAATGATACCAAAAAAGATTTGATGATTTTTCTAGAGCTTATTGATATCCATCGAAAAGATCCTCATATGCCGGAGCCCTACGTTATGTACCGCCATTTTGATTTGGATTAACATTTTTGTTTGAAATTTTGTACTTATAAAGAATTGAAATACAATTCAAATGATGTATCACTCGACCATCGAAGTTATATCACCTTCCTGCACTGCATCCAGTTGCACACTTGCATCTGATAGATGACAAGGTGTCATATGGAGCAGCATCCATACTCATGGTTGTGGGTACGACTCCTGGAAAAAACGAAAAGAAAATCGTTATTAATATTCTCTTGATGAAAAATGTGAAATGTTGATACAATCGAAATGTGATAGTAATATCAAACTTGCTTAGTCAACGTCCAGCCCCATGCAGATGCCAGTTTCTGCTGCAGACCCTTATTCCCTAACCAAGTTTGAACTTGGAGATAGGCTCTGTACGAGTGGAACTTGGCAGAATCGCGTGTAGGAGACAGTATTGCCAATTGAAATTTTAGCTTTACCATCAAACTTTGGAACATGCGATATTTCATGTCGTCCACTTCAACTGTCCCGCCATATAGCGTAACCAGGAACTTTTCCCGGCATCAGAAATTTGATGTGGCGTCGCATCAGGGGCCCGGAAAATGCTGACTGTATTGGAAAGACACAGGTGTTTTCCGAGCACTTGCTGGGCCTTCTTTTTTCCAATTCCAAATAGAGCTGAGGTGGTATCGCATTCAGTCATCGCATGCGGGAAAAGGATGTCCTTGCAATTGGATTTGAAAGAATGCGATGAATATAGGACGCTTTGGATGTTACCTCTTCCACTATTTTGGAAAAATATGTTCTTTTTGGAAGAATACAACGCCGTCAGCAAAACCAACAGATCGACTTCTTCACCGGTGATGGTGACGCTGTCGTAGCTCATAGCTAGGGTGATGGCAGTCCCCACTATCAAGACGTCAGCATCATCTTAGGCCTGCTTTACGTGAATGCCATTGGCTTTCATTTCCGACATCAGCAAGACGATAAAATGTTTCTTATTAGTAACATTTGCCAGAAATTTTGCCTGTGGAATTGTACTGCTGGTTATAGAATTATTGAAGGCGAATTTGGTAAATGAATGGAGCAAACAGCGTCTATACCTTTCAGCTGCTTTGGTGCTTTGGTAGTTGAGGTCTAAGGGGTATCCGTCGAACACTCCAAGAATTCAGGTATGCAAATTGTATCAAGGGAGTTATGAAGATGTTAATTACCGAGGGTAACAGATTGTTGATGCCCGAGTTTATTAACATCCAATAACTCGCGTGATAGATATTTAATTTTATTTCTGACTAAATGAAATACGATTTTTATCAAATACAGCTTTTGGATATTGAAAAATATTATTTTATCAGCCCAAAATTTCTATTTTTTGCATTTTATCACATTTTGAGAAATTTGACTTTCTTTTGAACTTCTCTATCTTGGTTACTATTTCGTCAATAATACTTTCAATGACGTAATTTTTTGGGTTTATGACCTTCCACAATCTGAAAATGAAAAAAAATTTTAATCTAAAGAAATCTGTACAAGTGTAGAAGGGCAAATTAATTAATTTGCCCGATAAGTTACTGCGTTCACAAGACTGCTGTCTTGAAAGAAATTAATTTTTGTCATTTTCAGATTGTGGAAGGTCATAAACCCAAAAAATTATGTCAAGAACTGGATTTCCTCCACAAAATCAAACTTTCAATCAATACTTTCAATGAATATCAAAGGAAATTGTATGCTCTTTCACATGGTTTTTCCCGATTTTCGATAAACCGCATAGTTTAGAAGATATGGACAAAAAACTGAAAAAGGTCAGGAAAAATCACGTTTTCCCCTCCCCCCGTTAAGAACACAGGGTCCTCGTGTTCGAAAAATCCCTTAACAATCCCTCAAATTTTCGATAACTTCGGAATTGAGTACAGCACACACCGAATTATTTCACAAGGCTCCTGAATTACCACGTACGTTTTGAATCCCAAGTTGACCTCATTGAGATATTAGAAAAATGATTTCAGCATTTTGAAAGAAATAATATTTTCCCATTTCATCCCAATCCAACGCGTCGCCGACACTGACCCACCAAATGCACGTATTTCTTGTATTTCATGCCCCGGCGACGACAGACGTGCTTGTTAATGGCTGTGGCTATTTTGGCCGAATAAGTCGACGTCCACATCACATCGTCGAGTATTTGCTCTCACCAACATCAGACAGACATAAACGCACTTCGCTCGGCGTGATTCAGTGCGCTTCATGTCTCCTTTGTCATGTTTATACTTTTCCAAGCCGAGTCGGACTTATTTTGTCAAAATGAAAAATACTCCGACAACAATGGAAGACGAGCATGTCGTATGCGATAAGGGTGGAGAGAAGCTGAGATGATGGTGGACAACAATCATGTCTAGTCTAGAGTTCCATCGTCTCGTTTCTGCGGGTTTCGTGATTATTTTTATTTATTTTGCACATAATTTTTCATATAAATTTCAGTATTTATAAGTTCCGAGGGGAAAACAACTCTTTCATTGGGTGTACATCATGATATTTTCATTAATTCATTATTAATTTTCATTAAATTCTTTATTTAATTTAATTCATTTTTTGAACATCATGATTTCTGGAAGATTATTCAGATACGAATCGTATACTCCTTACATTTGAATAATAATAATAATAATAATGATCATTCAGCTCAAGACATTCAATTTACATAATTATGTAATTCGAAAAATGTAATGTATACTAGAGTAAATAATACACTCATATTTTCTTAACATTTTATAATGTACATTATTCATTATTTAACATAAATATTTCACTTTTCGTATGAGAATCTTATATAGCATTCAAGACAAATAGTATCACAGTGAATATATAATACTGATAAGTAAATAATTATTAAGTTGGATTAGTGTTATTTTATATAAAAAATTATGTAATGGTTAATATCGACTAACAATAGTGTTCCTGTACTTAATAATTTGAGTATAGGTAAAAATAGAATAAAATTAGTGTAACAATAAATGAAATGAAATAAGTGAAGGAGGATACAAATTGAAATGCTAGTAAATATAAATTCGAAGTCCGAATTGGCTTATCAAAGTTCGCTTTCTTTAATTTTATGAACTATTATTCTATCAAGTTTTCTTATGTAAAGTTTGAAAATACTTTTGAACATTGCATAAGAGTTTAATGTGGTTATATATATTTCATACATATCTGGAAGAAAGTTGGATATTCTGCTTCCTAGGTGACTGAAACAACGTTTCTCAATAGAATTTTTCGCAACATTGCTCTGTACAAACATATTTGTTTTAATTCGGGTTGGGTGAAGGTGATTTATAGTTTCAAGGACTTTTTTGTTTTTATATAGGTATACTATTATACTATACATATATAATTTTCTGATATCCAAGATGTTCGTTTCAACAAATAGTATGGGTAACTATATATTTTGTTGTGTATTATTTTAATAATCTTTTATTGAAGGGTATCAATTCTTCTCAGGTGAGTTGGTAGCACTCCTCCCCAACTGAGGATTCTATAGCTCAAACGTGATTCTACCAATGCATAGTGAATTATCTTGTATTGTCTTCAATATGAAAGTCTCATTTCAAATGGGAATCAATTGTCACCCCCTAGTATTTGATTTTTGGCGCCATGCTAATTTCAGTAGTTTTTTTTCCGTTTTGTATTTCTAGTGAACGATAGGGTGGTAGCTTATTTTCATAAGTGGTTAATGGTATGATATATGTTTTACCAAAATGTATCGTCATCTGCTTGTGGTTGACCCAGTCTATGATTTTCCATTTCAATTTTTTTCTTTCAAAATTTCCCATCCTTCATCACTGTATATGATGGCCGTATCATCAGCGAAACTGATGATTGTACCCGAGCTTTCGACCTTGAAAATGTTGTTGATGTAAATAGAGAATAAGAGAGGTACTAAAACTGTGCCTTGGGGCACCCGGTATTTAACTATTCTTTCTATACTCTGTTTTTCCTGAACTTTAACAATTTGTTTCCTGTCCTTCTAGTAGTCCGTCAGTAGGTCATGTGTTTTTCCTCGAGCTCCTGCACCCCCCAAGGCAACAACAACTGAGAGGCTCACAGTGTCGAACGCCTTGGCGAGATCCAAGAACACGCAAGCAGTTGGTTTACTCGCATCTACATAGCTGTAGATCTCCCTTACTAATCGAGCTACTGCATCTTTTGTTGACAGTCCCTCACGAAATCCGTATTGACAATCTAAAATAATCTTATGTTATCAAAGTATCCTGATAATCTTCGTTTCAATGCTTTCTCAAAAATTATTGCTAATGTCGTTATCAGAGAAATGGGTCTGTAATTCAACATTTCGTTTTTCTTTCCCTTTTTACGTATGGGTATTATTAATAGTAGATTATACCACGAGTCAATAATAATAGCCATTATTGCGAGTAGTATACTCTACTTTATTTATGACAAATGTATTTATTTTACATTTTTAATGAACAACTTTATTTGTCAATAACATTTAAATTAGTGATAGCACAATTGATAAACTGAATTGGTAGTGAATTATGTTTAACTTTGGAAGAGTTTTCAAAACGAATATTTGGAATTTCGGTTGCTGTAAAAGAAGAAGTTGCTTCATTACTATTTATCTGTTTGGCGATAGTATCTGCTGTAGTTGTTTTGTTTCTCATAGGGTGATCAATGTATCCTTCAGCTACTTGGGTAGATTTCCAGCCCCCATGACGCTTCAATCCAGTTATATCGCCTCCTCCATCAATGTACAGAGTGGCAGATGATCTGCGATAACAATGGCCGGTATAACTTTGAGGATTTTGGCAAGTTTAAATATTTGGCAATTTGTCTACCAATGTCTGCAAATTTGTTTTTTCCTATACGTTGTATTGTACATTTCGATTTTTGATAATTTAGAAAGAATGAATTGGTTTCTACATGTGACGGACGGAGATCGATGTACTTCTTTACAATATTGTAAAACGTACTGTTTATGGTGAATTTTCGTACAATTTTAGTTTTAGTCTTGGGTATTGTTATCAATAACTCTGTTTGGAAATCCTTCACGTCTTCTATCTTCATTTCATAAAGCTCGTTTGAGCGGCATGCGCCCATAATTCCAATAACTAATATAACCTGAATCAAATAAAAACATGAGTTTTTGAATAGATCAGATTAAATATGAACATTTACCTTATGCAAAAGAAAAATTTCATCAGAAGCTCTGTCAATAAATTTCCTAATTTCTTCCGGGGTCAGAGTGGAAGATTTCTTTGCTTGAAATTCTGCAGATTTTCTTTTTAAAAACGCTCGTAGTTTCTTATATTTTTCCAGATCATCGTAATGGTTTATCTTCAACACAGATTTAATCATTGAATAGAATGACTATAATGAAGATGGCTTGTATTTTGCACCCAATTCAGCGAAATAGGCCAGCAGAACATTTTCGGAGACGCCATTCGTTGAACGATGCGTACGTTTTATTATAAATGGATTTCGATGTTTCTGGTATTGAGGTAGATGTTGTTGCTGCAGCTAATTGTACAATTTCTGGTGGTGTACAAGTGAAAGATTCTTCATTTTCATTCATTTTAATACAAATACACAAACACTACGCGTTTGACACTGACACTTTTGAGTTTGGTTATATTGTTTCCATGGTATTATTTAATTCGAGAAATTTTGTGATAGGAGTACAAGAGAGAATAAAGACTATTAATCCCTTGCCATTATTCCCTAAGGGATTAACATATGGCATTATACTTCAAAAACCACAAGTATAATACTTATATTATATATTAGTCGTAAATAAAGAAATTTTAAATTATTCGGGGCATGTACTTTTTGTAAATTTGGCATTCAGTAGGTTCGCTATTGGATGTGCTATTTCTATTGAGATTTTTTTTATATTCTCAGTTCTGATATTATCGATGCCTGGTGATTTTTTAGGTTTTAAAGAGTCAATTATCTCCAATACTTCTTCCACTGTTGACACATGTGACAAATACATTGACTGGAGTACTGGGTGAGTACAGACATTTGAATTAAAACAAAACATGAATGCACTCGGACACTTTATTTTGAACAATCTTAAGATAATATTTTCTCCTTACTATGTTTCTTGTATGGGATTTTCATTTGGAACGAGTACTTTCAATGAATTTGGTCGCTTGAGTCGTTACTATGTTTCTTGTATGTCTATGGGATTTTCATCTGGAACGAGTACTTTCAATGAATTTGGTCGCTTGACTCGTGAAAAAGCTACCTACATATTTCAACATACCGTGCATAACACAGACATTCAAGAGTCTTCTCCAAATTCTGTAAAATTATTCAACCTAAATAAAAAAAGATTATCTTGCAGATTCGAACCCAGTACCCCTCGCGTCGCATACAGTTTCGAGCTTTTGTCTCGAGCATTAGACCCCAGGCCATTACAGATTTACGATTGAAATATTTGCATGAATAATTTAAGCTACTCAAAATATTCAAATCTTATATCATGCCCGTTCAATAATTTTTTTCAGAATAACTCATCCGCTGGTGATGACTGCCAGAATCCACTTTAATTGTTCAAATCGGTATATGAGATTCAGCAGCAGCAGCAGCAAAAATTGTTGTTTCCCCTCGTTACGTTCAGAAGCACTACTGGAGCGTACAGTTCAGCAAACATAGCTGAAACTCTTCTTCTTCTTCAAATAACGGTAGGATATAGCCAGTCATTACCTTGAAGTTTGAGACACTAGACGAGTAACCATATCCAGTAACATTTGTACCATTCCTGTATGCGTTTTCCATAACTGATTATAGTTTTCACATGGTACGCTAAGGAGTAGCTTGAGTCCAGTCTTATAAGACGGCCAATCTACAACCAACAAAAAAAAGAATCCTTGCTTTAAGCTTTACTCTTTTGTACTCTTAGATTTATTGCTCACCTGCTTTACTTAGGGATCACCCAATATAGTCAAACTCCATTGGTTTCGTGCACAAATAACAGACCCTGGAGGTAAAACAACCTAACCTATGATATCTGATAACCCACCTATCCCCATTCTTCCGCTATATTTATAACAATACGTTCTCACTTTTCAAGTAATCACTTTTTAAGTAAAAAAATCAGAAATTTCAACAAACTATTCAAGAATATAAGAACAGCAAACAAAACAAAATGGAAAAGTGAGGTTATTTCTTCTTCTTTTTCTCCGATTGAGTTTGTTTTACCTCCAGGGTCTGTCAATTGTGCACGAAATCAATTCTGTGAATCTTTGGTATGCATACCTCAGGTATTTAGGGCTCCCAACGTTGAGGACCGTCATATAAGGTACACCATAGATGTATACGGGTGAGTAGGTTTTGAATATCCTGTTGAAATCATTCTTATAGTACAATTTGCAATAATATAACATTTTTGCATTTCTAACCACTTGAATTTTAAAATCGAGTCACAGACCATAGGGACATGAAGCAGAAAAAACTCCTGCTAATAAATCTTCTTCTTTTGAGATTCTGTGATTTGGTTATTTTACCAGCTGCCACACTCGCGGACGATCTGTAACTGTAACAACTAACGACCGATTAAGTTATGTTTGCTGAACTTGTGAAAATTATTCATCTCCTTGAAAACAACTTCACCCAGAAACAAAGACCACCTCCCATCCCCGCTGTTTCAAAGCTAGTGGAAAAAACAGAATTTTCCTGGTCACTCTCGGTTGGAAGACTATAATAGTAATTTACTTAAAAAGTCCGGAAAACACTGTTTTTTGGACGAGTGGACAAGATTCTAGGACGAGCGTAGCGAGGCCTGGAAGTCTGCGGGTCCAAAAAAACTGTTTTCGGACTAGTTGCGTACACAATTTTTTCGATAACCGTGTAGAATAACAAATCGAGACACATTTATTTTTTATATTTCTTTGTAGAAGAAAATTTCGAACATTTTAATTCTTATTTGTATTAAATATCGAAATGTGAACAGAAGATAGGTACTAACAGAAACATTCTAATTCTTATTTATATAAATATTTATATTGAAATTCGGGCATTTCCCGGACCTGTTTTTTTGGACGAGTGGACGAGTGGACAAGTGTGCGAGTCCAAAAAAACTATTTTGTGAGGTGTTGCTTTCACAATTTTTTCGGCAATCGTGTAGAATAACAAATCAAGACACATTTATTCATTATATTTCTTGGTAGAAGAAAATTTCGAACACTGTAATTATTATTTGTATTAAATTGGAACAAAATATAGGTACTAACAGAATATTCTAATTATTATTTATATTAATGTTTATGTTAAAATTTGAGCATTCCCGGACTAGTCCGGAATTTACGTACTTCCCGGACTAGTCCGGGAAGTGATACTTTCTCAAAGAAAAATCGCCCGGGAAGTAGATACTTCCCGGACGGTTGCCGAAAAAATATATTTTCCCCCCAATATCGGTGGTTATCTAGTTTACCGGACTCCTCGTATAATATACATTTCACCGATTAATCAAACTCAAATAGATTAATTCTAAAGTATCATTTCCCAATGAAACATGATTACAACGTACAATGTCACAAAAAAACAACATAGAAAATAATATGCTCGTGATTCGTGAGAACGGACTGAAATCCTTTGCGTATAAATTATAAATATCCTCAACGACGAATACTCTAACCGTATTCATCGCGAATATCAAAAACCCCACAGATTCATAATGGTTTAATTTATTTCACAAAGGTTTCACTATCTGTCCCTATAAATTATTCAGCCTTTTTTCCATTTAACTTGAATTTACACTTGGCAACATTCGCGCTTTTCCATAATGAATGATACGGGTGGTATCGATTTTAATGTCAAATGAGACACAAGATTTATTTTCAGCGAATCCGCGGGATTTTGCAAGCTATTCATTTTTGAATAATACGTTCGTTTGAAATTATTTCGTATAAATGAAATCACTCCTCATTATAATATACAGTTCCATTTCTTTGCTGAGAAATAAGTTCGATTTTCCGGTAGTATTTGAGCGCCGAAAATTTTTACCGACCATATCGTACTCGAAGTGTAAACGGAACTGCCTAGATGACAGTTCCGTTGTTAACCCTCCATTGCACCAGTTTGAAATTTTCTTAAAAAAAAATGTATCTGCATATTTTGGCCTGATAAATATACAGGGTGTTCCTAAACCTCATGTACATCCGAAAGGGGGACATTCCCTGGCTTATTTTAAGACTAAAATTTCATATAAACATAGGTCCGCAAACGATTCGTTACCGATATACAAGGTGCTGAAATTTCAGATTTTTTTTTGTTTTCTCTTTTCTCTCTCTTTTTGAAATATCTGGCTCAAATTTAAAACGTATATAACGTTATAGGGCTCACATCGACGGACACCTCAGATGTTTGCAAAAATCTACAGGGTGATATTTTTTTATGGGTCATGCGCCCTTTTCTCCCACTGAACATTTTTGTGGTGCGCCGTTGGTAAATTCTAAAATAAAAAATATTTTTTGTAATTCGCTAAAATTTAGTTTATTAGCAGCTGTCTACTTAAAAATCAAGCTAAAGGCGTTTGCAACAAAGATTTATTATACAAAACATCTGATTAAAAGCCATAACAAGAAAACTACTTTAAAATAATTGTTGAAAGTGACCTCCTCCTTCAGTTTATTAGCAGCTCTCTGCTAAAAATTACAGCTAAAGGCATTTGCAACAACGATTTATTATACAAAACATCTGATTAAAAGCCATAACAAGGAAACTACTTTAAAATAATTATTGAAAGTGACCTCCTCCTTCAGTTTATTAGCAGCTCTCTGCTAAAAATTACAGCTAAAGGCGTTTGCAACAACGATTTATTATACAAAACATCTGATTAAAAGCCATAACAAGGAAACTACTTTAAAATAATTATTGAAAGTGACCTCCTCCTTCAGTTTATTAGCAGCTCTCTGCTAAAAATTACAGCTAAAGGCGTGTGCAACAACGATTTATTATACAAAACATCTGATTAAAAGCCATAACAAGGAAACTACTTTAAAATTATTGTTGAAAGTGACCTCCTCCTTTAGTTTATTAGCAGCTGTCTGCTAAAAATTAAAGCTAAAGGCGTTTGCAACAGCTATTTATTATACAAAACATCTGATTAAAATCCATAGCAAGGAAACTAAAAAAAAAAAAATTGTTGAAAGTGACCTCCAATCCTTATGCATGCATCCGCTCTTTTTCTCATTGATGCCCGTAATCTGTCAAACACCCCCAGAGTATTTCTTACGGTTTCAAATGCATTTTAAGTCATCAATGGTATTTATTGGTGTTGTATACACTATAGAGATTTGAGATGGATGCCCCCATAGGAAAAAATCTAGGCTATTTAGGTCAGGTGACCTGAGGGGCCATAACTGAGGTCCAGCTCGTCCTATCCACTTGTTCTCAAACACTTCATCTTAATATTGCTGAGCCAAAACAAAAAATGTGCTGAGGAGCAAAAGAGGTAAGTCTTGCAAAAAATGCCTGTATTTCTTGAAAACTTACCTCTTTTTCTCAGAAATCAAATGTAATACGACATGTACGATGGCACCCCAGCACATTTTTCTGTTTTGGCTCGGCAATATTTAGATGAAGTGTTTGAGAAAAGTAAAGTAGTTTACTTTATATTTCCAGTAAATTAAATTCTTGTTGAACTTTGGGAAATATGTTGATTTAAATTTTTAACGAAATCTAATTATAATCAAAAAACTCATCCAACAACTCACCAAAGTTTTGTCATACTCAGATGACTGGTCAAGGACGAATGAAACCCGAAGCGCAAGAGGACTACTAGAGTTTTTTTTTCATCATTTCGACTTTTTTCTCGAAATTTCAATTTTAATTTCGAAATTTCAATTTTAATTTCGAAAAATCGACATTTTGGTATAATTTTCGACATTAAAGTCGAAAATGAAAATTTCGATATTAAAGTCGAATTTTCAAGATTATAGACGAAATTTCTAAAAAAGTCGAAATGAAAAAATACTCTCGTGGGTCTACTGTGCTTTGGTAGATAACATCAAAGAAATTTCATTGATTTTTTAGATCATTAAATTTCTTAAAAATTGCCCAGAAAAATCAATTTCCTTGATAACGGTAGAACATCATTGCTTTTAATAATAATAAATTCACCAAAACGCATTTTCGACTTTTCAAACATATCGATTTATAAAAAAAATATTCAAGTCCGCAATCACAGCACTTTTCGTCCCTGACCGCCCGTCTATTATTATAATACATCATGTAAAAAAGTTCTTTCCCTCTCCGTGAAAACTTTATGTAATTTCTAACTGAATAACTCATAAACAAAACACAAGAACTGATCAAAATTTTGATAGAAGTTTCGTTTTTGAATAAAAAATGAGTGTCCCGTTTTTCGAATCGGTCGTAAGAGTGGTTCATGAAATACTTATGTTTTAGACACATTTCTGTACTGCTCTCCTATATCGTACGTGTAAAAGTGGTCGATATTCTTATCATATATCTCAAAAACGGAACACAAGAAAGGTTCCAAACTTTGGGGGGCTAAAGAACAACATGTCATCGATTTCATATATCGATTTTGGCCTTCTCTTGAGAAAACCGGCTGACGGAAGTATTACCTCAAGTATGCATACTCCACGGTATGGATGGAACGATAATTAGCAATGAAAACTACTTTATTACACCAAATGAAAAATTTAAAATGGTTCAACGAATAATCTAGCTTTTCTCAAATTTATTTCACCATACGGATTTTGAAACTCGTTCTGCGTTATTGTGAAATCTCCAGCACAATTTCACTACTCATATCATCGATAATTATCACACCACTATAGTTTATCATAATCGACAACAAAAAGTATAATCAGCGAACTAATACACATACCTAGAAAGTTCTATTTCTGTAAAAATCCAATACCGAATATGTCAACACCGTTATTACCTTTCTTATCCTAGATCTGTGAATATATATGAACTTTATTGCCGTGTTTTGGCGGCGACAATAACATGAAATTACCTGCAAGCAATAACTAACTCGGTGCAATATTAAAAAGTTGTTAGTCGCCACATATCCGTCGATCGACTTCATTGATAACCGCCATTAGAATATAATGGCCATTCATTAGAGATAATTCGAATTTGCATGCCCGCGGCGGTATACTTCAAACATTCTTTGTATTGTCTCCGCGCTGACATTCTGAAAATGAGAAGTTAATACTTCAACACAGCCTCCTTTGTAACAAGCTGTGAGCACATATACTTATTTTTTTATACACAAATCGGTAACTGTGCCCTAAAACCTTTTAGTCTCTTACAGAATAACTTACGTCACTAGGCAATTAATGATAGAACGTACAGAGTCCTGCAGGCAGTACGAAAACAGCTCATTTGAGTACGCTAGAAATCGCTTAATATTAGGACTATGAGACCTACCTGAAGGCCAATTTGTACTTACTCCAGAAGCCAATAAAATGCCCTGAAAGCGCATTTTTGACCGAGGTCGCTATCTTTATTAGTTCCAAAGTTATGCGAGCTTGAACTTGTTAGGCAGTGACTCTTAAATGATGAAGCCAGGCAGGCGTATTTCCACGCCAGCAACGGCTTTTGATACGAAAAATGACCATTCGTGGAGTATATCGCAATTTGGCCAAGACTGGAATACCGCCAGGTGTTTCGGAGTAATAAAAAAAATATTTAAATCGAAAAATCTGGCGAGTGGGACATTGATGAAAGCACCACGAAGATTAGTTGTAATTCTCTTCAAATTGAAGGTAAATAAATGTATTTTTCTACATTCATGCAAAAAGCAAAACTTTATTGAACTATATTTAGTGGAAAAAGAAGTTCTTTATTGCACTAGTGCAATAAAGTTTTTATTGCACTCATCTGTCATTCAACTTAACGTGCTGTCATCATGACAAACATAAATGTTCAAAACCACATATTTAGCAGATATTATGTAAGACTGGCAATACGTTTTAAACAGTTACATTGTTACATATTTTATATTATTTTGTATTAATGTTTAGCAGCCAGAGTTAAACAAACAATGCCTTCCCGAGAAAATCTCCATAATCAAAACTGATCCGCTTTGTTCTAAACCGTCTACCTGCATAGAGCAAACTATGACCACACCTCGTGATAACATACGCGCTCGCGGCTACTATGATTTTGATTTTTAAAATGCAGCTGTGGTTATAGAAACGTCAGTCAAAAATTATTTCTGACAAATACAGAATTGAAAGTTTTAAAATGAGTATATTATTAATGGAAAATAGATGATAGTGATCTGTTTCAATGCAAATCGATAGTAATAATCAATTATTTAAGTTGCGGTTTTCATTTTCCAACACTCAATGCCGTACCTTAACAAATTATTTATGGCTTTTTGTATTAACGTAGAAAAAATGTTGTATGCAACTCGTGCAAAAATTGTTTATTACACTCAACGTTAGGCCCAACAACAGGAAGAAATTGTTTCACCTACCATATCCAGCATGGTATTCCAGCCTAAAGGACTAGAAATATATTTTTGTAACGTTTAATTTCGTTTTCTCCTCTAGTTTCAAATTAAAACATAACATTTTTTTTTTATATTATTTTGTTACTTAAAAAATACAAATTCATTTTTATTAATAAAGATATTTTTATATAATTATTTCAATTACATAACTAAAATATCTTTCCGATTGAGGCGCTGTAGGTACTTCTGGCAGCACAATATACGATTAAAGTGACTCCTGCCAGCAGGTCTTCGATTTACAGAAGTTATATTTTATTCACATTTTGCTTTATGTACTGCTGGTAGTACGTTACATCCTGTATGCAGGTTAAGTTAATGAGCGGAATAATGTACTGCTAGTAGGACAGGGGTCTCTGTACAAAAGTCATTCCAGAAGCGCTTCCAGCAGGACAAAGCACTGTACACTCTATCATTAATTATTTAGTACTTTTGACTGAAAGCTTGAATTTATATATTTTTTTACTTTTAATTTTTTTCTTTAATTTTCAGTCATATGCAATTGAATAACTCGCCATTCTTTTCATTTCCATGGTGACTTCAGTATCGCAAAGTTTTTTTGCCACTTTATTTTCTCCACAATTCAAGAACCGTCCTTAGACCTCACCCTTCAGAGAGCAACGTTCAGGGACAGATGGGCCTATCGGGAGTTCGGGAGAATTCCCGAAGGGCCGGTCGGTCTTGGGCTGGTAAGGGCTGTAAACAATGATCTGAGTTCTGAGGGCAGTCAGGGCCGGTTGCTGGTAATTTACCGGGCCGGTAAAGTGCGGCCCATCCGTCCCTGGCAACGTTGCTCTATCTCTATCGAACCATCTATCGAACCAAATCGCGTTTGCCTTATTGAAGTCGCTTTTTCGATTTTATGAACATTGACAAAAAAAATCATAATCTCCTACCCCAGAAACTCACACATTTCAATTTTGAATACAATCGCACCATAATCAGAGATGAGATTCAAGATGCGTCAGAGGGACAAAGAAAGTCGTTTTAAGATGCTTTTCCTATAGGGCGGCTGACGCACGCGGCTACCGCACAACGTCTAAAGGTACGGTTCCTTCCATGCGGCTGTCGCGGCGCGGCGGCCGCATGCGTCAATCGGTTGATCTCATGGTTTCTTCCATGCGGATGTCGCGTACGACAGAAGGAGGCGATTGTTCGCCGCTAGTGAAAGTTGACAGTAGTTGAAGTGAATATGAATAATTTGTTATTAGAAGAAAATGAGGATGAAGAAATCCTGCAATTAATATACTTGGAAAAGAACTATGCGGATATAAATCCAATGTTTCACAAAAGGCGTGAAGAGGGGTGTTTTTTTTTAATTGAGTAATCGATATCTCCTTGAGGATAAAGAAAAATGCAGGGAATATTCCAGATTGAGCAAGGAGCAGTTTGACTATATCCTCACACAGATACTCCAAACGCCGAAAACTCTCCCACGGTTGCGACTACACTGCTTCTGGAAGGAATATTCTATATTCCAAAACACGGGTAGCAGTAGGTTGTGGCCGCCGCACTGCGGCCGTCATGTGCGACAGCCGCATGGAAGGAAACGTACCTTAACGCAAACGGCTGACGCCAATATACCAATTTCCTATGAAGTGATCTGTTTTCGGAAAAGTACCATTATCTAAGTTAAAAATGATTGAAAACAAAAAAAATATATATATTTTTATTGGATTTACTATCAGAAGAAATTGAGGACGAAGAAATTTTACTGACCAGCATGTGCAAAAAACAGGCGGCGTCTATAGCCGCCAGCATATGATGCTTGCGTCTGATGCTCGAAAAGAAACGAATAAATAAATTGCCACACAAGCAATTCTATGCGTCAGACGCTGTGCCATAATTAACAGAATTCGTTCGCCATCTTGGGTCCACCATGATGTTTTATTCTGTACAAAAAATGTCATTATATTTCTCGATAACCGGACTACTGGAAGCGGACAAAACAAGACATGTTCGAATAATACAAATTGAATAAAAGATTAAAATAACAGCTTGTGATAAAGAGAAAATAAGTATGTTATGCAAATATCATGAATACTCTATTACCAGGTGTGGAATAATTCAAAATATAAAATATAAAATTTATTAAAATAGGCAAAGATGCTAATCTTATTTGAATAGAGTCATTTTCTGAAGCAAGGTCCCAATATGTCTCAGTTAATCACCAAGAAGAACATACAATTCGATCTGTTTTCTCGTCACGAATTCAAATTAAGTATGTGTTCCATTGGGCTCCATTTTCTTCATTTCATACAGTATCGGAAAGTTTTCTTGGGTATGGTGGTTTCATGAGAGCGTAAAGAATAGCTTGCTATATGTTGAGAGAGCATTAGAATTTCCCCTCTACTCGCTCGAGGAAGGGATATCGATGTGAGCTGTGACCGGTGTGTCGCATTGCCACGTGGTCCGTTAATGCTTCGGATGGGGTAACAGGAGAGCCGCACAGTAGTGCATCTCTCTTATTTATGTGGTATTATCATATCATTGCGTTCCTTGTTGCTCGCGTAGATTTCTGTCATACCCCAGATGAAAAGTTTTCGATACTGTATGTCAACGAAATAGGTAATGCTACCAAATATAAAAGTCATAACTTATGTGGTGACAAGACAACCCTTATAGTCTGTGGTATTCATTGCTTAATTGCTATACGCATTACCATTATATGCACACTTTGTACAAACTAGTTTTCTTGGTGGTGAGCTGTGGTATCATCATTCTTTTACCCAGATGGTCACTCCTCACGTCCGGCTAAGACTTCTGCTGCATCACGGCACACTGGTATGATTTTCAGATTAGAGAGCAGCTTGTCCATCATTTAATTCCAACAAGGAACTATGATCAGAACCACAATTTTGACAGAATGAGGTTTGGGTGGAGCATGCTGAGTTCAGAGAGTAGGTCTCGATATTCAGTCTGTTTTTCCTCCTTTTTTAGACAATGTTCGTTTCACCAGAAGCCTTCTTTGCTTATTTGCTCGTAGTTGCCTCACAGTGGGAAATGAGTAGTTCTCAATATCCCCAGGAGCATAAAAAATACCAGTGTCTCGTCTGTACCGTACGAGTGTCGTAGATGGTAGTGTAGAGACGCGTTATGCCTGTGGATATAGGCTGAAACCGCACATGCTTGATACGCCAACAGCAAATGCCTTATGACCATTCTGGCAAGGTCTTCGCCTTCAACACACTTGTCCTGAGGAAAGCAAAGGTCAAATTTTTGGATGAGTAAAGGTCTCTGATGTTCTTGAAGAAGACCCCATGTATTAGATTATCCTTGGATGCACGGGCTGTTGCCTTAAACAAGGCTCAATCCTTGCTTCCTCATGGTCACAGACCAAGCAGAAAGGATGTGAACTCCTTATTACCATTTTCAATATCATAATCATTATTGTTAGTGAGCATAGTATGTATTTATATTTCTTTAGTTTTTATATTATAATCAATGGATGACGTTTTTAAGAAGTTTTTATTGACAAATTCAGTTACACACACACCACAGTATGTACCAACTTGGGCATACTTTTTCGAAGCGATATGTCAAAAACAAATAAGTACCCCTTTTAATTTGCTCCCTCAAAATCAGTTTGAAAATAATAATAAACTAATATCAAATTGTGAGAAGTTGCCAAATATCTCCTCATGGCTTGTAATAAGGAGACCGTGTCGTTAAGGACATGACTCATGTCTTGCAAGAGTATTTATACCAACTTGTCTTTCCAAATAAGTAAGTGGGATAGCCTGTCGCGAATCGCGTTGGTCCGCAACTTCTAATTATACCATCAGAGGAGAGAAATTCATTAGACTTGCAAATTGAGAATTAAATACAATTAAAGGTGTATAAGGAAATGTAATTTAGAATAGGTATTCGAGCTGAACGAGAAGGAAAACGCCCGATTGGAACGTTGTTTCTAGCTTTACATGGATTGTTTTGTAGCTCGAGTAGGAGGATGGAGTCAGTTGATACAGTAATTAGAAGAAGGAGACTTCAGAGACATGGAGATTGAATTCAAACGGTCCATAAATATACTATCAATACGGGACCACATACTCAACCCCGCCTTTATTGCGAGAGTGCAGTGTGGGCTTGTAGTATTTTATAAACGTTCATTCTCAATTAGAGCAATACATTCGAGTAATTTTTTTTATATTTTGCGTCGTCATGAGGAGAACTCAAAACCATTATTCATGCACTATATCTGGGGGGTAAAGTACACCTTTCAGCCCGCGTGCCATGAAGTTGGTGTTGCTACTACGGAACAATCAATTCAGTTCAATAAAGAAATACTCATTCAACAACATTTATTCATAATATAGTGACCCTGAGCCGACTCTAGAATTCGTAACTGGAGAAGCAATCAAATCATATCAGAGTTCAGAAAACTGATGATGTCATCAGTCGACGGCACAAGATGTGTCTGGAATTTCTATTTTAATCGGAAATACTACGACTGGCATATAAATATGGCCCTCGTTAGCGGAAGAGGCAATCAGATTAGATCAGTGATCAGAAAACAGTAAAATATAAAGTTGCATTAGTACTTTGAGACAAATTTGTAGAAATAGTATTAAAATAAATGTGTCAGACAGTGTTAAAGTGTATTTTTAGTACAATTGGTGTCAGAGATAGAATAGTGCTAGTGGGCGGTTTTGTATTTCGGTAACAATGTTTTCGCGAAAAGTAGACAATGGCTTGATGAGCATTTTTCGTGAAGAGTATAAACTGTTACACTTTTCGTGCGGAACAAGCGTTCGCGTGGGACATTCAATAAATCTATGAACTTTTATGTTAAATAGACTGATACTTCGATCAACGACAAAATGTTTCCGAGAATAGTTCGACTTGATAATGAAATGGAGGAGAGAGAACTTGAAACAACTGGTAAGAAGGCTGTACTCCGGAAGAGATTTATTGCTGAAGGAGAAGGCACCGAAACATTTTCACTCAAAGTGTCTGGAATTGATTCAGGTACGATAATGAATAAAACTCAACAAAAATACCTAATCAATGGAAGCTAACCTCCAATAGAATTCAGTGAGTATAAAAGAAGAACTGTAACAAGATTCAGAGAGTTTAGGAGGAAAGGAAAATTCGAATAGTTCACAGAAAGAACTTCAAGAAAACTCGAAAAATCTGGAAGAAAAGCTGCTGGAAAATTCCAATAGTTGAAGGAAGGACTTCAAGAAAAACTTTTAGAAAATTCGAATAGTTTGAAGGAAGAACTAAAAGAAGAACTTTCTGATGTGGCGAGCCATTTAGAAAAAAGAATGGGAACCGTCGAAACAGAGATGAAGAAAATCAAAGATGAAATTGAGGAAGGAACGGGAAAATTGAGGGAAACAATCAGTGATGAAATCGTATGCGGTTTCGAAGCAGAAATTAACAAAATGAAGGGCTGAATCAGTAAGTTGGAAAACCAAATTGACACTAACCACACCACAGAAACTGGCATTAATAGTTCGAGATAAATATATAGGAATAGTATTGAAATAAATTTGTTAGACAGTGTTGAAGTGTATTTTGAGTGCAATAATATACTTTTTCTTCAAGCCTGACAATTTTATATCTACCATGCAGTTAATACAGTTGCTAATGTTGAGGATGGGATATCCCCTTTTATCATATAAAAAATGATTCCTTATTGAAAGCTGCTTAACAGCATCGGCATCACCATGACAGCAAGTATAAATTATTTTGGAATTAGATGGTTGGTTCAAATAATTATTTGTTATCATTCCGGCATCATTGCCGGCGATTGTTTTTTAGCGATATTCAATTTATTACAAATCGATTCTTCAATATGGCTTTTAGCTACTGTAGTTGATTCCCATCCAGCATGTTCTTTGATATTTGTGATACTTTCCGCAGCATTATCCAATAAGGTGACTGACGGACACATGAAATAATGACCCTTATATTCTTTTGCGCTCGGTAGCTTCAAAAATGTTGCATTTTTTTGGTATTTAGTCAAATATATTCTCCTCAACAACTTGTTTTGTGCATGAGATATAAGAAATGTTCAGTATTTGCGACGCAGACTAGCATATTTTCTATAAATATCCAAATTATTAACTGATTGGTTTTCAGTACTGATGATGGTCAATGTTTGTTGCATTTAAGTTTTTGATTATTTATTTGTAATCAGTAAAGCAAAAGGTCATCAAGGTTTAGAGTCCTTAATTTTCTCTGCTCCAAGCAACATGTATCCCAAATGTTAATGCAACTTAAAACAGAAACAGTAAGTTTTTCAAATACTCAGAAAATATAGGTAAAACATACCTTGATCCTTAGGTATACATCATCTGCCTCTCTTGAAAAGAGTTCGATTTCATTCCACTGTATGATGCACATCAGCTCTTCAAGTAGATGATTTATTTCCCACAGAAAGTATAAGAATATGCTATTTTATGCTTTTTTATATTTCAGCACTTCACTATTTTTCTTATCTCTATGTCGCGTGCTATTTATATCCCAAGTCGTAAACTCCTGATAATTCTAGAATTTCTAATATGATGAACTCAAAACGCAAAAACTTCATCTGAATACGAAATTCGATCCAAATCATTCAAGCCGTTTCTGATATCCAAAAATTCACATTATTGTTATTATTAATACATTTCTACTTTCCGAAACTTATAAGACATTCAATGAAGTTTACAGCCCGTATATCTACAGCCATTATAAGTGAAATCACTTTTATTTAAAAAAGGCAACTATATAGAAAAGCTTCAGTAGCAATGATATAAAATTTAATCGAAATCTTTGAAGCCGTTTTCGACATCCAAAAATTCAGATCATTCTTATTATTAAGAAAGACGTCTTTTTGGGTGATCTTAATAAAATAAGCGAACTCTATCTACATACAAATATATTTTAGATGAATAAACATTTTTATTATTCGGCTGGTAAAACGGTGAAAAATACCTCAACGGTTATTTTTGCTAAAGTCGGTTCAAAATTTCTAATGAGCCCTCGTATATTCACAGTAGCCCGCTATCCAGCACATGAATAATTCAGTAGAAATAGCGCCAGTAGCATGTTGTTACATCCAAAGAAACAACTTGTCTATTCTTCTCTCGATACTATAAATAAAAAAACTATAAGTTATCTTTGTTCCAAATATCTCGATGACATTCGTGTAGTGCGCTTCCTGGCTCTTACGGTTTGTTAGATGACAAAACGCGATTGTTATGCATGACTGCCGAAACGATGTCATCGATCAATGACGCTCATATATGGACATTTTGAACAAATGCTCACATTAGGCCGGTCAGTGGTGGTATCATTGTTTAAATATAAGGGGGATAGTTGGTCAACCTTATGGGATCAATATTGGATTCAAATGGAGGCGACATGTAGATGGCGTCAGTGGTGTTCGCATCCAAGTCATGTCGCAACTTGAATGGCAGAATACGTAATTTGGCAGTCACGTTGAATTTCCGTAAAGTAGATGGCGGATAATGTGATGAATGGTAAATAGAGTAGGTAGGTGGCACCAATGACTGCAATAAAATCAGAAATATGGTTCAATTTAAGAAATTATTTCTTCTGATGTTTCATGGACCGTATCCGCTATAATTAAGATCACACCGTAAAGTAGGTAGGTATATTTGGGGTGTGGTGATTCAGTTGTTAGTTTGAAATGTGGATTCAGAGGATGTGTTAGTATTTATTCTGTTGTGTCATATTGTGTTTTGGATTTTGCAAAGTGATTTAAATATATAACTGATAATTATAAGCAATTTGGACAGAGGTAAATGGTGGCAGGAATATATAAATGTCACTTTTGACTTTTTAGTTTAGTTATTAGGTGGAACTTAATTTAAATCATTTTAAAGCTAGCTGGTTACAACTGAACATTATTGCAAAATAATCGCCTTTAATTAATTTCAGATTGATATTTCGAAACAGCCCTCATCTTCAATCACCCCTTTCTAAGATCAAAAATAGGTGCCAGAATATCAAATCAAGCTAACAGGTTTGCCTGAACCACATTGGATCCGTGCCTGAGTGATGATACATTTGCTGTAAACTCACCCAGAAGCATATTTACAAAAGCCACTTTGCTTGCGTTATTACTCGCGGCTACCAGTTTAGTTATGCGAATCTGTGAATTCCAATCCCTTATATGACCAGCGGGATTTCTTCAAAAATGTACGTGGCTACCTCGCAGTACCCTGTGCCCCTGCGTAAACTAGTAATATTTCACAATATCTCATGACATCGCTGAACCCACTGAAGAAGCTAGTGATATTTGATGAGGTTAGCTTGCTCAGGTTAGGTTTGTGTGTAACTTATCCGTGTTGAGGTTCTTCCTGAAATATACTGTACTTTCAATAATTAACAGAGACAATTTGCTCGACTGAAAAATATCCAATAAAAAGTTCAAACAATATAGCACTCAAAACTTCTTCATGATCATTAGGCAAGTCCAACTCTGCTTCCACTGCTTTAAAATAAATGGTGTAAACATGTATGAAAATGTATTGAAATTGCAAAGAAGGAAACTTTAGGAAGTGTTTTGTTTACGTGTAGAACCTTTCTACAATATTTTTGTAGTTCCTCTCAATGTCCACATTTTTTATAGTGGGCGCATCAGTACAGCACTAAAATGACGTCACATATTCATGTTCGCAAATAATTACGCTAGGTGGCACTCGCGTTTGGCTCCAATACCAATTCCACAGGCATTGACTAACTATATGTTTTCAGCAGAACTGAAGAAAGTTTATTCGATTTCAGATCATCTAAAGTTTGTGCATATCCGATAACCTAAAAATCGATTTTGACACATGTCACGTCAAATTGAAAAAAATTACTATGAATAGGCAAAAAGTTGGGCAAAATGGCAAGATATCGAAAAAAGTTATTCTAAAAAGTTGCTTAAAATTCAATTTTATACACATATACAAAGTTTCAGAAAATAGTGTGAGAATATTGAAAATAGCAATTTTTTTGAAATATTTTTCTAGCTGTAGAAAAATGTCAAATTATTTTCTTATGAATAGCTTGACCATACTGAAATATTTGTATTCCGATGATAATAACAAAACTTTCCCATTTTCTCCACACCAGAGAGCACTAATTTAAAAAAAATTAATTTTGTCAGAACCCTTGCTGTTACAATGGTTCGTATCTAACAGTTATATCACTATTCCACTATTATTGCGATGATAAAGAAATCCAAAAATATCGTGTTTTTTCACGAACGTTTCGCTTCGCACATAATCTCATAAATGTGCGTCAAATTAAAGAGGCTAGAGTTTTCAACATTGCATGCGAAGTGAAACGCTCTGGCACGATTATCATCGAAACTTGATTATAATCTGGTAAACACCATGTTTCTGGAGTGTAATGTCATCACAATCGTCCTGGAATTCTGATATAACTGTTAGATACGAACAAATGTAACAGCCAGGGTTTTAACAAAATCCAATTTTTTAAATTTAGTGCTCACTGGTGTAGAGAAAATGAGAAAGTTTTGTCATTATCATTGAAATACAAATGTTTTGGTATGGTCAAGCTATTCATAGGATAATATGATATTTTTATACAGCTAGGAAAATATTTAAAAAAAAATGCTATTTTCAATTTTCTCTCATTATCTTTTCAAACTTTGTATGTGTGAATAAAATTTAATTCTAGGCAAATTATTCAAATAACTTTTTTTGATATCTTGCCATTTTACCCCACTTTTTGTCTTTTCATAGTAATTTTTTCAATTTGCCGCCATACCAGCGATCACGTGCCATGTGTCAAAATCGATTTTTAGGTTATCAAACATGCACAAACTTTTCCCAAGAATATTTTTCCTAATACTCTAATAATAAACATTTTTCCCATATGGTACATACTTTTTGGCGGTCAGTGTATATCTATTTTTCATAGCCCATACAAAAAAAATAATAATAATGATAAGATATATTTGATTTCAATGATGGTTATCCAGATTTTCAGGCTGACGTTTATTTTCACTTTTCACAAAAAAAATCTCAAAAATGCCCCAAACATGAAGTTACTTTGAAGCAATATTTTGGATAGATGAAAAAATAAAAAAATAAACATTACAGCCCGTACATAGATCACCTTTCTTTTGATATCAAATTCATTTCCATTGGATAAAGATTGCTTCAAATTTTAATGGAAGAGAAATACCACTGTAGCTACCTCGACTATCTATGAAAAGCATCGTGAGGTGCTTCCGCAGACATAATACATAGAATCAAATGTCCTCTAGAAGCCTGTCCTTGTTTGAAATCGGTATGACGCGACGAACCGTTTTTGAGTTATAGACTTTTTTACCCTAAAAAAGGGCACAAATATGATCGCGCTCATGGCTTCTCAACTACCTCTTGAAAATGCCAACCACTCGTGTTGGGGAAACGTCGAGAACCATCATTAAATCAACGATAGCCGCAAAAAGCCTTTCAAAATTCGTAAGATATTATATTTGAAATCATTATTTAACATTTCATCTTAGTCAGTCTAAGAGAAGTGAGTATAATGGAATATCCGCTGTAGTAAAAATAATCTTGATTCAGGAGATCTAGATAATGCACGTGAAAGTCGAAAAAAAAAATCTGTGGGAAGTGGAGTTCCTCGATGACCTCATGCAGATCCTCCACATTTGGTTGTTATATTTATAACTCATTATTTCTGAGCACAAACTAAATCCTTTACCATTTAACACCATTGTTAAGAAGAATAGAAGAATTTCAAGTAAAACTCAAAGAGTTGTTTGATTTATCATTTTAAGACATCCGTCGCCTTGATGGGTTGAAGGATTTACAATGATTATATTGCTTTCTGATTATTAATCAAAAGCTCAGTTGTAAGGAGGAATTCAAAGCATTGGTCTTTATATAGATGACCTCTCTGAATTTTCGTTTGACTCAATGGTCCTTTACAGGAAACTTGCACGTTCATTATGTTGTGTCGATATGACGGATAATATTCTTTTCTTTCTCCATATACAAATCTTGTTATATTTTGGTGATGAATGTTCTCTGATGTTTTTCGGATCCATGAAGGTTATGCATGCTAAAAATTCTTTTTCTCCATGTATTTTTCAACCAGTCATACTGAAATTGATGAAATTCAAAATGTCAAACTGGACGAATATAAATTCCGTTTTTTTTTTCGTACAAGCTCATAGGAAAAATCATTATCGTCACAATTTGGGAAGAAATCATAATGATAATTGATATACAATTGTGTGATATTTTCGATCAATTCCCTTTCCCTCAAATTATACAGAGGCGCTAAACATGATTCTTAAATTCGGAACTTTTTGAATATAATGTTTTCGTATTTTTCAAATGGAATTCCTCGTATATTTTTTGACCATATTAGGTAGGATAAGGACACGAGTAGTTATGCTTGGCATATACATCCCTATGAATATGTCTAGTCGTTTTCGGTTTGCTGAATTTTGAAAATTTTCATTTGCTGATTTTCACTGACACACCTTCTTTACTTCATGGAAACACTATGAGTTTCTTTTTGACTACATTTCGTACAAGGTACAAGGTCAAGTCGAAAACACTGTTTAACAGTGACACTTCGTCTATTCAGTATAGTTGTTACCATTTTGTTGTATTTTATTTTTTTGTATGATTAAATGAAGTCATATTATTATTATTATTATTATTATTATTATTATTATTATTATTATTATTATTATTATTAATATTATTATTATTATTATTATTATATGTATTTCTCGATATTACAGATTTTTTCAAACGATATTATTTCAACATAAATTCATCGCAATAATCCTCCGTCAGTTATCAATTGTGTTCTGAAATGTTCGAAGTTGGCTAGAATTAATTTAAACACATAACTTTTTTCTACATTTTGAAATAGTCCATTTCCAGGTGGTCTTCCGAGTGATTTGGAAAACAAATGGAGGTTTGCTTCATATTTTTAAGGCATTTATTTTTCAAACGGCCATATGTAATTCATTTCGGCAAGATAACTGCTATCTTTAGAAACTCACAAAACTAAACAAAACGGCATTCACATTTATAAACATTTGTGTTTATATGATTTTTGTTTTGAGAGTGTTTAAAAAAATTGTTTCGTTTAAAAATGAGCAATTAAATATTTAGAAATTTCAAGAAACAGCTATGGGGTTGTAAACAAAAAAATAGTTATTTATGATACAAGTGTTAAAAGTGGCATTTTATTTTGTGAGTGGGGAATATTGCGAAACGAGCGTTAGCGAGTGGAGCAACCCCACGAGCAAAATAAAATCACTTTTAACAAATGTATCATACAAAATTTTTTGTTCAACAGTTACTGCTAGTAAGAAAAAAACAAAAAAAAAAATAAGATCCATAAGGATTCGAACACACGATCTTTGGATTACAAGGCTGACTGACAGATACTTCAAATATAATAAACCCCAACGCACTTTATTTATGAATGTCATTATTTGTCAGTGATGAAGGACATTCTACAGTTGGACTAAATACTACTTCGTTTGTAACTTCAAAAGGAATTAGTATTATCAATTGCGCAAACGACCAAATACATGTGTGAACTTTTATAAACGATTCCTCTTCAGTAGGTGTTCTGATTATAATATCTGATTGAAGTGTTTCTATTAGAGAGATCTATATTACTGAGTATCCATCATCTCATCTGTCATTTTACTTTTAACACTAGTGTTAAAAGTACTTTTAACACTAGTGTTAAAAGTGATTTTGTGAAAACGTCAGTTTTTAGTTCATGTGTCAATGAATTAAAAACGTCATTTTTAATGTCAGTTGTACAAAAATATATTTCTGTCATTCTAAATCTTATAGTCGATAATATATGCAGTGTTTCATTTCAAAAACACTAGAAAACTAGATTCAAAAACACGAGAAAACTAGATTCAAAACGTTTCGAATTAGAAAAAAAAATATCTTCTTGAATTCCATAATCGTGACGACTGATTTTTTCGGCATGCCTCTGCAAATGACATTATTTTGACAAGAAAAATCATAACCCAGTGATTGAGAGATAGTCAATAAAAGCGAATATATAGATGGAAATTACTGAAATGCTTTAAAAAAATTGCTTCAATTTTAAAAATAAAACAATCCTCGAAATTTTTTTCTCGATTCACTCTATAAGTATATTCAGAAATGATTTCCGGTTTTGGACTATATTGTCTAGTTTTCTTTGAGTTGTCAATCGTGTTTCTAGCTGTCATAGAACTCGATCAAGATCGACGCGCTACCTCACCGTGTATACTTTTACAGTTTTAAAAAATCAGCTCCTTATGAATTGTGTACAGATAGTCTTTCCAGAGTCAATTGAATATCTATTCTTTTGACTCAATGTATAAGGTTCGTTCGAATTATGGTAAATGAGAATGTATCAATAACGAAGAAAAAATTTAATAAGGATTGTTCCGCCTATGGTGGTGTAATTAGAACCTCCGTTATAAACCCGAAGAAGGAGAAATTTTCGACAAAACGTTTGCAGTCACACTATAAACTCTGAGTATTTCATTTGACCTAGTCCACTTGCTTTTGATAACTGTAAAGTAGGAAAATATTTAATGAAAAAGCCTTGCTCCTTAACGTTGAACAAATTCCCGACAATGCCTGGTCTATCGTAGAACTATACGAATATTTGGAACAAATGTAAATAATAACCGGCGCCGTCGAAGCTAGATCGATGGGCGGTCAAACATAAAGCTCGCCACAATCATATTAGCTTGATATCGTGTGTAATATATGTTTGCTATTACTACGTAGTGACCGTATAGGTAGGTCTCCCCTTTGCCGTAAATGCCTTTCGATACCCCGAAGTTGTTGGGGTTGGACAAACTCAATGAACCTAATCAATAATTCACCGAAATTAGCTATACTATGGTTGATTTACCATTCCATATGAATTGAGAGAAGGGGCAATTACGTATAGTGTTCTGGCATAGGGCTAAAACTCCAGAAATAACGGCAAAATATTTTTTTTTGAGTTACTAAAATTATAATATCGCATGTGTCCATTATGAAAAAAAAATCGCTTCTGATAAACTGTATTTTATCAGACTGAAATAGCAACTTGAAAAATGTTTTACTAAGACAAACCGTACTTTATCAAATTGAAAAAAAAACACTTTGAAAAATGTTTACTATTCCCTTCAAACTATTATCTACTGTAATTAAAATATCGAGAAATAGCCTCTACACTTGAAAACGAATTCATATACTTTATTCAAGTTTTGCTAACAGCGTTAGAACCATCAGAAGCTAGAAAATTGCCGGCCTCAAACCTACATTTCAATATCGTAAGTAATGAACGAATTTCAATTATTTTTAAAAATGTTTTTGTCTTTTTGAAATTTGGTCCAAATTAGTTTCAATGATTTTTTGAAATTTTTTTCAACCAAAATGCAAATATGTAACGCTAGGACCACCTTCACTTATAATAGTGCATTGTAATCCCCTATCTAGCAAAGTCTTTATCCATTAGATCTATTTCCCTATTGTATTATTATATCTGCCAGTGGTCTCAGTACAGAAGTTCTTATGGTGTTTTTATTCATAAGATGTTTCATATCTGCATTGAAGTTCCGATAGAATGGATATGTAGATTTGGTGTCATAGCAACTATTAATAAAAATTCCTGATCGTGTTTTATTGTCAAGAATTGGGTGGTTCAGATCAGAAAGCCAAGCACATGCAAGCAACCGTGAGAGCGGTTAATGTCGTACTTTGACGTACATTTTCAGTAAGAATTTTCTTGCGTGCTCACGTTAAAAGTTAATACCCTCGTCATCTCAGTTCGCACGAAAAACACAATCTAGAAAATCGCCACGACTCAATGAAAGTTTGTTGGTCTACGATTTATTATAAGAAATTGTGGCACCTTCTATCCACCAAAGTGAAAGGTTTTTTTTTACAGCTTAGTTTAGATACCCTAATTCATCTTGCATATATGCAACGTTAGGCTTTAAAGTGTTAATATCAAAATCATGTCATTATAGAACGGTTATTTGAATTTTCTATCGACCAAAACCTCAAATGAGCTGAAACGGGAAACATTCTCTATTGAAAATAGGAAAGTGTCATGTTTCAGTAGTATGTATCTAACTTTTTTAACGTAGTCAAAAGATTCTATTTCAAAAATTTTTATGAAATTTCATGAAATCGCTTTCTGTTACCATTGTTTGGGAGGCACTGGTTTGATTCTCTAGGCCACAAGCGTGTCTGCCCGCTCGCAGTGTTTCAGCGCGGTCTGGGCAGGCTGCAGACCGTTTATCAGTGATTACCAAAAAAAGTCTCATAAACTTTAAAATTCAATATCTCCCAAATTAATTTTTATTCGACAAAAATTTCGTTTTGTTTATCATCTTTTACTTCCTATTTCATTAATTTCCCCAATTTCGGAAACACCCTGTAGATGATAGAATTGCCAGCGTGAATAATAAATCGAAGACTGTGTGGCAAATTGTAAATCAAATACAAAAAAAAGGTAAATATTACAATTAATGAAGGCGATAAAGCAGTTTCTGAAATTGACATGGCAAATAACTTCAACAAATATTTTTCTAAAGTATTCGAAGTCATAGATATAAATTTTTGGACGGTAACAAAACTTTATGTCAAAAATGTATTTTCCAAAACTGTATTTTTCTGCACCGCATAACCGACCACGATGTTGTTGACTTTGTAAAAAGCATGAAGAATTCCAAAGCAAATAGACATGACAAAATCTCGAATAATCTTTTAAAAAACTGTATCTTTCAATTACGTGAACCTTTGACATAAATCATGAGTTTGTCATTGGAACGAGGTATCTTTCCTGACCCAAAAGACATTTATTCAGAATACTGTAAGTTAATCTATAATTAATGCTATTGAGCAAGGCATACCTCAAGGTTCAGTACTTAGCCCCTTACTTTTCCTCATATACGTCAATAAGCTAGATGAATCGGTTAAGAACTGGCCTAACTTAACAATTTCCAAATCGAGTTTGAAAACTGCTCTGTTCCAAAAAAAATGCCACACCCTCGACGAATTCTAGGTTTATACTGTCCCATTTTATTATTAGTTTTATTTGTGTTTTACTGTGAAGTCGTTTTAGTTATTCGTGACTCTGCAAAAATCTTTTTTATTTCTACCATATCTTCGTTTTAAATATATGTATGTATGTGTATATATGTGTATGTATGTAACAATAATATTTATCATTATGTCACGTTTTCCTTGTAATTGTACCACTGAAGTCATCTTCTGTTTTGCACTCTTCAACAGGAGAAATAAAGACATTTTTATTATTCTAATACACTCAGTAAAATGCAATGCCTATGATAGGTCTATGTCAAAAAATAACTTTCAAAGTGTCACCGCAGAAGAAATATTTCCCGACAATTCTATCTTTGATGTGTATAATTGCTTCTGAAGAGCCTGCTTTCCAATTATATCAATCTTCCTGATGAGCTTTGCAAAGCAAAATAGATTTTCGTCGACCAAAATGTATTGGGGAATAAATGCGAGAGAAACGAACCTTGCTTCAATGAAATGAACGATTTATGTAAGTGAATTTTTTAATAACATTCGCTCTATCTAATTTATTTACTAAATTTTCAATGAAAACTAGAGAGAATTTAAAAAGTCAATTATCTGAATGAAAATGTTAATTATCACTTCAGATCAGATCAGATTTTTTCTTTTCACAGTATATATCAGATGTAGTGCAATGTCCGGTGTGGCTTTATCCGGGGAAGTAGTTATTTTCTGTTAGATACTACAAATTAATCACATTTTTTATTTTTCAATTCTCCTGTTTTCATCATGAATAAGAGGTTATCTTGAACAATCAAAAATAGCGACTAAAGTTGGTCTTGCAGCCGCAGATGATTCTAATACAGATTTTATGAATATTCTTTTAATATTAATCAGTACCGTGTTGAACAATTCTGAATTCAATTATAAATCTACACAAAAACTCTTCAATTAATCCATCGTTGATTTTTTTTTCGTGTTTTCATTTTTTAGTGACCGATACATTTTTTCAGCTCACTAAGTGTTCAGGGCTGTAGTTCACATCCCCAATTAAGAAGCTGATCATGGCGTATGTACCCAATGATTCAAATTTTAATCCATATCTGTGTTTTTACATCCGGTCCGTAGGACCATTTCTCAGTTTCAGATGATGTATTTTTATTATGTGTTTGAAGAACGATAGTACAAAAATGTTCGTATCATATAACAGTTGTTAGTTCCTGCTGGTTTCATACTTCCCCTACCAATCCAATTCCACTTGCTTGCAAGACTTCTCCCATGCAGAATGTTACTTCGAGAACTCATCTCATTAATATCGTCTTGTCACAAGTTGGGTCATTACTGAAGAGGTGCACATCCTCGCGCCCCTCCCTCAGTAATTAATATGAAGGTGAAGGGAAGGTGGGACGCGGTCGCCTAATGAAATAAATTTGTAACAGAAGCAATTTCGTACATGCAGCGAACGCTCGTTTCAAATTATCCGCCTTCGAATATCGCCGCGGGATTATGGTTTCATTTTCGACGATTAAGTTGCCATACTGTGACCGTGTATTAGGATTGTGATAAAGTAGTTGGTTAGTGATACTAGCCGAAAGAGACAACGGCGACACACTATTATTGAGCTAACGTCATTTTCTGTAGATAGACATTATTACTAAGATCGTAATGTTGGCCATGAGCCTACCTGAGCGAGTTTGAAGGCAGAGATAATATGGAAACTGTATACCAGTTATGTCATTTATCAACTCAGAATTAAGTAGAAAATTATATATTCCCAACCAACTTCATGGCAACCTATAAGGAACTCATTCCGACGATTCTAACCATACGTCCAGCAGAACCATAACATTATTTTGTTATTAACCTTCATAGGACTGGCCGGGGTCCATTTGTACCCCATGACGTATGTTTTTGCTGTATCTTTGAAAACGCAAATTTTTAAACATTTATATTTCATCTAGCTGCAGTTCATGAATTATTTTGATAAAATATGATGTATTTAGTAGTTTTTATTGGCTGGTATAAACAAAAAATAGTTTTATATTCCAGGGGTCTCTTCAGACCCCGGTCAGCCTTTTACATCCGATAAAATAATCCCGGTAACTGTTAGTAAACCAGAAATTATTCTTCATTACAACAAAACAAAAGGTGCTGTCGACACTTCAGATAAGTTGGCCAAAGAATATACAGTGCAGAGAAAGTCAAACCGCTGGCCAATGGCAATATTTTCGCATCTTATGGATATCGCTGGAATAAATGATTATAAATTGTGGTTACTGCAAAACCCGGATTGGCAAAAAAACAGTTTGGATAAACGTAAAATGTATCTTTTGGGACTAGGAAAAGAACTCATAAAGAAAAACGTTTTCCGGCGATATAATAATAAATACATTCAGACGAATAGAAAACGGCATATGACAGACGTTTTTCCCGAACTACTGGATGCAACAGAACATAGAGTGGAACAACAAAACATTACCAGGGGGCGCTGCCATATGTGTCAAAGAGGAAAAGACAGATAATCCAGGAAAATATGTATTAGGTGTAATAACTTTGAGTGCCTAGAACATTCAAAATCGGAGATAGTTTGCAAAAAATGTTAAAATGATATGTACCAAGTAGTATTAGTGATTAGGGTATTTTGTATCTTTTCGTGATGATTTTTGATCAATAAATGGTTAATAGTAAAACTTTAATAAAACTTCTTTTCTATATATTTAATTTAAAGAAAAATACAGCATTTCTGCAACTTTACGCATGGGGTCTTCTCGGACCCCAGTTAGTCCTTTTCGTAAAATTTTGATGTCCGTCCCATGAAGGTTAATGATATATTAAAAGCTTTACGAGTTTAGTGAAACTGCTTTTTTTACGAAGTGTGTTTATACAATTTTTTCGCATTTTGTGTTGATAATTATAAACAAATACTTATAGTACAGTAACCACAGACAAATCTGAGCCACAAGAGAAGAATGAATCGTAGCAATTTTAAACTTGGCACATGAGTTCTTTACAGCATATATTTTTAGAAAACATTGTTCACCAAAATATCAGGGGTGGAACCCAAATTCAAAAACATTATATATTCTTTGCTGTTGTTTCGGAAAGTATAAGATTTATCAAAAAACAATTTCAACAAGGCGAAAGATGATTCAATTCTCCACAAGAAATATACCAGTATTTTCTCACAAAATGCACTCGTTTTCTCAGAAAACCTGATTGAATTCCCATACAAAATTGCAGGCTCGCCTTAGCCCGCCACTACAATTTCCGACAGGACCGATAATTAGATTTGTCATAACTTTGCTAAACATTATAGTAGGAGAAAAAGAAGATCTATATCGTTCCTGAAGACTTGTACTTCCTTATGAAAATATAACATGTGAGTATCTGAGTACCCAAAATGTGTTTTGTCCCACATAACCCTTCTACGATATTTACGGAAAGTCATTGATATTTTGGTTGATATGAAATAGTTATACTGAAGCAGGAATTAGTATAGCCTCTTTGGACCATTTGCAACGATTTTAGACTAGTGAGACACGTCTCACTTAGTCATCTCAAAGAAAAAACTGTGTTTTACTCCTTCCTCAGCTTCCAACTCACCCATAATCCCGGTAATTTCTTCAGTAAATCTAAACAATAATCTCTCATACACATCCTACATGAAAAATGAAGAATGTGATTTCAGGCAGGTTTGCACTTCACAATAGTGTTATTAAACATATATGCAGGATATGAATAAGCGATTATTTTCAACATTTAATGAAGGGAATGCGGGTTTTATGGGTAAACTGAAAATGAGGCATGAGTAAAACAAAGTTTTTGTTTTGGCATGTATAAGTAGGACCTGTCACACTACTTTAAAATTGTTGCATATAGTCCAAAGAGGATATGGGTTGCTGCTTCAGTATAATAATTCCATATTTACTAAATTATTCATGATTTTCGGATCATTCTCAAATATTTCCGTGAAGTGCGACAAAACACATTTTCGATACACAAAGTTGTCTTTCCGATAAATCGTATACTTTTCAAGATCTATTCATTTATTTTTAACAATAAAAAAATATATGTATATGTTCCACCCCTGCAATTTTGGTAAACTATTTTTTTTCGTGTTTATCATGGTTCCTACTACCAGCATACCAAGTTTTGTGGTGCTACAATCGATCCTCGTCTCAAAACCCAATCGTACTGGATTATATATCTACATAATACATTTTAACAAAGTACAGATCGGATGGAATTTTAATAGCTGCACTCCTTTCCTGTCATTTTACTTTTATCAGTGAGGAACTTTACCTGAAGAAATTGTTATATTGTTATTAGAATAAGCAGTCAGTATTTTGATATCTCATTTTAATCTCATATTGAAGGGGAACCAATTATTGTCTGATCCTTTATATTTCTGAAAATTTATTTACTTTTACAAAATCTTTTTGGTCCTTTCGTTTGAAATGCTATCTCATATCAAGTGGTCTAATATTCTCCTCACACAGACGAAGACAATCGGAAAATGTAAAATAGGCCGATTAGGTTTCTGTAAACGAGAATCGTACGACTATTTGAAAATCCGGATAACCGTCGAACTGATAATCATATTCGAGTTTGCACAGTTGATAAATACACTAATACTCTTTCCAAAAACCCTGCAAGTCGTCAGTAGAATGTAAATGGGCGTCGAATATCAGATATGTATGTATGTCGTATTGCATGAATTTAAAATCGTTTCTAAAATCGTTTACTCGCTCTAGGGAAGTTTCGGAACATCCAGACCGGTTAACTTTAATATTTGAGCTCAACTTCGGAAAAAGATCCTTTAGGGATATTCGCACATACTGCGGAAATATATGTAAACTTTTTTGATACTGCCAATAAGTTCAAAAAGTTAGCGATGCCCGTAAAGTCTGTTACATAAAATATCGTGCAGACGTTATTTCTGGATTTTCTTCTAATCGTAAATATGTATGAGTGATTTTATGGTTTCGGTTGAGGCAATAAAGTTTCGAGAACATATTGCTTGAGGTGGAAAACTTACAGACGGATCGTTGGATCATTGGTTTTTGGATGATAGCTATGCCTGAAATAATGTCTGCGAAACTTCAGTACTAACATATTCATTTGTGAAAAAGTTAAATGATGACCATGAAATGAACATGAAGCTGTACGAACTTCTTTTAGTTCGGCGTCTGTCTGTAAATAAATTTTTTCAACATTCATGCAAAAAGCAAAACTTTATTGAACTATATTCAGTGGAAAAAGAAGTTCTTTATTGCACTAGTGTTATAAATTCAAAACGGATGTTCCAATATTTGTTCAATTTTTTTTGGTCTAACCGTCAGCAACCCGTACGGCAACTCTTCAAAACGCTTGTACAAGCTGGGAATGACGAGGGTCTTCTTCAAACATGCGATACCAAGCACGGAAAAATGGCGGAATGGTTTTGTGATTTTGGTCAAATTCGATTAAAGATTGAAGTGTAGGAGTTTTCGGGATCAGAGATTATTTTTCTATCAACATTCATGAATATAAGATAGCGGCTTCAAAATGGCGGAGGATTTTTATGATTATAGTTCGATTCAATTTGAGTTTGGTATGTGAGGATTTTCGAGGTCGAAAGAAGATTATGAATGTTTACCCAAAATTCATAAATCCAAGGCGGCGGACCAGTTTTATGATAATTCTCCGAATTTCTGCAATATTTGGGTTCGAAGATTATGGGCCCAACTCGATCCTATAAGCATTTTTCTAGATACAGTGCTTCAAAGTTATTATGATTTTGTACTTACGAACACTCAAAGCTATATCAAATTAGCATTTATTTATTTTTTTGCACATTGTGTATCAACCCAACTATACAGTATTCAAGTAATTTGTATAATTCTTCAAACAAAATTATTTGGAAGGTACAGCTCAAACTGGATGACTTATTCTTGGGCATAGACATGAAAAACAAAAATTATGTCATACCTACACGTATACTTTACTCATAGGTACAATTCCATACATTTGAAGGGCTATTTCTGGAAAACTACTCGTAAGATCTAGTTGGGCCCTTAGAAACTTTTTATCAGGATAATGAAGTGAATAAATAACATACCACAGATTCAGCCAATTCAATCGGGACCCATGAACCCAAAAAAACGGTTTGGGGTCCTTTCAGTTATTTGTCTTCCTGTTTTCTAAGCAGTTTCATTTATTAGGGGGGTTTACATTACCTATCATTACCAGCAATGGTAATGGTAATATATCGTTCTATGAGTAAGTGAGTAATTAATAACAGTTTATACTGAATACTCAGTTTGAAGATTTGATTGATCTATATGATAGAGCTCAAAAAGTAAAAGGAACTGGTCAAAAAATTAGTTTTAAAAAACTAAAGAACACACTTTACTTCCAATGTAGACTGGAAAGTAAAAAATAATTGACAGTTCAATTACTCGAATGTAAAAAAGCGTGGGTGCTTCCGATCTATATTCTCATATTTTTTAGTTTAATTCAGTATTACTAACCGTTCAAGAGCTCAAGAGAGCTTTGTCAAACACCCCACGTCTTTTTTACTTTTGAGTATTTAAAATGTCAATTATTTTTCACGTTTCAGTCCATGATGGAAGTAAAGCGTGTTCTTCAGTTTTTTCAAACTGAAAAAATAATATTTTTTATGACTAAACAATCGAAATCTGCGACCCCGAAAACCCCCACATACCAATTTTGAATCGAATCTGACCATAATCACAAAACTCGTCCACCATCTTGAATTCATAATTTTTTACAAAAAATTCATAATCTCTGACCCCACACACCATGTTTGAATGGAATCAGATCATAATGAAAAATATCATCCGACATCTTGGAGACGCCATCTTTAATATCTGAGTAGGGTTTCTCAATTTTAATTTATTTTTCATGCTTCTTTCATGTTCTTTTAGTCATGTTTTCAAATATCTTTCAGTCTGACCCACGATACTTCACTTGCAGTCACGGCAAAGTATTCCATACATGACATTCGACCTGTATTCTAAAGAGGTTTCCTCATTTAATTTTCTTCAATTTTGAAAGCAACCTTTATATGTCAGTGGAATCTTCGAGAATAGTACTCAGTTTATTTGATTATAATAAATAATAATAATAAATTTATTTACCATGAAATTTTACAAATAATGCATTACAATGAGACAGAAATCCCACAAGAAGGGTAAATAAATACAAATCCCAAAAAGGTAAACCTGCACATGGGTATTTTGAATTATTTAAGTATTTTAAGAGATTTTTGCTAGTATCTGTGCTCTAAAGTATAAATAACAATAGTATAATAATAATAGCGACAATTTCAATAATACACACCCACTCTCTCTTTCTTTCACACACACACACACAACTTCTCTCTTACACACACATACATCTATACTAAAATATGGACAATAAACAAGAAACAGGTTATTGAATGATATTTGAATACTTTACAAAACGAAAACCAATAAATCAGAACATGAATTATGATTAACCAACTACATATGGTATTTTTGAATATGTTTCATTATCTAATACTTTATATCCATTGTCGGTAATAGTGGTAAATCTATTTTGAATTCTGTTAATGAATGTGTTCTGATAAATATTTTTCATCAAAATAAATAATATTTCAATTGCTGTCAATTATCTTCAGTGAAAATAGGTCTACAGATTTCTATCATTTCATTGAAAACATCAAGTCAAAAAAAAACATGAATCAATAATATCAAAATTAACTTTCTTAGTCTAGTCAGTCTGGTATCTATTCTTCATTCAGACATTTTTTGTCATTGGATGAAAAAAAGGTTTGTATTTCGTGCAGAAATTTATTATAAAATCATAGCAAAGCGCTTTCGACTATAAAGTCATCATCAGTGCGTACCTGTAAGTAAGTGACATTGAAATGAATTTAAGAAATGTTGATAATGTGAATTTTGAAAAATTGAAAAATTACTTACTTGTCAGGTGCACAAGAGCCAGACCATAAAAATATCATATGTCCATAGGACCATGTAAAAATTTAAAACAGGACATCATATGATTATCATTTAATTAAAAAAATCCTTATTCCAGGATTGAGTTGGATAAAAGTTGCAACAGGCAGAGTAACACATGTCTGCTGAACTTAGTATACTGTCAAACTTGGTAATTTGTGAAACCAATTCCATGCTCAGGATCATGAGATAGGTCTAATGAGAACCTTCACACTCCCCAAAGCGACAAAAGGGTATCCCAAAACCAAGAGGTACCATAAACAGAAAAGATTTAAGAAAGTTTCAACAGGCAGAGTAACACATGTCTGCTGAAGCTTAGTCTACTGTCTAACTAAATGAATAAAAATTGACATTGCATCAAAAGTTAACAATGACAATGAAGTTATAGCATAGAAAATGACCTATAAATATAATGATATGTGCTTTTGAAATTGATAAATGACAAGTTAGTCAAATTTTGTGATTTAATCATGAAAATGTTTCAAGGTGACAGAACCAAAGTTACAGAAACTTTTACAGTCTAATGAAAACTAAAAAACTTTTTTAAAACGTCAGCTCCAAGATTACCAAGGAAACAAACATAATTACTTCATATTATTATTATTAGTTCAGCATCCTTGGAAACCAGATTAAAACATAAGATCTTGAGATAAGTCTGATGAGAACTTTCCCAATCTCAAAAGTAGCAAATATGGTAACCAAAATGATGAACCCATACCAGAAAATTTTTAAGAAATTGTCCAATAATTGATCTGTAAGTCTATTTATAGTTCTGTTAATCCAAACCCAAGGAACTATGACAAACCGAGAGAAAAGTCTAATGAGAACTTCAACCCGATGTGCATAGAACCCGGCTTAAGACACAGTCTCTTGGAGGTTTGTGAAACCAATTCAATGCTATGGATCATGGGACAAGTCTTGGTTCTGGGCTACCTTTTTGGCGCTTTGGGATTGGGAAGGTTCTCAGGTACGCACTGATGATGACTTTATAGTCGAAAGCGCTTTGCTATGATTTTATAAATAAATTTCTGCACGAAATACAAACCTTTTCTTCATCCAATTACATTGGAACGTGCACACAGCTTGACAATTTTCACATTTTTTGTCATGACTTCTCAGGAAAATTTACCTTTCTCTATTCATTGCGACCCTTTGGGACGTCCCTGTCTATATTGCAATTTCTTGTCTCGACAAATATAACTCCAAAAGGGATAAGCCACGTTTCTGGAATCATATGGCAAGAGAGATTCCAACTAGACAAGTTCAGGTGGCAATTCGACATAAATGCCTAAAGTTTTGAGATTGGCTACGAAGCTACAAGAACTTCAATTTGTGAAATGGTTCTTGGGCATAAGGTTAATGTTGGAAATAAGATAAGAATAGATAAAAATAGCAATAAAACTGGAATGAAAAAAGTTTTACAAATATCCGTTCACGACGAAGTGTCTCGAGAGTTTGGGATCGATTTGGGATCGAGTAAAAAAGATATGGAGTTTTATGAATTGTAGAGAGTTGTGCACTTTCAACCTTCAAATTTTTTTGGAAAAAAAAAATTAGCGACTTCTGCAATAGTATCTTCGATGGGCTCAGGAACAATTATCTATGGAAACACATTACTCGTTCTTTATTGTTTTACTGCCAACGATTTCATGAATATTTATTACAAAATACTTTGAAAAATGTGACATTCAGAAATGTATTCCGTCAGAGAATATGAGATGGAAGTGGGTTATTATAAGAATCAGAATCAGAATTGGAAAGGGAAACATTCTCCATGAAAATGTAATGTCTTAACAGAAAACAACTAGTTCCCCGGCTAAAACCACGCTGGACATTGAACTCCATCTGATAGATATTGGGAAAAGACTTTCTGAAAATTCGCATTTTTGTTCAGATAGTTGATTTTTTTTTATAATTTCAAATTTTCATTGAAAATTCACTAAATAAATTAGATAGGGAGAAAGCTATTCAAATATATCACTGACAGAAATCGTTCATTTCAATCAAGTTTCGCTTCTCTCGCATTTAATTCCCAATATATTTTTGTCGACGAAAATCTATTTCGTTTTGCCAAGCTCATCAGAGAGATTGGAAGAAATGGAAAGTAGGCTCTTCAGAAGCAATTATACAAATCAAGGATGGAAATGATGGAAATATTCCTTCTGCGGTAATACGTTCGAAGTTATTTTTTGATATAAATCCGGCATTGTCTTTGCATCTTAATTTCTGTTCGGAAATATGAATAGAATATCATAAAATAGTGAAATCATCTGCGGGTGAAAAACAAACTTTAGTCGCTATTTCCCATCATTCAAAATAACCTCTTGGAAGGTATTCATGTGAGTGATATTTTTGAATAACATCCTTCCTGTCCAATTCATGTAATAAATTCTCAAGGAAAATTATAGAGATAAATAAAAAAATCAACTATCTGAATAAAAATGCGATTTTTCACTTTCAGATTTTTTCTTTTCAGTTATAGTCTTTTCAAAATATCTATCAGATGTAGTTTGAATTCCGTAGAAAATGTTTTCCTTTCCAACATGAATACATCCCAAGAGATTATCTTGAACGATGAAAAATGGCGATTAAAGTTTTTATTTCAGCCGCAGATGATTCCACAACAGATTTTATGAATATTCTATGCATATTTTCGAACGAAAATCAAAAGCAGCCCATGACAGGTTTATGTCAAAAATTAACTTTCAAAGTGTTAACGCTATTTCAATAATTTCCATCCTTGATGTGTATCATTGCTTCTGAAGGGACTGCTTTCCAATTCTTCCAATCTCCCTGATGAACTTAACGAAATAGATTTTTATCGACAAAAATGAATTGGGGATTGAATGCGAGAGAAAAGCGAACCTTTCTTCAATGAAATGAACGATTTCTGTTAGTGTTATTTTTGAATAACATTCTCCCCATCTAATTTATTTAATGAATTTTCAATGAAAACAGTCTATAGTCTGTTCACAATATCTATCAGATGTAGTTCAATGTCCAGCGTGGCTTTAGCCGGGGAAGTAGTTGTTTTCTGGTAGATATTACAAAAAAATCACAGTTATCAATTATTTTCCCTTTCCAACATGAATACCTCCCAAGAGGTTATCTTGAACGACGGAAAATAGCAACTAAGTGCCAGTTTATCAATGTCGTGTTAGCGTACTTTGACCCCCGGTTAAATTTGACTCGTGGTTAGAATGAATATGACATTTGCTAAATGAAGGAATCAACTCACATTCTAACCATGAGTTGAATTTAGCTCGAAGTTAAAGTACATTGAAAAACCGGCCCTAAGTTTGTCTTCCAGCCGCAGATGATTCCACAACAGATTTTGTGAATATTCTATTCATATTTTCGAACAAAAATCAAAATCAGAATGTTCTTTACTGCCAGAAGAAAAAGCTATTCTTGTAGACAAAGATACAGTTTGAAAATATACCAAACAACACAGCAAATGCATACATAACATAAAATAACAAAAATTTAAAACAATCAGCTCTTGTTAAATTGCCAATGAAAGTAGGTATTCGAAAACAACCCCAAAAAATATCCGGCTAAATCTGAGCTCTTGTGGTATTACCCCCGAAAATTTCATTAATTTTCTCGTCAGTCAGTCATGAAATCACTGAATATTTGAAACTTCAAAATCGAAATAAATCAAAATATGTATATCCATAGCAACGTGCCTGAGAGTGAAAACAGACCGTATGGTCTGTTATAAGTATAATGTTGTACTGATTATTTGTATTCAATCACATGACCTCAGTTTAACTGATTTCATTGGATTTCCGCTTGAGCAGAAAATGTTCGGTGTAATTTTGATACTATTAGTCGATTGAAAATATTTTCTCATGACGATTGGCTGACAGGATCGAATGAAAAATAATCACTGAAACACGCATTCAGAATCTCCTGATTACTCACTGTTCATTCTTCGAACAACTTTTTTAATCATAGGATGGAAACGAACATTGGAAAAATATAATTGAAGAGGACTTTTACAGCATACTTCGAATACTCTCTCTGAATACATCTCATCTCGTGTTTCATTGTGTAAGACCTTTGAATAAAAATTAAGTAGAATTGAAATGAGAACGGAATGAAAAGGTGATTAAACGGCAAAAATGGGACTGGAAATGTCAGAAGAGATTTCAAACTCTCGGAAATGATGAATTAAAATTCTGAGATCAGGGAATAGCTCCAGGAACTCCCCCTTGAAGTCGCGACTTTCTTAATAATGTGAAATGTTCTTTGTATGAGACAAATATTTGAAAGAGTGAAACAATATTAATATGAGCTATTCAGAATTAAATCTACATATTAGACTCACATCAGTCTTTTATTTTTTTCAAACTTTCCCGGTTTCTCTGAATGCTGCTTATACATTTTTGATGGAACACCCTTTCCAAATCAATATTCAAATGTTTACAGTGAACAGCAAAACTCAATAGTTTAAGTACTGTCCTAATAGAGAGAAACAAGATGTCCTGCACTACCAGGACGACGCTTATTGCCATAATCCTATACAATAGGAATAATTGGGTCAAAAATCCAACAACTACTTTCCTGGCTAATACCACGACGAACGTTGAATTACATCTAATGAATTTCTGTGCAGAGTTCTACAAGGATGTCTCCGCAATTGCTAGTTACATGGAAATGTTCATTGAAACATTTGGACCACCTATAGATCGATTTCTGGGTTCTTGCCCTCATCAGTATAGGGTAGGTCTCTGCAGACAATAAATAATGTCTGCAACAAATGATTCAGCAAACTCTCCATATAAAGGCAGAAGCTGAGACACCGCCCGCAGCCCAGCGTTCACTAAACCACGGGCGCCATCTGAACTCCAGCCCCTCAACCAAAGCAATACCCAGAACTTGCGTGATTAATTTAATCACGAATACAAATTAAAAAAATCTGCATGCATTGTTCACAATAACCTTGTCAAGAGAGAAACAAGATGTCCGGCACTACCAGGACGACGCTTATTGCTATACTCCTATACAATAGGAATAATTGGGTCGAAAGTCCATCAGAAAACAACGACTTTTCTGGCTGATACCACGACGAACGTTGAATTACATCTAATGAATTTCCGTGCAGAGTCCTACAAGGATGTCTCCGCAATTGCTAGTTGCATGGAAATGTTCATTGAAACATACTGTCCTATTAGTCTAAGAGCAGAAGAGAGGTCGACCTTCACCGTTCTGTTTAACGGAACATACTTCTTATGAATTTTCATAAATAGACGAATAGGCCTAAAATTGGTTGACTATCAAAATGTGGTCCATATGGAAAACTAGTTTATTATCGATTCGTCAGAAAATTTATTCCTTATAAAGATTTGTACATCGCAGAATACTTGCATGTGAGTTGTCAAAATTTCAAATTTCCAAACGGTGTACAGGGGAAACAAAAAATAGGAATTTTGGTCAAGTGTAAACTAACCCTTATTATTGACATTATCAAAAAGTTCATTCAAGTAGGTTGTTCAGAATTATAACAATATTCAAGTTTACTCTTGATCAAAATTCTATTTTTTGTTCCCCCCTATACCTACGTCGTTTGGAAATTTGAAATTTTGACAACTCATATGCAAGTATTCTGCAATGCACTAATTTTTATGAAGAATCAAATTTTCTGAGAAATCGATAATAAATAGTTTTCCACACGGTGCAAATTTTTTAAACTCACTGTATATAGTCTGGACCACATTTTGATAGGCAACCCATTTCAGGCGTAGTTATATATTTATGAAACTTCATAAGAAGTATGTTTCATTCGTTAAACAGAACCGTGAAGGTCGACCTCTCTTCGGCTCCTATACCATAAATAGGTATAGTGATGGTGATGAAATACTAAAAATGTTAGGAATCAAAATACTCACATCACTAATAGTGAGTTGTTTGAAAATTAATGAACATTAGAGAGTAACCCATATGAAAGCGGGCCAGAAGTTTTTCAATAATTAGAGATTCAATAGTTCTAGTTGAGTTGTCATGTATCCGAAATAACAATAAGAATTTTAAGGCATACTTCAAATGTTTTTTGAGGTCAAAAACCCAGAAAACATACTAGCGATTTTTTAAAATAGTTTTGACGACTCCACTGGATTCACGACATTTTCAAATGGTTTGGGAATTTTGATAAATATTCTGAAATTGAAGTGGTGGGTTGATTTATTGACATAATTTTCAAATTTCTTTCCCTCATAACTTTTTTATTGATGAACGCATTTTTATCTAATTTTTCCAGTGGCGTTTAAAAAAATCGCTATTATGTTTTTAGGATTCTTGACCTTGGAAAAAATTAGAAGTAAGCCTTGAAATTTTGATTTTTATTTCAAATTTATGGCACTCAACTAGAACTATCTGAGTATTGAAAAAAAAAAACTTCTGCATCGGATAATATATAACAGTTTTAGAGAGGTAGCCTGCTTACAAATGGGTTACTCTATCTAACAGATTGGTAACTGGTTGAAGAAAATTTCAAGACAGTAAAACTTCAAAGCTTATTCTGGAAATATACCTAAAGGCATTACTTCTTCAAATAGATACGAAATGAAAGTGATTGAAAATGGAGGAATGCACTTGTTAACATAAAGAGTTATAAAAAACTCCTATCTATTAATACACAGGGTTGTGCAACATTCGAAAAAACATTTGAAAGAAGAAAATCCAACTTGGCAGCCTATGCTTTTCCCAGAAGACTAATTATTCTTCGTCAAGAAGGTCAAGGATTGAACAAACTTTTTCTTTTTTTATTTGAGTTGAGGACGATACATTTTGAAGCGCTCTTCAATCCTAAAATATCCTAAATTGAATTCATTGAATATAGGTTATGTTTCACAGCATTTCTGTTTCGTCTTTGTTGAGTATCCCAAAATAATAACTTATTCATTTGTAACGTTAATTATAAAATACAGTCCAAGTAAATCAACGTCAAATTACGTTTATAATACCTATTACCTAGTATACCGGCCTAACAAATTCAGGAGAGGGAAGTTATTAGGTTCGGTTTGATCGTTGATTGAGTTCAAAGAATTATTATCTTTGATAATATGTGAACCTACGAGCAAATTCAATTCAACTCCTTTGCTTTCAACAAGAAGTATTTGAAAATCATCTTCAAAATTATAATTTTCTTCGAAGAAGTTTGAATTTATTTCGTGGTTTACAAAGCAATTCCTATGTTCTGTTATGCGCTTTCAGAAGGTTCTACCAGTTTGTCCTTTTTAAATCATTGAACAATATCCCCGAGTCAATTCAATTCCAGTTTTCCAATGCAAGTTGCGAATGACCACAGTTCTTGTTATTTGAAAAATTAATCGATAGATCAGATTATTGATTTACTGGCCGTTTGTACCCATAAAGTGTTGAAACAAATGAGTTTTTTTTTCCTTGGTCTAACCTGCGATGTGATCTAGATTTGTTCATTATTTCTCAACTAGGTGTGTATCACCAATAGGGTCTAAACTCGCATGCAGGAATTTCAATTTCAAGAACACATAAGAAACAATTCAAACAATAAAGTACTTGTGATATCAAAGACCACATAATTTGAACTCCGGATTATAAATGTGCACTTATATAACCACCGACTACACTATCATTAATTTTTTATGCAAATATACAATAAAACTTATGAATGGGAGAACAACATTGGACAGTTATGGGTACTTAAAAACAGTTTTGAGACACCATAGCGTGACAGAATATTCATTCGGCTGAATTTATTTAATATTACCTACTTCCTTTTGTTTCTTCTCGCTGGCTAAGAATTCTAGTTGGTCAATTGAGTTTTTCTCAACGTGCTGTAAATACCGAAGATGGCTTTATTCTCCTTCATTATGTATTCATATAATTACAGTCACAGTAGCAGCAACGAGAATTAATGACAGACTTTGAAAATATAGGAATTGCTGGCTATAGGAGCAACACATTTGGTGATTATCGACAGGGATTAAAAACTTTTCTAAACTTTGAGTATATATATAGATACTTTCGAAATAATTTGTCATATATTTTTGAAAGCACTGTAGATTTTTAATAAATTTGGTTTCAAATCTACAAAAAAATTCAAAAAATGTCAGAGTTTTTCCCCAGAAACAAGCAAATATCAACGTTATCACTACTTGTGGATCTGGTACCAGACTTACTTTGAATTATGTTTTCTAAATATGACGTTGATAGCAGCACCTCTTAATTCAATAATTTGCGTTAATTTTCAACTACCCTCTGTATTTTCATGGAACCCCGTTTTACGGTACTCCATATAGCAGAAAAAGTACCACTTTACGCATACTCACTTTCCCTTCCTTTCTGCTACTGAATTTTCTATTTCCAAACAAATTATGCTTTCGTATTTCTCCTAACGAATCTGGTTATACATTTTTCGTTGTACTAAAACAGTTACTTTTCATTAACAATTCCACCTGGACACAGTTATTTCCAACGAGCCGTTTTCCATGGAAATTTCAATTTATATTCAGCCAGCGATTTCATCACGATTATTATACCGGCCGATAAAATCGTGAAAAACCCGCCATCAAAAATAATGTCGTCCGTTTAGCGGGAAATAAATTTCCGCTCTGGCTGAACTGAGAAAATTCCACTCCATTGTTCCAGGCAAGTGGCGTCGTATAAGCGTCGGCGTCACGAGCGTCGCGTGTGAAGCCTTTGCTTGTCCCTCGGAATAACATAAATCAGACTCTATCTCGGCATTATCTTTATACAAATAATAAACAGGTCTACAGTTATGAGCTATGAATTCCCTGCGAAAAGTAGCTGGTGTAGTGAAAAAAGGAATAATAGGGTTATATCGTGTTTTGAATTGTATAATTATATTAAACATGGTTACTTAAGATATGAATTCCGTGACTTACAGAACAATGAGATTATGATATCAAAGTGAATAATACTACTATGAGTTATGATATTGGGGAAATTGAAAATGTAAATTTGTATAATTAATATATAATGCGATCTGTTGGCTTCTTTTTCCAACGAAAATTATCCGAGGTCAAACCCAATCTAACTTCGAACTAGACAACCAATGCCGTAAGTGAAAGGAACCCCTGAAAATTCATCAGTGAATTGTAACATATGAGCTTGATATTTTTTTGTTTTGGCATATCAGTCAGCTCATCATTGTTACAATTACAATGGAGAATCAAATCAAAGTTCTTCGGAGTCCGTCGAGCATCACTACGAACCAGTTTCCATCCTCAGAAGAAATTTACTCGGAAATGAGATCAAGGATAACTGCAAAAAATATTATCATTCTTGGTTTGAATGAATCAAATAATAGTGGATCCGACTACAATGACATTGAAATTCTCGTCAGTTCAACAATTTCTGGATACGAGTGTCACATAAATATTGTATATCGAATCGGAGTGCAGACTGATTATTATTATTATTTCTCAGTGGGGCTGGCTTTCAATCAGAGTACACATAGTTCCATGCGGAACATTTCTGTTCCTTCTGTCAAGTTTATCTTGTGAGTACTATGGATCTTTCTCATGAGGTTTTCCTGTGGGATGACATCTTCTGCACTACAGTGTAAAAAGTTACACATTCTTATCCAAACCAGGGCTTCTTCCTCCTCGTCACAGAACCTGCATAGTGTGGAGTTTCGGTGTATCTCCAGCATATGCAGGTGTTTTTTAGGTGGCAGTAGTCCTGCCACCATCCTAAGAGAGTTTCGTCTTAGTTCGAGAAGTGGCAATGATAGCAGGTCGGTTGGCCCCATTATCATCATCATCATCATCATAATAATCATCATCTTTTCATGAGTATGGCCTGAGGCATTCTCCCAGGAAGATTGATGATGGTTCTTGACTCATTTCATCGTGTCCTGATTAACGTCCTCACAAGTTGTTGATGCCTCCGCTTCTGCCAGAATATCTGCGCTCTCATTCCTTTGGATGCTCCTGTGACCTGGTAGCCAGACAAGTTTCACCTTGTTTCGTTCTCTTAGGTCGCTGAGGTTTTTGTGAGTCTCCCAAACCAGTTTTGAAAAATTCCTGCATGATCGCACGGCCTTTATTGCCGCCTGAGTGTCAGAGATAATGACTATGGGTTGGTTTCTAGGATCTGTCCTTGGAATTTTTTCCGTTCGAATCGAAATAGCCTTTAACTGTCTTGGTATCTAAAAGCTTACTACCCTAGTCTTTGTCCTCAAGTTATTCGTGTACCAGATTTGTCTTCTTGACATCATTGGTATAGCCTCTGATCTGACCACATTTTCTATAATGGTGGTGTATATTCCAACGACTCCAACATATGTTGAAGTCATTTTGTCCGACGGCATCCCAGATGTGTCGGTTCTTACGACATCTATTATGATGCAGTGGTTCAGGTTGTTTCCCCTCCCTCATCCAGGAATATAAGTCATAGGCTTCAATCCTAGCCTCCGCTCCGCTAAAATGCAAAGGAGAAAGAGAAAAATTATCTTCAAGCTTTAGGTGTACTGGACATGGTATCAGTGACCCCAAGCATGGCCAGTCATTGTATACTAGCCATAATTGTTAAACGTTTGGTTACCAGAGCAGAGCTGCATACATTATCAAGGGCCCAAGGTAATGTCAAAGGATGGCCAAGACACCAAGTTTTGCCAAAGGAGACCCTGGCCATCGTCAGAATTTTTTTCAGATGTTTGTTTCAGATGAGCTTCGAGTCTGGGTTTGATCCCAGGTATTTTATTTCTCCTGACATCTCTAAGCTTTCATCGAAGAATTGCTGAGCTCTGTTGGTCTCATGAAACAATCGTGTTTTTTTAACGGGTTGACTTTGAAGTTCTTCCTCATGCACCACGTCTGTACGTCTTTGAAGGCTGATTGCATCAGATCCACACCGACCTCCACATACTTTCTAATGACTATTACGACCATATTGTCAGCATAGCCCTCGGTTCAGGTCTGTAAGGAGGCTAACTATTATGAGGCTTCGCAAAAGTGGAGTTCTCCCCCCTGAGGACAGCCTCTCGTTGCTTCCAACTCCATTGCATCACCGAATAGGGTAGCCTGTGTTACTCAGTGCCCAAGCATGACCGTTATCCACTAGTTGAGGGCTGGAGCAACATTTATTTTTCTGAGGGTGGATATGATAGACGCATATGGTGTGTTATTTATTAAACGCCCGTCTACGTCAAGAAACGCTGCGAGTGCGTTCTTTTTATCAATATTATAGGAGTATTGGGGCTGCGAGAAAATTAAATAATCCGTGTCATACCTCGGATATTCCTATGATCACGTTTCTACATCGATTCAAACATGAACAATGAAAGGCAAATTGGTCTGAATACCTTAGCCTTGGCGTAGGGTGAATTTTCTGGCTTCATTATGAAGACCATTCGTCAGGTGTCAGGTGAGGTACGTATCTGTAGGCCGGGCTTGCCCTAAATAGTCTGATAGGTTTTATTTTATCTGGTCCTGCTGATTTGAATAGACTAAAGGTTGATAAAGCCCATTATACTTTCCTATAGGTGTTGATCTTCTTCGCTATGCAAAAGGCTTCCTTTGTGGTCATTCGGTCACTTGAAGTCAGAATAGTAAGTATCAAGGAGTATATTATTTGGTAAATGTTTCGTCGGCTCGCATTAGGCTTCACTGAATCTTTTGACATAGTTTTCAGACGTGACCATTCAGCCATGCTCTCTACTTCTTCGCAGAAATATTTCTACGCCTTTCTTTTCTCTCTTCATTTTACTGCTTTGTTCTAAAGACATTATTAGAGAAAGATCAATTTTTTTTTTTCAGGGTTTCCAGCTCTTTGGTCCAAAGGGCAACTCCCAAAAAGGTTTGGTAGGGTTAAAACTGAATCAGTACATGGGATCATTTCCAAAGGAATGAAAATTCTATTTCACAAAATTGTAACTTTTCTATAGTCTACTCTTACTCAATGCAAGTTACCTCAAAACTTGTTTGGGACTGCATAGAAGCCCTAAAAGAGCTGGGCAGTCAGAACAGACTGACACTAGCCTGGGTACCAGCACACACTATAGAGGCAATGAAGAGGCGGATACACCCGAGAAGGAGCAAGTAAGGCCCTGAATGGCCCAGAACCGTATTGCGGTATAGCAAAAGCTGTACTTAAAACAAAAACCAAATCATGGATTCAACAGAAGTCTCAAGAATGGTGGAACAATGCATCAGGGATGAGACAGGCCAAAGAGTTTATCAAACAACCGCAGCCAACATTCACAGACTATCTACTAAGCCAGAAGAAGAACACTACTAGAATAGTAGTAGGACTTCTCGCAGGGCACTGTAGGCTCAACAAACATATGAGTACAATAGGCCTGGCAGAAGAAATGCTGTGCAGGTTCTGTCAGGAAGAAGAGGAAACATCAGTACACATACTATGCCACTGCGAGGGCTTGTCAGGGCAAAGGTTTCTAACGCTGGGAGAAGAAAAACCAAGAGCTCCCAGATTCATGGGAGTTCTAAAAACTAGCCTGTGGAGTCTCGTAAAGAAGACAGGGCTAGACAAAGAACTAGACAATGATCTCGAGGACAAACACAATACATCTGAAAAGGTCGCGGTGTAGAGGCTTGTAGCACGAAAGGCCCTAATATATAATCTATATAATCTATATAGTCTACTCTTCGGCTTCAGAACCTTTGTTTACTCCTTAGTTACCACAAACAGAATCATTTCAACAAATTTAGATTTTGATCATGGTTAATTGAACATTCCCAATTATTGTAATATAAGTAACAGAGATGTGATAGCGGTTGACTCCAATGGCTTGTTGAACACGGATCCAATTTATGTGAATTAATCTACAATAATATGAAGTATCATCTTTTATATGAGATCATTATATCATTCATTTAAATATTCTGGAGTCTGATAATTCTTTTATTTCTACCAAGGATGCGTCGAATAATTGAAATTGATGATATTTTTAATAGTGGGAATAGTGGGAATAGCTATATTACTGTGATCAGTTCTAGCGGAACTGAATTTATTGAATAATTTCAGACTAATGTCATTTAAAAACACATAAATTCATAGAGTTTTCACGGAGGCGTGAAATTTATTAAATAATAACTTTTAATATGATTAGCTATCTGAAACGTAGTCTCACTGATAAATGAATCATTCGAAGGATATTGCACTGCAAATTTTTTCAACGTTGTACTATACCATACAAATTTTCCTCGTGAAGCCTGTCAAAACCCTCTCAGTGACCCAAAGTTGAAAGTTAAAAATAGCCTCGCGTAGCAAAATCCTTTTAGCCTATGTGCTGTTCCGGATGATTAATTAATTTCACAAGTTTCATGGTGAATTATAATAATGTTGTTCACATATGTGTCAACGTATAAATCCTATTACACACGGTTTTGCTTCATTAATCCCAGAAGCTATTCTCGAACGAAGCCGCAATCTCACCATTTCATTAATTACACCATAATAAAAACACACAGAAATACACTGCAAGAAAAAAATGAGGATCACAAGTCATAAATAATGAAAGATATGGTGGATTAAGGAAAGTCAACTACTAGATACCTCAGGAGTATTACCGATTATTTTTTATGATCCTGTCAGCCAATCATCAGATAAAAACATTTTTAATAGACGAATAGTATCACAAGAACACTGTTAATTTTTAGGTACCAATTTAGAGCAATAATTTTCTCTCGTCGTTTGATTCGATCTTTGATGCTCAAATGAATGCATAAGAAAGTTAGCCATTGACTTGGTTGTCAAGATGACACTGACAAATGTTTGGTAAAAAAATAATCAAGTCGAATTACGTTCGTAGGTTGTATCACAAGACCAGGACAAATAGCGGACTATTATTTTCTTCATAATTATATCGATAGTACTTTGTATTTTGACAATTAAATGAGACCGTATGAACATTAATAATCAGAATGATTATCAATTAATTAGCGACGTGTTGTCCAACTTGGCCTGATGGCCTCGTTGGACAATTTCACGTCGAGTGCAATAAACACCTACTTTTTGCACTTGTTGCATAAATAACTATTTTTTTCAAATAGTATGTATCTGGCGAAGAGGACTGAAGGTATCTATTGTTGAAACGATCATTTTAAAAGATAAATAAAAACGAAGGAGACAATCGAATATGTACAGACAGTAAAAGGCTGACAGCTAAGAGTCAAAATTTGAATCGTTGTCTGGTACGTATTTTCTTGAGAATTTTCAGCAATCGAAGTAGACACCCAACTAGCGACCGTTTATCCTTAACCACCATGGAAAAAATAGGGACCTGCATGGTACAAAAGTTATGGATGGATGAGAGCAGGTGTGGATCGATCGTATTGGTTTGGATGTGAAAAAATAAAAATCGCACATCATTCCAGTCGCCTTACGGCAGTTCCACAATTAGCAAAGGTTTGCTTGCAGGAACAGAAACACAAAATTAACGTGGCAGACACAGCAATGTATCGTCTGTCAAAACTCAACTCTAGCTCGATAGGGAGCACCACATCAAAATTAGTACAAATCAGACAGTGACAGAAGAAATACAAGCTTCAACTTCGGCAACACAGGTGATAGAAGAGAAGGTACATAAGGTATCACCAACAGGAATTCTGGCGCGAAAATCAATTACAATAAATGTATTTTCAACTATGAACGATCATTTATAATTATTTATTTATGTTTCTGAGTAGTTCATTGTTGTAAAAAGTCGAATCAATTGCTGAAACTAATATGAACTAGTATATGAATGATTTTATGCTGATAAACAAATAATCTTCCTGAATATCACTTAATCATTTATCTCGAGTAACTTGTATTTTGAGGTAAATCAATTCGACCATATGATCATTTATAATCATAGAAAAACTCCCTGGAACTGAAGCTTTCGAGAGTTCATCAGATTATTACTGTTCATATAGTCTAATTTGATTGTCAAAATTTAAAATATTTTCAGTTGAGTTTGGAAGAATATAAATATGAATTAAAAATATATATTTTTTAAATCCGAAAAGTACTTTTCTTTTTGGTTATAAAACATGTTCTCAGGTAGTTTTCTGTGTATACTGATAAATGATGATAAATTAGGGTACACTATTCATTATCTAGAAATTACCATATTTTGATTGATGCATTGTAAGTTTAGAGGCATGTTAATATTTCAGAACAATAATCCAAAGTTACTACTACGCACCACCACTCACCGAAAATTAAATGGGATACCGGCCTTGCATGTGCGAAAGCACCTTGAAAATTCGAGGAATATCCATGATGATTTAATTTTTTTTTTTTGACAACCTTCATTTATACGCTACTGGATTAGTGAAATAGTGTGAACACAGCCATATGCTCACGCTGAAGCTGCTCATATGCCACCGAACGCAGTGGCGCAACATATTATTATCAACGTCTATTGTACAGAATCTAAGATTATGAGTTGTTCAGGTTTTCAACGAATATTGACTGACATATTGACTGACGAGTGACAACAAAATCATCCTACGACATAACCCTTTTTTCTCCAGGTAATTAAATTGGAAACCCTTATGTACACTAATTTGAAATGCACGCCTCTCTGTCACACCTAAAAAGTATTGTCACTCGTCACGTCACCGTTTGTTTGTGTTTCGATTAATCGTACGGTATATGAGGATTATTATTGCTGTGTTGCGTTTTGCAAAAAATATTAATTTTTGCAATTTTCTATCAGGGGTTATAATGAAATTTCATTTCAAACAAATAACTTCAGTCTTACATTTTATATCCACATGTGGGAAACCAGGGGCGACTCGTTCTTACCTTATACAAGGTGATTTTTTTTGTCACAATTTCCAATTTCATTTAATTTTCCACTTCTTTCGGTGGGGTGAGCAGAGCATACTGTATAATTTTTGGTAAGCGTTCATAGTTTACTCTCTATATTTCTCATTTGTATGAAGAATCTTCAGTATAAATTACACAGTATATCTATACATTTATACTCCTTTTTTCCAATGATGTTGACTTATTGTGCAGAGATTTCATACTCCCAGTTTGATTTTATTTTTTTTTTTTTCATTGACGTGGCCGTTACTTGATGGAAATCCATAGTTACGACACTAATGTAAAAAACGATTCAAATGTCCACAAAATTTATTGTCTTTGCGACATGTTTCGATACACAGTATCTTTTTCAAGCGAATGTAGTGCATGTCTTTGTCTTTGCGACATGTTTCGATACTGTGTATCGAAAAATGTCGCAAATTTTGTTGAAATTTGAATCGTTTTTTACCTTAGTGTCACTCCCCGTTTGACTTTAGCATTATGTCCAATATATCGAGCTGAAGATGAAAAACAGAGGCTGTGTTGTGAGGCACATCCAGCTGATCTTCGGCTTTTTCCAATGTCATTTACTATAACTAATGTTTTATTATTATTATTATTATTATTATTATTATTATTATTATTATTATTATTATTATTATTATTATTATTATTATTATTATTATTATTATTATTATTATTATTATTATTATTATTATTATTATTATTATTATTATTATTATTATTATTATTATTATTATTATTATTATTATTATTATTATTATTATTATTATTATTATTATTATTATTATTATTATTATTATTATTATTATTATTATTATTATTATTATTATTATTATTATTATTATTATTATATTATATCTTTAAACAGGTCTAGGAAAGTTCACCGACAACTGATCACCTAATACAATCCACCAAATACATTTCATCGAAAAACAATTCACCGAAATAGCGATTTACCTAAGAAACAGTTCACCGAAATAAATAAAATTAAATTGCATGAATACTTACAAATTGCGAGGAGTAATTATTTTCAATCTGATCTGAACAGAACGAACTAACCAAACGTATAAATTTAAGTGCGTAAACATTTATTACATGCATTTGGCGAGAAGTAATTATTTAGTATAATCTAACCAGAACCAACTAACCTACTTGTATATATATATTTGATCTTAAAAACGGCTTTAACGATTTGGATCAAATTTTGTATGCAACTCAGGTTTTGGTTTTTGAGTTTATCTTTCTAGGCGTCTCTGCTGAAAAAACGCTATTCAGAAAAAAAATTATGTTATATGGCGCCATCTCATGAATTTTTGAGGTACTTGCATTGTAGCTTGTTAGCCTACTATTCGTGAGATGACGCTATATGACGCGATCAAATCAACGTTAAATATTTCTTGAAAAAACACGAGTTTATACCCAAAAAAAAAAACATTTCATATCTGCTTTCAAGCTAATAACGATCCTAATAATATCATGTAGCACTATCTCGAAATTTTTTTCTTACGAGCGTGGAGAAAAGTAACTTTTCCGCACGAATTTTCGTTTTGAAAGTTGTACTTTTCCATACGATTTAAAATCGTTCGGAAAAGTTACTTTTCCGCACGATTTTTACTTTTCCGTACGATTTTTACTTTTCCGCACGATTTTTGTATTTTTGTAAATGATGATATTTAGGACTAACTAAATGATCGATGTAACTATTCTGTCTTATTAGTCATTTTGTAGCATTATTATAAAAACTTTTTATTAAAAACCTTGTTTTTTCATAAATAAGATGGACAAAAACACTCGTAGGAAAAATATTGTACCTAACTCTTACGGAAAATGTCTTTTCCGCCCTTGACGGCAGTTGCACGAACGACGCGGAGCGGAGTTCAGGCCCTTAACGGCTTGCCTGCGTGCGGAAAAGTACTACTTTCCGCACTTGTTAGGTAAATAACTATTAATAGGTACTTACCTGCATTGTTGCCTTTGCCAGAAACGTATTTTAAGTTAACATTTCATAAGTCGTGACAATTTAGGTGCTGAATCTCATATATCGATTAAACAATTAAAGCCATTAGCTGCAGGTTTATTCTCAAAACAAATATTGAAAGGACATGACATTTTATTAGCCTAAATTGTTCATGTAACCTTTTTTATAATAATTCCGTTATGACCCAGCGGTTTAACGGTAGAGCCTGTCTACGAGGGTTACTGGGTTCGAATCTGCAAGAAGAACTTATTTTTTTAATTCACTGAATAATTTTACATTATTTGACGTAGACCTAATGTTATGTAAAAATGCAATATATTCATATGATCACCAAGGTAAGTAGTACTTCATTATTAAATACTAAAGATTATGAATCTTTATTTACTGTAATCGATTAATTGGCTCAAAAAACTTCACAAAATCGAGTCAACTATCGAGGATTTCACATGGCAATCTGTTGAAGTAAGAACAACAAATAACGTACGACCATGAGATCAACAAATGATGATCACTCTCGTTTTCGACTCTGACTTTTATATAGCAGTTCATTAAATTAATGCACTCACTAAAAGAACTTCTGCCGACGATAGATTTCTAACAGCGTATTTCCGTATTCACCCAGAAGAGCCACATGTTTGCAATTCAATTAATTCGACTCGTCACGATCAAAGTTATGTTCAGAATAAACATTCCGTCTCTCTTTGACCTATGGACTAATTAGTGAGAGAGTTAATGTGCGGTTTGGGTCGTTGGGGATATTATACGGGCACAGTTCTATGGGCTTTACAAGATAGCTCCAACATGGTTTGGGCTTACTGTGTTTTGAACTGAATTGTAGACATATTTTCAGCGATGAGAGGATTTTTTATGGAACTTCATTCTATTTATTCATGTCTTCCCAAAAAGAATTCGAATGTTCAAGTTTTCTCGTTATTAAAAATACAGGTGAAAGTAGATGAAACACTTACAATTGACTTTCTTAAAGCATATTCATTTATGATTGGTGATATGACACTCATGATAATGCCAAGGACCACATTTGGCACGATTAGATAGGGTAGGACATTAAACAATAATATCAGGATGAATGATAGTGTTCAGTAATCAGAGCTATTAACATATCTCTTGAAAATGAGAACCACTCGTGTTGACGAAACGTCGAGAATATCTCGAAATAAACGTCGGCCTAAAAACCAGAAAAACCATCATTCATTCAACGATGGCCGCGAAAGCTTCCAACAATTTGTAACAATATCAGTGTTGAGTAGGTTGACCAAATAATTAAATTGAAAAGCTCGTTGGAGCGGCTAAGGTGAAAACTGCACTTGGATTCAATGTTGAGATTCCAAATTCTGCGTGGAAGCTTCTTTAGGGGCCAGAAAACTTAATTTCCTAAGTGAGTGGCTCTTTGGCCAACTTTTAATACCTTCCCAACCCTTTTAATTTTTTAAAAATTTTTCCTGTTAAATCTTTTCCGTATGTAAATTTTTCTTATCGATAATTCAGTGTATAAACTTCAATAAACTGACCCCTACTAGTACTTGAGAACAGTGTCTTTCAAAAGTTCGCATCATATGAGAAAATAATATTATATAGGAATAATAATTTCTTCAATAATTCTCAAAGGGGCGGAGATTGGCGCAGTGGCAGCGCCGGGGCTTCGTGATCGAAAGGTCGCGAGCTTGATCCCCAGGCAGGGCAAGATTTTTTTCAGTTTCAGATGCAAATCTGAGTGATTGAATCTTGTTGATTTCTGTGGATAATCCTCCACGATTTACTGTTGCGTTAATAACTAAAGGCCCCCATAGACTTCGTTCAATTTGCGCGAATTGGACCGTACGGACCAAATCGCGCGAAACACTTTTGTACGTTTTTTTGCCCACACACTACGATCTTGTAACTCAGTACATTCAGTTAAAGTCAACGCGCGAACAATGGTACCTCGAAGGTGTCGGCAGTGGCGGCAGTATTGGCAGTGAAAAAGAAACTGGAGAGAAATCGTACAAAATGGTGTAAAAATTGGCTTTTGAGAAGAAATACCTTTCCTCATATCAATTTAATAGACGAATTGAAATTACAACCAGGATACTGGTATAATTATTTACGTATGGACGAAGCGACCTATTTGGAATTACTGCAACTAATAACACCTTTAATATCCAAACAAACTACACATTTAAGGGAAGCAATAAGTCCTCATGAGAGACTTGCAGCTACTTTGCGATTTATTGCTACTGGAAGAAGTTATGAAGATTTAAAATTCTTTTAAAATTCTTTTGATTTAATTTTCCACAAACATGGATAATTTTTATATGAATTAATAAAGTCTGACAGAAATTCTTTAGAATTCATAGTTGTGGTCTGTGCGCTTATGTGGTACGTACAGAGTGAAAAAAACAGCACACACACTGCAACCAGGCACGACGGTTAATCCGTACCGTCTTTCAACCCACACACTACGTGTTTGGCTGGTTCGTACAGGTACGTGCGGTCCAATTCGCGCGAATTGAACGATGTCTATGGGGGCCTTAACAGTGCTGCTCCTAAGGTAGCGTATATGGAGTTGGTAACAAGGCCTATCCAGAACACGTGGCTAATTGACATACTTAGCAGTCGATGCCAACACACCAAGAAAAAAAATGCTTATCAAATATATTGTTTTCAGTAAGAGTAAGGTGAATAAAAAAACATTTATTGGCACTAAAAAAGGGAAACAAATAGATATTATCAGTCCACTTGAGAAATATAAAAGACCTTAGCTTTAACATATTCCGACATCCTCTCTTTAGATGGACTACTTAGGGTTAGTTGGTATTTGGAAAAATCAATTCAAAAAATTATGATAGGCTATTCACCGTCGAAATCAGAATCCCAAAAGTTGGTGCTCAAGAAAAATATAAGTAATTTTTTTTTTTTTTCATTTTTATTTTACCAATTTTAACACATGAATACACCAATAGAAACAGGAAGTTATGGAAGCGTACGTTGTACTGAATTTTTCATATTGTGGAAAAGGCAAAATCACAAATTTAAAGAAAAATATCGAATATATAAAATGGTTCTTTCACAATGAAGTACCTTGGAAGAGTTCTCCCATGTGTTTTAGTAATTTGATATTCTCCCATTGTTATCATCTAAAAGCATTGTTATTAATTCAGTTCTCAGTTGCTGATGGCGTTGAAGATAATAGTAATAATATAATAGTGGTAATATTTATCCACCATTCAGATGAAAATACACAATGAAATAATGCATTTAGTTACAGATTGACAGATTTACTCTTAGTACAGTAAACACAGACAAACACAAACACAAGTGAAGAATGGAAAGTAGCACTTGTTAGAAAAAATTTTTTTACGAAAATATCAGGAGTGGAACCCAAAAAAAATTGTATACAAAAAAATTATATTTTTTTTGCTGTTGTTTCGGAAAGTATAAGATTCATCAAGAAACAATTTCAAAAAGGCGAAAGATAATTCAATTCTCCACAAGAAATATACCTAGTAATTTCTCACAAAATGCACTAGTTTTCTCAGAAAACCTGATTGAATTCTGATATGAAATTTCAGGCACAAGTTAACACGCCACTGCAATTTCCGGCAGGGGCGAAAATTAGATTCGTCATAACTTGGCTAAAAATTATATTAGAAGGGAAAGAAAAAGTGTGTATCGTTTCTGAAGACATCTACTTCCTCATGCAAATATAACATGTGAGTATCTGAGTACCCAAAATGTGTTTTGTCACACTTCACATAACCCTTCTACTATATTTACGGAGGATCTCGAAGTCATGGATATTTTATTTAATATGAAATAGTTATACTGAAGCAGGAATCAGTACCCTCTTTGGACCATATGCAACGATTTTAGACTAGTGAGACACGTTTTTTAACAATTTAAGGCATCGAAAAATAGGAATCGTAAATCAGATGAAATGGTTTTTCCAGTCATCCTCATTATGGTTCTTAATGATTCTAAAAAAAAGTAAAAATAAAATATTGCTAAAAAACGCACTTGCTAATTAACAATAATTTTTGTTGGTAAATATTAATATAAGGGAACTATTTTTTTTATCATGTTTTATAACGTTCTCCCATACTATATAAAAAAATACTTTTCATTTGTATATTTAACAAACAATTTGTTATAAATTTTTATGCTAAATTTTTTGAAATACTAAAAAAATAATAAAAACAACCAGGTGCATTTCTGCATGAAAGTTTTTTCCTTCATATTTTTTCAAATTCCTTACAAAATTACACATAGTTTTTTTAGTATTCTTTTAAATGGTTTGTTTATTAAACAAATAAAAACTAATTGAATTTTTCTATTATATGATAGAACGTGATAAATCATGTTATGGAATTGTTCCTCAATATAAACATGTAGCAACAAAAATTAATTGTTAATTAGTATGTGCGTTGCGTTTTTTAGCAATAATTTTCTTTGCGAAATGATTTTTTTCGTATGAATCATTACTTTCATCAAGGATTAAATTCTTAAAGAAATATTTTCAAAATTTCTATCAACAATGCTCTCGTTTATAACTATTATTTAAACAATGGAAGTTAATTTTTTTTTTAAATTATTGTTATGCAGCTTTTCACAATAAGGATACAGAATAATGGGGATGATAAAAAAAAATCTGATTGCTTAATTATTTGTGATTTTGATTTTGCAATGCCTTGAAATAGAAAAGTGAAAAATTAAAATGTCATAATTTTTTCCAAAGGAGTTTAAATCCTTTTCGTACGAGCGTGCGGAAAAGTAACTTTTCCGCACGATTTTTCGTTCTGAAAGTTGTACTTTTCCGCATGATTTTTACTTTTCCGTACGATTTTTACTTTTCGGCACGATTTTTGTATTTTTGAAAATAAGAATATTTAGGACTAACTAAATTATCTATGTAACTATTCTTTCTTATTAGTCATTTTGTAGCATTACTTTAAAAACTTGTTTATTAAAAACATTGTTTTGTCATAAATAAGATGCAAAAAAACACTCGTAGGAAAAATATTGTACCTAACTCTTACGGAAAATGCATTTTTCGCCCTTAAAGGCTTGCGTCGTTCGTGCAACTGCCGTCGCGTGCGGAAAAGTACTACTTTCCGAACTTGTTAGGTAAATAACTATTCGCGAATAGCTCGAAGAAGTAAAAAAAATCTAGGTTTTCAGTTTTTCTAAATAATCATGGTTTTTATGGTAACAACAACAACAAGTAAAAATTAACCAAGCATCAAAGGCATAGTTGATTCGGTCGTCGCGCGCGCAAGGATCACTACCCGTTTCAATCCCAAGTTTCACCTCTATATTAAATTTATAAATATTGTCGGTACAGTACAGAGAGGAAAATCCTGCTTTTTGAGGATCTTTTTTAAAATTTTGGATATCTCAAATAGTTTATGAAATATGTGCAAAAAATCCAACCATTTTTTTTGTTTACTCAATTGTTCCAGTTCAACATTTTTTTCTAGATGCCATTTCGAATCGAATGAGACCAAAATCATAATTTTCGGTGTTCTGGGTCAGCTTTTTGACAAAATATCACTTGTAAACTGGACTATAAGTCAGACGTCTAAGTCGGGATTTCGAGATCCCGAGATAAAAGTCGGGATTGAAAAAAAGAAAAAAACATGGCTCTTCTACGCCTTCGTAGTAAACGGTAAAGATTCACTATTTCTGATAATTTTTGCGAAACTTTGTGTTCACTATTTCCATCACTGGATCGATACAAAGAATGCCCCACAATATATCGTGAGTTCCTTTTTAACTACAGCTATTCGAATGGAATTCCCAACGGCGGCGTCGACGCCCATCCTCTCCGAAACGTTTTATTGGCGCAATCTCGAACGAGCAATATAACGAGGAAATCTCACATACCTACCATCAAAGTGTTCTGTTGCATCGTGTGTTCGATTATCCGACATCAGATAACTTCGTTATCCAGGTCGTTACCGTTAATGCCCTGTTTCATGCAGTATTGTAACTCCGTGTTAGTACGAGTTTGAATTTACTGGGATAGATACTTAGATGAACGTTTCAGTGATGTTGAAATGGACGAACAAATAATATATTCGATTTTATGGAAGTTTAGAATTCACAGACGACCAGATGATCCGTGATTTCAATCATCGGGATTGGTTCTGTAAAATTCCAAGGATCAAGTTTCTATCCTTTCGAAGTTTATCGTATTCAGGGCACTAATTAGGTTAGGTTAGGCACCATGTAGGTTTTTCTGTGAGTTCATTACACATCTGACATAATTTTTCACATTTTAATGTATTCGGATGAAAACTTGTTTTTATTTTTTCATTAATTTATTGTTTATGTTCTTCAATGAGGAGGCCATCTGAATAATAACTCGTCTACCCTCTCCATCTTTATATTATGAATTTTAACGAAACAATCATGATATTTGGCCCCAAACACCCCACTCATACTCGTTTTGAAAATAATCTGACCATAATTACAGACCTCGTCCACCATCTTGGATTCATGAATTTCAACAAAAAGTATTTACATAATCTCTTGCATCGACAATCCTCGCATATCAAATTCAAATAGAATTGAATCATAATCATTTCAATCAATCTTCCACCATATTGAAATTAGAAATTTTGTCAGAATAGGTACAATCTCCGACATCAAGAACCCCCACATACCAATTTTGAATTGATCTGAACCGTAATCACAAAACTAGTTCGCCATCTTGGAGCCGCCATTTTTTATTTAGAAAATTTTACAACAAATTTATGAATTCTTATCCCGAGAACCAACAAATATCAATTTTGAATCGAATTGGACCATAATCACAAATCTCGTCTACCATCTCAAATATCGCCACCATCTCAAATCTCGCCACCATCTCAAAGCGGAAATTTTGAATTTATAAATTTTGAAAACAAATTCCTTCTTCGATTCCGAAAATCTCTAAATACCAATTTTGAATCAAATCGTATCCAAATCACAAAATTCGTCCGCCATCTTAAATTTATGAATTTCATCATAAAAATCATACCTCCCAACCTCACAAACCCCCACATACTAATTGTGAATGGAATCGGACCATAATCGCAAATCTCTTCCGCCAACTTGGAGCTGCCATTTTGTTACAAAATTGAAAAAAAGATATTATAAGCTTTTTTCCAAAAAGGTTTTTACTTTCATTTCTTACTCCTCTATACACTTACAATGTAGGCTTATTGTGAGAAAACAACTACCTCTGTGGCTAATAACACGACGGTTATTGAATTAAATCTACCTGATTTAATTCAGAATACACATGGAAGAACCACAGATCTCCCATGTTTATTCTGAATTAAATCATATCACTGTTAATGTTTTTTATTGACTTTATTCGTTTTAAACATGCGGTGAAACATATTTTGGTCAACTCCAGGAAAAGGATAGAAATTTTCCTTGAACTGACTAATGACGAATCTGTAATCTGTTTGAAATTTCAGTTCAAAAGCTGAATATATAGGATGTGAATCTACAGTAGCACATTATCTGAAGAGCCAGACATTACTACAATCAAATTGAAGATAAAATCGCTACGATCTTAAAATGACATAAATGTCGTAGAGAAAACCTTGCATGGTATATTTTCGTAAAAGGCTCTTGCTGATCCTCGCGTATTTTATTACCTTAACTGTGTCTCATCCAGCAGATTTCACGATTATAATAGTGCTACTTCACGGACTTATATCATTAATAACTATTAAATATTTTCTTGGTGTCAGTTATTATTCTTATATCAGTATCATTTTATACAATCGGCATCTTGATTTTCAAAATAGTCAACCCTAGCGCACCACAGCTGAATACTAATAGTTGCGTGTAGTAGAGTGCCCATCGGTAAAAATTTTACTGATAGATACTCTCTCCAAACTTTCTTTATAGATTCTCTGCCACCGTTTTCCTCTGTGACTCTTTTTTTGGTTCGGGCGCGTTTTAATTTTTTTTATTTATTATTTATTTATTTATTACAGTTGGTGATTCATTAGATCGTTTAAAGAAAAAAGTTCCTATGAACATATGTCCGGAGGTGCTTCGTTTCTGAGATACACATCGTTAAAGTTTTTTAATCGTTAAACGCACTGTATTTCAGAAACGAAGCAACTCCGGACATAGCACCACCATGACCATCTGTAGTTTCGTACCGTAGTTAGAAAACACGAGGGAAACACATAAAAAAATCGAATTTTTGATTCAGAAAATTTTAGACAAACAGAAAGAACATTCTTCACAACAAAAATAGTAATATATGTATCAAGTGAGTAAAGTGATACTTTTTTTTACGACTAGGAAATGTTGCATTCTTACGAGTTTCATACAGTATTTTTTCTGCAACTGTCAAAAAAATAACCAATTCATATTTTTTTGCAAATATGAAATGAATTTGGCATATTTTTATTGATTCATTATTCGAACAAAGTTCGAAGAGTATGCCGGAGAGTTGAGTTTCAAACAAATGAAACGAATAATTTCGACAGAGTCGAAATCTCTTTCCCTTCACACTATCCCGCAAAATGAAAAATTTGAAGCGAATATTAAAATAACATATCCATCAAAGTCAATATTATTATTATTATTGTTGATTTGACTTTCGAATAACTAGTCCAATGAAGTAACTTTTCATTTTCTTAGATTTGTATTCAAAATAAATAAACAATCCTCTTGAAGCAACGAATACCTTTTTCTTTCTTTGAACTATGGTCAAGGAAATCTCATATTTGCACTATCCACGATTTTCTCCGTTCAATCTTCATCACTTTTTATTTCTACTTAAATTAAATTTATAGTTATCAAGAATTTGTTATCTGGATAGATGCCCAATTTCACAAATTTCATAAATTATTGTTGTCAACTAGTTTCTCACGGCCAAACAGCCATAGCTACCTTGGATTACCTGTTGTAGATTAGGTCCAATAGTTCCTTACAGACCGTCAGCTAGTGACAGATTTATTTGTTTCCCTCGTGTTTCTATTTACGGTACGAAACTACAGAGGGTGAGTTGTTAGGTCGCCTTAAGGAAAAAGGTTCCTATGAATATATGTCCGGAGTTGCTTTGTTTCTGAGATACAAAGGAGGTTGAAAAAAAAATCGATGCCCTGTATCTCAGAAAAGAAGCAACTCCGAACATATATACTTTTCAACCCTATTCGAGGCTTGTATGCGAAAATGGGGCACCTAAATCTGTCACTAGCTGACGGTCTATTAGAGGTATATGCTATTATTTTGAATATATTCGCCGCGATAGTTTGGAATTTTGCCAATACTTAATTAATAGTAAGAATGCTAAGAATATTATTGGTGAAACATTTGTATATCAGATATTCAAAGGTTATTAGTTGCTAAAGAAAATGAGAACTGGCTTTATGACAGGATTTCGTTAGTCTTCGGATCTGGCACTGTTGTTGCATGAAACTGTCGGTTGCCTAGCAACAGCCGTTAAAAAAACTGCACTTTTTTTACGCTTTTCCGTTTAATAATGAAATCGTATGTTGATAGTGAAATATTGTAATACTTTACGCACACAAACCTCACAAAAAAGTGGACTTTTTTGACAGTTGTAGAAAAACGTATTTTAAGAGGTGCTAGCAGCGTTAGCGTAGATAATTGACTTATGTTCAATGTAGTCAACTGATTTTTGTTTGACTTTTCGCTCATCAGCTCTCCGGGGTAAAACGTCATCTGAATAGCCAGAACTATTATCTGAGCTTGGAATAACTATTCCTAACTACAAATACAGAGAAAACTACAGTGGAAAAACAAAAAATTAAATTTTTTTTTGAATGTTGGTAGGAGTTTGGCTGTCAATATAATACATACTAATACAGCTTTTTGCTGAATACCAATAATCGAATTAAAAATGTATTCCTTTTTTTATATTTTTGACATGCTTATATTAGCTTCACTCGTATGTTTGTACGTATGAAACAGATTCTTTGAACGTGATTTTCAACCACTTTCAGAAATCCGAATGATTTAAAAATTTGGCGTGTGTTTATGATTCCGGTGACAATGCAATTTGACATTATTTTTGTTATTAGATTAGATTAGATTAGCTTTTATTTTATTCAAGGAACTAAAATCCCCATTACAAGGTTGGTTACAATATTCATGTATAAAGTAAAACGCACACTCACATAATATATCTAACAATGCGAGCAAATAGTAGTATATAAGTATTAGCTTAAATAAGTCAGTCTGACAAGAATATGAAGATCACAAGAGAAATGCAACTATATGCATGAGGTATTAAAAAACAAAAAAAAATTATTCAAATCGGAGAAACGATCGCATCTGCATTGCACCGACAACGAAGTTGGTCATTGCGGAAATGGTTTGGAAGGACTTGAGGTGGATTCATGCAACATCACTAAAACTAAAATGAATTTAAGATTTAGATGAATTTTAAATTAGGAATATGACGGTGTTCTTGCAGCATCAATTTCACGAAATTGAGAAAGTACTAGACATACGCATATCGTTTCAACTATCAATTTTTGAAACGTCTTCGGGTATTCTTTGATCAAAAAACAGAAGGTGAACGCTAACCTGAGATTATCGTTGTTTTTTGTTTTATCTGGTCTGGTGTTTACAGTACAGCATGAAAACTATCACCAAGAGAAGTGGATATGGTTTAGTACTGAGTATATTATTGCTTCTGGCCTCTGGTGTTGTGAGGAATAAGAGATATATAGAAAATATGGCGTCAAACCTATGCTGAAATTGCGAACAAGACATAACCTCTTTCCTCTTTGAAAGCAATCAGCTGTGAGTAAAGAGACTACGCATGCACCGTTTCTAATTTATGTCCATCTTTCTTAGTTTTAATGTTAATTTTAATTTCTTAATTTCTTGCGTGAACACCTCCATTTCATTACATTGTTTTATATTCTTAATTTTAGTTTTAAATTCATTTAAGTTTAGATTTATGCTTGCATGAATTCACCTTTAGTGTCCAATGCGCTGGCCAAGTCATTGATACTGTTTATACCGTTTTTTTAAAGAAGCTTTCACGCAAGCTACTATAAAAGGGACATTCAAAAAACAAATGCTCAATATTCTCATCTTTAAATAAATTACAAATAGATAAATTCAAGATGGCAGTTCCATGATAGCGGACGAGATTTGCGATTAGGGTCAGAATCGATTCAAAATTGGTATGTGGGGGTTCTTCGAGTCGTTGATTTTAAATTTTTTTATAAAATTTTTCAATTAAAGGTTGCGGCTCCAAGATGGATTATGGTCAGATTCGATTCAAAATGGGTATGTAGGACTTTTCGGGGTTGGATATTTCGATTTTTTAGTCATAAAAAAACCGAATGAACACGCTTTACTTCCAGCATGGACTGAAAATTAAAAAATAATTGACAATGTGATTACTAAAATTTCAAAAAAAGCGAGGGGTGCTTGACAAAGTTCTCTTGATCTCTTGAACGCTCAGTATGGTTAAATTGAAATAAAAATCGAAAGTACTCACGCTTTTAATATTTGAGTAATCATATTGTCGGTTAGTTTTTACGTTTCAGCCCATGTTAAGGAAGTAACGCGTGTTCTTTAGTTTTCTAAACTTTGATTTTATTTTATCTCAATGTAGATTATTATCATTATCAACATCATACATCAGAAAATAGCCAACCCTGGTGTACTATAACTGCAAACTACGTCAGTACCATATTGATTGACGTTTTTAAGTCAAAATTACTGAAACTCGAACAAATTACGTATTTCCATAGAAAGATTTTTCCCATTTATCACCAGTTGAAACGCAATCAGTCTTTCTGGGGGAAATTAAAGAAAATTTCAGACAAACAGAAAGAACGCTCTTCGCAACAAAAAACGTATTTTAAGAGGTGCCAGCAGCATTAGCGAAGATAAATAATAGCTCGGGCTAATCTACTTTGTACGTGTTACAGAAGAGACTAGTGATTCACGAGACAGGGAATGTTATTTTTTCCAGGCGCTTTATTACGTTTGCGAGTTTTCTCTCCTCCGGGATTATGATGACGTTTATTGTCACTTAGTTGGTCGTCGCCTTGAAGCAGAATTTTCTGGAATTGTGAAGGCAATAACAGTTATGATTCTTTGACTCTTCGGTATCAACGAGTTCGAGTTGGGGCATAACGTTATATACCTCATTACAATAATAGTACATATTTATTATTTACATTGTCTTCAACCAACTTAATTTCAAGCAATATTGACCTCTGTAAAGCATACAATACAATACATTCTACGTTGGCCAAACGAAGACAATAATTTTCCACCGAGTTGGGGAGCATATTGATGCATTTTTTTACTCCCGAATAGAAAATGCATAGCGGCATGTCGTAAGACAGCAGAAATCATAGCCGGACGAATGCAGGAGGCTGTTATCCTTGGTTCATTGCGTTTGCTCAATGCCCATGATCCCCGGGCCCAATATCTTCCGGCCCCATATTTTGAGGAGTGGTTATTGGGGTAATGTTGGGCTTAACGTGCCCTCTAAATGTGTCGGAGATTCGAAGAAAGGGCCCGACTGAAAAAGTTCAATTTAAGATAATAATGATAAAAATAATAATGAGAATTTTGTTTCAAATCGAAGAATAGAGTTCTCGATGCTCATCCGCCATAATATAATAAGATCTCCTATCCACTCTACTCCTCAGCTCGTACAAGTCTTTTGAGTACTACTGAGGGTTGCTCGCAAGGGTGCAGCCGGTTGACGGAAATGACAAAATTATTGGTTTGATCGATCATTCAAAATCACATGATATTTGTAAATATATCATATCAATATCTACAAGGCTTTGTTGGTGTGTGACTGTTAATAATAATAAATGATGTGTGTTTTTCTGCTATCTTGATCACGAATTGGACAGATTTCAGAATGATTTTTGTATTATGTATATATTAAGCTTGCCTATTTGAAACGAAATTTTTCTTCTAGTATTTCAATTAAATTAAAATTATTAATTTTATAGAAATTTATCTAAGAACAAACATCGGGTAATATATTTTATAATTTTAGAAAGAAGTATTTAATATTGAACGCAAATGTTTGAAAAAAAAACTCAATGAATGACTAAGAAAGTTGATAACAAAATAGCAAGTATAAATATTTGAGAGTAGAATCTAATTTTAAACTTAAGCATACCTATACAGTGCGTTTCAAAAAGTTTGTATCATATGATAATCTTTTGTATTATGAATTTGTCAGGAAATTTTATACTTCATAAAAGTTGACTCTTGTACATGATTTATCAAAATTCCGAATTTCCAAATGGTGTATAGGGTAGAACAAAAAATAAGACACAATATATGTTTCCTATTTTTTTATGGTTTTATCCTCGTAAAGAGTACTAATATCTTATATGCACCTTAGTCGCCTCCCTCATATTCCTACAACGATAATTCAATGCCAAATTTGGTACAATTTTTAATTTGTACTAGAATATCGACGTTTTTTAAAAACTGTTTGAATTTTTCCTAGTTTTTTGGTGCAAATTTGATATATCACTCTCTGTGTATGTCCATAATAACTATCAGTATCATTTTATGAAAGAAAATTATTGAATAAATGAAATTATTATTGGTGAACGATTAAATAAAAAAAATCTGCAACTTTACGATCACTTCAATCATGAAAAATTGTATATTTTCATTTTTGAGAATGAAGTGATCGTTAAAAGTTGCAAAATTGTATTATTTAATTGTTGTCTCCTGTACACCATTCGGAAATTTCGAAGTTTGATAACTCAAAGACAAGTTTTACGCGAAGCACCAACTTTAATGATGAAAATTCTATAATAGATCATAGTGAACAAAGCATGTGAGGCCGATAAGTGTAGGAACACTTGTTTCAGCATTGATAGGAATGACTCATAAAATATAAACTATTCAGAATATTCATATCACAAAATGAAATAACTGTTATCCTCAATCAATCCAGAATCAGTTGAAGACAATGCGCTCCTCAGGAAATAACTCGAAAGCTATTGCCAGTGTTTTATCTAAATTTTGGTCTTCCATTAGGCTCGTCTTGTTTTGTGAATCCGAATGGTAATTTGCGATCCTTGAATCTCTTTTCATCCAAATTCAGACTCATCTCCAGAACTCCATGCAAATATCATTGCTAATTAATATTTATGATCCCAATTGAGAATAAAATTCCAAGGAACGAGCGGTAATGACTGACACTAAGATAACTCTGTTTAAGAAAATAGTCCAACCAAATTAGGTCCTTGTATGGAAAGTTCAACATTTCAAGTATGAAAATAAGTGAATTTATTGATGAAAAAGAAAACAAGAAATTATAAGAAACAAAAACAAAATAAAATTATTCGATGTTCCGGAACGGCTTATTGGGCTACACTTGTAATACTGAATATGTTCGTCATACTTCCTATTGACTCGGGAATTTCCAGAGGTATCAATTCAGCTTTTGCTTTGTGAGGTTGATCTACTACAGATGAAGTGGAACAGTTTTTGATTAAACTTTTATTTTGATAACAGGTTTGGTTCGAAATTCTCTAAAATAGGGGAATGTTGGATAATTTTTTTCTAGATTCTCATTGATTGAATGATTGATTGATTGATTGACTTGAATCATACGAATTTCAGCTTCTCCTCTGGTGAATTGTCACTTATTCACTACATATGTCTTCTCATATTCCATCCATATTATTTTTTTACAAGATTTATACTATAGTTCGATGGCTGTTATTCTTCATGGTAATTCCAAACGATGATTTTGGTAATTCTATATTAAACGGTGTTGTTTATAATGCTACAAGTGTTATGGTTCTCGACTTCTACATTCCCACTTTTCTTGATAACCATTTAAAATACCGTTTTCAATTTACACTTTTTCTTTCACGGACTGATCCATATAACCTTCGACAATCGTTATCCATCATGATGTCTAGGTCTCAAAATATCAGGCCAACTTAAGCGACGCACAAGACCTTCCAAAGCTATGGCCAGTATATTTTGCAGTATTGGTTAACCTATCAATCAATCAGACTCGGAATTTTTGCAAAATTATCCATTCCGACTACTTGAACTGTGAATTTTCTGTTCCTATACTGAAGAAAAATCGTACGTAGTGACATGTGCTTACGGAAAATTTCAAATGGGTTCAATTCGTGTTCATTATCATTTGGAACTAAAAATGTTCTTTTTATTTACGCTTTTGAATTATGCCTTTTAACAATTACATAAGAATCTTCATCCTCAATATCGTGTAATGTCATCATGGAAAGTTTGTCCCCGCAACAAACGCCTGACACCACTATCATAACTACTTTCATCAATGAAAAGTTTGCATCTGGAGCATCAAGCAAACATTTAGTTAATTCTACCTTTTTGGTTTTTTTGTTAAGAAATGCGTTCACTTTGGAATAATAACATATATGCATATTCTTGTTTATTTTAACATAAATAACTTTGTACAATATAACGACTTCATAGTTTTCTATTTTTAGTTCTAGATATTTTTTTCTGAGAAAATCAACTATCTGGACTCTACTAGTAGTAGTTTTGACCTAACTGCTTTCAGCAATTCCATCACATCGAATATAATCTCACTAAAATCACTTTCTTCAATCAAAGCTACATATTTCATAAATTTAAGAACATTTTCTGATTAGAGTTTTATTGTAATGGCCTACGGCTTATTATGAAAACTTTTTGCGTATGCAGAAAGGAGTCGCTTCGTATCCTTGTATAAATATTCATTTTTATCGATGATTTCCATACTTTCCTCATGAGCATCATCAGTTGTATGATTGCCATCACTCGAACACTGCAACTCCAAACATTCACATTCGATTGAACATAAACCATACTCATTCGCTCATCCGACTGGAAGTTTATCCGATAACAAAAGTGTCAACATTTGCTCCAGATCGGGGTATCTATCGATGCAACCAGCAATTTCACAACAAATATTCAATACGATTTGAAAAATAAATACCATAAACACCTCAGATACCTTGTTTTAATAACTGTAAAAAACACCCGAAAAAGATGAGCGTTTTCTGGTACATTAAATTGTAAAATGTGTGAAGTGATATTCATAGATGATAATGTGAGAGTGAGAGACCATTGTCATCTCACCGAGAAAAATTCCTATGCCGCACATGCCGTATGTGATTTGAATTTCGAATGCTTTTTAAAACTTGAGAGAAATACCTTGAATGGCTTTCAACGAGGGCACTATTTAAGAGTTCTACCTCTTCAATAAGTGGCAACCACTTTTTCAGGCAACGGAGTCTATAGAGAACCATTTGTATATACATATTTTTCATTCGTTTTTCGAATATTTCTGAGGGTCGGTCGTGAGGTGCAAGCGGTTGATGAATTGTTCAATTTTCAAAGATAACATGCGTTTATGTTTAAACTAATACGCAACATACATTGATTCTAAATGGCAAACGATCTTAGAAGATTGTGAATACTCTTTTTTCTTACAAACGTATATCAAAACTACAGAGTAGTGTTTTATTCGAGCCATCAAAATCAATCTAACAAAATTCTGCTGGAGTAATGAAGAGTGACACCAAGTCAAGACCCAAAATTCCGAAAGATAAACTGAATCTCAGAGGGCCATCCTTCTAACCCCGCCTATCCGAGATAAACTAATTACAATTAACTAGGGCCGAGTCAAAAACGCTGACTGATATTTTAAGCCCTAATGACGGAAAGTAATTTGGCTTCCAGATTAATATGGCTTGCAAAACTTTTCAATTTGTTTTAATGAGTGATGATATGACGGAAATGCGCCTTCTTTTTGAATTTAATATCGCCATACTCCATTTTCATTTACTCGATAAAAATACTCCCAGTTCCGTTTGAAAGCTTTATTTGCAGACTCGAAATGTACTCGAATTCGAAAGGCAGCACAAGGGATGTCTCTGGTGGAGCGAGCAATTCAGTAATGCTTTTAGAAATTCCCTTTCATCACAGAATACCAATTAATTTTCTGAAAATAAATGAAACAACGTTCTATCTTCGGTTCTATCGTACGGAGTGACCCATTTGAAAGGAGAGAGGCCACCTCTCTAAAAATGTTATGTATTTATTATCCAATTCAGATTTTTTATTTTTTATTATTTTCAATAGATGGAGCATCAAGAGTTCTAGTTGAGTGACATGAATTCGAATGGAGATACAAATTTCAAGGCTTACTCCAATTTTTTTTTAAAGGTAAAAAATTCAAAAAACATACTAGCGATTTTTTTAAAGAGCACTAGACGATACCACTGGATTCACGATATTTAAAAATGGTTTATGTGAAAATTATGTAGAAATGCGTCCATCAAAAAGTTATATGGAGATAAAATTTGAAAATTATATCAATAAATCTTTCCAACACTTCAATTTCAATATTCTGACTACACCATCGAAATCTGTTCATAAATAAAAACACTATAAAATAATAATAGTTTTTTATGCAACAAGTGCAAAAAGTAGGTGTTTATTGCACTCGACGTGTAATTGTCCAACGAGGCCATCTCTTTTTGCACTCTTTTTGCACTCGTTTCATACAATATTTTTTCTACGTTCATGCATAAACCAGAAAATGTTTCATTTTGGTGGCACTAAACTGTGAGGAAGACATTGTTTGTTTAAATCTATCTGCTAAAAGTAATTCAAAAACATTTTGTGTAATTCAGATGATATTCGAAGGAATAATAATTTTATTTTTAACAAATTGCATTTTCTAGTAATTTCATAGTCCATTATATAATGAATATGATGAAACATTCAACTATTTAAAACATAATACAATCTCACAGAAAATGGGCTAAATTTGGCGTCGATTTGAAAGTTTATGCCTGTCATGATGACAGAACGCTATAGTAGAATGACAGATGAGTGCAATTAAGTCTTTATTGCACTCAGTGTAATAAAGAGACAGTTTTTCCACCAAATATAGTTCAATAAAGTTTTGTTTTTTGCATAAACGTAGAAAAAATAATTTTTTTATGAAATTTCACTAAACAACATTCTTTTCAAACTGTATTATTTTATCATTCATGAGCAGATTTTGATAAAATTCCGACCGAATATATTTCAAAATATTCTGAATCCAGTGGTGTTGACGGAATTTTGATAAAAAATTTGAAATTCAAGTGGTGGGGATTTATTGACACAACTTTCAAATTTTATATCCATAAAACGTTTTTATTGAGGGACCCATTCCTACGTGAGTTTCACATAAACCATTTGAAAAGGTCGAAAATCCAGTGGCGTCGTCCAATCCTATTTAAAAAAATCGACAGTAATACTCAATCTATAAAAAAAAAACTTCTGAATCGGATAACAAATAACAGTTTTATATATACAAGTGTTTTACCGTATCAACCCTCGTTGATACGGTGTAGGTCAGAGCATAATTTTTTTCATGTTCTTGGTTTCACGAACACATCGTGAGAGCCGAGGGAAACTATATTGGTAGGAATTGGTGTTCATCAATTTCTGTTGGCTGTATGCCTCAGGGAACACCTCCCGAGGCAGCACGTTCCAAACCTTTGCCGTTCGTTCGAAGAACGATGCCTGGGAAATAGATATTCGGCATGTTTCCAAAGAGATGTATATGGATGTGGGGATGGGGCTCTATGGGTTAGTCTTGAGAGTACCTCTAACGGTTGAACGACTGATGATATTTCGGAAGAGCGTCATCCATGAAAATATTAGACATAATTTTTCTGCTGAGTTTCAGAAAAGCGAGCGAGCTTGTGAGCGAAGTTTAACCGATGAAACGAATGGCTTTTTCTGAACATAATCTAAAAGTTTCAATGTATGTTTGGTTGTTACACTCCATATATGGAAACAGTATTTCAGGACAGGTCCGGTTTGAGCCTTATGAATCATATAATCAGTTGATTGTAAGAATTCGAGCAGAACCTACCTAATTGATCCCGGCTCTCACGATGTTCTATGAACGTTGTACGATTTTCTGTTTCGTGGGAAGCGAAACATAAAAAAAATCAATAATGCAATCCCAATATTCCTCTCATAACGATACTCTACCTATATACAAGTCGATTCTTTGTAGAAGTGTTCTAGAAATTAATTTTCGAAACGCACATCCTTCAACACAAGGAAGAGAGTTTTCCAGAAAGAAATAAAATCGGGAACGATAAATAAAAAATATTTCGACTAAAACACTCAAGAATTCTACCTGCGTTTTTTTAATGCGGATCTTTTTTAACTCATCTTGTGAAATATTGTAAGTCATCATTGCTAATTACTGCAAGTTAGGGCGTATTGCATTGTGAATAATAAGTTTTAACTATGGTGTACAAAATTTGCGGCTGTATTATTGATAATCCATTTTATTGTGACGAAATTATGACCATTCGCCGAGAATGCTGAATTCAATATGTGGAAATATTTATTTATTTTACATGCTGAAACATTCTTCATCTTCAGACCATAATTTCAAATCTTGCCTGCCGTTCTGAAGCCGCCATTTTGTTTTTTGTCTCAGAAAAATTCCATAATTCATTGTCATCGAATTTATGTTGAATTAGCTTGCAAATGAAGTATCATAATTTGGAATATGGATCAGTTGTTTTTCCCGCAAGAGGGCGCCAAAATAGGAAGTTAGGTAGGTAGCGAAAATTAACATGGCTGAATTCCTTCTGAAATTACCTTTTTAAAGATGTGTCACACGAACTACTTTCCCTATTCAAATTGTTTGGGTGATAGTGACCAAGGGGAGGGGGGAGAGGTATGACAGTTGAGGTTATGATAGGAAGATGTCCCCCTTGGATTAAAAATCGGCGTTTTTGCATTTTTTTCAGAACACATGCGTTTGGAAGATATTCGATCTGTTTCGTTTTCGGTGCCCCACCCTGTATAGAGTGCCCATCGGCAAAAATTTTACTGATGGATACTCTCTCCAAACTTTCTGTATGGATTCTTTGGACCAAGTCTGCCACCGTTTTCCTCTGTGACTTTTTTTGTTTCGGGGGCGTTTTTCCAAAACCAAAAAAAAATTCTTGTATATGTTTCCCTCGTGTTTCCTAACAACGGTACGAAACTCTAGATGGTGATTCGTCGTTTTTAGAAAAAAATTGCCTATGAACATATGTCCGGAGTTGCTTCGTTTCTGAGATACAGGGCGTTTAAAGAAAACACTTGAAGTTGAAGTTTTTTCTTTAAACGCCCTGTATCTCAGAAACGAAGCAAATCCGGACATATGTTCATAGGAACTTTTTTTCTTAAAATGACCTAACGAATCACCACGTATCGTAGTTAGGAAACACGGGGAAAACACATACAAAAAAAAAAAAATTTTTTTTGAAAAAGTTCCCCGAAACAAAAAAAAATTCTGTCAGTAAAATTTTTGCCGATGGGCACTCTAACTATTATATTATTCATCCTCCGTTTTTTTTTTCGATTTTTGCTATCAACATCCTTCATCATTTTATCTTTCAATTATTTTATTTTAATAGTAGTGTACATCTAACTTGACATTCCTGCTTTCAAATGCTTTTAAATATTCACTTCACGAACAAATAACATAAATAGCTTCAGCTAATCTGATCTGTTCTAGTCCAAAGCAATTTTCTTCGCACATATGGAATATAATAAATAATACGAAACCTGAATACGCAATTTTTGTGACAGTTGATATTTTTCCCTTTCACCCAATTCGTACCAACTAAAGGGAACATAAAATTGAAGCAAGAACGCGAAAATATATCATTTCTAACGTGGCATTGTAACCATTTATTTCCGACGCTGGAAAAGGAAAAAGAAGGCCAACGTCGGAAATATTATAAATCATGATGATTTGCGGAAATTTGAATGGAAGACGGTTCACCTGAAAAGGCTATCCATTCTCTTTTGGAGAGGATCCTTGTATATCATCGCGTATTTGGGGTTATATTTCAGATCGGCGTAGGCTGATACATCATCGAAATTCAGGGAATGTTCTACGGGGAATATTTCCAGTTTGTGAGTAAACTAAAAGGGATGAAAAAGAAATTTCAATATATGGCCGTTGAAATTCAGGAGAAAGATTTTGTCGAATTTTATCGGGTTTTATTTGGATACTATATTGCTTCTTTTCGCGAAGGGGTATTTGGAACAAATAAAGGATACGTTTCCTACCTGTGGTTCCACGTTTGTTTCAAATAATACTTAGTTATTTAATATATAATAAGGGAAAAAAGTTCTAGATTTTAGATAAAAATCTATCATTTTTCCCGTATATAACACAGTTTTTTTTGTGACAAGAAAAACGACGATTTAATAGTGAAAAAAATCAAATGTCTACGACTCAAGACCTTTCGGTTCGAGGGATCTTCCACATTTTCTCTTATGAACAACCATTTCATCTAAATATACAAACAAGGTTCATAGCCGTATCGATAGGATTGCGGCTTACTATGCCATAAGTACGTGGTTCAAGGCAACAGATGGGCATCTTTTTTTCATTTTATCAGCTTTTTTCGAACTTAGGAATAAAGGCCGGTTAGGTTTAGTAGTGTGCAGGTTGAGTAATGAAGGTAGGAGGTTGGGTTAGAGACCCGAGCTGAACATCTGATGTGTGCGAGATTATCTTTTGCAATAGCAGATATCTAGCTTTACCTATAATGTAAATATCCGGTAAAAAAGTACTCACTTTTTGTCCCGGAGAAAAATATGAAAAGTCATATTTTAGTACCTGTCAACAGAGATAAAACACAATGCGCACAAGGACGTTGAAATAACGTTGTGAAATGGCTGAAAACCGAACGTTTTTTCAACGAAAAAATGTCGCGTGTAACAACGTTATATTAAATCAATTGTTTACTAATTATCGCTTTATTGCCGTTTTCAGTCAGGTTTTTTGAACGTCGAAGATACTCAATAAAACAACATTGTTTTTACCAAATAAAAAGTTAAGGAACGTATCATAAACATTCATAAATTAATCGCATAAAGCGCATAAAGATTAACAATTCTTTATGAATTAACACAACGATTGTTAAACGTATATTCAACGAGTTGTTGAGAAAGTAACGTTGAAAACACATCTTTATAACGTATTCTTTCAACGTTGAAGATTACATTAAATTATTGTAGTTGAAATTTTCAACCAGAAACGTTTATTTAACCAATGCCACGTTTATAACACGTTTCAAAAACGTACGTGTGCCCATTGGGAATGTCGAACTTTTTCCCGTCAGGGAAAAATAGTTTATTATATATTATAATAGTTCATTCATGATATTCTACCTGTTCTATAAAAATACGATTTGAAAGTTTTCAAACACTTCAGGTTTTGCTGCGTTTATGTTTATTAGACCAGAAATGATTTAAAGTCTATCCATAAAGTAACTCCACCCTGCAAACTTTTGAACAGATTGGAATTTTTTCGATTTTTTTTTCTCTTCTGCTCAGAAATCAAACGTGGCACATACACGATGGCACCCCAGCACATTTTTCTGTTTTGACTCGGCAATATTGTGTTTGTGTTTGTGTTTGTGTTCGTGTTCGTGTTCGTGTTCGTGTTCGTGTTCGTGTTCGTGTTCGTGTTCGTGTTCGTGTTCGTGTTCGTGTTCGTGTTCGTGTTCGTGTTCGTGTTCGTGTTCGTGTTCGTGTTCGTGTTCGTGTTCGTGTTCGTGTTCGTGTTCGTGTTCGTGTTCGTGTTCGTGTTCGTGTTCGTGTTCGTGTTCGTGTTCGTGTTCGTGTTCGTGTTCGTGTTCGTGTTCGTGTTCGTGTTCGTGTTCGTGTTCGTGTTCGTGTTCGTGTTTGTGTTTGGGTTTGGGTTTGTGTTTGAGAACAAGTGGATGGGATGAGCTGAACCTCAGTTATGGCCCCCAGGTCCTCTGGGGGCATCTCAGTATATACAACACCAATAAATACCATTGATGACTTACGAAATCGAATATTAAATTCATTTGAAACAGTAAGAAATACTCCAGGAGTGTTTGACAGAGTACGGGCATCAATGTCACTTTCAACAATTGTTATAACGTAGTTTTCTATTTATGACTTTCAATCAGGTGTTTTGTATAATAAATCGTTGTTGCAAACGCTTTTAGATTTAATTTTTAGCAGACAGCTTCTAATAAACTAAATTTTAGCGAATTACAAAAAATCTTTTCAGTTTTTTTACTCGATAACGGTTGAAGATATGGAAAAACTACAAAATACAAAAAAATCTGTGGATTCTCGCAAACATTTGGGATGTTCAGCAATGTTAGCCCTATAACGTAACATACATTGCAAATTTGAGCCAGATATCTCAAAAACTGCAGGATCTATAAAGAAAAATCAAAAAAAAAATCTAGAAATTTCAACACCCCGTATATCGGTAACGAATCGTTTGCGGACCTTTCTTTATATGAACTTTCAGTCGTAAAATAGGACAGGGAATGTTTCCCTTTCGGATGTACATGATGTTTAGGAACACCCTGTATATTTGTCTCTTTCGTTGTTGAAACTGAACCAATATATCGTTTTACTTACCTTCATTCCCCTTCTTTCAGTTCAAGGCACATTTGAGTCTGTTTAGCTCATTTCACAACTTTTGGTACTTGCCTTTCTCATCACTAGTATAGTAATCGTCTGTCTTTACTAAAGTAAGCGTGAAAAAAGTATTTGCGATATGGCTTAATCTCTGATGAATACTTTCAAATCATATATTTATATGCGACATTTGTCTGGACAGAATATACTAGCTTGTCTTTCAACTTGGCAATTGTGGAGGAGGTGTATCTAATTTGGAAGATTTATCCAGTTTTGGAAGGTAATTCTCTTTACGTTGAGCTCTTGTCCATGTGAACTCCCACCATCAAGAGATATTTTGATATCAGAGATTATATTTTGAAGAAATTTCAAGAATTAATCGATTGATTAATCAGTTATGTCATTAAAAACAATTGAATACCGCCATTCAACTAGGTTAGGTCATTTAATCTTGTCAATTCCATTATATTCAGGAAGGTCCATCTTTAGCGCTGCAATCCGACGTTCCCATATTAATTTACATGTTTTTTTTTAAACAATATGAATATTTTCCGCTTGGACTTCTGGCGTAGAATTTATACACCTCACCTGACTGAGCTAACCACCACATAAATATCATTCATTAGAAAATCTATTTCAGATCCTATTGTGAACAGTTTAGCTTGCTCAGGTTAGGTTTGAATCTCAGTTTGCCACCGGAGGCCATAGGGAAAACACTGAAGTCCTTTTGCGAAAGACCACTGTGGATCTGGCAACATCAAATTTCAGCGCTAAGACATTCTTTTATTGTGTGCAGTAAGCCTGGTTGTCAATCAGTAACCATCTGTTACCATTTTATTTTATCGTGTGAGAACCAAATATACGTTTAATGCACTCTCATTGTTTATCAGACCGAATCACATAGTTGTGTTTATAATTCAAAAAAGATCGTCCTGGTCAATATTATAGTTCTGTGAATGACAGCTAGAATCTATTAAAATATGCTCCACTTCAATATTCAGTTGTTAATATTCAATGTTTTGATTGCTATCGACATGTTTCTTTCCAAACCACAGTTCTGGTGATTGACATGCATGAAACACAATTAAAATTTCAGTGCAAATCACAGATTTTGAATCGATGTAGCCGATACAAGCAAATCACAGATGACAATGGATAATTAGCAAACATGCAAATGCACGCTTGAGCAATAATTTTCTGTGCGCTCATTAACTCAGAAAGACCCATCATTAATTTCTATAGTAGTTATACGTCACGAGTTGACAATGGAGTCGAGATCACAAATAGGTGTAGTAAAGCAACAATAAGCACAGCTCACAGGTGCAGTTCCCGTCTCTGCTAGTACGTATCCTGGGAATTTTTCTTAAAGTGTTTCTTATGGTGGGTCCACATTGCTCGCGAGCAGCACGAACGAACACAACAAGCGCAAGGAACGGAGCGAGTAGCACGAATTAACCAAAAATCATGTTCGTCCTGTTTAGGCTGTTTGCAGCGTTCTGCGTGCTTGCAATCACCCAAATCACATGTTTCAGTGCAAGCAAGCAGAACGAATGAACACAACAAGCGCAACGAACGGAGCGAGCAGCAGGAATGAACCAAAAATCATGTTCGTCCTGTTTAGGCTGTTTGCAGCGTTCTGAGTGCTTGCAATCACCCAAAAAACATGTTTTGGTGGGACCACATTGCTCGCAAACAGCACTAACGAACACAACAAGCGCAACGAACGAAGCGAGCAGCACGAATGTACAAAAAACCATTTTCGTCGTGTTTAGGCTGTCTGCAGCGTTCCGCGTGCTTGCAATCACGTAAAACGCACGTTTTGGTGGATCCACATTGCTCGCGAGCAGCACGAACGAACACAACAAGCGCAACGAACGGAGCGAGCAGCACGAATGAACAAAAAATCATGTTCGTCCTGTTTAGGCTGTTTGCAGCGTTCCGCGTGCTTGCAATCACCCAAAACACATGTATCGATTGTTCCGTCCGGTAGCGGTACATCAAAGGAATTCATCTCGCGAGCAGAGTTGACGGCGGTTTTGTGATTTCTTCGTTTTTACTGTTCACGTTCAGTCAAGTTGAGCCTTGTGAAGTGTAATATGGAGTGGACTCAAGACAACATTTTGAAGCTAATTGGGCTTTATGAAAGTTATCCTGTTTTGTGGTATCCACAATAAAAATTTTGTAAACTGGATAACAAAAAAAAATATGCGCGGAAAGGAAATTTACAAATACGATTGAATAACTCTGTTTTGAGGATTTTTTTAATATGGGGTTAGTTTTCAGGGTAAAATTGGGTTACAAAATCTGAAATGGGACACATATCCTCTCTTAGCTCATTTGAAATATTCAGTAAAAAGTAGTTTTCAAAAATAAAGATTTCTTACATTCAATGTTTTTAATGTTACGATAAAAAACAATCACTATTTCCTATTTATATCAACTCTACTCCTTAGTGGTAGTTTTATTTTATTTTTCATTATTTATTTTCAAATTGAAATAAAAAAAAATAATGACTCTCGGTTGGTTTTGAACTCTCGACCTCAGTGTTGGCTGCCAGGCGAACTTTACCATTACGCTACGTGACTATATATGATTGTGAGTGACAACTGGTGTAATGAAGAGTTTCATTGCGGTTGTGAACGAGGTCACTTAAATTAAGGAAAAAGTACATTGAAACAATGTGGTACATTATATCAATAAATGCCGTTTAGTAACCAGTGGTACATTGGCATAACGATTGTATTCGTTGGACCAATATTGATGAAAATGTTCATTGAGCCACTGAACTTTTCCATAATAATTAATTAATCTGATGAATACAGTTTCATCAGTTGAACGAAAACAATTCATTGCTTGGGTGAACACTATTCATTCGTTTGATGAATGGAATTATTAGGATTCGTATACGTAGTATGGATAACCAGTGGTACATTGACATAACGATTGTCAATTTCACACAGCACACTTCAATCTTGCCTGCACAATTCTAGTTGTACGATTAAAATTGACAACTAAGATTGTAAATGTAAGGACCCCAAACATTCAAGTCGATCACCTTCAAAAAACCTCTGGGAATTTCACATGCATTTTGGAGATCAATTTTTTAATAGATGTACAATATTCTTGTTTCTCCTATCTACTGCATGCTAGGTGCCTCTTCCTTCCTTCCGGTAGAAATCTGAAGAAGAATCAAAATTTAGTATGATGTTCTTAATGTAATAGATCTAAAAAAATATAGCTCCGAACATAAATCAATTGTCAAATCAAATCTGTGTGCACGAAGCAGGAAATTAATTGACAAATGTTGCTGTCGCAGCACGTTTGGTATCATCCTGTATAATAGCCGTAATGATTTCTAGCCTGCATCGAATTTTCCGATAAATATGCAGATACCATCTCTCTGGTTTCCACTAAACATTATAGGATACTGTTCAATCATGGAAAATCCGATTATTTTCCTCTCTGTCTGCAGATCCGAAATACGCTATGCATGAAATTCAAATAAATGATATTCCGCTGCTGACTGGTTATAAAATCTTATAAATAAAAAATTCATTCTCGATGTCCTTCTTTCGAGATATTCGCGAAGGATATACATAATGTGATAGCTCTAAGATCTTGGAACGACTTAGAAAGTGGGAAAAAATATTGACACTTTATTGAATTTATGGAATCGAAAAGTTATAATAGGGGTGTGGAGAGCACCAGTATATCATTTATTTGATGGGGACCCTCCATTCGAACTCTCACCCTGCCAGCGATATGAAAGTTTCCAGGAAAAATGACCGTTCAGGAATATCAACGATTTGGCTATAATGTTTAAGAAGTACGATTCATCCATTCCTGTAAATTGTAGCTTTGTCGTGATTATATGATTTTTTTGATCTTATAAAGTAGATATTTTCTGTGATACACTTGTAATGGACCTCACAAAGCGTTGAATAGAGTTTAAACTTCTTCGTGGAAGGGGGAAACTATTCTGTCATAGCATGTATCAAAATTTTTTTTTTCTGTGACGGGAAAAAAGTTTGACATTTTTTCCCTGTTGACAGGTAATAAAATATAATTTTTTATAAAATTACTTTTTTCCCCGAGAACCGGAAAGTTACTTTTCCCACTTGTTGAATAATACATACTAGTGTCTACCAAATAAAGTAATGATTTTGATATTTCGAACAGGTATACTTTCTCAAGCTCATAATATTAATAATTCATATTACGTAAAAAATTCTTTCAAATTTGCAGAATTCGAAAACAATTGAATTACTCATGAATTAGATTAGATTTGATTAGATTAGTTTGGGGCTTCCGTGCCATAAGCATCAACACCGCGTCCTTTTCAGATCTATTGTGTTCGCCCTCGAAATTGTTTAGAGTTCCTTATCTAGCCCAGTCCTTCGTCACGAGACTCAATAGGCCATTTTTCAGAACTCCCATGTATCCGGGAGCTTTTGGTTTTTCTTCTCCCAGTGTTAGAAACCTTATACCTTCATATAACTTGTTGTAGTCACTTTCGTCCATGTTGCTCTAAGTAATCTGCTCGTGACCGACCTGGCTTCACCTTAAATGTATATGTGTAGTGGAGGCAGGTTGAGCAAGACTTCTAGTGCGGCTGTTGGAGTGGTTCTCATGGCACTGGTAGCACTCAGACATGTCTTCGCAGTACTCCCAGCCGTCGTACCACTCCTGCCTGCTTGGTCTTTGGCCACCATACCACTGACCCATTTGTTATCATGGGTCTGATGACTCTGGTATATAGCAATGTAGTCATTTTTGGTTGTATCCCCCAACTTTTTCCGCACATTCTCCTGGACAGATTGAAGGCTACTGAACTTTTTTCTATTACTTTTTGTAGATGTTGATTCCATGTTAAATTATGGTCGAAGATGACTCCTGAGTATTTTGTCTCTTTGGCAACAGGTGACTTTAGTCCTACCAGTACTTTCCTTCGTGTGAATGTACCTATTGTGGTTTACTGCCAGTTCCTCCTCTTTACACCACCTGTCGATTATATCTATGGCTGTTTGTGTAAGCTCCGAGACTGTCCTTGCAAATTTACCTTTTGCAATAATCGCAAGGTCGTCGGCATATCCTAGGCAATGAAAGCCTCTGGATGTTAACCTTTCTATCAGTTCGTCCATTAGGATGGCACATAGCAGGGGTGATAGAACCCCTCCCTGCAGACATCCTCTATTTGCTCTAGCTGTCAGTGTCGTTCCGCCAATTGATGATATGATAACTCTGTTTTTCAAGTTGACGTTTATCCACTGGCACAATAGGGTAGGTACCCCTCTTTTTACTAGGGCGCTTGCTATAGACTCAGTTGATGCATTGTTGAATGCACCCTCGATGTCTAGAAATGTTGTCATAGCTATCACTTTGTCCTCTAAGGACTTTGTTAGAACGTCCAGTGCTAAGTGTGTTGACTTGCCTGGCTGATACGCATATTGGCGTTTGCTGAGAGGGCTTGTTTGTAATACCTCGTCTATTATGTGTCTATCTATTAGCCTTTCCAACGTTTTGAGTGGGAACGACATCAGACTGATCGGACGATATGCCTTGGGTGTCTTGTCGCCCATTCTCCCTACTTTTGGGAGTTATATGACTCTCACCTCTTGCCACATCGTAGGTAAATGCTACTCACGAATTACTTCCCAATCAGATAAAAAGTAGTTTTCCTACAAGCGTGCGTGATTCACCCTCTACCCGCACGCAATTCAGTTTGGAAAGTGTCATTTTCCCACAGTTGTGCGGGAAAAGTTTTCCCACAATAGTGCGGGAAATTTTTTCCCACACTAGTGCGGGAAAAACATATATATTATATCCTCGTAAAATATAAGTGGTGGGTGACAAAATATGAATGTTCAAGCTTTTTTGTTGCAATACTAAGTGAGTTTGTTCAAAATCATCCATCATTTTGCACTATTTATTGAAAAAATGAACAAATATTGATAAATAAAAATGTATTGTTATGAAAATCACCCTATATATAGGCTTTGATTGATCTGATAACGAGTAGGTAACAATTGATGTTGTCATGCCGATCAATACACAAATTTGTTTGTTATTGTCAGAGTGACAGACAAAGCGTTACTTATATAACATTTTCGATTCAGTGAAATTGCCACAATGGATTATTCATCTGATGAAGAACTTCCACAAGAAATCGTGCAAGCAGCTACAGATGCGAACTTAGAGTTATTGCCAACGAAATCTAAACAAAGGTATGAGAAGCAATACACGAGTTTTATTGAATGGTGCAACAATAAAAAAGTGAAAACACCAAATAAAGAAGAAGTATTCTTGGCTTATTTTCTAGAAATGTCTAAAACATGGAAGCCGAACACTTTATGGGCAAAATATTCAATGTTGAAGAGTATATTCAAAGTAAAGCAAAATTTGGATATTAGCAAATTTTACAAAATAATTGCATTCATTAAAAGATAGAAAAAGATAGAATGTCGGTTTTCGACCGAAAAAGGCCAAAATCTTCACTCAAGAAGACGCTTCAAAATTTATGACTGAAGCACCCGATGACATATACCTCATGATTAAGTTAGTAGCAATTTTTGGATTAGCTGGTGCTTGCAGACGAGAAGAGCTGACAAAACTCACCATTGACGACATAGACGACAAAGAAAACCTGATAATTGTTAATATCAAGGATTCCAAAAATCATTCCTCTAGATCCTTCGTGATATCTAAAGAAGCAAATGATGGTTATTTTTTGAACGTATACAGAAATTATGTACATTTACGTCCAAAAGAGACTCCTCACCGTCGTTTATTCTTGTATTACAAAAGTGGAAAATGTACTGTGCAATGTGTAGGAATCAATACCATAGGAAAGATACCCTCCGAAATAGCAGTATATCTGCGCCTTCAAAATCCAGAGCTTTACACTGGTCACAGCTTCAGGCGTTCCTCAGCCACTTTACTTGCTGACTGTGGTGTGGGTATAACTAATATCAAACGCCTAGGAGGATGGAAATCGACTTCAGTTGCAGAGGGGTATTTAGAAGACTCCACCAATCGAAAAAAAGAAATGTCCAACAAAATTCTCAATTTGAACACTACATCGTCTTCCGGGTGCATTTTAGAACCATCCACGTCTATATTGATCGGCGACGATTTGATGCCTGTGCCTGCACATTCGATTTCTTTCGATAATGTATTGCCCGAGTTACCTTCTACTTCAGGAAATCAGCCATATTCAAAAAATATGCTGGCTTCCGCTATAAATTTACATAATGCATCAAATTGTACATTTACAATAAATATTACGAATAATTAGTGGATAGAAAATGTTACTCTTGTTAGTTGTTTCCATTTGCATGAATAAATAATTGAAAAAATGAATTTGTTTCCTACGCTTGTAGAAAAAGTATTGTGAAAATGTGAAAATTACTATTCTTTGTTCACAAACCTACCATTGAAATTGATTGATGAAACTATTAGGCCAGTAAAGATAAACATAAAAATCGAATATTTAACAATAATTCCAAAAGTTTTCACACTTTGGTCAAGTTTGAACATGGAGGAAGCAATAAATCTCAGTTTGCAACTTACAACCTTGTACATGATGCGGAACTTCATGCAATTTGCAAAAATGTGTGAATTAATTAGATTTTTTAAAATTGCATGCAGTTCCAGATCGTTTACAAGGTTAAAATTTGTGGATGCATCTCGGCTCTCGGCTCGCGCTCTGAAACTTCCCACTCGCACCGAATTTTCATTCGAACCTTATTACAGAATATACTATTCCTTATCCATATGTGACAGCAGCTGAAAGTGACAAAATACTTTGAATAACTCCTATTATTACTCGTACAAGCTCATGAATCAATGAAACTTAATAAATGATTTATCATCAGAAAACTGCCCGAAAAACCCTTCCAATTTTCGACGCCCAGCCGCGAACGAAAATGTGTTACCGGCGCGTCATTTTTCCATCGCAGAGTTTTCATTGTGCCGAAAGAAAAAAGAACGGGGGAAGTTTTCATATACGAATAGAAACAGCCGGCGCCATCAAGTTCCTCTCTGTCAGACGAGCTGCGAAACGAAAAGGGTTCTCCGAAATATCATTAAGATGATTGACACGGAACACATTAAACGATGCTTGGGATTGCATGTTGCCGCTGAGACGCACGTCATGATATAATTATTCATATTTATCGCCTCTTTGTGCAGGAACTATACAAGCTAGAAATCGTTCGAAAATTCTAAAAAAATATGCACGGAATAGACAAATATGCGCTGCTGGGATATCAATCATTTGTGAGGTTTTGACAGTGACAATTTTGTTAGTGGGCGTGGTCTTTGAAACAAGCTACGACCCCCTGTTTTGATGGATGTAAATTACACATAGTCTGTCCTTAGGGTCATTAATTTCGAATTGTGTATGGCAAGTCATTATCGAACGGACTATTAGAAGGAAATGAGGTTCAAACACGATTCTTTCCTTCACTAGGTCTGCACCAACAACTTGTCAATGATGCAGATGTGGGAGTGCATAGATGATTCTCTGTAACGATATCCCAACTGAAATATCCAAAAACCTTGAGGTACCCACTAATTGAGTACATTAATAAATATAATCAGTGCTCATTATTGAATTACAGACACAAAATATTTCAATTATTCTAACACGGCCCAAAAGTAGCTACCCTCCCGCCCCCGTATAAGTAGAGCAGAAGGGTGCCTTCAAAGGGGACTTTGGGTCCTCATGAAAGGCACTGGTATCCACACGATATGGTTTCCACCCGCACTGGTGTAAAAATGAGGTGGTAGTTGGTTGACTAAAAACTGACGACCAAAATACTGGGTGTACGCTGAGCCTCTTGTATTTCACCTGCGTTCAGGCACCTACACAAGTATCACCTTGTATTTTGACAGTTCATTGAGTCTTTGAAGGCATTCCCAAACCTGCTTCGACTTTTAATACAGTAACGACAAACAAACTCGAGCAAAAAGTGAAGAATGAATTGTAGCACTCTGAGTGAGGAATCACACTGATCGACCAGGACCGACCGTCCGCGACCGTCCACCTACGACCAAAAGTAGAAGTAGATCAATGAAAACTTTCAAAGTCACACTGATCGACCATCCACGACCGACCACTAGAATAATTTTGTAAATCTGACATTAATTTGACATTCGAAAGGTTATGTGAATTGTCTGTTAATTTATTGAAAATAAGTTAAATTCGTTATATCAATAGTTTTGCAATTCCAAACAGACATTTTATTTTTCCGGTAGGAAATATACGTATTTACATGAGTTTTGTTGAAGTCAAAAGTTCATCATAAATGTGTGTCAAAATGACATTACGTCAGGATAGTGTGACGCCGACCAAAATTTCCAGCAGACTACAATTTCGAACATGGTCTTTGAAAAACGGTCGAGGACGGTCAATGACGATTATACAGTGTGAGTTGTGCGATAAGAATATACGTGTTGGAAATTTTGGTCGTAGGTGGACGGTCGCGGACGGTCGGTCCTAGTCGATCAGTGTGATTCCTGGCTAAAACTCGGCACATGACATCTCGACATAATGTATTATTGAAAAAAAAATTGTTTACTAAAATCAGAGATAGAACCTAAAAAAATTTTCATTTAAAAAAAATATATAATTTTTTGGTTGATATTTCAGAAAATTTAAGATTGATCAAAAAACGATTTCGATAGGTTGAGAGATAATTCAATTCTACACAAGAATGATTTTCAGGTATACCTTATGAAATACGCTTGTTTTCTCAGAAAACGTGTTATAACGCCGACGTCACATTTCATGCTCGCTCTAACCCGCCACTGCACGTTCAGGCAGTGCCAAAAATTAGATTTGTCATAACTTTGCCAAAAATTATAGTAGAAGGAAAATAAAAAGTGCATATCGTTCCTGAAGACTTCTACTTCCTCATGCAAATATATCATTTGTTTTGTCCCACTTAACTAACCCTTCTACGATATTTACGGAGGATCCGAGAGTCATGGATATTTTAGTTGGTATGAAATAATTATAATGAAGCAAGAATCAGTACTCTTTTGGACCATATGCAACGATTTAAGACTAGTGAGAAAAGTTATACTTATACGTGCCAAAGAAAAAACTGGGTTTTACTCCTGCCTCAGTTTTCAACTCGCCCATAATCCCGGCAATTTCTTCAGTAAATGTTGAAAATAATGGCTCACACAAATCCTACATGAAAACTGAAGTATGTCATTTCAAGCTTGAGGTTTGCACTTCACAATAGTGTTATTAAATATATACAGGGTGACCCAGGGTTAAACCGCCAAACGTTCAGTATCGGTTTTTAGGTGATAATAAGAGTTCTTCTTCACCATCAGTTTATCAAATTATGTTTCCAGGTGATAGTGATTCTACTACAATACAAAAATGTTGATTTCATAGATAATTTTGGTGTCCCCAATATGAGGTCGGGTTCTTCAACTACCTGTTTCTTTGAGTCTATATGCACTCATCCTTGTCTCCCCCATGACTGTGATGTCTAAAAGTGGAAGGTTTGGGATGATTTCCATGGCAGCGGTGGAAGTGCTATTCATGATGCTCTTGGTACACAGACAGGCAAGCCACTGTAGGTCTGGGTTGGTTTTGGCGTGTCAACAAACTGGATCGAGGTACTGGGCGTTTTAGACACCAACAATATGAATCTGTACGATACTTATACCGAAAATATCTACAGTAAATTCAAGTTAAACTCAAGCCAGTAAACAATAGTGGTGAAGACGTGATGAACGCGTGCTTTGCTCGTGATCGAGGAAAGGCGGGCCGCTATTGGTCTATGTTTCTCAGGCAGGTTTGAGTGGGAAACACGCCCTGCCTATTTCACCAATCCGACATCGATGATCACGAAGTGACAGCGTGCATTTGTATTGATGCGGCTTGACCTGGAGTTGTATGGACTATAATAAATGTACTTTGAACTTTCTGTAACGGATGGATGACAGAACAAGAAACGATTTCTGAGATATATTTTCTGTCTATCGAATCCTGCTTCTTGATATCATATTTATATACTGTCAATGAAAGCTATTATTATTATTATTGTTATTTTCTTTATGTTTTTGTCTTGAACTTCATTTCATTCTGAATTTTTTGTATGTTCCAGGTATGGTTCCAAATATTTTCACTGAACTGAACCAAAAATGGTGAGTGATCACTTCATCTTTTCGATCAAAAATCAAATATCACGTGTGTGGAAGACATATATGTTACTCAAATGGAATTAAAGAAAGACGCATGTATATTTTAAACTCTATGGCAGAGTTTCATGGGAATAAATATTCTGCAAATCTCCTTCAAGTTATAGGAACATGGCTGGTTGTGCATGCTATGTCTCTCAAACTACGAATTTAATGCCTTGTTGCAATATTTCTCTCTAGGTAATCCGAAACTGTCAGTATCAGTGTCCTGCAAGAGCACTTGAGATCCTCCGTAACTATACATTAAATGTGGTGTCTTATGCTCTTTATAGCTTCCTTGAAGGACTCTCGTAGTGCTATCATCATATAAAGCCATAAAAATGTCCGAATTCAGGCTATTATCGTTGATATGAAGCCGTTAGGGTTTTGAGGTGAAACGCAGCATTTCAGTTCGGAAAAAACTATTGAACAGTAATTGTAATTGCACTGCTGCAATTTTACAAAATTGTTTAAGAAATGTTCATTTCGGGGATCATCTTGAGTAACGATGTTTTTTGCGATTCAATTTGAGGCGAAGAGGTTGAAAATATTGACATACTGAGTGAATCGTACATAACAACGTGTTTGAAGTCTTCATCAAGAACCCGTGAAAAAAAAGGTTCCTACTCACGTATAAAAAATTTGTAGTTGCGAAATGAAAAGCGAGAAATTGAATATTCGATTTATCACTGTGATCAGATCGACGATATTTAGGACCATTTAACAAGTTTGGAGACATGTAAAAAAGAGTTCCTCTTATGTTGTCCTACAATGACATTTGCTAGAGCAAAGTGTTTCAATATATTTTGACCAATTCGACTCGATGATGATGATTGAAGGTAGATTTTGGGCGGACGAAACCATGGGCATGTGGCTTCTCAGTCGCGCCCGTTATACATCCATCGCTGCTGTTGCAATCATTATCACTGTACAGAGTTCCCTAAAGTGGAGCCCGTCGGAACGGAAGCGGTGGACCCCAAGTAGGAGCCTGCTTGTATGGGGAATGGTAGCAGAGGTAGACCCTGGATGTGAGCCCACCGCTATTGGGTTCGGGGAGATTGCGGGGTGGGGTTGCGTAGGATTCCGTATTGGAGCCCATCCGCGTGGAAGGGGAAGACAAATAAAATATATTGGAGGACCCCGAGAATGAACCTAATAGTGTAAGTGCCCACCGGATGGGAAAGAGAAGTCGCCGCAGGGGGGGCCGCACCTGCAAAAGGCTAAATGAAACTAGGTGGTCCTGGTTCCCAGAGTACTGTCGCTACCGGTTGAGTACCACACAACTATTCATTCCTTCGGCGCGCAAAATACCTCTAGATTAGGGGGGGTTTTAGAGTGTCTCCAGGACTTCCGTGCCCTCTGTGATACGTACTGTTCGACACTGGGTGTCTTACGGGTCCTTGCATCACAAGCGGTTTACGGTTTGAATCGTGAGCTGTTCCGCGGCAATACTTTCGTAAAGGATTAGGGGTATTTTGGGCCAGGGGCGGATCTACACTGAAATTCTGGGAGGAGGGGTCATGGGATGTTTTCTGACCTGACTTAACCTAACGTAAGCTAACCTACCCGTAGAAAATTGAAATCTTCCACATGGTGAGAAAATAATGGTCATAACAGCAAATCACACAGGCACCGTTTCCCTCCTTTGGCAAATCTTTCAAAAATATCTCCTGGGTCTGGGGAGATATATCGATAAACTGACAAGAGTGCTGAGACAGTGAGTCTGCTTTCACCCATATTACAGGGCCTTTGAGGGGCCCTGGTCTTTCCCTATCTGCCACATATTGGGCAGGCCAGTTCGGATCATTGTCAAACTCTCAGAAGTTTGACATATTTAGTCTCCCTCGATTTGTTCAAAGACTGGTGCAACTTGAATAATGTACAAAATGTAAGTGGCGATCTTTTCTGAACGACCTGAGTGCTCTAAGTGTTTTATGAAATTTGACATATCCATTGCTTAAAAAGACCGTGTCAATCAACCAAGTTATGTTTTATCTCATTGAATTACTATCAAACTCAGTACTTTTTTGGCCAATGCGCATAGCTGTTACTTCCATAACACTGACAAGTCCCAAAAAAAACCACATACGAAACTGGTAGTATGTATATTTATATTACATGTGACTCAAATACCTCACTAGTTATACTAAAACATACCCCTACGTTGAAACTACAAATAATTCTATATTCAAGTATGTAAATCCTATCGTTCATCCTCAAAGCTCCATGTACTGCTAATAATTGCCTTTTTATATCTTTCACTACAAAAAATAAAACGAAAAGCAAATTGAATCCCTTTGATGTGGTTCTTCTGGATCGTTAAATCTGACCGCATTGTATACGGTGTCTGCGATTGTATATTTGTAAACCGAATCTAAACGAAAAGGGCTTTTAGTCTTCGTTTTGAGAAATATTACCGCCTTATTTCACGAACATATGTTCGTTTTGTAGTCTAAACAAACGGCGACATGCTCAATCCTCCATAATACACATCTGGGCTGTATTTTTTTTAGTTAGGTATGCGAGTTGGATTTCCTTTTGAATAAAACATATCGTACGACCACACGCATATGTAAAGTGATACGGATACAAAAAATAGGTGCAGAAATATTGAGCCGAAGATTAATATATTGATTCTGCGGATGGTTGTGAAGTGCAATTGCAGAGGCGTCCTCTAAAGGAAGGCTGTATTTGATTATTCATCTGAATCTATCATGAAGTTTTTCTAATGTCAATATACAGGCTGACCCTCCCATCCCCGCTCAGACGATTGCTGCTAGGCTAATGGAAATTGAGGAACAAATCTTTCTGGAAGTTATTGGAAGATATTCACATTTTAATAAAATTTTACGATAAATCGTGGACGAGGAAAAAACTTCAACAAAACCTTATTAGGATGGATCAATATTTTCATTGAGTTGTTGAGATCAGATATATGATTCGAGATGAATACAAGCAATCACTAGAAACAAAAGAGCATTTTGACTGGACCTTCAATAGAGTTGTGACATTTCACGAAGGGTTTCAGTGAGCTACAAACGGTTATTATTTTTCATATCCTAAAAAAAGTTACTTTACTCGGCTGAGTTTACATTCCATAAAAGTGAGGCGATGAATCGACGAATTATCAGGGGTAATATAATAAGTGGTATGATTATTACTGATAATTTTTTGGAATATTAATGAATTGCAATCCCAAATTGCCAATGAATTGATATTCCAAAAAATTATAGGTTATTAATCATACCACGAATTATATTTAGGACGACAATATATCGATTTGAAATAAAGAAAAATCGTGTCACCATTTTAATTTGAAGTAATTTACAGAAATCAAAATTAAAAACTAACAACGTGAACACTAAAGAGAAAAATTAGGGTGATTTTATTTTAATTCGTTACAGTTAAAGGTTTGAATATTGAAGGTACAATTTTCGAAAAGAACGCGTGGACCTGTCTTTGTTGAAACTTCGGTATTGGTAGTTGTAGCTATCACATTGTTTATGGAGCTAACCTTGTTTATTCTATTACAGTCGAGACTAGTTTCTTATATATTTCCTCTCATTTTGTTTACAAATTCCTCGTGAAGCTTAGGCTGTATTGTAAGGTATGGAGCAATGGAATTAGAATTACCATGACCAGTAATTTTGGTAAGTTGCTGATCTGAAACACCTGCGTTTGCAAGCTGTGTAACTGCGGTAGATCGGTGACTATGATTTCCTTCCTTTAGAATCGGCTAATTTCTAATTAGGATTTGGTGTAATGAACAGTCTGTCTGTTGTAATATGCGGCGGACGTTTCTCCATCAGCTTTCTGAATAAACGAACTGGACATATGTCTGGGTCAATTTCATTGGGAGTCAGCCATTTATTATTAGCACAACTTCTTGCACCTCCTCGGTTAGTCTTTGTAAATACTGGATTGTACACTATTCTTCCTGTTTCATTGCCGTAATTGTCAAGCTCTTTCTGAAAATACGATACTAAAGCATTCGCTGCTTCGTTGCCTCTCCAAGCAAGTCCGGTAGCAACGATGTTGAAAAACTTCTTCTGCAACCCTGCAGGTGAATCTTCGTCCCAACATTTTTGCAGAGATGACAGTTCCTCCTTAGTAAAAGCAGCAGCGCTTTGTTTACGTTTCTCCGGTCTCATTTATAACTGCTTTCTTTTGTAATCTCGTGCGTCCCTTGCACCTTTAAATTCTAGGTCACCAAATGGGTTGAATTTCCATAGCTTTTCAAACAACTTTCTTGTAGTTCCTTGGCAACAGTATTCCAGTGTGTTTTGATAACAGATTCTTTAGAGTCTGTACCATCCAATTTCCGCATATACAGGCATAATCTTTCAAAATATCAGCCAGCTCCGCAATTGTGGTATTTGCATTGATAACATAACCCCTGTTTGTGCAAAAATTGTTGAATTGCCTGGTAATTGATACTTTATTTCTTGTCGTATTCAACGGAATACTCTTTTCAACTGCCTCATTTATAATGCCAATGGACATTTGTCTCCAACGATCGCTCATATTGAAAAATAAAGATAAAGGTCAAAACACATAAATTTGACGTTTATAATTTAAATCATTATTTTCACTTGACAGTTAGTAAAACAAAAACTAAGCAGGTTTATCACCGTGAAAATACAGCGACAAGCTATATTTTCACTGTAGTTCCGATTCTATTGGCTGAATTTCAAAATTTAAAATCCACCGATTGGTTGTTAAGCAAGGAGATATATTGTCATTATTATTCAGATCAGAATTCCCATATATTCAGAAACACTTCTCAAGAAAAATGGTCTCTGGATGTTTATGGATGTATTATAGATAACTGTGTCATCGGTCCCTTATTTTATGACTGCGCCGGCGTAGTGAATGGGAGGGTGGTTTTAGATTATTCTCAAATTCAATTGAGAGCACAGCCTCAACGAGTACCCCCCAAGGTCTTGAATAATATGTGGTTTCAAGTGGGAGGTGCACCAGTAATTTGTGACATATGTTCGCCAATAGTTGAATGAGCAATTTCATGGCAGATGGATTGATAGAGGAGGTCCAGTACACTAGCCAGCGAAGTAACCATACTTGACACCTTGAGATTTTTTCATATAAAGGTTTGTATTTCAACAGAAGTGTTGTCGAGTCGAGAGTACGAAATTCAATAAAAGAACAAGAAGAAAAATGTATTCAGCAGATTGGGAGACTTCTGGAACAACTTTCAAGATAAAATCTCATTCGAATTCAATTGTTAAATTGAATAAGGTATTTTGAATTGTATTGTCATCCACCTACGAAAAGTATTATTGCATTATAGTCCATATGGCTCCAATGAATAGCTCATTAGATGAGCTCTCAAAATATAAAGCTATATATAGGGTGTTTCATTTAGAAAAATGAGTTTTGTTCACTTGAAAATAGCAAAATTTTATCGTCATTTTAGAACACTCTGTCTATCCTAGGTGACTCCAAATATTAGGTATGTCCGTGAAGTAACATCCACTTGTTAACTTTTGAACGTACTGGAATTTTTTTTGGTCAAATGATAGTTCATAGACAACTTCTTGTCAACAAAAAAAATTGCCTGTCTCCCAAGATGGCGTCGTGCGTCACTTTTTTTAAATAATGGTGATAACTCTGGAAATAATCGACAAATATTCAAAATTTTGGTATCATTCGATTCGCCTCGTTCAAAACTATTTGATATGAAGGTTGCGCCATAGAGATGCTCTTTGAAAAAATGAGATAACCGAAAAAAAAGTGATTTTGCCACATTTAAACCTCGGCTGTTGGCAAAAGATTGCAATCATAATGATAATTTAATTTTTTGAACAACCTTCCATCGAAAAAGACCGTCTCTCATATGAAAAATCATTATAATTGAAATTTATTTTTTCTTTTGAAAAATTTAAGAGAAATTAAAAAAATTAAATAAAAATTTAGCTCATAGATTTCAAAAATGTGAAATATACAAGATGTTCTATAAAAAATGATTATATCAAAACATTGTTTTTGTTCTTCAATTTTTTTGATTTGAGTTGGATCATTTCTCTCAAAAAATAAATAGGGGTGGGGTGTGCCATCTCTCAGGCCAGATACTTTCGATCTCAATGTTATAATAATATTGATCATTGACCATGAACAACATTGACAAAAAAACATATATCAAGGTTTTCTTTGAGAGAAGTTCATGCAGATTCAACTCCAGATTTAGTCGCGACAATCATCAATCAAAACTGGAACGATTCATAAATATCCAATTAAAAAATTAGTGAATCTCTAAAAATGGTAATGTCAAATGCGCCTTGGTATTGTAAGAGGAAGAATTCATACATCTTTAACAAATTCCATCTCATTTTTTTATACCAAACCTTGATAAAAATATGTTAGACCATCCTGTGAACTAAAAGCAAATTTAATTGATTCTTATCTTGAAGAGAATATCATGATTTTTTAGATTGATCGATCATCTTTATATATAAAAATTAAAAATCTTCTGTGCGGGTGAATTCCTCCTAAACGACTGGACCGATTTTGATGAAATTTTCTGTGTGTTCAAGTGGATTCCGAATAGTTTGAACTCACAATTCGGTTCACTTCAAAATGTGATTTGATTAATTTTGTATTCATAAAATTAGTAACATTGACTTCGCCATGAAATCGGATTCGTCGGTGAAAACAGAAATATACACATCGATATGCAGAACGACGTCTGTTGGAACCGCCAGTTTTCTATAAATCTGTGTGGAATACGTATAGGAAAATTATTTTAAGACTAAAAACTGAACAAAACTAACAAATTTTAATGAATTTCATTTGAAACTTAGGAGTTGTTGACAGTCTGGAGTGATATTGGTGGAAGGTTCTAGTTGGCAATAATATTTCATTGAAAACTTTTCAAATATAGTGAGAATGGGGTAGTCATTCCATAGGAATCCATTATTGATAATACAGTCAATCTCCAATATTCTTCTTCATGATAAATTGAAGAACGCTCAGCAGTTTCATCAAGCACTGCAAAGTGAAAACTTTGTTCTGCATGGCGCATAATGCCATATTCACTCTCGTCTTTAACGACTGTGAATTCTTTTAATCTTCTTAATAGTAAAATCGACGAATATTTTCACCAGGTGGAAAATATGAGACAAACATCCGACAGAAAACAACTACTTTCCTGGATGATACCACGACGGACATTGAATAACATCTAACAGATATTTGTGTAACGTTCTTCCAAGAGGACCCAGTTCTAAATGCCTATTGTAATAGTTTTACAACAGATTATCCTTCATTTGGCTGGGGAAGACCACCTGCAGACGCGTTTCGAAGTTCTTGCCTAGTTATCAGTACAGGGCAGATCGGTCAATATTAGAGTCGTCCTGCCACAGCCAAATGAATTATAATCCACTGTGTTTTTCTTCACAAATAAAGCAGCGACTTACAGTAAAAGTCAGTTGCAGCGCCACCCGCGGGGAAATCAAACAGCAATACTCGGTAGCGAAGACGAGAAGCAAGAACGCTTCTGCAGGTGGTCTTTCCCAGCAGAGATGAGGGATAATTTGTTGTCTAAATTACGACATTTATGTCAAATTTTCAACATTAGAGTCTAAATTTCAACAATAAAGTCGAAATTTGGACTTTTTTCTCGAAATTTCGACTTTGAAGTCGAAGTGACGAAAAAAAACCTCCCGTGGCCCTCCTGCGCTTTTGTAGTCTCATATTTTCCACCTGGTGGAAATATTTAAAGAGAAGGGTACTTCAACATTCGTCGATTTCACCATTTCATTTATTTGATACTCTCTGGCAAAAATTCTGTTCGGATGAATAAATCAATAAGTAGATTACCAGAACTCGGACAAGCATAAGAAATACTCGCTGTTCACATGTTATATTTCACTGAAAGTACATTTTAAAAAAATCGAATTAATTTCACACTTGCATGCTTCGAAACCGTTACCGGAATATTAACATCTCATAATGTAAATTTAGCAGCTGCATGCAGCAGTGGACCTGCACGGTACTAATTAAGCCATTAGATCGTAAATTAATTACCAAGTAGCATGTTCAATAAACCCAGTACAATAGTAATGACGGATAATCTCTGGTTGAAGTATCGTTTAAATATCTAAACTATTAATAGCCCGGGAGGTACTGTCACTTTGGAATACGTCATAGTATGCACCCTGAATTTTTTTTGTTGGTAGATCATGTGATACTCATCACGAAATCAGTCATCAGACCCTTGAGTTGCGGTGGGTTGCACAGATACAGGGTGTTGAAAATGAAAAAATAATTTTAATTCATAACTTCCACAGTTTTAGAAATTTTACGGTTTAATTCGGAGAAATGTTTTTGTTAAATAAGAGCTTTATTATAAAAGAAAAATTGCATTCTCAATCTCCACCAGTGGCGTACAAAAAGGGTATATTGGTCCCTCTTCTCCCCTATTTTTTACGCCACTGGTAAAATCGGGAAAATTATCATTTTTTTATTACTTCATTCAATTTGAAGTAAAAAATGTATGATTGTTTGGACCCAAAAAAATCAATCGTTTTCAAGATAATTGCGCTTTTATGAATACATACTAATAATGAAAAAATGTTTGGCCGAAGTGAATTGTGTAATCCAAATCACTGCTTCAAACTTGTACTGGATATTCACAAAGCTGCTTCCTTGCAGAAATACAGGGTGTTGAAACTGAAAAATTATAAAGTATTTTTCTCCTAACTAACATACAGTGTATTTCACTTCTCATGGAAACACCCCCCTATCTTGGGAGCCAGGAGCGATGAATTTACCCAGTTTTACGAAAAATTACATTAGGGACAATATACTCAGGCACAAAATTACAACAGTACAAATTTTTTATGGAAAATGTTCACTTCTGAAAAACCCAGTTTGTCTCACTGTTCATGGAAACATACCCGTTTCTTCCGTGTCTATTGGAGTGGAACTCTGTGAATTTTCAGACGCGATTAGTCTGAATCTGGCCTGAAGTTGATTTGAGTGAAATATAGTACTCGCCAGGAGCGATGGACTTACCCAGCTTTGCGAAAAACCATATTAGGGGACATTATAGACTCAAAACTCCAACGGATTCGGATTCAGGACACCAATTTTACTGACAGTACAGATTTTTGCTGAAAAATTTTCAGTTCTGAAGAACCAAATTTGTCTTAATTTTCATGGAAACACCCCCTGGTGAGCAGTGTATGTCACTCAGATCAACTTCAGGCAAGATTCAGACTCATTACCTGCATATCTACCGTTCCCGAAATCAACAGAGTTTCACTCCAATAGTTACGGAAAATACGGGGTGTTTCCATGAAAAGTGAGACAAACTGGGCTTTCAGAACTGAATATTTTTCAGCGAAAATCTGTATTGGTAGTGAAATTGGTGTCCTGATTGCGAATCCGATGGAATTTTGAGCCTATATTGTCCCCTTATATAATTTTTCGCAAAACTGGCCAAGTCTATGGCTTCTGGCGAGCAGTGTATGTCACTCAGATCAACTACAGTCAATATTCACACTCATCGCTTGTACATCTACCGATCCGGAATTTTACAGAGTTTCACTGCAATAGTTACGGAATATACGGGGGTGTTTCCATGAAAAGTGAGACAAACTGAGTTTTTCAGAAGTGAAAATTTTTCATCGAAAATTTCTACTGGTAATAATATTCTTGTCCTGATTCCGAATCCGTTGAAATTTTGAGCCCAAGTATATTGTCCCCTAATGTAATTTTTCGCAAAACTGAGTAAGTCAGTCTATGGCTCCTGGCGAGCATTGTATATCACTTAGATCAACCACAGGTAAGATTTAGACTCATCCTGAAATTTACACAGTTCTTCTCGAATAATTGCGGAAGAGACAATTCACTTCAGCAAAATAATTTTTTCATTACTAGTATGTATTCATAAAAGCGTAATTATCTTGAAAACGGTTGATTTTTCCGGGTTCAAACACATATTTTGATTATAATTTAATGAAGAAGTCAAAGAAAAATAATTTTCCTGATTTTACCAGTGGCGTAAAAAATAGGGGAGGAAAGGGATCAATATACCCTTTTTGTACGCCACTGGTGGCAACTAAAAATGTTATTTTCCTTTTAAAGTAAACCTCCTTCATGATGAGTATTACATGATCTACCAACGATAAAAAATTCAGCGTGCATACTTACTATTAGTTTATTTCAATTTTGTTTTACAAGTTGAACAGTCTCCCACCACTCCACCCACCGCGGTCGCGCGGTCTGAATCTTGGTTTAGTTATAAGTGGTATGTGTACTATTATAACAACTGAATTTCATCGTGCATACTATGACGCATTCCAAAGTGACAGTACTTCCCGGACTATAATCAATTAGATGTTGGGCAAGTACGAACTTGGCTTACTCCGGTCTAACAGTCTGATTCAAGTACGGGAATTATTATCATTAGTTGATGTAGACCATATGCAATGTAATAAATATTTGCACTTCATAAAAATCCATAGCAGCTACTATAATTTGACATGGAATGTTATGGAAGTTATTGCGTAAGATTCTCCACTAAATTGTTTACTTTATAACAGAAAACAACTTGCTTAGGAATCTTAATATGTTTCCATATGGTTGGTAGAATTGAAGTCCTCGAAATAGGAATTTTTTTTTCATCGTAATGATATTTATAAATTATAAAACGTATGTAGATCCATTAAACAAACATATTAATCAGTAGTAATAAATGAAACTAAAGGAGTCCTCTATTGGCGCACCTTGCAGGTAGCTGAAATGAAATCACTTACTGAGTGACCCAAAGAAAACTACCCACTTGATATATTTTTTACGATGAGTTTCAGTTGGAATTGACATAGATAGAAAACATTTCTTGGACTATTAGATTTTAGATTGCAGAGTATAATTTTTTTCTATTTCTTTCATCCCTACTTCAAATCTCTTACAAGATTTTTCAGTAGGGTAATTAATGAAGTTTTAAAAAAATCAGACATTCGAGAAACTTAGTTGTTTCTTGACATTTTCCCTTCATACATAGCCTTGAAAAGTAGGGTTTTGAATTTGTTTACCAACTCCAATATTTTGAGTCCATTTGGATATTGCTTTTTGTGTCCTTGAAATTCGTTTAATTTTGTATAGCCTGCTAACTTGATTTCATAAACATAATATTTTCAAGTCCAGATATTCATACTGTTGTACGGCAAGTTGTACTACAACGCCACTTACTATCCAACAGTTGTTTCAACGGTCGAATTAACATGATGCTGTCCAACCGGTAGTAGGATTCATCGTACGATGTGTGACCCGTTAATTGCTGTTTTTGCATGGTATACTTCCGTACGATACGACCACGTCGTACTGTAAGTTGTACTACAACGCCACTAACTATCCAGCAGTTGTTTCAACGGTCGAATTAACACGATGCTGTACAACCGGTTGTAGGATTCATCGTATGATGTGTGGCCCGTTGATTGTATAGCCCGTTTTTGCATGATATACTTCCCTTAGAGACGACCACGTCGTACTGCAAGTTGTACTACAACGCCAGGAAATATCCATCAGTTGTTTCAACGGTCGAATTTACATGATGCTGTACAACCGGTTGTAGGATTCATCGTATGATGTATGGCCCATTGATTATATAGCCTGTTTTTGCATGATATACTTTCCTAAGATACGACCACGTCGTACTGCAAGTTGTACAACTCCAAGAACTATCCAGTTGTTGTTTCAACGGTCGAATTAACATGATGCTGTACAACCGTTTGTAGGATTCATCGTATGATGTGTGGCCCGTTGATTGTATAGCCCGTTTTTGCATGATATACTTCCCTTAGAGACGACCACGTCGTACTGCAAGTTGTACTACAACGCCAGGAAATATCCATCAGTTGTTTCAACGGTCGAATTTACATGATGCTGTACAACCGGTTGTAGGATTCATCGTATGATGTATGGCCCATTGATTATATAGCCTGTTTTTGCATGATATACTTTCCTAAGATACGACCACGTCGTACTGCAAGTTGTACAACTCCAAGAACTATCCAGTTGTTGTTTCAACGGTCGAATTAACATGATGCTGTACAACCGTTTGTAGGATTCATCGTATGATGTGTGGCCCGTTGATTGTATAGCCCGTTTTTGCATGATATACTTCCCTTAGAGACGACCACGTCGTACTGCAAGTTTTACTACAACGCCAGGAAATATCCATCAGTTGTTTCAACGGTCGAATTTACATGATGCTGTACAACCGGTTGTAGGATTCATCGTATGATGTATGGCCCATTGATTGTATAGCCTGTTTTTGCATGATATACTTTCCTAAGATACGACCGCGTCGTACTGCATGTTGTACTACAACGCCACGAACTGTCCAGTAGTTGTTTCAACGGTCGAATTAACATGATGCTGTACAACCGGTAGTAGGATTCATCGTATGATATGTGGCCCGTTGATTGTATAGCCCGTTTTTGCATGATATACTTCCCTTAGAGACGACCACGTCGTACTGCAAGTTGTACAACTCCAAGAACTATCCCGTTGTTGTTTCAACGGTCGAATTAACATGATGCTGTACAACCGTTTGTAGGATTCATCGTATGATGTGTGGCCCGTTGATTGTATAGCCCGTTTTTGCATGATATACTTCCCTTAGAGACGACCACGTCGTACTGCAAGTTGTACTACAAAGCCAGGAAATATCCATCAGTTGTTTCAACGGTCGAATTTACATGATGCTGTACAACCGGTTGTAGGATTCATCGTATGATGTATGGCCCATTGATTATATAGCCTGTTTTTGCATGATATACTTTCCTAAGATACGACCACGTCGTACTGCAAGTTGTACAACTCCAAGAACTATCCCGTTGTTGTTTCAACGGTCGAATTAACATGATGCTGTACAACCGTTTGTAGGATTCATCGTATGATGTGTGGCCCGTTGATTGTATAGCCCGTTTTTGCATGATATACTTCCCTTAGAGACGACCACGTCGTAATGCAAGTTGTACTACAACGCCAGGAAATATCCACCAGTTGTTTCAACGGTCGAATTTACATGATGCTGTACAACCGGTTGTAGGATTCATCGTATGATGTATGGCCCATTGATTGTATAGCCTGTTTTTGCATGATATACTTTCCTAAGATACGACCGCGTCGTACTGCATGTTGTACTACAACGCCACGAACTATCCAGTAGTTGTTTCAACGGTCGAATTAACATGATGCTGTACAACCGGTAGTAGGATTCATCGTATGATATGTGGCCCGTTGATTGTATAGCCCGTTTTTGCATGATATACTTCCCTTAGAGACGACCACGTCGTACTGCAAGTTGTACAACTCCAAGAACTATCCCGTTGTTGTTTCAACGGTCGAATTAACATGATGCTGTACAACCGTTTGTAGGATTCATCGTATGATGTGTGGCCCGTTGATTGTATAGCCCGTTTTTGCATGATATACTTCCCTTAGAGACGACCACGTCGTAATGCAAGTTGTACTACAACGCCAGGAAATATCCACCAGTTGTTTCAACGGTCGAATTTACATGATGCTGTACAACCGGTTGTAGGATTCATCGTATGATGTATGGCCCATTGATTGTATAGCCTGTTTTTGCATGATATACTTTCCTAAGATACGACCGCGTCGTACTGCATGTTGTACTACAACGCCACGAACTATCCAGTAGTTGTTTCAACGGTCGAATGAACATGATGCTGTACAACCGGTAGTAGGATTCATCGTATGATATGTGGCCCGTTGATTGTATAGCCCGTTTTTGCATGATATACTTCCCTTAGAGACGACCACGTCGTACTGCAAGTTGTACAACTCCAAGAACTATCCCGTTGTTGTTTCAACGGTCGAATTAACATGATGCTGTACAACCGTTTGTAGGATTCATCGTATGATGTGTGGCCCGTTGATTGTATAGCCCGTTTTTGCATGATATACTTCCCTTAGAGACGACCACGTCGTACTGCAAGTTGTACTACAAAGCCAGGAAATATCCATCAGTTGTTTCAACGGTCGAATTTACATGATGCTGTACAACCGGTTGTAGGATTCATCGTATGATGTATGGCCCATTGATTATATAGCCTGTTTTTGCATGATATACTTTCCTAAGATACGACCACGTCGTACTGCAAGTTGTACAACTCCAAGAACTATCCAGTAGTTGTTTCAACGGTCGAATTAACATGATGCTGTACAACCGGTTGTAGGATTCATCGTATGATGTGTGGCCCGTTTTTTGTATAGCCCGTTTTTGTATGATATACTTCCCTAAGATACGACCGCGTCGTACTGCATGTTGTACTACAACGCCACGAACTAATCAGTAGTTGTTTCAACGGTCGAATTAACATGATGCTGTACAACGGGTAGTAGGATTCATCGTATGATATGTAGCCCGTTAATTGTGTAGCCTGTTTTTGCATGATATACTTCCGTACGATACGACCACGTCGTACTGCAAGTTGTACTAGAACGCCACTAACTATCCAGCAGTTGTTTCAACGGTCGAATCAACATGACGCTGTACAACTGGTAGTAGGATTCATCGTATGATGTGTGGCCCGTTAATTGTATAGCCTGATTTTGCATGATATACTTCCGTACGATACGACTATGTCGTACTGCAAGTTGTACTACAACGCCACTAACTATCCAGCAGTTGTTTGAACGGTCGAATTAACATGATGCTGTACAACCGGTAGTAGGATTCATCGTATGATGTGTGGCACGTCAATTGTGTAACCCGTTTTTGCATGGTATACTTCCGTACGATACGACCACGTCGTACTGCAAGTTGTACTACAACGCCACTAACTATTCAATAAGTGTTTCAACGGTCGAATTAACGTGATGCTGCACAACCGGTAGTAGGATTCATCCTATGATGTGTGGCTCGTTAATTGTGTAGCCCGTTTTTGCATAAAATACTTCTGTACGATAGGACCGCGTCGAAATGTAAGTTGTACTACAACGCCACTAAGTATTCAGCAGTTGTTCAAACGGTCGAATCAACAATGTGATGTACAAACGGTTGTTATAATGTGTGGCCCGTTAATTGTTTAGTCCGTTTTTGCATGATATACTTCGTTGTAGTACAACGCCACTGACTATCAAAATTGTCAAAAAATGCAGTTTTATGTCTCATACAGATCCTTAAAATTTCATGTCGATATCTGCAAAACCAAAAAAGTTATAGGGGCGAGCCACTTTCCGTGGATAGAGATGAGTCAAAATTATTTTGATTCATCGTATGATGTGTGGTTCGTTATTTGTGTAGCCCGTTTTTGCATAAAATACTTTCGTACGATAGGACCGCGTCGTACTGTAAGTTGTACTACAACGCCACTAAGTATCCAACAGTTGTTCCAACGGTCGAATCAACATTGTTTTGTACAACCAGTAGTAGGATTTATAAAGTGTGGCCCGTTAATTGTTTGGTCCGTTTTTACATGATATATTTCGTTGTAGTACAACGCCACTGACTATCAAAATTGTCAAAAAATGCAGTTTAAGTCTCATATAGATCCTTAAAATTTCATGTCAATATCTGCAAAACCAAAAAAGATATAGTGGCGAGCCACTTTCCGTGAACAACCGGTATAGATAGAGATGAGTCAAAATAATTTTGATTTATCGTATGATGTGTGGCTCGTTAATTGTGTAGCCCGTGTTTACATAAAATACTTCCGTACGATAGGACCGCGTCGTACTACAACGCCACTAAGTATCCAATAGTTGTTTCAACGGTCGAATCAACATTGTGATGTACAACCAGTAGTAGGATTTATAATGTGTGGCCCGTTAATTGTTTAGTCCGTTTTTGCATGATATACTTCCATACGATACGACCGCGTCGTACTGCAAGTTGTAGTACAACGCCACTGACTATCAAAATTGTCAAAAAATGCAGTTTTATGTCTCATACAGATCCTCAAAATTTCATGTAAATATCTGCAAAACCAAAAAAGTTATAGGGGCGAGCCACTTTCCGTGGACAACCGGTATGGATAGAGATGAGTCAAAATAATTTTCCTCCTTTCATCATTCAAAATTCGGTATTTTTATTTCAAACTGTACTTTATATAATTCACCCACCATTAATCTAGTTACGATGGAGATGACGATTTCAAACTCTTGTCTCATCCTGTGTATGTTGGTGGCAGTGAATACGAAAATAGTGGAACTGTTATTGCCAAGTTATTGAATTCCTCACTATAATGGTCAACTTACAGTGGAACTCTCGTTTTCATTTTGAAATTCCTCACATATAAGCCCACTGAATGGTCATTCTGTGTCGCCAGGAAATATCGATCGAGAGCAAAATTTTCATTAGAGGAGACCTTCCCAATTATGATTATGTGGTCAACATAACAATAAATAGCATGGCGTTTATTACGAATAATTAAGGGAGAAACCCTGTTCTGTTGTTGGAGTGTCATTAGCACATTACTGCACACATATTCCAGTCTCTGATGGTTATAAAATGTTTCTCTTAATGAAACAAAAGGAGTATCTTATTGGACAAATGCACAATGAGGATTCACGGAACATTTTATAAACAGTAGTTGAAGTCAGGCGATAGAAAATATTTGAACGGAGTACCTTCTATGTGATGGTTTATTCAATATTCAAATATTATATATATTATATACATTTTATATTTCACGAGTGCCTTTTTTCAAAATACTGGATAAACAAAGTAATAAAGTTGTTGAACACTTTCCTTAAGAAATCCAATTAAAAAACCTGTAACATAATCTATCATCAAGAAATTACCAAATTTGCTTCGCGTAAAGAACATGGAACGTTCTATATTTGTCTGGTGTTGAAAAAAAAACATATATGTCCCAACCATCGGATTCTGTGTTGATTTAATTTGCTGACTATACTCTGTTTCAGTTTCTTTCTAATTTCTAGGTTAGTTTTCATTCTATACAGAGTGGGCCATTGAAAACGAAACAGCGGCTCTGTAGGTCGACAGAACCGAGTTATATAAAAACGCTCGGACACGTCAACAACATTTTCGAGGGGGACATCGTTCACGATGAAATTCACCCGAAATACATTCCATCCCTCGGAGCTGTGACCGCCACCCCTAAATTTTTAAATGGCAACATATGGCAAGTGATACCTCATTTGAAAGGTATTTTCCTTCTCAATATCAAACAACAAAAATAAATTAATTCTATCGATTCGTTTCCGAGATATAGGAACTTGAAGTTGGAAAATCACTTTTTTTTCACTCAATCAATAAAAATAAGATCTAACAATGCAACTGTTTAAAGATAATTATCATTGTCAAGGAATTAAATGATCTGTTTACCAACAAATAAAATTCCGTTTCAAATTCTTATTTCATCTTCAATTACTTGATCGAAAAAATGTTAAAGTTCTTGAGAATCGATAAAAAGACGTTTTCTCGAATTCGACTCCAATGCGCGTACAACAAAAACATGTATGCGATAATTTTTTTCGCCAAATCGCAATTTTGGACGTCTGGCAATGTCAAACTGATCGTTGATTGAACGACATTAGAGTGAATTACAGCTGCTGAATATTTCCTCAATAATGGTGTATACGATCGCGGAAAGAGTTGAAATAATAACAATTATTTTCAAGAATGATGAGTGCGGTAACCGTACAGCTAATTTGTTCAATGAAACGCATCCAGATAAACTTGTTGCTAGAAAATACGTTCTAGAATTAGTGCAAAAGTTTCGTCAAACTGGATCAGTAGCAAACGAGACCCAGAACGTGAATTTCCTGTGAGAAATGAACCTGTTGAAGTTGCACTTTTAGGACAAGTTCATGCAGACCCAACATTGAGCACGAGGAAATTGGCAAGTGTTACCAATATTAGTAGAACCAGTATCCACCGAATCCTGAAACATCATAAACTTCACCCCTACAAAATACATTTGGTACACCAATTGAATGAAGATGATTCTGATAGGCAACAGGAATTTTGTGAAATTATGACTACGAAAATAGATGCTGATGAGAATTTTCTTTTCAACATCTGCTTTTCTGATGAGTCTACATTCCTTTTGAATTCGACTGTGAATCGTCATAATTGTCGTTATTGGTCAGATGCCAATCCACATGTTTTCCACGAAGTCCATACTCAAACTCCCGAAAAACTCAATATCTGGGCCGGTATTTTTGGGGACCGTTTGATTGGACCAGTATTTCTCGACGTTAACCTGACAGGAGAAACTTATTTGGAATTATTGAATGAATTTGTTCATCCACAATTAGTAGACATCATTGAAAATGACAATCGTTACCATGAAGACCACTTGAAATTTCAACAAGACGGGGCACCTCCACATTATGCACAGCCTGTTAGGGCGTTTTTGGATAGAATGTTTCCTGGAAGTTGGATTGGAAGAAGAGGCGCTATAGAGTGGCCAGCCAGATCTCCAGATTTAACCCCACTCGACTTTTTCCTGTGGGGTCACTTGAAAAACAAAATCTATGCAACCGAACCAGAATCTCTGGAAGAATTACGACGTAGAATTATTGAAGAATGCCGTCGAATAACGCCGGAAATGCTACGAAATGTAGGTCTCATTTTGAGAAAAACTTGTACTATTGTATGGAAATGGGAGGTAGACAGTTTGAACATTTCATTCATTGACAATAATAATTATTGCGACAGTTGCTTTATCAGATATTGTTTTTATTGATTGAGTGAATAAAAAGTGATTTCCCAACCTCAAGTTCCTATATCTCGAAAAGGAATCGATGGAATTGATTTATTTTTGTTGTTTGATATTAAGAAGGAAAATACCTTTCAAATGAGGTATCACTTGCCATATGTTGCCATTTATAAATTAAGGGGTGGCAGTCACAGCTCCGAGGGATGGAATGTATTTCGGGTGAATTTCATCGCGAACGATGTCCCCCTCGAAAATGTGGTTGACGTGTCCGAGCGTTTTTATATAACTCGGTTCTGTCGACCTACAGAGCCGCTGTTTCGTTTTCAATGGCCCACTCTGTATATTTCCTCTAAAATCTGAATTGGTCTCAGTATTGCTACCATGATATTTCATGCGAAAGTTCTTAAAACTTAAACGGGTTCTTAATTTGTTCGAAAATTATGTCTCTATACGATTTCAATCAGGCTGCCAAGTGTTTTGTAATGAACTATAAAAAAGCTTAAATCCTCAGAAAACTATTGGAATACCGTTAGGGTGTGAGGAAATAGCTATTTGTACTCCCATTTAATACATATGAATTTTTCCCTACCCACTTAATGAACCTTTTTATGTAAATTTAAAACGCATCTCAAATGCTTTTGTCTAAAACGGGCCTACACTTGCATGATGGAAATTATAGATAATACAGTCATGTCTTACTGAGAATCTGCGGTGGTGCAATGGCTAGCGTCTTGGGCTTGTAACCCGAAGGTCTCTGGTTCAGCTCCTGGAAATTGCAATTTTTTTTTTTTTTTAAGAACGTTATTTTACTTTTTTCTTGTTAGTGATTTGAATTATTGGACATTTAGATAGCTCATACATTTCGGGTTGCTATCGAGTGATTTTCTCATAAGTAATGTTATGTGCCTATTTGAATGAAGTGTCGATAATTTTTTCTCTAAGAGCAGCGCTTGTAGAAAAAATAATGTGTGTATTTCGAGCACAAAGTGTCATTGACGTTCTCCAAAGACAAATCTTTGTGTCGAGCGACAATCAATCACTTTGCGCTCTAAATACACAAATAGCTACTAAAAAAATAAAGTAGAAGTAACATTCATGTTTGATTTTTACCAGAATACACGATATATAAGATGTTATAGAAATTACGGAAACAATTTGATTATGATAGATTCACAAGTTTCAGTGTTTACAACTTACTTGAAATGAGGGGGAGGAAAAGTACTTTCCTCCCTAGGGAGGAAAAGTATGAGTTTCCTCCCTGGTTAGAGGGAGGAAAGTGTGTTCTTTCTATAGGGGTAGGAGGAAAATAACTCAAATACAAGTTCACTTGAACCTACCAGCCCTTCAGACCCACCATAATGGCATGCCAACACACGGCAGCATGAATAAAATCGTACTGAAACACATAGATAATTTTCAAACAAATGACGAATCATTTTTCGAATAGGAAGAATCCAGGATAATAATTTGAATAATGCATTATTATCAGTAGTAATAACCCAAGGACATTGATAATGATAACAGATTCAGAAATCTGTCTGTTTTCTTCAAGCAACAAGCTTGAGGAAGTTGTTATATTTAGCAATGTTCGAGGGTTATTCGGATAGAAAATTTTTTGCTAACCGATACTTTTTGACATTGCAATGGTCTATAAATGCTTTCCATACAAATTTCATTAATCTTTTCGTTAGTATTACAACCAGATCATGTTATCACTGATATTTTGACGTTATTGAATATTTGAAACTTCAAAATCGAAATAAACAAAATCTGTATATCCATAGCAACGTGCCTGAGAGTGAAAACAGACCGTATGGTATGTTATCAGTATAATGTTGTTCTGATTAGTTGTATGACCTCAGTTTGACCAATTTCATTGGATTTCCACTTGCGAAAAAAATTTCCAAGAAGATATACAGGCGACAATGGCCTCAATAACTTGTTCAATAACATTTATGAATTCATACAAGAAACCATTCCCGGTACCAAAATCCCTTTTCAATCTTGCAACAAGTTGGATATCTCACACTTGTAGGTAAATTACTAAGATAAAATTAAGAAATTGAAAAGAAGTGGTGTTTATAAGCTTAAGTTTTCTGATTGCTCTGCTTCTTACATAGGTCAAACTTGCAGGCCTCTCATAACTCGTATCGACGAACACTTGAAAAAACCTGACCAGTCAGCATTTGGTAATCATTTAAAATTTAACAATCATGATTTTAGCCCAAATAATGATTCAAAAATTTTACATTAAATTGATAATAAGAATTATCTGAGATTGGATTTGTTCGAAAAACTGGAAATTTCAAAAGAACGTTTCAGTTATGAAAACTACTTGTAAGTAAACTTGACCCTTCATTAAAGGATTATTCATTAAAAATAATTTTTCACTTTCCTTTCAGAAAATTTAACCCAATTTTATAATCACATGATTTTCATTAGGATCAAGCATAAATTTTACTTATTATATTTAAAATGTCCTCACAAATTGTAAAACTTGTAAAAAGTACTCAACAAAATTTATAATATTTTTCCAAATTTCATAACCTAATTTTTAAAATCATTTCAATTCAAGAATTCCTCATACAATCAGACTATTTACTTTCAGGGAGCACTGAAGATGACGAAAGTCGAAAGCGCTTTGCAATTTTAGAAATTATACACTTTTATACAAAATTCCTCTTCGTTTATTTAGTTCCAAATAATTTTGGGTGCCACAAGAAACGACTGCAACCTCATTCACGAAACCCTCATGCGCTCATCTCCGGACATCGTACCGGGCTAATACCCTCGCGCGTTAACGAGCAAATTGTAATTACGCAAAGGGCGGAAACAATTTAAGAAACTGCCGTTTCCTCGTCGGAACTTCCTGTATTCTCGGTGCGAGCGATATGACGCCGAATGCGGAATACCCCGTCCGACCATTGTAAATATTCATTGGGCCGAATGTGTCGTGGGTAACTGGGCACGTGTCACGAACATACACCCCATGCATTATCATTAGCAACTCTCGATGTATACCTCGTTGATACGTACCGATTCCGTTCAATTCCGGCTGACGGGCGTTATTGATGGGACTAATTAGATGGTGAGTGAATTGTTCGCGGGGATATTAAAATCCAGCCGGTGATGGTGCGGGATGGGCGTGGAGGGGTGGGATCAATATTTGAGTTGGGATAGGAATATGTGAAATTCAACATGTGATGTGAAACCGCATTGCTACGAAGGCGTAGAAGAGCTACATCAAATTTCATCAAATTTCATCAAATTTCATTCGTGACTGCGTAGCACGGAATTTCATAATTTTGACTTGGTATCTCGGAATTTCCCATTTCTGACTTCGTATCTCGTAATTCTGACTTACAACTCGGAATTTCATAATTCTGAATCAATATTTCGGAATTCCTTCTTACCTACTTGGAACTTTATAATTCTGACTTCGTATCTCGGAACTTTATAATTCTGACTTCGTATCTCGGAATTTCTCATTTCTGACTTCGTATCTCGTAATTCTGACTCACTAATTCGGAATTTCATAATTCTGAATCAATATTTCGGAATTCCTTCTTACCTACTCGGAACTTCATAATTCTGACTTCGTATCTAGGAATTTCGACTTTCTACCTCGGAATTTCATAATTTTGACTTCGTATCTCGGAATTTTTCATTTCATACTTCGTATCTCTTAATTCTGACTCACTAACTTGGAATTTTATAATTCTGAATGAATATTGTGGAATTTCTCTTTATCTACATTTCTGACTTTGTATCTCGTAATTCTGACTTACTGACTCGGAATTTTGTAATTCCAACTTACTAACTTGCAAAAAATACATCTGCAAAAAATCAGAATTATGGAAGAATAATGAACAAATTGGTGCTGTCAACTTTTTAGAAACTAATTATTCACAATTGGGAAGATAACATTCATTTATTTCTCACTGTGTATGAAAACAGAAATAGTTATTTTCCTAACAAGTGCGCAAAGTGTTACTTTTCCGCACGCAAATATAGTTAGAAGAACGACGCAAAGTTCAGATGAGTTTTTGCGTACGGAAAAGCAGTTTGCGCACGTTTAGGCACAACATTTTTCCTACGAGCTTCATATCACATAACAACAAAAATATATAAATATATTACATATTATTCAATAATTTTTAATTGAACTTGACAGAAAGAACTAACTATACTACAAAAAATTACATATCAATATGTCAAAGTCGACAGGCGCGCGTTCGACAATATTATAGTCATTTAACATTAAACAAGGTACTTGAAAATATATTAGTTTTTTTTTTTATATCAAGCTTAAAAATATCAGAATTAAGATTGAAAGGTAAAACGGTTTCTCACATTGCATATAATAGCCTACAGCTACTAAAATGAATGAAAATTTTCCCTACCAATGAAATTTTTGAGTAGTTTTAGTTTTGTGTAACTTTGCGCACGTAAATATCTGTAGTATAAGTACTATTTTGCCCACGCTCTTAGGAAAAAATTATATTTAAACCATATTCCGCATATATTTGAAAGCCATATTGATAGACCGACGTGACGCGACGGCCCATCTAAAGCTCGACAGTTAGTCCAAAAAAAGGAAAAAAAAATTAACTTTGGCAAAAAATTGAAAATCTACGACCTAAAAAACTCTCGTCCGCCATCTTGGAGCCACCATCCTGAAACGATAAATATTGACAAGAAATTCATAATCTCTGATACCAATTTTGAATCAAAGCGGACCATTATGACAAATCTCGTCCACCATTTTGGAGGACAAATAATTCTTACATCTGGAATTGTTTGGAAATCATGTTCAAAGATTCCATTACATACATAGAAAGATACATACAGGTGAAGCTAATAAAAGCGTGTTAAAAAGAAGTTTCTATTTTAAATCAAATGTTTTGAAATCAAACTGAAAATTTTAAGGTTGAATACCTAGAAAAACCATGTCATAATATGACATTTTGAACTTTCGGTGGTGATTTTATACGCAACTCCAATTTTTCAGATACCTACTCAATTGATCAAGTAAAAAAAAGTTTGTTGAAATATTTTACAGACTACATAATATACTGTACAAAATTATTCGTTTTGAATATAAAATGCCCAAAATAGATCTATTATTATTATGGTATCGTTCCCAACTTTCCACTGGAGAAAACTGCGGATTCTTATACCTCTTCCAAAATTTATTACCCTGTTTTTTTCAGACCAGAAAGAATGGCTGAGAATATCATCTTGGCTCAGATGAACTCGCAGCCTTATTTATCACACCACTTTCCATGAATCAAACAGTATTCAGTGGAACTTCCTATCTAGAAAGCAATAAATCTGAAGCTGTCACCGATAAAGTAATAAAAAAACAGTGTTAATCAATAATCCATAAGGCATAAATCCAGCTGAACAACAGAATGATGGCTTGTTTACCAAAGAAAGAATTGAAATGATTATGAACACATTAAGAAGCGAAAGTAACAATAAGAAAAATAATTAATTCAATGCATCTGTCATATCGTTGTTGAATTTAATCTTTCACGATTTGATAAATACAATTTAAAACATTAGCTCTCGTTTAGTTCATTAATTGTGTTACAAAGGGTAATCTGTTATCGAGAGTTTATTTCATTTGGGCTTGTTTGTATACGATACAGTTTCAGGAGATAATCACCTCGTAACAACACGACGTTAATGTATTTTCGGTTTGAACCGTCTTTGAAGTTGGTTCGGATTGAATCAACGAATAAAAGTAATTGGTACTAACCAAGAACCTTTACTTGGTTTGAAGACAAGGCTTTATTTAAAATATAAAATAATTTCTCTGGATGTGTAATGTTCTGTGATTTATAGATTCAAAAATTTGTCACTTTCGTATTTGAACTGGAAACTCTCAACTCATATTACCCACACCCATAGAAATTATTTTTTACTTTTGAGCGCATTCGAATAAAAACATAACAAAAGACATAACAATCATGAAAGAGGCAAGATTGGGACTTCTAACGCAACAAAATACGAGCAACAGATCGGATAACAATAAGATAAAGGGGATGGTGGGAGACAACATTCTCGAAATGAAACCAACGGACCACATGACTCCCAGGTACTTTTTCAACATTAACTTCGAGGTTATTATACAAGATCGAAAGGAATGGACAGATGACAACATCAGGGACAAACCTGGAGAGGATCTGGTACACGAACGGATCCAAAACCTGGGAAGGAACTGGTGCTGGAATACACAGTAAGGGGAGAAACTCCCAAATAAGCGTCTCACTAGGAACAAACACCTCCGTATTCCAAGCAGAGATGTACGCCATCTTGCAGTGCGTGCAATATGAGGGTAATGCACAATGCACGGATCAAAATATGCACAGGTAGCCAGGCGTCACTAAAGGCCCTCATGAATCTGAAACTGACATGAAGACTGGTATGGGACTGCCGAGAAGAACTGAGTGTTCTCACAGAACACAACAAATTACCTTTGATGTGGGTTCCAGGACACTGTGGAATCGAGGGCAATGAAAAAGTTGATGAGCTAGCCAGACTGGGCTCATCAACTCCATACATTGGCCCGGAACCAGCACTCAGGATTAACAAATCCGAAATTCGAGGATGCCTTCGGGACTGGGTCAAGCGAAATCAAAAGGAGAGGTGGAATGAAGCCCCTCTCATGCACCACGGGAAAACATTCATTGAAGGACCGTCAAAGCACAAAACTGAAGGACTACTCAAGTAGAGCAGGAATCAAGTTAGAACAATAACAGGCATTTTCACTGGTCACATCCTAATGAGAAAACACATGCACAAAATGGGACTGTAAAACGAAGAACTTTCCTGCAGACAATGTGGTAAAGGGACAGAAAGAGACGACAAGTACTGTTAGAATGCGAGGCATTAGATCGCAAGAGATAGGCAATATTCGGGAAACCTAGAGTAACTCTCGAAGAATACAGCAATCAACCGGTGGGGAACCTGTATAGACTGGCACAGGGGACTAGTTTTACGGAGTGGGTGTTGTAAAACTAACACGGAAAACACAAAAAGCCCAAGAGGCTGAGGTGAATCTGAATGATTTGAAATTTGGCATGTGTTCATAATTCCGGTGAAAATGCATTATGATTGTTATAGAAAAAACAATATGGCGGCTCCAAGATGGCGATTTAAAATTGATATGTAAGGTTTTCGGGGTTAGAGATTATGAATTTTTTTGTCCAAATTAATAAATTCGAGATGGCAGCTCCAATATGACATCCAATTCAGAATTGGAATGTGGGAATTTTTCTTGTCGTAGATTTCGTATTTCGTAATTAGTAGATGAGGATTCATGAATTTAAGATGTTGGCCCAAAATGAAGGACGAGTTTTTTTGACTATGATTGGATCGATTCAAAATTGGTATGTGGGGGTTTGTGGTCCGAGATCTCGATTATTCATTTATAAAATAAAATTTCCAAAACAACAGCAAAAACAAATTATAATTTTTTGAAATATTTTTTTTGAGTTCCACCCCTGATTTTTTCGTAAACAATTTTTTTCCTAACAATACATGATTTCAAGAAGTCATGTGCAGAGTTTCACTGTGCTACGATTCATTCTTCACTTGTGGCTTACATTTGTCTGTGGTTACTGTAATATTAGTTGGGTAAAAACAGTTTTCAATAAAAAATGAAAATAACTTCCCAGTACTTTCCAATACTTTGAACAGGTGCATGTTTCATTGAAATCGGACTAGGAATGTTCTCGAAATTTGAGCAGACGTTTCAGCGAATATGGTGAACAGCCTTAAAATATCATTACAGTAATATAGGTGAGGAGCCTGAGGTTTATATGAAATAAAAAAGATTAGTACTGATATTTATGACGATACAATCATGAACATTTCTGATAATATCGAAAACAATGATATATGCTTGAGAAAAATACTTATTTTTCATTCTCTTCCATACCAATTTGTATGATGAATAAAATTGTCCGACAAAAAGACAATACAAAAATTTTCCATATGGTGTTAACTTTTTTAAACTCACTGTATACATCTACTTATTTTATCGAAGAACAAACCAATATTTTTTTTAAATGCCGAAGAATCTTAGATGCATTTTAAAGCAGCTGAATTTCTATTATGATCTCAACCTGAAATTCTTTACAATTCTGTGGAAAACAGAACCGTTCCTTTCCTTATCGCATACGCCCCAATTCCCGATAACATAAACTTCACTACTGTTCATCCGAATGTATATATAGAACAAAGGGAGAAAAGACGTATAACTGTCCCCCGAGCCCCATAAGACCCTGTGTGTACCTGCGTCCGGGCGTCACCGTTTCGATGAAAATAAATTAAAAGTCACCCCTGCAGCAGCCGAGGCCCCATTCCGTTCGAATCCGGCAAGAAAAGCTCATTTTAAATACGCCCCTGGATGCGATATTTCTTGCACTTAATTTCGCTTTCATGGAGATGAAGTGCAAAAGCAAAAACAAATGTTGCAATTTACAGCGACGCTTACCGTAGATAATATTTTATTTACACTCGTGAGGTAGATCATTTCGAGGAAACCGTGAGCTCGTCGTATCCTTCGTTCCGAAAATAAAGGTAACATTAAATTTTGTGAGGTTCTTGTATAGGAGGGAAGAGGCCGATGAAACTTCGTATAAAAATACTATTTTGGGGAGAAAAGTAGTTTCTGATAAGATTGAATTTCGGAAATATTATTTACTATGACAGTATTCAAGTCTACGATTTCAAAATTTATGGTGGGGAAATATAACCTTAAATTAGAATACATGTTTCTTTTTTCGATTGAGGGTAAGTAATAGTTTTGATAATAATGAATTTAATTGCTTCAGAAACAAGGTTTACAGCAATGAATACAAGTGAGAAAAGAATATAGTGTAAAACTAACATCATGATTCAATATGTAATCTAAAACATTACAGCAGTACAGCTGAGACCAAATAAAAAAGATATACAGTGGGCTTGAGAGCATGTCTTAAATAATGTGATTATAATATGTTGTGACCTATGTTGGATTATTCGGATAGAATGAATGAACGGAGCCTGAGTATATTCCAGATATAAGCAATGATTGATTTAGAACCAGTGATAGTGGTATTTCGAAAGGACGTAATTAATCCCAGGTAGCACCTCATGTTGGCTGAATCTTGTTTTCATATTGATTGAAAGTTTGATTTTGTGGAGGAAATCCAGTTCTTGACATGATTTTTTTTTTATGACCTTCCACAATCTGAAAATGAAAAAAAAGTTTTGATAACGGAGGCAGATACAGCCTCCGAAACGTCAACAGTTTTCAAAAAAAGAGAAGTATTCTTTGTTAATTCGATCTCATTTTTTCAGATAAGCAAATTCAGTGTAGGGTACGTTACTGACAAAAATTAATTTCTTTCAAGACAGCAGTCTTGTGAACGCAGTAACTTATCGGGCAAATTAATTAATTTGCCCTTCTACACTTGTACAGATTTCTTTGGATTCAAATTTTTTTTTTCATTTTCAGATTGTGGAAGGTCATAAACCCAAAAAATCATGTCAAGAACTTGTTTTCATATTGGGCCAATATGGATATATTGTAAAAGTAAAAATAATATTGAACCATATATTGGAAAAACAATATTTCATTAATAATATTGGTGGAATATTGGCTCAACCTGTTCTGAATGTATTGTATTGTATTGTATTGTTTCATGAAATATTGGGTCGATATTGGTTCAATAATTTTCACCAATATCGATAGAGCGATATTGCCTACATGTTTCCAGCATCTAGCTCTAATATTGCGATTTCAATATTACTCTCATATCGATTTTAGAGATAAAAAACAATATTGTATATCCAAATTTGATAGCACATTGGTGGAATACTATTTAATCCATATTCTAAAAATGACTCTATATTGATTGAGATTGTTACGCCAATATTTGAACGGCAGTATTGATACAATATTACAAAATACATTATTTATCACTAGGATTGAAATTTGAATATTGGCCAAATATTCAATAAACAATATTTGGCCACGCAAAATTTCATACTGTATACTGAGTGTTAATTGTAAAGATTATTCTAGTTTTGAATAAATTTTTTATTTCAAATTTTTTATTTCTCTTTTTCACTACTATAGGGATATTTTTCTCTTTTGATGTGCAACAAGACTGTAGTCGTAACCAACTATTTTAATGGAAAACTAAAATTGTTGCCGTTTCAACAGGTTTCTCTTTGTTTTTTGGATTATACTGTTTTCATAAGATACTTCAAAACCGAAGAATGGTGTTTTGCATGCTTTTGATAGCTTCTCTCAATATTTTGATGTTTTTCTGTATTATTTGCAACATACAACAAATTTTCATAACAAATAATTCAAAAATGATGAATTTCACACCTGTTTTCACAATCATATTACCACCCCAACAACGAAAATAATTTGGTCCAGTATGTTCCTGAGGATAATTTGATCCTTATAACCACAAAGTCGGCCGTTTCACAAAGGCACATCCTCTGGAGCTTGGGAAGCGTATCGAAATGCAGAAACTGCGAAACTTTTTACGGAAATAAGAATTCTTTGAAATATATATGAACAAAAAGCCTTCGAGACTAGAAGAAAACTCGTCACTAAGGAATGCTTTTAAGAACAAACATAAAGCAACGTGCGATCCGCTGAAAGCTATTTCAGCAGGAAAAATGTGAAGGACTTTTATTTATTGTTGTTTAGATGTATCATTAAAGTTGCTCAACACTCATATGACATAAATTCATTCGGTGTTCAAAAATAAAGTGGAGAAAGGCCGTGAATCTTTTATTTGTGGAGGAATCTGAATTCGTGAAATGACGAAAGTGGAATACCAGCCTATAGATTTATGTGGTAATAATAAAGACAAAACGACTGCAAGGAAAGACAAACTTGTGGAACTATTAGGCTGAAATGTAGCGGTTCAGCTGTGTTTATGTCGAGTATTGTTGACACAGACTAATAGAAAGCTACGAGACGTGACGCTTCGTATTTATGTTAAGAAGTAAGTTCAGCTGGTCAAATAGTCTGAAATTACTTGCGTATTCCTGAATTAATCTTATTGCTACCCCCATGGGGTCCCACTAATCATAACTTCCATGTTTTTCATACCATGTAGAAGCATACAGGCTCGTTCAGCTCGTTCGCAGCAGGAACTTCGATACCCATACGGCAAAAAAAAATCGCCATTTTCTATGTGAGGTTAGAAATTGTTGTTTTTTTCATCTTTTTCTGGAATATCACAATCAATCAAATATTGAGGAAGTCGGTTGTGAAAGATATTGCTCACCGTTTTTCAAAACATAACATGTTTCAAATATGAAGATTTTCTGATTTGGTATGCAATAAACATCGATGTCATGGTGTCTACAGAAGCTAATGAGTATATACCCAGGTAGCACTCCATATTTGCTGAATCTTGTTTTCATATTGGGCCAATATGGATATATTGGAAATGTAAAAATAATATTGAACCAATATGAGTTCATATTGGAAAAACAATATTTCATTAATAATATTGGTGGAATATTGGCTCAACATTCCTGAATGTACATTGTTTCATAAAATATTGGGTCAATATTGGTTCAATATTGGTTCAATAATTTTCACTTATATCGATAAAGCGACATTGCTTACATATTATTTTCAGTATCTAGCTCCAATATTGCGATTTCAAGATTCCTCTCATATCGATTTAAGAGATAAAGAACAATATTGTATATCATAGTTTGATAGCACATTGGTTGAATATTATTCCATCCATGTTCAATTAATCATATTAACCCTATATTTATAAAGATTGTTACGAAAATCTCACGCCAATATTTGAAATACAATATTCATAAAATATTACAAAATAAACTTATTACTATCATTGAAATTTGAATAGTGGCCGAGTATTCAATAAACAATATTTAAATGAATTATGATCAAACATTGGTAAGAAACCGCTAGGTGGCCCCACATATGAAACGACAGCTGAATTATAGTAACACATATTAAATAAGGCTTCTCACAATGCGTCTACAAGACAATCTACTCAGTGGGTAATAATTGAAGTAGAAATTTTCAACATACTCACTTTGATTCTTTTACCAATACATACTAATGATATTGTACCAATATTGCTAAATATTCTGAGGGTAATATGGCTTCCACAATATTTCACTAATATTATTTGTATAATGTCCAAGGTGATATTGTACCAATATCACAAAATAATTTTTATTTCATTTCGCCAATATTACGTTTGAATATTTTGCCAATATTTTTATAATATTTTACCAATATTATTCCAATGTAAGTGTGCTACAGCGATATTGTACCAAGAATATTACGCCAATGTTATTTTTAAAATATTGGACCAATATCGCCGAATGTTCACATTTTTTTTTCTTGGCAATATGGTTATTTGAATACTTTTCCAATATTTTCCCAATATTGTACAAACATTGTACCAATATGAGTGTGCTACTTGTGTACCTTCAAGAAATAAGACAGATAATGCAGTAGATATTCATTCAAATTCAATGAGAAACTTATATGAGACTTGGGAATTAAAAATCATCAGGTTTTTCAAAACGGTCAAGTTGAATGGACCAAATAGTATACAAATGTACATATCAACTCAGTTAGGTTCTCTACAGAAGGAAGGAAAAATACACTCTTTTCAGTTTTGTCCCTACTGTGGACAACAGTTCGTAAAACTAAGAGCTCATTCAAAAATTTTTGAAATAAACGTATTGGAATCTTAGATTCATATCTATCTAACGAGCCTGTAATAATCTTCCTGCATTTTTTAGAAATAGTTATTTATCGAAATTTCATTTTCAAAATAAGTTGGACGAATACTAAAGAAATATTCAATTCTATTACCTTTTATTATTACGGTATATCAGATGGTGCAGGAAATAATATTTCGAATGAGCTAGAAGTTATCCATTCCTATAAAGAAAAAAAAAGGAACTGATAATTCATTTAATCAAATGTATAGAATAGTATATTGTGCAACAAGTGGGGAAAGTTCAACTTTTCTCACATGAATACCTTCCATCTTGAACGATGGAAAATAGCGACTAAAGTTTGTCTTTCAGTCGCAGATGATTGTCCTATTCATATTTTCGAACTAAAATTGAAATATAATATTCAAACCGACTACAAAAAGCTATGTTATTTCGAGAAAAAAAGCGAAAGGAATTGTGAAAATAGTCTACTTCTTTATTAAAACACAAATGAAAACTATCATAAGAATTTAAAAAACCTCTATAGGTAATCTGACAGTTCTTGACAGCTGTGCCAACTATTTTAAACTGAACAGCAGCCAACTAGTTTTTGTCGATATTTGTTGATTCTCCATATAAATGTATATGGTGTGGGCAAAGTGCCGTGAGAAATAATATATCTCACAGTGTGAGCAAAACATGGTTACAAAAGTAAGTAAGCCATGATAAATACGCTACTCTTCCTAGCAGTTGTACAAAAATATGTATTTTAATTCGAAAACAAGAAGGTATTTTTTTCTACAATTATCAAAAAGGACAGCTGATTCAGATTTTTGTTGCAAATATAAAATGAGTTTGGTATATTTGTTGATGTCGATATTATTATCAACGTCGACCTAACTTTCGAATAACTATTCCGTTGGGATGAACTTTTCATTTTTTCAGATTTTTCTTCATAATAACCTTTTCCTTTGCGCTATGTTCAGAAAAACTCATTCGCACTACCCAAGTTTTTTTCTGTTCAGGTCTTCATCACTTTCAATTTCAACTTATATGAATTTCATAGTTAACAAGATTTCATTATCTTGAGAGATGCACAATTTCACCAATTTCATCAATCATTAATGACAACTAGATTCTGAAGGCTAAGATGCCTAAAAACCTTGGTGTAGCGAATCATACCTGCAAAACGCAAGACATTCGCCAACTTGATTAATGCGAAAACAAATGAATTAGTGGTGTGCTTTCCAAATGTTCCGCAATACTCTCGTGTATCTTCTTCTTAAGGTGAATTACCACTAATAGAAATTTCAAGTATTGCGTACGACTATGAAATAACAAACATTGAGTGGAATATACTGAACTATACTGTCCCAGGTAGTTTTAATTGTTACTGATATCAATTTTAGAGAATCTTTATTCAATTTTTGTTGAAATACAACTTACTCGAATTACCTATACCATTGTGTATGGAAGTCTTCAAATTAAGGTACATGAAAAGTCACCTTTAGTACTGTCAACGACTGAATTATATGAAGACGCCACCTCTGGATCCAGTTACAGAAGCACACAACTAATTCATTTGGTTTTCTTCAAAATAATCTTAACAAAATCGAATCAGTCGATACACCAGGGTTTACTGAAGGCGAAACAAGCACAGCTACCTTGGATTACCTAGTGTGAATTAATAATTTCTTTAGAGGTTACGTAAATATTCCACTGTTCGCAAAAAATGTTTCGATTCTTATTTACTGAAATGCTATTATCGGTAAAATATTTGTATCTAAGATTCATAGGCCATTAGCTGCCCCAGAAAATAAGAACTGGTTCTTTGAGAGGGTTTACTTGTTTTCGGATCTGTCATTTCAACCACATAAAATTTTCTGTCGCCTAGCATCAACCGGTAAAAAAAGGGCACTTTTCCAAAGCTCTTGCGTACAATAGAAATCATATTTTGATTTTAAAATATTGTAATATTTTACACACACTATACAAAAAAGTGGACTTTTTTGACAGTTGTAAAAAATGTATTAAGTTAATTTACAATCGCACTGAACACGTTCACTATTTCTATAATTGATATTTTCATTTAAAGCACCATCTGTATCCGCTGTTGAGGTTTGGTTACTTGATGTGATTCATGGTAAGTGTATGCATGTTTATGAAGACGATCAACTTCATATAAGGCATGAATAAACGAGTTATTATCCTCATGCGAGACATCAATTAATGTTCCCCACTATGAAAGAAACCCCAGATAAGACACACAGAAATTGTATATTCATCTCGTTGAAACAAATATGGGTAATAAAATGATTCCAATAAAACATCCAACAGTTGATACAAAATATTTATTTATTATCTCATTAACCCAGAACGTAAAACAAAAACAAATGAGTCATTGCACGAATCTGTTCATTCTCGAGGGTTTTATTTCAAATAATGACGATATAGAATTGTAAATGACATTAACAATAGTTTCCAATCGCATTAAATTAAAGAGAATGTATATTTTTCATTACGGTTGTCATAATCAATCATTTTAACAATCGGTTAACGATTTCTGAACGTCTTGCAAGCAGAGTATAAAAAAATCACGATAATTGTTTCGGGATCTGCAGCTGACGGCCGTTTTAGAGGATTTGTGTTCAGTGTTTTTCAAGTGAAAATGATCAACAGTATGCGAGTGATACTGACATAAGTAAAGAATGAATGGTGGGTTTTAATGAATGAGTAGACAAAGAAGTTAAAAAAAACCCACATCTTCATTAATTATATAATAATTCCTTCTGTATGGAGTAAAATGATTTATATAATGTATACAAGAACAAAGAGATTGTTGGAAAAGCGAGTATCTGTGAATGAATAGAAAATTTATGGAAGCAAAATTTGATGATTCGATCATAATTATAAGGACGGAAAATGCAATATGAAGGTTCTGTTCCACATCTTCTTCTCAACCAACTGTGATGTAGAAACTGTGGACTCTCACAATGATTTAAGTGATCAGTGGCCAAAATGCTGTGTTGGTCCGAATATATAACAACCTCGTGCAGACATGGAGAAGGTTTCTCCAATGTCACATGTCACAGTGTATGTTAAAATGTTTACTGCCCATGTATCTTTTTTTGGATTGACTGCATTTTATATATATGATTTATCATCATTATTATTATCATTATTATGTACACGGTTTTCTCATCGACATACCTTCACACTCAACATGTTCATTTGCAGTGAACATCCTGTGTAATGATCATTCATTTACCGCAAGAATCGGTTAGTTAATTGTCAAATTCTTTTAATTTCTTCCAACACTTCATGCATAACTTCGTTTATAAATAGATGTTGGCTAGATCATTTACAGAAAGCATATACCTATAGTGACAAGCACGTGGCTGAGAACTGCTATAAAAAGTGGTGGTTTCCAGAGACGGACTCGAAGAAGATATACGTCAGATGTGTTGACATTTATTTTAATATTTTGTAATTGTAATTTCAAAATTTACATGTTCTTTTTGGAAAGTTGAAATGAATATAATATCGAAGGATTTTTGGTAAAAACAACTACAATGATTTGACAATGCAAGCGCTGTAGCTAAAATGTAACTACAACCTGACGAAAAATCAAATAGAAATGATTTTTGGTACACGGGCAGATTTTGAATAGTACACCACAAAAATCCACAATTAATTTACCAGTAGCTCCGACACTTGAAGGAGCTACTGTGTTAGCGAAACATGTCGTGAAAAGTTTGTGAAAATCGAATCGTTTATGCGCAATTTTTACAACCTTATGGTGCGGAGGCTCTGAAGTCTGAAGAATTATACCGAATACACTATGACAATGTTTTTTTTTTAACAGACTTGAGGGTTTATTTTACTAAATTCGAAACGTTTTTATGGATTGTTGGAATGAGTAGGGTGAGTTGATTGTCGTTGAATAAACGGACACAGACGTTAACAAACACAATAACACTTTATTCAACACTGTTACAATAGTGAGTTCGACTCGGGTACAACTAATAACTGATAACTAGGACTGTATGTCTGGAATTGATAAACTAGTCGAACGAGTGGATGATAACTGATCACTGATGCAGTCGAACGAGTAACTGCTAGCTACATACCCATAACATAATGACTCGCAAATTTATTGGTGTTGCTTTCAATGACAGAAATTACTTTTAGAAGATTCAGGTAGAAGATTCCAAGTACCTATTCGTCAAAATATTAGGGTGCTATGGTGCTCGACAAAACTGGATAATGATTCAAGAGAATAAACTATCTAGCTTTCTAAACCTCATTTTGAATAACTTCATAACGTAGTTTTTATGTTTATCATTATAATTCACAGCCAAAATCTGCAAGTGTTTTCAAAATATTGCAAGCTTTCATCATATCGCGTGTATTTAATAATAACCGTGAAGAAATGTTACAGTCCGCCTCTGGAGGTTTTCACTGACTTTGACGAGGCATTCTCCAGACACTTTTTAGGAATCGTGAGACTCACTCTTGACATTTTTGACACTCCAACAACCGCTGCGGTTTTTTACTCTCCGGAAACTTGTTTCGGAAATGGGTCTTTAACATCTAATGATATTTCTTTGAAGGTATTTTTACATTCCATTCTACGCCAGGAATGATTCTTAATATAAAATGAAGTGGTGAGGTGCGGTACCAGATTTTTCGTTTTCGTAATTACCCTTACTTTTTGATGAAAGGAAAGAAAAATATAAGGACTATATCTTTATTTTGTAGATCATATTAGGTATTACTGAAATTCGTCAGGTTGACTATGATGGAGTTACTCTACGTATAATGAAAATTATACAAGGTTACTTAACTCAATTGAACGTTCCGATTGGTTGAAAATCATACGAAAAAATTAATCGACATAATATACGAATACATTCATAGGTTCTTGACAAACGAACATCTACACATGAATTTCACTGTTGGCAACCGTTATATGATACCTATTTATTTCTATTTTCCAGATATTACTGTAGTAATATCCCGAAGGAAATGGAAACATCGATAAGAGAAAAATATGTATTTTCTATATTTATTCTTCTTATTGTAAGGAATAAGAATAATTTTTGTTCCGTTAATTAATTTTCACTTCAGACCTTACTACCGGCAATCTAGAGGTCGTGAGTTCGAATCCTGCTTAAGGAAAATCTTTATTCTAAAATTTTAAAAATTGTCTATAAGTATGCCGCAAATTTTTTTCAATTTATTCATATCACCGATGCTTACTTCCTTCTTTATTGTTCAGTGATCGGAGATCCCCACCCGATTCCTGCTGAAATAAATATCACTATTTCTTGACGATACTAGGTGTGACAGGTGAATGGATCTTGATTAAAATTGAAAACAGATGAGTTTCCATCTAACTGGTTACACTTTAATACGTCACGAAGACATTTATTTTTGAAATTTAAAAAATATTATCAAAAAAACTTTTTAAAGACAAGCTTTTATTCAAATGCACTAAAAAGTGAAAATTATTTTCTTCAGAAGATGTGTAATGTGGATTATTCTGTGAGTTACAGATTCATAAGCTTGCTGGGCAACGTTTTCAGTTCGAATAGGAAATAAATTATTTTTTTCCTTTCAATGAATTTGAATGAAAGCTTGTCTTTAAATAGTTTTTTTTATTGTTATTTCATTTTCTGCTTTTTAGTTAGTATTCATAGATTTTTGATAAAGAATGGTTATCACAAGGCCTGTTTCCTGTGACTTTCGAGCTATCTAGCTCTTGAATGAGGCCATCTAAATAATTACTCGCCAGTCAAACTGAAGCAGCCATCTTCAATTTTGGAATTTTAGCAAAACATCAATTATCTTCTATCCCAAATACTCTCACATACCAATTTTGAAGAGAGTCAGACAATAATTACAAATCTCGTCCGCCATCTTGGAGCCGCCATATTGAATTCATGAATTACGACAAAAAAATCATAATCTCCGATCCTGACAACCCCCACATACCAATTCAGAATCGAATCGGACCATATTCACAAAACTAGTCCGCCATATTGGAGCCGCCATATTAAATTTATGATTTTTCACAAAATATTCATGATCTCCGGCCCCAATAACCTCCTAATACCAATTCAGAATCGAGTCGAACCATAATCACAAAACTCATCCGCTTTATTGGAGCCACCATTTTTAATTTTTCTCAAACACCGAAATTATGGAAACCTGCCAAATACAAGTTTATCGGTGGGTCAAAACTCAGTTGCAGGATTCCACCCGAACATACATACATACAGTGTCACACATAAAGTTCGCCACATATGGAAGTTTTTTTTAATAACAAATGTAATGAAAATTTGACTTCGCAGTTAGTTTGTGTTTAAAAAATGAGTGAAAAATAGCCTCTTTTGTTTTGTCACATACTACTCTAAACCTGTCATTGACATTTTTTTCAAGAATCCTAAAAATTCAAGTTTTTTTTGGAAATTTAGAAAAATGCTAATTGAAAAAGTTGCTCAGTTTCCAATGTTATAATACCTTCGCCCCAAATTTGGACTTTCGACTGTCACTTCCGCTTTTTTCCATTTTTTTTTTTTTTAGAATCTTTCGCTCTATCGAATCGCACGGAATATGACTCAAATTTAAAAATTTTGATAAATACGAGACTTCAATGTCATATCTTGCCAAGGAAATATCCACATCGGCCTCTTACCAGAAAAAAGAATAAATTAACTTCCAGAAATTCGTCTTTGTTTTTGCAATGTTCATTTAGTTTTTCCATTTCATTATTAAACTGATTCGTATTATCGTTGTATGGACGTTAATTATTATGTTCAGTTACGTATTCCTTTTTTAACAGATTTGTATCCCGCGTCAGCTGCGTCTGTCGTGGTTCCTGTTGTATAAAAATTATAGTCCTGTCATTCACAGACTTTGTCGCATTTCATATTTAATCAATTATAAATGTTCGAGAATATGTACACTAAACAAATAGTTTGACATCAACTAAAACTAAAAATTTGTTTCAAAAGCCTACAAAGGAAAAATTCTATTTCGATTCGATTAGTTGTACCTACTATTTTCTTTCCGAGAGTAGCCTTGTATAGTTTGAAATCACGGAATTTTATCATCGCTAGAACGAAAGTCTTTTGAATAGTTATGAAACTGTAGGTCATCTTAACTGAATTATTGGTCAGAAAAATAATCAAACTCGATAAAAATCTATTAAAAAAAGAAATACTTGTGTAGAAGAATGAAAAGACATTATTTTATTCGATCACTGACATATTATCCTCCATATATTGAAATTCTAAATCAGTTTATTAAGGAAATGAAAAACACTAGATGAATTTTGCAACAACAAAGATGAATTTCTGGAGGTGCATTTATTTATTTTTCTGGTAACAGACCAATTTGGGTATTTTCTGGGAGAGATATGACGTTGAAGTCGCGTAGTTATCAAAATTATGAAATTTGAATCATGTTTCGTTCGAATCGATAAATCGAAAGATTCGAAAAGTTAAAAAAATTTGAAAAAATTCAAAGTGACAATAGAGAGTCCAAATTTGGAGCAAAAGTATAAAATGGAACACTGAGCAACTTTTTCAGTCAGCATTTTTCAAAATTTACAAAAAACTTGATTTTTTGAGAATTTTTGAAAAAAATGTCAAAGGACACCGCACACTTTTATAGGGAAATTGCCCCCCTGTCGAATCGGCTGAATTTTTGATATGTTGTAGTCCAGGTCATTCCAAACAAAAAGTCCAATTGGCAAAACTTTTTCTATAGGCTAGTTTTGACGGTAGAGGGCGTTGAAAATTCTCACTTTCTCTCTGTTTTTAAAAAACAAAAAAAGGTTACCCTGAATAATTTTCACTATTCTGAGTAATCAAGATATAAACATTCATCAATATATGATAATATTGAAAGTATTATTCATTGGTGACATTACACATGGTCAATTAGACAGTGTGTTCCATCTTGTATGGTCAAACTAATACCTCAAATTGATGATAAAACTCTTGTTATTAACACGCTTATATTAGCTTCACTTTTATGTATGTATGTGTCTATGTAATTAAATCCGGTGACAATGCAATATGACATTTTTGTAATAGAAAAAAAGAAAATGGCGGCTCCATGATGGCGGACGAGATTTGTAATTATGGTCCGATTCAATTCAAAATTGGTATGATGAAAGGATTTTCGGAGTCAGAGATTATGATGTTTTTTTCAATATTCATAAGTTAAAAATTGCGGCTCCAAGATGCTGGATGAGATTAGTGATTGTGGTCAGATTCGATTCAAAATTGGTATGTGGGGGTTTTTTAGGTCATATGTTTCAAATTTTTTGTCAAAAATTTATAAATTAAAGATGGCGGCTCCAAGATGGCGGACGATTTTTGTCATTATGATCTGATTCGATTCAAAATTAGTGTTTGAAGGTTTTCGGGGTCAGATATTATGAATTTTTTGTCAAAATTCATGAACTGAAGATGCTAACCCGAAATGGTGGCCGAATTTCGTGATTACGGTCAGATTCGATTAAAAATTGGTATAAGGGGATTTTAGGGGTCGGAGATTTAGATTTTTCAGTCATAAAAAATATTATGTAGTTTAAAAATAATAAAGAACACGCTTCACTTCCAAAATGGACTAAAAAGTGAAAAATAATTGACAATTCGTTCTACCATCCAACCCAATTTTTTTGGTATCGCCCTGTATTGAACTTGAAATTGAACTTTAACGCATTATGAAAATATTATAGTCCGGATTAGTTTTGAAAATTGTTCGAGAATGGGCTACTGGATAATATGAAAACATTGCATCCCAACTGCAGAAAAAATTCTGTAGTTTAAAAGTACCAAAGAATACGCTTTACTTCCAACATGGACTAAACAGTATAAATTATTTGACAATTGAATTACTCAAATGTGAAAGAAGCCTGGGTACTTCCGATCTACATTCTTATATTTTTTATTTCAATATAACTATACTGAGCGTCTAAGAGCTCAAGAGAACTTCGTCAAGCTTTTTTTACATTGAATTGTCAATTATTTTTTACTTTTTAATCCATAGCAAGTAAAGCGTGTTCTTTAGTATTTTTAAAATACATAATATTTTTTATGACTAAAAAATCTAAATCTCCGATCCCGAAAACCCCCTTATACCAATTTTTAATCGAATCTGACCGTAATCACGAAACTCGGCCACAATTTTGGGTTGCCATTTCCAATTCATAAATTTTGACAAAAAATTCATAATATCTGACCCCGAAAACCCTCACACACTAATTTTGAATCGAATCAGATCATAATTAGTTTGACCATACAAGATGGAACACACTGTATAATTGACCATGTGTAATGTCACCAATGAACAATACTTTTAATATTATCTTATATTGATGACTGTTTATATCTTGATTACTCAGAATATTGAAAATTATTCAGGGTAACGTTTTTTGCTGTTTAAAAACAGAGAGAAAATGAGAATTTTCAACGCCCTCTATCGTCAAAACTAGCCTATAGAAAAAGTTTTGCCAATTGGACTTTTTGTTTGGAATGACTTGGACTACAACATATCAAAAATTCAGCCGATTCGACAGGGGGTCAATTTCCCTATAAAAGTGTGCGGTGTCTTTTGACAGGTTTAGAGTAGCACATGACACAACAAAAGAGGCTGTTTTCTACAACTAATTTTTCAAGCACAAACTAACTGCGGAGTAAAATTTTCATTATATTTGTTAATGAAAAAGCATCCAAAGGTAAAAATTTGTCTATACGCTGCTAAATTTTTCCAATCTTACATATGTTATTCATTCATTTAATTATGTGTTCCTCTGAAGCCCCCGAACGATTCTATCCGACTGAGCTTTGGAAATGGCTGGAAAAATTGATAAATCAAGAGATAATTGATTTTAATCGAATTTTCTGAAAAAAGAAACCGACATTCCGGTTGCATTAAATGTGTGTGGCGGTATTATTTGTCCGTCAATATTTCATGAATGGACCTGTATGATGGCCGATCACAAATGACTCTATGGATGATGTATAGTGCTACACACAGTTCAATCAAACATCGCACATGATAAAAACGCAGTCATGTTTATCGAAATTTTCGAGACGACTGAGCTTTATAAATGGAAAGCAATAAATCTTCCGACCGCCAGGGGAAAAATCCCTTCTTGTTTGTGGAAAAGGATAACCAGGAAGTATTGTCATTTCTGAGAAATCGTAAGCTATATTCAGCGTATCGATGTTTGTGTAGTATTTTGATGTTTCGTTTGAATGTGAATGAAACTCCGTTATCCCTACTTATTGTTTGAGAATGAAGTTCAGATATTTTATTTGTGATATTCCGTACACTGAAGAGTTCAGTTTTCACGAACAACTTTTCCGAAAGAACAATCGTCAGCAAGTCCTCTCTCAACCGCATTTTAAATACTTCTTCATCACCTTATTCGAAACTCGAGTCTCAGGAACTTTGTGGTCAAAATCGTCTGCAGTCTTTTTCATTGACAAAACTTTTCCAGTTTATGGTTGTTCATATTCAACTCAAATTCATTTTGATAACATACAGAAGTCAGATACTCAACAAAAATCCATCTGTAGTTCACGGATTAGCTTGATTATTTTTTCTTAAATTTCCAGATCATCGTTCTGATGTGACTATTTTGACGAAGCAACCACCTGTATCGTCTATGAAAATAAAAAAGAGTAATGGATCCTTCTAAATCATCAAAAAGATGTCCTAATATCTTTCAGAAATGAAAAATATCCATTTGATTGAATAGAATATAAAATCACATGTTATGCATACTAATAACCTAATCAAAGTAAAACAAAAAGAATTGAAAACAAAAAAGCAAAGATCACTTAAATAATTTCACGAAAAATGCCTTTGCATGAATCGTAATTCGGAGATAAACACGAAAAACCATATTCGTCTTTTTCGAATGGTCTGAACTGTTACTACAAACGCATGGATTTGAAGCTGACCCTAATATTTATATGCAGTTATCTATTACAAGGATTTTTTTTGACTCTAACATATTACATCATGAAACGCGCCTTGTGGAGTTGATGTAGTCCGTGATTTCACTCATTTTTCGATTTTTTGTCAAACGCATTCTTTTTGGAAATAGTGGACTCATGTCACCATCAGTCTGTTCTGCTTCTAGAGCATTGTCTATTGGTAAGGATCACACCTTCTTGAACGATCTCTCAATCACCCCAAAAAACATGGCTAACCGAACTATAGCAGAATGAGTTCAGGAATTATCGCACAGGCACCAGCTAAACCTTCTTCTTTGACAAAAATTATTTGTCATTCTTGACAATATAGATCGTCAACATAAAAATCATCAGCTGAGGATTCTGATGGTAGATATGATTTTTCTCTGTTATCTTCTGGTAACTGACTATGGCACCCAATTGCCAAAAAAGGACTTGACACCAAATGAAACAATTTCAATCCATAAGCAATCAACTCCTGACTAAGTGACAAAAATGTGTTATTTCCGGTTTCTTATTTCCAACATTTTTCCAACCTCTGTACGTCGTTATTCAGATTTAAATTAAATTCAATGTTATTATTTGTTGAAAGTTTTACTTATCCACAAATTATCCATCTATCATATAATATTATTTGGGAGGTGTGAAATTTTGTTATAAATTGAATACAATGAAATGCATTCACTAATTCTGCCAATAACGACTATATAGAATAAAATCCACGTGGGTTGATTTCAACTCTTGGAAATATCATGGAGAATACGTAGGTATTTAAAAAAAAATCACAAATAACCCATTGTATTCGGCTGTTCAATGTTTTTTGAAAAGTGGAATGCTCCAGTATTCATAATAATAATGCTACCTCTCTATTTTCTATTCACTGTAATGGTACAAAAACAAAAAATGATTGGGTGAATACATGATGGAAGTGAATGAGCAGTTAAGGGATAAGACAAAACACTTGTTTTACGAAAAAAATGACATATTTATGAATAAGAATAAAGTGAAGGAAAGAAAATAAAATCAACGCATGAAAATGTAAAGGTAATACAGGTAAAAGAAAAATGAGATTTGTAAAATGTAGTATATAATAGATATTTATGATATAAGATTGGGATGATTTGTCAAACCAGTCCGTAAGATAACTCAAAATTAGTTAATTTTCCTGAATTAAATAATATTAGTATTCCCAAGCCCATATCTGAATGACCGTCAACAAGTGCAAAATCAACAACTTTCAGCTATTTCTTAGGTGCTTTATATGACACGTAACTTTCTAAAACGCATTGCCCGTGTTGGATATTCACCCCGTTGATCAAACATGAAAATCAAGGTTTTTCAGTCAAACCTTTCAACTCAACTTAATCCTCATCAACAAGTTATTTGTGATTTTATGAATGTGTGTTATCATCAACTTTCCTCACTTGGCATATAGCTAAAATTCGTCGCTCGAGCAATACATTGGAAGAGCATTCACATTCACATAATGATTCATTGAGCATTGTATCATTATTCCTTTAAACTAACCATGACATGTTTCCGCGAAATCACAATTTTTCACTTTGGTTCATAGAACCTTCCAATCATCCAGATCAAATTTTCCGAAACAAATGATAATAAAATGGGTTAGCGGTTTCGTTGTGAGTTTAAAAAAGTATCTCTCTATTTTCTCTCTCGCTTTCTCTCTCTCTTTCTATATATATATATATATAACATATTTGGGTTTGCGACAACACTAGCACAAATGGGCGTTTTGGAAATGGGCGGCATGTGTCGCGTAAATTGGTACGATTGTTGAAATAAGAATGAATCGCAAGTTGAAACTGCACTCACCTAAGCTTGCGTAACAATTCTTGATTCCAGATTCTTCTATGGACTGTACGAGCGGCGCGTCGTGCGGCTAGCGTTGTTATAGCGGTAACAAATAGCAATAAAAATGCGGAGAGCACAAAATTAACGTTTTACGTTCAGAACTTTCGTGGAACTGTTGTATTGTTCCGTTCTCTCTCCAGAGAGGGCGCCTCGCATGGTGCATGTGCGAATTTCAACTTGATATGATACGCGGTAAATCAGAATATAAATACATATTTAATAAGTGGAATAAGCTTCTTAGTATTTAATATATTATCTAAACTATAACTAACTAACCTTAAATAAAGCAGGTGGCGGAAGATTCAACAGCATGAATTCACACAATTGTCAAATAATGTATGTAACATAATTCTATGAGGAATGAACTCTTGAAAATAATGAGCGATTATATTTCCTCATGAAAAGTAAGTAAGTTTCAAAATTTTAATCAAAAAATCATCGCCAAGGGGACATTGTAGTAGTGAGAACATCAGTAGCTTAGAAAAATTGTATTTTTTCATAAAATTTTACCATATCCCGCGATTCTTATTGAATGCAGTACCTTTACACCTAGCGTTTCTAAAACAACGCTTGTCCCGTCATCGATGTCCAAATTTTAACGGAGGCGCCCTTTCACCCTGTCTGTATAGATGATTATAATAGCTATTTGTATTACAAGGGAAGAAAGTGCCACTTTTCCTCATACCCATCTAAATTACTCTGAAGGCGTAGTGGTAAGCGACGCTGACTAGTAAACTGAAGGTACCGGGTTGGGTTCGATCTCGGCAATCGGTAAATTTTTTTAAACAAGTTATTTTCCTTTTTTTCTTCTGTTAGAGATATGAAGTATTGGATGTTTAGATAGCTTATCCATTTGGGATTGAGATTCAGTGTTAATTTTCTCATAGGCAATATTATGTGCCTAGTTTGAATGAATTATCAATCGTTTTTTCCTACCTAGTATGAGTTTTCTACCTGATATGAGGCAGGAAAGTGGGTACTTTCTATAGGGGTAGGAGGAAATAATATATTTCACATATTAAAAAAATACATTAGATTCTTTTGTTGAATGTTTTTTTTTTTAATTCAATATTACTTTCAGAAACTCAACGCACATGGGTATCCAACAAAATCAATTGATCTAAAATGAAATTTAAAGTATTTCGGTCAAACCTCTTTACTTCAGTGTAAATCCCTATCAACAGAAGTTTTGCAATGGTAGACTTTCTTCTTATCCACAGCAAATGATTAATTTATGAGGTCACTTGAGGAAGACCTGAAGCGCCTGTCTGCTGACACTCACCTAAATCTGAGCTGTCGAATAGAATCAGGAAGTTCCCTTTGAAAAGTGAACGCATTTGGGTCGTTTGCACTTCAGCAGGGTAAGATATATTTACTAAGATAAGAACGGTCGAAGCCATTTATATATTCGTATTCGAGCGATAAAGAATTCATCGAATTACTGGCATCAGTCTCCGACACTATCCAGACGCCTCTAAGACTCTATAAAAATACTTTGGTGAGGGTTTAAAATAGATAAGTGTTTATAACGGCTTCATCTATCTGTTTCGAAATGATTGGAATTGCTTTGCGGGATTAATGGTGTGCAGAAAGATCATGCCAGTGGATTTTTTATTGAAATAGAGCTTTCGTTTCTTTCAAATGTTTTATATCCATTTATATTTCATCATTACACTTTTTATGGAAAAGTTGTTTTCATAGTAGTTAATTCAATAAAAAATATTGTTTGAATTTTTTTTTTTTTTGATAAACAACTTAGTTCAGGTGGACCAAAAAAACTCTTCCACATCAGGGAGCATGAAAGATATCATCTTCAAAGTTACAGGCCATAAACAGATAAATTCACTAGAAGTTTTCATCTAATCAAACTCTTCAATTGCGTTCTACATTAAAGTCTATAGTGTTATGACATTCAGGATGTCTCACTGAAATGTTTCATAGAAAAATACAGATCGGAATCGACGGTACCTACACAAAATTCAACATTAGATTATTGTCAATCAATTAATCAATCAATCAATATACTTTATTGTCCAAGAAAAATATATCTACAAATATAATTTGTTCACTTAATGCACATAATGTAAATAATACAGGACACATTATGAATTATGGTAACACTAAAATTTTGACCAAGGAAGTTAACTCTACTAAGAGACTTTGCATGGAAATGGCTTTCATCTCTCAATCAGATAACTGCTTAAATAAAAAAAACAGGTCTCAATCATTTAAGTGAAATTTATTCATATTTATTACTCAATGATAAAAAACCGACAGAACAACTGTCAAATAACGTTTCAAATTAATCTTTAAATAATTCTTCTAACAATTCAATAAGAAATATGCTCGCCCTTCTGAGTTGGTACAATTGGCTGGTTTACTCACAAGCAGAGGCCAAATCGTGGACTCTACCTGTCAAACTTCAATTTCAAAATTTTCTTCTTTTAATTACATATGTCATTTGTCTGTTTCCTAACCAAGATACACGTGCTGAGTATTTCCACATGTGGAAATTATCCATATGAATTTTAAAAATGTGTATTAATTGACTAATTATTTTAATTATTGACCTTTTAATGTTATTTTATTATCAACTTCATGTTTCCCATTCGATAATGTTGTATCACTTTCAGCACATCATTTTGCAACCAACCTCAAAGACACAGTAAGTATAGCTGTTACTGGGCTCCACTCCATTTTAGTATACATTCGCTTATTAATTAGCTTCCCTGAAGATGACAGTAACCACTGTTGAAATATTGGAAATATAGTGTTAAAAGAGTACACGTTTTGCTTGCAGCTTACCCAAATAATCTTACCAATTGTATATATATACAGTGCGGCTTTTTATAGCCCCCCCCTGTTAACTTTTGAACGGTTTGACGTAGAGCGATAAAAAAACCGTTTGGAGAGTTTTACCGATACTACCTTTTGAAATATAACGCATTGTGATTGCTCGATAGATGGCGCGGGGGAGCACAAAAACCTAATTTTTTTAAATGGCATGGGGGGTCTAGTGACACATCGTTGAAAAGAAAATTGGATTCTCTTTTCAACCATCTAATTTTTTTTAAATTTCGTTAATACGTTTTTTCACAATAAGCATTTGAAGTGTCAATGTAACAAAAAGAAAACAAACTATTATGACATGTAGTATTTAAATAATTAGAAGCAAAATTGTTGTCAATTAACGAAGCAGGTGTTCGAAATGTACACCCAATTGTACACCTAATACTTCTTGACAATAAAAAATTCGATTCACAAATTCCTGCCGAACATTATTCAACATGTCTGTAGGTATACCAGCACAAACCCGTGTTATTCGTTCTTTAAGTTCTTCCAAAGAGTTGGATTGTTGCTCATACACTTTGGATTTGACGTATCCCCACAGAAAGGTGTAAGGTCTGGTGATCGTGCCGGCCATTCGATTGGTCCACGACGTCCAATCCATCTCATAGGGTATGTTACATCCAAATACTCTCGAACTTGACGTTGGAAGTACGGAGGGGCCCCATCTTGCTGGAAGGTGATGTGTTCCTGAAATTCGTTCTATATTCCAAGTATGAGTGGTTCAACCGTATCTCTTAGTAAATGCAGCTTAAGTTTTCTTCCAGAAATAAGGGACCTACAATATGGTCTCCCTGAATTCCAGCCCACACATTTACTTTCTGTGGGAACTATGTGTTATCTTCTCGAAAGATATGGGGATTTATATCACTCCAGTATCGCACATTTTGTGTATTCACATTTCCGTTCAAAAAAAAGATACTTTCATCTGAAAAACAAATATTCCTAATGTAATTGGGGTTCCTAGCTATCTTTTTCTCCATAATTTCACAAAATTTCATTCTTCGATCTGGGTCGTCTTCTGTGAGTTGGTGTAACATTACTAATTTGTATGGATGGAACTTGTGTTTCTTCGAATATTTTTTTACTGTAGCTGTTGAGACCCCAATCGTACTTGCTACACGAGAGGTACTTTGTTGCGGATTTACCACCATTTCGGCAATTATCGAAACCTTTGTCTCTTCCGGAATTGATTTTCGACCAGCTCCACCTTTTCTACGAACACTGCCAGTTCTACTGAATTTTTCAACTAGTTCCCTCAAATATTTCCGAGTTATAGGATGTTCAGGAAATTTTTCATTAAAAATTCTCTCCGCTTCGTGGTAGTTCCGATGGGCCTCACCAAAATTATAAATTGCTTCAATTTTTTCTTCGGAAGGACGTATACGAACCATGATGATATCAAATATTGAAAATAAATAATAATTATAAGTAGACAAAACTCCTCAGTGAATATGAATACAATAATTCATCAATCCATTGTACTTTTATAGGTAACTAATTAATTATTGTCATTTATACAAATATAATTTCGATATCCTAATACCTAATTAAGCTTTGAAAGGAATTCAAAATGAATAATTATTAATGTTGTGAATTGTCTTTATTGACCGTATTTCGTGGTATTGATTGCAATTGTGAATCACTAGAACAATTAAAGTATTTTTCTTCAAACATTATTATTTTAATACCACCCAAAATATTTTCCGTCCCATTATTTCACATCAAACCCTTCAAAAGTTATTGAGGTAAGGTAAGGAAACGAATTCAGATCCGCTCTTACACTTGACACTTCAAATGCTTATTGTGAAAAAACGTGTGAACGAAATTTAAAAAAAAAATAGATGGTTGAAAAGAGACTTAAATTCTCTTTTCAACGATGTGTCACTCGACCCCCCATGCCATTTAAAAAAATTAGGTTTTTGTGCCCCCCCGCGCCATCTATCGAGCAATCACAATGCGTTATATCTCAAAAAGTAGTATCGGTGAAACCCTCGAAACGGTTTTTGTTTTATCTCTCCACGGCAAACCGTTCAAAAGTTAACAGGGGGGGGGGGACTATAAAAAGCCGCACTGTATATATATTGTATCTTAGCCATCTTTTGTATCTTGTTACCCTGTTACTATGACTAATTATAATTCATTAGCTGTGATATAAAGTTGCATTGTAAACGGTATCTGTTGGGCAATAAATATTATTATTATTATTTGAAGTCATATCATATCTTTGTAAGTTACCGAAAACTGAAACACCACATCAACAACCTACACTGGTAAATAATGCGGCCTTTTACCCAGATATAAAAAATAATATTCGGTATCTCAACAGGAAAATGAAAACTTTTAGCCGAATTAAATAACAGTTTGTTCTTCTTAGAGACCCATTCAGGAGCTCACTTTATCTGCAGGTATAATACCCCGTAGATTCAGTATAAATCCTCTAAAGCCTCTCAGACGGGATTCACTGATTCAGTTATAAGGAGTTACAAAATCTCTTATATAAAAGCTGAGAATGGTTCGAGAATTACTTTCAGTATACACAAGTTTTCGAGACAGGTGCGTTACTTGTGTACAGGGTTGAAGGGTTCACTAACAACGTTGTTTTCGCTCCTTGTTTTTTCAAATTGATGGTGGAATAAGGTGAAGTAAAGTTTACATTCAATTACGTCATATTTTCGAAATATTTGTAGCAGGTAGATAGAAAAATAAGTTTAAAGAAAACATATAAAAAAGCATGTGCTTACCAATTAATTGAAATATGGTCAGAAATGAAACAAAGTGGTCGTGATGTTAGAGCTTTTCAGGATGACTCAAAAATAGTGAGCCATTTATGGTTAAAAAAGTCAATCACTCAGTATGATTATGCAAGTAGTACATCATTTTCGATGAGGGTTTGTTCAATATTTTCTAACTCACGTTATCTTTCATTATTGGTAATTATTTTTCATTGACCCCTAAAACTTTTTCATTATCTTTCATTAGAGGTAATTACTGCACTACTTTAATTAGATGTACAAAAAATAATAGTTTAAAAAACTAAAGAACACGCTTTACTTCCCATGGACTAAAAAGTAAAAAATAATTGACAATTTAATTTCTCAAATGTAAAAAAAGCATGTGGTGCTTGATAACTAAGTTCTCTTGAGCTCTGGAACGCTCTGTATTTTCAAATTAAACTAAAAAATATGAGAACATAGATCGGAAGCACCCAAGCTTGTTCTACATTTGAGAAATTGAATTGTCAACTATTTTTTAGTTTTTAGTCCATGGGATGCGGAAGCGTAGAAGGGCCATTATTTTTTTAATTATTTTTTCTCCCTAATTCCGAGTTGCAACTCGGAAAATTACTAAATTCCGAGTTGCAACTCGGAAAATTACTAAATTCCGAGTTGCAACTCGGAAAATTACTAAATTCCGAGTTGCAACTCGAAAAATTACTAAATTCCGAGTTGCAAGTCGAAAAATTACTAAATTCCGAGTTGCAACTTAGAAAATTACTAAATTCCGTGTTGCAACTCGGAAAATTACTAAATTCCGAGTTTCAACTCCGATGAAATTCCGAGTTGCAACTTGGAAAATTACTAAATTCCGAGTTGCAACTCGGAATTTAATAATTTTCCGAGTTGCAACTCGGAATTTAATAATTTTCCGAGTTGCAACTCGGAATTTAGTGATTTTCTGAGTTGCAACTCGAAATTTAGTAATTTTCCGAGTTGCAACTCGGAATTAAGGAAAAAATTAAAATACAAAAATAATGGCCCTTCTACGCTTCCGTAATGGGAAGTAAAGCGTGTTCTTTAGATTTTTCAAATTATTATTATTTTTTTTACTAAATAATCGAAATCTCCGACCCCGAAAACCATACCAATTTTGAATCGAATCTGACCATAATCGCAATACTCGTCCATCATCTTGGGCCGCCATCATGAATTCATAAATTTTTTACGAAAAATTCATAATCTCTGACCCCGAAAACTCTCAGAAACTAATTTTGATTCGAATCAGACTATAATGACATCTTGGAGCCACCATCTTTAATTTATGAATTTTGACAGAAAATTCAAAATATACGACCAAAAAAAACCTCACATACCAATTTTGAGTCGAATCTGACCATAATCACAAATCTCGCCCGCCATCTTGGAGCCGCTATTTTGAATTCGTGAATTTTTATGAAAAAATCATAATCTCTTACTCCGAAAACCTTTATATACCACTTTTGAGTGGAATCGGGCCATACTGGAGCCGCCATTTTGTTTTTTTATAACAAAAAAATTTCATATTGCATTGTTACTGGAACTATGAACACCTGCCAAATTTCAAATCATTCGGACGTCTGGAAATGGTTGAAAATCATGCCCTAAGGAGCCGGTTACAAACATACAAACAAACAAGAGAAGCTAATATAAAGCGTGTAAAAATGACTAGTTTTTTCCCCTTCGGGTATTTGTCTGCTATACACGTATATACAGTATCGGAAAGTTGTCATCGGGGTATAGACAAATCTATGCGAGCAACAAGGAACGCAATGATATGATAATACCACATGAATAAGAGAGACGCACTACTGTATGACTACCCTACTATCTCGTCCGACGAATTAACAGCCACGTCGATATCCCTTTCTCGAGCGAGTCGAGGAGAAATTGTAATGCTCTCTCAACATAATAGCAAGCTATTCTTTACGCTCGTATGAAACCAGCACACCCCCGATGAAAACTTTCCGATACTGTATGTTATTTCCAATGGAATTTGAGCACAATTACCCTTGTTTGGTTTTTGTCAACAAACCCTATGCCGAAACTTTTCAACAGCGCCACTGTCTTCGACACCCTCACGCACCCCATAACCCATCTCACAAAAGTAATACGTGTTGTCTGTATTGAACAAAATGTTCAGCGTGATACGGCTTGGTACAAGCCTAATAGAGGGGTTGATATTTTGTTCATATTCCTAATGACGCGATCAAACTTAATTGAGTATTATTTAATTTTCATTTAGTTCACAGCGGTACCTTTTCTTCGTTGGGAATGTTAATGAAATGGAAGAGAAAAGGGCTATTGATTTTTTGTTTTGTTACTTGGTGATAAAATCACTGGAATTGAGTAGAAACAACGAGAGCTATAAGTATTGCACTGGCTATGAATGGGTTCCAATTTCCGTAGCGGGAATTTCAGAAATGTTTTTTGTTTCTTTGTGATCAACCTTAAGAGGGGGTTAACCCTATTAGTGGCTATTGGTGAAACAAGGCGCAGGAGAAATCAAAATACTCGGAGCTCGCTCAATGAATTCGATATTTTTTTCACCATCTGAATTCAAAAGGTTGGATCTAGACATCTCCCGGAGTATTTTTAAATTTTTGTTGAAAATGACCTTGAAATAATTGAAGAAATTTGACCAGATTCACTATTTTTTATCTCACTACGTAATTTTTTTTTTTCAAAAAAGTACTCTGAGAGATGCCTGTCTCATACATTTATCTTTCTTGTCACAAAAATTTTCAAGAATTCATCCAAAATCGCACCGTCAGTGATTTTTGCTGAACCCGTGCGTACTCAATATTGGATCTCTTTTCTTCACTGATTCGAGCGCCCTCACATAAATATGTACTTTTACATGGATACTATGGATGTTTGAATGGATTTTTGTTTCATTCGTTAAATTTGGAAATAATACTGAAGCTGTTCACGAAATTTTAGCACAGGAAATGAAACCAATAGAAGTTGTAAATGGGATTATTGAAGTTTAGAATATGTCGAATGAATAACTTCTGAAATTGATGAATATTGGTTGTATTTACATACAAGTTTAGTTGTTAAAAAAATAAAAAAACTTTGCACCAAAAATTTTGAGGTTTACTTCAGTTCAAAAGCAAAATCACCACAGGTAACCTAATATTTGGGCAGTTTGTAATATTATTACATGCCGCGTCGTTTAAATGAACAGTGCTCTAGTTCGTGCAAAAAATTATTTAATTTTTCGTCAACCAATAATAATTTATAAGGCACAAATCTGACCAGTCTTGGGTTTCAATATATGGAGTGAAGCACCCAAACACATTATTGAAACTCTCGTTGGTGACACTCCGTTCACAAGCTCGCTCACTTCTCTTTCAAAGAAACTCAAATTTTCTTTGGACACAATGTTCGTATTGAAATTCATGTTGAAGTAAATATTGAACATAACTAGATTGAAATACAGTTTTGTTTGAATTTTGTATTGGTCGTAGAAAAAATAATATATGCAACGATCATGTAATTGCTACTAACACACGCGCACGAGATTAACGACAGTCGCACGAAATAACTTTTTGGAATGCTCAAGTCCTTTTTTAAAAATTTTATTTTTATTACAAAACTCGTAAAACAACTAAACTGAGATACATGAAAATAAATGTGAATTGTACGAGTGCTCAACTACAACTCATTCTAACAGAAAGAATTATGTTAACATCTCGTTGGTAAGGCGATACTGCTGCGGCAGCATAATCAGCACATTTCTTGGGAAAGACGTCGAACTCGGTGAGATATTTCCTCCCCTCGAAGATTCAAATCCACAGGGTTAGCGAGGGATTTGAACATCTGCAAGGTTTAGTGGTGGTTGCTCGTTTTCTTTCTTCTTGTTGTTGCACCATCTTGATCTGGTTCTCTTGTATCCGATAAACCCAATCAATATAATTCCAAGTCCATACAAAAGCATTGTCCATATGCTAGGGGTATGTGACATTACGCCGAAGGACAAGTTCGGTTGATTATCAGCTATCATCCTCTTAATATTTTGTAGATCATCCAATTCTATGTCTTCTAAAGAAATCTTGAGGTTCACTTTAGGCATTTCGTATTCATTGGTATCGATTTTTGGAAATAATATTGCTTGTCCTGGATGGGTGAAATGTTCCTGGTTACTGATGTTGCGGAACGATGTAGTTATTTGGCATCCCACTGGAATCTCGAATAGGTTTGTACCCTTGATTAATACGATTTCTTCTTGGTTGTAGCAGCTTATTTTTATTTTTTCTTCCTCTGGCAGCATGGTTACCCATTGGTTGGATTCTCCAAGTCTTTGGAATATAGGGTGATTCACAAGAACGTACGTTTGCTGACATGTAGAGGTGTTTTTCAGGCTCAGAAGTTGGACTTCACAGGGGTTCTCTTCTCGAAGTTCTTGGGGTTTCATTTCATCACACAGGTATGATTGAGGCATAACTTTCTTGCAGCGGTCGTTCGAATATGCGTAGTACAATTTATTGATTGCCAAAAATTTGTTTTTTGATACGATAACCTTGAATTGACTCTTTTCAGGAATAGGAGTGGAATACAAGTGGAATAAATCGAATTCGAATGGAAAAGTGATTGGTATATTCAAAATATATATAATTCTGTTATTGAGTGTATAGCTTTCTATTTTCACAATTTTCTCCAATAGAAGTACATTTTCTGGGGTAACCTCTAGAGGTAGCTGGTTTTTATTGAGTTTGTTTTGTAAGTACACCAGTTCGGAGAAAAATTCAGAAGTTTTCATTATACTAGGGTGCATCATCCCTAATCTCGAAAACATAATAGAGTTTTCAATGTCTTGCATTATTGAGAAAATCATTTCATACAAGCTAATTATTTCAATAAAAACATTTTTTATATACATTGAATTTTCTCGATATACTTGACCTTCAATAATTTTAGCAATTTGGTTCATTTTGGATTCAATTAGTTTTTCGTTGTGGCTTATTTTCTGAACGGTGTTATTAAATTTATTGATTACTTCAATAGAGAGGGAATTTCTCATTTTGATATTCAATGCTAATTCTTTTTGATTGTTTTCCAGCTGTTCGATCAGTTTTTCATATCGTTCTCCATCATTTGCATCTAGATTTCCCGAGATAGCTTTGAAAATTGATCCCAATCCATCTATTAGGCCGCGTTTGATTCTATTGGGATGGGGTAAAACTTCGGTTAATTTGTATGCCACTTTTTCTTTTGCGAAATTCAGGATTTTGACATAATTTGAGGAGTCATTTAGGTACAGTGCATTTTTATTTATCGTTAGTAATAATTTTTGAGCCTGGTTATCTAACAAATTTACCTCTGAAAGTATGGGTTGTAGATCATAGTAGTGAATTAGTTTGTAGGAGCTTTCTTGAATTTTTGCTGTCCCTAGTTTGAGTGGGGTTATACCAGGGTTCGCATCTAAATTTCTAATTTTTACCTCCGGCGATCCGAAGATGCCTGGTGAGCTGAAAAAATATGAATCGATAGTCAATTATTGAATATGAAAGTCTTTTTCAGGGGACGTTTCAAATTATCCATGTGGATTTTTTCTTGATTATTAGTAGCTACCGTTTTTTGCTGAATATTTACTGACTTTAGTTTGGTGGATTTCTTGAACTTATTAGCGGTTTTTTGCCTTTTACGGATTTTCTGAAATACTTTTTGATTTGGTTGATATATTTCGGGATCGTCACGAGTCTTATTGACATTTTCGATGCGTTTTTCTTTTTCTTTCATTAAATCTTCGTTAATTTTAGAGTAGATCAATTTAGATTTTTCTTTATGATCGTTTATATAGTCATTGATTAAAATTTTTTCAATTTCCAAATTAAATGGGTCATTGCTGCTGATATGACCATTAATAACGTCAATCGGTTTGCGATTCGTTACAGAGTGTAACGAATGATTGTAGGCGAGGATCGCGTACACCATTTTCATTTTAACCGGAGTTTTCAGGAAACCTCTGGTGTTGAGAATTCTTACATGTTCAATTATAGTCGAGTGGAAACGTTCAATAGCTCCATTCGATTGGGGGTGATTTGGTGAACAAAAGTGTATTTTGATTTTATGCAGGCCGAGTAATTCCGTGATTACAGAATTTTTAAATTCAGTGCCGTTGTCGACGATAATTTGCTCGGGGACACCGTGATGTGAGAAGAACTGGATCAGATGATCGACTATCTCTGTACTTGATAAAGAGTTGAGGTGATATGCCTGAGCATATTTCGAAAAACTATCAATAATGGTCAAGAATTTATTTTGTTCTATGGTAAAGGTATCCATATGTATGATTTTAAAAGGTTTCGTGGAAGTGGGAGTGACATTCATTTTGATGTTTACAGGGTGTCGTTCGTATTTACTTTGTTGGCAAACTTCACAATCGTTTATGAAGGTTTGTATCGAATTTTTCATAAATGGCCAGTAATATTTTTCTTTAATGCGTTGAAGTGTTTCGTCTATTCCTCTGTGGTTGGTCTTTCCTTCGTGGTAATTTTTTATGGTTTCTTCTTTGTCAGTATCGTTAGTAACGTCAATGAGTTTTTTCGTACACTTCTTCAGTTTTAAAGAAGAGAATTTGAAGTATTGTTGAAGGACTATTGAGAAAGTTTCGTAGAGTTCGGGGTTTTCGAAATACAGGTAATATTGAGTTTCAGGATTAATGTAACTTTTTACAAAATCAATAACATCTTTTTCGAAGTTGTTTTTTGAAAATTGAACGAGGATACGTTTCTTTTTTCCGAAAAGAATTTTGATTCTTGGTTTACAAGGTGAATGCAATACCGAACTGATTATTATTTGATTCAATCCATAGTTAACTGCTGTTTCTATTATTGGTATTTCGAAAATTGGATTATCTTCAGCATTGGAGTGAATAGTCTGGTCATTGTCATCCATATTTCTGTTGGGGTCGTCTTGGTGTTCTCTCTCAGTATGGTCAGTTGTTTGTGGTTGTTCTAGGTCATTTGAGGGTTCAGTGTTTCTGGAAAGTTCTGGATCTGGTTGAACTTGGGTCGAAAAGTTGTCTTCGTCATTACAGGTGTTTTCTGTATTTTCTGTATTTTCTACGTTTTCTGATTCTTCTGGTGGTAAATGGATAGTTTCTAGAAAGGTTCTGGAAGGTCCTGGTTCTGGCTGAACTTGGGTCGAAACGTTGTCTTCGTCATTTCTGGTGTTTTCTGATTCTTCCGGTGGTAACAGGATAGTTTCAGTGTAGAGATCTACTGGAGAGTTATCATGATTGGGATTGTTGGGGTTTTGGAATAGGGTTTTTTGATTTTTGTTGTAGTGGTCCGTCTCTCTTAAAATTTCGTCTATTTGATTCCAAAAAGGGTCTGTTTCTTTGGTGTGTATTTCAATTCTAGAAAGGGCGTCTGCGTTAGTATTCAGCGTTCCTTTCTTGTAGATAATATTGTAGTCATATTCGTCTAGTTTTATGCGCCAGCGGGTTAACTTTGAGCTGGGATCTTTCAGCGAAAAAAGCCATTGTAATGGTTTGTGATCGGTAATAATGTTGAACCTCCTGCCGTATAAATAGGGTCTAAAGTATTTAGTTGACCACACTATAGAAAGGAGTTCTTTTTCTATGACAGAGTATTTCTGTTCGGTCTCATTGAGGGTGCGGGATGCATACGCTATTGGTAAGTCGCTCCCAATAGGCCCTTGTGAGAGTATAGCGCCTAAGGCTACATTACTCGCATCTGTTGTCAAGTTAAACGGTTTTGATAGGTCGGGATACTGCAAGATTGGTTCATTTATCAATAAATTCTTACAAGTTTCGAAACAAGTAATGAACTCTTGATCGTGGGTTATTTTGGCACCTTTTTTCAAGCATTTGGTCATAGGTTTGGTTATTTTCGCAAAATTATTGATGAATTTGCGATAGTAGCCTAGAAGGCCTAGGAATCCTTTTATCTGTTTTGGTGTTTTCGGTATGGGAAACTGTTTGATGGCTTTGATCTTGTCTGGGTTGGGTTTTACCCCTTGAGGAGTTACTACATGACCTAGGTAGGCAACCTCCTTTCTCAGGAACTCAGATTTATCCATTTGGATTTTGAAGTTCGATTCTCTGAGCCTCTGAAATACGTTCCTCAGACGTTCAATATGTTCCTGGAGAGATGTAGAAAATATAATGATATCGTCGAGGTACACGAGACATTGCTCGTTTTGGATACCTCTGAGGATATTGTCCATCACTCTTTGGAACGATGCCGGAGCGTTTTTCAGCCCGAACGGCATTCGCAAGAATTCGTAGTGCCCATTCTCGGTAGTAAATGCTGTTTTTTCTATATCTTCCTTGGCCATCTCAATTTGGTGGAAGCCACTCGCCAAATCGAGAGTTGAAAAATATTGGCACCTACCAAGCTTGTCCAACAGGTCAGTTATGTTGGGCAAAGGGTACTTATCGTCCACTGTTTTATTATTTAATTGCCTATAATCGATAACCACTCGCCATTTCTGCTTACCAGAAGCGTCCAGCTTCTTTGGCACAACCCAAATTGGGGAGGACCAAGGTGAGCTACTAGGCTGAATTATTTTGGAATCTAACATTTTTTGTATTTGCTTTTCGACTTCTTCTCTATAAATAAAGGGATATCGATATGGTCTAGAATAAACGGGAATTTCATCAGTTGTCCTTATTTGATGTTTTATCCTATTGGTGAAGGTTAGAGGCATATCCTCATGGTAAAATATATCGGAATATTCATTGCAAAGATTAAGTATTGACATCCTTTCTTCATCATTGAGATGATCGGTTCTAATATTTTGGAGGTCAAAATTTTGTTGTGGACTGTCATCAATACAATTCAAATCAAAACTCTGAATCTCTTCTCTATCAAATTTTTCAACTAATATTGGTTTTGAGAAGTCTAGGGTCACTCGTGTAGTAGTGTTATTCAATATTGTTGTGAAAGCTTCACCATTTTTTGCAATAGTGAGACTTTCGGGTATCTCACAATTGTGAATTTTTTGGTGGGGAATTATAATTTCTCCATTTGGTATAGAGGTTCTGATTTTGATAACTTGTTGGGTTCTAGGGTTCACGGTAATGAGATTGAGCTCTTTTTTCGTTGGTTGAAACAGAAGTTGAATTTTAGTTTGCGGAGTTACTAAATATCCTTCGTTAAAATCAATATTAGCTTGTAAATATTTCAAGTTATCGAGCCCGATAAGCCCATCGAACACATTATGAAATTTAAAAAGATAAAATTTGAGGTATTTGTTTTCAGGCAATTTGAAAATTTTTGAAGCAGGTATCAAAGCACTGAATTTATGCGCTGATTTTTGAAAAACTGTAGACACTATAAAAGGTTCACTCTTTACAAGATCTGGGAAGAATTTAAAAGCTATTTCTGGGTCGATGAACGATTTTGTTGATCCAGAATCTATCAAAATTTTTACATTGAATTCAGGAAATATAATATAAGATAGCTCGCTTGAATCAGTAGTATTGAAAGAAATTATTTGAGGTTCTATGTATTGTCGTGTTCTTGAGGCATTTCTAAAAAATTTTCAGCGTTCACATCAACATCTTGTATTTCTTCGAATCTCTCAAAATTTTGATCACTGTTTTCGAAATAATACTGATCGATATTTACTTGATTGGGTAATTGATCTGTTTGATAATGATTGACATTGTCTTGATCAATTTCAGTATTGAATAGTTCTTCCGATATAAAATTTCTTTGGGGTTTCTCAAAATTATTGGTATTTTTTGTTGAAACACTCATAGGCGTGGGCCTAAATGGCTGATTTTGATGTTGATATGAAGTTGAGGGTCTAGCAAAATTTGCAGTATTTCTAGTTGTGACGCTCATAGGTGTTGGTTTAGGAAAGGTCTGGTTAGGGTTAGGTTTGAACACATTTTTGTTTTCAGGCTGTTTGAAAACTTGGGCGTTCGTAAAAAATCGTTGTGGTTGATTGATCGGTCTTGTTTGGATGTTGATCGGTCGCGAAGGAAATGTGTTTTGTCTAAATTGACTGTTTTGTGTTTGAGAATTAAAAGGTGAATACTGTACATTATTAGGTCTTTGTTGTGCTATTTGAAACCTCTGAATTTGTGGTGATTGAGCTTTTGGGTAGGTTCTATTAGAGAAACTCTGAAAATATTGTATATTGTCTTCTCTAGTGACAAATTGTAAAGCTTCACTCAAACTGCATGGTTTCATACAGCGTATAGTTGTACCTAGGGGCTCTTTTAGCCCTGCTAAAAATGTTTTCAATGCTAGATCTTGGTAAAGGTTTCGTTTTAGAGTTTTTGCCTCTGCCGTACTTTCGTGTACATCGGCGTAACTGCATAAAAGATTGAGAATATTCAGACATTTGTCGAAAAATTGTTGGGGTTTTTCATTGGGAGCTTGTCTCAGCATTACTAAATCTCTGTTGAGACAGGCTTCATCCCTTTGATCTGCAAAATTTCGAATCAATGTGGACTTTAGTTCGTCCCATGAAGCGATATTTTGAATATTTATTACTAATTTAGCATTGCCTTTCAATTTAGAGATAATGGAATTTAATAAAAAGGTATTTTGGAAATTAGTTGTGTTTACTTTATCAAAAAAATGTGCGATTAAAGATTCACTTGTTGAAATATATCTATTCAATTCGTTGGGATTTCCATCGAATTCGGGGACACACTGTAGGTACTCTGGTTTGAAGGTTGGGGTTGTCATGATGGGTGTAGAATTCGTATTTGAAAAAGGTAATTGGGAAAGAGAGTCAGCTAAAGGATTGCTAATATTCAAATTTTCAAAACTAATCAATAATTTTTCCATAAAATTGTACTCACATAAATATAAAAGCGACTATGAGCATCTCCTGCCTAACTATGAAGATGACCAACAGATCTGCTATTTTTGTCTTCACTGTGTAAGTCCTCTCCGTGAATTTGGGCAATTTGTGTCCCAAATTCCGATGTCTCGCTGATGATGGGTTGGAATTGGTATCTGCGATAGATCCGGTTTCTTGATATTCGAAGAGCCGCCAATACAACACCTCCACACGACGAATCACCAAGGTTCGAAATATCCAGTCAATCGTAGAAACGAAAAGTTCACGTTCGATACGCGGAACTCCGGATAATCCTTATATCGACTGCGCCAAATAACTTTTTGGAATGCTCAAGTCCTTTTTTAAAAATTTTATTTTTATTACAAAACTCGTAAAACAACTAAACTGAGATACATGAAAATAAATGTGAATTGTACGAGTGCTCAACTACAACTCATTCTAACAGAAAGAATTATGTTAACATCTCGTTGGTAAGGCGATACTGCTGCGGCAGCATAATCAGCACATTTCTTGGGAAAGACGTCGAACTCGGTGAGATATTTCACGAGTTTTACGCCTACGTTTCGTGTCAACATGATCGTTACATAATATACCTACTATTTATCCGGTTTTATCTCTGGTTCTATACATATACTCAATGACTTCCAAAATAAAAAAAATATTTACTGAATTGACACACATTTTTTTCTATGTAACCCTTTTACGTCTGATTGCGCTACTTATATTTTACACATGAGGAAATTCGAAAGTCTCGTACGCTAAAACAATGCAATTCAACAAAATGCAACCGCGAACTTATTCATAAAAATTTTCCCTAAATATCTCTAATGAAGACCCGTAGGATGGTTTTCTCATAATTTGAATGGTTTTTGCAGCGTTGCTATTTACATGTCGATAAACACGATTTTTTAATCGTATTTTTTAATTATGATTTTTGCCTAAACCACACATATTTTCAATACCAATCAATATACGAAATATCGATCCCCATGAAGAAAAAAAATATTTGAGTTCTTCCTTTTAGAGAATACTGGACAATGTAATAAAATCAAGTCGGCCAGAGTGGTAAAAAGCGGCGAGCGTTTGAGTACCTGATTTACATAGCCTCGAAGCGTTCAAGGTTGAACATACTATGACCATGAGTAATTTTTATTTTACACCGAAATAAGTTGGAGTGACGCACTATTAGATTTCTTTTATTTTGAGTCCGCTCCTATCATTTGGAATTCGTACCTCGCCCTTTTACCTGCAAATTTACTTTAACCTTTTTCAGAAGGTGAACCCCTCCTTAAGCTTAAAGATAGATGATTATTTTGCGCTTCTTGGTGTAGAAAGGTAGACATGCTAAAATGAAGTTAAGTAAATGAAAACTGAAGGCATGCTATCTTTTTGCGACAAGATGAGAGACAATGAAATTATGATAGAGATATTAGTAAGGATATGTAAAAAAAAATGTTGAAAATTCCTTTATTTTTTTAAGATTGGAAAAAAGTACAATTAGACAAATTAATTCATGCTTTGTTCTAAAACTGTTTTTCCTGGCATTTTTGTTCATTTCTGAAGTAGAGTCCTTAAATTATATAAAAGTATTCTTTTGGTGTGGACTCTAGTGAAGCATTTGAAACTGAGATGCATACAGTTGTGGATTTATATCAGTTATGGAGATACTCATATACTCCTTATCGAAATAGTTAATTAATATTTCATTTAATGCGTTTGAATATTTCCATACTGCCTCCACAGAGTTTGAACTTTTTAGTGCAAGAAAGATGGTTATGATTTACATTTCTGTTGGAAAAATTCTTGTCATTGTTCTCTTTATATCTCTGAGTTCTCCAAGTTCGCCGCCTTCAGTTGTTTTAATAACAATTTGGACTATTCAGTAGATATTGTTATAGAGTTTAAGAAAGGGTTGGTATTGTAACAAAGTGGTTGATGGAGCGCCGGTATCTCAGGGTAGGTGGGCCGAGTTAGGGAAACAAAATGGTTCCAACAGTTGTGTAGGGGTTCATTTCAATAGGTTTCGATCTACAAAACAAAATAACTCTCGTAAACCAAAACTTGGGGGGTATCAAATACCGATATATTCGTGGGTATCAAACTCACCTACAAAACAGGAATATATGCCACTAATATAATATATTTTAATAAATTAATAGCACCGCACCACAGGTCATGTATACGACCGAAAACATTGAGGTTCAACAGCTCAGTTTTTCAGGCGTTTCAAACGAGGGAAAAAAAACCGTCAGACCGTTTCAATGGCTCGACTGAATACGGGCATGGCGAGTCATCTGCCGGTGAGAAGAGAGAAGTATATACAGAGGTGTACAGATTCCGTTACAGTATATAATCAGAAAATACAGTATATGTTATGAGATAATTTTTTTGTATATTTGGAATGAGCATGCTGTAACTGTAGGTACCAGTCATGAAATTAAATCAGCAGTTTATTAATCACTTTCCACATTTTCAATAAATACTCTCGCTGTGTAGTTCTTTGCTTAAAATATAACATCAACTTCTGTCTTTTCTGCAGTGGTAGTTTTTCTCAAACCAACTGCTTTTTCAGAATTGTTTCTATGATATTCTTGAAACGTTGTTATCACAGAGATAGGCTGTACTTATTTGGATTATTTGGACCTATGGTTAATTGTAAATATTTCGGTTCAATTTAATTTTTATCAACTTCAGTTTTAGTTCATTTTATTTTTTTTTTCAGATATTTTGTTTCGACGTGTTGTTTTTTTTAGTTGAATTCAGAAATGCTAGGATTAACTTCAGTAAAATGTTTTAAATCTTTTTTCAAATTTCTTTGTCATATTGAGAATAGGTTACTAAGTCAGGTGACACACTAGAGAAATTGATTGCGTGAAACTCGTTCATGAAACATGTTAACATGAAAATAGTTTCTCGTTTAGTGCACAGTGTAGAAACTATTTTCATATTTAATATTATTGAAATAACTAGTTACAAATAAGTACATGGGTTATTTGATATTGAAACAAGTTGCATGTTTCTTGAAACGAGTTTCACGAAATTCGTTTCTTCAGTGTGTTATTCGCCTAACTGTGATAGGTACAGAGTAAAATTGAATGAATATTTTGAAGGTATAGTTTTTTGTCTTGTGTAGAAATGATAAATGCAGAAAAGAACATGTTGGATTTCATACGAAGAATGAATGCCACTTTTTTTTGGAAATTTAGAATTTATATACACTTCATTTTCGGCAATTGTCTGGTTCATTTTTGGCCAATTCACTAATTGAATGAAATGAAACGCCGTGGTGGTTATAAAAGCAATATTGCTGCTGAAAGAATTTCTAAAAACTGCTTCTTCAAATAATCGCTTCAGTGAAGGTGATTATTTTTTTCACATGTCAAAATGTGACGTTTTTAGTATTCCAACAAATAGCAGCGTGTTATTCTGGCCAATCATTAGGTTTTATACTGATACAACTGCCTGGTCCTTGATAAAACGTTGTTTCCCTTTGAACTGTCAAACTATAAGGTTTACCGCGTCGATTCTATTGAATTGGCTTATTTACATGGTTAAAATAAAAAGTATCATGAATGAAAAGTTACCTTATTATTTATAGTCATTCACTTTTCACTATTTCAGCATAATAATAACATAAAGGATACATTTCAATAAACACTCAAATTTCACACACGTAAATAGCTCATTAACATAACCAAGTTTATGGCAGATATCGCCAACGAGTTCTAAACAATTGAAATCGGCGGATATCGCAAACGACGACTTTTACGTCTTGGACAAAATTGTAGCCGCTTGTAGACCGATATTCCTGAACTCAAATGAAGATGACGTACGATTAATTTTTGTTAAATTCAATTTGTTTTTTGTGGCTTGAGACTAAACCGTTGTATAAAGTTTTTCATACAACGACATAACGAATAATTTTATGTTCCTTCTGGCGCGATTTTCAATTCATAAGAAGATATTTTCGAGGTGTGGCGCCATCTCTCAGTATCGTCAGAAAGCATTAGTAGGGTTTGCTTCAAATTATCATAATTTCTAGATATCTATATCATATGCACCGCTTAAGCATCATTTCTCTTCTGGTTCATAGAATGTGTCTTTATCGTTATTTGATATTTTGAAATGTACATTTTTTTAAATAAAATTTCCTTCTTTTCTCCTCATGTTAATGAAATACTAATGAATTAAATTGTTCTTCCTTTGATTTGTTCAATAAATAATCTCTCCAAATACAACTCGTTCTTCAAATTTAATTAGATAAATTTTCATTTTCAAAACACTCAAAACTTTTTTATTTTTAGGCAAAAGCATTCAAACAAACCGAATTAGATAAAATCCTACGGACTCGTGATTTGATCAATCGGATTGTTTTCATACTTTGGCCAAATAAAGTTTTCGTGGAAAATTAAAATGTATCGAAAAAATTGCAGGACTCGTAGTATTACCTTTAATTATTTTTGTAAGTTCATTTATGTTGTCGTTGATTCATCTTGACGAAACACATTCGAACTTCTTTTATTAGTTACATTTCTATCAACCCATGATTTCTCATCGGTAATTTTACTCGAAAAACTGCCATTAGGTAAAATTGTTCGACTTACGGTCTCCCAATTTCATCAAATTAGTTTTTCTCGTGAAATTTCTGATTGGAAAAATTATTTAGTTGAAAAACAAATGTACCCAATAACAAAATACTTTTGTGTTTTTACTGTTGAAAATTTATAAAAAATCGCAAATGCCACAGTACAATTGTCACTTTAGCTAGCTGCAACTTTTACAGCGACAAAAGTGTTTTTTTCACTTATTCATTTGTTTATCAATTATCGCGTTAATTCATCAAATTGTCCTGTCGAATAACACTCGATGTTTGTATTGATATCGGGTAAATTTGTATTGTTCAAATTCTAAATTGTTTCCTTTAGCAATTTGACTGTCAACCTAAAAACGCTGCACCTGCCGTGTCGCTTTTTTAATAGTTTACAGTTTTTCTTGTCTAATTGTTTGGAAACAGTTTGTCATTAAACAAGTTTTTACCCGATAAAACACAAACCACTCGTGCAATTGAAAGTAATAAAATTTTCATTGCTGGCGCTGTAAAATTAACTCAAACGTTATTAGTAAAAGGTTTTCTTTCTATAGGAGTGATTTTTTACTCTTGAACAATTTTGATATTTTTTTTCAGCTCATTTCGAATCTTGATGATTTTTGCCTATAACGTGGATACAGAACTCTTGCTCTTTAGAGCTAATGACATTATCTGCAAGCAACAACAGTTGCATGGAATTGCATAATAACCAGCATACAATAACTCTACAGAGCTGGGGGGTCAACACTTTTATCCACTAATTTGAACGGGCTCACGGAGCAAAATGTAAATGGCCAAGAAGGCGTTATTGTACTGCGTTCGTGAGGCGGATGCTGTGGGTTTCACTACCATTATTATCTGTTAAATGTTCCACAACTATTACTTCTCTGGGTGTTATTCCCTTGTATTCGTGTGATAAATGATGTGGTTATTAAAAAGTCACAATGCGGGAGATACACCGATGAAAATGAGATATTTGCTTTTTATTGGCGAGCTTACACGAGAACACACACGCATACAATTTCTGAGAATGTGCTGGTGATGTTCATAGAAAATGAGAATTCCAGTGAAAAAATAACTAGGGTGTGTCATGCAGCTGATTTTTCTCATGCTTCATTACCACCAGGTAGGTACTCGCCATATTGCTGAAAGAAATTATTCATTGTTTCAGTTTATTTCTCATTCATCATCTTTTTTTTGTATGATTTTTGTTCAAGTGACAAATTTATTTCGGATATATTTATTTCGTGATGATATCATCTAAGAAAGAAATGTTAGGAACTAATAAGCCACAAGATACCGACCCACGAACTGGCTTTATTATTGAAATTTCAATTTTGTTGTTACCTGTCATTAAATGTCATCCGGCGAGCGTTTGAGTACCTATTTACATAGCCTCGAAGCGTTCAAGGTTGAACTTACTATGACCATGAGTAATTTTTATTTTACACCGAAATAAGTTGGAGTGACGCACTATTAGATTTCTTTTATTTTGAGTCCCCCCTCCTATCATTTGGAATTCGTACCTCGCCCTATTACCTGCAAATTTACTTTAACCTTTTTCAGAAGGTGAACCCCTTCTTAAGCTTAAAGATAGATGATTAATTGTCGAATAACACTCGATGTTTGTATTGATATCGGGTAAATTTGTATTGTTCAAATTCTAAATTGTTTCCTTTAGCAATTTGACTGTCAACCTAAAAACGCTCCACCTGCCGTGTCGCTTTTTTAATAGTTTACAGTTTTTCTTGTCTAATTGCTTGGAAACAGTTTGTCATTAAACAACTTTTTACCCGATAAAACACAAACCACTCGTGCAATTGAAAGTAATAAAATTTTCATTGCTGGCGCTGTAAAATTAACTCAAACGTTATTAGTAAAAGGTTTTCTTTCTATAGGAGTGATTTTTTACTCTTGAACAATTTTGATATTTTTTTTCAGCTCATTTCGAATCTTGATGATTTTTGCCTATAACGTGGATACAGAACTCTTGCTCCTAAGAGCTAATAACATTATCCGCAAGCAACAACGGTTGCATGGAATTGCATAATAACCAGCATACAATAACTCTACAGAGCTGGGGGGTCAACACTTTTATCCACTAATTTGAACGGGCTCACGGAGCAAAATGTAAATGGCCAAGAAGGCGTTATTGTACTGCGTTCGTGAGGCGGATGCTGTGGGTTTCACTACCATTATTATCTGTTAAATGTTCCACAACTATTACTTCTCTGGGTGTTATTCCCTTGTATTCGTGTGATAAATGATGTGGTTATTAAAAAGTCACAATGCGGGAGATACACCGATGAAAATGAGATATTTGCTTTTTATTGGCGAGCTTACACGAGAACACACACGCATACAATTTCTGAGAATGTGCTGGTGATGTTCATAGAAAATGAGAATTCCAGTGAAAAAATAACTAGGGTGTGTCATGCAGCTGATTTTTCTCATGCTTCATTACCACCAGGTAGGTACTCGCCATATTGTTGTAAGAAATTATTCATTGTTTCAGTTTATTTCTCATTCATCATCTTTTTTTGTATGATTTTTGTTCAAGTGACAAATTTATTTCGTGATGATATCATCTAAGAAAGAAATGTTAGGAACTAATAAGCCACAAGATACCGACCCACGAACTGGCTTTATTATTGAAATTTCAATTTTGTTGTTACCTGTCATTAAATGTCATCCTGTCAAAAAAAAACAGTTCTCATTGCCCGAAAGCTATTATTGTGGTAAAAGAATCCGTGCCTAATAACTGAAAAAAACCGAATTGTTTTTTTTTTTGTTTTTTCCGTTAACCAGCTGTCGTCCCGTTACGAACGACAGCCCTCAAAAGTCGAAACTTGTGCGAGTCAAGAATTAACGAGGTCTTACCTTTTAACGTGCGATTCCTAGCACTTTCTCGGGCCATCAGATAGAAATCTGTAGTCGCTAAGTTTATGTTTATGTTTATATAACATTATTTATTACCATCAAATCACTCTCTAGTTTGATCATCATTCACACGTATAAGTAAATAACCTGTTTTCAGCACTTCAGCAGTAATTACCTAAGGACATTGATAATTATAGCAGATTCCCAAAGGTTGTTGCTTGAGAACAAACCGGAGGCGGAGGTCTGTTTCCTATAAGGAACACGCTTGAGGAAGTTGTTATATTTATCAATGTTCGAGGGTTATTCGGATAGAACATTTTTTGCTAACCGATACTTTTCAACATAATGGCAAAAGTATATGAATGCTTTCCTTACAAAGTTATTGTGAACAGTATATTTTGATATATTTGATTCGAAGATTTCATAGATCTTCTCGTCAGTAGTACAACCGAATCGTGACATCTCTGACATTTTGACGTTATTGAAACTTCAAAATCGAAATATGTATATCTATAGCAACATGCATGAGAGTGAAAACAGCCCACAATATGGTCTGTTTTCAGTATAATGTTATTTTGATTGGTTGTATTCAATCAGTTCAACTAATCTCATTGAATTTTCGCTCGAACAAAATATTTTCAACAACAAAATCTGCCTTTTACTACTTACAACTTATTATTTCGGTATGTTTCAGTTTTTTCTCAGAAAATGCCAACGATAAATTCTCGAATTGGCTGAAATTTGGATATGTTGTAGTTTATACCCTTCTGATCAAAAGTGTCATTGGATCGAGACCTAAAAATTAACAGTTATATAGTGTTGTGATATTATGTGTAGTGTTGTGCTGTATGTAATGTTTGATTTTATTTTATTTCATATGTTTGTGTTGTGTGACCGTTGTAAATTTGAAATTTTCATATAAAAATATGGAATGAACTTTATAGAAATGCCTTGGCCCAAAACCTTTATTTTTACCTGCTTTACCTTTCTTTCCTTATATATCTGCTTCCTTCTTCAGCTCAGCCGGTGAAACAAGACAGCCCTGTATATAGGTGAAAGAAATTGCAATATTGTAATTTTCAAAAATGATAGACAAAATATGTCAATAGAACTTTAATAATTGAATTTTTGTTCTTTATTTTTCAAAATAAAAATGTTTCAAAACTAAAATTCGTATTTCTTTTCTCTCAAAACCATGAAACGATGCCCTACTAAACAAATCTTTTTCCTATTATATTTTTTTGATATGAAACATTTAATACGGCGGTCAACACTTGCGACGCAACTTTGGGAAACACTTTCCACTTGGCTCGGCAATACCCATAATCCCCAAGCTTCCGGTAATTTAAACATTTATTAAGGGCCAATTATTTTGTGTCATTACTATAAGTACTTCATTTGATAGTGGGAAGCACTACTTTAAAAGTATTTGTATTTCAGTTTAATAGTGGCAATTAAACATTGTCTGGATCTTTTTTTTAATGGAAATTGAAGTGAGACCCAGTCCCAAATACAGGTGATTTTTTTGATTGCCGATACTAAAGTTTTAATAACAGTTATTGAAGTTTTTTCTCGGTATGGTTCAGAAATTGGTCCCCACTGCGCTTGCCCATGTACCAAAATCATCAACTGACTCAGCAGAATACCGAGTGGCCAGTTTTCCTAATGTGTTTGTTATTCCTTCACTGCATTCCTTTGTCATGTAATGCCGGTAACCGCACATGGAATAATTAATTGCCTCGGTGCATGTTCCTGTCGCTAGACAACAACATTATTGTAACTCACTGATTTATATTATAAATAAGATAGTAAAACAATGCCGTTGTTTATTGGTGTAGTACCTCTGCAGCGTTCACGACGATTAAATCTTGGAGCACGCTCCCATTTTTTAATGGCCGAGTCGACTTGCACCCTGCAGCTACCAATTCACTCTAACGGGAACAATCTTTCGGGATAGGCAAAGCGCTGGTAATGCCACCATGCTGATGAAAAAGCCTCGAGCGGACATCGGAGCTTTCTGAAATCTTTCTGAATCATGTTTTTTGGTTGATATTGATGAGCAACATCTTCGGTATTATTGATTCAGAGAAAAAGCCAATATGTAGCCGCCAGATATCATCTTATCATAAATACCTACTTTGCTGCTAAAAATCCAGAAAGCGTCTTTACATTTTTTTCTTCTTTCAATCAATCGAACACACTGAATAGCACAAAATTCCAATTGAAGTCAATTTTGGTATACGGACAGTTTTTGAAAAGTACTTTAAGAAAAAAAATTGTTCTGCACGCGAGCACATATGGAAAGCGGGGAAAATTTCCGGTTTTGATATAATGTATAGGAACAAACTTGTAGAACGTAAAAATTTCCATAAAAATAGTTATTTTTGTATCTAGTGCGCGAAATGCTACTCACCAAAGTATTTCGCGCACGAGATGCAAACAATTTTTTTTCTACAAACGTCAAAAAAAATATGTAGTATAAAATTTTGTCACCAATTGAAAAGTATTAGAAAGCCTTATTTAATTATTGTTGAACATTTAGAAATAAATGATTTCTTGGATTTTCGCTTGAGTGAGGACCATGAAGTTAGAAATAAATGATTTCTTGAATTTTTGCTCAATTGAGGACTATATAGGTTGGAATATGAAAATCCCGTATATACAGTGACCGCCAAAATGTATGTACCATATGGGAAAAAAGTTTATTATTAGAGTATTAGAAAAAAGATTCTTTGGAAAAGTTTGTGCATGTCCGATAACCTAAAAATCGATTTTGACCCATGTCACGTGATCGCTGGTATGGCGGCAAATTGAAAAAAATTACTATGAGAACGCAAAAAGTGGGGTAAAATGGCAAGATATCAAAAAATGTGATTTGAAAAAGTTGCTTAGAATTAAATTTTATACACATATACTGAGGTTGAAAAGATAATGAGAGAAAATTGAAAATAGAAATTTTTTTAAAATATTTTCCTAGCTGTATAAAAATATCAAATTATTATCATATGAATAGCTTGACCATACTGAAACATTAGTATTCCAATGATAATGACAAAACTTTCTCATTTTCTCTACACCAGTAAGCACTAAATTAAAAAAATTGGATTTTGTTAAAACCCTGGCTGTTACATTGGTTCGTATCTAACAGTTATATCAGAATTCCACGACCATTGTGATGACATGACACTCCAGAAACATGATGTTTTCCAGATTATAATCAAGTTTCGATGATAATCGTGCCAGAGCGTTTCACTTCGCATGCAATGTTGAAAACTCAAGCCTCTTTAATTTGACGCACTATTTTTAAGATTATGTGCGAAGTGAAACGTTCGTGCACGATTATCATCAAAAATTGATTATAATACAATAATAGTGGAATTGTGATATATCTATCAGATACGAACCAATGTAACAGCAAGGGTTCTGACAAAATTCAATTTTTTCAATTTAGTGCTCTCTGGTGTGGAGAAAATGAGAAAGTTTTATTATTATTATCGGAATACAAATATTTCAGTATGGTCAAGCAATTCATAAGAAAATAAATTGATATTTTTCTACAGCTAGAAAACTATTTAAAAAAAATTGCTGTTTTCAATATTCCCACATAGTTTTCTCAAACTTTGTATATGTGTATAACAACTTTTTCAAATAACTTTTTTCGATATCTTGCCATTTTATCCGACTTTTTGACTATTCATGGTAATTTTTTTCAATTTGCCGCCATACCAGCGATCACGTGACATGTGTCAAAATCGATTTTTAGGTTATCGGACATGCACAAACTTTTCCCAAGAATCTTTTTTTCAATACTCTAATAATAAACTTTTTTCCCATATGGTACATACTTTTGGCGGTCACTGTATATATAGTTTACATGCTGTGTGCAAAATAGGTATTTTGCACATTACTTCGCGCACGGTGTCATGGTTACGAGGGAAAATGAAAAAAGTGTCACTTCGCGTATTGTTGTCAATGCGCGAACCTTGTCATTTTTTAACGCCTGTAGAAAAAAGATGAGATAACACTCATTCCCAATTTATCTTGGCCCTAACTTAATCAAGTTTTTTGTACCCGTTGTTTTTAAAGTTCGTTCATATTTCATTTTACAATTATTGACGTTGAAATATCAAAGTGGTGATTTCTGGGAAAGCGTTATGGTCATTTTATTGCCAAGGCCCCGTTTATTCTGAATATTTATTTAAAAACCTCTGATAACAAAGTTTTCATTCATCATTTTATATCTTTCCCGAAAATTTCACGAACTAAAAAAAAGAGGTTACAGAAAAACTTCATTCATTTTTGTCCAACATGAATTGGGAATGAATGTTATATCTGATTTGCTCAAATATGACCTACTAAATCTTTGTGCAAACTCAGCTTGTCGAGCTAAATTGATAGGAAAACGTAAGAAATTAGTAAAATTACATTGTTCATTTACTTTTGATCGTTATTTCACCTTAGAATATCAAATACAAACACTTCTACCGCCACCCGCCAGTTATACAGTATCGGAAACTTTTCATCTGGGGTATAGACAGAAATCTACGCGAGCAACAAGGAACGCAATGCTATGATAATACCCCATAAATAAGAGAGACGCACTACTGTGCCCATCTCCTGTTACCCCACCCGACACATTGACGGACCACGTGGCAATGCGACACACCGATAACAGCGCACGTCGATATCCCTTCCTCGAGCGAGTAGTGGATAAATTGTAATGCTCTCTCAACATATAGCAAGCTATTCTTTACGTTCCCATGAAACCACCATACCCAAGATGAAAACTTTCCGATACTGTATACCCGTTCCATTCACTTTTATCACATGGTCCTACAATTACTCCATTACCTGATAAAAAATAGAAGCAGGAGTCATCTATATATTTTGAAGCCAAGTGTCATTTTGAACAATGAGGATATTTGATTCAATTTATTGTATCCAAAAATTGTCTTATATCCATGTTACCATTTGAATTTTCAGAACAATTATATTACTTTGATTGTTTTCAATACTCTCTTATATACTCAGTGTAGAAAGGATAGGATAGATTTGACTTGAGTATTGTAAAGTTTTGAATTCAATAGGAAGATTTCGTTTAAATTGATAATACCACTTCAATCACCTTAACTTTTTTTTGGTTGCTGAGCATTTATTTCAATTGATGCAATATGAGTGTTTTCAAAAACAATGCTACTACTGTATATAGTATTTTTTCTGTGTATTAGTACTTGTTTTCTGAACAAACAACGAACAACGAACAATTTCAACTAATAACACCAGGAACTGTCAATAACTGTATTTTTTAGATTTGAAAATTTATTTGAAAAAATTACAAGATTTTTTAAAACACACACGCAGAAGTATTTAGCAGCCTCAATAAGTTTACCAAATGAAAACAAATTATTTTTAAGCAAGTTGATCAAGAGTAATAATGTATGCTCTTACATAGTGTCCAAGACTGGGTAGTTTAGCTACCCTCCCCCCCCCCTTCCGAAACTTTTACTGAGTCGTCTTGATTTTTCCAATTAATTCATAACTTATCACAAATTTTCCGACCAAACACATACTGCAAAGAATTTTATTTCGTTTAAAAAGTGATTGGCTCTGTTCTATAAGCAATGGAGAATATTTTTAATCAATATCTAATAAATTTAATGATGGTGACTGTTCATTAACAGTCATAGTCAAAGTCTAGGAGAAAACCGCTGAGAATATTGTGTACACATATTCCCAAAAATCGTAAGTGATGCCTCTAATACCCAAGTAATTCCCGAGTAATACCCAGTAATTCCTGAGTACCTAATACCCCCTAAGTAATGCCAGTAATGCCAGTAATGTCCGTCAAAAAAGTAATAAAAATATAAAATGATAATAATAATAATAATGATAATGATAATAATAGGCCTTTATTCGATATAAAGATATACAACATATCGAAAAGGTGGAGACTCACTGTGAAGTGCTTTTCAGCTCTACCTAAATATAATCGATTTACATAAATTAATATTCAACATATTGATATAAAAAAAGAATATAATTAATTATTGCATGGTGACTTAATCATGTTCCATTGTGCATGTCGTGATTCATAAATGTCCTTAACTGTCTTCCTCAATTAGAAGTGTCTTCAGTTTTTCCTTGAAATTGAGTATAGAGTAATTTTTAAAACTGTTTGGTAAATTATTATAGAGAATACAAGCATTATACTGAAAACTTCTTCTGAAAATTGCCGTAGAATATTTTGGCACAACTAAAGTTTGTCGATTTCTCGTTCCTAAGTTATTTACATTTTCAAAACGCTTCAGCACATCAAATAAGTAGTGTGGCTTCTTGTGAATGAAATCTTCGTGTGTGAGAGAAAGCAAATGTAATTTGCTTACCTTATCCAGCTTAAGTTTTTTAGAATTTTTGTATATGTGGCTGATAGGATCGTATTTTTTAATTGGGTAAGACGATCGCATGCATGAATGTTGAACTCTTTGTAAACGGGAAATATTAGTTTTCGTTAGGGCTGGGCCATATATAGCACCACAGTAAGATATTTTGGATAGAATCAAAGAATGACATTTTTGTCTTCAAATGGTATGGGAAGAGACTTCTCAGAGTGAAATAGGATACTCTGCATATATTTTTTTGTATCGCATGTCTTTGTCCAACAATAAACCTAACTTTACAGTCGTTAACAGTGGGAATTGACGTACCTCGTATTTGGAATTGACTTCGTCCCTCTTTGCTTGAGGACCGAATATTATAGCTTTGGATTTTTCTGGGGTCAGCTTCAATCCGTGTGCGGTTGATATGTCATAAATTTTGTCAAGATCGTCATTTATGAAAGTGATGGACTCCATCCTTTTTTCGTAATCAAAACTGAAATAAACCTGTGTGTCATGTGCATATAAATGCATTTGACAGTAAAATCGTATCTCAATGTTATGTTTGTTGTACAATACAAGCCCTTTTCGTTTTTTTTTCATTGCACGATTCGAACTGCTCTCTAATTTTTCAAACAATTCCAATAAAATTCCTATGTGACGACTTTTTTTTGCTCTTCACCGATTATTATTGTGTATTAATTGTTCTCTAACTTCCGAACAATTCCTGTAATACTCATTAATCCAGTACGATTGGGTTTTGGGACAAGAATCGATTGTAGCACCTCCAAACTTGGTATGCTAGTATATAGTTGGTTGGTTGGTTTAAAACTATATAAATAGCTTTTTGCTGTAATGTTGAAAAGTATATGATTTATCGAAAAAATAGGGTGAAAAACAATTCAATTTTCCACAAAAATTATTCCTAGTAATTTCTTATGAAATGCGCTCGTTTACTCAGAAAACGTGATTGAACGCCGACATCAAATTTCATGTTCATCCTTATCCGCCGCTGAAAGTTCTGGCCAAATATTTGATTGGTCATAACTCTACTAAAAATGATCGGAGAAGTAAAAGGAAAAATTCATATCGTTTCTGAAGACTCCTAGCTTCTTATGCAAATATAATATGCGAATATTTGAGTACCTAAAATGTGTTTTGTCGCACTTCACGGAGATGTTTGCGGATGATCCGAAAATCATGAATAATTTAGTGAATATGGAATTATTATACTGAAGCAGCAACCCATACCCTCTTTGGACTATATGCAACAATTTTAAAGTAGTGTGACAGGTCCCACTTATACATGCCAAAAAAAACTCCTGCCTCATTTTCAACTTACCCATAAAATCGGAATTCTCTTCACTAAATGTTGAAAATAACAATATCGTGAAGTGCAAACCTCAAGCTTGAAATCACATATTTCATTTTTTATGTAGGATGTGTATGAGCGGAACTAGGGGTGAGTTGAAAGCTGAGGCAGGAATACAACCCAGTTTTTTCTTTGGCATGTATAAGTGAGACTTGTTTCACTAGTCTTAAATCGTTGCATATGGTCCAGAAAAGGTACTGATTCCTGCTTTAGTATGATTATTTCATATCAACCTAAATATCCATGACTTTCGGATCCTCCGTAAATATCGTAAAAGGATTATGAGAAGTGAGACGAAACACATTTTATGCACTCAGATACTCACATATTATATTTGCATGAGGAAGTAGAAGTCTTCAGGAGCGATATGCACTTTTTCTTTTCCTTCTACTGTGATTTTTGGCAAAGTTATAACAGATCTAATTTTCGGCCCTGCCTGAACTTACAGTGGCCGGTTAGCGCGAGCATGAAATGTGACGTCGGCGTTAAACCACGTTTTCTGAGAAAACGAGCGTATTTCATAAGGTATTACTGAATATCATTCTTGTGGAGAATTGAATTATCTCTCAACCTACTGAAATCGTGATTTGATAAATCTTATATTTTCTGAAATAACAACAAAAAAAAAAATTTTTTGAATGAAACATTTTTTAGGTTCCACACCTGATTTTTTGGTAGCCAATTTTTTTCTTAATAATACATGATGTCGAGATGTCATGTGCCGAGTTTCAGAGTGCTACAATTCATTTTTCACTTTTTGCTCGAATTTGTCTGTCGTTACTGGGTTACATGTAATGCTCAAGTAATGTCCAATAACTCCTAAGTAATGCCACTACTTCCCAACCAATACCCCAGTGATGCCCCTAATTCCTAACTAATACCCGAGTAATGCGACTAGTTCCTAACTAATACCCGAGTAATGCCCCTAATTCCCGACTAATTTCCGAGTAATGCCTCTAATTCCCGACTAATACCCAGGTAATGCCCCTAATTCCCGACTAATACCCGAGTAATGCAACTAATTCCCAACTAATACCCCAGTAATGTCCCTAATTCCCGAGTAATACCCGAGTAATGCCACTAATACCCAAAATTCCCCAGCGGTTTTCCCCTCGGTCAAACTGTTATTTCTTGTCCACTTTGTGCTGCCAGTTCTGTATACCTGAAGGTAATTGAAACAGATATGATACGATGACTAACGCCACCCCTTTATCAGATGGAGGTTTTGAAATCTGATGCTGATGCTCTTCAAACAATCTAGTAAACACACTATCTCAATTGAGATGACACCATGGTAATTTGTCACTTTTCGAGAACCATTGGACGTCCTGACTAGTTTCCGGATCCGAATTAACTAGCATCGTTATTTATCTATTCAAATTTGAATGCCACACACTGGGAATATATACGAGTGACACTTTCCTGTTATGAAGCTATCAATTATTCACTTCTTGGGTAGTAAATGTCTGTTATTTTCGGAATAAATTTTAAGGAGCCATGAATGAGTTTGTGGGCACGGTGGAAAAAATGATTTGTTCACATGGACTGCCGTTTGTATAGGTAGGATATTTTGTATTTTATAGTTGTTTATGAACGAAGGAAGGATTTGTTTGTTTGATCTATTGAGTAGATTTCCTCGTCGTTCGTCTCGTAAAAAGAGCTGAGATGAAATTTCAGAGAAACGTCAGAGAAACCGATCGATTTTTGAACACAATAGAATAAATTTCGTTATATGATATCTCTGGTTCCCAATTTATTTCCAAGCATTTTTTTCGAGGTCACAAATCATTTGAAAATCACACCAAGCCGCAGGTGAGGGATACTTTTCTTAAAATATTCGTAATCAAGAAACTATTTTCAAGAATAATTAAAGCGCACGGATTTGTATTCGGTAGACTACACTTCCAAATGTGACATGAAAAATGAAAAAAATTAGTGGCACTAGTTGTTAGATGGGCGTTTTAGACTGAGTGGGAACAATCGATTTCAACGAGTTTTGCAATAAATTTTTCGTAGATATAAAGGTACATCACTACAATACCAAATCATTGTAATGAAAGAGAAAAAGAAAGTCAAATATCCACGTCCTGCTAATTATTAATGCCTCGAAATGAAACTTCTGTAGAAACAGGGTGCGTCAAACGTAGCTGATGCTGGAACGCCAACATGTCAGCAAGAAACTCAATTAAGAAGGGTTTTTTCGTCAATAACGATAAATTGTCGTCATTTATTTCATTTCATCCAATTACTGCTGGGAATGTTGTTTTATTGTACAGGTGTTAGAGCAAGAACGAGGAAATTAATCGCAATTAGAACATAATCAACACTAATACATATATTGTTGGCGCAAAAGCAATAAATCCAACTTATATTCATAACACGAAAGATAGATGTAATATTTCTAGACAGAGTCGGCTTAGAAAATGGGTTAGGCTCTTCTGAGATATCTTGTCAAGAGGATATGTCTCTTATCAATCATAGTTATACATTTTCGGAATGGATGTTTAGATTTCAAAATTTAAGGAGAATAATTTATGAGAGTAGAATTTATGGTAGTAGAATTCCTTATGCATAAAGCTTGATGTGAAATTTCGAGAATTTTTGCCGGAGAGTATCAAATAATTCAAATAGTAAAATTGACAATGTCGACGTACCCTTCTCTCCAAACATTTCCAACGTGTGGAAAATATGAGGCAAAAATCTGACAGAAAACAACTACTTCCCTGACTAATACCGCGACGGACATTGAATTACATCTGACAGATATTTGTGCAACGTTCTTCCAAGAAGACCCAGTTCCAATTGCTTATTGTAATTATACAGCAAATTATCCTTTATTACTTGGATGGGGAAGATCACCTGCAGACGCGTTTCGTGGTTCTTGTCGCTCATCAGTGACAGGGTAGGTCGGCAACCAAACAATTGTCACTATATTCATTTGAAAGAAAATGTAGGGACACATTGACCCGTAGATAGTGATCGCAACTCTTTTCAACTCAACTCATTAATTTTTATTTTCATTTTGTCTTTTCACATATTTTTTTACTTTACTATTATGTAAGTATTATGTTATACATCTATAACTGCACTATTATTTACGTTAAATGATTATTTATCTCGAATGTTACATTTCCATTTGTACTTGCACTTGGTTTAATGGAAGAATAGCTCTGTTAAAATCCGCCAAGTAAAATGAAGACCATTTATTATTGTTATTATTATTAATTAGAGATAAGATATTCAGTACCTGAGCTACCGAGCTTTGCTCGTGTAGCAATCTAACTATACAGTCAGTAATTTGAAAAGTGAACCTAGAAGCAGCACAACTGAAAAAAATTACTATTTGTGACAACTGCCATAGTGACAGTTCTCAACTGTAACAAACTTGTTAATAATATTACAACGGCTTCAAGGATTTCATTTTTATTTTTCAACAACTCTTCTTGAGTGGATTGGTGGTCCTCAGTGTATTCTCATTATGGTGAAAGAGCATAAAAAATGGAATTTTCAATAAAATTACTGGGCAAATCTTGTCAAAATCATCAGAGCCGTTTCTGTGATACCCAAAAAATTTAGATAAATTATATACAAGAATTGCTCGTTTAAAGATGGGTTTACAAGAACACCATAAAGTGAATAAAGTAGTAGTAGGCGATAAGCGTTATTACACTTGTTTCGCAAAAAAATACAACTGAATCATATACAGTACCATAGAATTACTTATAAACTATTATATATCACATGTATATATCAAAACAACCTGCATTATCAATCAACCTGGTTAAGTGTATGATGATGAAATGCATGTTGAAGGAAGAGAGATTCCAACTGTTGATGGTCGTTCTAGGGTTATCCGAATTTTGTATATACCTACAGTGACCGCCAAAAAGTATGTACCATATGGGAAAAAAGTTTATTATTAGAGTATTAGGAAAAAGATTCTTGGGAAAAGTTTGTGCATGGCCGATAACCTAAAAATTGATTTTGACACATGTCACGTGATCGCTGGTATGGCGGCAAATTGAAAAAAATTACTATGAAAAGACAAAAAGTGGGGTAAAATGGCAAGATAAAAGAAAAGTTATTTGAAAAAGTTGCTTAGAATTAAACTTTATTCACATATACGAAGTTTGAAACGATAGTGAGTAAAAATTGAAAATAGCAATTTTTTAAAAATATTTTCCTAGCTGTATAAAAATATCATATTATTATCCTATGAATAGCTTGACCATACCGAAACATTTGTATTTCGATGATAATGACAAAACTTTCTCATTTTCTCTACACCAGTCAGCACTAAATTAAAAAAATTAGATTTTGTTAAAACCCTGGCTACATCGGTTCGTATCTAACAGTTATATCAGAATTCCACGACCATTGTGATGACATAACACTCCAGAAACATGGTGTTTTCCAGATTATAATCAAGTTTCGATGATAATCGTGCCAGAGCGTTTCACTTCGCATGCAATGTTGAAAACTCTAGCCTCTTTAATTTGACGCACATTTTTGAGATTATGTGCGAAGTGAAACGTTCGTGCACGATTATCATCAAAAATTGATTATAATCGAAAAAACACGATATTTTTGGATTTCCCTATCATCGCAATGATAGTGGAATAGTGATATAACTGTTAGATACGAACCATTGTAACAGCAAGGGTTCTGACAAAATTCAATTTTTTTTAAATTAGTGCTCTCTGGTGTGGAGAAAATGAGAAAGTTTTGTTATTATCATCGGAATACAAATAATTCAGTATGGTCAAGCTATTCATAAGGAAATAATTTGACATTTTTCTACAGCTAGAAAAATATTTAAAAAAAATTGCTATTTTCAATATTCTCACACTATTTTCTGAAACTTTTTACATAAGTATAAAATTGAATTCTAAGCAACTTTTTCAAATAAGTTTTTTCGATATCTTGCCATTTTGACCGACTTTTTGCCTAATCATAGTAATTTTTTTCAATTTGCCGCCATACCAGCGATCACGTGACATGTGTCAAAATCGATTTTTAGGTTATCGGACAAGCACAAACTTTTCCCAAGAATCTTTTCTCCAATACTCTAATAATAAACTTTTTTTCCATATGGTACATACTTTTTGGCGGTCACTGTAGAATCTTGTTACGATTTACATTCAGTTTGAAGTTTGGTGGAATGTATGAATCAATATTTCCTACTGATTTGTGTACTTATGGATCATAAGGCATGAAATCAAAATGTATTCATACACCGTTTCGTAGAAAGATCTACTGATACCATGCGGAGAAAAACAGAACATCCCGTTGGTGATATTTATTAATAAACTCTCTCAAATTTCCACGGTAGGTATACCGCAAAAAGTGTCGACCTAGTGGGCCAAGCACAAAATGTGCACTGAAATGAATTTTTATCCCAAATATACTCAAAACCATCTTATTTTTATTTTGTATTGTAGTGACATGTTGAAGTTCAGAATAGGTTTTAGGCCCATAATGAAATTGAATGTTCTAGTACCTACCATTATTGAATTCAAATCTGAAGTTTCTGAATGTCTCCCGCAGCGATTCGAACCGAATGTATCTGCCACTGTTGGTGATAATACGGAGTACCTTGTTCTGCATCATGTCCAGTTCCTCAAATTGAGAGGAGTAGAGTCAATAACAGCTTTTGATAGTAACATATATGTTATTTCGAAAGTAACTTTAAAAGTGAGCCATTCCATCAATTCAATATTTCTGTTATTTTACTATTTCCAGATTGCTTTTGTGTAGAGATATTAGAATGAGGGATAAAGCCGATTCATTATTTTTATCATTATCATAAGAATACAATACAGGAGTGCGTCCCTCTGGCACCAATTGTTGTAAAACCGGCCCAGCATATCACATCCGAGAGTTAATTGAATCGTCAAAAGTGAAATATCTCACACTACAAGCGATAACAACAAGAAATACCAGCGACACGGATCGAAATTACCCCATATTTTGGTTTATGGATCATAAATTACGGATGATCTATTACAGGGATTTTTATCTTCACGGATCATTCAATTTGTTCCCATAGAAACTTCCAGCTTTATGGGATTTTGTTAGGAGCGACACCAATTCAATCAATCACCCGACAAGTGAAATGAAAGATATTGATTAGAAGTGGTAATTAATCTTTTGTGCGTTTACAACGGATATAAATGTATGTATAGCGACTGTTTGATATCAGTATGTAGGTTCATGTCTTGTTTTTGAATACCAATTCGACATGAAACATGTAAATACACTGGGAAAAATTTAGAGTGCATACAAGTTTTGATAAAAAAACAATATAGGTTCTTTGGTGTCATATGGTGCTTTTAAGAATTCTGCATCCTATTTATGGGTTTTAATTATATTGTATAGTTTTATATATTTTTACGTTTGAGATTTAACTTCAGCATCAAGCACCGCGAATTTCTCATCAGTTCAACGTTAATTGGTGCCTGCTCAATAAACTTCTGTTTATCTTTCTATTGCATGGAAATTTCCACATTCTTCTTAATGTATTTCTGTCGATAGATGGTGGTGCATTTATTTATTTTTTATTTTTCATTATTTCCGTTTTTCCAGTGGGTCAGGGGAGAATATGAGCTGGAAATAAACTTTCTTCCCACAGCATTATGAAAGGGCCAAAACGGCATCAACGAGTTTTGATCGTTTTTTTGGCGTTGTAAGCTTCTTCTGAAAATTTGGTCTCCATCAATGGTATGCTGCTTGCTTCAATTGCTTTGGAGCAGTTTCTGCTGAATAATAGTTTATGGGATGATGTTTTCCTTGACTCATTTGGTAAAAAGCGTACGGTGAAGCGTTTTGTTTACATAAAATGCTTCATATTTATACATATTTGGCAATACTTGAACTCATAATAGCACTCATTCAGCACAAGAACCAGGGTTTTTACCCTGACACAATAGTGGAGATATTTGGCACACAGATAGTTCTTGAGGAGTACTTTGGAAAAAAAATGTTCTGCACGCGAACACCTATGGAAAGTGGGGAAAATTCGCTGAAAAACTCGGAAAATCGGATTTCCATCAATAAGTTGGAAGGGGTTGAAAATTTCGATATGATTTATGGGGACAACTTGTTGATTGTGAAAACCTCTACAAATAAGGTCTTAACGCGTTCTGGCGAAAATAGCTTCTTATGAGAGATAATCAGCTACAATTGGTATTATCAGATTTCCGTGCGAACAACTCGGAATATCATAAGATTTACCACGACGATCGACTAAAAGCTCTGTATCTTCCTAGTTTTTGGTCGAAAATTCAAACGATGTTTGGAAGGAAAATCCCTCAACTATAATCACATATATCAAGCGATTGTGCAGAAGTGATTGTAAACAAAAAATGTAATTTTACGAATTTTTCACGTTTTCCTATCGAATTAGCTCGACAAGCTGAGTTTGCTCAAAGATTCAGGAGGTCAAATTTGAACAAAATTTATCTTGGGCCTAACTGAATCAAGTTTTTCTGTAGCCGTTTTTACAATCAACGTAAAAATATAAAAGTATAGATTTCTGAAAAGGTGTACCCGTCATTTCATTACCAAGACCCTGTTCTTTTAGAATATGTATTTAAAAAAGTTTTCATTCATGATTTTTTATATTTTCCTATAATTTCCCAAAACGCCTCAAAAATTCTTGTGATGAGTCTCGCGAGTTTATTTTATCGACTACAGCGTTATGAATGTGAAAATATATAGTTGAGAATCTGCTATTTCTCGCGGTAACTTTCTATTTTTTGTTGGGAAGTCTCAGGCCAGTCTAGCAATCAGCATTTTCAGTAGACTTGTGCGGAAAAGTTAGTCCAAGAGCCGATTAGAGGTCGAACTTCACTATCTGCTTACCGGATGAAACATTCCTTTTTAGGAATTTTCATAAATAGGCTAATACGCCTAAAATGGGTTGCCTATCAAAATATGGTCATAACTATATACAGTGAGCTCCAAGAGTTTGCAACATAGGGGAGACTATTTTATTATCGATTTGTCAAAAAAATGTATTCCTCATAAAAATTGAGGCGTTGTGGAATACTCATATTCCAAATTCTCAAACGGTATACAGGGGGAAACGAAAAATAGAATTCAGATCAAGTCTAAACTAGCCTGGCTGTGATTTCAAATTTGAATATTGTTTTCAAATTCTTTCAATATTCTACAGCTTCTTTGATTGAACTTTTTTGATAACGTCAAAAATAAGGTTAGTGTCCCCTGTACACTATTTGAAAATTTGAAATTTTGAAATTTTCATAACTCTTATGCAAGTATTTTGAAATGCACCAATTTTCATCTTATAACATTTTCTGACAAATGGATAATAAACAAATTTCCATGGGGTGCAAACTTTTTGAAAATCACCTTATATAGTCATGACTACATTTTGATTCGTCCATTTATGAAACTTTATAAAAAGTACGTTTCACTGGTATGCAGATGGGTAAAGGTTGACCTCTTTTTGGATCCTGTATACTATTCGCGCTTCTCTTCTCTGTTGGTGAGCCACTATTGGGGGAGTTTCTTAATACGCTTTATTTTCAGTATTTGCTGTCTTTGTGTGTGAATTGTGTGTGTATTTTTGAAAAAAAAAGGAAAAACTAATTGATCGTATTAAAGAAAAAAATGTCAATGTAGGTTTCTTATATTTGTTTGAAGAATTTATTTATACCCACCCAAAAATTTCCCAATATCGCATCTTTTGAAGTTATGCAGATTAAGATTATTATTAATAAAAGCGTGTAGGGTCATGTAGCCCAGTGGTTGAGACTTTTACGTTCGAAACCATTGTCTGCTGGTCGACTAGGTTCGAATCCTAGCGAGTACAGATTTTTATATGATGGCCCGAGAAAGTGCTAGGAATCGCACGTTAAAAGGTAAGACCTCGTTAATCCTTGGCTCGCACAAGTTTCGACTTTTGAGGGCTGCCGTTCGTAAGGGGATGACAGCTGGTTAACGGAAAAAACAATTTCAACAATTTTAACAATTTTTAACAATATAAATGAAAATTTTAAATCACAAAAAAATATTTAGAAATAAATTGGAAAAGACAAAATTATATTTTGGAGACACGAATATAGTTACTAATGATATAAGTTCGTGTGGAAGGATTTTTTTGTATGAGCGTGAACAAAAAACTCTATACGAAAGTGTATCATTTACGACAGTTAATATTGCTAAATTATAACAACTATATCATTATTTGGAATGTTATAAGCAGTTGCCGTCGTATTATCAAATGATATTGTATTTTTCAGATATGCATAAGTAAATGTATGAACATTATATGGGCTTACCTACTATCGTTTACATATAAAATATTTCTTGTAGTAACTATAACATCATAGATATAGATTCGCAATGTGCCGTCGTGGTGAGTAGACGTTCTGTGTGTGGCTCTGACTAAATTTTACCAATTCATAGTTAAAATGCCTCCAACAAGCAATCTCACTATGAAAGAACTTAGTGCCCGAGTGGATAAGTTGAGTGAACAATTTCATAATGGTTTGAAAGAGCTGAGAGACAATCTACAACACAACGAAACCGCAAGTACATCTGATAATCATTCCAACAATGATAAACTGCTTGGCAAACTTAAAATATTCGAGGAATCTGTTAATGAATCGCTCAGTCAATTCAAAAGTGACCTTGAAACCCTAACACTCTGAGAACCGAAATGACATGTATATCCGATAAACTAACTAACATCGAAATGCAAAGAAATAATCATTACTTTTAGTACTACATGGTCTCAAAGAAGGAATGAATAATTTATTAGATGATACAGTCAATATTATAAATACCAAATTAGAGACTGATATCAACAAATCGGATATTAGTCACGTTTTTCGCTTGGGCAAAAAGTCTACGAAAATTAGACCCATTGTTGTTCACTTTGTCCGTCGATGGGTTCGAGACCTTGTTTTTTTCAACAAAAAAAAACTTAAAGGTACTTCGCTCCTTTTTACTGAAATGCTGACTGATAATAATATGAAAATCTTCAGGAAGGCCAGAACACAATTCAACAATGCGGCCTGGACTTTCAATGGACTGACCTATGTGGCTACAGGTGGCGTTAAAAAAGTGATAAAATGTGAAAATGATCTCGATGCTCTGTTGAACAATTAAAATTACTCGCATTGTATGTTAATACGTATACGATGATACTCAACTTTACACCCACTTTGACACTGAGAATTTTTTAAATGTGCAAACTCTCATAAACGATGATCTCAATCAAATCAAAAAATTATCTCATCAACACGACTTACAGCTCAACACTAATAAAACAATCTTGATGTGCTTTGGTAATCCGGAAAAAAAGAAGTTTATCCAAGATAATTTGAAAATCAGCATTGATGGTCTAACCTTGAAAACGGTTGACTCTGCTAGAAACTTGGGTGTGCATCTTGATAACGACCTAAGATTTTCAGAGCACATTAAGAAGCTGATGAAAAAAGCATATTTATCCTTGAAGTTTCTGTATTGTAATCGCCATATTCTGAGTGTGAAATTAAAGAAAATGCTATGTGACTCACTTGTGCTCAGTCATTTCAACTATTGCGACTTTATATACGGCCCATGCCTTCTATCAACTGATGTGAATAGAATACAAAAGGTTCAAAATTCATGCTGTCGCTTGATATACGGTATCAGAAAGTTCAATTCCATCTCAGAAAAGTTCAAAGAAACGAAATGGCTGAATATATGAAAAACCGGAGACTGCACCACCTCGGCAACTTTGTATTCAAACTAATACATTCACCCCACTCAACTACTTTGCAGAATAAGTTTATTCCACGTTGCAACGTACACTCCAGAAATATTAGGTTTAGGAATAAGTTTACAATGCCCCATCATCGCACTGCCATGTTTAAGAGATCGTTCACATTCAACTCAATAGTTTTTTTCAACAATCTTCCTGAGCAATTGAGAATTCTCAATATTAACAAATTCAAATATAAATACAAACAAATTCTTTTTAATGAACAATAATGAATAAATAACTTTATCACCCACGCCAATGGAGGAATTTTCCAAAGATAACCCTGACTACAATAGTGTTAATAATGATATCATGGATAGATAGGCAATATAATCAAATTGAATGTATATATGTACTCTGACTATTTGTGAATCTATGGTCCAAATTTGGTTGAGTTTCAGTAGCTATAAGCTAGACTTCGCCAAAATTATGGACCATCTTATGTCATTTGTTGATATTTTCCCCTCTCTTTTGTATTAATAAAGCCAATTTATTATTATTATTATTATTATTATCAGTTATCAGTTTAGTATGCCCACAATTGTAATTGTAATATCAGTATTTTATACTTGAAATTAGATATTTCACATGAAAAATTATATACTATTTCATCAACCTACACACAATAAGAAATATTCTATATGTATGAAAGATGGTAATCTTATAAACTTGGATTGGAACTTTTCTGATTTAATAACCTTAGTCACCTTAGAAATATTCGAAAATGTTGATAATCCCCAAGTTTCCAGTAATTTCAGGAAATCCATCATATAGTTCACGTCATAAATAACTTTTTCCTTATGCCAAATAAAATATACAGTAACAACAATTAAAATAGTTATTAAGGGTCAGTTACTTTGTGTCATTACTATAACTACTTCATTTGATAGTAATAGGAAGCACTACTTTAAAAGTATTTGAATTTTAGTTTGATAGTGGCAATCAAACACTGTCTGGGTCTTTTTTTCCTAGTGGCCATTAAAGTGAGACCCAGTCCCAAATACAGGTGCTTTTTTTGATTGCCAATACTAAAGTTCTAATAACGGTTATTGAAGTTTTTTCTTCGTTTAACTACTCTTACCATCGCTAAAGAATTTTTTTTGGGTTGATTCAACAGACGGCTGCCAGCCGACTTCAAAGCCATTTCTTTTAATCATTGCGAAACCCATACGTTCCACAAATAAATCCGAAGTTCAATTAATTACTCATTCGATCGCCAACAGAAACCACTCCGTCAGGATTAAATGGGAATAACTTTCAACATCATTCATAACAACTTTCTAGAGCTTATCGAAATTTTTCATATGCCAATCGTCGACTGGCAACTGCCCATTCTCTCTTCAGATTGCTCCTGATAGGATCATATTGTATTCGGAATCGATATGAAAAAGACCGGGAGTAAATTCTATTGAACGCTGAATGAAAGCTTATAGGATCTGGCGTCCAAAATACATTACTCGGCTAAATTAGTTTCTTTCAAGTGTAGTGGTGCACAAAAAGTTTTAATGAAGTTTTTTTTTTTCGGAGAGGTTCGTTGTAGGAATCCGAATGCTGGAGGCTGCGTTACGCGTATATCGGTTTCTATTGAATATTGGAATTAGATACAAAAGTTGCTCTGAATTGAGTTGGATGCATGTTAGGAATATGCAGAGAATAGTAACTCAAATTCTCGAGAACGAGCTAATGCATTGCTGAAAATAAGTGTATTTGAGGACTCGCATCTTGAACAAGAAAGACGATATAAACAGAAGTTTTATCAGTTGAATACACCGAGAAAAAACTTTAATAATCGTTATTAAAACTTTAGTATTGATAATCAATAAAAGCACCTGTATCTGGAACTGGGTCTCACTTGAATTGCCACTAGGAAAAAAAAGACCCATACAGTGTTTAATCGCCACCATCAAACCAAAAATTCAAATACACAAAGTAATTGGGCCTTAATAAATATCTTAATTGTTGTTATTGTCGATTTTATTTGGGATAAGGAAAAAGTTGTCTGTGTCGTGAAATATATGATGGATTTCCTGAAGTTACTGGAAGCTTGCGGGGATTATCAACATTTTTGATTATTTCTAAGGCGAGTACAAAAGTTATTGCATCAGAAGAGTTTTATTCAGACTTTATAAGCTTACCATCTTTTATTGTTATTGTATATGCATTAATAAAATAGTATATACATTTTTATGTGAAATATTTAATTTCAAGTAGGTATAAAATTCTGATATCACTACTACAATTGTAAACACACTGAATTGATAACTATTTTTTCTACGACCACATGGAAATATGACCATTTTATGCGCTTTGCCGCATTTCATTTCTACATCGCAAACTATACTGTAATGATCATTTCAGTACAGGTTATTTCATTTCCTACGACTTTCATAAACTACTAGACTGTCATTTTTATGATCATAAATAATATAAGATCGAATCAAGTTTGTTAACGTTCTAATAACTTGACATTTCACATCAGTATTTACAAAATTCGTTTAAAAAAATCAGTAATCGAAAATGAGTAGTAATAGTGAGGACGATTTGACATTGACAGCGCTAATTCCAATATAAAGATTGATGACAATCAAATTCTAATTTTCGAATAGTTGGCACGAAGTTTCTGTAGCAGTTAATTCCATAAAAATAATTTTGTCTATTTTCCACGATCATTTTATATTTGTTGACTAGTTTCGGTCATTACACCATTTTCAAAACTAACTAGATCACATACAAATCTGAATATTTATACCTACATTGCCTAACCTAGGTTATACCTTAATTAGTAGCGGTATATCAATTCTCAGAATCAATATCAATAATAAATGAACAAAAACAAATAATTTGATAATGCCGGTATTGGGAATTGGGTTATAGGTTCAGGAGAGGGCCATATATACAGGTCAAACTGGTAGAAATTTTTATGTAAGGTACCATGAACATGTCATTTCGGATAAAAAATCATTAATATATGATCATCTTCATAATTCGAAACATAAAGTAGATAGAGATAATTTAAAAATTCTCCACACATGCGAAAAAGGGAAGATGATGAATTTGTTGGAATCTATGGAAATAAACAAGTCAAAGAAAAATCCCATTTCTATTATCCTCAACGAACAACTCGATTTAAACAATAGATTTTAATTTTGTTGTCGTCAGAGAGTTGCTTATGAACTGCCATTCCTCCAAAAAAATTTCATGCCATAATTCCAATCCGTTCAAAAGTTAACAGGGGGGGGTTACTTTATGGAAACACTGTATATTTTTAATTGTGACAAGGATCAAGTTTTGTGTACTTAGTGCGGCCGTTGATTGAAGTATGGATAGTTTGATAATGGTAAATACTTCATACTTTAGACCTCGTAATTGAAAAATGTATTGCTATTATTTATATAGTGTCGTTGTACTTTTTTATTTTTCATGGAAAAGTGAATAAAGATTATTACGTGATTATAATAATTTTATTATATTTTTTGAAATAGTACGCCCTATATATCATCACATATTCAGATTCTATGTTGAATTTTGATATAATTTTATGTAAAGCTTTGGATTTGTTGAGTTGATAATTGCAATTCGACTTTTGTTAGACGTGCTTAATTTCGAGTTCCAACTCGAAATTAGCTTAGTTTCCAGTTACAACTTGAACTAAGTTCAATTAATTTCGAGTTATAATTCGATATTCAGAAAAATATATCGCTTGTCCATTCTACACCTTCGAAAAGCTGACTGTTGTGTCTGAATCCCTTTTTTTACTGAAAATGCATTTCAATTTCGAACATGCTTTCATCAAATTCGCTTAACATGACACACAATATCCATTGCTCTAAAATGACAACGCAACGTCAGAATCGAGAAGTTCACACAAATCCCAATATCGAAATGTCAAACCAATCGAAAATCGTAAAAAAATCATTTACTTGTGCTGGCACCGTGCCGATTCGCAGAAAATTCTACATTCGCAATATCCAGGCGAATGGAATGGACCAAATTAAAACATTAACTACAACTAGGACAGATTAAAAATTATGACAGGTTCGGCAGATAAATTTCAATCCATTATCCGCTACGGGATTTACGTTTATTGATTCGTTTGAAAATTACCATTTTGTCGTATCATTTCCATGTTACGATTCACTTTTGAAATGCATAACTTGCAGCACGCTGTTTTAATTATCGAAAATGTTTGCGCAGTATAATTGCACCAATTCCGAGCAAAAAAGTGCTGATGGCTTCATTTGTAAATTGAACAGGAAATTTTAATTAGATAACAATGGCGAGTTTGGATTTCCGGTACTGACAGGTGAAACTGGTGTGTATGTTAAATAAATTTGCACACATTTTTCAGTTATAGAATCGAAAATGAGAATAGAGTTTTTTGTAAATTCGTTTCAATATGGCGAATTTTTGATTACATTTTCAATGTCAAAATGACAGTAATATTTTCACACGTGTGAATTTGAGATTTCATATCGATACTGCGATAGTAAGATGCCTAAAAACCCTGGTGTACCGACTTATACCTGCAAATCTGTGGGATGAAACGAGAGACATTCGCCAACTTGATTACGAGAAAACAAATGAATCCGTGGTCTGTTTTTCGAATATCCCGAGTCACCGCCACCATCGGTTTTCTTGTTAGGGTTGATTTTCATGAACTAGAAGTTTGAAGTTTTGCCCACGATTCACGAACATGAAATTAATAAAATAACCCCCAATCAGTTCAATTTGTTACATTTCCGACATGATTTATTATTTTTTTTGCTTAAATATAATTAACTCACATTTCACACAGAGGTATTGCAGTTCATCTGTCAATCTTATGTGCAGCGCATGCTCTCGCGCTGATATCAGTGCATTTGTGCCCGAGTTTTCACTATAAACTTTTCTAAAGAAATAAATAATAATTTTGTGGATTTGAGTTTAATTCTTGGTTTAATTGCATTTGGGATTTGATATTTGTGATGAGTTAAAGTGTTATATTGTTCTTCCACTTTTAAAAAACCGTTCAACATATGACATTTAATAGTGAAAATATTTCTATTGTGCAATTTTGTTCGAAAGAAAAGTGTATTTTTTGATCAACTACACTAAAAAGATTTCCCCATTTCAAAATAAAAGGAATGCATGGAAAAGAACCAAAACTTTAACAAGCTTACTGAAGACGAAACATTGATAGATTTCAGTGGGAATGGGGAAAAATTTATATTTTTTACTTTATCGCGGACTTTCGCTACTTATGGAAGATTTAAAGAAACGGTAAGATATCATCGTCTTACCAATACAACTAGTACCCTCCTTGATTTATTAGTATGCTCTAGTAATTTGAAAATCATAGATACAGGTGTTCTTGACTGTTCTACGTTCTCTGATCACTGCCTAGTATATTGCAGCTTTGGAATAGAAAAAGTTAAATTGCAACCCAAACTATATACTTTCAGAGATTTCCGAAAATTTTCCTTGGATGCTTTTAATACTGATTTGAAAAGAATGAATTTTGAATATATTTACATGATCGATGATTTGGATAAAAAGGTAGAATACCTCTCCAACTTGATCCTACAACTGTCCAACAGTCATGCTCCTATAAAAACCATAAAAATCACTAAGAAGAGAGCGCCTTGGCTTACCCCAAACTTAAAATATATGATGGCGTTGAGAGACAGGGCATTGTGTAAATATAGACGAACTAATTCAATCCATCACTGGAACTACTACAAAGACTTGAGAAATTTGACGAACCGCACCATCAAATTGGAAAAAAAGGCATTTTTAGAATTTCAATTGAACTCTTCTGGCGGTAAAAATATCTGGAGAGAATTGAAAAATTTAGATATTTATAATAAAACTCCCCTTCGATCAATACCTGATCATTTGAGTGACGTGAATGATATTAATAAATACTTTACTGGCATCACTAGAGCAAACCAAAACCTAGGTCTTATGAATTTTTTCAGATCAAACATTAAAGAGGGAGTTGATGGTAGATTCACGTTTAAGGAAATGTCTTGTGATGAAATATACAAATCATTGCTGTCGATCAAATCACAAGCAATTGGAATAGATCATATCAGCTGTAAAATGTTGCTATACTGCTGTCCTTTGATTATCATATTTATCAAGCATATATTTGACTACATTATACATAACAACTTATTCCCTGTAACATGGAAAAAATCATTCATTATACCCTTACCAAAGATTTCTTCTCCGGAATTATTTTCAGATCTACGGCCAATTAGTATTCTTTGTTGTTTATCTAAGGTGCTCGAAAAAGATATCGACAAGCAAATACGTGAATTCTTGTATACTCATTCAATCTTACCCTCATGCCAGTCCGGATTTCGTCCAGGGCATAGTTGCACTACTGCCCTATTGAAAGTCACGGACGATATACATACAGCTACTGATAATAATTTGCTCACATGCTTGGTTCTGCTCGACTACACGAAAGCTTTCGACCTGATAAATCACTCGCTGTTACTAAGTATTTTGCACTATATCAGTTTTTCGAATTCTGCCTCTACTCTGATACAAAATTATCTATCTAGAAGATCACAAGCAGTCAACCTCAAAAACACCACCTCCGAATTCACTAGTATACAGTCAGGGGTTCCTCAGGGCTCGATTATAGGTCCGTTGCTATTTGTAATTTACACTTCGCAGTTTACTCATGCTCTACGACACGCTTCGGTACATATTTTTGCTGATGATACTCAAATTTATCATTCTTTTCCCGAAACCGATATAAGCAATGCTTGTAATAACCTTAATGATGATTTAGAATCGCTTCGAATACTATCTGATAAATATTGCCTATCTATCAATCCAACGAAATCCAAGATTCTGTTATTTGGAAGAAAGGCGTCTAAAAATAGGTGCTTGCCTAATCTTAATATTCAGCTGAATTCAATCCAATGCAAAAAAATTTAGGATTGATTATAGATGACTCGATGAAGTTTAATATGCATACCTCGCTCATTGTTAAAAGAGCTTACTATGGGCTCAAAACGATTTATGCCAATAGAGATTTGTTGACTATGAAATCAAAAACATTACTATGTGAGTCGATAGTATTATCGCACGCAAACTATGCTGATACTGTGTATGGCCCGTGCTTATTGAAAATAGACCAGATAAGGCTCCAAAGACTGCAAAATGCCTGTGTTTGTCTGATCTATGGTCTTAGAAAAAGAGACCACGTGACTGATTCCTTGATAGCTTTACGATGGCTAAACATGGCGGAAAGAAGAGCTCTACATTCATCCACTCTGTTTCATAAACTTTTGCTTACCAAATGCCCTGCCTATCTTTATAACAAAATCACCTTCCGTACGGACGTCCATAATATTAATATTCGACACAAGTCAATGCTCACACCCCCTATCCATAAAACTAGTCTTTTTCGTGGCTCTTTTAGTTATTACGTTTCTTGGCTAATGAATAGGATTCCCTGTGCTTATAGAAAATTGAATTCAACAAGCTTCAAGAAAAAATTAAAGGATGACTTGATCAATAAATGTCTATCTCTTGTAATTTGAAAAATTATTCATTTACTTGTTTTCTTGTTTATATTTATATCTACTGTTTCTATATTTGCTTTAATTATAAATCTTCTTTAAATCGATGAGCAGTATTGTTTATTTTGTTTATTTTGTATTGACTAGATTAAGCTATACATGGTTGAGTGGAAGAACAAAATCTGTTTTCGAACAGAATTTTGAACTCTGCCTTTTGACACCACCTTCATGCTTGTATTATATTTCTAATATTAATATGTATGGTTATTGTCAATAAAATCGATATTATATTATATTAAGATATAAAAACGCATCCAGAGTTGATTGAATTGATTAGAAAACAATTACACCACAACTATTGACTTTCAAATGGTTTTTAGATTTTTTTTGGAAAAAATTACACAAGTTTAGTAGTGTTATTTTTTCAATAAAACTTTGGATCTTCCACTTCGAGTATGAACTATTACTTTCGTATGGTAATGAAAAAGTTTAATAAAATTCCTTAAAATTCAATTAGCAATCACAATCACCATTTCCTTGGAATATTGACAGTGTTGACACGAGGAAGATGACGCCATCTCTGGAGTGGATTATAAAAGTAGACCACTAATTCATTTGTTTTGTCTTCAAAAAATTCTAAACAAAATCTAATCAGTCGGTACACCAGGGTTTTTAGACATCTTATGCGGTAGCTTCAGTATGACAGATAATTCAATCGTGACAACTTGTCAACTGAAAGTTAGGTCATTGGAGTGTCGTTGCTACCGTCTACTCGGCAACATAATCTGAACCATCGTTCGAGTCTCGTGTTATGCAATTCAATATAAATGTAGCTGTTGCTCTATGCTCGTATTCAGTGTAACTTATTATATTATAGGAATAAATATTCCTACGAAGTAACAAAAAGGCTTGTATATAAAGCATTGCAAAATGGTGTTTTTTGCACACGACATGTCTGGTACAAAAAACACGCTCATTTTGTAACTTGTTATATAAATAGCTATTTTCGTTATAACAATAAGTGAGAAAATCGAGAATACGTAAAACCAATGAAATGGAGAATCAATCAAAATAACATTGTTTAAGCCACGAACACAGTATAATGAAATGCGTTGACCTGTCTGATTATCCGAATGGAAATTCATCAAATGTGTTTTAATACAATTCGTCCAAGAGCTGGCGACGAAATTTTGGAAGGTCATTTAAAAAAGTTGAAATTGTGAAAATATATAATTTGCTACTGCACAGAAAATAATATTTGAAAACAAAAATAAAAAAACAAAAAATATTTTTGATATTTTATCTTTTAATTTAGTATTCATAAAAAGTAGAAAAATTCCAAGACGTTTTTGTCGGTTATAAAGTATTACCAGACCTCTTCAAAAATATATTAATTAAATTCCCAAAACATTTTCCTTTGGCAATGTGAAATTTACGTATTTATTCAGTAATTTCAATAATACCTGCAAATCGCCAAACAAATTTAGCGGTTTTAAACAATTTCAAGACGTAAATAAAGTTCACAATTAATAAGTACTACAAAATCTTCTTGTCTTACTAGCACAACATTGAATCCAAAAGAAATGATTTTTGGCAAACGGACTTCTTGGGAAATATAAAAAAAATCGGCACACGAGCACCTATAGAAAGTGGGGAAAATTCCCTGGAAAACTCGGAAAATCTGTTTTCCATCAATAACTTGAAAGGGGTTGAAAATTTTGATATAGTGTACAAAAACAAACTTGTATACTGTAAAAATTTTCATAAAAAAAGCGAAACATAATTTTTAGAATATGGCTTCCTATGAGAGATAATGAGCTTTAATTGATATTATCAGATTCCCTTGCGAACAACTCAGGATTTTATAAGATTTACCCCGACGCTCGACTAAAATCTCTGTATCTCCCTTTTTTGTGATCGAAAACTCAAAAACTGAGATGTTTTGAAGAAAAATCCTTCAACAATTATCATATATAGATGGCGAGTGTCGGTAGAAGTAGTTGTATTTGATATTTGAAGGTGATATAATGAACTTTGATAAAGAAACAATGTAATTTTGCTAATTTTTTTCATTGTTCCTATCGAATTAGTTTGACAAGCTGAGTTTGCTCAAAGATTCAGTAGGCTAATTTGAACAAATCGGACATAGTTCGAGAATTTTTGCCGGAGAGTATCAAATAAATGAAATAGTGAAATCGACAATGTAGAAGTACCCTCCCCTTCAAATACGAGGAAAATATGAGGCAAACACCTGACAGAAAACAACTACTCCCCTGGCTAATACCACAACGGATATTGAATTACGTCTAACAGATATTTTTGCAACGTTCCTCCAAGAAGACCCAGTTGCAATTGCTGATTGTAATTATACAGCAAATTATCCTTCATTTGGCTGAGGAAGACCACCAGCATACGCGTTTCGCGGTTCTTGCCGCTCGTCAGTGACAGGGTAGGTCGGACAACTTCTTAATTTCTATTTGAACTTTTTTATATATTTTTTTGCCTTTTTTATGAACTACCATATGTACATTATTATTATAGCAAAGGGGTTAATATATTTTTATTATTATTTTCATAATTGTCCGTTTTCCCAAGGTTTTGATCACATCGTCGACTTGAAAGGATGAAGTTGCTGTTACTTCGGCTTACCAATGAAAGTATCAATAATAATAATAATTATGGCATTTATTGACAAGAAATTCTTACACTGGTCTTCATGTATCTTTTATAATATTTGATTCTCACCAAAAGCCAAAGTTTGAGCTATTTGTTGGTACAAGTGTTTGGTTTTCCTTTTAACCATACTCTTCATGTATTTTCAGTTTCACACAAAAAGAAATGTTTCGCATTCTTCGGTAAATTCTTGAAGGATTTGAGCTTTGCATTGCTCTTTGTTTTGGAATAGATTCAGTGTGCCCCGAAAAAAATATACAAAAAGGATTTGTTATTGCTGATATAACAAATCGCTATTATAATAACCAATAGCGTTCTGTCACAACTGATTGACCGAGCGAAGTCATTTATACTAAAGCAATAAAATAATGTATGGGAACGGTGAGCTCTCTGTCAAGAATTAAGAATCATACCTCACAAATATTTCAGATGTTTCTCTTACCTTGTCATGTCTAATTCTTCTCTCCTGTGCCTTGGACAGCATCTCCAGCGATTCCTTCCTCCACTGGCTAGAAGTTAACTTTTCGTGAATTTTGCTTTATTCGCGAAATTTACTTTATCCTCGAAATAGCACTTATTCTGTTCAAACTTCTTATTCGAAATGCTCAAGTCTCAACTCAGTAAGGCTTACAAAAGCCTATATGTGAATTATTAAATAAATAAAACAAAGAAATCAACAACACTTATATCTATTGAACAATGGAATAATAAATAAATAATAGAAAACAAATACTTCAATTAAGGACATTTTAAGAATTATTCGACAGTGAAAATCTTAATTTTAAATAACATGATTTGAAAGTGAATAATAAATAGAAAATGATACGAGATGTAACAATAATCAAACATAAATTGAATTCAATAGAATGAAACCATGAAGAATGTAATACAAGTTGATTGAGAAAACAAACTGGTGAGAGGTGAGAAAGATCGTTCTAAAACTTGAGACTTCATAATAAAAATAATAATGGAAATTATAACGGAAATTAAGTGGTTATCCGATATTTAAATACTTAAAACAAAATGTACTTATGAGAAAGAACAGAATTTACGCGGAAAATATAACAATAACACAAATTTACGAACTACATGCTTTCTGTATGGATTGAAAGCTAAGACTAATTTTGTCTTGAAAAATAATAGAGAATTTACCAAACCAATCTTTCTACCCTCTCCATTCTAAGAAGTCTTTCTTCATGGAAGACCACCGGATGTGGCCCCTAACAAAAATATTCACACGTAAAGATTAAACTAGCTATTGAAAAGAGTCGTTAAATTTATGGTCCCTTCGTATTCAAAACTCAAAACTAAGGGAAAAAGGAACTTTCATAACATGTGTCTCGGTATAAGGAGGCTGTAATTTGATATTTTCCGATATTTTGGATATGAGTAAATTTGACCTGATCATTTTACGACTTGAGGAAATGCTAAAACTTTGTGTGTGGTATTTTTTTTTTAACTAAAAATTCTTCAATATATTTTAATCTTTACACGTTTGGTTACAATCCTCCCCCCTAAGAATAGTGACAATTTTTTTTTTATACCGAAATAAATTGTTACTCCAGATCCTCTTAACATTTTACACTTATTCTACAGTCCGTATTTATGCAGTCCGTATTCCGCGCGTAATGGGTTTCCGCACGCCCATGGTCGTCACAACAAAGTCGAAATTCTGTTCACTACCGCGCTCATCGGTATAGTCTATATGTCTATGCGGGATAGTCTATGTCCATTGGCGTTCCGACACTTCTTCTCATTCCGACACTTCTTCTCATTCCGCTCGAACCGTTCGTGAAAGGAAGGAGAATGGGTTCGCTGGTCCGGTGGATGTATTGGCTTCGGTATCCTTCTTGGTACTTCTGGCAACCTGGGTGCCCCGCAGAGCTATCAGATAAGCTCCACTCTGTCGACGTGAACCGGATGGAATTGGTTCACATGACTCGAAAACTGGATACTCCTTCCGTACTGGATACCTGTTCCCACAGATATCTCCCATGCTCCATCGGTTGCTGTGGTGGTGTAGCTGGACCTATATGGTGAGGTGGTTGTCCGTTCTCCCATCACCAAATCTGCATCTCTCGTCAAAAGGTGGTGGTAATCTTCTGAGCCCCTTGGCTGGAAATAGTCCAGGTTCACTTATGGTGGTCCTTGTTTTCTCGTCCTGGAATCTTCGGTCCTTCGTCTGGGTTATTAGATACTTGATACTTTCTCTTGTGGTTCCTTGTTCCTGGGGTCTTTGATTCTTGGTCTTGGAGAGTCTTCGGTCCTGGAATATCGGTTATTCGCCTGGTGTATTGGTTCATCGGATTGGTATCCTTGTTTGGTGGAGTCATAGATATTTGGTCCTGGATCCTTGGTTCCTCGTCATGTGGTTCCGGCTCCTTATCCCTTCGGTTGGGTATCCTTGTTCCTGGGGATCTTCGATTCTTCATGAGACCTGTAAACACAAAATTTTATTAGAATTCTGATAATTTTCGCTGGTGGCCTAGTAAGGAACTCGGAAACTGGAAGTCATATATTCCAGTTCCCGTTACCTTATTACGAATTTAGTCCTCCACTGGAGATTTTTGGTGATGACACGGTTCTGCTGTGTTGTGTCTGAAGTTCGTCCATTCCCTCGCGTATATTTCTTTGTTTTCCACCATGACTTCCGTAGAACTGCTTTTACCGCGTCACTTTTTGCTACTGCGCTCGTAGTTGTCCTCTTCTTAATCCTTTACTGTAGGTACTGCACATCACTTCGTGTAAAATTCCTAACTTTACTTGCATACTTCAATTTTGGCAAAATTTTTAATATCTTCTTTTCTTGTTATTGCTATTTTTCATTTTTTTCTCTGTACCGCTCGAGGTACTGTACTACACATTATTCCTAGTTTCATAAGCAACCGATTCCTCCTTTTTACTGCTTCATCATTTTCCTTGTTATACCGTTATAAATATCTGATCTGCTTCACATAATCTCCTGATAATCTCATGTCTATTGGTTATGGTTCGACTTTCATACAAATTGACTTGATTTGGTTTTTCTAAATGGTTGGTGGTTCGTTTATTTTGAAACTCTTTAAATTTGGCAACCTTGCATTTTTCGGTAGCGTGTGGACACCGATCGGATATCTTTCCAGGTACTCTATTTCAACACGCCCCTCTAACAATATTGAAATGGATTAAATTCATCTATCTGTCTGTCCTTTCTAGGTGATATACCTGAAGCGACTGAAATACTTATTGACTTCAGGGATTAGTAGCTAATTAATTCCAGAAATCTGAACAATAACTATCAATTTACGAGTTCAACTATCGTACCACGCACTTGTTAATTCATTCGCATACGTTCAATCGTAAATTTCTTTCATTCAATTAGGTACTGTATCTCATACATGAGTTTTTCATTCATTATTCATGCCAGATTCATTCATAAATAGTTGAACAAGTATATATATTTTCATAAAATAGGAATCTTCCAAAAAAAAAAAAAATCGTTATAAGAAAAGGTTCAGGAATCAAACAAAACATTATTAGACCTTTTAAAAATTCGCTCAGTATATCACAAATCAAGACGATGTTATGTCTCCGATTGACATTCCTAAACTGTCATTATCACCTGAAATTTCTTCGCCGATTACGTGACATCTTAATAACTTATTCTTCCATTTCTGATTGTGCGGTTTCCTTTGTTTTCCACATATCCTTCTTCATTTCCAGCGTGTGTCACCTTTTTAGTTCTTCTCCGTATTTACAATTTGATTTCCATTTATACCATCTTTCGCTACCAAGTCAATTTGTTTTTTTTTTTTTATAACAGTAAGATTCTTCCTTTGATTTGTCTAACAATTAACAATTTTCTACAATCTTTTCTTCTTCATTTCTAGTGAACGTGACTACTACAACTCATTTTTGTTTTTCTCCTCAGCCTATATTCTCAAGTTTCCGCAACTATTTTCTCCTATTCTATTGTCTTCAAACAACTTCATATTTTCTTCTCTTATTTCTCATTTTCTCGAATCTCCACAATTATTTTTCTTCAAAACCACCAAAACTTCCTCCTCTTCTACTAAGCCTATCCCAAGAAAGTAAACAATTTTCTTATCTCACAATACTCGAATTAATGCAAAATTTAAAAATACTTATGATTCTATTGGGATTCGAACCAAGTACATAGTCAGCTGACGTGACCACTTCTAGGGGGCCGGCTTCCCCTGAAACACTCAAATCACGACCATGAAACTGGTAATCAATCATCTAGAATTTGAGGTTGGGAAAGTCCCTGATGTCAAATTTGATAAAGTTTTCTAATTTTTACTTTCTTGGTGTACGACTCAGTTCGGTTCGGGATTTAGGAAAAACAGGATCCTTCGTCAAACGACACAAGATGCCAGAGGAATTTTTCCCTTCTCTATGGCATTGGTGAAACAACGAAGTGCTCAAGGGTGCACTTTTAACAGTTTCCTCGACATCTTTCATACTCAGCATTAATTGCTCTTCGACTTATCCCGTCGGCATCTATATACTACTATTTACAGTGTCGGCATAACGTTCCTCGACAACTTTCCCCAGTGTCGAACGTTCCTCGACGATAACCTCCCGTGTCGGCATAAATACTTCGGTGCCGTCGCTACCGGTATATAGGATCATAGCTCTGCTCCCTGGAGCTTATCTATGATCAGTTTCACCCGCTCCCTATCTAGCCAAAGCCTTGGTCGAATGACATGCATTTGTCCTCAATCCGTTACTAAGAAGAGAAAGCTAAATGGGTTTTCCTATCACAATATTCCGGGTCCAGTATCTCCGGCTAAATCATCGGCTGGTATCTTAATTTTTCCAAATGTCACTGTTTACTTCAATTTCATATTTCGAATAGAACTCGCTCAGTTCCTTCACGCATTTTCACTTTTCTGGAACATTCTTATGTGCAAGTTTCTTGATATAATCCGAAACGTTGCCAATATAACCTAAACCGTTAAAAAAAAACCATATATCAATAGGATGAAGACAAATTGCGTTTCATAATCATATCATATACATATTCAATAAAAAAATTTGGATAATTACCATTTATCAATGAAACGAACGAAACGGAAATATTAAATTACTCTGAAAGAGTAATCTGAAATGTAATAGTGTAATGGTACTAATATCATTGAAATGTATTATGCAAATCCAAAAAAATTCTACCTGTAATACCTGACATCAAATTTTACCTGATCCCCTCTTCTTAATATATATACTTATATATATATATATATACACACATATATACACACATATATATGTGGGGATGCAGGAATTTTCCTCAATTAATCTGCATATTTCGTTCATTCCCATTGCTATTTGTCCATATTTCCTAGCAAATGCTAATGTTTTTCGGCTGGATGACCCCGAAAAAGTATATTTTACTATATAATTTTCAAATCTTTATTTTTATTGCGTGTTTTCTAATAAGATTATTTGTTTCTGATGAGTCAATTTTTCGTACAGTTTGATTAATATTTTTCAGAAAACGGTTACTTTACATTTTATTGGAAAATCGGTTACTTTTATTTTTCCGCGGGAAATACAATGATTCATTTCTATCAAAATTCTCTTTGGAATGGTCACTATACATATTAATTCATATACATGTGCGAACACATACTGTAGTTTTCGATTCCAACTTCAACTTTCATGATAAATTAATTTAGTTCATTATCGAAATAGTCAGGTTCAAAAGACAAAACAAGATACCACATATATCTTAAAAAAAATGTTCTCGATATTCAATTCTTTTGTCCATATAGGAAATTAGTCCTCTGTATTTACCCAGATAACCTCTTGAGTAGGTAAGGTTATTAACAAAGAAAAAAAAAAATGTGATTTTCATCTCGGATACACTCATTCAAATTGGACTTTCGCCCTTATCTTAACCCTTAACAGGCTATAAACCTATTGGTATTCACATTTAAAATTATGGACCCTTTTCTAGTTGGTACCAGAACGAATTTGAACAGAACAAAAAGAAAAGTAGTGCTCGAATTGCACCATCTTAAAATTTCAATTTATCTACAATACTTCAAACGAATATGCCCTTTTTTAATGAAATTATTTGTTACATTGACTTCAAATTATTGTTGAGTAATATTCTGCGGTTTCTCGAAAAACTTCAGGGTTTGTTAATAAGGTATCATAAAGATTACCATAAATACCTATTGTGATTTGATTTTCTGAAAACCATAAAGGTTCAAAAAATTTTCCTTTGCTGTTATAGAATAAATATTTGTTGATCAATTGAATTTTGTAATTCACTAATATATATTTAAAAAATACGAAAATTTAATTTTTCTTGTTGCTTTTCGAATTAGATTTCAATATTCTTAATAGGATTCGACATATACGTATCCATGAATATGAGTATCCGTGAAATATTGTTTAATTTTAATAAAAATATACTATAACTCAGCAGTTCAGCTATGATTTTGATTTATTTTAAGGTAAAGACACTGAATTCGACCCAAAATTTCTAATTAACATCGGTCGGGGACCGTTATATCGATAGGTAGTCGAACAGGTTGACTATATAGGCATAGTCATATTTACTTTCATTTATATATTAAATTGTTTAATTGATTTAATGGCAGGTATAGCATCAATTGATTTATTTCGTTTCTGATGGTTCTAAAAATTATGAAATGTTGCTTGCTAATCATTGTAATTCTTTAGATTTTCTCTACATTAAAATGCTATTGAATTCTATATTCAGGTGGTACAAATCTTGTCTCACCCGTAAAAGTATTTGATGTTGAACTATTCAAACCCAAAATGAAACCCATCACTCTTAGATCACTTCAAACTAGCGATTTATCATATCATAATATTTTCGTTTATGGAAGAATATAGTTACTTTGATGAGAGAATATTAACAATAATATAATAACTTCGGTGTCGAAAATACACTTGAAAACGACAAAATATCAATATGAAAGGGAAATATTTACTAATATAGATCATTTAATGAAAACAAACAAAATTGTCGTGTCTGAAATCTGGGAATTAAAATAAACAACGATATTTTTTTTTAAAATGTCAACTAACTACACTGAAACTAGATATTTACACGTTAAATTATAAATTTCCTAATAAATATCTAATAAAAATAGGAAAAACGAATTTTCTAATTATTAAAATTAACATTATAAATAGACCTAAAACCATCTGAAATGTCGGAAAAATCTACATAATTTCCATTTTTCTGTTCTTTGTTCATAAATATCCACAATTGACGCCATTTTCCATACGTTCACAAACACTTTCGAAATATCATGTATTCCATTTATAAATAAGTTCCGTTTTAGTGACAAAAAATTCTGAAAACTACAGCAACCATTCGTGAAATATTCAATTTCATTTTTATTTCTGAAACATATTGCATTTTCCTTAACCGTCTGATTCTGAGGGAAATATAAACACAAGACATTGTTCGTTTCGAAGGATATCAGTAACTGTTAATTGAATTAAAAAGTCTGTTTTGTCGGATAACGATTCGTTTAAAATATATCCCAAACCAAATAGTGGATAAATAGTGTCATCTCGACAACTTATTATTTAATATTGGACTATGTCTATAAAATGAAATATATAATTATATCTGACAAATGTCTTTTACGAAACAAAACTTTTTACGATCTTAAAATGTTAAGATAGAATATAAATAATGAAAGAGTAGTAATGACAAATCATTACAAAGTTAATAACTCATAATTCCAACCCAAATATGACACAAAAACTCTTTAAAAGAAATAATCCCCAAACTTCAACAATAAATGATCCAAACCTTCACTGGCTCATAAATGAGAATTCACATGCTCATAGAGTAGTGAAAGAAATACGATTTGGAAGGAAATAAAAAGCAAACAAAATTTTCCTTGAGCGGTCGGTCGAAAAATGCAATATTTTGTTACCTAGAAATAGGCCGGTAACTACCTCTTTAAATATTGTATTCCCTTTTTTTTTTTAATTACCTATCCATTATAAGGATTTATATTTGAAATAGTTTGGACAAATTTGATAATTTTAACTACATATTGATTACGTCTATTCATTTTTACGTATTACATTGTGGTTTCATCGAAGTAATCACTAATATTAACTTTTTTAACTGAATTTTCGTACCAAATTTGTCAAAAATATTACTTTTAACGGCAATAGCCGGAGTCTTAGTTTCAATCGTACGAACTGTGCATTTTAATAAACAATTAGCAATGCTTTCTTCATTTCTGTGTGCTGTAACTCGCTGAAAGAAAGGTTATTTTTTCTGGTGGAGGTATAATTCTTTGGGTTTTCTTGTACTGTGAGCCTTTTATCCTTGAATTATCTGATTAAAATCATAGAATATACCTATAGTGATTGGTTTCTCTGGTTGAATTACCTTTCATTCTAATATGACTTAATAAATAATATAGGTAGATTATTCTGTCAAAATAATAAAAGTTGTGTCTGTTTTTGTTAATAAAATCACACAACACTTTTATGTACTTATTTAGCTGTATTTCATAGTAAATTTTATCTATTTTACTGAACTTTTCCGGGAAAAATGTTCCTGTGAGTTGAACTCATTCAACATGAAAGTTAAAATGCCAATCAAATGCATAAGTTATTCCAAAAATAACAATAAAATTGTAGAGTACACAAGTGAATAATATTTTTTTTTTTCAAAAGTAACTTCTTCACACTTTCGATATAATTTATTTGAGAATTAATCAGAATTTAAGAAATCTTTAATTTCTAGACAAACCCCACACCTGACACCATTATAACAAATCGCTATTATAATAACCAATAGCGTTCTGTCACAACTGATTGACCGAGCGAAGTCATTTATACTAAAGCAATAAAATAATGTATGGGAACGGTGAGCTCTCTGTCAAGAATTAAGAATCATACCTCACAAATATTTCAGATGTTTCTCTTACCTTGTCATGTCTAATTCTTCTCTCCTGTGCCTTGGACAGCATCTCCAGCGATTCCTTCCTCCACTGGCTAGAAGTTAACTTTTCGCGAATTTTGCTTTATTCGCGAAATTTACTTTATCCTCGAAATAGCACTTATTCTGTTCAAACTTCTTATTCGAAATGCTCAAGTCTCAACTCAGTAAGGCTTACAAAAGCCTATATGTGAATTATTAAATAAATAAAACAAAGAAATCAACAACACTTATATCTATTGAACAATGGAATAATAAATAAATAATAGAAAACAAATACTTCAATTAAGGACATTTTAAGAATTATTCGACAGTGAAAATCTTAATTTTAAATAACATGATTTGAAAGTGAATAATAAATAGAAAATGATACGAGATGTAACAATAATCAAACATAAATTGAATTCAATAGAATGAAACCATGAAGAATGTAATACAAGTTGATTGAGAAAACAAACTGGTGAGAGGTGAGAAAGATCGTTCTAAAACTTGAGACTTCATAATAAAAATAATAATGGAAATTATAACGGAAATTAAGTGGTTATCCGATATTTAAATACTTAAAACAAAATGTACTTATGAGAAAGAACAGAATTTACGCGGAAAATATAACAATAACACAAATTTACGAACTACATGCTTTCTGTATGGATTGAAAGCTAAGACTAATTTTGTCTTGAAAAATAATAGAGAATTTACCAAACCAATCTTTCTACCCTCTCCATTCTAAGAAGTCTTTCTTCATGGAAGACCACCGGATGTGGCCCCTAACAAAAATATTCACACGTAAAGATTAAACTAGCTATTGAAAAGAGTCGTTAAATTTATGGTCCCTTCGTATTCAAAACTCAAAACTAAGGGAAAAAGGAACTTTCATAACATGTGTCTCGGTATAAGGAGGCTGTAATTTGATATTTTCCGATATTTTGGATATGAGTAAATTTGACCTGATCATTTTACGACTTGAGGAAATGCTAAAACTTTGTGTGTGGTATTTTTTTTTTAACTAAAAATTCTTCAATATATTTTAATCTTTACACGTTTGGTTACACTGAAACTAACAAATGAAGTAAAAAAGCTTGCAAAATATCAAATAGAAACACGCTTTTTTGAGGTATCAAGCTGGATATCAACGCCAATTTCTTATTATCATAAAGATATCACGCCAATTTCCTATTTTCATAATAATGAGCTCTCGAATAAAATTATTAACGGAAATAATTGCTAACTTCATGCTAATAATACGTATCCTACCTGATTTCTTCAAATCATCGTAGATGGAAAAATATTCATAGTTATAATCCATTATATTATGAAAGCGTTACTTTTCTATACTTGAATTCTGAATCATCGAATTGTCTAGTTTGAAATTGCAAAAGAGTTTATAGTGGAAATATACTCTTGGTTCCCAAATAATGAAAAAATCAGCACATTCGGAAACCTCGAATTCAACTCACTCTACTATATCCTTTTTATGATTGTAAATAAGCAGGATAACCTTTTCCGTAGGAACTTATTCGAATGCAACTAAACTCCTTTTCTCGTGTCATCGAAACCAGGAAACATAAATCTTCTATTGAGAGATTTCTATCAATTGCGTAAGCTTAATGCAATTTATCAGATTTCCTTTCCGTATCAACAGACCCAATCTCTTTTCCTTTTTCCGGCCAATACGGATCTTATTGTATCAAAAAACGTCCAACGGGCATTATGTCTCTCAGTGATGATCCCGTTACGCGAATAAATCGAAAACAACATGAGGAAATAACTTTGCTGACAAAAAATAATTGGTTTGCGATATTTTTTTCTTTCAATCAATGAATGCTTGAACAATAAAATATTGAGGATCAAGAGCGATAAGCGCATTTTACCGATCGAACACAGTTATTTTCGGAGATCGGTAGTAGACCGTCAGATAGTGAGAGATTTCAATAGCACACGGGAAAAACGATTAAGGTCCAAAAACGATAAATTTTTAGGAGAGCGATTTTTAATTAAAATTCGAGTTATTAGCAAGCCGGTTATGAATTTTCAGCAAGTAAGAAAAATGGTCCCCCCTAATATGTCATCTTATTTATACAGTGACCGCCAAAAAGTATGTACCATATGGGAAAAAAGTTTATTATTAGAGTATTGGAAAAAAGATTCTTGGGTAAAGTTTGTGCATGTCCGATAACCTAAAAATCGATTTTGACACATGTCACGTGATCGCTGGTATGGCGGCATATTGAAAAAAATTACTATGAGTAGGCAAAAATTCGAGTAAAATGGCAAGATATCGAAAAAAAATATTTGAAAAAGTTGCTTAGAATTCAATTTTATACATATGTACAAAGTTTGAGAAAATAATGTGAGAATATTGAAAATAGCAATTTTTTTTTAATATTTTTATAACTGTAGAAAAATATCAAATTATTTTCTTATAAATAGCTTGACCATTCTGAAATATTTGTATTTCAATGATAATAACAAAACATTATCATTATCTCCACACCAGAGAGCACTAAATTTAAAAAAAAATTAAGTCAGAACCCTTGCTGTTACATTAGTTCGTATCTAACAGTTATATCAGAATACCACTATTATTGCGATGATAGATAATTCCAATAATATCGTGTTTTCTCAATTATAATCAATTTTTGGTGATAATCATACACGAACGTTTCACTTCGCACATAATCTTAAAAATAGTGCGTCAAATGAAAGAGGCTAGAGTTTTCAACATTGCATGCGAAGTGAAACGCTCTGCCACGATTATCATCGAAACTTGATTATTATTTGGAAAACACGATGTTTCTGGAATGTCATGACATCACAGTGGTCTTGGAATTCTGATATAACTGTTAGATACATTAAGATATTTGTTATGACGTATTAAGGTACTAAACGTGAAAGTGATGATACAATTAATACATTTTAATTTTTTTTTTTTAAACACCACTTACCTTGATTTATGAATAAATAATCGTGAATTTAACCTCTAAATCTCACGTGGATTTAATAACAACTGAATTAGAACTGACCCAGCCCGTTGTGTTTCTGATGACTGATAAGCGGACCCTCATCACTTGAGGTTATATTGAAGAATTGTTGCACGATGAGTCTTGGTGGAGCTCAGGTACTGTTCTCGCTTGCTATGAGAAGGTACGCAGATTAGAATCGCAGCGCCGTCACCGGCCTCGTGCATGGCACACTCGCTAAAAGGTAAGGGCTGCATTTTCCCTAGCTCGCACAAATCTCTTGAGGACTTCTGAGGGTTGCTCGTACCGGGCAGCTGGTTGATGGAAATAACAATTCAAACAACAAAAATGTTTTCAACTATGCCACTATGCATGAATACTTATACATAAAATACATTAAACAAAGAAAACTATCAAAGTGCTGCTGTAAAGAATAAGAAAATGAAAAGCCTAATATTTCCCCAAGAGACTCATTGGCCGAGTGCACCAGATGGAAGCACCAGCCAAAAAAAAACGAGAGAGAGAGAGGGAGATCAATTTGTTTTTAGTTAATTCCCATCAGGTCGCAAGATAATATTCATTTGCTTCATTTTCATCTCTAGAGTGAAATACAATTACTTTCATGTAGGGTATTCGGTTGAAAAATGATCATTTTCATATACATGAGTAGAAAAATGAGACTGAACTAAATTGGATAGCGACAGTTCTGAAATACTCCACCAGAACTAACAGAACAAGTTAGTTCATTGAATTTACTACCTTCGCCTTACCAATTTATTTATTTTCATTTTTGACAGAAAGTTTGTTGTAATAAATTAAGTGGGTAATACGTGAGACATTAGCACTTTTCTGCACTTGTTTCACAAAATATTCTATTATTTGTATCTCTTAGCCCAATTGGATTTCATTTCCATTTCATTCGTTCAAACAAAACTTGATTATTCTTTTGATACTACTTCTTGCAGATGCACCACTAATATCAGCAAGGTATTTTTTAAAGAATTATACCTGTGCAGAAAAAAAAATTCAGGGGTGAGTGATGAAATTGAGTTATTACAAATATTCAAATGGCAGATTCCCCTTAAGAATGGTCTTGTATTCTCACTCGCCCCAAACAGTCAGGTTAGGTACACCATTTGGATTTGAGGTGATCCATTTTTTTCGACCACACTATATATTACACACTGTCAGTTTGTGATACCGAGTTTTACTAAAAGTAATGAAGAAGCAACATGAACAGGTACCAGAGTGCTCACAATTTGTATAAAACATTAAACTAAAAAACGCTAAACAACCTATCTACCCAGCTGTACCCTTTACCTTGCTTCGATTGTCGTACCGGGCGATATCATAATATGGGATCATATCGAAATTACATAGAAATTGGAAACATTTACTGAAAACGTTAAATAAACGTGAAGAATATACGGGTTTTTAGACATCTTTATAAAATCTATATTATACGTATGACGTGATCGTATGATAAACGAATAAGTTACTTATGATGTAGAATCAGGTTGATAACATGATATGAATTATTGATATGACCAATTGCGTTGTCTCTATGTATAATATGAATAAATCATTTACGGTGAAAAATCATTTTAATTTTGAATAGTAAACATTAAAAAATATTAAATTGACCTTTGAAATCGTTGTGGAGATGAAGGTCACCAGAGCTTTTTTCAGCATTTTTGTGTGCTAAATATCTGATCCATATTTCTTCAATTTTCAGGACAATACCGATCACCCCGCATCACCGAACATCCCTCGGACATAATCGTAGCCAAGAACGAACCCGTGACGCTCAACTGCAAGGCGGAGGGACGTCCCGAGCCCGCCATAGAGTGGTACAAAGACGGCGATCTGGTTCGGACGTCTCCCACAGACAATAAGTCCCACCGGGTGCTCTTGCCCGCGGGATCTCTCTTCTTTCTGAGGACGATGAACAGCAAAAAAGAGCAGGACGCCGGGGTGTACTGGTGCGTGGCCAAGAACGTGGCCGGGACGGCTACAAGCAGAAATGCGACGCTGCAAGTTGCTGGTGAGTTGATGAAATTTGTGTTTGAATTTTTCAACACGTTGTTAACCTTAAAATATTTATTTCAGCTTTTCTCTTTTGTACGAAACTGATGATGAACATATATTTGTTCGAAACATGTCTTTTTAAGATAGGATTTCTATCCTGTTTTATTGATAAATTTCGTATTTTGTGTTCTTTTCCAAAAAAAATTGGTCTTCCACTTCAAGGATGGACTATTACCTTATCAAATTTGTCAGAGGTGATTATTTGTGTTCGTGATGGAATGTATCATTGATTCTTAACGGACGAAAAAGTTCCAAAAGCAAATAAAATTCATAGTTCCAAGTATCCCAGTCAAAACAGAATGGTGTCAGAGATGGTAGTGGGCTGGCTACACATTCATGTTTCATATCTCGCCAGTGAATCGCAATGTGACTTCCATTATCATCGCATAAACGTCTATTCGGTACCCCATTGGTCAGCAAAATGTGATGCAGAATGTGACTCGAAATTAGCCCAACGTGACATTCCATTTATTCATCGGATTCGAATGCACATTAACACCCTTTCGATGTAATAATGTGAAATTGAATGGAAATGGTACTTATTTAAAAATGCGCTTCTATTTCTGATTCTCCTAGAAGTCGATGATGCTTTCACATGGATAAATGATTTTGAAGGTTATGATTTCACTCGCATGTAGTCACTAGACTCACTTCCTGAGAGTATTTTGAATTCTTCTCGAAGCGAATTCAATGCTAGAACAATAAGTAATCAGCAACTTGAATGAATATGAAATATAGGAATATTCATGAATGAAAAAAAGCTCACAATGTTTCAACATAAACATAAATCTACCTCATTACTTTTTAATAAATTACGGTTTATATGGAATGGAATGCTAGAAAACAAATGCGTGAGTTGGTTTCGTAGTATATACTTTTTACAAAAAAAAATTATCAAACTGTTTAAATCATCCGAAAAACAATATATAGAAATGTGGCATGAACTTTTATTCCAATCCTCTGGACAGCATTCTCTGCCCGGCGAAATCAGTACATATATTCTGAAAATGCCAAATTCACCGTTTTAGCCGTTCCGGTCCTTGAAGAGATACAGTTCTTGGAAGAAATAATCATTGGGCAATGTTAACAACACACCGATTTAACTATTGAAATAAAAAGAATCAAACAGGACAATGCACACTAGCAGAAATATCTATAAAGAATGGCGTCAACCAAATACAAATTCTACTTGACTCTCAACTCTGGCCATTTTGCTAAGATCGGTTATATTTTTTCCTTGTTCAGTTTTTATGTGAATTTCCGATGAATAATTTTTTTTTCTGGCAGGGTATACTGAAAATCAATTCTGTTGTTTTCTTTTGATTTATGGCAGTGGTAATAGCCCTTTCAATATGTCCAATTTGTATATGTAGAATTCAATCTTCTCAGTTTGCAAATCGGCTTTTTGAATAATAATGTCATTATTATATGTTCGAAATTTCTAAAAGATGATGATGATGATGACACAACTCGACAATTTTTATTTGGAAGATGATCGTCGAATCTGATTATATTATACCGGGTGTCCACGGAAAATGGCTCAGCCCTATTACTTTTTTTTTAGGAACTGAAATGGAATTTGGAGACATGAAACTGCGTTTTTTTGACAATTAGTGACTCAGCTTCATGCTATTTCCGGTTTCACTGGAAATGATAGATATAAACTTTCGATTTTTAAATGAGACACCTGCTATGTTTTCACTTCTTTGGTTTCCTTATAACAAACATTCTGAATACAACCATGTGTCCCTTGTTACATTTCGTAACAAAACGTTTTCTTATTTTGAAATTTCTTCTTTAGAGGGCTATAAGATATCTTCAAATTATTAATTACAGTACTGAAGTTTTGGGAAAAATACAACTTTACGGGATTCGGTCAAACTTCTTCATGCTGTGGAAATGACCGATACAACTGGTATAACAAAACCATCAATCCAAAGACTAATACTACATATAAATAATATTATTACCATGATTTTCAATCACTAATCAATAGCTTTCTTATTTACTCTTTCCTACGAGCATGCGGAAAAGTAACTTTTTCGCACGATTATTCGTTTTGAAAGTTGTACTTTTCCGTACAAATCGAAATCGCGCGAAAAAGTTACTTTTCCGCAATAGTGCTGAAAAGTTACTTTTCTGCACGATTCTTTTATTGTTGATAATGAGTATATTTAGGACTAACTAAATGATCTATGTAACTATTTTGTCTTATGTGTCATTTTACAGCATTATTATAAAATCTTGTTTATTTAAAACCTTTTTTTCCATAAATAAGATGAACAAAAACACTCGTAGGAAAACATTGTACCTAACGGAAAATGTCTTTTCCACCCTTGACGGCTTGCTGACGCGTGCGGAAAAGTCTTACTTTCCGCACTTGTTAGGTATCAGTTAAGTGTAGGTCACAGGTTACTCAATGCGTTTAAATCATATTTCATTCTCAATAGATGTTTAATTTTTGGGGAGATCCTAAATAAAGTTTTCGAATATGGTTCAAAGTGAAAAGCTTCATACTGCTTCTACACCAACGCATTACTTCCTCATTTTTTCTCTGAAAAACCGTGAAACAATCTTGTTTTATCTAAACTTCAAGTATTCAGTAGAAAAAAATTATCTGAAGGAAGTTCAAAGATTTCTTCTGGAATAATTATTTCATTAGAAGAAACGTGCATATTGATAAAATTATGTTTTTTTTTTTGGAAAAATTACGACTCTAGAGGTCAGCAGACGTTGAAGCCAAATGGATGTTTCAACGATATTTTATGGCCAAATCAACTAGCAATCCAGGTATGGTCTGAATGGTGTCAGTTGAGACAGGTTGGAATAGAATAGAATAGAAGAAACTAGATTTATTTGACCAAGTTACAATTATGTTTTTGGTCAGTAGTACTGGTAATCGACATTAAAAGAGTTTGGGTAACATAGTCATAGGTAGGTAAAAAAAATAACAGAAGCGACAAAACATACAAAAACATACAAAATGCTTTTAAAAAAAAACAGAGTCACAGAGGCGTACTCAAATATTCGCCAATGGAATAAAAACAGTGATTGAGAATGTGTCGTTTCAGTTTCGATTTAAGAAAGTTCCGAGTCAAAATTTTGAACTCATCAGGCAAAAAATTATAGTCTGACATCCAGTGAATTCATTTGAGTTTTATGGAGTCTGAAACGGAGCGGTCTAAAATATAAATATATATATATATATATATATATATATATGTATTTATATATACAGTGTGTCTCACTTTTCATGGAAGCACCCCCGTAACTTCCGTAATTATCGAGGTAGAATGATGAAACTCGCAGGACTGGAGGAAATGATAAAAATGCACCTACCGGTTGAATGACAATGGCCTAAGTGATATACACTGCCCGCCAGTCGCGATGGAACACCCCAGTTTTACGGTAAATCGTATTAGGGGGCAAAACAGAAGCAAAATTCCATCAGATTCGTGATCAGGACCCCCAACTTATTGCAGATACACCTTTTTCCTGAAAAAAATTCAGTCCTGAAAAATCTGAATTTGTCTCACTTTTCATGGAAGCACCCCCGTAACTTCCGTAATTATCGAGGTAGAATGATGAAACACACAGGACTGAAGGAAATGATAAAAATGCACCTATCGGTTGAATGACAATGGCCTAAGTGATATACACTGCCCGCCAGTCGCGATGGAACACTTCAGTTTTACGGTAAATCATATTAGGGGGCAAAACAGAAGCAATAAAATTCCATCATATTCGTGATCAGGACCCCAACTTATTACAGGTACACCAAATTCCCGATAATTCCGAGTTTGTTCCATTTTTCATGGAAAATTAAAAATCATCATCCCTTTGCTTCGTACATGTAAGTAAAAAATTGCACGTTCTCTTTTTGATAATTTTCAAGCGTAATTATATTTGGCAGTTTGCTGTATGGCTCACCCTTTATAAGAGTAATAAGTATTAACTTAAAATATTGAATTATTGAGTGTTAGAAAAACGTATTGTGAATTATTCATGAATCACCCTGTGGCAGCAAATATTTCAAGCTGTAACTGTCAATGTACATCTGACCAAAACTCATATTGAACTAACATACTCGATAAAAGTCAATGCAGTTTTTCATTGGCCATTGTCATTCAACCGGTAGGTGCATTTTCATCATTTCCTCCAGTCCTGAGAGTTTCATTATTCTCCCTCGATATTTACGGAAGTTACGGGGGTGCTTCCATGAAAAGTGAGACAAATTCAGATTTTTCAGGACTAACTTTTTTTCAGGAAAAAGGTGTATCTGTAATAAGTTGGGGGTCCTGATCACGAATCTGATGGAATTTTGCTTCTGTTTTGCCCCCTAATATGATTTACCGTAAAACTGGAGTGTTCCACCGCGACTGGCGGGCAGTATATATCACTTAGGCCATTGTCATTCAACCGGTAAATGCATTTTCATCATTTCCCCCAGTCCTGGGAGTTTCATTATTCTCCCTCGATAATTACGGAAGTTACGGGGGTGCTTCCATGAAAAGTGAGACACACTGTATATATATATATATATATATATCGTATAAATGGGATGTACCGCGAGTTTGGTTTTTATGTACCTCTAACACCGTATCATAAATAAATAATGATGGAACAGGCGTAGATAGATCTTTGAAAATTTGTTGAAATGTTGGTCCTGTAACCAGTATCACCAATAATTATATCAGCTTTCTTCTGCATTTTGAAAACCCTAATATCGTGACAAGAATTCCCCCATAAGATGATAATGATATAATTTATGTGAGTATGGAAAAATGAAAAATTACATATTTGAGCTGTGTTGTCTCTATAACAACCCCAAGAAGTTTGACACTATTACCATCACCTGCGTTCTTGGTTCTTGATTGTTGGCACTGAACCAGTTATGAGCAGTTTCGAGAGAATACGTCATACGTAACGATACTTCGAGGATTCATATTTATTCCAGAAATGGAAAAGTATCATAAAACTAAATAGCTACAGAAACAGAAAATTTTCAGTCCAATGAGGACCAATGGCATCTCAACTGACTTCATATAGAGTTTACTGCAATATATCGATTCCAAACCCAACATAAGATATCTCCTTGCGTGACTGACTGAATTCAAATTGAGGGAAAAATTGTTATTTTCAATCTTTTCGACTCCTCCATATCCATCATTATAACAGTTGCACAATGGCCGATAAACATGGATTGTGCGGGCAAACTCCTCGATCAAGCTCTGAGAGATAGTGATAAATGCGAGGTATTTCATCGATTACTCCCTATCAATGGAAGGCATCGGCCATACCTTCGCGCACTCGAGTACCACTTCGACATCGTTAAATCATCTCTTACACCAGTCCGGTGTCCGCTAATGCGTGTTCGTACCACATACAGTGTGAACTCTGGATTCCTGTACGAGCTGTCTGCGAGAATAATAGGATTCTTGACAAGTGATTGCGTTTGGTGAAAAATTGACAAATCTTTTTATCGTGTGTGAATTTGGACAGGTAATACAGGAATATTTATCAGAGATTCTACTTCTTCTACTTGCACTTGCAGGGATATTGTAACATTTATTAATTATTTCTGTACTTAGAGTTATTTCGCTTCAGAATTCTAGAGTATTTTGCTTGCGAACATCATGTTTGATCGCGTGGATATTTCATATATATTCACCACAAGCTTTTATATAGTTTAACCTTTTTATACCGGTGTCTGTAATAAAATCTTGCGAGTGAATTTTGAACACTTGTAGATCCGTTTACCTTAAAATTTGGCAGGTGTTCATAGGGCATAAAAACTCACAGGAGAAAGGCCTTGTACTAACTATGCTTCATCAAAAATCCATAGATTGATGCGTACTAACTAAAAAGTACACAAAAATGAGGGGAAAAAATCAAACTCGCTAAAAATTAAATAGTTATTTATGATACAAGTGTTAAAAGTGGCAATTTATTTTGTGAGTGGGGAATATTGCGAAACGAGCGTTAGCGAGTGCAGCAGCCCCACGAGCAAAATAAAATTACTTCTAATAAATGTATCATACAATTTTTTTTGTACAACAGTAACTGCTAGTAAGAAAAAAACAAAGGCTGACTGGCAGATGCTCCAAATACAGAGTGGTCCAACGAAAAGTATGCACCTAGCTTTTCTCCTTTTTTTGGAATTCATAGCAAATATACTCGGACACGTGAAGGGTGCCTTTGAGGGGAACACATTTTAGATATATTTTGCAACTTGTGTCTTGAACCCCCTAGCGAGGGGGTGTTACAACCCTAAAATTTTAAATGGAACGTGGGGTCGAGTGATATATCATTTGAACGGGCATAAAATTATTTTTCCAATGATACCCTATTTGTTGAAATTTACTGAAACAGTTAATGCGAAAACGGCTTTAAGAACATTAACCCGATCATTTTGGTATTAATGAAAAATACAAATCAGATTTGGTTACTAGGAATCAGGATAACGGCAATCATTTCTAAATTACTTCATTTTGCCGAAAGCAACATTTCAATTATAATTTTTTGTTATCACAACTAAATTCACCATTTATCGTTTGCGTGATTTTGTCGAAAACGACTGCAGATAAGTGTAAGAAAAAAACTGCAGATATGTGTAACATTTGTTTTACAGATGAATGTACATTTTATTCAAATGGAGCTTTGAATAGGCATAATTGCCGTTACTGGGATGACAGGCCCCTCAAAAAATTATTGTCTGGTGTGGCATATTAGGAAGTCATATCATAGGACCACTTTTCATTCCTGGAAATTTAAATGATGAAATCTACCTAAACATGCTTGAAGACGCAATTGATCCTTTCATCACACAAACAATAGAAGATGACCATAATCATAATGCTGATCGGCTTCATTTCCAGCAAGATGGAGCACCTACGCACTATTTTGTTCCTGTACGAGAATTTTTAGATAACCGGTTCCCCGGACAGTGGATTGGGAGGAGAGGCCCAATGGAATGGCCTGCCAGGTCAACTGATTTATCGAAATATTGAAACGTACTGAGTACTACTTGTACATGTTTTCCTATTTCTAGTAACCAAAACTTATTTGTATTTTTCATTAATACCAACATTATCGGGTTCATGTTCTTGAAGCCGTTTTCGCATTAACTGCTTCAGTAAATTTCAACAAAAAGGGTATCATTGGGAAGATAATTTTGTGCCCGTTCAAATGATATATCAGTCGACATAACGTTCCATTTAAAATTTTAGGGTTGTGACACCCCGTAGCTGGGGGGTTGAAGGCACAAGTTGCAAAATATATCTGAAATGTGTCCCCCTCAAAAAAAAACTCCACGTGTCCGAGCATTTTTGCTTGCAATTCCACAAAAAGGATAAAAGCTAGGTGCATACTTTTCCTTGGACCACTCTGTATAATAAACCCCAACGCACTTTATTTATGAATGTCATTATTTGTCAGTGATGAAGGACCTCCTAGAGTTGGACTGAATACTACTTCGTTTGTAACTTCAAAAGGAATTAGTATAACCAATTGTACAAACGGCCAAATACATGTGTGAACTTTTATAAGTGATTGAATATCTGATTGAATTGTTTCTATTAGCGAGATCTATATTACTGAGTATCCATCATCTCATCTGTCATTTTACTTTTAACACTAGTGTTAAAAGTGATGTGTGATAAAGGTTATTCTGTGAGTTACAGAGTCAAACGCTTGCCGTTCCGTATTCGAACTGAAAACTTTAGGCGGCAAGCTCTTGACTCTGTAACTCATAAAATAACCTACATTATAAGTCTGAAGAAATTATTATTCATTTTTTTTTATATAAGCTTGTTTTGAAAAGTTTTTGTTTCAATTATTTTATTTTTATAGTAGTCACAATTTAATTTAATATTTCCAATGTTATTTCAGTACACTAGCGAGTACAGTGAAACCAATCTAGCTGAACATTTTGAATTGCCCGTAAGTTCATATTGAGTAGATATAATACGGACTAAAATCCGTTGTGCTACGAGTGCGCATCACGTTTTCACCTAAGTTGGTTTCACTGTATGTTTTTCCCATCCTACATTTAACAGTATGCTCAGGTGCGTGTTTGGCAATGAGAATAATAATGAGTCCATTCAGTAACTCAGCTTTCACGTATATATACAGTTTTTCTACAACTGTCAAAAAAAGTCCACTTTTTTGTGCGGTTTGTGTGCGAAAAGTATTACAATATTTCACTGTCAACATAAGATTTCATTATTAAACGGAAAATCGTAAAAAAAGTGCACTTTTTTTAACGGCTGTTGCTAGGCAACCGAGAGTTTCATGCAACAACAGTGACAGATCCGAATAATAACAAAGTCCTGTTATAAAGCCAGTTCTCATTTTCTTTGGCAACTAATAACCTATAAATATCTGATATACAAATGTTTCACCAATAATATTCTTAGCATTCTTACTATTAAATAAGTACTATCAAAATTCTAAACTATCGCGGCGAATATATATTCAAAATAATAGCATATACCTCTAAGGAACTATTGGACCTAATCTACACTAGGTAATCCCAGGTAGCTATGGCTGTTTGGCCGTCAGAAACTAGTTGGCAACAATAATTAATGAAATTTGTGAAATTGAGCATCCATCCAGATAACAGATCTTGATAACTATAAATTTAATTTAAGTAGAAATGAAAAGTGATGAAGATTGAACGGAGAAAATCGTGGATTTATTTTGAATACAAATCTAAGAAAATGAAAAGTTACTTCGATGGAGTAGTTAGTCGAAAGTCATGTCAACATTAATAATAATAATATTGACCTCGATGAATATGTTATTTAAATATTCGCTTCAAATTATTCATTTTGCGGGATAGTGTGAACAGAAAGGGATTTCGACTCTGTCGAAATTATTCGTTTCATTTGTTTGAAATTCAACTCTCTAGGTTAGCTTGCTCAGGTTATGTTTGTGTGTCAATTGCGAGCAAAAAAACAAAGTCACTCATACTCAACTCAGTTTGCCTTAAAACACGTTCCGCCGTCAACAAGTTGTTGGAAGATCCATTATTTTGAGAATAAAACAAATTATGAGAAAACTTACGTTTTCGGGTGATTGTACATACCTTTTTTATATAATTATTTTGAAATAATTTGGTGTTAATAGGTTGGTGACAGGTGTAGCATTCTGAGAACAAAATCTATTTATTTGATAATCAAAACCGCATTAATTTGGTCACCGATGAAATCATACAAAATCATACATATATTATAATATATGTATATAATAGATCTATCGCCTATCATTCGTTTCAGCAGTAGGTAATGCTGAATTCCTAATAGCCAAGTGATGCAGATTTTCAGATTGTTTTCGTACACAGAAGTTAAAATATGAATTTTTTTTCAACTTCGTTATATACGATATCGATCTACGAGGCGATTTCTGTGTCGTCGAATTTATATTTCATAATACGTCTAATGAATGGTCTATAGCAAGAAAATTTATTTCTGTTAGTCAATCGAATATTCCGTCGTGTTTTTAAAATTATTGGGCCCTTATTTAGTATTCACAGTGGAATCCTCGAAAATTTCCATTCGTGGTGCATACTAGTAATTGAACGAAACTTGTAGATTGTATCTTTATTACATTTGTATATTAATGATACGGGCTTTGGGAGGATTTTATTAAAGGTGATAATATATCGTTACAATAGATGAAAATGAACGGTGTTTTCGATAGTTTCATGATATCTAGCATCAGAGCTAGATGGGCATTTTTAGTGAATATAATAGATGACGATTTTTTTATTAAAACTTGGAAAAGGAAAGGTAACTTTATTGTTTCTCCAGAAATATTTACATTTATCATTCATGCAAAGAGTGGAAATTCAGAAACAATTTTTCAAAGTTTCAAGACTGTAAGGAATTTTAAAATTCACAGACTGGTTGATCCCAATACCACAAACTAAGTTCCAATAAATTGTGCAATTGCACAATTTCGGTGCATAAATAATATTACGTATCAGCAGAATTGGGACGCCAACCTTGTAAGCTCCAGTTTATGGGAAGGAATGCCCTGTTAATTCCAAGGTGTTGAAAAATTCTACAGGGTGAATTATACTCGGGCAAATATCATTAAAATAGTTTTCGTATTTTTTTGGGACAAAATCCTCAAATTGGCAATAAGATTTGGTCCAGCCGTTTTCGAGTTTTGCAATTGGAAAAGAATTTAGAAATTAATTTTTATTGTTAGATTCAGTAAAAAATATCACATACCCAAGTATGCTAAACTTCGACAAAAAATTATACAGCGTGCTCTTTCCAGCACAAGAAGTGGAACACGAAGTGAAATTTGGAAATTTGAAAAGAAAAATTGATTGGTTTTATTAGTAGGAAAGCGCAACCCCTGGACGAACACACATAGACAGCCTGAATCAGTGTTCCTCCGTTCATTGCCTCAATCGAACGTGGAACGACGCCATTGCAAATTTGTTGCAAGGTTAACAGGAAACGCTGTCTTAAGCATTCCTTTGTTCTTTTCAAGGAAAACGATAAGGAATTATTTTGCGAGCTGTTTTGAGATTATTTTCACAGACAGTCTAATTCAGAGGCTGATTCGAGAAACAATTCAAAATTGAACAAAATTAAAAACCAAGTTAGAAAAGTTTCGACTTGAGTTTTATATCAAATAAAATTATTTTTAAAAAGTTATTTCGTGCTTCACCGACGTAAAATATATACTTCTGAACTTAGAAATTTATACCTCTACGACACCTCTCTGGAGGCAGAACTTTCAAGAACTCACTTAGGTGTTCTCATTAGCCGAGGGGGAAACCTCTATTGTGCACACTAATTCCCAAAAATCGTAAATAATGCCACTGATACCCAAGTAATTACCGAGTAATACCCAGTAATTGATTCCCGAGTAAAACCCCCTAAGTAATGCCAGTATCGCCCGTCAGAAAAATTAAAAAATATATAAAATCGTGTCTTACGTTTGTTGTCAAGTACAAGTTTTTTTTCATTGCACAATTTGGATTTCAGCTACTGTTATCTAATTTTTTAGACAATTACAATTCCCATGTTTTGACGAGCTTTTTTTTGCTCTTTAACGATTATTATTGTGCAGTAACTATTCTCTCACTTTCGAATAATTCCTTTAATACCCATTAATACCCGAATAATAAATCAGTTATACCTGTAATGCCTGATAGTTTTCGAATAATGCCACTAATCTCAACTTATGCCACTAATTCCCAACGAATGCCACTAATTCCCAACTAATGCCACTAATTCCCATCTAATGCCCCTAATTCTCGCTAATACACGAGTAATGCCACTAATACCCAAGTCATGTACACCAAAATTCACCAGCGGTTTTCCCCTTTTCATTAGCTCATGTTATGGTTCATGGTTCATTCTAGGATTTTAAGAATTTTCCAGTATCTCATTCAAGAACAGTCAATCTTAAATCCAAGAAAGTTCTACGCTGTCTACCTGGTGCTCGAACTTCCGAGAAATTTATTTTATGGTTTTTCCAACACGCTCTCTCTCTCTCTCCTTCAGCTACTCCGGTAAAAATACTGTCCTTAATGACATTCCTTCTCTGCTCTGTGTGTGATACGTAGCCTGGTGCATTTTCACAATTTCGGTGCATAAAGATTACGTATCAGCAGAACTGGTACGCCAACCTTGAACTCCAGTTTATGGGGAGGAACAATTTTCCGGTTTTTCCCGTTTTTCTCCGGTTCTAATTATCCGATAGGATCGTTTGACCCGTCATTCTCTTCGGACTTCTATTCTCTACAGTTCTTTCTTCTGCACCGTTAACACTGCTTCAATAGTTTCCATTTTACAATAAAAAACTAAAACAAACGCAATTTTTTGTTGTTTATTGTCTAAAACAAATAAAAAAATGGCATTTTCGAGTAGAGGACATGGTGGAAATGAACTACGGATGGCACAGGCGGCTTCCAGGTAGTCTTTTTGTCCAAAAAGCTATCATTTGTGGCTCTATTGCTTAGCATATCCATAAAGTCATTAAAAAATACTGTTCTGGTACTTGAGAAAACCCTACCTACCATATAATAATGGATATGTCCTCAATTCCTGCTGTAATGCATTAAAATTTCAGAAGAAGGCTTTTTCTATTCCAAATTACATTCGGTTTTTCCATTAGCAAGTGCTTATATCAAACGGTCCATCCATTACAGTCTAATCTGCGCACATGTCCGTTTCATAAATTTTGCACTGTTCGAGATTAAAAGCAGTTTGCGGTGAAAATTTCTGGGGATATTAAAACATGACAGGGGGATCCAGACCTATGTATTATATCCCTAGTCGTAAAAGGATAATATAATTTCCTGCCAGCTAATCGAATTTATGTCAGTTATCCTGCCAGCATAGCCTTGGAATTATTAGCTCTGTCTGCTGTTTTTCGACATTTCTATCAAAGAGAAAATGATTGGTCTGGAAGAAGGAATAAGAGAAATATTAAAGGAAGATTACTTCTTTTCAGGGGCTTTGATGAGAGTGAATATATATCTGTTCATGATTGAAATACACGTGAGGTAATTAGTTCAGCACATTTGTAGCCCGTTCAATGTGATCTCGATAAAAATTTGGGAATAGATATTAGAAAACCTGTGAACCAAGGAGGTATTTTTATTATTCTTGTTGCATTAGCGAGACCTTCAGATAGCACAAGATCCAGATGTTTTAATCTGACACTAAATTCAATAGAAATGATTTTTAGCACACAGGCAGTTCTCGAGGAGAACTTTAAGATAAAAAATTGTTCTGAATGCGAACACCTACGGAAAGTGATGGAAATTCCCTGGAGAATCGGTTTTCCATCAATAACTTGGAAGCAGTTGAAAATTTTGATATAATGTACCGAAATAAATTTGTAGTGCGTACTAACTCATTGGCAATTTACTGAGCTAAATTACCTATATGAATGTAAGTATGAGAAAACCACCGTAAAAAATATCACACTAGATCTGAGCTCGTGTGGTATTTGTTTAGACAATCCCATGAATAGAACATTCAGTTCAGTTAAACTTCATTTAACAAAATAAAAGAACAATAAGTGGAAGAATCAAGTTTAGAAAGAACCAAATCCAAATCTCGACAAACTGACTGGAATATTACTTGCTGTTTAATTCTATTTTTGACAATTACAATTGTCAAACTGATGCGACGCGCAATGCTTGAACGAACAGCAAATGCTAGCGTTGCCTTGGTAACGTAATTTATCCGATATTTTTATCCACTTGGATTTCTGTTGCTTCCTGTTTAGCCGATAGCAAACTACGATCTTTGTACTCGTAAATGTGAATTATTATACATGACTGGGATTGTCAGTGTTTTATTGCAATGGTGTCCTCCATCAGGAACCTTGTACAAATAGATGTAATTCAGTGTCCGTTAAGGGGAGTAGTTATTATTATGAAAAAAGTAGGACCCTGTGAATTATTCAGTATGGTGCGTACTATTGAATGAATTGTACTTGCCTAATTTGAAATGATTATTGTCAAAAATGTTGAAGTTTACTCCAAAAAATTTTGAAAATAATTTATTTTTATCACCCTGTCTATCGAAAACCAAGCCGTTTGGGACATATGTTTGTATGAACTTTCCGTCCTGAAAACTTTCAAATAATCACCTTTCAAAGTTTGTGAGAATATTTGTTTCTCAAATTTCTTTATGTTATGCGATACTGGAAAATGTTGGCAAAATCTTGAAAAAAATGTATTTTTATCACCCTGTATCTGGAAAACCAAGCCGTTTAGGACATATGTTTTTATGAAATGTTCGTCCTGAAACCTTTCAAAGAATCACCTCTTGAAGTTTGTCAACGTACTTAATTAACACCCTGTATATCCAGGAAAAAAGTAATTTCATAAAAGGTTTAATTTTATTACCTGCCAACAGGTATAAAATGTCAAACTTTTTCCTGTCACAGAAAAAAATATATTTCAATTCTTTTTGTGCATCCAGTAACCGAGCATTACATTGCTTATCTTATGAAAGGGTAAACCTATAATGTATCGTATATATTTCTTTGTATAACTGCTCTTGTAGATGTAATTTGAAAAAAACGACGGACTTCAATCTTAATGAGAACTACATCAATGTCATTTCAAGTATTCCAAAGCTCTTCTAGCTGAATACTGTTTTTTTTCATTGAGTCGAATCAATCTAGGTCTCACCCAAAATAAGATCACTGACTAGAATTCTCAAGGTCATATTGTTGAAGAAACTGCATTGAAATTAATAAGGTTATACTTAGGAGGAAGGACCCAACAATAATTATTCATAATACTTCTAGCCAATCAGTAACTAATCGGGGCGTTCCTCAAGGCTCCATACTTGGGCCTTTACTCTTCGTTATATATAATAACTCAACTGTTCAAAACGAGAAGGCACAGCTTCAGATATATAAGCATTCATCTCATTTGAGTGTTTTGAAAAATTTTATATTATTTTATCTATATAATCTCATAATAATTGTAACAAACATTAAATACCAAATGATCTGAGTACAGGGAGAAGTGGAAGATAGCCCTAAGATATATATCTATTCCTAGTCTGCAATATTGCCATGAAGTAGAAACTTCGTATAGGTACTTCAGTGACTATTAACATATGGCTAATGGAAATGCTGGTTTCCAAATTTCCCCAAGTAATGAACGTTCCAGTCAGATATACGTGTGCGGTTTAAGTTCGCCGCATGCGAAATTGATGAAGGTATTTTGTCATCCCTTCGAGGGCTTATCTTATTATCGTACAATTCATTATTCTCATTAATCATCCAAGTTTCGCGATTCCCATTATAAACTGCTCGGGTTTAGCAAGGGTTGAGGGTACAATCGATAGGCAACTAACGGATACATGATAATTCCGAATACGGACTGTGTGATCGCTCTTGTATTGATTAGTACGAAATTTGGCAGTTACCTACTAATACTAGAGGATGTTTCGTAGACTGGGTGATAAAGTTGTTGAGGGGATGTTAGTTGCGAGAATACACTGTCGGGAATATACCTACAACCCCTTTGGATATTTCACTTTCAATTCTGCACTTTTTACGCTTACTAACGCAATGAACGAAATAATTTAATTTTCATGGAGAATGTTCCCCTTTTCAACATGAATACCTCCCAAGAGGTTATCTTGAACGATGGAAAATAGCGACTAAAGTTTGTCTTTCAGTCGCAGATGATTCCACAACAGATTTTATGAATGTCCTATTCATATCTTCGAACTAAAATCAATAAATAATTCAAATTTCATTAAAATTTCATTAATTTTGTAAATTCTTCAAGATGAAATAACACAGTTCACTCGATTGCATGATCACTCAAGTGGACGTTCTTCATTTGTTCATTACTCGTTCACAGGGATCATACAGAGTAACATACAAGTGAACTTTATACCACTAATTAATTCTAGTATAGGGTCGATCATTCGCTATCGAAGGCGAGTCGAAAATAATCGAACTCGAGTGAACGTTTTGTTTGTGTTCATACGTTCAATTTTCTGTTCATTCGTAGCGTTAGTGCCAAAATCCAAATCGCTGGATTGGAATGACTTCATTGGTCACTTTTGATTCATTTTATGTTTAAACGTTTCTCTTTTTGAAAAAGATGCTGAATGAACGACAGAAATATTTAAAAAGTGTATCGTCTAATATCACCTTTGGTGATATGATAAGTATATAATATAAACTATACTCGCAGGCACTAGTGCGGGAATAGTATATTACATTAACGGTGGAAAAAATCAATTTCGCAAAATTAATGTATCCTACTTTTCCTACGACCATGCCATAATCTCACCAAATAGTATCAATTTTATTAACATGCTGTGTACAAGAAAAATAATGTATGAAAAAAAAGATTTTTTTCAAATACTCTAAAGACACAAAAATTATTTCTTTTGATGTTAAGAAATTATATTTTACTCTTTAGCGGATTTAAATGATCTATGGATTTCAGAGAAAGCATGATTATTACAAGGGCCATTTCCTGTGAATTTTGAGCTATCTAGCTCTCCAATATTCCTCCAAATATTCACTCGTCTACCATCATATGAATTCTAACAAAACATCCGTGATCTTCGACCACAAATACCCCACACATCAATTTAGAATCGAATCGGACCATAAGCACAGAATTCGTCCGCCATATTGGAACCGCCATATTGAATTCATGAATTTTGACGCAAAGTTCATAATCTCTTACCCCGACAACCCCCACATACCAATTTAGAATCGAATCGGAGCATAATCCCAAAACTCATCCATTTTGTAGCCACCATCTTGAATTTTTCAATTTTGATGAAATAATTATAATTTCCGACCAAGAAACCCCCGATATACCAATTTTGTGTATCTCTTAAGCACCCTTCACCCGGAAATTGTCTCACTGGCGGATCCAGGGGTAATTATCCCCCCAAGCCAAAATACTCATACTGTCGTCCTAAGGTCTTAGCAGTATGTTTCAAAATATCGTTTTCAACCATTCAGCATTCTTTATAAATGTGAAAAATTGCGATTTACGGGTTTTGAGGAAGGCAGAATTGTTGAAAACTGTGAAAAATAACTTTTTATGTGTTTTTGAGAATTCAGACCAAGAAAGTTGCCAATTTGGAGGTTATGATGCTGTCAATATGCTCGCCAGCCAAAATATCCGGGCTGTCGCTAGTTATCTCTTTCACCGGCAATTGCCTTTTCTGGTCTGGAAGGATGGTGGACAGAGGTTCTCAAAATGTCGACCCACATTTCACAAAATTTTGAAACACTTAAAATTGTTTTTCCCTTTTTTCACACCATTTGTTCTAACATGACTTCATATACCCCTTCCTTCACGGGAGTGCAAGAGGTTAGATTACATACACACTGTATTATTGTTATTCTTCCTTTTACACTGAATAAAAGCTATCGTTAAACTCTCGTTGAAGAATATATTATTCCCCCTGATTTCAAATTGAAACTGACTGCAATATGAGAGAAACATTTCACTGATTACAATTCTATTAAGTGGGTGGTTTCGATTGAAAAAAAAATTAAGAAAATGCTATCATCGAATGCGATGTTTCAGAGATAATTCTATTATTTACCGTGTGAGTATGTTGTATGTTCCTTCAATTCCATGGAAGTACTCCAACATTCAGCACTAACACTCGAAATGTGTTCCGAATGACAAATTTCAGAATCATTAGTGATTAATAACAGCTCTAAATAGTACTAACCACATCCATTTGTTGATCCTTCATAGCGGATATCATTGACCCAAACTATTAATACCCTTCAGATGCGATGTCTGCAATGTTGCCAATTCTATTTTCTCTGGATATTTTAGAACAAACCGTCAAATGTTATTTTCGTTCAGGTGGTGAAAAGGAGGATTATGTCGGGATTAAAGTCAAGATGTTCGCGCTCGAATGGATTTGAGACTTCCTTCCCGACGATCGAGGGTAGAAGAAACGGCAATAAGAGATTATGGACCGGACATTTTTCAGCAAGGATATAGAATCTGTTTTCACGTTGAATTTTTATTTTTTCGCTCCTCTTCAACGGATATAAAGTGCCTCCAAAACGGTAACGTCGTATGATGAATTGTTTCAACGTTTTTTGTGGATTACCTTGATCCCTAGATTATCTGGTGTTTGAGGATGATATATCACTTCTATACACAGCGTGTGGTATTCTTGAATATAGTATGTTCATGAATGGCGTTCAATATTGTCTTCCCAATATAGGAAAAAAAACAGTATTACTCTTGAAATTTTGGCGTTGGTAAGTTTGAAATCTTCTGACCACACCCGACAAGAATAAAACAAATAGAAGTATCAAAACTTAAATGACGTAGAAAAAATTGATGCACAGACCTGCTAACTTGACTCCAAACAATGAAGTGAATGAAAGAAACAGAAAAACCAAATTGACATCTAAAGTTGAAAGCACTTTGACGTTACATTGTTGTGAAGGAGAGGAGAAAAAAAGAAATTGTGTGATGTTATTTCGAGAAAATGTCATCCAAATACTGAACTTATGAATGTTAATATTATAAAGTGGTTCTATACGATGTGGAGGTGTGACCTGGAGCTTAAAATGAAGGTTCGGCTTTTTTTACATTTTGATCTGCAGTATCACATGAAGGCATTGAGGAAACGATGCTGGGAATTGGTATATTTGATAAGGATGTAGAGTTTTCAGGAAACTTCTTCACATTGAATAATTTATTAAGTGATTCAGAAAGGGAATGTGAAAGTAGACAACTCAAAAACTGGCGATGATTCAGGATTCAATTTTAATTTTCATTCCACTGAGTTATAACGCAGTGTAAGTCGCGTGAATCTATAAAATACAACACACTTTTCACTTTATTTGTGTGAAGAACGCCATTCTAGTGCAGACTCTGAAGGTTGCAAGTTCAAACCAAAGTGGAAACAAAATAATAATTTTTCTTTTCATTTGCATTTTCGTTTTTAGTATTGATGAAAACTTTCATGCACTTTTCTCTAGTTAATGAATAGTTTAGGTTGACCCATGGTTAGTTATTCGTTATGAATTGTTCGATGATTTTCATTTCATTCATATTCAAATTTTTATCGGGGAGAGAGTATAGTCTGTTACTCGGTTAGAATATAACTACTATTCTGTACAAGTAAAAATATAAACAATATAGTCAACATTCTATATTCCATCTAGTTCGGATACGGAACATTCCATATTCATTTCCGACCATCCATTATGAAAATAATATATCAGATATTATTTTCAATATAGCATTTTTATTAATAGAAAAACTCCCACCAACTTTCGAACTTGGATTTTTCTTGAAGACTTTTAGTAAAGTTATCCAAAAAAGAAATGGAATAATCGAGTTTATTTCCTGAAGCTGGCCATAATTTTTTCCTATCGTACATTATAGCTAACCCAATCCTATTTCTTATATTAATCGATCGAAAACGTGGGAATCAATTGATCTGGGATGTGTTGAATTTCGTGCCTTCAGATTATTCTCTGATAAAGTGACATATTATCGGTTGAATATAAAATATCTGCCTCTACGTAACAGCTATCATTTAACGTAGCGGCTATATTTACCGTTTCAATAAAACTTTATTCCACTCAAAATGTGTATGTATATCTGAAGATAACGTAATGTGTGACAGGTATTTCTTTGATGAAATAACTTCTGCAAATTGATACTATTTACTGCAGCTAACATAAAGTTATACTGTTAACATACTTGATGGCACTCACTTGGCAACTGTTTATTATGCTGTTTATACAATGTCTATAAGTACTATAAGAGATGTTTTTCATAATAGGTAGTTAACAACAAATCAAAATTTTCTGTGAAACAGTATTGATGTTCCTATTTCGAATTGCGGTGATTGTAGGTTCATAATGAGAAATAAATACTCTTCAACGTGAACAAAACGAAACTATTTAATCCATTGGATATTCAGTATGGGTAATGGAATGACATTATTGACATCACATTTACATTTCTTAAAATGATTGTACACTATTAAATACAGAAAAAATAGTTATTCAACATTAAATGGTAGGAACTAATTGTACCAAACACCAAATTCGAAAATTGTACCTATAATTATTCCCCAGTAAATGATTTGGCTTCATGTCTCTTCTTAGTCTGAGAGCTGGTGAACAATTTTCAGTAGGTTCTTGAGGCACTATGAAAATTTCTGTGTCATCATCAATAAAAAAACTAAAACAAGTTTCAAACAAACAATTGAAAGATACAATGAAATCAGAGAACTCGCACTAAGTTTAGTATTTGTAAGATATACAGGGTGTTTTACTTGATGAATTTGAACCAGGGTCATTTTTGGTAAAACCGGAACTGCTATAAAATTATTCTTGCTGTGCTCCAAGTATCTCATTTCTTTTCTTTTATATCCCCCCAGATTTTCGTACTTTGAATGGAATAATTCCACTCAAAGTAAGGGGTACACCACATATCTGCCCCAACTGGTATATACAGTGTGACCCATTTGAGAAGCATCCCTATATAAAACTTACATTTTTCAACCAATTATTTTTTTTTTCGTCAGGTAGACATTCAAAAAGTCCACTGGGACACCAAATTTCATGGAAAAATCTCCATTTTCAGGGCCAAATAATTTATTTTTCAAGGTAAAAAATCTAAAATCTAATTACTTTTATCTAATTAATTTTTTAGAAAAAATATGACTACACCACTGGATTCGTCAAATTTTCAAATGATTCATATGTAACTTTCATTGAAATGCGTCAATAAAAGAGTTATTTATAGGGGAATGAAATTTGAGAAATATCCCGTTTAATCAACCCACTACTCAGTTTCAAAACTTTCATCAGAACTTTGACTACACCACTGGGCTCAGGGAGTCCATTGAAATCTGTTAATAAATAAAAAATTAAAAATTATGAGATAAAACGACATTTTCCTGAAACATATTTTTCAAATTTTATAATCTTATAATTTTCTTATCTATTAACAGTTCTCGATGTAAATTTAACCTTTGATATATCGAGACCTCTTGAATACAGTGATGTATACCAAATTTTAATAAAATTTCGGAAATTGAATTGGTGGGTTCATTAAACTGTAACCAAACCTATAATGAGTAAAATATATTGAAGCATTTTTAGTTGAAAATACCACACACAAAGTTATATCATTTCCTGTAGTCGTAAAATGATCAGGTCAAATTCACTTATATCCAAAATATCTGAAAATATCGAATTACAGCCTCCCTATCCCTAGAACTTGCCGAGAAATATATTACGAAAAAACCTTTTATCTTAGTTTTGAGTGCTGAATACTAAGTTTAGAAGTGAATACATCCAGTAATCATAAATTTAACGGCTATTTCCAATAGCTGGTTCAATTTTCACATGTGAATATTTTGTTAGAGGACACATCCGGTGGTCGCCCAAGAAGGACCACTTTAGAATGGAGAGGGTAGGAAAGATTGTGATTTTTCAAGAAAATAGTAGTCTGAACTTTCAATCCGTACAGAAAGCATGTAGTTTATAGTTTTCACTCCTTCGGCCTTCGGCGTCGGTCTGTTTCCAAGCAACAAGCTTTCGGAATTAACATGTAATTGGGATATTACTACTGATAACAGAGCATTCCAATCAATTTAATTCCAAGTGACCACCCATAAGTGGTTTCACCAAACATGTCATTAAACCAATACTGAAATTTTGAAGTCAGTGAAACTCGTTTTAATGAACATATTGGAAATAATTTTGTGGAACAGCACTGTTATCTATTGAATTTACCAAACCTACTCGAGAGTGATAATTTCTGCTATTAACACAAGAAAGCCCAGTCAGAAACTATTTCCTCTCAGGTCCATTGAAAAGGTGATTTTTATGTTCACTTATTACCTATATTATACTTACAAAAATGTGTATTGACCTATAAATGAAAATAACGAAGTTGATAAAATTCATATGTAGGAGTGAAGTGAATATGTGCCGTTGAGGAAAATGTATCAATTATTTGTTTTCATCATGGTATGTATCTTATAAGATACAGCAACTCGTAACTCAGCCCGATGTTCTATCGATTATATGTTCTTCTTTCGGACAGATTTCATAAATCCCTGGAAAGCAATGAAAATGAAACACTGCGAATCAAGGTTGCTTTGTTTTCGTTTCATTTCGAAATACGACTGCCCGTAATTGGTTTTCTCTAAAAAAACAATAGCTCAACTGAACCATCATTTCCAACAGTGGGAGTATGCAAATGTGGCGTTTACTCTCGAATACAAATGAACCAATTCAGCAAATCAAACAGCAAGGGCCAGCCGCCTAGGCATGGAGGTATATCTTCAACGTTTCCGTGGGTGTTCGGGGGTTGGGAAAAGGGCGCGGGATTTATGGGTATCAAAATACAAATTAAATCGTTAAAATCGTTCGTGATACTCGTAAAACTTTCTTCCCGAGCTAGAGCTGCTATTAACCTTGAGTAAGTCACCGCGATTCATTTCGCGAGCTGACCACGGATCAATAAGTAGTTATTTTAGAAAACTTTGCCAATAATCTAACAGATATAACTCAAAGTTCGTAGGGGTTAGTAGTTGTTTTCTGTTGAAGACTTCGAAATTTTTATGTTTGCAATTTTTTTTTGCTGATTACCTCTTAAGTTATAAAATTTATTCAAATGCTCTTGTACTCGCCATATACGTATGATTTCCCCATGTCCAACCTAGTGGACACGGCCATTTCGCAGACGACACCGCTCTATACACGTATTCAGAGCATAGCGTTGTGGCCACGTCCAGGTTGAGAACACACTTGGAAAGGGCAGTCGTACAGTATATGGCGAGAAACAAAATTGAGCTAAATCCGGATAAAACAGAACTCATGACCTTCTCGAGGAGAGCGAAGGACGTATACATATCCGGGGGGTCAGGGTTCTGGGAAACCGTATGAACGAGTCCGACGCCGTGCGGTACCTGGGTTACAGCTGGACAGGTTCCTACATATAAGCATGTCAACCTGGCGGTCCAGCGGGGAGCGGCGGCGCTCAAAAGAGTGTACCCGCTCATCGCTAGGGCCTCTAGGCGGAGTATGGAAAACAAGATATTACTATATAAACAGGTAATAAGGCCAGCAATGACCTACGCCTGTCCAGTGTTCTGCGGAGTCTCCAAAACTCAGATGGGGCGTTTGGAGGTGATGCAGAACAAAGTACTACGTATCGTCCCAGATAGTGACAGATACATTCGGTTGGCCGACTTGCGTGGGCTGGCCAAAGTACCGAAAATCGAGGAATATAGAAATAACCAAGCCGACAAATGCTATCGGCACTTCATCCGAAAAAGTCCTTTGACCAGGGATATAACATCAGCAAGAGAGCACGACATACCCTGGCGGTATGGGGGCTATATATACCAAACCCTGGATATTTTCCGGGAGATCCCCGAAGACGAGTAGAAACTCATTGACCGAGGACACGATGTGTACAACCGGTTTTTTCGTTGCTTTTCCGAAAACTAGTCAGATCTTCAAACGATGATGAATCCAATCGCCTGATGGCTCTCGATGAAAATACCAGTTTCCCCTGCATGGTTCACCAGGAAGGTGACAAAGCCCATATTTGTGGAAGTTGCCCACACAACATCGTGGGGCCTGCCCTTCGGGACAGGAGGGAAACCTCGCTCCGGGGAAAAACAATTCACAAAACTCCCTCCTTTACCCTGTGGTATCGCGATAGTTTTAAATTGTTTTTATATATTTTTCTGTTTTATGTGTGCGGCCGTATTTTATATATTTCTGTCAAATAAACGTTCTTTGCTTTTGCTTTTGCTTTGCCCAAATTTTAGTTAGCAAGTTCGAATTATGTAGGTATGCGTTTTCCAAACTGAAATTTAAAATTTTTCGTGCAAGAAGCAATGTGTTATGATTATATGACAACAATCAACAAATTATTCCATACATTCGTTTCAATCCAGTACAATTGGGTTTTGAGACGAGGATCGATTGTAGCACAACCATACTTGGTATGCTAGTTGAAGGAATCATGATAATCACAAAAAAAATAAACCCAATAAAATTTTCAAATGAATCTATTCATGCCTGATACAGCCAAATCTGGTAGGTATATGTTGAGGAATTTTAATATCTCAATGAAATTATAGTTCAATCAGAATGCTACTTGTTTATTGATTATTCAATAGTAATTTATTATAACCAACAGCATTATTGATTTTTCATCGTCAGCGCAATTGTTCAATAACTGAACTTGAGTTTTTAATTGCAAAATGTATTTTTTCACTCATTTCACGTAAAAATCTCTCAGAACTGGTCGGTTCAGTTCACTAAAAACCCAATATCACTGAAACCGAGAGTTCGCCCAATGGCATTCCTATTTAATTCACTAGTTACTCCACAATCTGTAACTCTTCCCTCGAACGACGTCTCTTATAAATATAGAACATCTGGAATTGCCCGAATTCCGTCTATGGCTTTTTATTTTCTTCGCTATCAAAATTCCAAAGCATTGTTTCATCGCATCAAATGTCAAAAGCGGCCGCTTCAGAGTCGTTGTTGATGCGACGAAAATACCCGTTTTTATGGCGATATCTCGTTCATCTTGATGAAAGTTTTTTATGGATACAGGGATAGTCACGCCGAGTGTCCAATAGATGTTTTTGGATTGGTTGGAATTTGAGGCTGTTACCTCCGGATTGCGATGTTACATTCAAATCTTGGACTTGACTTGTAGCTAGGGGTCATAGTGTCTTATGTGAAAAAATTAAGGTGCATTGAAAATACAGCGAATTTAAAAAATATACGTGATACTCCTTATCATTTTGAAAATGTTTATTTTTCGACGAATGAACGAAACTAAAAAAAAATAGACATGGCTGTATAGACAATTCAATACCCTTCGGAATGAGGTATCATATGACCCTACATTTCATTTTAAAAAATTGAGGTTGTCACTTTGAGGGGGTTGGAAGTGTGGCGAGTTTTTCATGTCACAAAGTGTCTTTTCGAAATGGCTAATAACGCAGGAAATAAATTTATTCTTTACTTTAGGACTTGACCAAATTCTAAGTGTAATCATTTCTTGATAGACCAAGCTAAAGAAGTATTTTCACCTACAAAATAAAAGACGCAAATGGCCTATGCTAATTTTTATAAGATAGTTCGTTAATGAAAAACCCGGATTTCGCCCAAGCAAAATCGCTTTGTGGAATTTTTTAAACAATAGTGAAAAAAATCACCACTCTTTTGTTTTTTGCAAATATTTCCAAAACTATTGAAGGAATCGTTTTACAGTCAACGGAACTTTTGTAGAGAATTATTGAAACTACAAAATAGTTTTTTGTACGACCGAATCGGTGCATTTTCGTGTAAGAAAATCCGGGAAAACTTCAAAAAACAGACCATTTTTCAAAAATTCACAATTTTTATAAATCTTATACTGGACAAACTATATTTCGAAAACTGATAGATAATAGCATGTGGTTCCACTCCGCACACGATGTTTTCTGTCCGATGTGTAGTTTTCGCACAATCGCGATATAAACAATTCAAAGGCTTATCTTGCAAAATGCGCAGATTTGAGGCAAATCATCATATTCAAATTCTGTGAACGGCATCTGGAAGTAAAGATCTAACACTACAATTTGTATATTTTGGATTTTCATCTGAGAGGTGGTAAATGTATTGAAAAAAATGTTCATGGCATAGTCGAATAGCGGTAGTGGGGGAACTATCGAGGAGAGGAGAGTATAACCGCGCGCGATTTGAACAATGCAATTCCCCCACTACCGCTACTCAATTCTGCCACAAACACACCTCCAAGCGTTTGGAGCAACTTTCAGTGGCATTTTCGACACATTTACAACCTCTTGGGTGAAAATCCAAAATATACTAATTATAGATATTGATATCTTCTTCCACATGCCTTCAACATAATTTGAATATGACGATTTCCCTTAAATCGGCACATTTTGCAAGATATGCCCTTAATTTTTTTTACTTGTACTTGTACAAAAACTACACATCGGACAGAAAATATCTGGTGCACAGTTGAACTACATGCTATTTTGTATCAGTTTCCACAATATTGTTTGTTCAGCTTCAGATTTGTACAAATGATGAATTTTTGAAAAATTGTCTAATTTTCCCGGATTTTCTCAGTGGAAATGCACCGATCCTGTCACTTAAAAAACTGTTTTGTAGGTTTTATAATTCTGTGGAAAAGTTCCATTGACACTAAAACGATCCCTTAACTACTTTTTGGGATATTTGCAAGAAACCAAAAAAGTGGCAATTTTTTTCATTATTTCTTGTTTAAAAAATTCCACAAATAGATTTTGCTGGGGCGAAAACGAGGGTTTTCAATTAAGAAATATCTTATGAAAAGTAGTATGGGCCATTTGCGTCTTTTATTTCGTGTGAAAAGAGCGTCTTATTTTCATCTACAGCTTGGTCTATGAGATAAAATAAATGAGATATTTTAAATGACTTTACAAAGCTTTGGTAAACAGATAATCGAACTAGAGCAAACATATTTTCAATAAATGAAGTAAAATATTTTGGATACCCATAGTAATATAATATTGAGTTGAAGGTAGGAATGCATAAAGAAATAGATATAGAGAGAATCATACAGATATAGGGATGAAGCTGGATATTTATTTCCAGAAATTGAGACACATATAGAGATAGTAGTGAAGATGGAGATAAGAACAGAATTAATGACAGAGGTGAATATAGAGACGGGATCAGAGATAGAGAAATTAATTTGGATGATAGTGATATTGAAAATGGTAGTCTCACATTTTTATGAAAGCCAAGTTAACATATCGTTGATCTTGCAGGTACTAATGCATCTTTCAGAAATGGATAAGTTTCTGAAATGCTACAACCCAATTGTAGTAAATATATCAGTCATTTGGTAAAGCAAAATGAAAAACGAAAGATTTTGGCATCAACTGCGATCTCATTTTGGAATTCATAATGAACTTGAACACCTGTGTTTGGAGAAGACTTACGGATCTCCGTTGGATTTGTAGCAAACTAAACATAGCTTATTGCTTTTGTTTTTTTGCCGTCACCATCTGAGAGAGTCAATTAATTCTCGGAATTGCCGGGATGCAGCCGGTGTCGCATTTTAGAGGTTTGCGATATTTCAGTAAAGTACAAATATTCATGATTCGCAAAGAAAGATTTTTGGTTTGAAGGAATACTTATCTGAACATTTTATTCAATATTCACATTAAGTTACTACAAGGATGTACATTTTTCACAACTTGGAGTTATACCTGCGAACGCTTTTCGCAGCAATCAGTGAAGTCATCTTTACGGCTCTACTCAAACTGTTTTTTTCCTCTTCCGGTTTGTTTTTTTTTCTTCAGATCGCCTTAATGACTATGTTTGTTGTTAGTGATTCAATAACGGCATAAAGGGTTTTGAATTGATAGATGTTGAGATTTTCTCAGATGTACATTCGGTTTCCCTCATCAGCTTGTTTCATGAGTTGTATGTGTTCAGGTGGTGGGAAGATATCTTCGTTCTGTATGGCTTGTGAGACGAGGTTTGATTTTTGGCGATATCGGCTTATTACCATATAACATATTTGGCAGCAATCTATCGAAAAATATGGTGAAACTCTGACCGTTGCATTAGATAATTTCGAGGCATTTGATCGCGTTTGGCACCAAGGACTAATAGTCATACTTCCATTGTATGGCTTGACCCCTAGTTGTGTTCCCTGCTATCTAGCATTCTCTCAGACCGATCTCTACACGTGGTGGTCGATAGGGTACAATCTGATACTCTATCCGCGGGGATCCATTCTAGTACCAACACTGTTCCTTCTTCACATCAATGATTTGTTGGGAGCTACCTCATGTCCAGTAAACAGCTTTGAAGATGAAAGTATCCTTCACACCGCTTTCCCTTCCAAAGCTCCGATAAGAGCCAGTGAATGCAGAAATGAACGAGGAAGAATCGTGAATGAAATAAATACGGCCAAAATTCTAGAATGGGTATCCAACTCCAACAATTTGGTGGAATTCAATGCGAATAAAACCCAAGAATGTCTTTTCTCTAGAGAGGCCGATATTATAGTAGCCAGGGTAACTATGTAAGGAGTATCTATACCAATGAAGTCTTCCATTTCAATGTTCGGTTTTACCATCAGCAGTACCCTCTTATGGGATAAACATGTGAAGTCCATTGTCAAGAGTGCCTATTGAAATTTCGGTTTTCTGTTTCGCGCCAAGAAGTATTTTGCTTCTCGTCAACTGATTATGATTTATGGGGCACATGTTCGACCTGTTCCCATATATGGAGTTCAGCATCCAAACACACTGAAACTTTTAGATTCGGTACAAAAGAGAGCCATTCGTCTAGTCGGTGATACTTCGTTCACAAGCTCGCTTATTTTTCTGAACATCGCAGGAAGGTTGGGATCTGTCTCTGTTTTATAAATATTTGCATGGACGATGCTCTTCTGAAATATCATCAATAGTTCCATCGTTAACGGTCTCATTGAGATTGACCCGCCGAACTCAGTCCTCACATCCATTTGCCGTCAATTTAGAGACAGGGCTTGTTTTTCCACAGAACGGCAAAGCTCTGACTCGGGAGGTGTTCCCTGAGGCATACAGCCTTCAGAAATTCAAGAAGAACACCAATTCCTACCTATTTTCCCTCGGCTCTCACGATGTTCTTTGAACAATACAGTATTTTCATTTTTGTGGAAACCAGAACTTTAAAAAATATTTAAAAATAACCTATTAATATTTTCGTGTGTTACTCTAACTTCTGTGGCAAAGCCGAAAACTCAGTTAATGTTCATAGAATATGTGTATTGGAAGATTGCGAGGGGAAAACAACTCGTTGATTAATTTTAGAATATTATTAGAATATTTTAATTTTTTCATAACCCATTTTGTGTCGAGTATTAGACCGCTTGCCCATTACAGATTTACCATTAAAAACGTTAACATGAATAATTTACGCCAATCAAAACAGTTAAATCGTATATCATGCCCCTTTAATAATTTTTCAGAGAACCCGGCACCTACAACTTTTTTCATTATGTTTCATTACAAGTGATTATTTATTAGGTGTACAAAAAATTACTAGTTTTTCACCCCTCAGATGATGGTGTGTCACAGCCGGGGTTTGTATTCAAGTAGTTCAAAGATGTGGTCTCGTCGGTGTCGAATGAGTAACTGTGGTTGAGTCGAAAAAGAGGTTATCTCTCTATCAAGCAGCAGACCTTTTGTGAAAAATAGCGTGTTTGAATTAACTTATAGAAATAGAAATCTCAAAGTCTCTGGTTATTGAAAAATTTCCTCAGATAAATCTGTTTAGAATCTTTACGACAAATGAAGCTATTTCAAAAATTTGCATGTTCTCAAACAAATTTTTTTAGCCTATTCGGAAAGGAGAGAGAGTTAGTCTTATAAAATGGTACCGTAGATTACCCCAGCTGCCTTATTGATATATACAGGAAGAAATGGTTACAATAGTTGAAATTAACATGTGTATTGGGTTTATTTATGCTTTTTTGTGCTCTCCCTATCTTTGGATCAGTTTTTCTTTGTTTGTCCAACGTATAATCTGTTGCAGTCTGAACATTGTATGTTGTACAATTCGTTTTTTTTTTCACTTTTTGCTGTTTTTTTTGTGTAATTTTTGTGTTCGGTTTTTAAGTGATGTTCATGTTTGAGGGTTTCAACATGTTTGTTAGTTTACTAGTTTGGTTACCTATGTATAACAATGCAGTCCATATTTGTGTGGTTCTGTATTTTAGGTTTGATTCTATTTTCCTATTAATCTGTTTTGGGTATATCGATTCTCGTTTGCTATTGGGTATATAATTTTCCTTTCGTTATTCCGGGCTTCATTGCAAAGCGGTATCCTCAACATCCTGAAGATAATTGCGTTATAGGTGGCCATTTTGTGTGAGGATGCGTGGTTCGAACTTGAGGGTATGGTGAAGCTTCTCAGTGTAGGTTTCCTGTATATTGACAATAGTTATATCCAGGTGATTGAGTTTCGAGTCGTTTTCTACCTCAATGCTGAATATCAATTCATTTTGTTAATTTCCTCTGTTATTTACTCTTTTCTTATTCGTTTTTCGATATGTATAGGCTGCCGTTAACGTATCTTAACCATTAGTTAAACTCATATCATCATTCTGAATGACATTCGATGTTGAAAATTGCAAATAATAATTTTATAAATATTCAGAAACATAACCATATATAAGTGACAGAGGCCATTAATGGGTATTTAGCGAACAAGTGTATTAATAAGGGCGATTAACAATCGAGATAATTTGTTCGAGATTGTTAATTGCCATAACGATACGATAAAAAACAATCATTCTATCATATTTATATTAACTCTAATCAAAGACAGTTTAATTTTCCTTAGTGGTAGTTTTGTTTTATTTTTTCAAAATTAGTAGAAAAAAATTAAAATATTGCGCTCATGGGGGTTTGAAATGTCGACCTCATTATCTCTCGGCTGTCAGACCAACGCTAACGTTACACCACGTGACTTTCTATGAAGTGACAACTCGTGTATTGAACATTTTCTGAAATATCATTTCAGAATTGACAAATAAATAATGATAAATAGTACTAACCAATATAAAATGTATTAGAGCAATGTATGTTGGGTTGCATATAATAAAATCATTGATTAATAGGAAATCATTCATTAACAGGGGTCATTAATCAACGATTTTGAGTGCGTTGAAATACATTATGAATGAACGCTCGACGGAAATAAATATCATGCATATCTATTGACCAAACAGTTTTTCGAAATATGTGTATTTGAAATGCTTCGAATGACTATGAATGTTGAGTATATTTTAATTTGGTTCCATTTTTCTCTATATGACCTCTTATGGCCAGTTTTGTGGAGAACCTCTCCACTGCATAATTCCAATTTGTTCGTAAAAGAATTGATTGTGGTCAAGGCAATGAAACTTCTAGGATATGTCATAGATTAATTCCAAAGTCATAACACTCGTCAATAATGTACAGATTTTATCGAAATTCACCAAGTGTACAAGTGAGCTGAGTTGAGTTTCCCGAGACATTTCAGTATTGTTCATCTTCCAGAATATTCGTTTGAAGTAATAAAGAGAAGAGAATTCGTCTAGCCTAATAATAGTCAACTAGAATAACTGTGATTGCATATAGCTGAGATAAGCGGAACTTAAATGCATATAATCTGCCATGAGATATACATGAGAATATAATATAGCCTCGGTGGAGGACGTTATTTCAATCTTTATGGATCTGATATCTTTTCCTAACAGACCAACATCACACTAAAAATTCTTCGTAGTACTTGAGTATGAAAAGGGTCGTTTGTTGTTTGTATAGCGACCTTCAACATGGAAGTGATTGAGAGTGTGATATTGGAGTTTTGCTGATATGAATCGAAGCACACTTTCCATAGATCAATTAATAGTTTTCAATATTTATTTGCAGTTTTTTACATCTGTATTTTTAAATGATGTAACCTTTTGTCATAGGTGTTTGGATTAGCCTATTTTCATTAATCTTAAAAAATACATTCTAATACCCAATGGAAGGTCCCCTGAATTACCACAATAAATTTGCACAAAGCTATGAACTGTCTGTATCTTTATAAAATTAGGAAATATTCACCAAAAATTGTGCAAAATCTTATGGCTGGGAGCAGTTGGCCCAGAAAAGCATACCCTCCTTTAATAAAATGAAATAAATTCGGTCAGTAAAATAGCTTTGAAATTGTTCTATTCAATGTCCAAGTTAGTATGAAACTGTCAAAAAAGGCTCTCCTCAATAGAAAGATTCAGCAATATGTCCCTACATGGAAAAAAATACCTGTGTAGATTTTTTCCTTCAACAGTGTAAAAAAAATGTGTGAATAATGTAAACAACTGTCGAAAATTAGTACACCTGGTTGTAATATATTTTTACCAATGATTGTTTATTTCGGTTTGTGGTGAAATTTTTCCCAGTTTTGTGACTTATAAACTATGTATTATACATAGTTGTATGTTTACACATTTTTTTATTCAAAAGGTACAACAAGGAATATGTAATAAATCACAAACAAGACTACCAGCCGATAGATGGCGCAATCAGCGCTATAACAGAATTCACTAAGGTTGAGGCTTACTAGCAAGACCAATGCAATCTTCTACCAATTCAACAGCATATGTTCATTATTCAATGAATTTCTTCGAAACAGAGCATGTTTTTTTTAAATATCTATTCGCATAGTGAATGGAAAGAAGATCTACAGAATCATCTCCACAACTTCAACTCAACAGCTAGTGTCAAAAATATGGGGATACCTGTTTTGATTTCAGTATAATTCATCTTAGCCGGAGAATGCCGGAGAATGGTACTAGGTTACTTAAAACCTATAATAAATTAAGATTGGATACTATGTTCAATGACCAACAAACATGGTTATAGTTTTGATGAAAAAATTAAGGCAAACTTGAGTCATAACGTAATATATACATACTCGTTGGGCACTGGATGTTGTACAATTAAATGAAACAGTTTTTCCTCTCCATAACTTGTGTCAGGCTAAAGAATGATTATTCTGGATCCAAAACATGTACTTCCCTTCTTCATATTTGCTGGTGAATTCAAGTTTTGGTGACGAATTTGTAGGTTTTTCCCCATTCATCTACACTTTGACCTAAAATGAACTTCTATCAGAGATATGTTTATCTAATTTTATGGATCATAGTCCGTTTACTATTTGAGCATTTTTTCTGCATCGTTACCCTTCAAGGACATATCATACCATCTCACTGAAATATTTCTCATATTTCCAGTCGAGTGCTGGCAACGAAAGTTTCCGGATTTTCTTATGAAATAAATTTCGAGCTGATCCTCACAATCAACAATGTATGTATACGAAACCTTTCCATATTGACACCTATCAAATATAAATGCCTCTCCCGCCTTTCTGCCGTCTGAGTTCTTGACATACGAAAAGTGCTTGCTCAATGATACGATGGAATGACTCCCCCAACAATTTGATAACTTCCCTGTCAGTTGGTTGTGATGTTCAGAATTTCGGTCGATACCTGCGATAGAAGGGGTTTATAGTGCGTAATACTAGGGGAATCTCAAATATCCGGCTGAACATCGTACGTAGGAATCCGGTTTCAGCACGTTTTTGCAAGTGTATCGGAAATCGCATGCGATTAAACAGGAACGATAAATTCCAGAAGTATTTTTTTGGACTTTTATCTGTGAAATGTATTAACATGTTCTTGTTCTCAAGATTGAATTCCTACCAACCATATCTGCCAGAAAAATATCAGCCCGTATCAATGCATTGAATCAAAATATTGTGATAAAGATTTAGATCATTTATCTCATATTCCTAATATGTTACTAAATTATTGTTATTTTTAATGATGTCCACTCAACAACTCTACGTACAGAAACGTCGCAGTGTCATTAAACTCATCGGAGCTTTACACCGACCTAATTATGTATTTCTGCAACATTTCAGTATATTGAACTATTTTCATCCAAATAGGTATATAAAAAATTAGATTAAAAGTGATGACCAACCAATTTTTATCAAACCCCAATTTTTCGGGCATGATTAGTAAGTACTGACTCTTGAATGTGAAATGGTACTCTGCTGAAGAATAAAAGTGAACTCTTTTGGTGATGACTGGTTTTAATTAATATAGTTCAACACTAGATGTCCTGCCATACCAGGATGCTCACTGCAATAATCCTATACTATAGGAGTATTTGGGTCAAAAATTCATCAGAAAACAACTACTTTCCATTTCAAAAATAGAAGAAATCTATTTAACAATGAGCTAATCAATTGATATATTCGCTTTGCGAAGTACTGGGTATTGCTTAGGGTGGCTAGTGGGTGGGATGGCGCTCGTAGTTTGGTTACACACCTATCTGCGGGTGGTGTCTCAGCTTCTGCCTTGAAATGGATTGATAATCGAATCATTTGTTGCAGACATTAGTTATTGTCTGCAGAGACCTACCCTATACTGATGAGGGCAAGAACCCAGAAATCGATCTATAGGTGGTCCAAATGTTTCGATTAACATTTCCATGCATTTAGCAATTGCGGAGATAGCCTTGTAGGAACTCTGCACGGAAATTCATTGGATGTAATTCAACGTTCGTCGTGGTATTAGCCAGGAAAGTAGTTGTTTTCTGATGGATTTGTGACCCAAATACTCCTATAGTATAGGATTATTGCAGTGAGCATCCTGGTATGGCAGGACATCTAGTGTTGAACTTGATTAGCTCATTGTTAAATAGATTTCTTCTATTTCTAATTAATATATATGCTGCGACCAACATTTCAATATTATTCATTACAATTTCTTTACCTTGGAGTAGGGCTTCCAATCAATCCCGATGAACTCATCGAAGGGTGCAATATTGTAGATATTTCCAAAGAGCAATGAGCTTATGAAATATTTTTTGCCAAATGGATCCAGACACAAACCAAATGTTAGCTCCACTGACGCCGATGACAAGAATAGCTTTATTCTGAACGGAATCAGGAATACTTTGTTTTTTCTCAAAGTGAATAATTGTTATACAGAAATCATCAAGTAGTCTGTCTATAAGTAAAAATATGCGATAACAACGAATGATATAATACTGATTATTTTTTTAGTATGATTTTCAACCAATCAGAATGTCCAATTTAGTTAAGTTACCTCGTATAATTTTGATAATACCTGATTATACATATACCAATCGAAAATTTCAAAATAATTTCATTTTCATAGTAACCACATCGACATCAATATACAACAAACAGAACTGTCAAATTGTGACGTTTATCAAAAATTGTTCAAAAATGAGTCGATTCGGAGATTTATCATCAAATGCAATAGACGAAAGTATACAAAATACTGAGCCTCTTAATACAGTGAAAACAAAAAAGTACGTATGGAAACAATTTCTTACGTTTTGCAGTGAAAGAAACTATGTGCTAAATGAATCAATTTCCACTGAAATGATAGCGTCCATTTTGAAAGATTGGGCTTTCAATATGCGAAAATGTAATGGAGAAAATTATAAAGAAAATGTGGTTAAAACGATGTGGAACATTACGGCAAAACAAGCACAAGAAAAATATATGGAGGAGTTTAATAGAGTAATTGATCCATTCTCTAGTCCCATATATTTAGCCGCACGAAACGCAAAAAATTCAAAAAGAAGGGAACTTCAAATGTTACCGGACAAGAGAAAGGTTAGTGCGTCAGCATTTAAAGATAACGAGTATATAGCAATGATAGAAGCGTTGGTTGAAAATACACCGGAAGAATTACAAATAAAATTTTTCTTATTTGCTTCTGTAGAACTTGCGTGGGAAGGAAATGAAGGAGCGTCATGCTTGACTCATTATTTTCAAAAAGAAACTGGAAATGATGATACTCCAACTGGTAGAATACAATATAATCCTATTTTTACCAAAACCACACAGGGAGTAGCAAAACCATGTGCTAATAATAAATGGCTTGTACCTAACCATAATGAAGTAAGTCGTTGTCCAGTGAGACTTCTAGATAAGCTAATGGTGAAAAAAAGCGAAAACATCAATATTAAAACAGATAGGTTATTTCTGACAGTAAATCCCAACTGGAGAAAACAAAACACCCTTGGCTGGTACAAAAATATGCCAATTGGAGTGCATGAAATTAGTAAATGGACCAAAGTCTGCAGAATTGGCAAATTTGAATGTGACAAACAAAATATTTTCAAATCATTCTCACCGAGCCACTGCTGTTTCACAATTGGCAAAAGCAGGTGTATCGGAACAAGAACTTATTAAAATAACAAGACATGGTAATAGCAATTCTTTCAAACCCTACCTACAGATAGATGAACAACATCACCAAAACATAATAAATAAGATGAGATCCAATTTTAAAAACGCTGCAGGTTCAAGTAATAACACCTCCAGTATTTCCAGCACTTCAATGAGCAGTGGCCACGTTTCCTGCGCCTAAAATAACTCAGTTTAAAAAAACGTAGTATATAATAATTGTAACTTTCGTTGCACCAATTTGTATTTATATTAATAAATTGTTTATATATTTACTTAATTTACTCAAAAAATAATCGTATCAAATACAATACGTACTTCAAAATAAATACGGTTATACATCTCAAACTTCTTGCATAATTACAAATCGTGTCAGTTTGACAGAATAATCCTCCCGCTTCGCTTCGATTATTTAAACTGTCAAACTGACACTCTTTATAATTATGCAACAAGTTATCGATGTATAACCTGATTATTTTGAAGTTCTTATAGTATTACTAATGAGAATTTCACGCAACTGTCAGAAAACCAATGAAGATGTTTCTAATGATAAAACACATCCAATGAGGCTGAAGCTATGTTGATTATTCTCTCCTGCAGCAAATGAATATATGATTATACCACGAACTCGATATCCATGGTAAAGGAAATTATGACGCGTAACTGACGTTTCAATATCGTTTCGCTTTCTGAATATTATTCGGTAATTTGAACAAGAAATGGAATCCAATAGATGGGGAACTGACTGCTACAAATGACAAAATCCATTTGGCAATTGCAAAGAATACGCCAAAAAATACAAGGAAATCTAAAGAGTATGCATGGAAACAATTCATGGACTTTTGCCGTAATAGAAATTATATTGTCGGAAAGGCAACTAGGTACCCCAGTGGAAATTGCGAATATATTAAAAGATTATGCCTTCAACATGAAGAAGCAGAATGGCAGTGATTACAAAGAAACTGTTATAAAATTCAATTGGAATGTTGTCGCAAAACTGTTCCAAGACAGGTTCTACAATGATTAAAATGTGAAAATAAATCCATTTGCTGACATAGAATTTAAATCAGCCCGTGATGATAGAGAGATGCAAAGAGAAAATTACTCCAAGGAGATGTCGAAAAGAGGAAAACGAGTTCAACTGCTTTTACAATTGAGGAAAATATGAGATTGCTGAGATATTGGGAAGAAAACAATCCGGAGGGACTCATCAAGACTTTTTTTTCTTTGCAGCCAAAGAACTTTCTTGGAGGAGCAGTGAAGGATGTTACTCGAAAGTAAACTTTTTTATAGTAGAAAAGGATAATTTTGGACGGCCGACTGGACGTATTCAACAAAACTAATCAAGGTGGGTCAAAATCATGTACTCCAAGCAAGTCGTTAATAAAAACTACTGCAGATCCCGATATTTGCCCCGGTCGTATATTCCACAAAGTGATGGAAAAACGCCCAGGACATATCACGTCCGAACGCTTTTTCCTAACTCCAAATCCTAGATGGTAGGATCCTGATAGTATCGGTTGGTACAAAAATTGTCCTATTGAAATAAACTCCATGTCAAAATGGACTAAAGAAACTTGTACGAAAATGGGTTTGTATATTCAGAACAAAAAATTCAGCAATCACAGCCATAGATCTACCGCTGTCACTCACCTTGCCCAGGCTGAAGTGTCTGAACAAGAAATGATGAAGATAACAGGACACAGCAGTTCCAGTTCTCTACAATTTTATATGAATATGCACCCAAAAAGACACTCTGAAATCCTAACAAAAATGAGAGCAGGTTCCAGTTCTACATTCAGCGATGCCAGCAAAAAGTTTTCTCTTGTAGCAGCTCTAATGAGACAAAGAATGAGCAAACAAATTCAAAAATAGTATTTCAGAACTGTTCTTTCAATGTTGAAAATTTCAATTGTAATGAATTGTAATTATCTATGTATGTATCTAAATGAATTGAAATAAATTCTAGTTCCAATCATTAAAAAAGAAAAAGAGCACAAATTGTGAAATTCTCATATAAAATACAACTCGTGTCGATAAAATTGTCCTGAAAATTCTTCTCCTTCACAATTACTCGTTATCATAAAATTTTAGAAAATACAGCTCGTGCTACGCACTCGTTATATTTTCAAATTTTATGATAACTCGTCAAGTGAAGTCGAAGATTAATCGGCAATTTTATCGGCACTTGTTATATAATACATGAAAATCAGCATAGTAATCATTTATCCACATTAATTTTTAATGGAAATAACACCATTTTCAATTTCAATTCTGAAAGTGTGAGATGTATTCCAAAAAGTATAATTTCTAGTTCAAAATAATAATTTCAATTCAGAAAATATTGTTGTCCTTTTCTCTTTGTGTGATAATTCACTTTGCCAATCCAGGTTTGAAAACGTTCTGGGCGGAACATTAGAGTCAAGTCTTCTTCGTTTGAGTCCACACTCACCAATGATGAACCCAATTGAAATAATATGGACCAAATTGAAGTCTCATGTGAGAGTAGATCCTCAAGTTCCCTAAGTTGAAGTATCGGGTGTTGGAGAACAAAAGCTTGTGTATCTTGAGGATATTATTGGCTAGGTGAAATATACAGTAGGAGATGATTGTGGTAGAGCTGCACACAAGGGCGTCGCTATTTTTTTTTTTTGGAGGGTTTCAGGTGAATTGACTTACATATGTTAATTATTAAAATAATCATTATGGGGGAGGAATTACCCCCATTATGCCCCCGTAATCCTCCCATATTGACGCTCTTGGCTGCACAAAATACCACCGTTCAACATGCTGCGACTAGCATTTCAATACATGATCGGTAGCCGATAAGTTTTATAACTTTGTTGACGTTCACTATTTTTGCTTAATTGAGTATATTAGGTTAGAATATGAAAATCCCATAATATAATTTACATGCAGTGTGCGAAATAGGTACTTCGCACATTACTTCACGCACAGTGTCATGGTAACAAAGGAAAATGAAAAAAAGTGTCACTTCGCATATTGTTGTCAATGCGGGAAGCTGGTAATTTTTTGACGTTTGTAGAAAAAGTATATTTATGTTGGATGGTAAATTCCCAGAATCGATATTTTAACTGGGCTCCTTCACCAATTTATTTGTATCAATAAGTCTCATATAAAAAGGCGAAAGATCTATAATAGTTATTTATGTACCAAGGACGAAAAACTGCCTACAAATTGATAGCTGAGGCGCAGCCGAGGCTAGCAAGCACGTGAGACAATAGACAGTATTTCGCCGAGGTGCAATTTCCGATTTTCGAATCGACAATCGACTGTTTTTTTAGGCAAGTATTTTTCGTCCGCAGACACTTTTCGTCTGCAAACACTTTTCGTCCGCAAACGCTTTTCGTCCGCTGTGGTCACTATGATACGGCATAATGACCACAGCGGCACGAAAAGCGTTTACGGACGGACGCAGACGAAAAGTATTTGCCTTCAAAATAGTCGATTTTTCGTCCGGAAATTAGTACATAAAATGTCATTTTTTGTAGAGGTCGACGAAAAAATAATTTACGTACGGCCACTGCAGAAAATAGGCAAAAACACACGACTCACAGCCTCAGTAAATAGCTCCTTACGCACGGTGAACAAATCGCACAGTTTTCATAAACAAAACAATATATCTCGGAAACGGTTAAATCGATTTGGGAGAATTTTTTTATGTAGATAGGGTTTTGCTTTTTGAGTTTATCTATATAGGCGTCTTTTTTGGAAACAATTTTACTGATAATAATAATAATAACGATAATATTTGGATCACGAAAACGGCTACAACGATTTGGATCAAATTTTGTATTTAGATACGGTATTGCTACTTTAGTACATCTATGTAGGCGCTTTTCATGAAAATATGTGATTTTACTCATAGTATTAATAATAATAATATGAACTTTTGGATCCTGAAACGGCTCTAATGATTTGGATCAAATTTTGTATTTAGATACAGTTTTGCGTTTAAAGTTCATCTACGTATGCGTCTTTTTTAGAAAAAGGTGATAATAATAATAGTAATGTGAGTTTTTGGATCTCGAAAACGTCATCAATTTTTTGGATCAAATTTATTATTCAGATGAGGTATTGCTACTTAAGTTCATCTATATAGGCGTCTTTTCTAAAAAAAGGTCATTTTACTAATAATTATAATGATAATAATATGATTTTTTGGATGTCGGAAACGTCACACTGTATGTGGCCGTAGGTAAAGTATAGTACGTAATGCGCGTTGTAAAGCAATTACGCACTCATGGAATTACGCACCCGCCGCTACGTGGCTTCGTGCGTAATTTTTCCATTCGTGCGTATAATATGCCTTTTACAACACTTGTTACGTAATATACTATTACCTTACCAGAGCGGGCCAGGCGCGGTAAATAACATACGTACCTGGACACAGGCATGAGGCCATTATTTGCAAAACTCGCTATTCGACAAAATCTCCAGAACTGTTTTTTTCATTGAGTTTCTTTAAAATTTCACAAAGGAATCGACTGATAAAATCGGAATTCACCAAAGCCCTTTCTTTAGCATGCAAATACTGTCGAGAAAATTAGAGTTATGTGCAAAACTTGCTCTTTGCTATTTCTGTTCTGGTTTCCACGAGAAAGCAAATTCTGTATTGTTTAGAGAACATCGCGAGAGCCGAGTAAAAGACGTTTTACTTGCAAAACTGGCTGGAAGAACAATGTATCCTACAGTGATTGTTTTAGAAGAAACGGATTTTAGTAGTTTGTATTCAAATGAGACAAAGCACGTGGTTCTACGTTGAATTTGAAAGAGTTAGTGTTTTATAATTATTATAGAGTTTGTAGGTGAAAATTGTCTGTTTGTTGAACTTCGTCCATGCGGAAAAGTACGCAAAAAGTTTTTTTCTTGCTTTTTTTTTAGTATACAATTATTTGCAAAACTGGCTATTTGTAATTATATTATTTTTTCTTTGAGAAAGTATCACTTCCCGGACTAGTCCGGAAAGTACGTGCAAATGCTCAAATTTTAATATAAATATTAATATAAATAAGAATTAGAATGTTTCTGTTATTACCTATCTTTTGTTCTAATTTCAATATTTAATACAAATAAGAATTAAAATGTTCGAAATTTTCTTATACCAAGAAATATAATAAATAAATGTGTCTCGATTTGTTATTCTACACGGTTGCCGAAAAAATTCTCTACGCAACACGTCCGAAAACCGTTTTTCTGGACTCGCAGACTTCCAGGACTCGCTACGCTCGTCCTAGAATCTTGTCCACTCGTCCAAAATAACAGGGTTTTCCGGACTTGTTACGTAAATAACTATTTTTAATACAAAGCTGTAAATATTCTAGGATGCAAAGTTCTTAATTTCACTCCTAAAAGCTTTAAACAACATTTCTAAATCACTTTATTTCCAGAAAACAAAAACACTAAGCTGTTAAACTTTTTTTTTATTTCCCAAAAAAATGCTTCCGAGCAAATAGCAAGTTTTGCAAATAATGGACTCAAATTACCCCCAGGCTAATAACACAAATGAAAACCAGCCATATATAAGTAGTATCCTTGAGAATGTCGCATTAGATCTCAACAGTTGAAACGTCTTGAATAAAAATTTCAGTGAATTGAATTTCATTTTCTTTTATTTGTCCGTATAGAAAATGGAAGTCCAGAATAACCTTACTAAAAGTGAAACATTGTCAACCACATTCAAACAAACGTTAAAGCTTTATGTTTTACAAATGAAGTGATAAGATTTCGTCAGACATATTAACAAAATCCACAATGACAACATATCAGATTCTAAGTTATATTATATTCTATTCTCAATTATACAGGATGAACTATGACCAATTCCGAAAAATAAAATTGTGCACTAGTCCATCATGAGGAAACACACCTGTGAAATTCCAGAACAATCCATGAAGATTTATATGAATTCCTTGTACGAAAACTGTCTTTTACCCCCTACGATCTGTCGTCAAATTCAGTTTATATGGTCCCACGACTCTGTCGTTTTCAGTGTTTACTGAGAAATTATTTCGACATATGTTCGTTAATCAATCGTCCAAAAGGTATTGATTGATACCTTTGGACCGAAGGTCATTTCTCTATACGACAATGTATTTAGTTTCATTCAACACATTCACTTCATTTACCTCAACGCTAATTTTGTGCTGTAAGATTTCCTATTGGGAGTCTTACTAAAACTCCATTTGGAACCACCAGCTCAGCATCACGTTTGACACAGGGGTCAATACTTGGGCCCATCCTGTACATTATATATACGACTCAACTGACCGTAGGATTGAAAACGTTAAAGTTTCACATGTACGCCGATGATATTCAATTGTATCATTCATTTAAATACGATGAGATGCATCATAGTGTTAATATCATAAATAACGAACTGAACCACTTAGTGGAAGTATCGATAAAACATTCCCTACATATAAATATTGACAAGTGTTCTGTAATCAAATTTGGAAGGCAGGGTACCAGGTCAAAAGTTGGTGCTTTGGGTATAAAATAGGTGACGTTCATCTCCCTGTGGAATCAAGTGAAAAATTTTGGAATTACAATCGATGACGACTTGAGATTCAAAAAACATATATCACTTTGAAAAGGGGGAACATTCTCCAAGAAAATTGAAAAATGAAAAATGTGATTTATTTGTAATATCTAACAGAAAACAACTACTTCCCCGGCACAAGCCACGCTGGACATTGAACTACATGATTCCACAACAGATTTTATGAATGTCCTATTCATATTTTCAAACTAAAATCATATATCACTGTTGATCCAAAACTCTTATGGAAAAATGAAACTATTGTATCCACACAGACATTCCTTAAACCTGAAAAGTAAATTGCTACTGTGCGATTCTCTGATTCTGTCCACCTTCAAGCATTGTGATGTAGTATATCACTACTTTTTGAATACCAATGAACAACAGAGAATTCAGAAGGTTCAAAACTCGTGTTTGAAATTTTCATTTGGCATCAGAAAGAGAGATCCCATTTCACACACCCTTGGAAAAGCAAAATGGTTGAAGATGCTTGATAGACGTACACTTCATTCTGCGGTTTTATTTCATAAAATAGTTGTCACTCATACACCCCCATACTTATATAATAAAATACAGTTTAGAACTGATGTGCATCATGTGAACATAAGACGTAAAATGATTCATATTGTTAGACATTTCACCGAGCAATTCAAACGATCTTCTACCTATACCATCGCCAAGTTATATAATAACCTCCCACCGTTCCTCGAATCTAAATCTGTTCTATGTTTCAAAAACTGTTACAAACAAAAATCTTCTATCAAATAATTACCGTTAGTTAATGCATTATGTCCTCCACTTTCATTATCACCAAATATTTTTGTTCTCATTCATCTATTACTTCTATCTTATTTTTATTCTGTATTCTTCAATGTTTTCTTTATTACTATTATTATTCACACTGTTATCATACCGCTAGTTGTCTTAGTATTGTAAAAATAGCCATATAGTATTTGTATATTTTCATGTGTTTGTTGTGGATTTCATGATTTCAATTCCTAATGTTTTTTAATGATGTCTCATGATATAGATATAGGCTGAACTTCATCTAGAAAACAATTGTATTATAAGTAATTCCACATTTATATGCTTTCTCTCTATTATGTATTTTTTTTTTGTTTTTGTGCGGTACAATGTGCAAATGAGTAAGAATGGTTTATAACAATTTTGTAACCTATTGACAGGTTTTTGATTTTTCTTCTTCCCTAAATGTATCTAGGTACTATATTATTTGTCAATAAATATATTATTATTATTATTATTATTATTATTATTATTATTATTATTATTATTGTAATTATTATTATTATTATTATTATTATTATTATTATTATTATTATTATTATTATAAAAGAAAAGAACGGAAAAATACTGACTCACGTCCATGGGTGGCGGCGCTTTCCTACACTCACAAAATTAAATTTTTTTGGTTCCAATTTTTACTTCTTTTGGTGGGAGAACACAATAATTTCCAGTAATTGATTGTAGTTCATTCAGTATATCTATAAACCTACATGTTTAAATTCAAGAATGAACCTCGTATACTACTATGAAATGTTCGTAACACTCCAGTAATTCACCTCAAAGCTTCCGAGCTCAACCCGCATTTATTTTGCGTAGGTAGTGAAACTGAAATAAAATATTTACCGGTAAAAAAATTATCGTCGTGTTTCTTTTGATCCCCGAGATCATATTTTCAAGAAAGTGCTGCCTGCTCGGAATAACAATCACGATCAAGAGGAAACAGTCTAAAGTGGATGGGAAACTTTATCGATTTTGTCATCATGTAAATGGAATTGAAACGTGAAATGATTCATCAAACATTTTTATGGAGTATTTTAGTTGAATGCCCACATAAATATTTTTGTCGGTGCCTTTCATTTTACATCGAGTTAATTCCGTAGAGTGCATGTCAATGTACTGGAGTCAATCAAATCAGTATTTTCATGTATGGACAGCGGTGAATTTAAAGTTTGGGATGATGGGGGCATTCCAGAAAACGTGTACCTGTAGATTAATGTCCACATTAAGCGAATGAACAAAATGGATTTTCACAACAATTCTTGTTTTCGTGTGAAAAAGTATCAGGTCTATAAACTTCCTACACTACACTGTGTTCTTCCCACCAAAATGAGAGGAATAATAATTGAAAATTGGAAATGCGTGGACCAAAAAAATTACCCTTTATACGAGTAGGAACGCGCCGCCCCTGGATGAAAAAAATAAGTGGACTGCCAGAATCCCTCTCAGTTCCTGCACTGAAGCTGGCGATCAGAAATTGATTTGTAGTATGACCCCAAACAAGAATTTAAAATAATTATAACTGACCAGTGAATAACGACCATCAGCAATTTTGCGGAGATCGTAACAAATCACAACACACTGCAGTGATTCTGTTTTCATGACACTTTACACGTGGGCACCATCATGTTTCCACTCAGATCGCTCCCAAAACTTCAAGGCAACCTTGGAGGTTTTCGTACTAAAGAAATGGTGGGAATGTCATTGATAGCTCTCAAATTTCACAGGTGCTGTCGCACATGGTAGACTACTATCTCATTTAATAAGTGGTAATAGTTCACCCTGTATATTGTATATTTTAGACAAATAGAATAATGCTTGGCAACTAATAAACCGAAATGCAGAAAGATGTAAGAAATTAGAAAATTTAATTGCCATATCAGCTGACCATTTCGTGAAGTTTTTGATGATTTTATAAAAAACCACCTGCAAAATTCTGCAAACGTTATCGAGAAACTTTCCGATCATTTCATGCAAAAAATTCCAGTACACAATTTCATATTCTACTGATGCGACCAATGAAACAAAAATATTGAGAATTGTTAATTTAAAAACTTCTGCTGAAATTCCTGAACAAAAATATTGAGATTCATTCAGCGAATGTTGTGTTTGTATGAGTTCGGGAATATTTTTTTATTTTTTCGAGATTTTTAAAATATCACCCATTTATAAAAAAACAACCAGGAAGATATCAATCGATTTCTATCACACTAGCATAGTAGGAAAAGTAATCGAAGTTATTCTCAAGGAGAAGTTATAATATGCATTCTCTTGGAAATGTTAATTTCGATCAGACTTTAGAACGAAAAAGTTTTCGATTTCATCATTAGGTAAGCCTGCGTTAGACTCTTTTCAGCATCATAAATTTGTGCAAAGTTTGGTTTTACCATCTTAATAAGACAAAACCTTGAGAACATGGAAAAATGCACTTAGTATATAGAAACCTTAGAACGCATCCAGTCAATTTTAGTGTTCCTCAAGGTTCTGTTCTGGGACCTCTATTTTCTATAATTTATAAATTATGGTACAATTTAGGTCGAAGAATAACACCTTTATTTCACGCCGATGGCGCAATTTCTAGTACGAGTGAGTTCAACGAAAATATTATATTACAGGCACTCTATATATATATATATACCAAGTGGAACACATTTCGAATATCTGGTTCAACTTATTCCTCAATGAAATTAAAATATATTTTCTCTACACGAGCACCACTTTTTCTTCGGAAGAGCATGTTATTGGATGTTCAGTCAGATTTTGCTAGCCATTAACATGATTTATACAAACGTGTCTCTAAAATTATTTAGCACTACCACAGTTGCTACTGAAGGCTAATAAACTAGGACACGGACTATCGGAAAATGGCATTCTCTACAATGCCCCATATCTCAATAACTCAAACCTTCATAATCTTGGGAAACACGTATCATAGTTAAAAAAATATGTGATGCGCAAAAACCTTTTCGAATAATCACATCATGTATTTATGACGACAATATTTTTTTTGTATATCTCTTGAATTAATTAATGCTCTCTATATTTCTCTCATCTACAGGGGATTAACTATACGTGAGATTTGGTGCAAGAAAATGACAAGTTTTATCAAAACGAGGTAGGCTAACCAGTGTTCTATTCCTTTTGCTGTACGACAGGATATGAAGTGATTTTGTTTTTGTTTATGTTGACCTCTATGTCAAGGAAGAAAAGTTATCTACTATCAAATGTACCAGATTTGGCATATTATTTATCACTAGAAAATCTTAGTGGTTTAGCATATAAAGTTCTGTATATTGATTGACTGTCGGTTGATAAATTTTCTATTTTTCATTCACACATTCCCAGAGAGCCTTTGATTGGTTCACGTAATTGATTTTTTGATTTTTTTTCCTTGTAAGATTTATTGTCAGCTTATATTCGTCATTTTTGTAGTTACTATGTATGGTACTATGTTTTCAGGATGTTCTTTTTTCAATGTTTAATACACTCCTTCTCCTCTATTTATCGATGTTTAATTTGGTTAAGAAAATATCCATGTTTGTCGTTTCAAGATTTATATAAGGTATGTACATCTTGACATTCCTTGTATTTTTTTCAATAAATGAGATGGCTTTTCTTTCACCTCTGTCTTATCTTTGAGAGTACCTACCCAAGATTGGTTGTAGTTTGTGCGAAGTTTTGTATACCACCTTCATACCGGGTGGCTACGGAAGTATTGCCTACGGAATATTTCAGTTATTGTATGAAGTAGGTTTGTGAAATTTGGAGCGTCGATATAATGACATAAGAGCTAGAATTTGAGCATATTGACATGTCGAAGTTAACTTCCGGTCTGACCGGAAGTAACATCAACTTTCTTATTTTAAATGGAAACCCTATTTTTTTTTTCTTTTCGCTTTATTCAGCATTCAATTCCCTTTCTAATGACATATCACAAGTTGGTATCTAACCAGAAACTAGATCAGAAAAAAATTATTATTGAAATTCAAGCAAAATGAAAGCCAAAAATTGAAAAGTTGGCTATGGAAACCATACGTCACTTGATAACAGTTGCTACTACTGTGATATTTTATTTTCATTCGTCGGCGTTATAAAAAGCCGTCAAAAAAATATTGGAAAAATTGGGAAAAAAACAATACTCTGTAGGTCCATAATTTAAATAGGAACATACAACTTTTTCTTGCATGTACAAGCATTCCTTTCTAATGATATAATAGGAAATAATTTTTTGAACTGAGATACCGAAAAATCCAATTATTATTCTTCAAATAACAAAACAGATTATCGCCATACGCAAAAATAAAATTAAAAATAATGTGGAATGATAAATTATATCCTGTAGGTTCTAGGTTGAATAGGAACATAAACGTACTTGGTCTGTGCCATCGTCCATAGATATTCTAATATCTACCTATGTTTGTGCTATTCAGAATAATCATTCCATTGCAATAATCATTCGAACCAAAATATTAACAAGTAGGCTGATTAAGATGTATTTTGGAATGAAACAAAAAAGAAATGAGAGCTGTCACGAACGCTGCTATCCATATTATTTTGACGTTCGAAGTAGTGTTTTTGATTCTGCCATTTTAAAAGGGTTTGTAAATCGAAATCAGTTAGTGGAATATTCAAAAAATGCCCCGTTATTCACGAACCGAACAAATTACATGCTTCTCATTTATGGTGAATGTTTAAAAAATTCTTATGCCGCTGAACGATTGTATTTAGAGCGATATCCAGGGAGGCAGCAACCGTCAAGAAGGTATTTCCAGTGGCTTGAAGAAAAATTAAGAACTGAGCCTGATGTTCACGAAGACCAAGAAGCATTTGTTATTAATGAGGAAACTGAAATTAATGTATTAGCTTTAGTACAATATAATAGCACAATTACCTCAAGGCAGATTGGCGCCGAATTAGCTATAAGTAAGGACTCTGCTAAGAAAATTTTGAAAAAACATCGATTGAAATCCTTCAAGTATCAGTTGCATCAACATTTGTATGAAAATGACGGTGAAAGGCGCCTGGAATATTGTAATTGGTTTCTTCGACAAAATGCTGAGAATCACCTATTTAACTATTATATCTTGTTTACGGACGAGTCAAGATTTGCCAGCAATGGATTATTTAACAGGAATAATACAAGGTAGGTACTGTACTTTATTTGGATTATTGTCGATAGTCGAAGTGTAAAGTGCTAAAAGTGTGAACGGTCTTTTGTTCCAGGTACTGGGCGATAGCAAACGAGCACCGGTTTCGACAAGGCGGCTTCCAGGAGAGATTTGGTGTGAATGTTTGGGCAGGAATAGTTGGAACTCATATTGTTGGTCCCATTCTTTTTCAAGGCCAACTAACCGGAGAGAGATACTTTAATTTTTTAACGAATGAAATTTCGGAATTCATTAACAACCTACCAGCGCAAATAACTGAGAGAATGTACTTCCAGCAAGATGGCGCCCCTCCGCATAATTCAAGAATAGCGAGAAATTATCTTCAAAATCGCTTTCAAGAGAGACTTATAACAACCCATGGTCCAGTCAGGTGGCCACCAAGGTCACCTGATCTTACTCCGTGCGACTTTTTTCTATGGGGGCATCTTAAAAATAGGGTGTATTCCACATAGCCTACAATTTCTACATGAGCTAGAAGTAAAAATTCGTAGAGCTTTCCAAGATATCACGCCCCAAATGTTGAGAAACGTTTTACATGAAAATATCACCAGGGTCAATAAATGTATTGACGCTGAGGGAATGCATTTCGAACATTTGTTTTGAATTTATTTTATCTTTAATCCTATCAATTTGAATTTTTTTTTTTTTCGATAAATCTGTTTTTTCGTTATTTGAAGAATAATAATTGGATTTTTTTGGTATTTCATTTCAAAAAATTACTTTCTATTATATCATTAGAAAGGAATCGTTTTGCTGAATAGTACAGGCAAGAAAAAGTTGTATGTTCCTATTTAAGTTATGGACCTACAGAGTATTGTTTTTTCCCCAATTTTTCCAATAGTTTTTTTGGCGGCTTTTTATAACGCCGACGAATGAAAATAAAATATCACAGTGGTAGCAACTGTTATCAAGTGACGTATGGTTTCCATAGCCAACTTTTCAATTTTTGGCTTTCATTTTGCTTCCACGGCCTACTCGGTGAATTTCAATAATAATTTTTTTCTGATCTAGTTTCTGGTTAGATACCAACTTGTGATATGTCATTAGAAAGGGAATTGAATGCTGAATAAAGCGAAAAAAAAATAGGGTTTCCATTTAAAATAAGAAAGTTGATCTTACTTCCCGTCAGACCGGAAGTTAACTTCGACATGTCAATATGCTCAAATTCTAGCTCTTATGTCATTATATCGACGCTCCGAATTTCACAAACCTACTTCATACAGTAACTGAGATATTCCGTAGGCAATACTTCCGTAGCCACCCGGTATAGTGATGATTTGAAAAATGCCGTTGACCTCGAGTAACTTGAGGTTCGTGTGAAATGACAACAAATACAGGAGGATTTTCCTTTTTTCGAAAGTCGTAGAGTTTTCTTGAATCTATGTCCAGTGATCAATTTGTCCACCAAGTCCACAGAATAACAGTTTCAGCTCAGCCACCTCCCTGATAACCTTCTTCTCCTTTCTCTCCTTTCTCTCCTTGATGAGTTAGTAGGAACAACAAGAGTCGTTTCACCAAAAAATTCAATCCCGTCATTTAGTGCTGCAGGCAATGGTTAGTACTCTTACTGGTGTATCCGTAGATTAATTCAAACTTTTTTTGGGCGTATCCAATTACTAACACATCTAAAAATGGCAACTATTTTTTGTTTTCAGTTTCATATGTGAACGATATGGTTTGAAGCGGGCTGTTCGATTATGAAACAAGACTGCCTACGTCGACCTGTTTTGTATCAAAGATAGCGAACACATTGACCTCATATCCAACCAAACCCTAAAAAAAAAGCCTTCATTCCATGCTCCCAAGAAAAATAGCTGAAGCTCTCTTCTGCTTCCATCTCTCACCTTTTCATTAATAAATTGGCTAGGAAGGGCGATAGATGGTTGCACATGGGCGTAACTTCAAGTTGCTCATAATAGTATATTATGATACAAGTTTTATGAGAGACCATTGTGTCGTACGCGTTGTTTGAAGTACGACGAGCGAAGCGAAGAGTTCTCCAAGAGAACGAGTTCGACAACGTGTCTTATGAAACGTGTTTTACATACTATTTGTTCTGTTTGGCCTTTTTATATTTTACCAGGAGCAGTTGGCCAAGATAAGCATACCTTCCTTTTGAATAAAAATATCAGTAAATTTATTTTTTTGAATGACTGATGAAGAAAACTCAAGTTGCACCCCTCCTGAATTGAGAGTAATTGCTCAAACGGCTGTGAATGATTTGTTGCCCAAAAAAAATCTCGTTCAGTTCACGAAAAGAAATTTCACAATTTCGAAGTAGAGGTTATTCTTCTCTTTTGTTTGAAATCTGGAATTCTCATCCCGCTTGTCTGACGATCATCTGACAGTTAAAATGCGTATCGAAATAGAACCCATTTTGATACGCATTTGGGTTTCAAAATAAAAAAATCAGTTATTGAACTGAAAGCAATTCTGCCACATGCACAGTCTGGCGAGGCTTTAATACTCTCTGACTATTTTGTTCCTATTTTTTCGGTATTGGAACACTTGGAAACGAAGAACTTACAGAAGGAGTTGAAAAGTTCTCCCCTTATTTCAGTCTCGCGTTCATGATCTGATCGATAAATTTTATTGATTTTTTTTATGGTCAAGCTTGGTTGTGCCACTGAAAGATTCTCGAATTCTTTTGTGAGAAATTTTGCTGTTTTGTGTTGGTTGGTGAATATAATCAGTAATCATTTTCCAATAACGTGTGTCATCAAATCCAGAACAAGTAGATGGGTCAGGTTCAGGTGAATTCTGATAATTAAAGCAAACATTTTGATTGGACGAGTTGAGGTAGGCCGGGATGAGTAGTATAGCAGATTAGTAGTGTAAATAGAATTGCAACAGAATAAGTAGTAAAGTAAGCTTTTAACTTTCGAGAATGCTAACGTTTAGTTTTGGTGTTTGGGGTATTTCTATTTATCAAATTGTATTTAAAGCAAAGTTCCAAATATTATTTCATTTTATACAGTCATTCCCTTTTTTTCTGTTTGGTTCTTTGACACAAATTTGGAAAAACATCATGGCTTGAAACCACTGCTACAAATACCTCACTGGAATTTCCTCGATAATTCCGAACTTCCTGGAAGTGGTTTTCTCCCCCAGAGCAAAATTAATATTTCACACTTGTGTACCCGATACAACGGTAATCCAATAAAACGGCCAACAATTCATTTGAGCTTTCAATTAACTAACTCCGTAATAAGATCAATACTCTCCGATGTTAACGATAAACAAACGAATTCTAACCAAATGTCCAGCTGGGTACAGGCCTAAATTAAATTTTGATATATAAACCAGGATATAAACATCACCGGAATGAATAATAGGTATGTTTAGGGGTGAATTTATCCGAGTATTGTCTGTACAATAACTACCATTATAATTATTTCAGTTGATTATAGGTTTATTTGTTATCAGGTATTTTAATCATCTTTTTTGTACTTTTCGGAGGTGTGCGATGGAAAATATGAATGAAAACCGTGATAGATAAATAGACAACAACTAACAAGTAATGAATAACCTCGATAGACGACCACAGTCCTTGTTGAAAAGCAAGTGTATTGTGTGTTGTCTAGATGCCAATCTCGTCTAGTGCTAGCTTGGAGTGCACGCCGGCCACCTGAGGTGGTGCTGTAGGTTTTCCGGGTTTTCCTGCAGCTGAAAAGTGAATACGCCACCAAAAATCAGTAAGTCGCCCCGGAGCGCCACGGCAAATAATAATAATAGCCGTCCTCTACCCGCACAGGCTCTGCCTTTGGGTACACTCTACGAGTGTTTATGAGGGAGTATTATTATTATTATTATTATTATTACCTAAGTTTTATTATGAAAAGTTGCCTGCACGTGAAAACCTTGCTAAACGTTGTTCGCTAAAAAAATAACAATGATGCTACATATGAAAATAATTTTTGCCATTAAGCCGTCAGTTTTGGGACTCACAAGTTACTATACCTACAGTGTGTCCATAATGTAAACCCCCCTGATAACTTTTGAACGGAGTGGAATTTTTTTTGGTGTAATGGTATATTATAAGCTACGTTTCGACAATAATGAAAAATGTCTAAGGTGCCATTTGGAAGGATTTTTTTGGATGGCATGGGAGGTCCACAAAAAATATTCATCCAAAACAAAATGGCGGCACATTATGTTAGAACTGTTATACGCGATTTCTTTGAATAAATCGTTTTGAACGAGCTCAATTGGAATGAAAAAATATTTTTTGATATCTACAAATCTCCTCTGTCTCTCAGAATCGCATATGGGATTATTTCTGAGATTTGCTGAGATTCAATAAAACGAGGTATTACACTACTTATCTACTTATTAAAATTTTTTATAATAATGTACCCAAAAAACTCTTACAGAAACAAAAAAATATTTTATCATTGCACTAAAGCTCTTTAATAGCCATTTATTCGAAAGGATCATCTTGTGAGAGTTCTTAAAAAAATATATTGAGGGTAAGTAAATTATTTTGAAAATTATTTTCCTCATATCAAATTCTGCAGCACTTCTCAACGAACTCCATTCCTCACCTTTGAAAAGAATTGCTGTATCATCAGCAAAGCTGATGACCTTGCCCTTCAAATCCAACTGGAATAAGTTGTTCATGTATATAGTGAACAGTAAAGGCATCAAAACAGTTCCTTGGGGGACACCGTATCAGACCCTTTTAATATCGCTGATTACTCCATTTATACTTACCTGTTGCGATCTATTTGATAAGTAGCTCATTAGAAGGCTATGTGCGTTTCCTCTTATACCGTGTTTTTCTAATTTGTTCAATAGTTTTTCATGGCAGACAGTATCGAAAGCTTTAGAGAGATCAATGAAAACGCAGAGGTTCGGTAATTTTTTATCAGGAGCGTCATAGATTTCCGACGTTAGTTTTAGAATTGCGTCTTCTGTTGATTTTCCTTCTTGAAACCCATACTGTCTGTCATGAATTACGTTATTTGTTTTAAAAAATGATGTTAACCGAGATTTGATAATTTTCTCAAATATTTTTGAGAGTAACCGACCTGAAATTAGAAATTTTCAAAATGCTGAAATACCTTACATAGACATTCGAGTCCATGGAAATTGAACACACAAATTTTAATTGTGTGTACAAACAAGAAGGCAAATCATGAATTACTGTCATTAGAATATCGATAACTATTGGAAAATACATGGTCTCGAAAAAGGCTGTCGTATCGGAAAGACCCCTCTGCAGAGTATGGCACCTGACAAGTTTGGTGTCTAGAAGGGACCCGCCCCCTTATTTAAGACGATACTGGAAATTAACCTAAAAAACAGGTAGAAATTCACCTATACTCGAAATGGCACGGTTTTTAACTGAAACTTAAAAAATATTCGAAATGGGATTACTCGAGATGTTTGATATCCGTTTCTATCTATGTGCTAGGAATCGCACGTTAAAAGGTAAGACCTCGTTAATCCTTAGCTCGCACAAGTTTCGACTTTTGAGGGCTGCCGTTCGTAAGGGGACGACAGCTGGTTAACGGAAAAAACAAAAACAACAAAAACAATCTAGCTTCTCGACAGGTAGCTAGGAATATTATTCGAGTACCCGATGTCTCCAACAGTTTTTACTTCTTTGTGTCAATTAAAATATTTCCGAATCTCTATCTAGCCCTAAGGGAGGTAGGAGGGTTACATATTCTTAAATACTTTTTTTTACGTGCCACTGTGATTCCAGAATTTTTACGAATTTTACAATTTTAAGTTTTCTCAATTTTTTCAAGGTACATTTTCAATAATGGATCTATTCAATGCCTATTCTTTCCTATTTTCACAGATTTTTACAATTTTAGTAATTCTCGACGTCTGAAACCGTAAAAAAAATCCATTTCCCACGTATTCTCTAGCTGGGTTTCATGGAGCAGGGGGTAATTTTTTTAATTACATCGTGCGATGAACCTGTATTTCTCATAATTTTTACGGATTTTATTGTCCTTGGTTTTCTTAAATTTTTTTGACAAGGAGGGTTGAAGGGGTGCATAATTCTTTTTATTCAATAGTTTGCTGGTCCCATGTTTTTCACAATTTTCACAGATATTTCTAATTTAATTCTCGCGTGTTTTCGTAATTTTTTTGTTGTTTTAATTTTCAACGTTCGAAACCGTCAGAAAATTTTCCGAATTCCTACACGTTTTCTTTCTAGTCTACAGGGGGACAGGGGAGTAAAATTGTTTTAAATTGCATTAGTCAGTAAACCCATGTTTTCCACTATTATCAGACATTTTTTCGCTTTTATTTTCATAGTTTCCCTTTTTTTTGAGAAGGGGGTAGGAGGGCATAATTATTTCTTCATTAATGAATTATTTTATTGTTCAATGATTATCGGCTTTTTGCTATTTTACTTTCAACACGATTAAATTTTCTTTCCTCAGTGCCACAAACTAGGAATTTTCAAAAAGTAAAAGCCACGTCAATTCGAAAAAAGGTAATTATTGAATTGTCATTGGTTTCTGAAGATCCGAGAAAATCCATGAAGTATTATAACATTATACATGATTTCGTATACCAGACTCACGATCAACTGCAATTATCCGACTCGCTGAAAATCGTTTCGATTATCTCAGGTGTGCACCTTGCTCTTCCGTACAGTGGAACCTCTAACCTTATTAACGCTCGATTGTGGTCTGCCTTCTTTCACTCAATTTGGTTTCTGCCGGGCCGAGACCACACAAGTTAATCGTGATTAAGCAAGCCACACTTCATTAATGACTATTAGCGCAATTAGGCCTTTGAGCAGCGGATTTCGTGATTGATATATTTCGGTGGTGTGCTTTGGCTCTTCGGCAACTGGACGTTGATTGTCAAGGAACAATGTTGAAGGTTGAAGAAATCTTCTGTTCATATTATTTATTACAATTGCCCTGAAGGTACTAGATTTTGCGTAACAGGGCGTTAAAATTCCATAATCAAGTTACACAGTTTCAGGAAACGACGTTTAGTTCAAAAGAAACAAAAGTATTATTTATTCAAATGACAATATATTTCCTTGCTTAACAACCAATCAGTGGATATATAGCTTGTCGCTGTATTTTCACGGTGATAAACCTGCTTAGTTTTTGTTTTACTATCTGTCAAGTGAAAATAATGATTTAAATTATAAACGTAAAATTTATGTGTTTTGACTAGTTATCTTTATTTATCAATATGAGTGATAGTTGGGGACAAATGTCCATTGGTATCATAGATGAGGTCGTGGAAAAAAGTATTCCGTTGAATACGGCTAAAAGTAAAGCATCAATTACCAGGTGACACTATTTTTCTTTATTTCAAATCAATATATTGTCGTCCTGAATATAATTCGTGGTATGATTAAAAACCTATAATTTTTTGGAATATCAATTCATTGGCAATCCCAATGCAAGAAAACTAGGAGTTTTCAAAAAGCCACACTTTAGTAATGACTATTAGCGCAATTAGGCCTTTGAGCAGCGGATTTCGTGATTGATATATTTCGGTGGTGTGCTTTGGCTCTTCGGCAACTGGACGTTGATTGTCAAGGAAAAATTTTGATAGTTGAAGAAATCTTCTGTTCATATTATTTATTACAATTGCCCTGAAGGTACTAGATTTTGCGTAACAGGGCGTTAAAATTCCATAATCAAGTTACACAGTTTCAGGAAACGACGTTTAATTCAAAAGAAACAAAAGTATTATTTATTCAAATGACAATATGTATCCTTGGATTTCAAATTTTGAAATTCAGCCAATAGAATCGGAACTACAGTGGAAATATAGCTTGTCGCTGTATTTTCACGGTGATAAACCTGCTTAGTTTTTGTCAAGTGAAAATAATGATTTAAATTATAAACTTCCAATTTATGTGTTTTGACTAGTTATCTTTATTTATCAATATGAGCGATCGTTGGGGACAAATGTCCATTGGTATAAGATGAGGTTGTGGAAAAAAGTATTCCGTTGAATACGGCCAAAAGTAAAGCATCAATTACCAGGTGACACGATTTTTCTTAAATGATGATATTCTAAAAACCTATAATTTTTTGGAATATCAAGTCATTGGCAATCCCAAGCCAAGAAAATACAACTCGTCCTGCAGACTCGGCATCATCCGCATATATCCTTGAAACACTGGTACTGTGTACATACGACGCCATTAGGGCCATTAGACTGATTTTTATATAACTGATTAATGGTGGATTTATAAACTCAACTAAACTAAGAATTTGGAATTACCAATTAGGAATTAACATTAAGCAATTAAGAAGGTGTTTATAAACGTCAACTAAGAAATTAAGAATTATGTTCTATGACTGTCAACATGCCAGCTATAAGAAGATCCATCGTGCTCAACATTGCTTCACTATCCATTATATTTTTTATTGCAAGAAAATATTTAAACATATCACTAAAAATATAAACAAATTTAATTTCGATGACAAATGACATGTCACTCCGCCGATTTTGCGCATGCGCACTTCCATTTTCAATTAAGAAAATAAATTCTTAGTTGAAAAGATGAAATATGGCCATCTTCTTAGTTGCTAGTTCATAATTTAATTGACAGATGAAAGTATATAAACCCCTAATGGCGTTTTAATGTATTTATCTTTGTTAATTCTTAGTTGTTAATTTAATTCTAAGTTTAGTTGAGTTTATAAATCCACCATAATAATTATTAGTTGTAAGTATAAGGTTATACCCCCTTTTTAATGTTTTTTTTTTTCCTAAACTTTATATAAACGATGCCGAGGGGTAACTCTTATTGCGGAGGCAAAGGTCGTGGTACGATTGTTGGTGAATGAACCCAAAGAAATTCCTAGAAATTCAATTTATGGCAGCAAGAAAAAAGTTGTCATTTGGACAGAAATTCTAATAAAGTATTTCATTCTCAAAGCCAGTCTCTGTAGAAAGTCTTTATTACACTGAAAGAGAAAATACTATAAAACAATTGCTAAAAATAGCATTTAATTAAATAAATGTTGTTAAGCTAACTTCAGGGCTTGACGATCTTGAAAAATCTATAAATACTGAATAATGAAGTTGTGTACAAAAAAAGTATTTGATGAATTAAACGTTTGTTAAATCATCTTGATGAGACCTTAATAGTCTAATAATAATGATTGTAATCAGGTTGTGTGAAGAAAATTTGGTTCTTTGGACTATATTGTGCGCTATTCAAATGGTCATACCAATTTACATATTTTGAAATATTGAGTTAAATGCATTTAAATCTTACATACTTTTTTGGTTTTGGTTTTGTAAACCCTTTTGATGTGAAAATCATTTAAACTATAGTTTTATTATAGATATTAACATGGGTTTTCATCAAGTATCGGCTATATCAATTCAAAAATTACATACTTTTCATCAACAATAATTTATACTATTCTTATTTAGAAACAATCAAACTCTTCTCCTGTGAATATATATTATACTTCTTGTATACAGTGACCGTAGAAATTGAACATTTGTAGAAATACAACCGTTATAGTTGTTATAGAAAAACATGTTGAATAACATCGTCAGTCCCAAAAATCTTAATTGAAAAAAAAAAGTCCCGCCCTTATTATTTTTACGCAGCGGATGTGTTAATTATAATATCTAAAACGCAATTTGATATCCCTTGCGTTCCGCGGCACATTCATAAATCAGTTTACCATCGAAATATAAAATCTCCGTTAACTGAATTTCGATTGCATTGCTCTAATGCAGTGCTTGCAGCGGAAAAATGCATTATTGTTGATAGTGTAAAACTGTAAATAAAGTTTATAGTCTGCTGGCTTTCGATTGGCACCGTTCCTAATAGGCCATTAAGGAGCTACACGCTTTCAACCGAATAAGTATATTGTTAAATTTTCTTTTTGCAGTTTAAAGGCTTTCGCGAAAGCAGTTGCAGACAACATATTAAACTGGATTTTGATAAAAAATAAGGACCGGATGATTTATGAACTCGAACGTTGTAGTTTCTGTGGAACGTATTAGAACAGAATGAAATAATGAATGATTCTGCAACGGCAGGTAAAGACGCAGAAGTCATTTATTTGTTCACTGTTCCACAGATTGGCGGTGAATAAGGCGGATAAAATATACAAAATGATCAGGAAATGAATTATTAGGTACAAACCACTCAGATTTTTTTTATTTCGTTTTGATTTATACTTAATATGTATAATATTTATAATATAATATATCTTAAACCATCATGGATTATATTTTACCAGTTGTAATCATGATTCTATTAGTCTGCAGTTCATGAACAGTTCTTGTGAATTGGAATGTTATCATGAAAATTCTGGTAATGTTCTTGTTATTTAATATTCTAGATTAATTAAAGAACACACTCCTAAATTATAAAGTGAAATTGTAATCTACCAGTGGCTTCAGAGAAATTGAAGGAACGACGCAAAGCATATATAGGTTGAAATAACAGACTAACGAATAAAGGGTACCTGCAGGGTTATTCTGGTAAAAAGCTATAAAATTGGCTACAACAGCGGTAGGCTACACTTATAGTCCAATATTCATAGACTTGTCTTAGTCTCAGTCTTGTATCAGTAGATATATACCGGCTATAATTTTGAGCCGACTTCAAAGAAAGGTCCATACCAAACTACGGCAACGTTGTTTGCAAGTTCAAGTTCAAGAGAAATATAGCCTCATTAACCTCTTCGGCTCTTATGTTTCCAAAAACGAATACCGAAAAAAACCTGCGAGTTGGCGAAATTGCATAAAGTTGAAAAAGTAGTTGGTTATTGGGAGACCAAAAAAAGAAACTTTGTTCGGAAACGCAACTATACGTCAGGAAGTCAATGGAACAATAGCGGATGTCAAGAAAGTCTGTATGGTCGGAGACATGAATGCATACTGTAAAAACTTCAATACCTTCTGCTCACTGTTTCTCGCTCTTCCACAGTGGATGGAAACCGCATAGTTTTATTAGGGAACACAATATTTATTGATATAGTCACTTCACGTATACACCTGCTTACTGATGGTTGGTTCATTGCAAGAAAAGTCTTGTCCAACCACTCGTTGGTAACTTCCAAAACCAAAAAATCTTAATGTTATCAATACCTAAAAAATTGGAGACAATCTTCAATACTTCTTTTCAATATAGCTCGCAAGGCACACCTGCCCACTTCCCTCATAATATAGACTGTTTATCTGCCTTGCTAAGCATTTCATTGGTTTTGAAATAATCCTACTTCCAGTTTTTTTCAGTGCCATTTCAGAGCTCATATTGTTAGAAGCTTTTTTATTACATTCATACCAACCAACAAAAATGAAAAAATATATAGTCCCTTTTATACAACTTCACCTAGACATGACTTTCTTTGGCCCAAGATGGATAGTAATCCTTATGTTCCAACAATTTCTCAGGAATGTTAGGCGACTGATGCCGAAATATTTCACTGAGTTGGTGAGGACATACCTTAATTTCCAGAGATGAACCATCCGCACGTAATGGATCTAGATAGTCTCGTAATCTATCTTGCCGTTTCTCTGTCTGCTCTAAAGAACTTCACGAATTGTAAATGTGTCAGTTCAAAAGCATTTAAGGCAATTCTCAACTGCCTTCTCTGTAAATTCAAATGTTCATTTCGTATCCTGTTTATATTACGTAGATGTAGAAGAGCGCCAAACCCTTGAAGGGCCATATCAAGTCTTCAGAACTCCTCAACTACCTACCACTATCTGCTTCAACATAAAGATAGGCTACTAGTATAACCACCTTCATCACAGGTTATGAGAGGGTATATAATAAAAGTCCAAATTGAAAGCTACAAAAATGGCTAAAAATACCAGTAGAATACAGAATTCAAACAGGGAGCTAGATCTATCCAGTGAACATAGCTACAGAAGTCATTTGGTCTTCACAACTCGCTTTCAGCCCGGTAGAATAACCCTGCTGAACCTTTCTGTTATATCAGTTATACGGCGATATTGAAGAAACTAATTAGTAAAAAATAATAATTGAACTATATTCAATCATACAAAAATAAAATAAAAAATAATGATAAATATAGTAGATGACTGCATTCGCGAAGTGTCACTGTTAAAGAGTGTTTTTCGTAATAGTTATTGAAGTAACAAAAAATGTAAAGACGTGTTAACATTCGAGGTAAGCGTGTACGAACCGAGGCAAAGCCGAGACTTGTCGCTTGCCGAGGGTGTTAACAGTCGATACATTCCGTGTTGCTCATTTTGTTTTTCCCGCTACCTAATGATATTTCTCAAAATTTGCCTGCATGGATTGAAGTTAGTTTTCTCACCCTTCATGATTATTCGTTCCACTATTGCATTCTAAGTTGTTTGTTCGTGTAACTAAGTTACCGAATATACAGACAACAATATTCAAAAAGTCTCATAATCTAAAAATTAATATAAATGCAGCTGAAGGCATTACTTGCCAAAGTCAATGTCATTATCACCCTAGGCATGTAAATGACACTATTTACATTCCGTTGTCAAGATGAATTACTAAACGAATGATATAGGCCATTTACATATTTTGTTGCTAAGCATGTATGGACTATTCAAAGTAATAATATAACTTTCAATATATAAACAAAATAAGTTATCCAGAATGATAACAGTGACTGCAATAGTATAAAATGAGGAGTCTGTTATCAAAATTTTGTATAATAAGCTATGAAGAAGAGAGAAAAAAGCTTTCAGAGAAAAAAGCTTGAAATTGGTCACAAAGAAGTTGGAAATTTTAAAGGAAGCAGCACATTGAGTGTAATTTATGACTATCCCTTGTCAATGACACTCCAATCGTATCAGAAAGTTTTCATCTGGGGTATAGACCGAAATCATTAAATTTCATATTATGCGTGTATGAAATTTTGTTCAAGATCTGCATTATTGGTGTTCCATGGAAAGTCCTATGTTTTCTATTTGGAAACTAGGTTATAACTGTGTGCCATTCGCATATCGGTGTATTTGACAAAAATTAATGAATTCAGTGAAGTCCGAAATATGGAAGCAAAAAGATTACTGACTGTAACTGGAATGCTGTTGTTTGTAAAACATAATCTGACATTTGTTTTTGTATAATAATTTCTGGAACTCTTGATGGAATCCTAAGAATACCGATAGGCTATTAAATCAGAATATACCGTAGCGTTTGCAGTTTAAGGTAAAAGAAGCCATATCGCATGTCTCCAAGCATTGTCGGTATCCTCAAGTATTATTTTCTGGGATAAATACAATTGACATAACTGTAAAACTTTGACCCTATTTTTCAACCGCCCAGTATCACGATTACACGGTATTGACATCCAATTTAGAGGAAACGAAAAATTTTCTAGTAAGTATTCATTACTTTCCTCGCACATGTTGCCTGTGACATATAGAATATCATGCAATATCTGTGACCCGATAATATAATACCCAGATGTTACCATCATCTATCTCGTGCCATCGGGCCACTGATTTTTTTGTTCGAACCCTTCACCCTATCGTGAACAATATACGTGTCACACCCTCCGTTCATTTGTTAAAACAGGAGCTGTTGTTTCTATATAAAAACTAGGCAATGAGATCCGGGATCCCATGCTCATTCTGGTTTTCACATCAGAAAATGAAGGTTGCGAACAAAAGCGCGACGACAAGCACTCTATTGAATTGGAGTTTATATTAATCGAAAAGTTTTTATAGAAAAAGTTTGGGTTTTTCAGTGACTGATAGTTATTATTTTTGTTGACGAGCTATATTGTCGGCGTTGATGAAAATAGTCAGTTTTGAATGAAATGTGGGAGAATTTTGACCTAGAAACTGACAGATGCAATATATCAAAGAATTTACGCTTCTGCTCGGTAATATTTATGAAATATGTCAGTTCTTTTCTTGAAGCAGAAATTCAAATATCATTACATATATCATACATAAACAAGATGATTACTAGTGATATGATTGAAAATTATTAATATCCTCATGTTTAGTGATTATCGAAATATGGGTCTATCTATTGAAGTTTTTCTGTATGAAGCGATTCATACCTGAAAAAAAAACAGATAAAAGTTGATGTTGAAAAATTCACCGCTTTCGCTTGTTGGCACGAGTCTTGTAAAAAATGTGATATAATTTTTATCGAAAATTTGATTTTGCGTAGGAAATTTGCCTCTTGATATGCTTTTTGAGTATTTTCATTATCAGACTGTGGAAGTGGTGACTGGTGAATATTAACACATTTCTATCAAGTGGACAATATGAGACAGGCATCTGCCAGAAAACAGCTACTTCCCATTACGGACTTTAAATTACATATGTCATCAGTTTATGAAAAGTCTCTCGCGGAGGACATTATTGCAATTTGCTAATTGTTATAAAACAATGAATATTATCCTCAATTTGGTTTGAAATGTTATCTTGTTAAAATACTAAAGGAACAATGTCAAAACACGTAATATGATTCGCGGACATTTAACGTTACTAAGTATGGCCAAACAGTTGGTAAAACTCAATTGGTAGAAAACGTAAACCATGAATATTCTACAAAAAAGCTAGGGTACATTTCAATATTAGGAATTACAGATGAAAATAGATTCATTCGGATAGAAAAAATGCATATACAATGAACTAAATATCATGAACTAAAATTTTAATAATTTTTATGTATCTTTGCCTTGATAAAAATTTATAATTCACAAGACTTTGTGAGCACATGTTCTGAAATCATTGGAATAGATTGTCTCTAATACCTCAGTTAATTTGTCGTCATTCCAAAGTTGTGTACTCCCGCTTTTTACCTCAACCATTCAAGATTTCCACGTCTGCATATACAGGGTGGGGCACCGAAAACGAAACAGATCGAATATCTTCAAAACGCATGTGTTCTGAAAAAAATGCAAAAACACGTCAATTTTTAATCCAAGGGGGACATCATCCTATCATAACTTCAACTGTCATACCTCTCCCCCCCGCCCCTTGGTCACTATCTCCCAAACAATTTGAATAGGGAAAGTAGTGAGTGTGACACATCATTAAAAAGGTAATTTCATAAGGAATTCAGCTATGTCAATTTTCGCTACCTAACTTCCTATTTTAGCGCCCCCTTGCGGGAAAAACAACTGTTCCGTATTACAAATTATGATACTTCATTTGCAAGCTAATTTAACATTAATTCGGTGACAATGAATTATGGAATTTTTCTGAGGCAAAAAACAAAATGGCGGCTTCAGAATCTGACCATAATTTCAAATCTTGCCTGCCACTCTGAACCCGCCATTTTGTTTTTTGCCTCAGAAAAATTCCATAATTCATTGTCACCGAATTAATGTTAAATTAGCTTGCAAATGAAGTATCATAATTTGTAATACGGAACAGTTGTTTTTCCCGCAAGGGGGCGCCAAAATAGGAAGTTAGGTAGCGAAAATTGACATAGCTGAATTCCTTATGAAATTACCTTTTTAATGATGTGTCACACTTACTACTTTCCCTATTCAAATTGTTTGGGTGATAGTGACCAAGGTGAGGGGGGAGAGCTATGACAGTTGAGATTATGATAGGAAGATGTCCCCCTTGGATTAAAAATCGACGTGTTTTTGCATTTTTTTCAGATCACATGCGTTTGGAAGATATTCGATCTGTTTCGTTTTCGGTGCCCCACCCTGTATATTCACCTACTAAAAAATATCACATTCAGATAATACCTGACAGGTTGAGCATTTTAATGTGTAGCGTCATCGTGCTAAAATGACAAACGTGCACAAGGACATCCATATTTTTCGTCGTTTAGAAATATCTAAGCGAGGACAGGTATGAGGTGGAAACAAATGAAATCTTCCCATCGAGCATATATTTTCACAGAAGTGCATTATCCTCATTAAATTGCTGGACGGACATACGGACAATTTTATAGAAATGCAACTTTTTTCATTTGGACATATTAAAAACTTTTTGCTGACAAATGTATTTTTCTGCAATTTAACGACTTGACATGTGTGAATAATTTTGCTTCTCTCATACGGCGTCTCACTTCGTATTCTTGTTGATTTTAGAACCTCTACTAACATGTCCACTTACCCCAATTTTCTTTACAATTCTGCTGTCTCATGACTGCTTCATTGAATCGCCTCTGAGAAAGTATTCAGGATTGAAAAGAACTACAAGTTTGCACTGCAATATGATTCAAACCGAATTCGTAAATGTATACTCGTTGCGTTTGATTGGTGATTTTTTTATATTTCATTGTCGTTTGCATACAAAACGTAGTTGTATGCAAGTGGTCAAGAAAGTCATCAGTGAGCAACAAAGATAGTAGAGGGTTTGATCCTTGAGGTGCACCATATTTTGTCTGGAAATTTTCGAATACCTTGCCTCTATGGAACAAACACTCATTTTTCACGAAGGAGTTTGTAAATATTATCACTATTAATTTACTGATGGATAGCTTGCGTAGTTTATATTTAAGAATGCGATTTTAGATTTTGTCAAAGTCCGCTGTGTCCTGAACACAAAAGACAATATACATTTCGAGGAGGCCCAATAAATAAAAAATATGGTTTCTGGATTTCTAGATAACCAAAGGTATAGAGCTTTAACATATTTTGGACTACCAACAAGAAAGGTAGCTTCGTTTTAAAATAAATAAATAATACGTTGGGAAGGTTTATCAAAAATAATAAAGACAAAACGGCCAAATTCGAGAAATCAGGAGTATATAAATTGAATTGTAGTACTTGTCCTAAGGTATATATTGGTCAAAGTGGTAGAACATTTAGAAATCGCATTCATGAACATCGTATGAGTTATCTGAATAAGAAAACAAATTCAACACATTCAAATCATCTTTTAGATGAAAATCACTCTTCTGATGAAGAATTTGAGATTTTACACATAGAAAATAAAGGATTAAAACTCACTTGGAATCATCAGAAATAAATAAATTTGAAAATTCAAACCTACTATTCAACGAACAACTTGATCTGAATAATTCACCATTGTTGAATTTGTTTTCTTCGAAAGAACTGAGTAAATTCCATGTATTCTTATCAATCTGCTATGCTATTTTTTCAAAGTAGAACTTTATAATTACCATTTAAACTTAATCCTTCATATTATCGTTATTTTAGGACCAGAATATTTACTTTTGTTATCTTGAATACTACTTTATCAATACAGGTAGGTTAGGTATACCCTTGTTATTTGTAATTATTGATAGTCTGGTTAGAGGTGTTTTTAGTTGTATTTAACTTTAAGGGTATATAAATGGATGTACGTAACTTATTGTATAATCGCTTGAGGAAGCTACTGTGATAGCGAAACATGTCGTGGTTAAATGAAAGTTAGTGAAGATCAAATCGTCTCTTGTCTATACAAAAAATATGGTGTCATCACTTCCTTAAATTTATCAGGAGAAAAGCGACAAGTCAAGAATGAGAATTCGAAACTACAATGGACATTTCGTGGAAGTCCAGTTTGAAACAAATGTAACATCACCTCTTCGGAGGAAAACAATAATTTTTTAATAAGTGCCAAATCAAGAATAAATCTCTACTATTCTCAAAAATGATTCCTTAGAACACGAATTTTGTACCATATTTTTTCAGGTCTTTGTTATTGGTCTGAAAAACTCAAATCGCCAAAAAATATTTATTTATAAATGTACATTGTCAAAGCATAAAATAACAATGAAACAAAAGGTGTGATTCTGAATTCCACCCCTCCCAATAAAATACGTACCATTATCCCACACGTGTTTGTTAACGATATAGCTTCGGCCCTTGAAGGAACACTTCATGACTTGTATTCTCGGTTTTATTACGTCTCTACAACTGCTACATCTCCGTGAAACGACGACGTAATGTTCCATGTATCATTTGTTTTACAACTTCTACACGTCGTATGCCTAAGGTACCAGATACCTACACCAGTAAGATTTATCAACACTGCTCACATAAACTCAAATTCAGCTCTTGGGTTGTTGAATTTTTTATTATCATCTGTCTTCCGTTATCAGATCGATTGGCAGTACGGTAACCCAACCAGTAAACATCAACATCAAAATCGCAACAAAATCTGCATTCGAACTTATATAGTCCAGGAAAAAAGAGTTCAAGAGTTGAAAAGAACATCGTGAAGCTGCTGTAAGACCAGCTTTTTTTGAGATATACTTCTCCGTTAAAATTATATTCATGTTTTCAATATTTCTCATATTATTTTTTAAACACTATCATTCATTTGGAACACTCTCACTCATTCAAATACGATTAAAGAAGAGCATTTGAGCGGAAAATGTACATACTTCTGACAAGAAATTGGAAAGACATATGGGTTGTCACGATATATTGTACACCTGTATATTCCACTCATATTGGAGGTTCCATCAAAATCTTTTCCTCGGCAGTAAGAGAAATCAAGGTCTCAAGTTTGCCAAGCTTTTGCAAAATTATGTGTGCCAAGTTTTCACCAATCTGGTCGACCACATAATATTCTTCAGTCTTGTGTTCTTCACTATTGAATGATCTTTTTGTTGTCTCATCTGCCATCGTTATGAAACACTCTAATTTTTTTATTTCATTCAAGACCTTTTCAGTAATACCAGTTATTTCATTCTGAGTGTATGGTTTTGCTAATGTAACTGTCATTCGTTCCACAGTAATTATATGTGAAGTTAAACTTTCATCAACAGCGTGCAATCTGAATTTTAATAGTGCTTTAGTAGTTTCCTTCGCTGAAACAGCTTCCAGATGTCCTAATAATTATCTGTGGACCTTCGAGGGTATATTTTGGGCACCACATAAAATGGCTGTTTCAATGATTGGAATAAGCTTCTTGCTATTCTTTTAATTGTATTTTTTTCTTTTCTGTTTATACTTCCTGATATTCGTCACAAAACTATGATGGACTTCATCAACTGTTCTTATCTAGTGTGAGCTTCTCTTGTTCAGAAGTTGATTGGTCCACCTTAAAAAAGATAGACCTAAATTTAGTTATAAATCAATACATTAGTCCACACTTTGTTTATGAAAATATCGTTTGACTGAATTGACTGAACTTCCAGTGTAAAAGCCATTTTTAAACAATTTTTAAGTATTTGTTTTATTGGTAATTTATTAATATGTTTACTTCTTATTGGAATAAACTTTCATTTCATAAGAGATACCACCAACGAAATCATCGTCAAGCGTAATTGTAAAAATCTATGCTCTGTCGAATGAACCTAAATTCAAAAAAAATTACTTTCAACACATAAAAAAAGACGAAATAACATATAAACTCATTTACCTTGTTAAGAAGTGTTGCACATAAAAATACAAGAAGTCATGGAAAAACAAATTTGTGTTAGGTTACTGTGAAAAAATGTCTCATAGAGACTGATACAAAAAGTATATATGAGAATTTATGAGATCCAAGTTGGTTAATGAAACCGTAAATCCCTATAGAGCCATATTCGATATTCATCAGTATTTAAAAGACATTATGGTTACATATTCCTTTAATTTCTAATGGCATTTCCTAACGTGAATCTTTGATATTTGAATGTGTTTGAAGACATAACTGTTATCTGTTTCTATCAGCGATCCCCAGGACGAATGCTACATGTTTCTTTGAGGTCATGCAGGTTGAAAATGAATGATAACGTATGAGATTTTACAGCAGTCATTTGATTATTAAAAAAAAAATCGTTGGTATTCTGCGAGATTGTTCCTGACACGTTGCATCCATATGAAGATTGAATAAATAATCCAATGGATTATTATATGCACATACAGAAATAATCAATTTCATTTGCTGATAGAGAAATATGTAAATTACACATTCATTCCTAACCGAATCGAAAAGCGGGTAGATCTGTTTTTAGACAGATTTGTTTCGATCTGTTCCCCGTCCGTATTATCACAACTCGCATCACACCATGGCTGGCTATTCGTGTTCTCTGATCCCGCACTACAAAACGTAGTCTAGGCCGATTAGAGGAATAAGCACTTCAAGTAGGTTTTCCTGGATTGTTTCATTTCGTTGACCTTGTGTCTTAGTAATCTTTCTAAAATATTTTTGAAATATTCTGGAGTGATATGATAATGATAATATTTTCGAATATTCTGGTAATATGTTCCTTCGGTTGGATCTCATGAAATCTCATAGGATTCGTATGAAATTTAATACGGAATTCCAAATACAGATTATACCATCCAATACTGTATCCACTTTTTTATACGATACCGAATAAGATTATAGATTGTGAATTTCCACACATAGGTTCTCAAGCACTTGAATGAGGATATAAAACATTATTGAAATTGGAATGCAAAGTCGAATTGTATAGTCTCTTTTTTGAACCACCACCTAAATCAAACTCTTATATTCCGTATCCTTGTTATCTTATCGACACTTCTCAGTGAATCTGGGTTGTATGAAAACTTGGAGAAATCGCTTAATTTCTGCTGAGTAATTCCTGATGCAAAGCATCACATCCTCATTCCACTGTTTCCACAAGATACCCAATAAAATTGGATACGGAATTCCTGATACAGACCATCGAATCCTGATTTCATTTTCTTCATACGATACCCAATAAGATTAAAAATTGTGAATTTCCTCACATTCCTCATACGTTGACATGCTTGTGAATGAACATATAATATCGTCGTGATTGTAAGTGGAATACCTCATTGAATCTTATAGTCTCCTTAAACAACCACCGCTTGATAGAAACTCGTATGCCATGTATTCGGATATGCTTATAAATTGCATCTACTTACAAATCCTCATACAACCTTACAAAAAGTGTATGTGCCAAGGATATGTACCTATAGGTTACAGACTTTCCACGTAAATCCTTTTACATTCTCATGATTCGTCTATATTTTTTCTATGAGATTTCATGTGGTATTTTTGGCAGGGTAGTTTTAGTTGATTTTTCAAGAAGAATACTTCCCTATATGAATACATTTATGGTTCTGGTCGAAGAATGGACGAATTCATTTCCCAAGTATCCCATATTCTTCCTGGACTAATGACAGTGACGGCTACAATAAACTCGAAAGTGGAATGCTCCGACCGCAGGGCCGTGGTGGGCCGTAAAATTTAATTGCATTTCAGAAATTTGATATACTTAAATATTATGTGTTTGTTATCTTAGCAAGGCTGTGGGGGACGTAAACACTCGACAAGTTCAAATTATTATTGCTCTTTGTTAACGACGAAGTTGTCGAATGTGGTTTGGGAATTATGACGATTATTTCATTGGGAATTAGGATTAGTGCTGTTTCTTTTCTTGCGGAATGGGTTTGGGCTAGACTTATTGTGTCTGTTGAGGCGCCACTTCAATCATAAACGAAACTTTGATAACTCAATCAGTTATTCCGCAGTGTTCACGAGAAAGCCCTCAAAGCGTTTATATAAACTTATTCGAAATAACGAAACTAGTGGCCATTACTAGATCAACGAATATCTAGAACAGGATTATGTTTGAACTTGATGTGAATTTTGTTTTATTTTTTTTCACACAGAACTGAAACGACTCTAGAATTCGGATATATACCGCTCCAAATATTCAATTAATCACAAATCATTAATCTGTGTTGAAGGCACATTTTAGTAAACCTCACCATGGTGACTTCATTCTTTAAATATATCACTATGGTAACTATTTAAATTCAGATGTTGAAGTCCGGCTGACAGAGTAGGTCTTAATCTGTCAATTGAAACTTTCATAAAAACTCAAAAAATACAATTTCATATTTTTTATATAAGTTCGTAGAAAAAGAACGGTATATAACGCGTTCACAAAGTTCTCTAGAAACTCGTTTATTAAACACCGGCTCCGTTTAACTGTTCTCGTGCTCAAAATACCGATACCTAAATGGATGTTTATGACACATATACTAATATACAAATCAGTAAAAAGCAAAGTTTTACATATACTAATATGTTTTTTCATTTGCTGATTGTAAGAGCATTGAAGCGTATGGTTATGATTCTGCCTCAGCACTACGTATTTTTAATGGAACAAGCATTTCTATGAACAAATCGACGGTGTTGCATTGGGCATCCCTTTGCAGTCTTTCACGAGACTCTCAAAATTCACAACTCTAAATAAGCCAGAAAAGAGAAAATAAAAAACTATGCTAATAAAAATTTCTAATTCATTTTTAACATAAGAACATAACAAACCAAAAAAAATTACAAAGATAATTATTCGGCCAGTCTGGCCTTTCAGGGTAAAGAAATTCCATCAAGGAAAAGGGCCATAAATTTAACTTTATTCCTTTTGTTTTCTTCATATATGTTAGTCCAAGCTTATTACTATGTATATTACTTCTAAGGATATTTTTATGGCAGACTCATGGCATCATTTTTGCATAAATTTCACTATGCAGTACTGCGACCCCTACTATTGAGATAAAATAATTTGAGTTATATCGATAATTTTTTTTTTCAACAGACGATTGTTTTGATTGTAAAAACTGAGTTTGTTGCTGGTGCTGGTACATTCTTCTCTTAACGAACGAGGAAACAATTTTAAACTTTCACCTTTCGTACCTAGGTAAATTTTAAATGTATGGATAAAAGATCAAAACATCAAGTATTCGTTTAATATAATTTTTTTGGAACAATATTGTTTATTTTTGTACTGATACTCGGCGGTATTTTTGTTATACATGGCTTTCAGTTCATAGCATATAACCTCTGTATTTTAACGTAATTTTTTTTATAGAAAAAATTTAATATTTTGGTGCAGCCTTGGTCTTGTGTTATACATAGCATTCTTTAATAACATTCAGTTTTTGTTTTCGAGACTTTAGAAATTTCGAGTCTCGAATCGAGATCAAGAAATTGTCCTCAAGAAAAACATCGAGACGAGAGTTTGTTCATTTCTCTTCTCGTTGATGGAGACGAGACGAGAAAGTACCTTCGAGACGAGATTTCTCGTCTCGATGAAACCCTGGCCCTTTGAGTCCGGTTGTGGCTAACTCCTATGGGGAAATTGAGTAAAAATCATTAAAATCTATAAGGTGATGATCAAAAACAAAAACAGGTAACGCAATTCAGTGACCAGTCAGAATCAGATTAGATCCCTATTAGTTTAAGCATCATAAAAGAAAGAACCAGCACAGTCACCGAATCAGTTAGGCTCAGATGAACGATTCAAATGCTTTGTCCATACCTCACCAAACCACACCGCCTTTGAAATTGTCTGCCGCAGATGTAGACGACCTTATTTCATAATAATACTCTGCTGTTTACTTTCATTGATATTTTTTAGTACAAATCAAGTATTAGTAGGCATATGTTTGTTGTTTGATTTGAAGTAAGAAATAATTTGGAACCCAAGGAATATTATAAGAAATCTGCATAAACAAAAAAAAATCTTATTTCCGTTCTAAATCACATCCAAAATTATACAGTATGCTCTCCCCAACAAAAGAAGAGAAAAACTAAGTGAAATTCTGAAATTTGGGACAAAAACGTTACCTTTTGTATACGTAGGAAAGCACCGTCTCTAGGCTTTAATAATGTATATAGCCAGAATCAGTGTTTTTCCTTGTTCATCAAACGTTGGACTGATGCTGATAACTTAAACTGAGGTTTTAGTAAGACCTGTAAGCAACTGCAAAAATAACTGATTTCTGTTAGTGCTTAACATAAATCAATTAACAAAAATACGTCGGTCTCAGTAAACATCGTAAAGAACTAAAATTGACGAACCGCCTGCTGGGTAATTACATGCACTTTGAAAGTAATTACAATAACAAATTACTTTTTCAAAAAAGGAACTAATTACAATTACAAAATAATTTTTCAAAAAAGGAAATAATTACAGTTACAAAGTACATGACTTAAAATAGGAATTACCAATTACTTTTTTCTAATTTCTTACGTATGAAACAATAAAATTGAGGAACCCTAACATTTTAATTTTTTCAATAATCAAAAGTGTTCAACTGAATGGTGAATTTCAATACAAATGTATCAAACAATTGATATCAATCGAATAAATTTAATTGAGTGGTTTGAATCAAACGTAGAGAAAATACATTTGGTGTTTGATACAGGAAGGCAAAATCATTTGTTTTGCAAAATCAGAAATATTAATAATAGAATAATCATATGTAACTTGTCTACTTTTTCCCAAAACTCTTATGGGTCATCTGATACATTGTAGTATTAGTAGTAACATACAGTAAGCTTGCTCTACATCAGAATCTATCTTGATCTCCCTGTATTCGATGTCAATACTCAATGCACCAAATTTCTTCTGATGAAATAGTCTTTTTTATCAAGAATAATCCAATATTTGTAAGAGTTTTAAGTTCTACATAAAAATTTATCAAAGGTTCTTAAAACTGAAAGCTCTTTGAGAATATAACCTGTTGAGCACAATCGTTATTTTGCTATAATCCTTTTTAAAAATTGACTGATACCTGTTGAAAAAGTCTGGAATATTTGGATAAATATAATATTCCTGGCATTCGTTTGAATGTTTTGAACTTGGAAATACACATAAAGTATAATTACGTTGAGTTATAGGCTAATAAGCGCAGGTATAACTTTGAAATCTACCAAATTTTCTTAAAAAAAGTACCTATACCTCTCGAAATCCACCAAAAATTACTAAAAAAAGTACCTACTGAAATTTCTGTGAAGAAAGCCAAAATCTACTGTAAAAGCATCAAAAGGTAGCAAAGCTGCGCAGGCAAGTTCATGCAGAAATTATCATGGTTTAAGACCACGTGTCCTCACAGACCACGTGTATCTCCTAAACAAATACGCATACGAAACAGTAATTGTAATCAGAAAAAGTACCCAAGTAGCACCTCATGTTGGCTGAATCTTGTTTTCATATTGGGCCAATATGGATATATTGTAAATGTAAAAATAATATTGAACCAATATGGGTTCATATTGGAAAAACAATTTTTCATTAATAATATTGGTGGAATATTGGCTCAACCTGTTCTGAATGTATATTTTTTCATGAAATATCGGTTCAATAATTTTCACCAATATCGATAGAGCGGTATTGCCTACATATTGTTTCCAGCATCTAGCTCCAATATTGCGATTTCAATATTACTCTTATATCGATTTTAGAGATGTAAAACAATATTGTATATCCAAGTTCGATAGCACATTGTTGGAATATTATTTAATCCATATTCTAAACATTATATTGATTGAGATTGTTACGAAAACCTAACGCCAATATTTGAAAGACAATATTGATACAATATTGATACAATATTACAAAATACATTTATCACTAGGATTGAAATTTGAATATTGGTCGAATATTAAATAAACAATATTGAAATGAATCATGATTAAACTTGGGTAAGAAACCGCTAGGTGGCCCCACATATGGAACAACAGCTGAATCACAGTAACATATATTAAATAAGGCTTTTCACAATGCGTTCACAAGTCAATCTACTCAGTGATAAATTGAAGTAGAAATGAAATTGTAGAATTTTTTAATTAATCGACATTTTCTGGAAATATTTTATCAATGTTTCCAAGGCAACATATTCACTTTGAATATTTTACCAATATATGCAAATGATATTGTACCAATATCCCTAAATATTTTGGGGCCAATTTGGCTTCCTCAATATTTCACTAATATTATTTGTATAATGTCCAAGTAATATTGTGCCAATATCCAGAAATAATTACAATTTTATCTTGCCAATATTTCACCAATATTATTCCAATGTAAGTGTGCTACAGCAATATTGTACAATTATCGCCTAACATTTTGAGGCCAATATTTATTCGAGAATATTAGACCAATATTATTAAATTTTGGACTAATATCGCCGAAAGTTTACATTTTTTTTCTCGCCAATATTATTATTTGAATATTTTGCCAATATTTTCACAATATTGTACCAATATTGTCCAAATATTGTTCCAATATGGGTGTGCTACTTGGGTAATTGTAATTATAAAAAGTTATTGTGCTCATAAGTGTAATTGTAATTGTGAAAAGTAATTGTACTTATGAGAAGTAATTGTAGTTAGATTATATGAATAATATAATTACAAATTACAATTCTTGCACAGAGTTTGCTGCAATTACAATTCCAAATTACTTCAAGAAAAAAGTAATTAAGTACAATTACAAATTACACAAAAAAAAAGTTATTGTAATTATTAATTACTTTTTAGCTAGGAATTACCCAGCTCTGAAGTTAGCAATCATAGAAATTATTGGATTTCGACAAAATGAAGGCAAAACGTTGCTGTCGAGTTCAGTGGCAACTTTGAAGGTTGGCGCATAAAAAACTATATGACTCATCACAAATTGATCTTAAATTCAACAGGTTGGTTTCCACATTATGAACTATTACACCATTTTATTTTCGGAAATTGGCCATAGTTCACTTGTGTTTCCTGATATACCTCTGTACATTCCAATTGCAAATAAACTGTTTTATCGTTGCATTCAAGAAATATTTCTTCCGTGAATGTCTGGGTAGAAATTTTGTTATACTCCAGACATCTTTTCAGTACACCCAATTACCTGCTGGAGCCGAAAGAAAAACCAAACAGTATATTTCGCAGACGCTCTCTTGATCTCCGGTGCCATAAAACGTTTATTGCTAAATTTATAACCGTATCCGCATCCACCCCATTTGTGGTACAAGAAATATTTCGCAGTTTCAGTGATCTTATTTGAGGCACGTTCAGCTTTACAACCGTTTTCGGAAGATGCTCGTAAACTGAAATTAATTACTCACTAAAAAGTATCTGGTCAATAAATCAAAATTATAGAACGGCGCTAATTCATTTTTTATACTCTCGTCGCTCCGGAAATATAAAGAATTGCGGGAAGTGTTAACCAAACAGAATTGATAAGTGGGGCAATAAAAAATAATATTATTTCTAGAAATGTCTTTGGCGATGGAGAATTATCCAAAAGATATCCAAACGTGACATCAATTTTATGCACGAATTCAGCTTAAATACACCATCGATGAAATCTTGTAGTGGTGAATCGAATATATGAGGGAATTAAAGAATATATTCAACAATTCCTGGAGCAAAAACTTATTAAAATCTGCTCATTTGATATTTCAAAATAGAATATTTTCATACTGATGCAAAATTTTCCATCATCCTGGTTAATATCAAGCAGGTCAAATGTCAAAATGGGAATTGAATAACTCTCTAATCAACTTAGAAGACACTTCGTATCAAATAAAAACATGCAGGAAAATATACACAAACCAACTTAGCATTTTATGTTCTGCTCTGACAAGCCTTCATACTTTCCTCTTAATATTTTTATTCTTCCTCCGTTTGAAACTTGTAGTTCACAAAGTGTTTCCATCTGAGAGCAGATTGGAAAAATCATTCTTATTTCTCGATGCTGCAAATCGTATGAAATGTAGTAGGCATTTTCGTACTTTCCTTTGCTCCCTGCCGGCAATAATAATTCTTTTGCGTTTAAGGCGGAGGCCTTGACCTGAGAATTTTCACTCGTCTTACTGATTCAAAAACTACATATAAACTGATTTCTTGTTCTCAGAGTTCAAGGCACGGCCTGGACTGTCCTTCCAGGAGAGGGGATAATCTCATCCTTCAGGATTTTAACTTGAAAAATATTAAGTGACATCATTATTTGTGTGATCGCCCCGTACAAATAGCACACGCACTGAATGTGAATTAATCTTTATTGGCAGAAATGATCACAGAAACTGCCAAAACATAATTTTGCTAGTCCCATGCCCTTAGTTGCCTGTGCACTTTCAAAATAATGTAATGTGCATACATATTACAATGAACGAACTATTTCCATATAAGTATCATTTTTGACGAAATTAACTAATAATAAAAAGATCGAATTGGTTTGATTTCTAGGAATTACCCTGGCCTGCAACCTGGCGGTATACAATCGTCAGCATTTGACCTTTTCTAGTCAAACTGCAATTCCCAAACGTTATAACTACTCAAAACTGTCCATATTTTTTGTGATTCCCTGAAATCTACATTGTTGGTGGCACGTCCCTGATAAATTTGGAGTTCGATTCTTGACACTAGACTTGATAATTTTTTTTAGAACTTAGGCCCCTTTTTCCCCGATGTTAGAACATCTTTGTGCCAAGTGTCTGGTAGTGGAATGATTTCTGTCACGCGATCAGTGGCGTTTCCCAAGATTTTATTACACCTTAGTAGCACTGAGCTCTCGACAGAAACGTATCATACTATTAGTTGCATCAAAAATGCAAAACTTTCCTCACTATGGCCATCGTGCACGTTTTTTCGATCATTCTGTACATTTTCTTTAAGTCAATACACGAATTTTCAGAAGCATTGTCGTTATTATAATAATTTATTGGTAATCTTATTTTAACACCAGCTAGAAGTTATGCTACGCTGAAGTAATCTGATAAATCAGGACCATATTCGAAACCAAAATCACCACCTGTGGGGATATTCGACTCGGGAGGCTCAATATAAAATAGATTGTCACCAATATCTTCATTAAAACCATCTCGATTTTATCTTGCAGTTTATCTTGCAGTTTATCTTGCAGTTTGCAAATTGTATTTTGGTATCAGATATAAACTAAATTGTCAGAATCAGTATTGATAATAAATAAAATCATTTACACCTTTCAACAATCATAACTGAAAATCGAATTACTCACTGACGTTGTTCAGAAGGTTTTTATTATCGTATGTCATAATAATTACAATGGCTTGTATGTTTGTATATCGTAGAGGGCGCTTGTAGAGTTGAGAGGATTCAAAAGGTACCGTATGGTAACGCTATGAAACTAATATAAAAAAGAGGAAGCCTCCGTCAAATATGATAATAGATGGAAAAGCAACCGGTTTATTCATGGAAATAAAAACTACAAATATGAATCACAATTATGGTTGAATTCTATGAAGGTGAAAATGTTGTTAGTTTAGACATTGGTGAACAGATGGTACAAGTTCTGTTGTCCCACTCTGGTGCCATGCAGCTTTACCAATGCAAGTGAAAACGCTCATATTGTAAGCAATAGTGTATCAGACAGTGTAAATGACAAACGTAATGGCCTTGCAAATATTGAAGAATATACCCAGATAGCACTGGACGTCCCAAGGATGTACATTTCATGTCCCATTTAGGTCCGAACGTCCCAGAACCTTATATGGACATCCTGGGAACGTACGACATTTTTGGGACGTCCGATGCGAATATCCCCAGAACGTCCCCAGGACGTCCAAACTCAGGCCAAATTTGTGTCTTGTGCCTTTTTCAAAAATTTAAAACGTGTTTTGGTTTAATTTTCCGTCATAAATTTCATACATATTCCACTGAGCTTATTTAGCTCAGTGAGTTTCCCCAGTTGTCATCAGTATTAGATAAATAGTCGTTATATCGTTATCAATTTTGCATAGTTATTCTGTTCGCGCTAGGTTAGTCAGGTCAGGTTAGGTTTGCTAGTAATTCACGCATTTTCAACTCAATTTGCCTCATTCTTATCTTTTCGTTTAAACTTTCCGCCATTGCAGTGAACAATCACATAGCGCTTATTGTGTTCCTTTTATTGTCGTCTATATTTCAGTGAGTTCACAGTCTCGAGTCGTTGGGATGACGACTTAAATCACACTCTTGATAGTTTATTATTTCTCTAACAATTCTTCAATAATTTTTTCCAAAAATAGACTTTTATTCAAACCTGTGACTGGGTGCATCGTGAAGTCTGTGATTTGTGCCATTTGCGGTCCTGTGCTGTGTCTTATCTCTTGCCTTGTGGTTTTCTAACCTAACTTATAAACATAATTTCTGGTTGTGACGGAATTTGAAGTTATTTTTACAATCAAAAGAATATGATGATCTGAGAAAATATAATATCACGTATTTATTGCTGTTGTGAGCCGTTACTTCTATACTGTTCTATAGGTATTATGTTTCGTAATTGATGTAAATGTTTGTGTCAGAATTTAAAATATTTATAAATGATTTTTCGAAAATCACTTTCCATCCTTATCCTTTTCACTTTTTCTAGTTGGTATGTCACTTTCTATTGACTAGGATCATGAGTTATAGAAAACCTTCAAAACTAATATCCTAAAAACATCCTTAGGATGTCCAAGGGACGTCAATGGAAGACCTTACAGGGACATATAATGGACGTCCCCAGAACGTTCCAATTTGTAACATCGAATGTCCCCGGGACGTCCTTAAGACGTCTTATGTCCAGTAATGGACGTCTTCGGGATGTCTTGAATGTCTTAGATTTATGTCCTGTGAACATACTGAGGACGTCTTTGTGTTATCTGGGCGTTAAAAAATCTATAATAGAAATATTATAAAATTGACAAACCATCGGTGTATTGTGAAACCATTTATTTTTAAATGGATGAATCTGATCTACTTCAAAATAGACATGGCTGGTATCCTACTCTCTGGTTGAGACTTTGCTATTAATGCATTTTATGAAAGAACTCGCGATGTAGCGCCTCTTCCAGGAAAATGACGACATCGCTCAGCGTACGAAAAAATACTTGCCGGTCTATGCGCATACATTATAACTCCAGCAAATTCCCCTCAGCGCGATCCCGAATTAATTCCACCCACCAAAGCCCGACATTTGTCAGGGTAATTGATAGCTGTCGTGCGGTTACACGGCACTAATACTCCTAGAAATAGTAGCCTTGGGAGTCATCATTTATCGATATCAGAAGACCCGGCCGGCGTTTTGCAAACGGTTTTACGCACGTGGCGGGCACGTGAAGTTATTCCCGGACCAAAGCCGCGCTGTGATAAGGCCTGCAAAAATGCGAGATCGTTATCGAGAGTCTGGTGATTTAACAACTTGGAACGAGAGTTATCTTGGGTGATTGAACGGTTTCTGGCTCTGCTGCTTTGATAGTATGCAGCGTGTATTTCAAGTGTGGTATAGATTCAAAACGTCTAAGAAATTGCAATTTCGAAAAATCCTTCCTCATAACAATAAGATGTATTTTCCAAAATTGTTAGTACGTAATGAAGAATACACTGGGTCTGTCGAATGACTTGAAACTTCATGGCCGTGTAGCCTATGTAAGACAAACACTAACACTCGTACACAACAAATACATATATTGATATGAAATCTATAACACTTCAATAATCAGTAGATATAATCGAAATGTTCAGACGCATAAGTGATCCTCTCCCAAGAATCCGTCTATCCATGCGTATCTATTTAACGGCCCTCTTCAATATAGTACCAAAGCCGCAATCAGCGTTCTCCATATTTGTTTATTATTTCAACCAGTTGAAAAGTCATTCATTCCGGCTATAGGATGGATTGGTCTTACACCTAAATGTTTAGAAATATATCTGTTTTTGCTAGTAGAGTTGAAGTTACGATAATTTTAGTTTCCGTCCTATTCAAATATTTCGACTAGCGCGCCGTACTAGCGTGACGTCACCATACAACACAACGCTTTGCTATCAGATGTTCCCTATGTTCGACCACAATAACGTTTAATTTTATTTAATTTTAATTTGTATGTGAATCAGTGATACAATTAATGGCGTCATAAGTATAATGGATGACGGTTTTAATAGAGGGCAACCTGATATTTTGCCTGAAATAGACGGGTTAATGGTTGCCCACTATTTTTTGAGTAACTCCGATTTCTTGGCCGCTGAGATCGAGGAGTAAAAATGCAAAAGTATGTATTACTTCTCTATAGGTACATATTTCTCATTAACAGTGTTTTATAAATGTATATCATACGTCGTCGTCATATTGATATTATGAACTTGACATTATTCCTCAGAAGGAAGAATGCGTAGGTATTTGTAACAGGGTATGACTTACTAAAAACAATACTGTGTTATTGTAGCTACATAGTTTTCATCATGACTTATATATTGTATTACCTAACCTAACCTTAACATTATGTACCAGAGGTAAAAGCCTTTTTGAAATTCGAACATATAAAATATTATTTTCAAAAGTACCTAACCTAACCTAACCTAACCTAACCTTACATAACCTAACCTAACCTAACCTAACCTAACCTAACCTAACCTAACCTAACCTCACCTAACCTTAACATTATGTACCAGAGGTACAAGACTTTTTGATATTCGAACATATAAAATATTATTTTCAAAAGTACGTTATTATTAGGATGCACGCGAAAATACTTTAAATAAATTAGACATGAGAACTAGAGATAATTGAAAAAAATCAACTATCTGAATGAAAATTCGGATTTTCACTTTCAGATTTGTTCTCTTCAGTTAGAGTCATTTTACAATGTCTATCAGATGTAGTTCAATGTCCAGAGTGGTTTTATTTTTCACTTTTCATACCTCCCAAGAACTTATCTTGCACGAGGGAAAATAGCGACTAAAGTTTGTCTTTCAGCCGAATATGATTCCACAACAGATTTTCTGAACATCATGTTTATATTTTCGAACAAGAATCAACTCTACACTTCCTCTTCGTCTATTTATAAAATAATGATGAATGCTCAGTTTGTGGTACTTATAGGTATCTACCGAAATTATTGTCTTTATTACCAAAAATTAGTATACTTTTCAAAGAAACACAAGTTAGAATTACAATTATAAATGAATAAATAAATGGTGGAGGGGAAAAATAATATAAAAAACAAACTTCTAGTAGTGGGATTCGAACTTTCGCTTTCAATTTCCAATCGCGTGCCCATGCCGACTGAGCCAAATAGAAAATTTGAGAATGACATATTGAATAATGTTGTCTGACCAAAAACTGAGATGGTATAGAACGTTCAGGTTAATATTGATCGACATACTTTTGTTCTAAGATAGATTTCATTAGGAGCTGAAGTTAAAACTAAGAAAGAAAACAGTCAATCTGGCGGTTGCCAAGCCGTGACAAGTCCAATGAAGCGAAGCCTTGTTGAGAAATGTGTTTGGTACATTTGCTGTTTTCTCATTGCTCTAAATTCTTCAGTTACCGTGGATCCTGAAAATTCTGAACCTGCGATTGGCCAAGTGCCGTTGAATAATGAGTTAGGATCCACGGTGTCATATTCATTCTTCAAATAATAACCAATATGTAATCAGTGTAGAATACAGTGGTCGTAGAGAAAGTTTATTCTCTAACACATTTTATTCGTGGTTATCAAGACACCTCTTCGTATGAACGAATTCAATAATTCATCCAAGAGTATTTGGTATACCCATGCAGAATAGTAATATATGTCTGATCTCTGGTCAGTATACTGCTAACTTTTGTGGCGAGTGTCGCGATGAGTGCAACAAAAAGTAATAAAACTGATACGTTGTTGTTGAACTGCGTTTTGCTGGAAGAAATTATCGATGACGATAGATTCAATCTCTATCCTGATTATAAGTTACTGTTGAGTGGTTTTTGCTTTGCTCGCGAATGGTACTGTGACTTTCTTATTGTGGCTCGCGGCTTCATTCGTCATTGTGTAGACCAAATCATGTGATTTTTCTGAAAAAAAAAACATCACTTTGAATTTTATTTTAGTATTATATGTAATCATGAGCGCCATTTACAGGATGAAAAATCTATTTCATGATTACATCAAGCCTCTCTGAATTTTCAATCGTCCGATTCCGAACAACTGTCAGAAGATTATCTCTGGATGTTTATTATTTAACATATGTTCTTTAAGCCAGGAATCACACTGATCGACTAGGACCGACCGTCCGCGACCGTCCACCTACGACCAAAATTTTCAACACGTATATTCTTATCGCACAACTCACACTGTATAATCGTCATTGATCGTCCTCGACCGTTTTTCAAAGACCATGTTCGAAATTGTAGTCTGCTGGAAATTTTGGTCGGTGTCACACTATCCTGACGTAATGTCATTTTGACACACATTTATGATGAACTTTTGACTTCAACAAATTCATGTAAATAGGTATATTTCCTACCGGAAAAATTAAATGTTCTTCTTCAGTATCACTACTGCTCATTATTTAAAGCAAAACTATTGATATTATGAATTTAACTTATTTTCAATAAATGAACAGACAATTCACATAACCTTTCGAATGTCAAATTAATGTCAGATTTACAAAATTATTCTAGTGGTCGGTCGTGGATGGTCGATCAGTGTGACTTTGAAAGTTTTCATTGATCTACTTCTACTTTTGGTCGTAGGTGGACGGTCGCGGACGGTCGGTCCTGGTCGATCAGTGTGATTCCTCACTAACACTCACGCCAAGTCACTTTATTTTCAACTTATGTATAAAAGATCGCATATGCCACAGTATGCAGTTGTCACTTTGACAGCTGCAGAAGTTAACTGCAACTTTTACAGCGACAAATGCACTAGTGCTTTTATCAATAGAGCACTATCAGTGACGTAATTTGACAATTGTCAATCATTCGATGGGGGAACCAACAAAGCCATTTTCCATAAGACTACGCGTGCCCTTTTTGTGGATTTTCTGCGAAAAAATTCTAAGAACATGTTTTTGGCATTTTAGTGAGTATTAATTATTCATTGTTGTTATAACCGATACGATCCAGACCAGCACGTGAAATTTCCAAATTTCCTTCTGTACAAACAAGGCAGAGGACAGAGACATACTATTCAGATCGTTCCGAACATCCGGATCATGTACCTACACAAAATACGGAGAACTAAAAAAAAACACTGCGAATTTACAGTAAACATTGAAGTCATCAATGGTGGATTTTATGAAAGATGGAAAGTTTTGTATTACTAGTAGATATTTGTTGTCAAAGATCGCAAAACTAACAGCGAAGTTATTCGTAAAATTATACGATTTCTCATCTGAAACAGGAGTATTACATAATATTATCAAATAATGGGACCACTAAATTTAGTAAAGTTTAAAAAAATCACAATTAACCACTAACCACCACAGATAAACAATTTTCTTCTCAAACTAAAATTCTTTGTTTGTCCCCACATCAGCTGATCACCGCTATGTTGTGACGTCAGCTGACAGTTCTCTATTATCGTGGTCGTTGCCAACATAGATAGTTTGACATTGATATGTTTTCACATTTCTTATTCAATAAATTGTCCTGCCGAATTACACTCCTTGTTTGTATTGATATCGGGTATATTTGTGTTGTTCAAATTTTAAACTGTTTACTTTAATAATTTGACTCGAGAAACTGCCGAACTGAAATTTTAATATCCGAAAGTTTTTTTCGTCTAATTGCTAGGAAACAGTTTCTCATTGAACAAACTATATTTACCCGATAAAAACAAACCTCTCGAAAAGTGATAATTTCTTATGCATTCTTGTCATTGTAAATGTTCACTAATTTTTCTGGAATATGCGCACAAAAACTAAATAAATGAATATATCTCATCCTCCCCATCTCATCTTTATTACAAACAAAGCCATCTTGCTTCATGACTTCACTAATTGTAGCAAACTGAGTTTCATCAGTAAATTCCACCCCAATTCAAGTCCATTCCATTCATTTCCATGAATATAAATTGCTTTCGCTTTCCAATTAAAATATTCGTACAAAGGAAATCTGAAAATACGTTTCATATGCGCAATGGAACGAGAAGACTGATTTATTGTGTTCCTTTCAATTTCCCTTATCTTCCTAAATCCAGCCACCCTATTTTAAATTGACGTTGCGGAAGGCAATCGGCATTCCGCAACATTTTATTTGGAGAACAAACAAACCTCAGGAATAATCCTTTCTGACGATGAACCGAGTGGAATGGGAGTAGAGTTCTCCTTGTATATGCATTATCTACGGTCTGCGATTATCCAGCTTAGTTTCCGTTTGGAAATGCATAGGAGCAATATGATTCGGCTTTACCGCCAGGTCCGTCTTAGGAATTCGCAACCCCGGGGGTTGAAAATATTCCCCGTTGTATTAGAAACATTAGTTCATTCTGCCTCTATCCTTACCATCAAATATGATCGAGATCGGCACATGAGTAGTAGGTGAAGTAATATTTGTTTGAATAAAATATATACACTATACCTAAACATCATGTACATCCGAAAGGAGGACATTCCCTGGCTTTTCTGCGACTAAAAGTTCATATAAACATAGGTTCGCAAACGATTCGTTACCGATATACGGGGTGTTGAAATTTCATTTTTTTTTAAAGATCCTGCAGTTTTGGAGATATCTGGCTCAAATTTAAAACTTATGTTATTTAAACAATACGAAGAAAAGCCCAATATTACTTTTCTTTCAACTATATTTATCCAATTGTATACAGACCAAATGATTCTGAAAATATTTTTCTCATCTGTCAAGATGACATTACCTACAAACCAGATTTTGATAACATCGTTTAGTAACAGTTACGTTATAGAGCTCACATCGATGGACATCTCAAGTGTTTGCAAGAATCTACAGGGTGATATTGTTTTATGGGTCATGTCCCCTTTTCTCCCACTGAACTTTTTTGTTATACATCAGGAATACCTTTATATCGATTTCGGGGTTTTGCCTTCCATCAGTATAGGGTAGGTCTATGCAAACCAAAACCAATGGTTCACATCTCCATTTCAAAACCTCAGCTGAAACCACGCCCGCAGAATAGATAAACCTATACTGCGAGTGCCATCCTAACTTCAGCCTTGCAACTAGCAATATCAATTTCGTGGTCAAGGCCCCAATAATAGTTAGAAGGGAATCAATTGTTCACAAAGAGCGTACTACTGTGAAAAATCAAACTGTTATTCCAGGACTACTCATTGCAATGATTCCTATATAATAGGAATAATTGAGCTTAAAATCCATCAGACCTTTCTTTGTTGATACCACGACGAAAGTTGAATTACATCTGATGAATGTTCGTGCAGAGTTCTCAGCAATTGCTCGTTGCATGGAAATTTTCATCAAAAATTTTGGACCACCTATAGTGTATGACACTAAGGTAAAAAACGATTAAAATTGATCATAATATAGTCATCTCCAAACTTTCTGAAATCGGTGTACATTGTGATCTATTGCGGTGGTTCTCCTCCTAAGTCTTCAATGGATCGCAGATAGTGACAATAAATGGTTTCAAATCAACACATATTGCAGTAACGTAACTTTATTATTTTTAATCTTTATAAAATACGTGAAAATTCCAAAACCTTATTGTACGCTGACGACCTGAAGATATTTTCAAAAATTAAATCAAATGCAGAATGTTTAAACTTCCATTCTGACTAGGGGAACATTCTCCATGAAAATTGAAAAATGAAAAATGTGATTTATTTGTAATATCTAAGAGAAAACAACTACTTCCCCTGCACAAGAGAAGAATCTAACTGAAAAGAAAAAAAAATCTGATAGTGAAAATTCGCATTTTCATTCATATAGCTGATTCTTTAAATTCTCGCTAGTTTTCAGTGAAAGAATCATCAAATAAATTAGATGAGAAGAATGTTATTAAAAACTATCACTCACAGAAATCGTTCATTTCATTGAAGCAAGGTTCGCTTCTCTCGCATTTAATTCCCAATACATTTTGGAAAATCTATTTCACTATTTCTATTTCGCTTTGCCAAGCTCTTCAGGAAGATTGATGTAGGATTGGAATAAAACAGGCTCTTCAGAAGCATACACATCAGGGATGGATATGAGGGGAATATTTATCTTCTGCGGTGACACTTTGAAAATTATTTTCTGACATAGACCTGTCATGAGCATTGCATTTTGATTTTAGTTCGAAAATATGACTAGGACATTTACAAAATCTGTTGTGGAATCATCTGCGACTGAAAAACAAACTTTAGTCGCTATTTTCCATCGTTCAAGATGACCTCTTGGGAGGTATTCATGTTGAAAAGGGGAACATTCTCCATGAAAATATGAATGGGACATTCATAAAATATGTTGCGGAATCATCTGCGATTGAAAGACAAACTTTCTGAAGAGCTTGGCATAGCGAAATAGATTTTCGCCGACCAAAATGTATTGGGGATTAAATGCGAGAGAAGCGAACCTTGCTCAATGAAATGAACGATTTATGTGAGTGATATTTTTTAATAACATTCTCCTTATCTAATTTATTTAATAATTTTTTCAATGAAAACTAGAGATAATTTAAAGAATCAGCTATCTGAATGAAAATGCGAATTTTCACTTTCAGATTTTTTCTTTTCTTTTCAGAGTCTTTTCACAATATCTATCAGATGTAGTTCAATGTTCAGCGTGGCTTGTGCCGGGGAAGTAGTTGTTTTCTGTTAGATATTACAAATAAATCACATTTTTCATTTTTCAATTTTCATAGAGAATGTTCCCCTTTTCAACATGAATACCTCCGAAGATGTTATCTTGAACGATGGAAAATAGCGACTTAAGTTTGTCTTTCCGTCGTAGATGATTCCACAACAGATTTTATGAATGTCCTATTCATATTTTCGTACTAAAATCAAAAAGTCCTATGTGACCTTTATCGATTCTCCTAATATTGTAACTGTAATAAATGTTGGACAATTTCATTTACAAAAAATCAGTATTTCGATTACAATTTACTTGGGAGAAATCTAGATAGGGTTGGCCACATTAAGGATTTAGGAGACATCTTCGACAATAGGTTGAGCTTCAATTTACATTGCGAATATATCGTAAACAAATGCAGCAGGATGTTAGGATATATTAGCAGGATTTTCAAAACATTCAACAACCAAAAGACTATCAAATCATTATAGTTTGCTTATGTATGTATTCTATTTCTGAAAAAAAATATATGTATGATCACCAATGACGGAATATCAAATACTGAAATGTGGTATAGTAGGCAGTACGTCTACATTTTTATGATACAAATATGTGACTATCAACGATTCGACTTATTTCTGGTCGAAAGAAATATACTAAATAGTTTTCACTTCGATACTAAATACTAAGACTTGAAAATACAGTATGTTCTCCCAGGTTTCTCGGTTTCTCTCAGTGTAACAGTGTTTTCGTCGAATACCTGCAGAGTACCAGCCACCCTATCGACGCCATCCCCCAAATATATACAGTTCGAAAATTATTTATGTTACAGTTTGTTTGCATCGGCCTTAGATAAACTGCCCCCCTAATCCCGAAGGACAATATTAGGGCATGCAGCATTAGCAAATAAAGCTTACATGCCTTGAGGGTGGTCGTGGGGTGGAACACCCTCTACGTAAGCCGAGTATTAGCGCTATTAGACATATCTGGTCGAGCAGTCACTCCAATTACGGCAAATGCCAGATGCAATGGTCATTATGTTGCGAACAGAGTACAGTGTAATTGACATCTATACCATGTTTCAGCGAGAGAGGATATTTAATACCCTATTAGGAGCCATCGGGTTAGCACGAGACTAATTAGGTGATTGAATTCTTTTTCGTCTGAGATCCGATTCGGTTAAGATGATGAATTGTCGTCGTCTTGATAACGGTAATGGGATTTGTCTGAGATGTTGTTGTGACTGGATGAATTCGAACAAAGTCCTAAAAGTGTGCCTAATGCAGTAAATTCGTATTCGAATGAATGCGGGAAGCTGAATACACTTGTTAGTAATGAATGAAGCGAAGAATTTGTATATAAGTGTATACATTTATTGTTTATTGCAAAACGCTTTCGACTTGCGTCATCTTCAGTGCTTACCTGAAAGTAAATACTCTAATTGAAGAAATTTTAATTTAAAATATAAATAAAAAATTCAATTTCAATTTTAAATTCAAATTTCTTCAATTAGAGTATTTACTTTCAGGTAAGCACTGAAGATGACGCAAGTCGAAAGCGCTTTGCAATAAATAATAAATTTATACACTTTTATACAAATTCTTCGCTTCATTCAAATTTGTATTCGACAGAGCTCCTGGCTGGAAAGTTTTGGGGTAGTTCTGATTTCTTCCATTTCACACGTTTTTTTGAGTGTTGAATCCGAATCTGAAGTTGTTTGCTAACAAAATTTCTTGACGGAACATTAAAAAAAATGCAAAAAATGGTAAAAATAGTAATTTATGTATCAAGTGACTGAAGTGATACTTTACTCACGAGTTTCATACCGTATTTTTTCTACAACTGTCAACAAAAATAACCAATTCATATTTTTTTGCAAATATGAAATGAATTTGGCATATTTTTATTGATTCATTATTCGAATATAGTTCGAAGAGTATGCCGGAGAGCTGAGTTTCAAACAAATGGAACGAATAATTTCGACAGAGTCGAAATCCCTTTCTCTTCACACTATCCCGCAAAATGGAAAATTTTAAGCGAATATTAAAATGTCATATTCATCGAGATCGAGGTTATTATTATTTATGTTGACTTGACTTTCGAATAACTAGTCCATCGAAGTAACTTTTCATTTTCTTAGATTTGTATTCAAAATAAATGAACAATCCTCGTGAAGCAACGAATACCATTTTCTTTCTTTGAACTATGTCAAGGAAATCTCATATTTGCACTATCCACGATTTTCTCCGTTCAATCTTCATCACTATTCATTTCTACTTAAATTAAATTTATAGTTATCAAGAATTCGTTATCTGGATAGATGCCCAATTTCACAAATTTCATTATAGACCGTCAGCTAGTGACAGATTTAGCTGCCCCATTTTCGCATACAAGCCTCGAATAGGGTTGAAAAGTATATCGATTTGGAGTAAAATGAAGACATTTTTACCAGTGGCTCCTGGGTATAACATACCGAGAATTCGATTTTTCAGAACAGTGCTTATTTGTTTCCCTCGTGTTTCTATTTACGGTACGAAACTACAGAGGGTGATTCGTTAAGTCGCCTTAAGGAAAAAAGTTCCTATGAACATATGTCCGGAGTTGCTTCGTTTCTGAGATACAAAGGCGTTTGAAAGAAAAAATCAATGCAAATAATGATGATTATATTGCCAATGACAAAAAAATTAATGATCTTGATATGGTTGAACAGGTTGACAGACAAGCGACAAGACAACACACAAGACTTGAATACAATGGCGTTATGAAAGGTAGAAGGTCACGCTTTCAGAGTTCCAGTCGATCTTCGTATCGAAATGCTGATGCGATGACACGTGACTCTGTGGAGGGGTTGGATAAGTCGAGTAATTTGCAACCGCCAAATCTTTTTAATTAACAGTTAACATATTTACGTTTTCTGGAAATTATTATGTTGGTGACTATAAAGTTCCCGTCGCTCACAGAGTCATTATTTTTGTCCAAATGATGTCATATTGTTATCCCAAACTGACTCAAATCTTACAAACATTTATTTATATTCAACGAATAATTATTATGCTGAATATAAGTTTTTTATTTTGCAGGCCAAGTAATATGTTTTAATGTCAAAAAATCAGCAGGAAACGGATATTTTGATGTATGTTAATACTTATTTCTGAAATAACTGCGTAATGTTTAACGAGCTTGTTTGAATACTAAACAAAATTGCTAATATTGAGCTAACTACGTTTGACCAAATTGATTTATTATCTGCAAAAAACCTTTTTCTCGGTGTATCCATGACAAAAACAATAAACTTTATGGGCGAATTTAGAAAATATACTTATTATAATCTCGATTCTGTGAAGTGTTAATGGGCACTAATAAACCTTAAAGTCTGTCGCGTTTTCTGCCTCGTCCTGTAGTAATGTACACCATAATTGATTTATATTGATTATTCAAAGGAAATTGATATTTTTCACATGATATTATACTCAAAAATCAAGTAAAATACATTCGCAGAAAATATTTTCCATAATTAGCGTTAGACAATCAACCCATTTTTATAGCTCACGCTTTAGAGCCAGAAAAAAAGTCTAATGAAGAAAGTTGCTTGTTTTGACCTGTAGAATTATATATCCAAAAATCAAAAAATCCATCGAGCCCCAGGAATACATGTATCCACTGCCATGTCCTTTCCAAAACAATCTTCATATGAGAGTTACAAAGTACCGTTCTACTGTGAAATGACAAATTATAAGGACAAAATTATGTTTTTTTTCAATGCCATCTTACAACTATAATCATGCCCTTTGTCAAACCTAAAAGGTATCATTTAGAGATAAAAAGAGCGTTTTGAAAAAAGACCTCTTTTATGTTTAAAAAGTTTACATTTTGCATTCATCCGAGAAAATTTAGTCGCTACAATATTCTCATTAGCACCTATGAGTTTTTTTTTTAAACATTTGTATAAGTATAACTAGATTTCTCTCGGTGTGTGTGTTATACTCAAAGAAAGCTAGTTATTGGTAAACGTACCATTAAATTAATTTAATAAGTATAATCGTTGCACAAATTGAACCCGTGAATTGTATCGAAGAGTCGCCTCTGATTTAATACTATGTCCATCGTTAGTGGTCCGTTAATTACTGAAAAGCGAGGCGAAATGCATAATAGGGCAATTTCGTTATTATGAATTCATAAAAGCGCAACGAATATCAGAAATGTGAACAGAATGGTAATGCTTCTGGTGCTGGTTGGGGATTCACTGAGCATTCCTTTTCGACGATGATTTGTGAGAAAATGGGGGTCATTATAATTCGAATTTAAAATTTAAATTTATTGTTAGGAGCGACTTCCATTTATGTTCGAAATATGTATCATTATATTTATTTCTGGCCATAACTGAGCGCCAGGTGATTTTATTCATTACACATTCTGATTCAGATGATCCGACATAATCATGCGAACTTCCCACACTGATTCGCAGAACGAAAAGACTAAGCAAGGCCAACGCAGTTTAACGTAGCGAAATATACTCACAGCTCAGTCTGTAATCGCCACCTTGCTCAGAGTTTCAAACAAACTTTGTGTTACAACTAATTCTTAATTGAGAACGATGGGTAAGTTGGTATTGTCGCTTGAGAATATGACGACGGCTCAGATCAATAAGATTAACAATAGATAGGCCCGATGCTACGTAAACACCATATTCAGTGAACCGAAGACAACTGTGTTTATAAACATTCACCTCCTAGCTTTCTTGTTTTGAAACATCGACTCCCTGTTGTCAAATTGGTAAAAAAATATTTGTATGATTTTCGTAGGTATCAATCAATATCTATTCACTTATAGTTTATATTCATATTTATTATTCTTAAAATTCTAAAAAAATATTAATTTCCAATACGGTGAAAAAATCTTCCGAGCAGAAGATAGGTATATGATATCGTTTTCAACTGAATAAACAGTTGGCACTATGAAAATTTCAAGCGCATACCTACCAGAATTATCTCAGTCTTGGCAACACCGATTGCAAGGACGGCCATTTGCATTGTAGTATTTGTTTTGAAATATTGTAAAAGAAAGTTTTTGTGTGTTTTCAGCAGCATTTGTGTTTTTTTACCTTCAAAAACAAGTTATAGTGACATTTGTGATAGTTTTCCTAGTTGTGCAGTGGTTTTGTGAAATAAAATGACGAAATATTACTTTGTTTGCAAAACAAGGGATAGTTTACAAACATTCTACATGTGAGTCCAGAGGCGTCGAACATAGATGAGAACGTATTATTCAAATATAATATTGGATTGGAGTAAGCACAGTATAAGGCCAAAAGAAGTTCTTTTAGCATTATAGTGTGGAATAAGTACTACTTATTGCTTATAATTCATACATAGGTTCCCTACTGACGAAAAGAAGTTGCAAATATGGTGCGATGTTCTCAAATTGGATCCTTGAGCTTGAAGAAATATTCTTATATTTGTTCTGCTCATTTTTCTACCAGTCAGCTGATTAAAACGCCAGAGGGAACTACATGTTTGAAACCTGTTGCCATTCCTGATATACAAGCAGTTTAGAGGTAATTTTAAAAGCAAAAAGTCAGATAGAGTTATAATCACACAAAAGGTTATTTTTGAGCATAAAAAGACTGTGATATGGCTGAATCATGTTCCGTCTAACATGGTTTTCAAAAAGAAATAATTGGGTGAATTTTGAACACCAAACGAACGATATTTTCTTCAATAATGTGATTGATAATTAATTTCTGTTCAATAATTTGTTCAACTCACAAATTCACTTCAGACATGTTTCTGGGAATGTAAGCATCCAAAACTATAAGTGTTGATAAATGCAGCCCAAGTTAACAAGTATTAATTAGCAAGTAAGTAAGGTTCATTCGTTTGCATCGAGGTGAAGCATGGTGTAATAATTTACACTCGATTTTTAGTATTTGTTTGCAGATTGTCTTGACACATACCTTTGTGTGAACTGCACTCAGCTACACTCGATTTAAAATGTGGTGTAAATTACACCACATTGTGCCACACCAACTTATTTTTCAATGATAGTCTTTACGTAGCCAAGTATCAACAAGTAGAAGTTGGTCCTCAACTTGGTCAACTTTTTACTCAGAAGATGGCCACACAGTGTTTATAGATAGTATGGTTTATTATATATGAAACGTGGATATTAAGAAATGAAAAATTGAAATAGTTTATGCTTTTCAGTAGTCCCTTTTAACTGAAATGGCTTCGACTTCTGCCTATTGTTCATAATTACTTTTTTATCCTCAAATAGGTAATTTTTCATGCATTGATGATTATTTTTCGTTACTTGTATATTGATACTTTTTACTTAATAATTGTTACTTGGTGCTGCGTGTATCCACACTATGCCTGAAAAATTAATCAAATCCATAATTATATACAAGAGTAGAAGGTTGAACAAATTAGTTTGCCCCAAAAAGCTACTTACTTACCAAATGTTTTTACTTGTAAATAAAAAACTTATTTTATTTTGTATTTGCCTTGAAGAAATGAGCTGAAAATTCGATTATATTAAAAACTTTTTAATTAAATATTTCTCAGAAACTTAAATTTCTCAAGAGTTTCGTGCTTTATTGCAAATCTTATACAGTAAATTTTAAAAAGTTTGCAACATATGCGAAACTTTTTTATTCATTTATCAGAAAATTGTATTTTCATAAAAATTGGTGCATTGCAAAAAATTCTTATTCAAGTGATAAAAATTTTAAATTTTCAAACAGTGTACAGGGAAGAACAAAAAATAGGAATTTTTATAAAGAGTGCCTAAAATACGAAACACGAAATTAGGACCAATTTATCATTTGTACTAAAATATCGACGATTCTTGAAAATGGTTTGACTTTTTACTAGTTTTTTAGTGCATATTTGATATTTCACTCTATGTATGTCCATAATAACTGTCAGTAAAATTTTATAGCAGAAAATTATTGAATAATTCAATTAATTGATGACAGATAATTGAATAATAAAATCTGCGAATTTACGATCACTTTATTCATATAAAATAGGATAAAAATATTTTGTTGGGTATGTGGCTGTGATTTCAATATTGTTTCAAGTCTAAATGACTTTTCTTCATAGATTTTTTTTGATAATATCAAAAATTAGGGTAGATCAAAATTCCTATTTTTTGTTCTTCCCTGTACACTGTTTGGAATTTTGATAACTATAATACGAGTTAATTTTTGAAGATTATTTTTTATTTTTATATTTTATATGTTTGTTTGTTTATATTTTATTGAAAATATATTATGATTGATTTATCTACTTTTTTTACCTTATTGTATACCTTTTATTCGTATGATCACTATATTCCTGTCCGAAATCGATGCAATGGATTACAGTTAATAAAGATGTCTATTTCTAATTTTCTATTCAATTACTATTTCCAGTTGTAATCTATATAGAAAAACTGTTGAATGCAAAAAAATCTGCACTACAATAGCAGTAATCCTAATCTAGTGGGCATATTAGAAATTTTGAAATTCATGAGGAGAAATTACTTTTACAAAAATTAACCATTAAAAAAATGTATGGTATGAAGTAGTGAACAGTTTAAATATTGCTGTGAATGACAAAAACATCGATTTGCTTTTGGGCAGCATCTCAGCTCAATATTGATCTGAGGGCAGCATTGAATATGATACGGTTGAGTAAGTTAGTTGTGTTCATTTCAAAAAATGTATGATCATAGTCATAAAATAGTATCTTAACGAATATGTATTTAAGCCTTTTTAGTGATTCATTAAAAATTTATCATCTACATAACCAAAACAGACATCAAACTTTAATATTCTTGAGTCATCGGTCAAGAAACTTGTTAGTTACTTACCGTAAATTATTTAATTTAGACGATCAACGCTTTATTTATTATCGACGAAAACATCTAGATTCCAATTATGTATAGAATGGGATCATAAATCGAAAAACTCATCCACCATCTTGAATAACTAATTTTGATGAAATATTATTCCTAACTTCAGATTATTAATTTTCAGAAGAATCTGACCATAAATCACAAAAACAAAATCCTCCGATTCAGAAAACTCGCCAGTCATACACTGAATTTTCACATATTGTATTTGCTTAAGTGAAATTTAACATTTCTGCCAAATCTAGACTGAACCAAGATATTATCCTCATTTATCCACGAGAGTATGGATAAAAAGTTGTTTTGATCCCTTTAAAAAAGCACGGCACTGTGCCGGAGGTGTTTTGTTTACGTTCGACTGTCAGAAACCCAAAACACAACAGTTCTCGCAGGAGTTATCTTCAGTTCACAACATTTCCCGTAGATTCGGCATTGGGCCTATCTATTTTTTATATTATTGATCTGAGGACGACGGTCAATTTGGTCAACTGTAAGCGCTTGACCAAGCATTCCAGGGGATGCTAAATTGGGTGCTTCGATAGAGAAATCTGCTATTTGATACCTGACAGAACTCGGATTTATGTGTCCAACTTTCAGAACTTTATGTTTAAGAAAAAAGAGGTCTTCTCTGTATTTCTAGATTGTTTCAATAGTGATGGATATCGTCATGGAAGAGATGCACTATACTGTGAAATAATCCAACACTGAATAAATAAATAAAACGAATACAAGGGTTTTCTTCCGTATAAATTCGAAACAGAAACTATCAATCAATATAATGTCCAGAGAGTAGAGTATTTATTTTCCTATTTCAAACATCAGCCACGACAAAATTCGTTGTTTATTAGTTTTCTGATATGGAACTATTTCTTCAAGACGTTAACATTTGCTTTAACGACTCTTATGGCTACATTTAGATTATTTTTATAGTGAACACGATACCCGAATCAATTCATGTCCATATAATCTCCAAGAATATTATTCTTATAGACCATTAACAGTAAAAACGCACTCGAGGGCGCGATAATAGTCGAGTTGGACATAATAATAGAAATTTAATATGGTTTCACCCTAAATCTATTCCGCTGAAATGAAATTCGGTGATTTGGGAGCACAATGCCATAATGCCATAATGCCACCCCATACATCAATGGTATATTATGGATGTATTGTGTTGTAGCTGAAAATAATGCTGAAATTAGCTATGCAAGTACTAGGTGAGTCAGCTAAAAACACCCTCAATCGAATGAAGGGTGGATGTGCCGCAGTTTTCACCTCGGAAAATGCTACAATTATTTAATGCTTGGTGAGTGTCAATTGGAAAGTGATAATTTCACAGGTATTTTATAGAAATCATAATAGTAATAATAAAAACAAATTGATTTTATTGCTGGTTTATGCTACCAAAAGGTAGACTAAGCTCATTCTCAAACCAGATGAGAAAATACCAAAGTTGGGAGAATGACTTCAATAACAAAACTAATGAAATAGAAAGAAAACGAGATACAACAATTAAGTCACACAGTAATATTCAAATAGGTTCGGTTTACAGCTAGTGAAAAAAAAATAATAATAAAAACTCTTCAAAGACAAGCTTTGATTCAAATGTGCTGAAAAGTGAAAAGTATTTCCTTTAGATGTGTAATGTAGGTTATTCTTAGCTGTTTTGTGAATAACAGCTTGCTGCCTTGAAGTTTTTAGCTCGAATATGGTGGAAGAGGTAAGCTTTTGAATCTATAACAGAATAACTTACATTACACATCTTCTGAAAAAATTATTTTTCACTTTTTAGCGCATTTGAATGAAAGTATGTCTTCAATTCTTTATTTTATTTTGTGCTTCCGAATTATGGTTATGTTTATCACAAGGCCTGTTTCCTCTGAGTTTTGAGCTAACTTTTCAACGAGGAGACCATTTAAATATTATATCGTATGCCATTCTGTTGCCGCCTTCGTGAATTTTTGAATTTTAACAGAATATTTAGGATTTTTGACCCAAAATACTCCAACTACCTATTGTTGAAGAGAATGAGATCACAATAACAAAACTGGTCCGCCACTTTGGATTTATGAATTCCGACAAAAAATTTATAATCTTCGAACTCGAAAACCCCCACATACCACATTCAAATAGAAGGAAACCATAATCACCAGAATCCCTTGCCATATTGGAGACGCCATGTTGAATTTATGAATTTTGTCAAAAAAAATTGTGAAACCACAATTGAAGTAGAAGTCAAGAGATCATAGTCGAGATTAACAAAAAAGGGAAGTGTTGACCTTTATCGCCTTGACAGTTTTGTGAAGCTGGATCGAGACAATTATTTTCTATTGTGCTCTTCGTATATTATAAAAAATTGGCCAATTATAAAAGCCAGGAAAGACAGAGTCACAAGTTGGTCTAGACTAATAAAAACTCAGATATCTTTGTTATGTTTATTTTTAAGAATTTCGCTTCACTTCTCTGTATTGTAAAAATGTAATATGAATCTCCAAGAAAACTTTCGTGCCAGGAAATGAAACTCTGCTTTCCGAGAATAATTAATTAATTTTTTGTTTATTTCTTACGTTGTTTTCATTTTGAAAATAGTATATCTCCTTCAGGTATTCATCAAGAGAAACAGAAATGAAAAAAGAAATGTTTGTTAATAAGACCAGATTATTTTGAATTCTGTTTCAGTGCTTGGTATGGATGAAATATGTAGCATTTATTTTGAACAAGTCGAGAATACGTCTGACAGAAAGGCAGTTCTCATTGTGTTCATTGAAACAAAGTTGTTAATCCACAATGTGGCAATACTATCAAAACAGTGAATGTGAACAGTGTTATGGTTGATGAAGATTTGTATAAAATTTTCAAACAAGATTTTGTGGACAATATTGAAGAACTCACACAAGTTGTTGATAACACTACATTCATATTAAATACAGTCCATACAGAAGCCTTTTAATTATATTCCTTTAAGAAAAAGAATCCATTCAGAAGTTGAGGAATAGAGAACTGTCAAACTTACGTAAAATAAGATTTGTTCAAAAATATAAGTAGATTTTCTGAAAATCAATTTGACAATATTTTTGATCCAATGTAGTCGCTATGATACGTCATAGTGACCACAGCGGACGAAAAGCGTTTGCCGACGAAAAGTGTTTGCCGACGAGGAGTACTTACCTTCAAAAATATTTTTCGTCCAGAAATTAGTACGTAAATTGTAATTTTTTGTAGAGGTAGACGAAAAAATATTTTATAACACATTATTAACGAAATTTGAATTTCCATAATATGTTCTAAAAGCATTTTCATGAATCCTATACCAGAAGTTGGAAGGACGAATTAAATTCAGAAGAGTTGGCCGTTAATACACTACCTTGTTTTGGAAAAAATATCCAATTGATAAAGGCTTTGACGAATTAACCCACGTTTGGTTCAATCATATTTAAAGCAAACCGTGTGCATTTTTGACCCTTGTGCCTGAAAACTGCAAGACAATTCACATACGTGCCTTTCAATCGCGTTTTCATCACAATGTCATATTTTCTCTGGTTCTGTATTAATTTTGTCAATACTGGAAGATGACATTTGAGTAATTCAAATTATCTCACCGTATATTTTACTGAATCTTTTATTATATAAACATGTTCTAATTCCGTGCCTGCTTACCCCCCGACTTCGATAGGCATGCATTTCTCATGCATGGAAAAAATGCAGGGTGGGTACGCAACGAAGTTTTATCAAAAATTGAAAATTGGATGTAAAAGAACATACCTACTGCTTGTGAACCCAAAAAAATCAACATATGTGATGACGGGAAAAGGCAGGCATTTGTAAGGGCAATATTGTTAAGTAGAATTTGAGTGAAATAAGTAATTGACAAATGAGGGACATTGCAAAAGTATCTGCTAGATGGATTTCAGTGTCCGTCGAGATATCAGTCAGTGTAGTAGTTGGAGATTTGCCTCATATCCAACCCTGAAGAATTAGAGAGACACATTTCATTTCGACATACCAGATAAATAAGCCTGATTTTCTAGCACAACGGAGAAAAATAATATTACACCAAGACCTGTAATACTACGATCAGCCTAATGAAGCAAAATCGTTCAAGGAATATCTATATAATTAATTCCAGCGATTTGATTTATTAACTGATAATGACACAACATGGAGCTTAGGTTAATAAGATTGTCAATAAATTCCCGTCGCACTAATTGCACGACACTCTTATCTTTGGTAGTAATGAATATTTATAGGGGGGATTAAATGAAAAATCTGACTGAAAGAACATTTTATTGGAAATTGTAATTTTTCTCGAATAACCATATGAAAGTTTTCGAAAAATCAAGAAGTGAATCAGCGACTGCAACGTCAGGATGTATAGGTAAGTAATCAATATTCTAAGTCGATTCTAAGTTTTTGAATGTGAAAGTTGTTGCTTAGAGAAAAATACTGTGGTAAGTTAAATAGTGTTCTTGGCATGATTTTTTGGGTTTATGACCTTCCACAATCTGAAAATGAAAAAATCTTAATCCGAAACGTCAACAATTTTCAAAAAAAGAGAACTTTGTTAATTCGATCTCATTTTTTCAGATAGGCAAATTCAGTGTAGGTTACGTTACTGACAAAAATTAATTTTTTTCAAGACAGCAGTCTTGTGAACGCAGTAACTTATCGGGCAAATTAATTAATTTGCCCTTCTACACTTGTACAGATTTCTTTGGATTAATATTTTTACATTTTCAGATTGTGGAAGGTCATGAACCCAAAAAATCATGTCAAGAATCGGATTTCCTCCACAAAATCTAACTTTCAATTAATATTAAATAGTGTGTTATTTTTCGGCTGCCAATTTGTGATTCATTAGTAGAAGGATAACACTGTCAATTCTTGGCCGCATCTGGGATCGCACATTAATAGGTGTGGTCCCCGGCTTTCTTTACTCGCACGAATCTCCAAAAAAAAAATTGATGATTCTCTTAAAAGTGGCAGCTATTGAGGTAGGAAACATCTATATAATAAAAATGAATCGCTTAATTCCTAGCCAAGCGCAAAACTCGATACCAATAATTTAGCTATTTTTTTAATATTCCTTGAAGTTCAAGGAAGGTTTCTATGAAAGAGAAAATTGAAAAAATTGCACAGAAAAATTTGTTTGGCAAAGGTAAATTTGAAGATTTTGCCGGCGAGTTCTCCTAAAATATATTCGAAGTAATAGCCTGCAAATAAAGAATATACACATCAATAGCCACGATGACGAGCAGTGACGACAGTTCAACTCACCCTGTAGAATTTTCTTACACCTTGGAATTAACAGCCGTGCCTTCGCATAAACTGAAGCTGAAGGTTGTCGTCCAAGTTCTGACAATGACTAATTTTGATGCACCAAGATAGTGCGATGGTACCAGGCTACGATGTCACATGCACAGACATAGTGAGAAACATCATAAAGGCTAATATTCTTACTATTCTTAAGTGAAGTCCAACCACCAGAGAAATGGCGTGGAACTTTCTTGAGTATATGATTGACAGTTTTTGAATAAGTAGGTGGAACTGTTAGAAAATTTCTGGGATATAAGAATGAACCAGTGAGAAGGAACTCAGTGGTTAAGACTATCGCGTTCAAATCCATTGATGTTGCGGGTCGTGTAGGTTCAAATCCTACAGATTACAGATTTTCATCTGATGGCCAGAGAAAGTGCTAGGAATCGCACGTTAAAAGGTAAGATCTCGTTAATCCTTGGCTCGCCCAAGTTTCGACTTTCGGGGGCTGCCGTTCGTAAGGGGACGACAGCTGGTTCACGGAAAAAACAATTTTAACAATTTAACAACAATACATTCTAAGAGCCAGTAGCCGGCTACCTGTCCAGACCTAGATTTTTGTATAGAGTCCCTTGTACCTAACAAACATGAAATGGGGACTCACTAAGCCTAGCGAGGTGGCTGTAACTACTGCACAGGTGAGACAGATACTAAATTTAGACTAATTTTAAATGTATCTAACCAGGTCTGCCATTTAGGAATTTTAAAATATATTAGGTATCAGGGGTAATATATTAAGTGGTATGATTGTTACCGATAATTTTTTGGAATATTAATGAATTACAATCCCAAAGCTGAAAATATTTTCTTGCATTGGGATTGCCAATGAATTGATATTCCAAAAAATTATAGGTTTTTTTTCATACCACGAATTATATTTAGGACGACAATATATCGATTTCAAATAAAGAAAAATCATGTCACCTGGTAATTGGTGCTTTACTTCTAGCCGTATTCAACGGAATACTCTTTTCTATGATACCAATGGGCATTTGTCCCCAATGATCGCTCATATTGATAAATAAAGATAACTAGTCAAAACTATTTGACAGATAGTGAAACAGAAACTAAGCAGGTTTATGACCGCGAAAATATAGCGACAAGCTATATTTTCACTGTAGTTCCGATTCTATTGGCTGAATTTCAAAATTTGAAATCCACTGATTGGTTGTTAAGCAAGGAAATATATTGTCATTATCATTGAAAAATAACAATGGCAGACCATTATCGCGCATCTAACATAGAGGAGTTTGAACGGAAGGGGTGGAAAGTGGGTGGCTATGAGTGGCAAAAGTTTTAAAATTTATATGTTTATCCTTTTCTATCACATTGGAACGTTTCTGTAAATTCTAGATTTTGCCAAAATTTTCTGAAATTCTCTATAACGATCTAATATTCTAAATTGTTAAAATAATATGAGGTGATCTATCATCATCTAGAATTTTCTTTAATAAATGTTCTTAAACATTCTGGAATGATTCATTGAACAATTTTTTGTTAGTGCTATTTAACTTATGTTGAGTGGATTTTCTGCAATTATCGACTGAGTCCATTTAATTTTTCAGAAGTATTTGTCAGATGTAAACTTGCATCAGCGGATGACTTCCCACCTTCGATAAATGAAATTCATGCGGAATGTATCAATTTTGAAGCGAAACCGTGTTTTTACGACTTGCGCGAAATTTCGAGTGGAAACGGGGTCGTAAAATATCTGCAATTTGTCTGGATTCCGTTATCATCGTCATCCGGAATGAATTTGAACTTTTGCTACTTCAAAAGTCATGGAAATAAAACTTTATATCTTTCGGAGAAAACAGTTTGGAGTCTTTTCTCATCAACATTAGTTTGTGTGCGAGAATAAAATGTGATTTGATTTGAAATTCAGATAACAAAAATAGTTTCTTGGCGTCGGAATCGATTCTTGAACTAGCTAATTTTTGGACACTTTTCTCATCATCATTAGTTCGTGTGCGAGAAAAAAATGTAATTTTATGTGAAGAAGTTCAGACATCAAAAATAGTTACTTAGCGTCCAAACTGATTATCAAACCCAGAAATTACCGAAACTAATTTGTGTACTCTTTCTTCATCATCATTAGTTTGTGTGCGAGAAAAAAAATTGATTTCATGTGAAGTTCAGACATCAAAAATAGTTACTTGGCGTCCAAACTGATTCTCAAACCCAGAAATTACCGAAACTAATTTGTGTACTCTTTCTTCATCATCATTAGTTTGTGTGCGAGAAAAAAAATTGATTTCATGTGAAGTTCAGACATCAAAAATAGTTACTTGGCGTCCAAATTGATTCTCAAACCCATATATTACCGAAACTAATTTTTGGACTCTTTTCTCATCATCATTAGTTTGTCTGCGAGAAAAAAAATGTGATTTGATAAACTTCAGACATCAAAAATAGTTACTTAGTGTCAAAATTGATTCTTAAACTCAGATATTACCGAAACAAATTTTTTGAGTCTTTTCTTGAAATAATTAGTTTGTGCGAGAATAAAATGCGATTTGATGCGTGAAGTTCAGACATCAAAAATAGCTACTCAGCGTCCAAATTGATTCTTAAACCCAGGTATTACCGAAATTAATTTTGATGAATTTCTATTTTTTTCACATTCGTTCTAAATCTGCAGAAAAAATAGCTGTGCAGAATACAGTGGATGAAAAACTTCGCGTGAACAATCGCCAGAATTTATCACCCAGATTAGGAAAGGGGCACTTGAAGCAGGAGAAATTTTGATCTCTTTTGATGAGTTTTCTGTCTCCAAGTGTCCCAATACCCAAAACCAATGATTATCGGGGAAGTGCGGATGAGCTAAACGGTCATTCTGTGGACTTTTCGACAAACTGATTACAAAACAAACATCTAAGGAAACCCTTCATAATTATTGGTTGAAAATTCCATGTTGTGGAGGAAATTCGATTCTTGAGATGACTTGGGTTTAACCTTCCACAATCTGAAAATGAAAGAATGTTGATCACAGGATATCTGTACAAGTGTAGAAGGGCAAATTAATTATTTTTCCGATGAGTTACTGCGTTCACAAGACTGCTGTCTTGGATGGAATAAATTTTTGTCAGTAACGTATCCTACACTAAATTTGCCCTTCTACACTCCCAAATATATTGTTATCCCATACAAACCTCGAGTTACTCGGGGTTTTGACAGCATTTTCAAAACACTCCATATGGAGTTTGTATACAAAACTTCGTATTAGTTATAACAAATATTTGGTACTCCCAAAGATAAATCCGAAAAAAAAAGGAAAGACGGAGATTCATGGAATCAGCTGTAAGGAATGCGAGAAAAAGTATATGGGTTAAACTAGAAAAGTCTTGAAAGTACGGTTCAAAGAGCACATTGCGCACACCAGATATTGAGACCAAAAAAATCGAGTGTAGCCCAATATGATTTTGGATGACGACCACCGATTCGATGACACGACTTTGAAATAAATTAGACATGTTCATGACCGCGCATCCGCATGTCTGGAAATTTCTGATTTTTAAAATAGTATATTCGAAAATATTCACGCCAAGTAGTATGACGTAGTACCTAGTGATAAGGCAAACGTAAATGCAGTAAACAACTTGGTACGGTCTGTGAAAAATTAATACCCAATGAAAATGAAGTTTCAATCTAATCGTAACGGCAAAGTTTCAAATGGGCAGACACGGGTAGTGATAGCTACTCTTATTTATTTTATGAGAAAGGATGCCAAATAACACACCATTTTGTATCGAAATCATTTTATTATATGAATTCTGCCACATACATGATGGTTTCTATATTTGTGTATCCGATTATACCTATCTTTGCTCTCGGACACGAGCGTGCAGTCTATCTTTTTGGTTCCGATTGCCTTCTCACGTTATTCTTTGTGCATTGGAGTGGGAATTAATTTTTTTTAGCTAAGTTTGTTTTACTGTTCAAAAAAGGTTTCTTACTTCAGGAAAAAGTCATTTAATTAGTCATCATTTTCAATTCAAAAAAAAGTAAGTGGGGTGTAAATAGAAAGTCAGTAAATAGACTAGTTAGACAATTTTTAAGCAAGTATAAGGTAGATTCCAAAATTTGATAATCAATTGAAGTAGAAAGTTGGGGTAGGTGGAGATAATGAGGGCAATTATAAGTCTTAGTTTTATTGTTATAGGTAATTTTTATTAATTCAACTGAATTTAAAACTGATTAGGATTTTTATATATTGACCACCATTATAGAAATCGTAATATCAAACCTTAAAATATTTCCGAAGAAAAAAGGATAAGAAAAAATATTCTTCACTTATAATCAATCTATCAGCCTGCTATTTTCAGCACTATTATCTGCTCTCACACCTGATGAAAATTAATGAACGTTATTGAATTCAAAACCATCACTTTGAATTACAGCTCCACCTATATTTATTTCAATGTAATTGCCTTCTCGGTTCAATTGAGCCTTACCAAGTTGGCCACTTTCGTTTAATGAAATTTAGGAAAAAAACTAGGTAGGTATATTGTCCGCTCTAGCATGGAATTAATATTTCCGAGACTCTCCATTAAATCCTGCTAATCCTGTGAATTGAAATGTTAACTTTGGAAGATACACAAGTTTATTATTTGAGTTTCCTCTTTTAATTACTTCTCATGAAGTGAATCAAGAGCAATTTCAGAGTTTCCAGGCAACCGCTGGTTTCATAAGCGCACATAGTCAAATTCAAAAGGGGTTTTATTCTACTTTCAGATTAAAATGCAGATACAATTTCAAATAAAAGTTTTCTCTTTTCATAGAAGATGCGGATTCGGTAATCAATTTTCGTATGAAAAGTGGATGAGAAAAATCTCTCAAAACTTCTTTATTTGTTTCTCATTGTAGTGTTTGTTTTCAGTAAACTTTTTCCAAAATTCTTGTTGAGAATGGTTGGATTTGAATTACTTATTACTTATATGGTTTTATGGGTGATTTAATGGACTCATGCTACTTTTCACTTCATTTTACTTTCAATGAGTTCAGAAACAACCAGCGAGAGGTATTTTTCATGCAGTCTTGAAGAAAATATTTGTATTCTTCTTGGGCAAAAGTTTGTGTCCTATTTGGGTACCTGTCGATCGAGAAAAATCAGGAAAATTGTATCAGATGAAATCAAGACAAATCAAGAGTATAATCATCAAGAACTATGAATTCTTAACAACAAGTCGAGTTTTTTTTTTCAGAAATTTAACGTGATTAGCGCCATTAGTGGATTGGTATTTAGCATTATTAATTTATAAGATATTAAAGTTATTTTTGGTAGATGATTATAACAAACTACTTTCGAATAACACATTATTCAACCAAGAATTCAAACACAGCTGAGCTCTTGATGACTCATCGCTTAAAAGGATTCAGTTTTTTCAAATTATGCTGAAGTAGCCATTATTGACAAATAATCATGGGTACGTTTTCTAACTTTTTACCATCAGTGAATGATATTTGTTTCCTCATTGGCTATGAGTCTGCCATAATGTTCGTTTAGTTTTTTTTTTCAGTTACGTTCAGTAACAGCATTTTCGGTGAACTCAAATCAGAATTGTCACTATTATTATTATCATCTATCCCGTTTTATTCATTCAAAATAACAAAAAAAAGTCATCATCAGATTGTGATATGAAAACATAATATGAATACTTTTGAATTTTCCCAACTTTGGCAACAGAAGAGTTTTCTTAGTGATTTTCCCAGGAGGTCATTTTAAAGGTGTATTTTTGGGTCGTAATTTATCTAGTTTTATTTGTGATCAAGTTTTGATTCGCTGGCTCTTCTTATTTTTTTCTAATCGAGATGGTTGGCTTATAGTTCCAATTTGTCAAATAGTAGATTCATACCGAGGGGGAAACCGCTGGGAAATTTTGTTGTAGATGCCTTGGATATTAGTGTTATTAGTTGGGTATTAGTGGGAATTAGGTGTAATACTTGAAAATCATTAAGAATCAGTCGGGAATTTGGTATATTACTCAAAAATTATTGGGTATTAGTCGATAATTAATGGGTACTTGTAGGGAATTCCAGGCATTACTCGGTGCTCAACCCATAAGAATTGTCAGGAATTGTTCGGAAATTAGAGAAATCCAGTGGAAATCACAATTGTTGAATGAATTTGATAAAAAAATGCCCTCAAAATACTTGACGCAAAAACTTAAGATTCGGACAGGGTTTAATATTTCTATTACTTTCAGTAGTCAGGTATTACACAATTACTTGGACATTAGTGGCTTTAGTTCAGGGAATTACTTGGGAATTCCTTGGATATTAGAGATATTAGTAGGGATTTTTGGGAATTGGTGTACACAACTTCCTCAGCAGTTTCCCCCTGAATTCAAACCAATAACTATATTAAATATAATTGAAAATTGACCACCTCATAAAATGTTGGACAGAGTTTTAAAAAGTCGCAAATACTTCTGAATATTCTCAAGGATGCAACAGGTTCCCCCAGAAAGCTGATATTTGCTTGAATTTGCGTTATTGTCACATACTGTGTTCAGCGGAGCCTTGCGTTTTAAAGCACAATATAGCAGTTGGAGGTGGTCTGTACATCAACAACTGGCATAAAAAAGCCAACATTTGTTGTCTCGTAATATGTTGCAGATTCAAGAGTTAATTCTTTCGTGTCCTTGATTGGTTTAAGCTAGAGATATGATAGTTACTATGGGAAACTAGCTGGGGTTGCCTTCATGTCATTATCTCCGGGTTCTTACTGATATTGATGTTTGGGGAACCTGATGGATCGCAGTCTAGTAAACTCATAAAATTGAGAACTCGGTAAACCATAAGAAGTGATTATTTGTTGCTTCAGAGTCTGAAATTGAAGAAACCAAAAGTACCATAAAGGAAATTTTTTGAGTTGTATTGTCGGGGATAATACTATAAGAGCTCAGATTTAGCCGGATATTATTTGTTTTTTTTTTTTTTTCGAACACTTACTTTTATTGGCAATTTAACGAGAGCTGATCTGATCACTCTAGCTACAATCTTGTTATTTTGTCAGAACACATCGAGTTAAGTCTTGACATGATTTTTTGGGTTTGTAACCTTCCACAATTAATTTTCGAAAAATATTGACGGTTTGGAGGCTGCATCTGCCTCCGTTATCAAAACTTGTTGAAAAGACGCTGAAAACTGTATTCGAATTACGGTTTGAAAGTAACAAAATTGTAGAACATTGTGGAAGGTTACAAACCCAGAATTTCATGTCAAGAATCAAATTTCCTCCACAAGATCAAACTTTCAATCAATATCAAGTTAAATTACCTATATGAAAGTAAGTATGAGAAAGCCACCGTAAAAAATATCCTGCTAGATCTGAGCTCGCGTGGTATTTGGTGAAATAATCCCATCGAGATTGAGTAATTTCAAGGCTTGAAAATCAAGACAAGAGGTTATTACCAGGAACTTGTCAAGATACAGACCTACCCCATTATTGTTTCCCTGTTTCGAAAATCGAGTCCAGGTTTGCAATTTCTGGACTGAAAATTTAACAATACTTCCTTGTATAATATTCATTTATTTATTTAAATACAACAAGGGCAGTGAAATATGAATTTATGAGCTCACAAATGATATGATTTTATATTAGATGAAAGGAATTAAAATGATGAAATAATAATGTATAAACTATATCACGTGTCCACTGATTGTACAAAAGAGTCATAACGGTTCTTGAAAATGTTTGTACTTGGGGCTGTCACGACATCTGGAGGTAGAGTATTATTCCACTTCGTGAAGATTCTGTTTGTGAAGTATTTTTGACGTACAGTTGTTCGAAAGGATTCCCGCCTCAATTTCAAAGGATGTCCACGCAACCTAGAATCATCTTGAAGTAGAGATCTACAGAGAAGTCATCGTGTAGTATTCGGTGGGTTAAAATCGCATCTCTCCTGGTGCGTCTGTCACTCAGATAGGGTAGATTGAGCTGAGATAGACGTAGGAGAGTTGATTGAATCCTTTCACAATCCTGGTGGCGTTGCGTTGGACCCTCTCAAGGAGTTGGATGTCTTTCACCAAGAGAGGGGACCAGATTTGGACAGCATATTTCAGATGGGGCGAATGTATGTTTTATGAAGTTTACCGAAGAGTCTTTTATCAGGATGGACGAAACATTTGTTGAGTAGATATGCATACGACTCTTAGCTTTTTTGACAACGGCTGTCATTTGGTTAGCAGCTGTAAGTTTTTTGTTGAAGATAACTCCCAGGTCTCTTTGGCAGTCTACTTTGGGAATCGATTTGTTTCCCAAAAGATAATCGAATGTTGGGTTGTTATAACCGATGTGTAACACACAACACTTGCCGACATTCAGATGTATGCTAACAAGTTTCACACCACCTCCGCACGGAAATGAGATCAGACTGAAGATCAGCATGACTAGTTTGGGGATTTCCAAAGAACTTGCTCTCGTCTGCGAAAAAAAGCATGGTCTGAGTGGAGTACAGTGGGTGGATCTGAGACATATGCCAATATATCACTTAATTCTTCCAGAAAGTGACCTGGTTGACTCAACAACGCAACGTAGCCAACTCAATTCCTACCTAAACTGACGCTCATGAAATCTCTACTGACTCTCAAGTCTTGCAATTTTCGTTTAATCGTGGGTTATTTGATATCCTTTCACTTTGTACTTCCTGACTCTCGAGTTTTATCAATAGTAAAATATACGCGTCCCAAGTGGATATACCGTCGAATTCGAGTAGACTGACGGGGATAGAAGGAATACGAAATGATACATCTTCGCTGAGTATATATTATGTCTGGAAAATCAAGTCAGGAAGATGATTGGGATAGAGAATGTTGATACCTCGAAAATTCAATTTTCAGTCTGCATGTTCGCTACTATTTCTGAAAGAGATGAGGAGGATATGGTACCCAATTACAAACGATTGCTATTCAATTAATAATGAGGCCACTGTTTGATGATATTTGTAATGCAATTTGAATCAGAATATATAGAAATGAAAATACAGAAATATCAACATCAAACGATGACTACAGAGTGAACTATGACCACTTACCGACAATTATACTGTGTCCTCTCCCCACCAAAAGAAGTAGAAAACACAGTGAAATTTGGTTAAAAAAATTACCTTTTGTGAGTGGAGGAAACCGCCGCCCCTGGATGAACGCACGTGTAAATAGGGAATAAGTGTTTATCTGTTCCTGTTCCTTGATCAAACTGAAGCTGGATATTTGAAGTTTTATCAACATGACAAACAATATGAGGTTGCAAAATAGTGATTTTTGAAGAATACTACATATTACATAAAAAAAATTCAAGTGAATACTACCGTTGTCGAACAAACTTTCCGTATACGCAAACACTATGTTTATAGAGCACAACATCAGATCCAATCTACTAATGACCTCTTTAGCGATCGATTAACAGAAATACGTCGGAATAAATATCTCAGTAAGTAAACACGGTATGAGTAATAAACTGACACTGACAGTCTATAGTTTTTGATTCGTGTGGAACCACATATATTATACATTTTGGGAGGATAACGAACAAAATAAGTATATAAATGATCTCTGATTTCTCTGAAATTTCACAGGTTTACTGAGGAAAATCGTCCAATTAAAGTTTTTGCTAAGATATTTCTTGCTACCATAATGAAAAATACTATTACTATAATTTAGTTTCGAATAGAACCATCATATTGAAATCCTATGGGAGCGAAAACAATTTTGCTGAAAGTGATGTATCTGCCACAGAAAAGTATACTGCTGTCGCTATTAGGCAGTCACGCTGGGATAGTAAGTTTTTTTTATAAGAAAATCATAATCTTATAACTGAATAATCACCAGCGAGTTACATACCTGTGGCTATAAGGTTTCTGCTTACTATGAGTGGACTATCGCATAGAAGTTCGCCCACTAAAATATTACTGGATGAACCCGCTTACCATTATTCTATGCCTTGCTATGGTTATTCGATATTTTGCTGAAATTTCAACGCAAATTACCCCTTCCACGAAAACAACAAATATTTTCAGGTCGTGTAGTGCGAAAGAACACGAAGAAATAAAAACATTCTCTTACTGTCGGCATTGTTGGACTGTTGGTCGCTTGGTCGAGTCAAAGATTAGGTTATTGTTCTTGCTCGTGAACGTGGATGCTTTCGTTACCGGTTAATCTATGGTCTAGCCAGTCTAGGAAATTGGGAATAACATGCTGTGTAGTGATAATCAAGTTTAGTTTGGTCCATCAGTTATTGGACCCCACCGGTGTGACTTTCTATCGGGGTGATTGCCTATTAGTTCAAATCCTATCCTCGCAGGCGTAAGGGTTTGTGAGGGTACTGCGGTGGTCGTGAGAATGAGAAAGAGAGGAATTTCTTTTTACCAACACTAGCAGTTTTGTGTGTTAGAGTAGGTGAGAAGGTACCTTTCTACTTAATGGTTTACAATCAGATTATTTTTTTATTTTATAACAGCTATATAGCGGAATCAGGATGTTTGCGCTTTATGAATTCTACTCAAGCGGTTGAAATTTTTTTGGGACATCCTGTCGATGGAAAATTGAATGCAGCAAAAAACATTGCAACCATTGGTGTGCTGCACACATGAATAAGCAAAATATTTCGTCTGCAACTTTGGCACTGCCTAATATTCGCAGGCAGAAATACTCGCTAGCGGTAGTAAATCTACAACTGAAACTATTAGTAATAGTCATAGATATATGCACTCGCTAGCAGTAGCGAAGTAACGTATCTACTACTGGAACAATACCTTATTAGTGGTAGGTAGATCGTAGATGTCCTCACTAGTGGTAGCAAAGTCAGATACCTACGACTGCAACAATGCCTTGTAGTCATAAGTAGGTGCACTCGCTAGCGGTAGCAAAGTTCGAGAATATAAGTTAGTCGACAATTTCTAATAATTCCAAGTAAGCACTCGCTTGTCCCATATGCTATTAGAGTTTCTTGCTGGGGTATTTCGATTTCTAACTGGGGTTAGTAACATTTTTCTTCAGTGTGTTTCTACGTGATACACTAGCATTAAATGTTTGGTAATTGGTGGTAGTTCACCCTGTACATGCCAATCCTTTTTCGATCAAACTCGCTTCTGTCACTTATTATATATTCGTTCAAACATTAAAATAATTCGGTGTTTGCAATAAGCTTACATCAATGTAAAATTATATGTCATTGTATAAAATAGCAGGTTGACATCAAAAATGCATTCCGACTACAATATGATGCCAAATCAATTCCTGATGAATGAACGGCACAACCGATGATGTAATTTTTTAATAAATATACCCAGTTCAGGATACTGATATAATTGATTTTTCAGTGATACTCTTGTAGTCACAAATAAACTGCGCCTTTCATGTGAAAGTTATATAAATAAAAAATGAAACTGGAAATTTTGAATCAAAATACTGAGTTGAGGAGAGTAATACAATTTTGTATATTGATATTTTACTGATACTCTCACAGTCACAAACTGAATTCCAAGCAGGCAACGCCGAGGGCACAGCTAGTATACACAATTTTTGATCGTGGAGAAATTATAGTAAGTTACTCGGTAAGAATGGAAATTTGTAATGCTCGTTGTTCATTACGCTTGCCTTTCGTCTCGTGCCCGGAGTTTTCGTTGTTATAGAATGAAATAATTTCCACGGCTATAAAGAAAAATGCACATTTCAATTGCGTTTTCGATTACTGAACCAACAACCTCTTAATACAGAAGTCCATAATGCCTCGAATGGTTAGTCAAGGCTTGTCACGCAGTTTGTCAACAATATCTGAGTGAACCATACGCAGAAGACCAAATAACCTAGAAAGAAATCCTTAAGAAGCTCGAAGAGATGAGGGGCCTTCCTCAGGTAATGAAATATAGGCAATGGAAATGGAACGCAACATCAAAATTCTCAAACTATTCAGGCTCAGGAAGACAGTCAGGCCGATGTATTAACTATCCATTCAATCAGAACTCATTGTTCCTAGATTAAAATGCCATACACCTAGTAGGAACATTCATCACATGGTACAGATTTTTATTTATTGGTAATTTTTATTTCAATCAACCGGCTGCCTCTTACGAGCAACCCTCAGAAGTCCTCGGGAGACTTGTGCGAACTAGAGAAGATGCAACTATCATAAACCTATTAACGTGTGATGCCATCCATGCACGATAAAATTAACAACACATTTATTCCGCAATGTTATATAAGCCAAAAATGGGTTCATACAGCATCTTGTTGCCGAGCAATAAGGTGTTTGTAATGCGGAAAGTCGTATGCCATACAAAGCTGCAAAAAAATTCAAGATATACTAGCCTAGGTCTATCTGCACGGTGGCATTCTCGAGAGAGCTGACAAGAACAATAATATATTCTGAAATCCTGATGCAACCTAATATTTATATTATTTATATTATATATATTTATATTATTGCCTTCTTGCTTTTCTCCGTATTCCGTTGGGACTGTCACGTGGAGATTTGAGGTCGAATTCTGATAATGTTATTTTAAATTTTTTGCCAATGGAATTGATTATAGGACTGTTCGATTCTTACAATATATTTCTATGTTTCCATTGTCAAAGATGACAAAACAGTGCATGTTGAATACTTATGAATAAAAAAAAACAATTCCCATGATTGGATTCAAATATTTATTCCTAGAAAAACTATGTTGTACAATGAGCATGGAATGAGATACAAACGAGTGGTAACTTTATGCCATTGCATGCTCATTGTACGATATATCATTTTAATCTTATACAATGCATTCCATCATCAAATCATTTTCATCTGCTCTGTCGACCAATCGGCAAATCTTCCTGAACCCTACCCGCTCATTCTAACTTCCGCTTCCTTTGTTGCAGTCCTTCGCGACGAGTTCAAGATAATGCCCTCCGACACCAGAGTAGCCGCAGGCGAAACGGCCCTTCTTCAATGCGGGGCGCCAAGAGGTCATCCCGAGCCTAATTTGATATGGAAAAAGGACGGCGAGGAAATGGACTTGGACGGACGCCGAATACGCACCGTCGACGGGGGCAATTTGATGATTTCCGACGTCAGACAGCACGACGAAGGCCGCTATCAATGTGTTGCGCACAATTTGGTTGGCTCCAGAGAAACCCCACCTGCCACTTTGACGGTGCACGGTAAGGAAATTGATTTCTGTCTTTTGCTCTCTTTGCCCTCGCCGATTTCGTTTTACGTGTCTTTGCCTCTTTTTCTTGAAAGGGAGTTTTGCTTGAGCGAGTTTATAGTCGGTTAACTGTCAATTTTTTTCTAGGATTCGTATCGTTGGACTAAAGGGCTCAGATAAAGTGAAATACGTCAGGGTTGGTTTAAGTGTGGAAGAAAAGAAAATAATCGTTCAATTGTTTAGTTCACACGTGATTTCGCAATGTCGAATGTGCCAAAAATGAGGCCATACAACATGACATTGCAGCTGAGCACTCAGATTTTTCAAATGTTGAAATTCGTATATTAAACCAAGCTGCACAAAGTATTAGGTTATAACAACCACCTGTGCAAACTGTGGGATGACCACCTAGAAAATCACAAAGGGTGCGCAGTATATCAACCCCCACTAGAATGAAAAAAGATATATTCTTCAAGAACAGACAGGCCAGGGTATGCGGAACCCCCACTCTGTGTTTCTCATACTTGTGGATTATACTATGTGTCATTTCTCAGTTTTGGACCTATAACAGGTCATTTCTGGTAAACTTCTTTAATTGACGACTTTTTCATTTTGTGGAAATTCATGTTCACTAAGGATACACTAAAAACAATTTTGTCTATTTTCCACTATAATTTTATATTTGTTGACTAGTTTCGGTCATTACACCATTTTCAAAACTTAGATTTCTGGTAAAGTTTAGACCGTACCCACTCGTGAATGGTTCTGAGACGAAAGATAGGAGACAGTGGCGCAAATTTTACGGATATCCCCTCACGAAAAGATTTCAACCACTCGTGACATGTTTCGATATCATAATTCCTATTCTATAATCAGAAAACATAATATAGTAAAAAATCACAGATCTTGTAATGAATCCTCGATTCAAAAAACGGCATTCTCTGATGAAAGATGAAGCCAATACCGTTTAACATGTGATACCATGCACGAAGTTGATGGGCGGGAGAGCGCCTTGCCAAAGCGAACGCAGTACCCCCGCGAGAGGGCGCTATATTCCGCCCGCGCTGATGTTAACGCTGAGCGGGGCTTTTTATTATGTAGCGGTTGTAGATGGTGAGATACACGCCTCCTGTGAAGCTAATGCGTGTTGTTCACATTTTTATTCTATGTAGCTAGGCCTTGTTGTAGTATGTAAGGTTGTTTATTTCAATGCTAACCCCGGAAAAGGCTGAGGCAACAAACGGGTACGTACCTTGTCATAGCAAACGAGAACACAACCTGTGCGCCACCAAGATCCAGTCGACAACGAGATACAATCATTCAGAATAATGAAAAAATCTGGCACCGGCTCGAGCGAGCGCTAACCACTGTGCTAATCCCCGTTGCGCCTCGTTAAAAAAATTCAGTTCTCGATCAACAAAGTATTGCAAACAAAATTTTTTCTACAAACTTCAAAAATATTATTCTAAAATAAGTAATAAAAATATATAATAAATAAAAATAAATTTCAATTAATAGATTACGGAAAATATAAAACATAAAATAAAACTAAAAGTGATCACAGAGTTGTGATTAAGTTCCTTCCTGTTCATAGAATAGAACATAGGCCTCATTGCTCACGATAGATTTGGATGAAATTGGGGACACATTTGAATCATTATACTCATGTCATGTCCTCGCATATGTATGTTTACAGTAGGCTGCATAGTGTCCGCTATACGTAGTCCCACTATTATTAGACAATGCATACAGACTATAACGACAAGGAGCTACATTGTCTGCTGCATAATTACTCCTAAGTAATATACTAAGTTTAATACAAAAAATAGTGTTAAACTGGCTCAAAATGTTTTTTCAAATCAAGTAATCACCGTAATTATGGAAATAAATAATAATACAGTTCCTTTTTTTGATTGCCAAATTTTAATAATGCTCATTGAAGTTTTTTCTTGGTGTAATAACCTTAACCTTTATTACTGGTCATAACTCACAATATTTGAAAATATGTTGCGAGTTGAAAACAGTCCTCATATGAAAGAACGCAGCCAGAATTTTTTAGTATTTCATATAAAAAAAAAGAATGTATATAATTAAGTAATCATTTCCAACTCAATGATTTCCTCTGAAGATTGACTTCAATATTTTCCAGTACACTCCTGTCTTATAATAAATTCATCAACTTGCTCTCTGGCAACAAAGTAACGGAACTATCCATTAGGTACATAAAATTTGTTTGAAGTAAGTATAAAGAAACGCATAAGTGCTAAATTTATTTACTAGTGGAGGTACTAATAAGAAGTGAAACCAGAAAAGACAATAAATAAGAAATAATTCTAAAATTACCGTTCATAAACGTTTTCTCTTGAAACACTTCTTGAATAATTAATAGGGCGTTGAATTATATGCCAATCTCAACCAGTATCCAACACTTTGCGGCACTATACAGGCTATTTTATTGGGAAAGAGACTTAGGGTAAATTTATGCATCACTGTCATTATCCTAGTCCTAATCATAAAATCAAATTTAACTGTACATTTCAGTTCTTATGATTATGATTACTAAAACTGAAATGTACTGACTGAAATGTACAGTTTCAATTTAATTTTAAAAATTGTGCCTTATAAATCATAATCAATAGACAGGAAGTAAAATACAAACAGAAAACCAATTACTTGAGAGGCACTTTTTGCTATGGACCTTACATGGTTTTCCTATGAAAGGGTACTGCTGATGGTAATACCGATCATTGAATTGCAGGATTTCTTTGCTATGGGATATAGACCGTCAGATAATGACATATTTTGCTGACTCATTTTCTCGTTTCAGGGATTTTAACCACCGAAAATTATGTCAGTGTTGAGCTCAATAAATTCAAATTTTGCGATCGGACGTGTGCTACTCATATAGAAAATTCATTTTCCTTTTGCAGAAAAAAATTGTTTTTTCCCAATGTTCTCGTTTATGGTATTTTAACACATCAATAGGTATAACAATCTAATAGTGCAAAACCAAAGCCATGAGGTTTGCACGTACTTAAAGGGTTGAAATGAGGTCTCGATCTTGTAAAAAAATACCGATCAGCTGTTGAAGTAAATTTTCCTACCGGAAAATTTTGTGAAAATTTATTTCATCTTCCGTGCAAACTTTCTCGTAAACGAAGTAGAGTGCAATATAAATTTGTTAATGTGAAAGTCTGTTATAAAAAAGCCATAAGTCTAGTTTGTGCTTATCATATTTTTGAAGCTAGAAAACTTGCAGGAAAATCAGAAAAAATTTTGTTCATTTTCTTGTTGATAGAAATTGGCATGTAGGAAGAAAAATTGATTTCGAGACCAGAAAAAAAATGCCATAAGTCGCTAACATGATTACGACGTTTTATACAGTGAGGTCCTGAAATATTGGATACATTTCCTTTCTATGTTATTAACCATTTTTAAGAAAAACCCTGTGACTTAAAAAAATCACACCTCCTTCACCCCCCTTAACTAGGCCTGACGGGGATGCCACTATGAAAAAACGCGCTGGAAACTCTGCCTCTGAGGTGGTGGGGAAACGGGCTGGTGTTTATTAATTTCTCCAGCTCTAGGAAAATCCTCCATATTGTAGAAAGTTAAATTGTACTCAGATATTGCTTACTTCTAGTGATAATGTTAAATCTCATCAATATAATGTATTCGATACGAAATGTCATGTTTTCAAAATTATGTAAAATTTCTGGATTTAATTTTTCAACACATTTTTTTTGATTGCAGAAAATGTTGCTGTGTTTAACAAACAATTTCTTCATTCGAAAAGCGAATTTTGTTTTCTATATACCGGGTGTCCACGCAAGGAGGCTCGCCCCTATAACTTTTTTGTTTCTGGCAGCTGCATTTTCAAATAATTGTATTTATTTTTACAGTGTGGTCCATTTAAAACGGAAGCACTCATATTAAACTTTCATTTTTCAACCTATTGGACTGATTTTTTTTTCAATAGGTAGACATTCAAAAAGTCTATCAGGACACCAAATTTAAAGAGTAATTCTTAATTTTCAGGGCCAACTAATCTCATTTTTCATGGTAAAAAATCTTAAATAATTTTTTTATAAAAAATCAGACTAAACCACTGGATTCGCGACATTTTCAAATAGTTCTTGTTGAAAGTTTGTTGAAACTCGTTCATCAATAGAAAAGTTACAGTAGAATGAAATTTTAAAAATATGCCGTTCAACCAACCCACCAATACCAGGAAGTCTCGAAATATCACTGTCAAAATTTCATCGATATCTACTTATTTATGAATAAGGAAATTACAGTATAACAAAATTCGAAAAATATGTTGATGGAATTTCATGAAAATATAATTTTATTTAATATTTTCTTCATTATTTTTTTTATTCAATAGATTGTGTCTGAATGTGTCTCATATTTGATATGAGTTGATAGCATAGAAAGCTGCCACCTACAATTTTATGATACGCTTCAAGAAAGTTCTGAAATGAGTTTTGAAAATAATCCATAATAAACGTTTATGGTACCATACACCCACCTGATAAATCGGTGATGGTTAGATAACAATATTTGTTATGCACGTCAATGTTACTTCCCAACGACTGTGAAAGCTCAAAGACCTGGAAAAAATCCACTATAGAGATGTTTTCTGTACCTATCACCGTAAGTAACTCCAGCAAATTAAATCCATAAACTCAATTGACTCAATCATATCAAAGTTAAAATAACAATTTAAATAACACTCACCATTCTTAAAGTATGTTAGTATTTATACATCTGATATTTTATCTTATAATCTTACGAATATTTCATGCAATTATTGCATGTTGTTGTTGTAACATTTCTTCGCAGACAATTTGAACAAAGTTGTTGTTTTTACATTGATGACGTTCTGTCGTTTGTGTTGCTGTGTTTCACTGTTTTAATACATTACAATTCTGATAATATTTTACCATTTCATTATTTCAATGATTTTACACAAGAAGATTTCTGATCCAATACTGAAAATCCTCAAGAAGATATCAATCAAATAACTACCGCGAAGGTATGTCTCTGTCAACGATTCGCTCAACAGCCGCCATTCCGAGAAAATCGTAAAAAACTTACCGCCTTCAACATCTGAACCTGACTTATATTAGGCATAAAAGACGTTTTGTTCGAAATCACCGAATCATGAATGGGAGAAGACAAAAATAAAAGCGTCTTTACTGACTGCGAACTCATAGAGGACGTCTACCGGTAGAGCATTGAAAAAATATCACGACTTGTTAAAAATTGTGACATCTGTATGTCATCAGAATGCTTTTGATGGTTCGTTGCTAAAAGCGTACTTTGTTTCACAAGTCAAAGCCACCTATATGTGCCAAGACTGCAGTCGGTTTTCTTGTTTGGAAGCGAGAAAGCTTTGGGATTCTAATTAGTTTCTCGTTGAATGGCATTAATTTTGGGTATAATTTTTATTGGATTCTATATGTTCGGAGTTGCCTGTAATTGATGACGTATGAGTGCACTTTACAACTCGCGGTGCCATTCAAACCACAGAATGAATAATTTGGCTCGAAATTGAATTTCTGGGAATCTTTCACTGAACTGAGTCATAAAGATTCAAAACATACAAATACATTCTGAACTTTTGTTGACGGCCATAAAAGATTATATGGATATATAATAGGTTAATTTTTATATGTCAGCAAAAATATTTAGGACGTTAACATTCTTTGATATACAGTGACCGCCAAAAAGTATGTAGGTACCATATGGAAAAAAAGTGTATTATTGGAGTATTGGAAAAAAATTATAACGAAAAGTTTGTGCATGTCCGGTTACCTATAAACCGATTTTGACACATGTCACATGATTGGTAGTATGGCGGAAAATTGAAAAAAATACCATGAAAAGGCAAAAAGGGGGGTAATGTGGCAAGATATCCGAAAGAGTTATTTGAAAAAGTTGCTTGGAATTAATTTTAGACACATATGCAAAGTTTGAAAAAATATTGATAGGAAATTGATATAGCAATTTTTTTAAATATTTTCCTATCTGTATAAAAATATCAAATTATTTTCTTATTAATAGCTTAACCATACCGAAACACTTGTATTCCAATGATAATGACGAAACTTTCTTATTTTCTCCATACGCCTGAGAACAAATAAAAAAAAAATGGATTATAATCACTCGTATGAGAGTGGGCCTACTACATATACCCAAAAGCATAGCCTATGCAAGTAGAGGACGACTATTCTACTATTATCATTTATTGGCGTTGCCCTCCGGAGCGACATACTGATTATTTGCTATCTTACTTTTCAGCTGTAGGAAAATCCGAATATAAGTAAGTAGTGAGAAAAAACCGAGATTCGAACTATCGATCTACCATCTGTAATTGAAGCGGCTGACACTCGGTCAAAGATCTAATACTGCCACGAAAAGTGTTCAGTATGCTCTCCTCACCAAAACAGTGGAAAACAAAGGATATTAGGACCATACAAATTTCCTTCTGTATGTGTAGGAACCCCCTCCCTGGATGTTAACACGAAGACAGCCAAAATCCCTAATCTGCTTTCTTTACCGAACGTGGGACTGAGTCTGTTAATTCAAAATGGAGTTTTAGCATGAAAATAGCAAACAGAAATCCTTTTTGCAGAGCATAGCACCAAATAAAGTTGCAATAAATATTAGGATATTGGTGTTGATCCCCTTGATCGTTTACCGGTTAACGATATTGGAGGAAATACGTGAAAATAATGCCTCAATCAATTCCAGAATAACTGAAAATTTAAACAGCGTGCATGCACAGTTGCAATGTGTGCATATTTGCAATAAAAATCTGAATTGGTTGACTTCTTTGACAGTTAAAGAAAAAAAATTCTGTATGAAACTTGTTAGTGAAGTGTTTTTTCATATACTCGTAGGAATTTCCGCACTCCGCCTACGGCGCCGGCGTCGTACGTCAACATTTCCTACTCGTAGGAAAAGTTTCACTCCACTTACTTGATACATAAATAACTCTTGTAATCCCAATTATATTTTTCCCAAGTGCTCATCATCATTTCATATTCCAGTGAAACCGATGTTCAACAAAGAACCCCAGGACGTGGTGGCCCTCTCCGGCCAGCAAGTTGTCTTCGAATGCTCAGTAGATGGCGATCCCGCTCCGAACGTATTGTGGCGACGAGAAGACGGCAAGATGCCGATAGGCCGTGCCAGAATCCTCGACGACAAATCGTTGATGATCGATAACGTACAAACTACGGACGAGGGCCTCTACATCTGCGACGCGGAAAATTTAGTCGGGTCGATTTCGGCTAGGTCGTCTCTGGTTGTCAATTGTGAGTATGCACTGAGGAATTATATAAATTCTCATCTTCTCTATATCTGTTCTGTTCCCTTTCTATTCATTTTCAATGACTTTTTTAACTTCTCGAATGTTTGGTCCGTACTTACGACGATTTCAATAAATTTGCGTTCCTCCCACTGATAGAATTCTACATTGTCAAAATGGCAATTAACTTGAATTATGCTGTATACTCGTTGATAAAATTCCAAAAGTTCTGCAAATTTGGAGTAGTATTGAATATATTATTTCATATCATGAATTAAGTTTGCGGTACCAGCAATTACTGCTGATTAGGAACAATGCTTCACAAACATATTGATTATATACATATATGTGATAAAGCCCCGAAGCTTAATCAACTTTTGGAACAAGCTTGTTGTGAAATGTTCATTACTATTAATTGTAATTAGTCTTTAGAATACTTTATAGTCTGAATATGTGATATAGGCTAAGAGATTATTTATACTTTTCATACTTTGTATTGTAGAATTTTGTATGTATATTGATTGAAATAAAAGCATATAATAATAAAAAAAATATATATATAAAAAGAAAAAAAAAACCATTCAAGTGTACGGAACATTTTTCGAGATCTAATGTTTTTCTTCTTCTTGTATATAGGACAAATCTAATAACTGTATTTTATACCAGTTATCTTCAACCTATTGAGCTCTTTGGCGTACTTATATAAGTTCGGTGACAATGTATTATGGAACTTTTGTTAAAAGAAAAACCAAAATGGCGGACGAGAATTTTGATTATGGGCCGATTCCATTCAAAATTGTGTTTAGGTCACAAATTATGAATTTTTTGTCTAAATTCATTAGCTTTGGAATCTGTATCTCACAGAAAAACCTACATTAATCAACCAAATATATCACTTTTACTCTGTATCGCATTTGAATAAAGGCTTGTCTGTATTATTATTTTGAATGTGTTCTGTCAATCTTCCCAATAACCCTCAATTGTTTTCCAGCACCTCCAACATTCCTCGAGCGGCCCAAAGACCAAAAAGTCAGCCTGAATGGCGTCGTCGAGTTTCACTGTTCCGCCACCGGAAATCCCCCGCCGTCGGTGTTTTGGAGCAAAGAAGGTTCGCAAATACTGATGTTCTCCGACAACTCCAACGGTCACATGCACGTCAACGCTCACGGAACGCTCAGGATACAGGGTGTGCAGCGCGAAGACGCCGGGTTCCTGGTGTGCAACGCTCTGAGCGTGGCGGGTTCCAGTAGTGTCAGAGCTTTTTTGCAGGTGCGTTATTTTATGGTCCATTTCACTTATAGGATACTAGGGATGATAAAAACTGAACTCTCATTTCCAAAATTCTTTAAAGTATGTAACATATAGAGTTCAAGTTAATCAATGGGGTAATAACAAATATTTTCCATATTCTTATATCACAGACAGTGGTGTAAAATGACGAGATCTAGAAATATGTAATTCGAAAAAGTTTCATTTAAGGAGTTTTTAGCATTTATTTTTATTTTTTAATGGTCTGATAATTACATCAATATTATTCCAAGTATTATCAAAACATAACTGATCATTACTCCACAACCATAGCTACAAAAATTGACAAAACTGTACATGTAAACAATGCAAATGAGAAATTAATGCAAAAGCGGACAAATCACAGTATCCTTATAACTGAACTAAAAAATAGTTATTTATGCAACAAGTGCAAAAAGTAAGTGTTTATTGCATTCGACGTGAAATTGTCCGCCGAGGCCGTTAGGCCGTGTTGGACAACACGTCGAGTGCAATAAACAATTTTTGCACGAGTTGCATTCAGCATTTTTTTTGCGTTCATGCAAAAATGATTTAATAAGGGCCGGCACTAGGTGAAACATAGTTCAATAAAGTTTTGATTTTTGCATGAATGTAGAAAAAGAAAATTGGAGTACCGTATATGATACCTCTGATGTGGCAACTGCCACTGATGCATTTTATGAGTGTCTAAATAAATGTATTGAACTCTCCACAACACATCAACAAATAAAAATAGGCATAAAAAAATCCTGTATATCTATAGGTCTGATAAATTCTATAAAGAAAAGAGACAACCTCAAACAGAAATGTTTAAAAAACCCAAAAAATGAAAATATATAAAAAGAATACCTCCAATATAGAAATAAATTGAATTCGCTTATTAAAAAAACTAAATTGGAATACTTTAAGCGAAAGATTGGAGGTTCAAATTCAAATTCTAAAGCTTTATGGAACGTAGTCAGTCTATGTTCTTAATACCAACGAACATACAAGAAATTGAAAATTGCATTTCTAAATCAATTTCCAAATATATCTCGAGGCCGCTATGTTTCATAATTAATATGGCTGTGAAGAATGGTGAATTTCCATCCCAGTTCAAAATAGCCATTAAAAAACCATTGTTCCAGGTAGGAAAAAGAGACTGTACTGATAACTATCGACCAATATCCGTAACATTATGGTTATCAAAGGTTTTCGAAAGAGTCATCAAAAAAAGGTTAATTGAATACTTGGAAAAAATAAAATTCATTTCACCGAATCAATTTAGATTGCAGGCCAACTTATCAGCACAATATGCAATAGAAACACTATCATCTGAAATTCACAATGCTCTGGATAATTCCAAAGCATGCATAGGTATATTCCTTGACTTGGCGAAAGCCTTTTATACTATCAACCATGAACTCTTAATGAAAAAACTAGAAGATTTAGGTATCAGGGGTAATATTTTGAGACTTTTCGAAAACTACCCCATAAATCGTAAGCAGCACGTCCAGATAGAGGATAGTACGAGCACCGCTAGAACTATTCTTGTGGTGTACCTCAAGGTATGGTATTGGGACCCATACTCTTCATAATTTACTTGAATAACCTGCTTGTATTGAACTGCCATAGTACCATTCTCTCTTTTGCTGACGATACTGTCGTATTTTGTGAAGGAAATACCTGGTGGAGGAGTCTGCAACAAACGACCTGAAATATATTTCAAAATGGTTTGTTGGAAACAACTTAACGATTAACCATTCTAAAACTGAAATTGTTCCATTTTCCTCCTATGAAAAATTCCTACCTGCATTTAAATATTTGAAGCTCGATGAAATTTCCTTTCCACTTACGAACTCAGCCAACTATCTTAACATCATGATCAATTCGTTCCTGAGTGGGATATACACATTCATACAGTTGTTAATAAAATCCGCCGACTAACTTTCAACAAATTTGTACAGCTGAAGCAGTTGAAAACATTATATCATTCCTTAGCAGAATCTATAATCCAATATGGTTAACTGTAATAACTTCGTTATATTTAAACATGAATACCAAGATTTTTAAATTTGACTGATTAGTTGTTCTAAAATATTTACAATATTATCTAGATTTCTTCGTTGAACGAAAATATCAGTCGAATTTAAACTTTCAAAATGGGTGCTTATGTCGGAAAACTCTTGGGAAATACAAAATTAAATTGGTTTTCAAGCCGACTAAAAAAATACAACAAAGCCTCAGATCAGCAAAATAGAAAAGAGATCCACTATCAGCTGCGGGGGCATATCGCTGTGCATATATCGGAACCACGCGAAGATCCGCGGGTGGCCGGTAGCTTGGCGGTCTAAGGAGCAGGCCGTTCGAAACTTCCATATAGCGGTAGTCGGTTCGAGCCCGATGTATGTACGAGGGATTTTTTCTCAATTACTCAATATCGGAATCGATAGACGACCACAGTCCTTGTTGAAAGCAAGTGAATTGTGTGTTGGCTAGATGCCAATCTCGTCTAGTGCTATCTTGGAGTGCACGCCGGCCACCCGAGGTGGTGCTGTAGGTTTCCTGCAGCTGAAAAGTGAATACGCAGCCAAAAATCAGTAAGTTGCGGCGGAGCGCCACGGCAAATAACAATAGCCGTCCTCTACCTGCACAAGTTTTGCCTTTGGGTACAATCTACGAATGTTTATGAGGGAGTATTATTATTATTATGACAAGGCTGAAGGAACATCGTAGCGGAACACGCGCTCGGTGAAGGGTATCACAGGATATTTTTTTAAACTTGCTTCGTTCGACCGTGGGTATCGAAGTCGACTCGTACGGAAAGCAAGAGAAATCTACAAGCAAATGGAGAATTTCAATAGGAAAGATACTCTGAACCTCAACCGGATATATAATCCCTTTCTCAAAAAACCTAGGGAAAGGACATCAGCTGAAACCAATTTAATGTAGCAGTAAACACAGTAAACAACTATCAACTATTCAAATAGTGAAGTTGTTTCAAGAATCCACCGGATTCTTTATCTTTTATATTTTCCAGCTTTTGGGGTTTTGTTTATTGTAATGTCAACGCTTCTTCATTTTCCTCGCTTGTAACAAACAGTAGGTATTCATCCTGCAAGCATAAGAAAAACATGCTCCTCCAAACTATTAAATCTAACGAATGAAGACCATAGCATAACGGAAAACATTACCCTTGGTATACCGTGTGCTGCAATTCTTTATTGACCGCTTTGGTCCAGGAAACTTGAAAACTCTATGAACTCACCCTTAAATCTCACACCGAATGAATAATATCATTCAGCTTCTCGAACATTCTCAATGGCTGAATATACAAGAAAGATTCGTGAATGAACTTCTTCAAAAATTCAAAAATTCATTTTATTAATTTCAGTAATTTCATTAATTTCATTAATTTCATTAATTTCATTAATGTCATTAATTTCATTAATTTCATTAATTTCATTAATTTTATTAATTTCATTAATTCCATTAATTTCATTAATTTCATTATTTGAAATGAATTGATTGGCCATTCTGTTCAAGAGAGAACAGGATGGTTGAAAGAGAGAAACTGTATCATTCCAGCAACAGGATCTGTTAACGATACGAACATGGTTAATGTGCCAATGAACACCATCATCCAAAAAAAAACGGAAAATTTCAATATAGCGACTAGATATCCTACCATGCCAGGATCCTCAGTACATTTTTCCTATATAATATAGGAATATATTTGGGTCGAAAATCCATCAGAAAACAGCTACTTTCCTGGAATACCACGACGAACGTTAAATTACATCCAATGAATTTCCGTGCAGAGTTGCTACAAGGCTTTCTCCGCAATTGGTAGATGCATGGAAACGTTAATTGAAACATTTGGACCACCTATAGATCGATTTCTGGGTTCTTGCCTTCATCAGTATAGGGTAGGTCTCTGCAGATAATAACTAATGTCTGCAACAAATGATCCAATTACCAATCCATTTCAAGACAAAAGCTGAGACACCACCCGCAGATCGATGTTAACCAAACTACGAGCCTCATCTCAACCTCATCCCAACTAAACAATTCCCACTAGTTCGCAAAGAACGAGGGTATCATAACAGAAATAATCTATTATTTAACAGTGAGCTCATCAAGTCAGAAACTAGATGTCCTGCTATACCAGGATGCTCAATGCAATTTTCCTATATAATGAAGGAATATATTTGGGTTAAAAATCCATCAGAAAACAACTACTTTCCTGCCTAATACAACGACGAACGTTGAATTACATCCAATAAATTTCCGTTCAGAGTTCCTACAAGCCTTTCTCCGCAATTGCTAGTTGCATAGAAATGTTAATTGAAACATTTGGACCACCTATAGATCGATTTCTGGGTTCTTGCCCTCATCAGTATAGGGTAGGTCTCTGCGAACAATAACTAATGTCTGCAAAAATGATCCAATTACCAATCCATTTCAAGGCAAAAGCTAAGACACCACTTTTATATTTCTACTGTAGTGAAATATAATAAATGTATGTAGTAAATAGGAAATAATTCTATATTTCCAAAAATATACAGAAATCAAGGTACAATAACAAAAGTTCAAGTACTATTATTTTTATCGTCATAACGACCTAAGTAAAAGGGTGAATCGAATCAACACATATACAGGAAGAACACAACAGTTTCCTCCCCTTCTCGTGAATGCCAAAACTTAGTTTGAAGAAAAACCAAATCTTGAAACAGGTTTCCTTATTCTCTGTGATCTTCGCAAAAGCATTCCGTCAGTCAGGTCTCCAGAATCAGGAGGTGAAAAACTTGATGATGTCGGAAAACTCCGATGGTTCAGATTACTATCGTCTGAAATATTTGGTGAAACCAGAAGATTATCATTAGTTGGAAGATTGGGATTGTTATTAATAGTATTCGAATCTTCCGGATACGGGTAATAATATTCATTGGTTTCTGGAGTATTTTCTCCGATTGATCGAATTTGCTCTAAATGTCGTTTCCAAATTCTGGTATCATCTAACCTCACTAAATAGTGCAATTTTCCTAATTTTTTATGAACACGTCCAAATTCCCATTTCGCATCACTTAAGTAATTACGCATAGCAACTCTCTCGCCTACCTGGAATTCACGAACTTTAAAATTCATTGAAATACTTTCGTCGGGTACTTTGATGAGTAAATCCAGTCTAGAACGGATATCTCTACCAAATAATAGTTTTGAAGGACTAACACCAGTAACGGAATGAGGTGTCTTTCTGTAATTTAATAAAAATTGACATAATTGTTTAGATTTATCTGAATCATTGCCTTTCATGGCACGTAAAGCTTGCTTGAAAGTTTGCACACATCGTTCAGCCAATCCATTTGTAGCCGGGTGATATGGAGCACTCAATTTGTGTATAATTCCATTCTCTTTCAAAAACATTTGAAAATCATGACAAACAAATTGAGCTCCATTGTCACTAACCAAAACACAAGGAATCCCAAAAGTAGAAAATATTTTTCTACATGTGGAAATGGTCGAACTTGCAGTGATATTTTTCATTAAATGGATTTCAGGCCAGCGAGTATATGCCTCCACCAAGATAAAATAGTAAGAATTGAAAAATGGTCCTGCAAAATCAACGTGAACACGCTGAAATGGTTCTTTCGCTTGTTCCCAAGGATGAACCGTTACAACAGGTGGATTATTTTTAATTTTGTTACATTCTACACAATTTCTAACCAAATCTTCCAGATCTTTTGTTATTCCTGGCCACCAACAATAGCTTCTTGCTAAAGCTTTCATTTTGACCATCCCGAAATGTCTAGCATGTAACTCATTCAAAATTCTTTTTCGTAATATTTTCGGAATTATTACCTGTTGACCTCGAAAAATACATTCATTTTGTAGGGAAAACTCTGATTCATTCACATTGAAACGATCATTTCTATCTAATTGTTTACCAGTTTTCAAGAAATCAAGTAATTTTTGTAAAGTTGAATCTTTAGCTGTTTCATGAGCTAATTCTTTTATTGTTATAGGAAGAGTCTCAATTTGAGCGATTTCAAAAACGTCAGTTTCATCGTATGTATCAAGTTGTGAACTATTCACAGGTAATCTTGACATCCCATCCTCGTCACCACTTTTATATTTCTACTGTAGTGAAATATAATAAATGTATGTAGTAAATAGGAAATAATTCTATATTTCCAAAAATATACAGAAATCAAGGTACAATAACAAAAGTTCAAGTACTATTATTTTTATCGTCATAACGACCTAAGTAAAAGGGTGAATCGAATCAACACATATACAGGAAGAACACAACAACCACCCGCAGATCTGTGTTAACCAAACTACGAGCGCCGTCCCAACCTCAGTCCATTTAAACAGTACTTACTAGTTCGCAAAGAACGAACGTATCATAACAGAAATTTAAATATCATCAAAATTTTTGCAGGTTACTTCAGTTGCTGATCTTCCCCCGCCCATTATTCAAATCGGACCTGCAAATCAGACCCTACCGCTGCACAGTATGGTGACTCTTCATTGCAAAGCCTCCAGTCCTGAGGGTCAAGCTCCTAAAATCCGCTGGTTGAAGGACGGAGAAACGTTACGTAGCAGCAACCTACCAGAGAGGTATACTCTGACGAGCGGTGGAACTCTAGATATAGATGGTGAGTATAGCAACTCCGAAACTTTATTGAAGTCATATCAACTGGTATTTGACTTATAGAGTAACATCACAGGGCCACAGGTAACTTATTTTCTAAAGAACTAAATGTGTGGTATAGAGTATTGTTCCTGTGTAAAGTTTATAGGAACTCAGTTGATACAGCATAAAAACTGAAATTTAGTTTGGGGTCGGTGTATCTTTTATGAATCAGAAGCAGCGGATAATTTATCTTAATTTTTTTCATAGTAGAAAACATATGTATTATTACTAATCCAATATGATGGCATAGGTTTCTATAAAAATTGAATGGGTTGTGCAAACACGGGACATCAACTTCGAAAGGTTTCCAGAATGTCATAGCGCACAGATAATCAATTTAATTAAGACAGCTATATATTATACGATATATAAAAATTCTTCTGAGTCTAGCTGCACCGCACTGTTCTATTAAATAGATCTTCTAGATAATTGGAATACCACAGCGGCAAGTCAAGGACGGTTTGGTCTCTGGCCCATGTGCGTCGCCAAGGAAGGGCAGGGGGGGGGCAGTTGCCCCCCCTAGAGATCAAATGTAGCTAGCCGGAAAGCGACCAAAGTCCTAAGGCCGTGCGAGCAATTGACTTCCTTCCCTATTAATAAATTCCGCATCGCATGACAAAACGTGAATAATTTCACAAGCTTCATGCTCTCGACTGTACCAGGCGTTCATATTTTTTAACCTCCATAATATTGCCCAATTGCCCCCCCCCCCTTAGTCAGAAGGTGGCGACGCCCTTGCTCTGGCCAATTAGAATTCGTCGTGGACTACCAATCGACTTGAGACGAGGAGCGGTTAGAGAATAACATGTTATTCAAGCCTATGCAAATTATCAGTGGCAATTTGTGTATTGATGTAACCTCGTATGATCGCTTGGTTCTGTGCTGTCTCAATTGAGTTCGTATAGACTTTACCCTTAACGCATGCGAACCTGCTGAGTTAACGGCCAGTTCACAGATACGATGGGATAAAAATAAGTAAAAATAGGGCTCAATTCACTAAAATTTTGATAGCTGATTTTCATGTATGTCTTGTAGAAAATTATAATTCAATTTTGTGTCTGGGTTACGTTTGGCCCCCAAAAGCCGATTCAGATACCAGTGCCCACCCAGGGTTTTTTACCCCGCATGATAAATTTCTCCAGTATTAACAAAGTTGATACTTCTGAACCAAAAAAAATATGACGTATGAAACATATATGTGAACTGTCTTGCAGTTTACAGTCACAATATATTGTCAAAAATATATTCTTGTAAGTTGAACATGCTTTAGAAACACTGCATGGGCAATTTACAAGCATATACCCTTATATACCCTTGTGTCTGTAAACTGCAAGACAGTTCACATACATTCCCTTCACTTGTGTTTCTATCAAAAAGTCATATTTTCTTTGGTTCAGAAGTATCAACTTTGTTAATACTGGAGGAATTTATCGTGCGGGGTCAAAAGTCCTAGGTGGGCACCCATGTATCTCATTCAAGATTTGCCTGGTTGATTACATAGAGTTTCGAAATGGGCCCTTAAATAACATATATGAAAATCAAGGGTTAGAATATAGGTAAGTAGAGTTACATTTTTTTTTGTTAGGCCCAAAGGATCTCCTTTCTTAGTCGATTACGAATCTCTCATAAACTCTCTACATAATATTAGCTATGACGATGCTAGAATACTTTCAAATTTCATCTCTGAAGTCTTTTTAAACTACGTGCCTTCGTTGTTAATGTGTAAGCAATTTATATGGTAACTATTGATTGAAAAAAATATTTTTTTTATATATTCATTACTTTTTATGCAGTGTTTTTGCTATTAATTTTTCTTTCGTGAGAAAGTTTTTTTTTTAATTTGTTTGAAAATTATCCAAACTTCGTGTTATGAGATGTATATCTTTAGAAACAATAAATTAATTGAATTGAAATTGAATTGATCTTATAACTGGCGGTAAGTAACTGACAGTGCTGAACATTATTTTGTAATAATATTTTACAAAACATATATAAAAATCATGTATTAGAATATAAGTGAAATGAATCCTATTTTCACTTCATTTTCCCAACTTGGTATCTGGATTGGACATCTACTCAGACTAGCAGGTGTGTATGCATTCAAAGGACATAAGAACACTGCATTTTTCCTCAAATTTTATCCTTCAGAAAATAAGTTACATCCGGAGGCCCTGGTATCTTCCATTACTAGTATGATGATTCTTGTTGATGTAACAAAATCAGAACTGTCTATTAAGTAATATCAAATATTACTAAGCCGTAAAAAATATATATCATCACCACATTTGAATATGCCGGCTGTTTCCGAAATTGGAGCAATTAAGAAAATGGGTAGTTATTTGGAACATAATATAACCTTAAATGGCAAGAATTTTCGTTTTTAAAGCAATCAAAAAGTTTAGAATTTTTCATGAAATTTTATGAAATCGCTTTCAGTTACCTTTGTTTGGGAGGCACTGGTTCGATTTTCCAGGCCACAGCCAGTCTGCCCCCTGGCAGTGTTTCAGCGCGTTTTGCACAGGATGTAGACCACTGATCAGTGAAAACAAAAAAATTTTTGAAAACTTTAAAATTCAGTATCACGCAAAATTATTTTTTTTTCGACAAATATATACCCTTTCATTTCGTTTTGTTTTGTCATTTTCTACTCCCCATTCCATTTATTGCTCCAATTTCAGAAACACCCTGTATAGAAGATACAGTGAAACTATTCCACTACCACTGAATAAGGATGAAAGTGAAAACAAGACTGCTCTCTCAGTGTTAGGTTTAATCCTGCTCTTCTGAGGTTTTCAGAGGTTGGGCAAGCCACTGCGCGTCTGTGCTAGGACACACCCTCAGCTGTTGTGTTCCTGTAAATGCTGTCAGTTTCAAGTTGTGGTTATACAGGTGTTCTTGGGCGGGGATTGGCGCAGGTAGCGTCGGGGCTTCGTGATCGAAAGGTCGAGGGCTCGATCCCCAGGGAGGACAAGATTTTTTGCTGCTGCTGGCTGGGGATAATCCTCCACGATTCACTGTTGCGTTAATAATTAACAGTGCTGCTCCTAAGGTGGCGTATGGAGTTAGTAACAAAGCCTAGCCAGAACACTAGTATGAATGAGATATATGTTTGTGACGAATGTCCGCCGTCTTTGACGTGCCATACCAATTAAAATAGGGATGTAGTATTGCCTAGAGCAAGAAAACTGCATCCCCCCGATACAGCTTCGTTGTCTACGCCGGTTAAAGCCCGGATGGCGAACGGATTTCCCGCAACGGAACATGTCCATGTTGCACCGTACAGGTAGCAGAAAAGGACAATAAAATGATGAGAGAGAGAGAGAGAGACAGGTGTTCTTTGGTTACATGCGAGACATCCGGTTATTTGGAGTTTCGCTATCCTGTTTTCCTTGCGATCCCGAAAAAATAACGAAAAAAAACAGGTAGCTTGACAAGCAGACAGCAAGTAAATAATTATTGTTTCAGGCACCACACGACACGCTATGCATCTAGTACCCGTGACTTCTATACCAATAACGCGACTGAGGTAGATCATAGTGTCGAAGACATCATCATGGCAGGCCATTATGAATCCCGCGGTCTTCGACTCCAGGTCGTTTATCTGAGGATTGCAGAGAACAAAAATTTTGATTAGCCAAGGTCTTCAATATTCTTAAAGAAGACCCCATACGCAACCACATGGGGATATGTGGTTGCGGGTGGACTTCTGTCTCTCTAGCTTTAATGTAAGCTTTTTACTGAGCGGCCTCCATCTCGGAGATAGAGTTTGGGTCACCCCGTTCAGTGTCGAAAACGAGACCAAACACATTGACTACACATGCTGCTGCCTTGAAATGGAATGCTCCAATTTCTGCAAAAAGGGGTCCTGAACTCCTGATGACTTGTATAGGCTCCATCCAATAACATTCTGTAATGCAGACACTCCAAACTCAAAAGTCCACGGTCTCCCTGTTGTCTGAGAAAGTACAACCGTGAAATGGACGAATATTTAGGATGCAGGTTCCTATAAGGGGAGCATCATTTTGCGGTTTTATGCAGATTGTCGCAGTTCCTCTTGAGTCCATTTCATCACTCCAAAGGAGTAGAGTAGGATCGGAACGGCAAACATATCAGTTGCAGCAACTTGGTTTTTCTCCGACTGTTATGATGACGAGATCTGTCGAAGTTTAGCTGATACTTGTCGCATTAGGATGATGTATGATGCTTCCCTCCACGAGCTGAATGTCGTCTCCATATTTCTAAATTGTCCTCTTTTAAGGCGAAACGTGACACTTTTATCGATATTATTATTATTATCATTATTTGAACGAAGTATGGTATAAGTGACTGAATAATTCCTTGCCATACTGGAATACTTCATTAGCTTGCAGTCATACACTCAAATACAACTTTACATCAGCCTATAGTAATTCGTGTTCTCCATATTGGGTTATTGCCCACTTTCATAAAATCCATTGTTCTCGCACTGCCACAAAATTTCTAGTTAACTTGCAAATTTTCAACCTACGTGTTGCATTTTCAAGTTTTTTTTTCGAGCGTATGCATATAACGTGCGACGGCAGAGGTAAATTAACCTTAGGCGCCATCGTACCTTTCAAAAGGCTTAAATTATAGGTTTTCATTATTTGTGCAGATTGACTCGTGTCACAAAGACTACACTTTATAATTATTATTATTTACTTCGAAAAAAAAATTGGTTTCAACGGAATTGTTCTCCTATGGATGGAACATGTTCAGTGGGAATATGCATTTTGAAATGTTCAGGGTGTTTCTGAATGGGGGCAAATTATTTATTGAGTGTCTAACAAGGTTGTTAGTAGTTTTAGCGAATCTGCTTTCGGAATTTGGGTTGGTATTACTTGTAATAGGATTACAATGTTTGATCAATGTTTTTTCTCGAGTGATAATATTATCTGTCCTTGGATAGGTATATAAAAATACAAATAAACACATTGTTGAACATATGAAAATCTGAAATAGTTTGTTATATGTGGCACATCTTCATCATTTCAACGTGAAAACGTTTCCAAAACTAAAAAGTCCTCACATGGATGGTGTTGCTGAATTCATATGAAAAAAATCAGGATGTCCATCATTATGAGTTATGAGTAGTCTGTTCTATACAAAAATTTCAGTCCAACCCAATAAGAGATATCGCCCCTAAAAGACCAAAGAAAACTTTTGAAGCTGTTCTTGAAACACGCATTAATGGAGATTATATATTACTCGTGAAAAGGTATATATGGGTATTTTTCAGTGGTACCATTATATTTCAAGGAGGTGAAATCACCAACCATAATCATATTTTATGAACATGAATAGAACTTGTTTGAAAAAATACAATGTAATGATGGGGCATACCTTTGAATCACAATTAAATCCTGTCATTTTGAAGATTCTCTACAATTAAATCTCCTTTTCAAATTTCTTTTCTTTACTTCCGTCTTTTCGGTGGTACGGTGGGTGTTAGTCAAAAAGGGATAGAACAGGAAACATTTTTCCAAAAGACAATAACCTGTCAAAATTTGATGAATTAAAATTAACTTACTATTTATTGAGTTCTCTGACAAGTTCAAGATGCTAAATAATTTTGACTATATTTACGAGTCATGAATAAAAAATGTTCAAATTTTATTTTGGATAGTCTAATCAAAATTGGGTTTTCTCTCACTAAAGAGTCGATGCGTGAAACAACAATCTTAGGTATTTCATCTTTTTTTTTCTAACCGATAAATATTGATCTATTTGAAAATATATTTCTTAGGCAAATGGTTTTTTTTTAATATCATTTGTAAAACAACAGCGATTTTCCGAGAATGCAATGGTCTAGATTAGCATGAACTAACTATCTAATAAGGACAATCCAGATATCTTATTATTTAGGCGTCGAGTGGATGAAACTAATATTTTGCTTTCACCCGAAGACATTGCAGATGTTGTCCTAGAGGTGTTCATTTTCATGAAAATGTGAATGCGTCCATTTTTCCTAAAGTTGAAAGCAATATATTTTTTTTTTTTTTCGAATTTCAATTCCATCATCATATTCATCGAGAATCCTTCTATTAGAATACAATTTTATACACATAAACGAAGTTTGAAGAGATAATGCGGGAAAATATAAAATAATATCAAACCAGTCTGCTTTATATCTATGGATGTTTTGACACTCCTGATACTTTTATTTCAATACATCTAGTATTTTTATTATCGAATTTTGAGTAGCGATACGATATCAGTATCGATACTTTCTATGTGATTCGATATTTCGATGCCATAATCATTGCTCAAGATTCGACATCCTATACGATACCTAGAGTGTCATCTATGAACAAGAAATTAAATTTCGAATTTTTTCCAGATATTTACGTTCAGCGCTCTAATGAATCTGCATAAGACCTTCAGTTTTACGGATCGTCCGGTAGATGTCGGTATGGAAATTAACTCGCTTGATTTGAATTTTTGGGTTTTCTGTATCAATTCGGGTCTCAAAAATCACATCTAGTGAAAATAACTTCCCAAACACTACCGCTCCTTGTGGCAAATATTGCATAGACTTTGAGAGCCCTCTAACAGTGAAAGTTTGAACTGTGTGAAGTAACGATGCATTCATTCGACAGAGGCGCTAGGAGTAAGTTTTCGTATGGGATGGAAAAAATAGCATCTTCAATTGCGAATTGGGATGAGGAAAATGAAAGTTTTAAAATTCTGATTATGTCACTTAGCTTCTCGGACGGTAATGTTTATGAGCAAATAAAAATATTTCAGAACGGGTTTACATTCCTGTTTCCTATCATAGTTTTTGGAATTTGTTTCGCTTGGATATCAAAGTTAGGCTTGCTTGTGTTTCCTTTGTTGTACGTGCTTGCACCGTTCATTTTTTGTTAATAAGCTATAAGTAACCAACAGGATACCTACAAGAATATTTTTTTTCATTCTATAGCAGCCTTCATCGATAATTTGATAATGATACGATTCTCACTTATACGATATATTTGCGATTTAAGTGGACGCTCCATCTTGAATTTGGGTTAGAATGCACTAAAATAGTCAGTGCGCCACCAGGACAAGCCAAAGCGTCCTCAATATAAAAATTATATATTTCTCTCCGATACACGCAAGAAATTTGCTTTCATTGATATATTGAAACAACTAGGGGGACTTGTTGGTTTGATTAAAAATTTCATAGCAAATTAGAATGCCCCCTATCAGGAGGCAAGCAGTTTAAAAAAAAGTCAGATACACAAATTCCTTATGATTTAAAATATAAGTGATTCGTACACAGACCAATCAGATTTCAGACCAAGCACACTTTTCACCAGCTATTTTTGAAGTAGTGGAAATAATACTCACGCATTACGAAGTCTGCAAACGAACAAAGTTTGATTACTTTCATCCAATCTAGATTGATATTTCAGTATAGCACTACGACTGTCTTTTTTTTATTACCAACCACCTTCAAAATGCATTTGATGGGTGAAATATAACGTGTCTAATGTTGTTAGATAACACTCTGGCATTTGACACTCTCAATCATAAAATCATGTTTCAAGAAAATGAACATTTTGGTTTTTCTGCGAATATTGCATTACTCCTGACAAACTATTTTTCCGATCGCCTCCACCAAGTTATTATTGATGGACTGTCAGATGCATTACCTGTGATTGGAGAGATACCATGAAGTTCTGTTCTGTTCAGGTTGTATATATCGGACTGCATTATATCACTACGAATGTGAACCACAACTTTGCTATTCCCTTTTGCTGATGTTGATTAACTTCAACAATGCCAACGATTTTCGATATATCTTCATCCCATAAATTGAAGCTTCAGTTTACGTTTCAGATGCAAAATAGGGTTTGTGAATTTCTAATACCTGATCAAAGAGCAATGAATTAATTAAGCTCGACTATAACAAGTACGTAGAGTTTGCTTGTGCAACTTCCAGAACTGTCACATATAAAACCTTAAATATCAAAACAAAATTATGTAGTCAATTCTGCCACTGGTTGATTGCTGAAGAAAGTCTGTTTCAGTCATTAGCTAAAACAAAAATAATAATGAAGTTGCTTGACTACCTTGCGGAATATACAATATCTTGATCAAATTCTATTTCTGGCATTACCTTCAAGTTGTATGATCAAGTAGGCCCAGCAATGAAAGAAAACAATTTTGAAACTACCATCCTCTAAAAAATGCTTTCGGAAATTATATTGTTGTTGTGTTGTTTTGACTTCTACAGTGCATGTAGAAGCTAATATCGTATTTCATCGATCACCAACTTTCGATAAATGTCGCATCAGAATACATCGAATCGTATGAAAACAACCAAACCCCAGAGAATTTTGAGATAATAACGTGGTCACCACATTCGAATTAGCAGTGTATACGAATTTGCACAAATCTGTGAGCACTAAATGAAGTTTTCCGCATAATTGGAGTTTCTATTTTGTTGTTACGCAAATCCAGTAATTTCCATGGAATTTCGATTAAATTTTTATTTGCACGGGACCGTTGAAACTATAGCGATTCCCAGCGGGATAATTTCGCTTTTATTTGTTATTGAATGAAAAAGTTGTATACTGATATTTTTTACGAGCACACATTCATCGTGATTGGTTTGTTTCATGCAGCGTCAGTGCCATAATAGGTCGTGCTTGATAATTTTGAAAGGATGAACGTTCATATGTATAGTTTTTTGATGAAAAAATGGTGAAAATGTACTTGAAGAAAATTAGAGAAAAATTATCATTTCATGTAGTAGATAGGACAGGGCATAATGGAACAAAAGAGTTGGTTTTGCCTTTAGCTCCCCACCTGTATCATATTTCTCAATATTTTCATTTTTTACACGCTTTTTATTAGCTTCACTTTTATGTTTGTTTGTTTGTATGTTTGTAACTGACTCCTTAGGGCGTGATTTTCACCCATTTCCAGAAGTCCGAATGTTTCGAAATTTGGCAGGTGATAATGCAATATAACATTTTTTTTGTTATAAAAAAACAAAATGGTGGCATCAAGATGGCGGACGAGATTTGTGATTATGGTCAGATTCGATTCGAAATTGGTATTTGAGGTTTTTTTAGGTCGTATATTTAGAATTTTCTGTCAAAATTCATAAATTAAAGATGGCGGCTCCAAGATGTCATTGTGATCTGATTCGATTCAAAATTAGTGTGTGACGGTTTTCGGGGTGAGAGATTATGAAATAATGAATTCAAGATGGCGGCCCAAGATGAAGGACGAGTATTTTGATTATGGTCAGATTCGATTGAAAATTGCTATGGTTTTCGGGGTCGATTTCCATTTTTTGGTAAAAAAAAATTATAATTTAAAAAAACTAAAGAACACGCGTTACTTCCTATGGACTAAAAAGTAAAAAATAATTGACAATTTAATTTCTCAAATGTAAAGAAAGCATGGGCTTGATAAAGTTCTCTTGAGCTCTCAAAAGCTTTGTATTGTTGAATTAAACTAAAAAATATGAGAATATAAATCGAAAGAACCCACGCTATTTTTACCTTTGAGAAATTACATTGTCAATTACTTTTTACTTTTCAGTCCATGGGAAGTAAAGCGTGTTCTTTAGTTTTTTTAAAGAATTATTTTCTTCCTGTGATCAGTATCTAAGCTATGAAACAATGCATTCACTGTTAATACAGAAATCACATGTGACCGTGAGCATAGGGTACCTTGAAACTGCTGAATAATACGCAAAAATTAACAAAAAAAACATTTAATTTTTCCATCTGAAGTTGTTAAGAATAAGTATTTCAAAAGAAGAGGTATCTATCTGGAATGTACAATCAGTTTGATTATATTAAGGCACAGACACGAAATCTTCTACGTTTAGCCAATGTTCGAATAGCAAGGATGGACGCAATTGCTCCCGCAGAGCGGCGCTGATGTAGTTGGAGTAATTCGTTTTAGGCAGCCTGTGCTTTTTATTTGACGGTTATTGTATCGTTTTGTACGTTTCCACCTCTGCACAGTTAGGAATTGGTTAAAACCTCTTTCATATCCAAGAGATTGATTTGGTAAACAGCATCGATATCATCCAATGCACTTGGCTTTCCTGAAAACTTTCTAGATTATTTATATGTACCTCCTACAAAATGACTTTCCCATATAAGTCTCTCAGAAGTCACATCTACCATCATAGCTTCTTGAATCTACAGCTTGCGTTTTTTTTTTTTGAAAGAGGATACATATTTTTTCTGGTATAAAAATTGAGGAGAACCAACGGGAGAATACTGCATCCTTATCGTTTCTACTCATCAATCATTCCACCGTTAGCGGTCCCATCGAGCCTGAGTCTTCAAACAAGTTTGGTCCCACATTCCTATTCCCCGCGTTGGACACATGCCGATGATGTCTTTCACAGGAATCGTTTTTCCAACGAACGACAAGACTTTGGAACTCTCTGCATCTGGAGGTCTTTCCTTTCAGAAATTTAAGAAGAACGCCAGTTCCTACCTACTTTTTCTTTGCTCTCACGATATTCTACGAACAATTCAGGATTTTCCTTATAGTGGGAACCAGAACTTGAAAAAAAGTTCACAATTTTCGAAATATTCATGAAATAAAATGGTAAGAAATATAATTGAATTTGCCACTTTGTTTTTTTTTACAACAACCATATGCGGAACAATCTTCATTCAATATTTAATTTTCCTTCATTATTTACGCATTCTTAAGTGCCAATTCACCTCACCTCAACTCAGACATTGACTTGAAAGAGGACTTCTTCAACGGACTTTGGAAAGACACATTTGTATGTCTGTCGACTGTCAGAAGTGACCGCAATCACTTACTGTTGAAGGTTTGTGCATCGTTCAAAATGTACAATGGATTTTCAGTAATTTACCGTTGGCATATTAATGAACTCAACCAACTCTATGTTTCAACATATCGTTTAAGACAGTTACAGAGAAAGATAATATTTACCCAAGTCTGATATTTAAATAAAGAACAATATTTATATTTTTGAAAAGACAACAATACACTCATTACGTGTCATTAGGAACCGTAAGATTAATGATTGCATTCATCTAAGTTTCGTTGAAAATTGAAGACGAACTGTCCTGATTTCTGATCGTATTCTTTTTTTATAAGATTAAACAACTTTAATTCAATTCCAGATCTGCGTCTTGAGGATTCCGGCCTCTACACATGTTCCGCCATCTCTGAAAGCGGAGAGAGTTCCTGGTCTGCCTCCCTCAACGTCGTGGAAGGGTCGTCGATACCCCTCCATCGTAGCCCAGATCCATCAACATTTCCACAGGCTCCCTCCGCCCCTAGAATCCTGAACGCCACTGAATCCAGTATCAGCCTATCTTGGGAGAGCGACGATGGAAAAGACACCGGTCTCGTAGGGTACACCGTCGAATACTGGAGTCCCGATCTTCAAACTGGTTGGGTTATAGCAGCACACCGAATTCAAAATCCCTACATGGTTGTACACGAGTTGAAACCTGACAGTTCCTACGTCTTCATCGTCAGAGCTGAGAACGCCCATGGTTTGTCACCAGCCAGTACGGTTTCATCCAATGCGAGAACACTGGCAAATTCCAGATCCCTACCAGGCTCAGAACTTGACACTGCGCGAGCCATATTGAGCACCAAACTCATCGACCTCAAGGACACCAGACCTCAGTCTTCCAGCTCGGTCAAGTTAATTTGGAGCTTTTCTGACAACGGCTACGTTGAAGGGTTCTACATAAGGTTCCGGGAGCTTTCAGGAGGTTCGCACAACTACAACATCCTGACGGTTCTCGATGTAGAGGCCAAAAGCTACATCGTCACCAACCTGAAGAAATTCACCAAGTACGAGTTCTTCCTATCGCCGTTCTACAAGTCCGTGGAAGGGCAGCCATCCAACTCGAGGATATCGCAGACTCTGGAAGACATACCCTCTGCCCCACCAGACAGCATAACCGCAGGAGTGTTCAATGACACCGCAGGCTGGGTCAGGTGGTCACCTCCTCCACCACAACACTGCAACGGAGTTATAATAGGCTACAAAATTCAAATCAAAGGCAACGTGATTAGATCCATGACCATGAATGCGACAACAACTTCGATATTAATTAGCAACCTGACAGCGGGTGGCATGTACAATGCTAAAGTTGCAGCGTTGACCATTGCAGGTCAAGGACCTTACTCGATTCCTGTACCCTTGCTCACAGCGCCAAGAGCTCAGAGTCCCAGGACCCTCGGCCCTCTAGTGCCTCTAGTACGTCAAACCTGGTTTGTTATACTGCTTGCAGTAGTATTGCTTCTCCTTCTTGCTGGCACTGGCGGACTGCTCTACCTCAAAAGAAGACAGTCTTTGAGCAAGCAGTTGGGACATCTGAACGTGCCAGTTGTCAATGCCTCCCAGCTCAATGCGAAAGAAAGCCTATGGATAGACCGGGGGTGGAAAGCAACCGACTGTGACAAGGACGCCTCCATTCCACTCTCTCAGCCAGCAGATTACGCAGAGGTAGACACCAAGAACCTTTCAACTTTCTACAACTGCAAAAAAAGTCTTGAAAGCCCTACGCCATACGCTACTACGATGATCCTACCACCACCAAATTGGTCTGAGATAATCCCCCCTCCACCAGACCACCCTCCTCCAGACTGCCCGCGTGACAACCCCCCTCAGCCTCCTCCAAGAGGTGGTGGAAGTAGTTGCGGCAGTGCTGGAGGATACGGGTGTTACGCCGTCCATGTTCCTGTTCAATGTAACAAAATCCAGTACCCCAGAGCGCGTTCTTGTAACAATTGTGATGCACACTGTTCCCTGGCCAGTGGTAGTTCGGGACATAGATCTAGTAACCGAGGCGGCCATTGTAGTAATATGCCTCATAGTTGTGATACTAAAATATGGTTCAACCAGCACAATTGGGAGGATGGAGACGCTGACTGTGAGACTGATAGACACTCTTGTACCAGTAGTCATGATACAACTTGCTCCTGTAGTGAATCGTCGTGTCTGTATGCAGAGGCTGGGCCATCGAGTAACCCTCGCCCTGTAGCTCACTGCCAGCAAATAAGTAAAAGGGTTAAGTGAGACTTTATGGATGTTAGTGTTTATTTTTAAGAGAACAAGCATATCCTACGTGTATATGAACAAGTCAAGTGCTAGTGGACTGTATCGAAAATTTTACTTTAACATCAAGAAGCCTGAAAGCAATGAAGTGAATGTTTGATTTCCTAGTCCTAGTTTTAGTTACCAGTTGGACAATTTTTGTCTTCCTGTTGATGGTTTTGAATATTTTTGAATAGCTCAGATGTTTACGTGAACATTGACTTGGATTTTTGTTTTCTGGCTGGAATTTTGATGACAAGGTTGAACATGTATCAGTGGTAGACGGCATGCTAGAAACTGTAGAATAACTTTAGGGTGGCTCTTAGCCTAGAAAAGGCAACTGTACAATCATCATGATACGTAATACGGAACATACTCAAGTGTTTTTGATATTGAGTAAGTAACTATGAATATTAACTGTATTTATATGAGTTGATGACTCTACTATTTTGACAAACTTTATTTGGTTTCAAAAACCATTTCAGTATATACTGCTTATGCTTATTTTCTGCGGAGAAACTGAACTGTGTTATACTCTTGATATCAAGGAGAGACATAGGTACCATGGGTATTCTTCAAATAGACTGAAAATTCTCCAAGATAAACTGTATATACCTTGTAATACTGCTTACCCCCTTTGTAATTCCCACACTATTTCTATGAAACTACTCGATAATTTTATTTCTTTAGTAAAGACTTCATTATGAGTTACACTGTTTTCATTCATTTTCCAACCAAATAAAATCAGGACTGAATTGTACCGTTCGTTGAAAATGTTCCACTCTCCCTCTTTACCCTGAATAGAGCTTGTTAGCAATTCTATTCATAACTGTATATTTCCCACTGCATATTGTTAGTAAAAACAGTACATCTTTTTTTATTTATCACTCAAACGCAACAATAGGAAGGTAAAATTGAACCTCCATACAAAACACTTTTGTGGAATACGAAGAAAACACTCGAACTTCTCGAATCATCATTACAAAAGTGAGATTCTGTAAAAGACCAAAATTTCAGGATAACTTAAACTGCTTCTCCCGCCACTCTTTCCACAAAAACAAATGCCATTATTATTGCTTTAGCCACTGCAATTTTCTCATGCATTTTGTAGAAAGTGTATTTTTTGTAAACAGTTCTGATAATATATTTAGACTGAATTGACTGAATCCTACCCTATTAGCAATATTGTTCATCAGTAAGTAAGTTTTATGAATTGTGATTTATTGAGGATTATTCGACCTGTAAATATATTTGTAAACTTGTAAATATTTTGTTATACATAATGAGTATTTGTAAGGATTTTGTAGAAATTATATTATGTAAAAATTGATGTAGATATTTATTATTTCCGCTCTGTTATTTATATCTGAATAAACGGTACTTATACGCTGATTTTTTATTTTTCCATGTAACAAATAACAAACAAAACAAATAGACAAAAATAACCTATTGAACATAAAACACGTCCCACCTATTAAGAAATCATGTTTTAGGGGCCCCTGGTACGGGATGATATATCGACTAGACCTTCAAGATTGATCATCCGCTTTTCCCCATGATGTTCAGTCTTGAGGTCAGTAGTTGCTAGTTTAGCACTCCTCCCTCCACCTAATGCAGGTTGTGGGGAGTATCACATCTGGTCTCATGTGAGGGTTCTCTTCAGTTTATGTACAAGGCTGCTGTGTATTGCTAATATTGTTTATTGTTGTCCTATATGTCCCAGAAATGACTCCTGCCAAAAAAAAACAGATTGAATTTTTTCTGCCTGAGGTTGTTCGAAAAAACAAATGTTGAAGGAATATATATGCTATGACGATATTGGTTTCCTCAGTTTGCGGGCATTTTGGTACAAACAACCTATAGGCCTCACACCCGCCGAAGAAGTGGGATGAAGTTTCGTCACCTTCTCCACATTTGCTGCAAGGGGGACTGTCTTCTATGTCTATCAGTGATACGTGTCTGCCTAACTTGTCATTTCTTCCTCCCAGTCATTGAGATCTAAAGAGGTTTGGGTTTTTGCGATGCCTAAAACAGGCTCCAGCCCACAGAAAGGCGTTGTGAAACCAGTTCTCTGGGAATAACAGGGCCACATTTAGGTGCCCTACTGCAGCCTTAGAAGTAATGCCAAACCTTCCGCCATTGCACCTATGTGTGATGAAATATGCAGCAAACAGTGCCTAATTTATTAAAGAGATTTTTATATTGCCGATGACATTGTCTACGTATGCGTCTAACACTAGGAGTGTTAGTAAGGTTATTCTGGACTTTCATCTTCTACACGGACAAAGAAAATAAAGAAAATTCAATTCTCTGCAATTTCCGTTCACGACGTCAAGGACACTTTTTATATATGGCTGGTTTTCATTTGTGTTAAAACGTATATTAGTTAACGTGCCAGGATCCCTCTGGTACAGCATTGTTAATACTTATCGTAATTTCAAATGACCCATACCACTAATTAAGGGTTTCCACACATTACGGATTTCTATGCTCGCCCGACTGAAGACTATTGTTCATAATATATGCACTCTCTTTGAATTTCCTTGAGTCGTCCAAACATGAAACATGAAACGTGTTCTTCGATATGGAAAGTGCTTTTGACAAGGTAAGACACTAATGGCCTGAATATGCCATTATGAAATATGAAATATTACTTAATGGTCAGCTGGATTGCATCGTGGCTAACGTGGAGAGGGGTTAAGGTATAACGAAGGTAATCTCAGACTAAAAGCCGAGGAGGGGGAAAGCTGCCCTCACAGGAATAGAAAAACCACCTTCCTCCTCATTCAGAATGAATGGGTACCTACTTGCATGGCTGTAGTAGCAGCCTGCCTATAACCACTATCACTACTAGGAAAAAAGCTTAGTGAATTTCAAAAGCTGTCCTGTTTGATAATTATGCTATCACCGCTTCCATACTGTATCAAGAACGCAGTGGCATTCCATTTGAGTATGCGAGGCTCATAAGTCTGGGTAAACGATGGAGCCATGATTGTTCAAGTAGAAATCGTGGAACGGGAGTAGCAGGTGATTTTTATCTCCTACCTGAAAGTGGAAAGCGAACAAGACAGAAAACGATGGAATGAAACGTGTGCTCCCATTATTTCGAGCAGAAAGTTCTGGGGAGGCCGTTACTGCAGCCAAGCAAGTAGGCCCTCATGAGTCCTCTTTGCTATCCCCTGTTCTCCATATATCTTCAATACTTGCCTTACTCAATCTTTCTTTTTGAACCTCCGTGACCTCCCAATGAAGGTCATTATGAAAATTTGAAATCGTAACTTTCCTTAGGCCTCACACCCGCCGAAGAAGTGGGATGAAGTTTCGTCACCTTCTCCACATTTGCTGCAAGGGGGACTGTCTTCTATGTCTATCAGTGATACGTGTCTGCCTAACTTGTCATTTCTTCCTCCCAGTCATTGAGATCTAAAGAGGTTTGGGTTTTTGCGATGCCTAAAACAAAATCCAGCCCACAGAAAGCCCTTGTGAAACCAGTTCTCTGGGAATAACAGGGCCACATTTAGGTGCCCTACTGCAGCCTTAGAGGTAATGCCAAACATTCCGCCATTGCACCTATGTGTGATGAAATATGCAGCAAACAGTGCCTTCAGACTGAGCCAGACAAAAACTCAAAAACACGAACTCTGATCGGGCACTTGAAGATTTTGGAACACATTTCCCTAGAAGCTATGTCTAATTCGACAGATTTCATGCCAGTTAGGTACGACTTCAAAATACAGTTTGAAGTGGTCCTAAACAGACACCAAACGTGCATAGAGAACGGACCTCAACAGTGTGGATCTAAGATGGACGAAAAGGTTGGAGTGGGCGTTACAGGACAAAATTTCAAGCTCTCAAATCCCCTTGTTAACACCTCAACTATCTTCCAAGCAGAAGTACAAGCTATAGAATTATGTGCCCAGGAATGCCTTGGAAGAGCCACTGGAAGGGCAGATATCTATACACTGCCAGATGCCAAGCAGCATTAAAAGCTCTGAGGTCAAACACCTGTGAGTCTAAGCTGACTTGGGACTGTAAAAAATCCCTGAGAGAACTGGCAGCAAACAATCAGGTCACCCTGCTGTGGGTGCCAGGTCACAGAGGAATTAAAGGCAACGAAGAAGCAGATTGCCTTGCCAAAGAAGGGGCAAAAACAAAATTTTCCGGCCCAGAACCCTTCTGTGGACTCTCCAAATCCAACATAAAAGAAATCTCACTGAAATAAAAAAAAATAGGTAACTCACTTGAGAAAATCCCTTTGAGAAAATCCTTTTGAGAAAGTAGAAGAAATGAAGGAAGTTGAGTTGGTATGGCTCCCTGGTGACTTGCTAGAACCGGTTTCTCGTAAATGGCCACATTCGTTTCTTAGGAAACAGGAAAGTCAAGGCCACACAGTGAATAAAATACCACTGGAGAATACCTGCCATTGATAGGTTATCTGGCGCTATGTTATTTGTTTTTATAGCAATAATTTGGTATACCAGGTATAGATCTATCAATTTTGCTATGCCTTATGGCACTTTTCTTCTTGGAAAGTATTCTGTAAATCCCACAGGACAGCAGAATCAGTGCAGAACACCAGCATTAGTTAGATTGTCGGAAGAAACTCCATCAATAATCACGTGGAGAGGTCTGTCTGACAGAAAACTAAGAATTTGAGAGCACATGGTTCGATTGATGGATTTTCATCAGATCTACTAGCATTGTTGGTGTTGAGACCCAGCAGAATGCATTTGATAGTTTGTCGGCGAGAGGATATCCCAGTCATGTGGTTGTTTGTCAATGAAAGTGCTGAACTGGGGTTACATTCCCAATTAATCCAGGGTATAAATTTGCAGCAAACATTTTGGCAAAAATATGGACTTTATCCTGCATGTTCATCGATAGTATTTAATCTTCGTTGAGAAACTAACATTTCTTTTCACAACTTTGGCTGGAGACCGAAAACGAGCTCAATTTCATTGAATCTTGGTTTCCTTGGTTTAGTTTTCAGCTTCAATACAACCTGATCTGATTTCATGTCCCACGGATATATGTACCATCGATTGTTTACTGCTTGCTTGAAGGCGACAGCTTTGGACTATTTTCTGCTAAACCAGGGTTCATCTGATTATGTTGTTCTGTTGTCAGAAATTGCATTTTATTGGAAACACTCTCAGATCATCCTAGTGGAATGAATTGTCGAGCCGTTTGAGATATGACAGTGTTGTGCCTCACGATGGTATAGAAAATCAACTAAGATTGATAAGAGAATGAGGTAAGACTTCCCAATTGGAGCATTTTACAGTAGTGACTAGGATCCTTGGTGAGAAAAAGGGACGCATGGTCGAAGCTCAATTAGCTGTTCTAAAGAGTTAACGATCTGTTTCTCGTGTTTTGTTAAAAGATTTGAGCCAGATATTAATATGAAGATTTGACTGATAGATACTTGACGAGGTAGCTGTCAGGTGGTTAAATAGGTGAAAAAGCCAGAAGAAGAAATTGGTCCAAACTTCCTCCGTTCTGGCATGAAAGTTCATCTCCAGTCTGATTTCAGTCGAGTTGAGTCGAGAATGGAATCAGTGACCAAGACGGAGCATGTGGAGCTTATTCATCGAAGAAGTATATTATTGTTTTTCATAGGGCCATAATTTCAGGTTTTTTGTTCTGTAGGTAATGCTAGAGATTATTTGATGTCGTATCTCCTCGAGTACTTCTTACACGCAATTTCGAATTGATAGTTATTTTGCTTGCAGAGAATTATAATGGAAGAGATAACATCATCATTACTATTAAAATAGAAGCAGAAAATATAATGGAAAAAGACAAAGGTATCCGAATGTTATCGACTAAACAGTGCAAAATGGAATTATTCATTTCACAGCTTATATAATCGTTATGTTCTTTCTCCTGGCGGTCTTGTTAACAATTTAAAGTATTTATTACTCTTTACTGCCCAACTCAAGAAGCGTTCAGCGTTCTTTAACGATCAGCTTACTAGCCTTCACATTTTTTTTCATCGTGGCATTACATTCCAGTGAGATTTCATTTCATTGCTTTCCAAGCGTCACCATTTTTCAACTGGGCGTTGGAGAGTCCACTGAAGGGTTCTGTGCCTTTTTTCGTCTCTGGCAAACTAGTCTGCTTCCTCGTTGCCTCTGAGTCCTCTGTGACATTGCACCCACATCAAAGTGACCTGGTTGTTTTCTGCCAGTTCGACTCACCAGTGTATAAGTTCAGAGCTTTCAGTGCTGCTAGGCTATCCGAGAGAATATAGATTTTTTCCATTGGGGTGTCTCCGCCCAAGGCACTCCTGAGCACATATCTTTAAAGATAATTGGGGTTTTGAGAGCCTGAAACTTGACCCTATAAACTACTTCAGCCATCTCGTCCACCTTGGATCCATCAGTGTACCAGTTGAAGTTCGTTTGGTTATAGACTGCATAAACTGCATTTTGAAGTAGTACTTAACTGGCATGTTATTGGTCGGTTTGGAAATGTCTTTTAGGGAAATGTATTCCCGTTAATAACTTTACAGAGTTGGTCTCTTTTATCATTACATCTATGTAGCAGTGATTAGGGCACATAAATATCGCACCTGTGATTCCCAGACAAGCTAGCCGCTATACTTTCTGCAGCTTGACTTGCATATTTGCTGTACATTTGTTGCATCTTTGCTTGACTCCATATCAGCTGAGCATAGGTGACCACGAGTTTGATGATCGTTTGGTATGACCAGTGGGTTCATGTTAGTTTCAGATCCCATCTCGTACTCGACTTTGAGCTGGCCGCTATAGCCCTGGAAAGTGTGTGCTTGATTTGGCTGTTCCATATCAGTTTTTGGTCGCCATGACAAATGTCGTGGATGAAATCTTCGTGATCAGGCAAATTAAGCTGTAAGGAAAGCTCAAAATTAATAACGATTAACAATTTGTCTTCCTTATAGAACCATTCACATCCTTGCAGGTAGCCAGGATTGGTAATGAAGTAAACAGGGGATTCCACGAGAAGCTCGATACCTCAATGGTCCTGCTGTATATCAAAAAAGCATTATATACCGTTGGGATAGAGTGATTCATATACAGAATGTTGATTACTAGGCTGGTATCTGGTTACCAGGATTTTCCAGGTAAGAGAGAATCACACGCATAAGATACCACCGTCTATGCCGATATAGCTGCCATCTATTGCACAGACGACTGCACGCAGAATTCTAGTAAATCATTAGGCCAACTATAAGTGTGTTCTGCATTCTTTCCAACACTCAGATATACTGATATACCGTCATTGAAGTTATAGATACATTGGATGGAGACGCTGCGTGGGCTGGCCAACAAAGAACCACTATTTGAATTCATCAAGAACATATCAGAGCAGTTCTATGGGCACTCCATCTTGAGAAGTCCCCTGACCAGCATTACGACTTACAACAATGACCGCTACAAGAAACACGGAGGTATCGTCAAGCAGGCTGTATATATTTTTTTTCAAGAGATAGCCATTGACACAAAAACCGAAATACAAGATAACAATTTCCCCACAAGGCAAAGACATATTTGGCAAACATCGCTGAGGCGGACCTTAGAGTCTGTTGCTTGGACCATCTCTCCGCACAATCAGGATGACTAGAGAGAACTCCCCCCACAATTCAACCCCCTTCTCCATCATTTATTTGGTATTTTATTGGGTTTTGTTCGTACAATTTGTAAGTATACTTTCTTTTCAATGTAAATAATGTAATTGAATATACGTATTTTGAATTTGAATTCAAATTATTTTTATCTTGCATCCGAGTTTCTGTCTTCCTCTTTAATTGGCAAATATGGACGGGTTCTCAAGCCTCTGCGTGTATTTCCCTCAGTTTGTTCCATTGTGTACCCACAAGTTTCAGTTGGACGTAGCTGTGGAGGTTTTTCAGCTGTGCTTACGAGGATCCTTTGAGTAGATTCCCTGCTAACTTGAGTTTTGGGGGTAGCTTCAGCTTCTCTGGTTTTTTGCCCCGTGTTCGTGATTCCTCACCTCAGGTCCTATGGTCGCCGCCCTTGAAACAGTTGACTTTCGTTGAATGGATTCCAGAGGTCCCTGCTTTAGCTTTCCTTATGGATGTGTTCTTGCTCACGACAGGCAGACCGTACATGGGAAAATTCCCTGTGGCAGAAATTTCTGTTTCCCTGATTCCATTTTTCAGTGGTGAATACATCCATACCTAGATTTACTATCGAAAAATTGGTTCTAGAGTTCCCTGTTATTCTCCACCTGTGGATGTGCTGACTGCCTCTCACGACGAATACCTGGAATATATCCATCCAAAGTTTCTGTACTACATTCATATTTATCTTAAAATGGGTCAGTGTCTTAATATTTCTAATATTCAACGGAATAGTTTGTAACCATCAGTGATACTTAATTAAATAAATGAATTCTCCGTAACTGCATCAACGTATTTCTTAGAAAGATTCATGATGGGATCAGTACCATGATAATTATAGATTATTCTGCATAATATGCTCCTATAAATCGCAAACAATTATTGGCTCCACCATATGAAGGAATTAGTACCTGGACCAGATGTGAGTCTATTATTTTGCAGCTCTCTTTTATTATTGATAATACTGAGAAACAAATAATTAAAATGGGTACTTGAGATTGGCATGGATATTTATGAACAGAAAATTCAATAGGTCATTCTTTCTTGATTATTTCAAGGTTGAATATTCCTAAGCAAAGTGATGAAGATTAAGAAACGATAATATACGATACTCAGCTATTTTTTTGTCATAGATTTCGTTGTATGCTTTAGTAGGTGTATAAAGCGTTAATATTATTACACCCAAAAAAGGTCTCATAGTCCTAAACAATTGCCTATGATTAAAAGTTGATAATATACTGTAATCAGCTTGTGTTTTTTGTGGTGGATTTCGGGCACAATCCGAATATTTCGAATATATTTGATGCCAGTACACAACCACTAAGGACGCTGTATACAGGGTTCAGGTGGATGTAGTGCCACTAGGAGACCAGACCCAGTACAAATTTCAGCATCCCCGAATACAGAAACCTCCGTACCGACAGACCAGGTCCCCGAGCCCACGTAGACTGTTGTCTAATTCTGATCAAATCAGGAATAGACTACCACGAAGATGCAAAGCCAGAACTCTCACTCTGTGAATTGGTAGCGATCAGAGTTAAAGTAGCGGGAATCGGGAAAGTATCAACCATATGGTACAGAGCCTTCTTGAAATGATGGGAACCTCCAAAGTTGAAGAAGGCTTCTCATGCCACAACCCCTATGGGAAAACAGGCAGATGATAAAGCCCCTATGACCAAGCAAATTGTGGACTGGTCTAGGTACCAAGATACCGCTCATAACCACATTACCATCCCCAGTATCGAGATGATGCAGCAGCTCTGGTTATGTAACTAATTCAGTACAACTGCTGCGCCTTTCATGGACAAATTCCACCCAAAAACAAATAACTAATTAGGCAAACGCCCAGTTAACCAAACGTACCCAAAACACTAACTCGTGCTGAAGACAAACGAGCGGTCAACTTCGCGACTGGACAGCAGAGATGATATCTGAATTACTCATCACCCAACAGTGGAACAATCGGCTGGATGAGTCAAATACGAAAAATAACTCCATCTGGAAGATGCACGTCCGAAGTAAGACATGCCCCACCTTCATGGTAAGAGAAAAGTGGCGGACAATGCATTTGCTGACTCCTTTAAATGCTAGAGCCATGAAAACAGGGACGATTACACCGACGACGTGGAAGACGCGGATATTCACGTAGACATGACCGTCAGATAGCTACGAAGGACTGACTACCCTAGACACAACATTCCCAAGGAAAATAAAGTTCATTTCTCAGAACAAAAAAAGTACTAAGGTCTGGCAGTATTCTAGTTAGAGCCTTGAAAGTTTTGCCAAGGAAATGCATAGCCGCTCTGACCAATATTATAAACGCTGCTCCAAATGACAACCACGTTTCACTATAAAATCACCGCCATCAACCTAACACCGGCAATGAGCAAAGTCGCAGAAAGAGTAATTTACATAAGACTGATGAACCGAACATCGTTCTGGATAAGCAGTTCTGCTTCAGACACACAACCTTCAAATAACTCGCATGGTCGCCACAGTAATACAATGCTGGAACCGCACCACAAAGGGACATCTCACGTTATAGTCTTCTTGGATGTATTGAAAGCTTTCGACAGCTTTGGTACGCTGACTTATAGCAAAACTGATTCTACCAATCACCCACGGTTAGGCTCATCAACTTCTTGAGAAACCGGAGATATCGATGAGTGGTCGGTAACGAAAAATTCAATCCTGAAGTCGCTTTTTTGCTCTTTGCGTTGCGCATCACGCAATCTGATTGGCGAGTTCCCGAATTCACTAATCAGAAAGCGTGAGACGTGACGCGAGAAGCAAAAAAGCAACATTGGGAACTAACCTTGAGAAAGGCAGATGCCTTGTGATTCTACTGGTGGAAAATAATTAGTATTAATGTAGATAGAAGCAGAAGAATTATTTTACAAGGCAACGCAGGACACAAGACGTGCACGTCATCATGAACGGCCAATAAATTTTGTGGGTATACAAAGCTGTGTACCTACGGGTAACCCTTCATACAAAACTTACTTCCCATTGGGTGGCCGTTGGGTCAATGGTCAGGTATTCCGCCGGCAAATAAGAGTATAGCCGTCCTTCATCCGCACTGGCTATGCCTTCGGCTACACGAGTGTTTATGAGGAAGTATTATTCTATAATTATGATTTCGAAATAGCTGAGCCATAAGGTTTGCGCGCTCTTCAAGGGTGGAAATAAGGGCGCCACTTCAAAAGGGCATTTGATCGCGTTTAGCACCAAGGACTCCTAGCCAAACTTCCATCGTATGGCTTGCCTTCCCAGTTATGTTCCTTACTCTCTAGTTCTCCGAGACCGATCTCTTTACGTGGTATTCGATGGAATATCATCTGACACTCTACCCATATATATTTATCTTTCAAAGACCTGATATCAGGCAGTGGAAACACAAATGGACAGTGAATAATCGTGAACAGGGAAGAATCGTGAACGAAATATATACGAACAGCAAAAATTCTATAATGGGTAACAACAACTTGGTAGGATTCGAGGTGAATGAAACCCAACCATGATTTTTCTTTAGAACGGTCGATCTCAAAATGAGCAGAGTGACTAGGTCAGGAGTATCCATACCTATGAAATCTTTCATTTCAATGCTTATGCGGTGCTGCCATCAGCAATGGGAACACCATATGAGGTCTATTTTTTATTGCCAAAAAAGTATAATGATTCAAAAGATACAAATCCGACCTGTCCTGGATTAGTCTTTCCATAAATGGATGGCTGCACCCAAACACACATTCTGTCTAGAAAAAGAACCTCTGTCGTCTCATCGATAAAACGCTGTTCACAAAGCACACTCACTTCTATAGTTTGTTTTTTTTTTTGTATAATCTCTTACGTTTTCGGAGAAAACCCCTCAAAAGCAGAGCTTGTGTGAGCAGGGGAGATCTGGGACCTAGAGCTTAAAAAGTTGTTTCCGAACCACTTTAGCTGCGTGGTGGCGGTGGTGTTCGATCCCGAGTCGTCTGGTCGAGAGCAAACGCTACATTATCTGGAACACCGCAGAAAGGTTGGCGATATGTCTTTGTTTCATAGATATTTTCATGAACGAAACTATTCCGAAATGTCATCAATTGTTCCAGCTTCAGCGGTCTCATTGAGGCTCACCCGTCAAGCTCAGCCCTCACATCCATATGCCGTCAATTTGGAGGCATGCCGAACATTTCTTTTCCATGGTTCGTTATTCAACGGATGGCAAAGCTTTAGAACTCGGGAGTTGGTCCCCGAGGCATACAGAGGCTGCAGAAATTCAAGAAGAACATATCAGGATTTTTATTTTCGTGGGAACAAGAAATAAAAAAAAATAATCGAATGAAGTTAAAGTGTGATAAAGGAAAAATACATTGCACTTATTATCGGGCACCACGGACGTCCATTCTCATACACCGACACTATGCCTTGGCCCTTGTACTATTTGTTTGTTCTTCTCTCACAGATGAAACTGTTGTCCTACGGGTCCGGTAAGGTGCAGAGAATCGAGTTCTCACAGGTATGGGGGCGTGGAAGAGCACGTTGCGTTTGACCCGAGTAATTAGAGCCCCCTGTACCTGCACTACGGCGGATGAGGTCAACCGCGACTCACATGTCTAATTATGAAAGTAAAAATATCAGTTAATAGGACGGGAGAATCTTCTCGCATTGCAAACGATCGAGACCATGCAAATTGTGTGGGATACCTATTTTGATCCATTATGTTTGTTTCGTTTTCTGCTCCTCGGTAAGTTGGGAAGATCGTGATGGAAGCAAAAAATGCAGCTTTCGCTTCATGAAGTCACGAGGATTAGAATACGCGTGTAAAGCAACAAGCAACATTGTAACGATGGCACTACAAAATAAAACAAAAAAATAATCCTTTAGAGATTGTTAATAATCAGAAAAATCATTATTTCATTATTCAACATGAACGGACAAATACATCTCATGATCAAATAATTTGGTGCGTAAATAAATAATGAAATATTTTTGTTGAGTTAACCTCGGATCCTGTGCAACCCCTAAAGAAGAGTAGGTTATTATATGATTACTCAATCACTGAAAGATTACAGAATAGTAATGAATGAGAGAACAAGTATACTTGTACAAGGAGACGCAGAAACCCAGTCAACGCAGAATGGTCCCAGATATGGTAGTGGGCTTCACATTCATCTTTCGGATCACACCAGTGAATCGCAATGTGACTACCATTATCATCGCATAAACATCTATTCGGTGCCTCGTTGGTCAGTTCGAGACATCGAAATGTGATGCAAAATGTGACTCGAAATTAACCCAATGTGACATTTTATTTATACTTCGGAATCGAATGCATATTGAGACCCTTTCGATGTAACAATGTGAAATTGAATGTACTGTTACTTATTTAGAAATGAAAATCACCTGTACAGCATTCTCTTCCTAAGTACTCACCATTCCGGTCGTTGAAGGGATACAGTTCTTGGTAGAAATAATCATAAGACATCAAAGCGACACTAACGAGAAGAAAATTGTGAACAATTCATAACATTTGGCATCACTAAGTGGTAACATTGATGTCTGAATGCAACTAATTTTTTACCACAATAATCGAAGATATTCAGAAAGCCAGGGAGATCACCACCCAGATCAATAATGTATAGGATGACAGGTAACCGCTACCTTGACTTAATAAAATAATAAAAAGCAGAAAAAGTTTCATTACACTCAGAGGGCTGGCTATACACAAACAGAATATGAAAAATCACAAGGATGAGATCTGGAAAGAGGAAACAGGAGTAGGCGGGAGAAAATTCCAGTATACTTAAAATCTAGCGGTGACTAATCTGGGAAGTCAGACAGGCATAGGCATAGGGAAGCAAGAGGGTCCAGGACAAACTCCAAGGTTTCCCTGCACAAAAGAGACTTCTTGAAGCTGATGACCAACTTCGAGGCGTGAAAACCATAAAAAGGGTGAACTTTTCATCTGGGGTATAGACAGAAATCTACGCGAGCAACAAGGAACGCAATGATATGATAATACCACATAAATAAGAGAGACGCACTACTGCGCGCCTCCCCTGTTTCCTCGCCAGACGAATTGACAACTCACGTCGATATCCCTTCCTCGAGCTAGTAGAGAGAAATTGTAATGCTCTCTCAACATATAGCAAGGTTTTCTTTACGCTCTCATAAAACCACCATACCCCAGATGAAAACTTTCCGATACTGTATACTGAGCTTTTCTGCTACCGCGAATCGATAGTCGTGCAGATTTGATATTCCCTCATAGATTTGCCAAGCTTTACAAGATGTTTTATCATGAGTGTTTTCAAAATTAGTTATTCTTCAACAAAGACGGCCATTAACACAAAAAAGACAAACAAAAAAGCAACATTAATTAAATTAGTAGAATAAACTTCGTTGAAATAAAATGAGATTTTTGTGTATCGCTTTCTTAATTATTATGTTCTAAGCCGCCTACGTCAAAGAACATTCAATTTTAGGAACACCCACCATGAAACCTGATTGTATCTTCGTTTCCTTTAGAAATTCTCCAAAACTTTTCACACGAGTAAACTGATGATTTAATGTTGCCGTTTGAGAAACGGCAGTTGTGAGCATTTCTTTATGGGTACTAATCCGTTTTTTAGATAATTTTTGATAATCGTTTGAATATATGGAAGATGCACGTACATGAAAACCTCAGTTTTAAACTGTATTGCACTTTGAAACTTCAGTTGTGATCATTTAAGTTTGAATTTCATAGCCAACTTTGTTCTATTGATCAATCAACTTTATCTCCGCCATTTTTCAACAGTTTTTTACAAATTACGTGCTCTTCCGGATAATGAAAAAATATGGCACAGGATAATATGGCACAGGATAATGAAAAAAAAATTGGGGTCACTTCCGGTCAAACCGGAAGTGGTGACTTTTCAGTAGTGGCGTCAAAATATGCGACATACGAAATTTGAAATCTGTATCTTCAAAACTATAGAAAAATTGACGGGCCTACCCGGTATGCTTAGTTCTCTTATGGTATACAGGATTTGCAATCAACGTTTGATTACTTTGTCTATCATTAAAAATTGTAATTTCACAAAAAGATTGAGAGTTCAAAATATGAATTCTATAAGTAAAATGCTTCAGATTCAGACAACGCTACATATCATGCTTCTGTACTAGAAAAAAAAACGATAATTGTTTCCTACTCTCTCAGGTCCTCCTGATGTGGTAAATGTGAAACCTGTATATGACTGCCTATCCATATTCTCACCCCAATAGGCATCTACCTAACCTTCAAGATCCTTGTTATATTCATAGAACGTTAAACAAAAATATTTAGTTTCGTGTTAGTATTGTAGGACTCTATATAGCTATGATGATAAAAGGCAAGAATATTGAAGTATATCATGAATGCAGGATATCAATTCCTAATAGATGAAGAAGAATGGTCAATATTTAATTAAGATTAGCACTTTGCAATAGTGTCCTTCTTGAGGACCGTTGCATAAAAAGATGGCAAATGTGACTCAATGTCCTTAAGAGTAAGTAGTCGTTATTTGTTAGATGTCACGATAATTATACTTCCATGTTCCTTGGTCAAAAATTCCAACAAAGTTTTGAATTTCGCTATTGCTATTTTTTGTCTCAGATGACATACTTCAGTACTATGTTGTCGGTCACATAAGCATGGAATAAAAAATAATTTAGAACTCGGTAGTTGTAAATGATGAAAAGTGCCGTAGTACGAACGGAGAACCCAGGGGGGCTTGATGAAAAATATTGAAATCGTTGGATGCGTTACTTTTTATCACCACACATTGAATGCGAAGTAGACGAGCATTGCACGCATTTAACTATGATCAATTAGTGTCGATTGCTCCGCTGTAATCTTGTAATAGAAAGTAAGTGGTAGTATGGTTACTGGCAGCTTAGAGAACAGTTATTAAGAGGATGACACAGTAATTATTATAATTTTTCAATTTTCTGAAATATGATGTAAATAAGTAAATTTTTCCTAAGAACAGAATAAGCTCAGAGGCCTCATTTACAAATTCAAACAACTAGTGGACTTTTTATCTCACAAACAATTCAAAATTATACTACGCTTTTGTTGTATCCATATGACTATATGGTATCATTGGTTGGGGTGGAAGAAGGAATAATGATCTGAGTTCAATCAATACAATTCAGAAACTTATACTAATTTTTTTTTTCATCATTTCATCCTTCCATCATTTCATCATTTCATCATTTCATCATTTCATCATTTCATAATTTCATAATTTCATAATTTCATAATTTCATAATTTCATAATTTCATAATTTCATAATTTCATAATTTCATAATTTCATAATTTCATCATTTCATCATTTCATCATTTCATCATTTCATAATTTCATCATTTCATCATTTCACCATTTCACCATTTCACCATTTCACATTTTCATCATTTCATCATTTCATCATTTCATAAGTTCATCATTTCATCATTTCATCATTTCATAAGTTCATCATTTCATCATTTCATAATTTCATAATTTCATAATTTCATAATTTCATCATTTCATAATTTCATAATTTCATAATTTCATCATTTCATCATTTCATCATTTCATCATTTCATCATTTCATCATTTCATCATTTCATCATTTCATCATTTCATCATTTCATCATTTCATCATTTCATCATTTCATCATTTCATCCTTTCATCCTTTCATCATTTCATCATTTCATCATTTCATAATTCCATCATTTCATAATTCCATCATTTCATCATTTCATCATTTTACCATTTCGTCATTTCGTCATTTCAAAATTTCGTCATTTCGTCATTTCGTCATTTCGTCATTTCGTCATTTCGTCATTTCGTCATTTCGTCATTTCGTCATTTCGTCATTTCGTCATTTCGTCATTTCGTCATTTCGTCATTTCGTCATTTCGTCATTTCGTCATTTCGTCATTTCGTCATTTCGTCATTTCGTCATTTCGTCATTTCGTCATTTCGTCATTTCGTCATTTCGTCATTTCGTCATTTCGTCATTTCGTCATTTCGTCATTTCGTCATTTCGTCATTTCGTCATTTCGTCATTTCGTCATTTCGTCATTTCGTCATTTCGTCATTTCGTCATTTCGTCATTTCGTCATTTCGTCATTTCGTCATTTCGTCATTTCGTCATTTCGTCATTTCGTCATTTCGTCATTTCGTCATTTCGTCATTTCGTCATTTCGTCATTTCGTCATTTCGTCATTTCGTCATTTCGTCATTTCGTCATTTCGTCATTTCACCATTTCACCATTTCACCATTTCACCATTTCACATTTTCATCATTTCATCATTTCATCATTTCATCATTTTATCATTTCATCCTTTCATCATTTCATCATTTCATCATTTCATAATTCCATCATTTCATCATTTCATCATTTTACCATTTCATCATTTCATCATTTCAAAATTTCGTCATTTCGTCATTTCGTCATTTCGTCATTTCGTCATTTCGTCATTTCGTCATTTCGTCATTTCGTCATTTCGTCATTTCGTCATTTAGTCATTTCGTCATTTCGTCATTTCGTCATTTCGTCATTTCGTCATTTCGTCATTTCGTCATTTCGTCATTTCGTCATTTCGTCATTTCGTCATTTCGTCATTTCGTCATTTCGTCATTTCACCATTTCACCATTTCATCATTTCATCATTTTATCATTTCATCATTCATCAAAGAAGATGGAACACTAACAACAAATTCCCAGGAAAGAGTCCATATTTTGAAATGTGTGCTGCTGAGTACTTTTCGCATTTAACGTATTTGGTTGGTTCAACGCCGGTGGATCTCACGAACGAACACATATAATTTTTAGGTATTTCTGTTAGAAAGTCCTCACCATCAATTTGGATAAAACTTTTCACATTTCCTCCCCATGCTACAAGAACACCAAACCCCAATATAACGCCGTCATCATCAGGAAGTGAAAAAAACTAAAATGACTAAATATATAGGTATAACAATAGATAAACATCGCAGATGGATACAGATACTAACAGTAAGTATGTGATATATTAAGAAGAATTTTTTACCGATTCAAGTTCCTGAGAATCTTTTTGATGATAACCATCTGGAAATGATTTATAATCTGGTAGTTAAATTTAGAACCACATTTGATATAATAGGTTGTGGTAGTACACTGAAAGAGAAGTCTTTCAAAAAACGTTCCTGAAAATTATGTGAAAAGAACAAATCGATACTCTTCTGAATCTTTATATTCCTAATCCAAGGAATTTGATATTCGACAATATAATTTTTTCGAAGCAACCTGCTTCAATCAGTCATAGAGTAAACTTTTCTCGACTAGAATATACATATTATACGGGAAGGTAATCATTTGCCTCATAGTCTGGTCAATGTTATGAAACTTGTTTAGTTCTACGATTCTTTAACTTTTTTCCTCCTGGAATAAAAAGTGTAAGTATGTATAACATATATCTGAAAAATTTAATAAAATACTTGCTCGACACAAAGAGTCCATATAGCGCCCCCAGTCGTGATTGCACACCTAATGTGCGAATGATATATTCATTTGTTTATCTCGCGAAAATAATTAATTCATTATTATATTGTGTGATTGCAGCTAAGAGACATGTACAGCCGTATTAAAATGTCGTTTATATTGGTTTTTGTCATAATTAATGTAGAATGTATTCAGTAATATACAATTTGGAAATATAATGAAAAAACAGTTATTTTGGTATTTGCCACAGGAAACTTTTGAAATTTTGTGAGAAGATATCGTCACCACTGGAAGTCTATGTATTTGTCGGTACCGATTTGTTTTCTAGTACAGTAACCACAGACAAATGTAAGCCACAAGTGAAAAATGAATCGTAGCACTTTGAAACTCGGCACATGACTTATTGACATCATGCATTGTTAGAAAAAAAAATTATTTACCAAAAAATTAGAGGTAAACCAAAAAAAAAATTTATTTAAAAAAAAAAAATTTTGTTGTTATTTCGGAAAGTATAAGATTTATCAAGGAACAATTTCAACAAGGCGAAAGATAATTCAATTCTCCACAAGAAATATACCTGGTCATTTCTCACAAAATTCGCTCGTTTTCTCAGAAAACCTGATTGAATTCCGATATCAAATTTCAGGCTCGCGTTAACCCGCCACTGCCATTTGCGGCCGAAAATTTGATTTGTCATAATTTCGCTAAAAATTATAGTAGAAGGAAAAGAAAAAGTGTATATCGTTCCTGAAGACTTCTACTTCCTCATGCAAATATAACATGTGAGTACCTTATTACCCATGATGTATTTTATCCCACTTCACATAATCCTTCTACGATATTTACAGAGAATCCGAAAGTCATGGATATTTTAGTTGATAATTAAACTGTAGCAGGAATCAGTACCCTCTTTGGACCATATGCAACGATTTTAAACTAGTGAGACAAGTCTCACTTGTACGTGCCACAGAAAAAACTGGGTTTTACTCTTGCCTCAGTTTTCAACGGACCCATAATCCCGGCAATTTCTTCAGTAACTGTTGTAAATAATCGCTCATACTGGTTTGCAATTCACAAAAGTGTTATTAAACATACATGCAGGATATGAATAAGCGGTTAATTTCAACATATACTGAAGAGAATGCCTGTTTTATGGGTAAGTTGAAAATGAGACAGGAGTAATAGTTATTTATGATACAAGTGTTGAAAGTGGCATTTTACTTTGTAAGTGGGGAATATTGCGAAACTAGCAATAGCAAGTGAAGCAACGCAAAATAAAATCACAGTTACTGCTAGTAAAAAAAAAATACAAAAAAAGTTATAAGATCTATAAAGATTCGAACACACGATCTTTGGATAACAGGCAGACAGGCAAATGCTCCAATTATAATAAACCCCAAAGCACTTTATTTATGAATGTCATTATTTGTCAGTGAAGGACCTTCTACAGTTAGACTGAATACTAGTTCGTGTGTAACTTCAAAACGAATTAGTATTACCAATTGCATAAACGGCCAAATAAAATAAATGTGTGAACTTTCATAAATGATTCCATGATTCCTCTTGAGTAGGTGTTCTGATTATATATATATATATATATATATTTCTATTAGAGTGATCTATATTACTGGGTATCTATCATCTCATCTGTCATTTACTTCTAACACTAGTGTTAAAAGTATTTTTAACACTAGTGTTAAAAGTGATTTTCTGAAAACGTTAGTTTTTATTTCATATGCCAATGAATTAAAAACGACAATTTTTAATGACAGTTGTACAAAAGAGTTTTTTTTGGCATGTATAAGTGGGACCTATCATACTACTCTAAAATTGTTGTTTATAGTCCAAAGAGGGTATGGGTTGCTGCTTTAGTATAATAATTCCATATTAAATAAATTATTCATGATTTTCGGATCATCCGCAAACATCTCCGTGAAGTGCGATAAACACATTTTAGGTACTCAAATACTCGCATATTATATATGCATGAGAAGGTAGGAGTTTTCAGAAACGATAGGAACTTTTGCTTTTCCTTCTCCGATCATTTATAGGAGAGTTATGACCAATCAAATGTTCGGCTCCGCCAGAACTTTCAGCGGCGGTTAAGCGTGAACCTGAAGTTTGATGTCGGCGTTCAGTCACGTCTTTCACCTTGTTGAGTTGTTTTCCCGATAAATCACATACGTTTCAAGATTACAGCAAAGATCTATTTATTTATTTTTAAATGAAAAATGAAATAAATTCGACCCCTGGAATTTCGGTAAACAATTTTTTTTTCGAGTTTATCATGGTTCCAGCAATTAGCATAGCAAGTTTTCTGGTGCTACAATCGATCCTCGTCTCAAAACCCAATCGTACTGTTTTATTCATAGAAATTACGATAATTAATATTGATACCACTTGATATTACGATTTATTTTGTACCAAATTTTCTTACTTTCGATATATTCTCATATCTTTATTCGTAACTTATATTATATTTTTTATTTTGTACTTTACTATAATATTATTATTCATTATAACTGGAAAATTGCAAGTGATCAACCAGTCCTGACAAAAGGAAAAAATACCCTACATAACAACTACACCTATCGTCATGTGACCTGTTAATGATAATATAATGATAATACCATGAACACAAGTAGAGTGTAATCAGTGTAATCAGTGTCATAGCTTGTGCGGGTCTATTATTATTATTTGCTGTGGCTTTCCGGGGCGAATTAATGAGATTTGGTGGTGTATTCAATTTTCAGCTGTACAAAAACCCAGAAAAACCACAGCACTCGGTATGCACTCCGAGTTAGCAACAAAATTTTATATTATAGGTCATGAAAGAAGCCACCAACATCGAGCTCATGAAATATCTAGAACGCTCAGGAATTATTAATGAACGACAAAATGTTTTCTATGTTTTGAATACTTTTGAAAAATATGGTAAAACTCTGGTAGTGACATCTCCAAAACATTTTCCTTCAAATTAATTTTTTTTTTTTTATTTCTACTTTAATCTCTCAAGTTCAACTCTGAGGTCGAAATAATAAAACAAACCTAGAGGTTCTCTTGCGCTATCGCGCGTTCAATTCGGTTTGTAACTCAATGCCTTTTACGACGTTGGCTCACTGTTGGACGCTTGTACCGAATCCGCCCAATTACTTAAACCACTCATTTTAATGGTCACTCAGGCGGAACGGTACCCATACCACCAACTTTGATAATGGCAAACCGAATATATCACCGCGTGTCTCACGATATCAAAACGCATGCGTGCAAGAACACGCTGTTTTGATTCAAAAATCCTCCAGTCCTCCGGTGGAGCACAATGAGCACATGTTCGTTGCTAGTGTAAAGAGAGGATGTAACGTGTGATCGACAAGATGCTCGCGGGAACTTACGAAAAGTATAAGAGACAATTTATTGTAGCATCCGAAAGTTCTTTTTTGTAGTGGCTGTGTGAAGTGCGTTATTTTGGATAGTCAGGGGTAGCTGTTTAGTGCTGGGAATTATTGGGATAAACGCGGGTGAGTTTGATGTTGAAATGTTCAGGAATAATTTGAAATGTGTATTTCACAGTCTCAATGCAAAAGCCCAGAAAGAATAATCCAAAAACAAAACAAAAATTGAGTTGCGAAAAGACCCCGGATAACATTATGTAAAATGGTCTCGTTTGAATAAACTGAATTTCTGAATTAGTTAACGTTGAGTAGGGAAAATCTCTCAAAATAACCTCCATAACTTCTAAAGTTGTGGAGATGATTTAATGAAATTATCCTACTCATCTACGCCTTTCCACTTCGAGTCAAAATTGACTTTTACCAGAGATAAGTTACCGTGCTTATCAAAAGTAAAGTACTAACTATGGCTAGTTTTCCTACAAGAAAACCCCAGAGTGGAAAAAGAAGAAATAATTTTTTTAATGTTCAGTATGGCAGTTTCCAATTGATTAATTCACTTATCTGTCAAATTGAAAATTTTCAAAATGGATTAATACTCATAACTAATCCAATCAAAAGTGAGCAATAATTTTCTCTCGTGGTTAACAACTAGACCTAATTTTGTACACCTCAATTAAATAACAAGTGCCTACTGAATCGAATACTGAAAGACTAAATGAGGTACTGATACATATTTTACCTCCCGACGATTTTGTCGGATTTCTGGTTTGGCCAGAAGTGATATCTGTGTCACCACGCCGCAGCACCCCCTCACTTGAAAACGACTTTTGTACAACAGAGCACTGTCAGTGACGTAATTCGACAGTTGTTAAACATTCGATGGGGGGACAAACAAAGCCATTCTCCATAAGACTACGCGTGTCCTTTTTGTGGATTTTCTGCGCAAAAATGTCTAAAAACATGTTCTTGGCATTTTAGTGAGTATTAATTAATTGTGTGTAGTCTAAATTGAGTGCATAAGTCTGTAGAGGTGTTATAAACATCGAATTTCCAATTCAAAAATATGTTGTTATGATGATAGCTATCATGCAGTTTAGAATTTCGAACATAAATCATGAATCGAGTCATGAATTTTGTGCTGTTATGGGTTGCACGTGAAATTTCCAAATTTCCTTCTATACAAACAAGGCAGAGACAGGTAGAAACTGCTGGAGTACAGAGACATTCTAGTCAGATCGTTCCGAACATCCACACCATGTTAGGTTTAAATGTAAGTGAGCCCATATCAGGCTCTCCACTGCGGCCAATGGCCTATTATGGCTATGGACCATGTACCTACCCAAAATACTGTTGCGTCTTCGGGTTCAAAAATAAGTGTACACTGGTATGGACTTGCCTTTATTATTCAAACTCCACTTGACAACACTGTAATACAAGTCACTGTCAAAACTGAAATTCTGATACCAAAATACTAGTATCCAAGGTAACTCAAGGTAAATTCCTAACTAACTAACTCCATCTCACAAATACATTGCTTATATATACAAATAAAGTTCTAGAAAAATGAAGAAATCAATAGAACACAACAGGAATGTTCGACGATTGATCCAGAACAAAAGTTAGTGCTTCTAGATTTTTCCATCTAATTCATCGAACGATTTCGAACAATTCGAGAAGTCAAATTTCAGGTCTCTAACACTGCCTCCTCCTTTAGGTTATTCCGTCCCGGATAACACCATCACCATTTTGGTTGGCACTCTGGAACCAATTTGGGGGATCGTGGCCTCGGTATTCTGCTAACCTCTCGATGTGAACAACTTTGGGTTTACTCCTTGGGTTGAGCTGGATACGGTATACCAATTCGTTCATCTTCTTTATGATGACGTAGGTTCCTGTCCAATTTCTCTGTAGCTTGGGGCATTTTCCTTTCTTTCTCTGAGGTTGGTAGAGCCAAACGGCATCACATAGTCCCTGAACTCTTCCTGTCGAACCTCTTTTTCATTTTATCACTGGAGATTTGAAGACGACGCCACGAACGTCATGAACTTGGTCCAGTCTTTCTCGCAACTCTTGGGCATATTCTGGGAGGACTTTGTCCTCTGTACTTCTGGGTGGCATTCCAAACAGCAGATCGCATGGTAGTTTCATTTCTCGCCCAGTGATCAACATCGAAGGGGTATATCCGGTGGACTCATGCTGGGAACTTCGATAGGAGAAATAGTAAATAAGGCTCAAGAGGCATGGTATTGGTTGCATGAATATTTATAAGAAAAACGATTCTGAACAAAAATTAAATTACTGCAACTAGTTGCTTCAGCAACATGGTGAAGACCAGAATTTGGTGAAATGAATCTTTTTCTCTGTCTAGTCACGATTCACAATGGTTTGTTCAATAGAAACAATACCAGATGATATTGGTCCTGAATGATTCTATACATCTTTTGAAGCAAGGCAACTTTCAGGAAGTCTAAATGGTCAAAGTTATCTGAATTCTATTCAAAATCCGATTCGAGAATTCATGGAAGAGGTAAATGAGATTTTGATTGAGATTTTGGGGTAACTATCCAGTAGTGGAGATTATCTAGGGCATACATTTAGTGAAGAGGTTATTGAAACAAATGGTTCTATAGATTGGCCTCAACTTTCTTAAGCGGAACGGTAGGGGAAGGGTGGGTAATCTGGCCACCCTAACGGAAAATAATTTTTTTACGAGACATCTGAAAGTAGGAAACTTACAAGGTTATCCAGGTAGCAACTGTAGACAGTTTAGAATTACGTAATATTTTTTATTTCTGTTGAACAATTGTAATATTCGATGGGAGGGAGTTGATTCTGCGAACTGCAAAATGGCCACTTTACCCATATAGGTAGGGTAAAGTGGCTGGGGCTGGCTACATTACCCGCATAGGAAAATTTACGTTATAAATACCAGATGATATCAATAATAACATGTCGAAGTGAGATATTTATTGAGAAATCAGATAGGAGAAAACATTAAAACAAATTTAAAAATCAAATAAACTCATTGTCGCTAACGGAAAATAATGTTTGGTAAGATTCATGAGATCAAAGTAACAAACATTACAAAACTAAAACTAAATGGATCATTTACAAAATTCGCATTCAAACTCGTCGTCGTCATCTTCGCAACCGGCACATTCTTCGTGTGCCCATTGCTTACATTTGCAACACCTAATCCAACCTTCGTTATCCTTAGACTTCGAGAACGGCCCACGACAATAAAAACATTCCACATCTTGTTCATCGTATGGTTGATCATCTGATTCATCATCATCTGATTGAAAAAGCTGTTTTTTTGCAATCTCCTTTTTTGATTGTATTTCCCTTTTAATTTGTCTTTTCTGTTTTTTCTTCACCTGGACACTTTTGGATGTTGAAGGTTTCACGTCATTTTCATCATGCTTTCTTTTCTTTTTATTATCCTCAACCTCTTTTTTCAATTTTTCTTGTAAGAGTTCATTTTTGTATGGACTAGATGTTATTATCGCTGTCTTACCCTTTTTTCGGTTTGTTTTTCTTTGTTTTAGGCTTTTTTGTTTAGGCAAAGGAATAATGTCTTTTGGGCTTAGTATTGCAAATGATTTGGGTTGTGATGTCGAAGCATGTTCTTCATCTGCAACTTCAGCTTCTGGTCCAACCACTGCTCCTACTTCATCAGTAGTTGCATCTGCTCGTCCATCTACTGCTGCAGCTGCTCGTCCATCTACTGCTGCATTTTTATCATTTGATACACCGTCTTCAGCATTAGGGGGATTATTGTTTTCAGGAATCATGGGAATATCAGATACCTCTGAAGCAACAAAATCTACGTCAGAAAACACGTTCGGGTCCAAAGGGAAAATGCCACACTTGCGAAATCCATTTATAGCCGTAGTTGGCACAGCTGCTTGCAAAAATGCCTCTCCAAGAAGTCTACTGATCTGGAATTGTGTAATAACTCTGCCCGGGTTGTTACGCAGGAATTTTTCACAAGCTTGGACGTAGAAAGTTTTGAAAGGTGCCATGAATGACACATCCAGAGGTTGAATCTTGTGGCTGCAGTGGGGGGGTAAACATACGACTGTTGTGAAATTGTTTCTGGCCTTTTCTATAAAGTCAATATTTTTGGTGTGGGTGGAATGACCATCCAGTATTAGCAGCACTGGATCTTGTTCGGATGGTTTGGCATGTTTCAAAAAATGATCGAACCATTGCATGAATATATCCGTCTGCATCCATCCGCTGGGATTGCAGGCAAACTCGGTTCCTGGGGGAGCTCCATCTTGAAGGTCAATCTTCATTCGTTTTCTTGGAAAAATCACAAATGGAGGGACGAAAGTGCCTCCTGCGGACATGCAAACTGCAAATGTCGACAGCAAACCTCTTTCCGCTGACGTAATAGCACCAACTTGACGCCTCCCCTTGAGCGAGAAAACTTTAGTGTTCCTCGTTTGAACTGTCAAAAGACCAGTTTCATCGACATTATATACTCGATGAGCAGGATGGAAATGTTTGTCTTGCACTGTTTGAAGGATGTTAAAAAAATTGTTAACATTGGTTCTATTAAACCCCTGTGCTCTGGCCATCGACGTGGATTCTGGTTTTCTTAGGGCAATATTGGGGTGGCGTTTTCTAAAGCATGTTACCCAATCCTTGCCTGCCATTCTCTTCTCTTTGTTGAATCGATGCGGTATATTGTTTTTTTCAGCAAGCTGATATGCCAAATGGCGTAGATCCTGCATTGAAATACCATAAAATCGTTGTTCCATATCAAAGATATGATTAAGGAGTTCTTCCTCTTGTTCCTGATTAAATACACATCGATATCTTCCTAGAATCTTTTTATCTTCAATGGCATCGCGATTTTTCTCGAGAACCCTCCTTTTGAGGGTACTTCGTGGGACATTAAACTGTCTGGCTGCGGTAGCAAACGGCATATTATCACCTCTTACTGCTGCTATAGCCTGTTGCATTGCTATAGGATTCCATGACTGTTGGGTTGACTTCCTTACGTAGTTCGACGGCATCTTGATGTCGCCCTGTAACAGAAACAAATGACTGAGGGTAAAGTGGTCACGTGGTCATTTTGCCCGACGAGTTGGCTGGTCATTTTGCCCGACTAGACGTCATTACAAAAAATGTGGTCTGCACTAAAACTAGATCACCCACGCCGATCCAAAACACAGCAATTCAAAGGTTGAAATACGCCGTTTTAACATTACTACTGCAAATAATCATAACCTTACTTTAAACTTATCTAGGAGCAACTATATTACCTGCTTACCTTACATCAAACACGTGAAAAAACACAAAAATATATACTGACACGGAACAAGCGCAGCTTTCACCTTCAAAGACTGTGAGCACACTGACTGCGATTAACTCCACGGTCTAACGTGTTCCCCACCATTTTACGTACTAGTTCGGCAGAGATAATATAGATGGTTACTTTACCCGCCGTGGCCACATTGCCCACCCTTCCCCTACCCGTACCAACAACTTTGATAATGGCAAACCGAATATATATCACCGCCTGTCCCACGATATCAAAACGCATGCGTGCAAGAATACGCTGTTTTGATTAAAAAATCTCCAGTCCTCCGGTGGAGCACATGTTCGTTGCTATTGCACAGAGAGGATGTAACGTGTGATCGACAAGGAACCTACGTAAAGCATAAGAGACAATGTAGTGCAGCATCCGAAATATATTTTTTGTAGTGGCTGTGTGAAGTGTGCTATTTTGGATATTCGGGGGTAACTGTGTTTACTGGGTGTTATTGTAAAAAACGCGGGTGAGTTCGATGTTGAAATTTTCGAGAATAATTGTAAGTGTGTGAATGTGATTCGTTTATTTCCTCGTTTATTTCTCAATCCCAGTGCAAAGGCTCAACAAGTTGGATCCACAAAAAAATAGAGTAGCGAAAAGACGTTATGCAAAAAAAGTCTCGAGTCATTTGACGGCTCATCAAAAATTATAGTCCCACTAACTATGACTAGTTTTTCCAAAAGAATTTTCCGGAGTAGAAATAGAAACATTAAAATAATAATATTTAAATGTTTAGATAAGCATGATTCCATTGAAAAATCCCACCATATATCATATTTCAAAATTTTAAAATGCATCCTTATAATTTCATCGACGCTCTTAAGAAATCTAATCGGATTTTGCGATAATTTAACTACTGAAGTATTTAGCAGTGAATTTAATATTATGGGCATTTATTGGTATTCAATTTGAGCGTATTTTTGTAAATTTTAAATTAAATTTTAAGATGCATTATTTTGTCAACACTTAATCAAAATAGCTTTTTTTTTATTCAATGAATTTATTTTTTCAACGAAATGATTTTGCCTATCAGTAATATCACAAGAAAAACAGACATGATCGAGCAATTTTGCCAGTTTTTCATGTGGAATAACTGATGAGAAAATTTTGAGTTAAAAGACATTTATTCAGTAATAAAAAATCAGTGTATTTTGGCAGGATAAATCAACGATAATATACAAATGCACAACAGTATGTAATAATTTCCAACATGTCAGGAGTACCCGTACCACTGAAATGGAAGAACCCTGTGAAGGCCTGTGCCGAAACTACCTCTCGAAAACTTGGTTTTCTGTTTCATGTTAAGAAGTATTTTACTCTCCGTCAACTAATTGTGATTTATAAGGCACAAATTCGCCTTGTCCTGGAATACTGCTGCCATATATGGAGTGCAGTACCCAAACACACATTAAATTTTTAGAGTATGTCCAAGTCTGTACGACAAGCTCACTAACTTATCTGGAACACCGCAGAAAAGTTGGCAATCTGTCTCTGTTTCATGGATATTTTCATTTCATTTAATTTTCTTCGAAATATCATCAATCATTCCACCGTTAGCGATCCCATCGTTACTGACCCGTCGAGCTCAATCCTCACATCCGTCACTTTGAAGACGTCTCTTTCCCAGGGTTCCTTCAACGAACAGTAGTGACGGTCACTCACTACATGAAAGTTTTGAAGAACAGACATTTTTATCGCAACAACTGAGTTCTGGAAATTGTACAATATGTAGTTTTTCCGGTCTTAATTTCAAGAATCATAAACCAAGCCCCTTAAGAAGTTCTGTTTAAATGTGTTATTTAAATAAATTTTATATGAGAATGTTTGCAATCGAATTGCAAAAAAAAATTAAATAATGTCCGATGAAAAATTTAGGATTCTCTGTTATTTTAACTGGAAAATTTTGTTCTACAATACGAATGAAAAATCGTGTTATATGTACAAAGATAATTGAAGTGTTGCAAAGGGGAACATTCTCGATGAAAATTAAAAAATGAAAAATGTGATTTATTTGTACTATCTTATAGAAAACAACTATTCCACAACAGATTTTATGAATGTCCTATTCATATTTTCGAACTAAAATCAACTAAAAATTGAGTGTCTGACGAAATGGAGATTAATTACTCTACTTCATGAATTATGATATTTTCATTAGTAATAATTGTTATCTCCACAAAAAATGGACATAAAACAGATTCGATTCTTGAATAAAGAAAAACCATGGATAATTTTAAATTACAGTAGGGCGTTTCAGCGATGTAATTAACATCAGAAAAGTAGTTTGACACGAACTAATGATTGAATTGAAGGTAAATTGGATGAATACATTTTTTTATCTCAGGATATAACATCAAATCAAATTCTTGATAAATCTCAAAAATCTAATGAAAAATTCATTATTTGTTCAATAAAAATATTTTTGTCCTATCAGCTGATGCGTAGGTGAATGTTTTTTTTTTTTCATTTATATGTGATAATTATTGAAAGTAGTAAATTATTATATTCTTCAAAGAGCGGTTAAAGATAACTTTCATAGCTGTACGAGTTATACCATTTACGATTTTGCACGGTTTTTGGTGTACACCGACAACTCCCGCATACCCATTTTGAATCGAATCGAACTACAATTACAAAAGTAATCCTCCATCTTGCAGCCGCCATTTCGAATTTGTGAATTTTGACAACAAATTCATAAACTTCGATCCCGAGAAATGCCAAATACCAATTTTAAATCGAATTATACGAAACTTGTGTGCCGTTACGAATTTTAACAAAATATTCATAATCTCCGACTCCATAAACCCCCACATATCAATTTATATATAATCACAAATTACCTCCGCCATTTTGCTTTTTTCCTAACAAAAACTCTATAATCGCCACCGGAGTTATGGAAAAAATGCCAAATATCAAGTTAATTGGACAACCAAAAGTCGGTCAACATTGACTTGCAAAAAAACTGAATGAAATCTTGTAAAATACATTAATTTAAGTTTCAGTTGTTATACATAACGGAGAGCACAAGACAGGATTCAAACCTAGTGTGACGATGTTTTATATAGGACACTCTGTAACCAAAAAATTGTGAAATACAAATAGAAAATAGATCGTAAATAAAGTGTAAAATTCGTCCATATAATATAAATTTACCTACCACCAATATGTAATATCAAACATTACGATACTGATATGAGTTTCGTAATGAGATACTTTACGCAGTAGTGCGGTAAAGTAAAATTCATTTGTTTCTCTTTTTAAATGTTAGTCTATTTAATGGAAAAGGATAACAAGAACTAATTTATTATAAATTTGAGGATCTATCCCAGGATTTATCAGGTAATAAGGTGTGAATTTTTTAATTTGTAGCGGATTCTATATCTGAATCTATTTTCTAATGGTCTGAACTAATGTCGATGAAATTTTACTAAATTGGAATGAACATGTCAAAGTTGACAAAATAAATAATCAATGGGCGCAACGCTTGCTTGTTGTATGATTCTAATATCATTAATTTAAGGAATATTGACTAATTTTGAGTAAATAATTGACATTATTGGTAGTAGGTGAAATATTGTACAATATTTGTGTCGTAAATTCATATTACGATAATCGATGGGTTATCAAACTCGGCCTAAAGGCCTCGTTTGACAAATGTTCCATCTCATATCGTAATATCAATCTTTACGACACTTATATCGTAAATATCCATTACTTATAACGGCCACTGCAGAAAATAGGCAAAAACACATGACTCACAGCCTCAGTAAATAGCTCCTTACGCACGGTAAATAAATCGCACATTTTTCGTAAACAAAACGAACAGTTTGATATATATTACTGATAATAATAATAATAATGATAATTTTTGGATCTCGAAAACGGCTTCAACGATTTGGATCAAATTTTGTATTCAGATAAGGTATTGCTACTTATAAGCGCTTTTCATGGAAATAAGTGATTTTACTCATAATATCAATACTAATAAGAATATGAATATGAAACGGCTTTGATGATTTGGATCAAATTTTGTATTTAGATAGAGTTTTGCGTTTTAAGTCCATCTATATAGGCGTCTTTTTAGAAAAAGGCGATTTTACAAATAATAATAAGAATAATAATGTGAATTTTTGGATCTCAAAAACGGCTTCAACTTTTTGGATCAAATTTATTATTCAGATGAGGTATTGCTACTTAAGTTCATCTATATAGGCATCTTTCCTGAAAAAAAGTCATTTTACTAATAATAATAATAATAATAATAATATGAATTTTTGGATCTCGGAAACGGCACACTGTACGTGGCCGTAGGTAAAGTATAGTACGTAATGAATGTTTTAAAGCACTATTGTTTTTTTTGTTTTTATTTTTTTCTACATAACTCATATTGTTTTTTTTTTTTTTAACACTTCAAAGTTAGGATTTCCCTCTTTTTTTTTTCTCTTTTTTTGTAATTTAAGAATGAATTCATACCTAAAATGTTATAATACTCTATGTAACAAACTAACAATCCATTGCTATATGATATTGTAATCATTAGAGGCAATAAAGAATTGAATTGAATTGAATTAATTGAATTGTTTTAAAGCAATTACGCACTCATGAAATTACGCGGCTTCGTGCGTAATTTTCCATTCGTGCGTAATATGCCTTTTACAACACTTAATATACTAATAACATACATAATAATACATATTATGTACTTGGAATTTTCAAAAAAGAAATTATTCCTATTAGGGGTTGGGGATGAATACATTTTCTTCAATTCTACTAATGCGAAACGATATCCCACGTAACAATTTTTTTCTCAATGAAAATTACGGATGAACATGAATGGTGTTGTCTCGGAACTATAATGTTTTCTACAAAATAAGCTTTCTTACATAATTTTTGCCACCCACGGTGTACCTAATTTGGTTTTATATATATGATAATAATAGCTGTCCTCTACCTGCTTAGACCATGCCTTAAAGTACACTTATGTGGCAGTTGTGAGTGTTTATGAGGAAGATTAATATTATTATTATAGAAAATTCAAGAATTCTCATTATGTCTAATTTACCATATGATCATTATGAATAGTATTATGTTGATTAATATTATATAGACTATACTCGTGCTTATTTTGAAACTCGTAAAATTTCCTTTATAATTTCTTCAGATTATTACAATTATGGTTAGACATTATTATGAAATTTATGGCCAATTTCTATTCATGATGAGATTCAACACACGCGTTAGGAATGACTCATGTAAATGAGCTACAAACGATATGTGTGGGCCCAAATGATACTAGAGGGAAGTTTTCTGAAAAGTGCTATTCTCCTTTTCAAGAAAAATGTAGAGAAAATTTTCAAAAATACATAGGCATATGCACACCAACTATAACAAACACATGTGAATAATTCTTAAGTTATTCTGGAAAGGTCTATTGGCGGCTCTATTCGACACTCTTTACAGGGCCAAAAGTCGAAAATCACCCAGACAGACTTTCGATAATAATATGTGTTGACATACAGGGTGTTTTATAATAAATGCGCAGGACTTCAGGATATGATAGCTCTTTCAAGAATATGGAAGAAAGTTTCTATTGACTTACCCTCTTAAATGCACCATTTTCGACATACAGGGTGTTGAATTAAATTGAAAAAAATTGTTTTTTGCGAATATCTCTGGAACCGTTTATCGCACAGAAAACAGATTTTGTAGGCATTTTCTACTCTTAATGAGCTATGTTTTGTTCTGATTGATTTTTTATTGTTTTGAATTCATAATTGGTGAAGATTTTGAAGGGGTAGTGGGTGTTTTTTCCTCCAACTTCTACGCCACTGGAAAAAATACAGTTTTGAGTCATCTATTTGAACCGCTAATGTTTTCTACACAAAAAAGATACTCTTGTTCATAAGCTCTAAAGTTGACCGTTTTCAAGAAAAATCAACTTTCATGTTGAAAAACATGGTCAATTTTTTTAAATAATTTTTTTCATAATCATACAAAATTTATTCAAACGTTAGAACAAGTAACAAAACCAAACGTTAACTCCATATTTGTAAAATGAAAAAAAAAACAAATCATACTCAGTTAAATAAAGTGTTGGAAATGTCTGCCATTAGCTTCAATGCACGCAGCAATTCTTTGATGCATGTCTAACACGTAGGAAAATTCCCGGAGTGTTCCGAATTATGTCGCAAGAAGCAACAATGCGCTCTCTTAAATTATCAACTGGAGTAGCGTAGACTAGGGTTTTAAGATGACCCAAAGAAAAAATCTAAACAATTAAGTTCGGGAGATCGCGGGGGCCAAGTATTGGCGAGCAACCAAACTAAAGTGAGCCGGAGCTCCATCATGCATAAAGTACATGTTTTGTGATAATTGAAGCGGTAGATCTTCCAGAAATTCCGGCAGTACTTCTCCTAGAAAGTGTCGATAATTTGCACCGTTTAATCTGTTCGGTAAAAAATGTGCGCCTATCAATCGATCACCGACGATGCCAGCCCAAATGTTCACGGAAAATTTTTGCTGATAACGACCTTCTGAAATTTCATGTGGATTTTCTTCAGCCCATATACATGGTGGTTGTGAAAATTGAAAACACCATCTCTCGAGAAACATGCTTCATCGGTAAACAGAACTTCGGCTCCAAACCAAGGATTTTGACCTATTTTGTCTTGCATCCATCTACAAAAAGACAATCTTAGCGGAAAATCTCTTGGCAATAAGGCTTGTACCCTTTGGATATGGTAGGGATACAAAAGTTGTCTTTTGAAAATTCTCCAAATCGTCGAGTGAGATAGGTTTGAGTTGTGAGCAATTTTTCTGGTACTTGTGGTAGTTAGTTTTTATACTTGATAATGGGATAAAACCCGAAACCGGTCGTAATAATAAAAATCTAGTGGAAATAAGACAAAAGAGTGTTCTTTCGTTTCATCAAAGTGATCATGAATTTCCACAAAATAAACAAGTCATCAATCACACAAACATACTTGTGGTCAGATCTTCTTCAATTTCGTTGAGGACAGCCTCTCCTACTTGGGGATTTGCAACTTCCATAGACCGCCCACTATCAGCAGAATTCTTTTTGAAACTTCCGTTCTGCCGTAGCCGTTGGTGAATGCGTTGAAACAAGTTATGATGTGGTACTTGGCGATCGGGATGTCTTTCTTGATACAACCGCCTTGCTTCTGCCTAATTACCGCTCGCCATTCCGTAAAGGTAATGAATGCATTTCGCATATTTCAGCGTTTGTGTAGATCATTTTTAATTTTGTAACACAAATTTACTGTTTACAGGTACATACTGATTGTTATTTTGACAGTAGGTATAGCTTTTGTTTTAAAATTTGAAGCCTAAAAGAAAATGTGTAAAAGAAATGTAACGTGTAAGGGCGGATTCACATGCGAACTTTTCGCAAATTAGCTTATTGCGTATTGCTTTCTCATTGGCTGTATTCGTAGAAAAAAAACAGGGCGCGCTTTAAATTTGAGCTCTCCGCCCGATAAGCGAAAGCTGGCATGTGAATACAGCTTAGACAGTCAACGGCGGACATTTCCAACACTTAATTATGTATGATTTATTTTTTTGTTATTTTGCAAATATGAAGTTAACGTTCGGTTTTGTTACTTGTTCTAACTTTTGAATAAATTTTGTATGATTATGAAAAAAATTATTTAAAAAAATTTACTAAGTTTTTCAACATGAAAGTTGATTTTTCTTGAAAACGGTCAACTTTAGAGCTTATGAACAAGAGTATCTTTTTTGTGAAAAAAACATTTGCAGTTCAAATAGGTGACTCAAAACTGTACTTTTTCCAGTGGCGTAGAAGTTGGAGGAAAAAACACCCACTACCCCTTCAAATTCTTCACCAATTATGAATTTAAAAAAATAAAAAATCAGAACAAAACATAGCTTATTATGAGTAGAAAATGCCTACAAAATCTGTTGTATGTGCGATGAACGGTTCCAGAGGTATTCGCAAAAAACAATTTTTTTAAATTTAATTCAACACCCTGTATGTCGAAAATGGTGCATTTAAGAGGGTAAGTCAATAGGAACTTTTTTCCATATCCTTGAAAGAGCTATCATATCCTGAAGTCTTGCGCATTTATTATGAAACACCCTGTATTGTGTGATATGATCGACAATTTTTCAAAGTGCCACACTCATTTCAAGTATTATTCAGAAGAGCATATTTTTCTTCTTGACAGAAAAGTCGATTTCCTTGACCTAATCATTTCACTATCAATTGCACTCACTACTCATGATCTATAGTCCATTAAATGAAGCTCAACAAATTGCAAAACCTTCCTGCATCGATTTGCATAAAAATTTTAAATTAGGCCCATCTTACCCTCTACTTCAAAATCTATATCATGCCGATGGACGCTGTTTATTTTTAGGTGGAGGTGAAAACTACCTCTAATCGTCGAAACCTAATAAATAACATTTTAAATCTTAAGATGGGTAAAATTATGTTTGTATTAGTCGAATAATGATCTTTTTATGCCTCAGAACAAAATATCAAAATATTTCCACACTCAAAAATCAATCATTGTTAGAGCTTACTGTAAAAAAACATTTACCCTAAGAAACGGTTAATTCATCACATTGATTTAATTTAAGAATGCTGTTGCTTAAAATATGTACTAATTTCATTTTGCATTTTTTGAACCCTCATAAATCAGCCCATATTGTGTGTAGCTTGATTAAAAAAAAAAGAGATACCCTCAAAAATATTTCATTACTTATCAGTGTTTCAATTTAAGAATATTGTTGCTTAAAATATGTACTAATTTCATTTTATAACTTTTCTGAATCAATCCCTATTTTAGGTTGAAAAAATGTACGACTTAATTCTAAAATTATAGACGCATTTTAAAAAGAATTGTAAAACTCAGGCAATTAAAATGAAAAATATTATCATGAGATTTTTTTTGCACGTTTGAATAATTCTTAAAAAACGATCAGCGCACGTGCTATTTCTTCCGAATTTGAGAATACATACGAGCGAGGAATCATTGAGATATAGACCCACACATCATTGTTGATGATAGAGAATTCATCTGACTATTTCATTCACAGATGGCTGCACCAATGAAATTGCGTGGATGAAGTCATATGACATGCAATATCAGCGGATATTCAAGTAAACACGATAATTTAGGTAAACACGCGGATATTTACTCAAACAAACAAAGAAAAGTGTCACACCCAGAAAAATCTAGTTATACAAGTATTTTTTCAGAAAAATCTTATAGCTGCTAATTGAAATATTGTAACCACTAAATTTTCTCGGATGAATGCAAAATGTGAACATTTTCAACATGAAACAGGTATCTTTTTCAAAACGTTCTTTTTGTCTCTAAAGGTTACCTTTTTGTTTTGACAAAGAATACGATTGCAGGTAAAAGATGGTATTGAAAAAACAATATTTAAATACGTTATTAAGTGAGAGACTTTTAACAGTAATACAATTGTTTTGAAAAAAAGACCTTGATCATACTGAAAAGCGAACTATGCTGGCGCCTATTCAATTCAGAAATCATTTAACGGTTATACAATTTTGTATTACAGCTAATAGATATTTCTCTCGGTGCTAGTTTGACATAACTCAAAATTGAAATGTCTCTTTTTCGGTTATCTTCTAGTACGGAAATTAGAGAAAATGTAAGCTAATCCATCGCAGAAAACACCAAAAAGGAGTTAAGAGTCTGTCCGGAGAGAATTTATGTCTTTTTGAAGCGTATATGAACTTGAATATGAATGATTTCACGCTGTTCATGAAATAGTCTCCCTAAATATCACTCGACCATTATTTTCTTTAATTCATCTCGAGTTACTTGTATTTTGAGACAATTCAATTCGACCATATGAACATTAACAATCATAGAATAACTCCCTCCAGCTAAAGCTGTCGGGAGTTATTCTGATTATTAATGTTCGAATAGTCTCATTTAATTGTCAAAATACAAAGTACCTACTCTACTCTCGATATAATTATGAAGAAAATGATAGTCGGCTATTTGTCATGGTCTTGTGATATTACCTACGAAAACTGTTTGGTAGTTGGTTCTATTTCAATAGCCTTTAGTGGTTCTAATTCAATAGCCTTTAGTGGTTCGAATTATGTAGACTTTATCCAAGTAAAAAAAAAAAAAATAAAAGAAAAAAAAATAATTGAGGATAACCCGGATGCTTTATAACGCCTTACCAGTCCCATAGACGATCTGTTGGTCTGTCTGTCTCGGTGTACCTTCTTCTGTCGTCTTCACAAAAGGCCCTTTTGGATGGGAAGGTAAAGAGGGTTCCACTGATGTTCTGCCAGTTTGTGTAGTTAACCGGGACGATTGAACACTCCACGACACTTAGATTATCGAAGGAGGAACAGCGTGCAATTAATTAATGATATAAGCAAAATAGTATGTAGTTAATCCAAATGGAAAATAACTATTTAACACTTAGGGAAATATTGAGGCGAAATATATCGATCACCGATATACACGATAAACCGATGCTAATTAGGTACTGAAATTGTTCGCAGTGTTCTCGACAAACAAAAACTCACGGAATGTCTGCGTACCGACGATACACGGCGTTTGAGGACAACATATCTGTTCGCGGTACAATGACAATAATTAAATTAAATGATTCTCTGACTCTTTTCGTAACAGTAGTGTTTTTGAAGAGTCACAAGGCTTTGTACATTGAATCTCTACAAATCCCTTAGTTTTAAAATGGGTTGAGTTTAAAGGGCTCGAATAGGATGGTACTCGCTCGTAAGTAGAGGACTGAAACGGCCATATCCCGCCAAATATTCATCGTAGAGAAAATCTACCCCAAAAAATCCTTCTCAATAATTGAAAAAGCTACAATTCGATACACTAGCATTTTTTTCGTATCTCCATTTTTGAAGTTATTTTGAAAAAAATGGCATTTTGTAGAAAATAGCAAAAAAATCTTTTTTCACTTCAAATTCCAATTTTTAAAAAATTGGGCATTTTAAGTTGGTCAAACTTCTAGCAAAAAATATTTTTTCACTTACAATTTCAATTTAAAAAAAAATGGTCATTTTAAGTTGGTCAAACTTCTACGATGCATTAATGATACATGTGGAGAGAATCGCAGGAGGGCTGCGATCAATTTTAATTAGGATGGTAATTATGGGGTTGTTTTCACGATTTTTCCGTAGAAAAATGTACCTAGGGACCGGCCTTATTTTTATCGTAACTTGCTCAATTTTGGTGCTACCGACTTCTGTATTTTGTTAAAATAGCTCTTTTTATGTACTTCGAAAAAAACTCTTTTTCTCGTAAAATGCACTATTTTAAATTAAGCATTGGCGAACAAAAGCTAACCATCAACAATCTGTAGCTCAGTCCGTATTGGTCGTACTGGAATTATATTTTTTTTTATGTAATGCTTATTTTTCGAGTAATTCGTTAGAAATCGATTAAAAATGTTGAATTTTTCGTCGAAAAACTGTTACTTTCAATCTCGAAAAAACCGAAAAATATTAATTAAAAAAAATACATTTTTACTAACAATAAGTTTTTCAATCGATTCCTGTGGTTATAATGTGAAAAAAATGTGGGTGCAAGCGCCCCTCGGCATAATAAAGATTTTGAACCTTAGACTATTCCTCACCTTCTTCCAGAATTTCAAGTATATCGATGTAGGACGAAAAAATTGCGAGCTAAAAACCTTCATTTTCTTGAAAACCGGCTGAGAATGTACTCATCAATATAATGTCGATTCAATCATTATAACTCTAATGATAGTATCGACTTCTAATCCAGTCAGCGAGGATTTTTGGCCTAAAAAAGGTGGTGTGGTAACAAATTTGAAATATGACGTTTAGGTTTGTTCTCTGTATTTGTGACCTTGAGGAGTGGTCGCTCGAGCCGCCATCTTGGATGAAAGGTGCGAAAATCTGTGTTTTTCAATGGTTGATCCAATGACGAAAAACGTTCAATACAAACTTGAGGAAAATTTCACAAATTTTCTATTCATTTTTCTTTCGTTAGTTTTACTTGTAGAGTTATAGCGGCGTGTAGATGAAAATTTGTTCACAAAATCGACAATTTTCCAATTTTCTGTATGTATTTCTATTATTTCTAGTTATTCCTTCCAAAGTTCTGATGACTAACATTTTCAACGAATTTTTTAACGAATTTTTTAACGAATTTTCTCCTTTTTCTTTGAACTCATAGACTGTATTTTCAATATTATTATTTTTTTGCTCATTTTTGAAAGTACTTGTTGGTTGATGTCTTCGTTACAGTTTTCATCCTCAATGTCATCTTTTAACTTGTCTGTATCCAGCAGAAATTTGGCTTCCATTGAGATTGTACTTATCACCTTCGTCCTCACTCTCGATAACTTCTGGTGCATACTCACATAATTCACCATTGCGAAATCCGCACTCAATAGAGCACTTCAACCCAGCTCTTCTGCACCCACATGCTCCACAGCATCCTTTTTTGCTTTTGCATTTACATAACATGAAATTAAAGAAAATATCGGGTGCTGGTGACTTTGTTATTGTTGATGTCTTCCGGATTTTTTGGATTCCATACTATACCCTTTTTGAACCTGGTAATATGTCCTAAACGCTTGATGTCTTATAGAATCCTTCGTTGGAGGTAAAGTTGCAAGATTGAATATGCTTTTTCTTATAGGAATGTAGGCTTTCACGGCTGGCGTCAATTTTTGGTTGGTTAAAATATCCAAACGTTTCATCTGTAACTGCGGCAGTCATCTTCAGTGGCGTGATCGAAGTACTCTCCTTGACGTATCAACTGAAACCAACCAACACATGATTTTTTATTGTTGCTTTTACGAAACGTTGGTAGCGGACCGCTTCCAAGGTTTCCTTTTCCATGTTGCAACCATACAAAACAATGAGAAAGTGTGCTTCAGCATATGCGATGTCTCATTTTTGAGCATCTTGATAGCTGAAGATACCAGTCGATACCAGAAGTGTCAGTTAGTCCTGTATTTTTCTGTACAAAATTTCGCGTTTTCTTGGTTGAAGAAACAGGATGTTTTCAGCCACTTTTTCATGTTTCAACGTACTTACCGAATACAGAATTTCAGCAGTTTTTCCCTTCCCAGGTCTGCGAAAGTATATTCTCCTTCGGAATGGCGCAAATGAGGTCAGCAAAACTGAAAGATCGACATCGTCACCAATGACAAAAACAGCATCGAATGTTGAGCAGAGGGAAATTGCTGTCTTGATAATCGGATCATCTGCATCGGCCTGCTTAACTGTAATAGGAGCTTGTTGAAATGTTTTTGTCAGCATCAAAATCAGACGACCTCTATGTTTTTCATTGCGTAAAATTGGTTCTTGCGAAACTTGATCCGACATCGTTTTATCGGCAAGAATTTCCGCAGACATCTGGTTTTTCGATCGACGACGTCTTTCTGCGCTCTTAGTACTTTTTTCGCCACCATCAAATGGATTACCATCGAATACAATGACCTCGACAATGACTGCTTGTGAACCACATTGAATTATATATATATTATATAATAATAATAATGGCATGAATTTTAAAATTCAATTTTCAACCTCTTGCAAAGATCCAATATTTTAAAAATCGGCATACATACATACACAGTACAAGAATTTCATAATAATAATAATGATGATGTTTGACGGTTCGGTCAAACATTGCAACGCCCATACATTGCAATAGATTTTGCAGTAATATTGAACATTATTAGAACTAGATAACAAGGCAATGTCACAAAATACTTCAAAAAACCCTATCAATGTTAACTGAAAAGTTATATAGAATTATAGTTTTCAAAAAGTTAAAGATATGGACTAAAAAGGTTAAAGTTAAAATTCAAGAATTTATTTTGATGGTGAAAAAGTTTGTGGTTTTTTTAATTTTTTTCAAAAACTGCAATTGTCAACTCATATTTTAAGTTGAAGACAAGGATAGTGTGTATTTCATTACTAAAAAACATAAAATCATACATTTTATACAATATTACTTATAATCTTGTAAACTTTGGAGTATTTTCTGAAAAAATAGTATGTACAGGTTGAAAATACATCTACGATTGATTTTTCTTCAATCTGTTTCCATTATATCGATTTTAAATTTAAACTATTCAGAGTTTCAGAAACTGATATACCTATTAATCAAACTGGAAAAATTGCTTCTTCCAGTTGCTATTTTGCAACATTAAGCCACCAATCAACTGAAAATTACGCGAAGTTGTTTGACGATCGAAAAAGCATATGGAGAGAAAATATTTAGTTTTGTCTTCAACTCAAATTTCAAACTGATCGATTCACTAGTTCTCCATAAACGTCAATAATGTACGATCCATTGTGGATAGACATTTATATACCTCTGTTTGATTCAATGAGAAGAATTGGCCATCTATTCTATTATATGTCGGTATGAGTTATAAATAATTGTTTTTTCTAAAATGTCGCCAAACCATTATTTATGCTCGCAGCTGGTCAATATAAATTCAGTAGCAACGCTAATTGCTTCATGAAGCTAATTCATTTCGAAAGGAAGGTATATTTCATTGGTTATATCACAAACTTTTCAGTAACTTCCATACTTGGTGATAGATCGATAAATTTCTACTAAAACCAGTTTTTCACTCTTACCGATGAAAACGATTTAGGTAACACTGATTTTAGGTAGGTTGGATATTGTAATAATTATTTAACATTTTGAGCTGACGACGAATCAATCGACAGTTTGAACATCGTTAAAGGTCTTAGAAGACTATCAATGTTCATGTTATGGTTTAATCATATCGCCATAATACAACGCACTCTCGATAGAATTAAGATAAAAACAGAGCTGTGCCTAGCACTGCTGACAAAAAGTGCTCCGAAATATCGAGCACTAAGCACTTTCATAGATAAAATGGTCGCGATTACTAAGCACTAAGCAATTTTCATACCGTTAGATAGATAGTAAGTCAAAATTAATTGAACGAGTAAGATTTCCACATGTAATATTTCATCGCGACATGTTTAGCTACACTAAAGCTTTTTAAAGTGGTTATTGTATTTACCGCTTGAAGCGGTTATTGTATTTACCGCTTGAAAAAGCTACAGTGAAGGCGAGCATGTCGCGATGTGATATAATTTGTTAAAATCTTATCGTGTTCATTGAAGTTTCAGTAACTTACATTTCTAACAGAAGTGCTATGGATTTCCATCAAGTAACAACCGAGTCAAATGAAACTTAAGTTAGTTTTTCTACTCACATAACTAAAATGGCATTCAGCGAACCGCGCTATTATCACAGATTCACAATATATATCGAAAAAAATTTTTTCAAAACATTACCGTACTAACTTCATTTGTTAAATATATCGATAGGGTTACTGTTTGGTTTCAGTGGTTAAAAACACTGATGAAACTCTTATGATAATCTTCAATGATAAAAAAGGTACCATAAATCGTTTAGAAACTACTCAAGATACTTGTATAACAAACACTCGTTCTGCTAAGCTATACTCGTGACTAAAATACTCATTACTGAAAGGTCGTTTATAACAATTAGTACACTATTTTAAAACAGAATTGCTTAAATCAACAATTTGATGCATATGCAATAGGAATATTGATTGATTGTTTGATATTGTGGTTTGAAAATGAAAATATGTACATGCAATTTAAATCTATATGGTGTGCGGCCCATATCTCTTCATGGAAAAGAATACAGTGGTGATTGACAGCCCTCACTTTTTTTTTAAATATCGTTTATTCAAACAAAATTTATTACAATATCACTGAATTAATGTAAAAAAATTCTCAAATCAGTGCTTTAAACACTGGCCTCGAAAATAACAAAATTGAAAGTTAATACATTGATACATTGATTACATAAACTTTCAATTTTCTAACAAAACTCTTATAATTATTCAAGTCTTTTATAACTTGAGGTGAATCATAAAATGTTTTGATTGTATCTACAATCGGATTGTTTAAACCTATATTTGTCCTTGTACACCGAGAATAAGGTTTTTTGCAGATAATAAATCAATTTGTTCAAACGTAGTTAGCTCAATATTAGCAATTTTGTTTAGTATTCCAACAACCTCGTTAAACATAACACAGTTATTTCAGAAATAAGTATTAACATACTTATTACATACGTTACTTGCTGATTTTTTGACATTAAAACATATTACTTGGCCTGCAAAATAAAAAATTAATATTCAGCATATTTCTTATTTATCTATTAAAAAAAAACATTTTTGGATATTTATTCGTCAAATATAAATAAATCTTTGTTAGATTTGAGTCAGTTTGGGATAAAAACATGACATCATTTGGACAAAACTAATGACTCTGTAAGCGACGGGAACTTTATAGTCACCAACATAATAATTTCCAGAAAACGTAAATATGTTAACTGTTAACTAAAAGGATTTGGCGGTTGCAAATTATTCGACATATCCAACCCCTCCACGGAGTCACGTGTCATCGCATCAGCATTTCGATTCAAGGATCGACTGGAACTCTGGAAGCGTGCCCTTCTACCTTTTATAACGCCATTGTATTCAAGTCTTGTGTGTTGTCTTGTCGCTTGACTGTCAACCAGTTCAACCATATCAAGATCATTAATTTCATTGTTATTGGCAATATAATCATCATTATTTTTGGCGTGAAAGTATACTAAGTGAACTGAACCCACGCACGAATGTTCACATGGATTGAAGCCACAGGTAAATGTGAATGTTTGTGCCGGTTTTTCCGCTCGTGGAGTAGACGCAAGTGTGTTCGTACCCTGCTAGTTCCGCGGTGATGGAAGGATTGTTGAGGGATTGGAACCTTCACAAATACATTACACGATTTCAAGTTAATCATGTTTAAAAGCTAGATTTATATGTAATTATTTCCATAATTGAAATCATTGTATTTCCCTGACCTAGCCTAAACCAACCTAACCTAGTTCAATGCTGCCAAAATGGCCAGCTGCGTCTTCTGATAATACAATACAATATATATATATATATATATATATATATATATATATTATTTTAAAAATATTTGGGTAGCAGTCAGTTGACCAGTTTAATTATATATTCTTCGTTTTTTTAAATCGAGCTTTCGAAAATCTTTATTTTCTTTGTCAAGATTTTAACTACAATATAAAATGGATGAATAAATGGTGTTTTAACAGTTGATTAATACTTACTAACGTGAAATTAAAAGAAATTTACATCATTAACAAACATGAAGAATTAGTGACACTTGAAAAATACAGACAGGTAGGAACGCACTGACAGAAAGATGAGTGATAAATATACATATATAGGATGATAAAAACATAAAAATTGTCAATTGACAATAGTCGCCCACCTTGAATTTATTTTGTATTTTTTAGATTTTATTCATCTTCACAATTTTTATGTTTTTATCATCCTATATATGTATATTTATCACTCATCTTTCTGTCAGTGCGTTCCTACCTGTCTGTATTTTTCAAGTGTCACTAATTCTTCATGTTTGTTAATGATGTAAATTTCTTTTAATTTCACGTTAGTAAGTATTAATCAACTGTTAAAACACCATTTATTCATCCATTTTATATTGTAGTTAAAATCTTGACAAAGAAAATAAAGATTTTCGAAAGCTCGATTTAAAAAAACGAAGAATATATAATTAAACTGGTCAACTGACTGCTACCCAAATATTTTTAAAATAACATTGTCACAGTCACGAAATTATTCAATCATATATATATATATATATATATATATATACTTAAATAGTAACACAAATTATATCAAAGTCAAAGTGATATTATTTTATTGTTAATAACTTAATTTCTATAGTGAACTTCAAACAAGTAAATAAAAACAAATATTAGTTAATATTGAAGTAATATGTTTTCTTGAGTTAATAAATATTAAGTTTGTATCAAACAACTGATTTATTCGAAATTTTCAAACAAATCATTCAATAGTAGTAAAATTACATTAGTTTGGCCATATTCAAAAGCATAATTTGTTAACATTTAAGAAAATTTCTTTACTGCTAACAAACTGTTCTCTCAGTGTATATATTTGATAGATGTTGATATGTGATCTTCTTTGTTAATCATGTACATCAAAGCAAATCTCAATATTTATGTTACATTTCTGTTGATTATTAAATATTTTATACTTAAACAAGTTTGCATTGTTCTGTATCCAGAATTTCTTTTGATCGAATTAAATTCAATTCTGAATGAATTATACAGTGAGCACCATATGTAACGGATAAATTCATTTTCTACGTTATTACACAGAGAAAAAAGTTGACTAACAGTTATTAAACATTTGATAGTCGCAATTAAAAACTTGAATACTATTTGGGACAGATATACTGTTCGATAGTGGTAGATAAAATATTTTTTCTGAATTGGTATACCTGCAGCAGACACTCTCTTGAGTAGTTCATTTGTCGTTAATGAATAAATATATTTACTCTCAACTCACTATTATTAAAGTGTTGAATAGCATTTACTGTTAGGTGGATTGTTGCTTACTGAGTATGATAAAAATGTATCAGGCAGAAGAAAGATGTTCTGTTACGGAATCATGGTTCTCCTGCCACTGATACTCGATTTCGACGATATCAGAAACATTTTTTTACTTGTTGTAATGGTACGAAAGTTCGATAATATATTTATGGTTATTAAATTTTACCCTAGTAAACTTGTGTACCTGTCACTTTTCTCTCTGTGTAGCCATTTTCAAGAAAAACCCTGAAACACGTCGATTTATGTATTTGAAAAGATACTCTGTGACATAAAAAAAATCCCCCCTCCTTCACACCCCTCAATGTGACAGCCACCCCCCCAATTTTTGTAAATGCAATAGGAGGTCAAGTGATACCTCATTTTGAAGGGTATTCAATTTTTTATACAGCCATATCTTAATTTTTTAATTTCGTTCATGCGCCATAATAAAAAAATATTGTTCAATAGGTTGAAATGTTGAAAGGTATCATTGAATCCGCTGTATTATGTCATGCACCTTCAATTGTTTTGGTTTATTTACCAACCGTTTTTTGTCAGCCGTGACAGTTGAGTAAAAAATGTTATGTTCTCTGTGAACTTGCTGAAGAGAACAGTTTTGCAGTTGTTGGTTGTGTTTCTTGTTCAGTATAACTTTCAGACAATAAGCTGAAAGTTCTAGCAATGTCTCATTTGACTGAACGTCAAAGAATAGAAGTGTTAATAATGCTAGGATGTGGGGACAAAACTAGAACCCAGAAGAATGTAAGTGAAATGTTCAATAATAAATATCCTGATCATCACATTTCTCAATCTACCGTTAGGAGAATAGAAACATAATTTCGTAAATTTGGGACTGTCAAAGATATTTCAAAACCAGGCAGAAGGTTATTGATTGACGATAGGAAGAAATTGGATATTTTGGTAGACATAGAGGAGAATCCACATAAACCTACCCGACAACTTGCCGCCGATTACGACATAAGTCATAGTTTAATATTGCGTGTTTTTAAAAGTGAAAGGTACCACCCTTATAAAGTACAATTGGTACATGAACTCAACGAAGACGATCCAGATCGCAGAACTGAGTTTTGCGAAATAATGGAAGCCAGGTGCCTGCGGGATCCATCGTTTAAAAAAAATATATTGTTTTTCGACGAGTCAACTTTTTTTTTAAATGGAACCATCAACACACAAAATTGTCGATATTGGAGCCCAGAAAATCCCCATTGGATGATGGAGGCCCACACTCAATGTCCCAGAAAAGTAAATGTTTGGGCAGGGATTATAAATAATCGCATAATTGGACCATATTTTTTCAACGAAATATTAAACGGTGAACGTTACTTGGAGTTTTTGACTAATTTTTTAGTTCCAACGCTAAAAAGACATTTTTCAGATAATGATAATCCGAATCAAATAGATAGGAATATCTGGTATCAGCAAGAAGGTGCTCCACCACATTTTGCAGCTGAAGTTGGTGCATATCTGAATGAAGTTTTTCCCAACAGATGGATTGGTAGACGAGGTGCCATAGAGTGGCCAGCCCGTTCTCCCGACATGACACCGCTTGACTAGTTTTTGTGGGGTTACCTGAAATCCAAAGTATACGTCAATAGACCAAACAATATTGAAAGTTTGCAAATCAGAATTAGAGAAGAAATAGAACGTATCACTCCCGAAACCATTCAAGATGTTGTTGATAACTTTCAGCAACGTCTTCATTATTGTCAAGAAACAAATAGCTGTCAGTTTGAACATTTGATCTGAAAAATTTCGTTAGTAGCACATTGATTGATACCGCTATAGTACATGATTTAGATAACACAATTTATTCAATTGTTTTTTCATGGCGCATGAACAAAATTAAAAAATAAAGATATGGCTGTATAGAAAATTGAATACCCTTCAAAATGAGGTATCACTTGACCTCCTATTGCATTAAAAAAAATTGGGGGGGAGGCTGTCACGTTGAGGGGAGTGAAGGAGGGGGGATTTTTTTTATGTCACAGAGTGTCTTTTCAAATACATAAATCGACGTGTTTCTGGGTTTTTCTTGAAAATGGCTAATAACGTAGAAAATGAATTTATCCGTTACATATGGTGCTCACTGTATTTGTGCTAGTGAGCCAATCATATTTGAATTATATTTTAAAGGTTTTGCTCTGTTATTTCTGGGCTTTATCAAAATTAACTTATCCACACATTCCCAACAAGGCAAAAGATATCTGAAGTGTGTTGAGGAAAAAGAATTATAAACTTGAAATTTACTTTTCATAGACAGATAATCTCGACATTCACACAAAGCGGATAGCATTAAAACAATTTTTCCAGAGATTTTGGTAATGTGTGGAGAGACCAGTTCAAATTTTTATCTACAATCCCTAATATTTTATACACATTACTTTCTTTATCGGTACACCATTCATTTTAAGATGCAATTCATTAATTATTTAATCCTTCTGCTTAAATACAATATATTTGGTTTCATCAATATTGAATTTTAATTTATTTGAAAATAGCCATTTAAGGTAAGCATCAAGGTCATTATTCAAAGGTGAAATATCTTGCCTCCAGATTAGCAAGTTCAAGGTTGTGTATCAAGATAGCAAATGACACTCCAACGAAAGTTTTGGCAGGTTTCATTTGAAATATTTCATTAGGACGTGAACAATAGTATATTGTGCAACAAGTGCAGAAAAGTGCAAACGAGTGAGAAAATGAGGATAGTTAAGACCGACTAAATGATCTATGTAACTATTCTGTCTTATGTGTCATTTTGCAGCATTATTATAAAATCTTGTTTATTGAAAACCTTTACGAACTCAAAACTATGCAGAAAAGTGTGTTTTGGAGTGTGGTTGTAGAAAAAGTTATTTTTTTGGTGGGGGTGCCGCCTGGTATCATCTGCCGCGACTTCTTGTTTCTACAAGATTCATTTATATGGAAAGGCTTAGTGCTTAGTAATACAGACTATTCCAGTCATGCTAAAATACGCGTTTTTGATTGGTGGAAATTTTCATATTGATAATTGAAAACAGCATGTTTTCGATTTTGTAGTTCGGTACTTGATTGGCTATTAGATACCTTTGTAGTTCGCTTCGTCATTGGTTGTTTTATAAAACAAACTTACCCCAACAGCAATTTGGTATAATGACACAACACCGAACTTTGACCCAAACCATGATGAGCACTAACTATTAATTCATATCAACTTCACAATTTTCGATATATTTTTGACACAACACCGAACTTTGACCAAAACCATGATACGCTTCACTTTTCATTCATATCAACTTTTCGACAAATTTTGCATACACGTAAACCAAAACTCCGCCCTTTCAATTCCCGTAAAAGCATGAAAATGAACTATGAGTCACTATCTATCTACTAATCAACTAAACAATTTAAAAAGCTTGTTCGCGTTCGACGCGTTCACAAAATAAACTGTCCGAAACCCGAAGCATGCATTGTCCCACAGAACTCAAAGAATGCGTACAGTTCTGTGAAACTGCGCATGCATCCGATTGTTTCAGAGACTGTTTGTTTTATGAACGCGAACAAACCTAAAGACAACCAACGAAAGACGCGCCCTGTGAATGGTTACTGAAATAGCGGGAAGTTTGGAATACCAAGACAGCTGCTCTGCACAGTTTACTCCAAATAGTACTTTTTTTACAGACGGCTTTCTTCATTATGACGGCAGTCCCCAATTTGATATTTATGTTTTGTTAGTTGCATAGTTTTAGAATTTGAATGTGGGATTAGTGTTCCAGGTTGAATTCAGTAGTAGGCTGTCACATACGCAATCTACTAGTACAAAGGGCGAACTCGATATGAATTGCGTCAAAATATTCAACAGCAATAACTGTACTTTCAATATTAACATTAAAAATAAATAAAAATGGTTTTGATTTCATTCATGGAATAGTCTTAACAATTACAACTCGTGTACCGATGATTATCATAAATTGCCAAGCAACATAATTTGTTTCTCAAAGTCGAAGGAATTTTTATTTCGATAATCACCAATACACTTGTTTTATTACCTACGAAAAGTGCTCTGGAGCATTGTGATTACTAAGCCCTTTTCGTTAAATTCTTTGGAGCACTAAGCACTAAACACTTAATTATGTACTTCGAGTGCTTTCACGAGCACTATGCGTTGTGCTTTGGGACAGCTCTGAATAAAAATATTATATGAAGCAGACTTCGTTAAACGATTGCTGACAAATCTGATTGTATAGTGCAACCTAGCTTCACACAGTTTTCCTTTAAAAAATAGCAAGGGAACTAAGTATGTATAACTTGGGACCTGTACAATTTTAATAACACCAGTTTCATATTACAACACTCAAATCGAGACAATAATAACCTTTCGAAAATTTCTGTTGGTCGCCGAGAAATACTTCGAATAGAATTTCATGACTTTTCAGCGAAACATTAAACAAGGTTTATAGAAACTGTCCAATACAAAGTGCACAAAGTCGAAAATCCTCGTCAAGTCCATATGGACTGGCAGACGGTTTATTTCCAGGGATTATGTTTTGACTTTTGAAAGTGTGGGCAACTTTAACTTAGCATAATATCGCTAACAAGAAATATAAAATTTTGGTATTACTCAGATTTTTTTTTACAGAACTGACTACCATGCCTTCAGAATGCTCCTGCCTGATGAGACATACGAGCAAAATGCTGTGGTGGCTGGACACTTATTGGCTATGCTTAGGATGTACGATGATTTTCTCACCCACTACAGAATTCGTCCCGAATTTTTCTGCAGGTGAGTTAGACAAACGCAATCAAGTCCTGCAGCACTGGTAGCAGGATACAAAAAACAAACGTATGCTTGCAAAAGGTTTCAGAGATATAATTCATGGATATGTTATACATTTGTCTCCCCTAATGGAGAATCATAAAAAGGGGGCTCTTTTCCATTGAGTCGATTCAAGTACGCTGAATTATTTTGAAATATTCCTTAGGGGTTCAGTGTGTTAGAGTTTTTTTCAAGGTGGGGACTTAGTGATGATGCATCTAGTTATAAACAAGGAGAATGCAAATTTATATCGACGCACATAAACATACACATACATATATATATCAGGGCATTAAATAATCTTCAGAATCAATCATAAAAAAATAATACCAAAACAAGCTTCGAAATTCCGAAGATTATAATTTCTTACCGATTCTTACCGATTCGTCGAATTATTTTGAAATCTTCTTTGAGACTACAATGTTTTAAATTTTCTACTCAAAACAACTTTTCTGTTACAGACACAGAGAAAAACAAGCTTTGCAAAAACGGTTGAATCGTGTTTTAGCTGAAGCCAAGCCAAGGCGAGTTAGCACCAAGTGGAAAGGTAAGATTTTAATTTGTTTTGATCTCGGAACTTTGACAACTTCAAAGATATACTGGAATATTATGATAAGTAACTTATATAAAAAAATAAAAAAGGGGGAGTGAGATAATTCTTTATATAAAATAATATTATACTGGCAACTTCCGGATTAATTTCAATACATCAATTATTGTCCCAATTTCAGGTTGAAAAAACTGAGAAATCAAAATTTCTACATAATGAAAATTATGGTAGGGAATTTCCATAATTTGTATACCGAATTACCGGGTGAATCAAAGAGATGGAGTATCCCTATTTTCGATAGAAATAATCCGATTCAAAACACAAAAATTTAGGAGGCTATATTAAAGAAATAGAGAATAATTTTTGGAGAACTAAAATGTGATTTTTTCAGATGAAAATGAATTTTGTAGTACTTCCGGTTCCACCAGAAATTATACTGATTTTACTTTTCCAAATGGAACTCGTTGTATATTTTCACATTTTTCAAATCCAGAGCAAACTCTGAATATAATTGCTTTTAGTGATAATCATTCCCACATGTAAAACACTCATTTCTGATGTTTAAATGTCGCAAATTATCTGTCAGTTAGTTCAAAAGTTATCAATATTTAAGACATGTATGTACCAAGTTGTAGTGCGGTAGTTAGACTAACCAAGATTCAAATGATTGGGAATTTTAACATTATACAAATACTTATTTGTATCCTAAAAATGAAAATGAATAAACATCAAAGTGATATACATCTTGCTTATTATTTCCCTGAAGATGACAGTATCCATTGTCAAAATATCGAAAACACAGTGCTAAAAGGGTACACGTTTCGCTTTTTACTTTACACAAAAATCTTTCTATTTGTATATAAAGTGAGTTTCAAAAAGTTTGCACCATATGTAACCTTTTTTTTATTATCCATTTGCAAGAAAATGTTATTCTTCATAAAATTGGTGCATTGCAAAAAACTTATATATATGTGAGTTACCAAAAGTCCAAATTTCCAAACAGTACTCAGGGGTAATAAAAAATAGAAATTTTGATAAAGAGTTAACTACTCTTATTTTGACCTTATCAATAAAGTTCACTTCGAAAATTTGTTTATAATTGAAAACAATGATTAAATTTAGGATTACAGCCAACTACGCAACAAAATATTTATTCCCATTTTTCCAATCATGAGGGGCTCCCTCTTATTCCCATAATGATAAGTCAATACGCAATTTGGACCAATTTATTATTTGTAATGAAATATCGACGTTTGTTGAATTTTTATCAGTTTTTTGGTGCAAATTTGATATTTCACTCTTAATATATGTCCATGAAAACTTTCAGTATGATATTATAGCTGAAAATTATTCAATAAAGCGATTGATTAATGCTGAATTATTGAATGATACAAGTCTGGGAAATTGCGATAATTTAATGATAAAAAATAAGGAAAAATCATTTTAATGCGTAGGTGGCTGTGATTCCAAATTGAGGTATTGTTTTTAATTCCAAACAACTTTTTCCAATAGACATTTTTGATAATATAAAAAATGAGGCTAGAGTACTTTTGACCAAAATCCCTATTTTTTGTGCTTTCTTGGCCACTGTTAGAAAATTTGTGATTTCGACAACTCATAGGCAATTTTTCGCAATGCACCAATTTTTATGAAGAATAAAATTTCCTGGCAAATGGATTATGAAGAAGTTTCACATATGGTGCAAACTTTTTGAAACTCACTGTATATTGAATTGAACTTCTATATCACAATACTGAAAAGCAATGCACAGTGGACGACTATGACTAAAGCTAATGTCACTTGAAGTAATAGAGTTTGAAAATTAAATACTGTGTAATATACATGCTTGGTATCTGAATATACAATTGCATAACACTAGGAGCAAATACACAGTTTTTTTAGAATCTCTATTTCCAGGGCCAACTAATCTTATTTTTCTGGGTGAAAAATCTGAAAAAATTACTAGCGATTTTTTTAGAAACATTCTAACTACATGGTGTAGTTAGATTCGTGACATTTTCAAATGATTCATATGTCAATTACGTTAAAATACATCAATCAATGAAAAAGTTAGGAGGGAATGAAATTTGAAAAATATGCCGCTTAATCAACTCACCAATTCAACTTTTATCAAAATTGGGAATACACCAGTGAATACATGATGTCTCGATGTTCATAACAATATTTTTCATTTATCATTTGATTTGGATGAAATTACAGTCAGTGATTTTCAGAGACCTCCTGAATCCAGTGGTGTAGTCAACGTTCTGATACAAGTTATGAAATTGAAATGATGGGTTGATTAAACGCCATATTTATCAAATATCATGCACTTATAACTTTTTTATTGATTGACGCATTTTACAGTGATTCAAATAATGATTTATTCGAACATGTCGCGAATTCAGTGATGTTAGAATTTTTGTAACAAAAATTACCTTGAAAAATCAGATTAGTTGGCCCCGGAAATGGAGATTTATTCATGAAATTTGGAGTCCCAGTGGACTTTTTGAATGTCTACCTAATGAAAAAAGAAATCATTCCAATCGATTGCATATTTGTACATTTTATAAGGGTTTTAAGTGGGTCACACTGTATCAATTATTGCACAGATACATTTACTCATGAAATTTGGAATCCCAGTGGACTTTTTGAATGTCTACCTAATAAAAAAAAAATCATTCCAATCGATTGCAAAATGTACATTTTATACGGGTTTTAAGTGGGTCACACTGTATCAATTACACAGATACATTTCATGCACTCCTATCATAAAACTTTTACCGTTGCCATATGGCAATAGTGGGCATTAATAGGTTTTTAGTTAGATGGATCCATGAATAAACATTTTGTAGGAACCAAAATACACAGCAAAGATAAAGTTTTACACCTGCGTATTGGATTCTACTAATTTCATAATTTCACATAACCTTAGATACTTGTTCGTTTTATCATCGAATCGAGGAAAAACGAAATTAACACATTTTGGAATCCTGCATAATCTGGAAGGTAATACCATAAAGAGAGTTGGCGCAATGATAACCTCTGACATGTATCATACTGAAGTGTTATTAAATTCCACCGAAACTTTTTTTTAACGTTTCAATCTAACAATATGCCGGTTACTGTGCAAGACTATTCAACGAATAAAATATACGCTGATAATGTTTTCAAAATATAACTTGCAAAACGCTGAATCATACTGTATACTCTGAATTCCCAATTATGTGAAGCATATCTCAGAAAAATGCAAGTATAAATCACGAAGAACGGCATACGCCAACAGAGACCAGATGAGTGACATGTCTCTTGTCAGTAACATGAAAAATACCGACAGTAGACGAGTTCGAAATCTTACCAACGTATGGTAATGGAGAAGCTTGATCTTATGGTAATCTTCTGCCAGCTACATCTTAATAGCATAAACAAGTGCAACTTAGTAACTGTAACACATATGTCTGATGCATATTCAGAAAGAGGAAAACTGAGAGGACGGTGAACCATTCGGAATTTCAAGAAGTAGTTATAGGTACTTGCAGTCATTAAGCAATTAATTTTCTGAAAATTCAGATTTTGAAAACGTTGAAAATAGTAATTCATGTATCAAGTGAGTAAAGTGATACTTTTTTTACGAGTAGGAAATGTTGACGCACGACACCGTAGGCGGAGTGCGACATTCCTACGAGTAAAAAAAAACACTTTACTCACGAGTTTAATACAGTATTTTTTCTACAACTGTCAAAAAAATAACCGATTCATATTTTTTGCAAATATGAAATGAATTCGGCATATTCTATTGATTCATGAGTATGCCGGAGAGTTGAGGTTCAAACAAATGAAACGAATAATTTCGACAGAGTCGAAATCTCTTTCTCTTCACACTATCCCGCAAAATGGAAAATTTGAAGCGAATATTAAAATAACATATTCATCGAGGTCAATATTATTATTATTATTAATGTTGACTTGACTTTCGAATAACTAGTCCATCGAAGTAACTTTTCATTTTCTTAGATTTGTATACAAAATAAATAAACAATCCTCGTGAAGCAACGAATACCTTTTCTTTCTTTGAACTATGTCAAGGAAATCTCATATTTGCACTATCCACGATTTTCTCCGTTCAATCTTCATCACTTTTCATTTCTACTTAAATTAAATTTATAGTTATCAAGAATTCGTTATCTGGATAGATGTCCAATTTCACAAATTTCATTAACTATTGTTGTCAACTAGTTTCTGATGGCCAAACAGCCATAGATACCTTGGATTACCTAGTGTAGATTAGGTCCAATAGTTCCTTAGAGGTATATGCTATTATTTTGAATATATTCACCGCGATAGTTTGGAATTTTGATAATACTCATTTAATAGTAAGAATGCTAAGAATATTATTGGTGAAACCTGTGTATATCAGATATTTATAGGTTATTAGTTGCCAAAGAAAATGAGAACTGGCTTTATGACAGGATTTCGTTATTATTCGGATATGTCACTGTTGTTGCATGAAACTGTCGGTTGCCTAGCAACAGCCGTTAAAAAAAGTGCACTTGCGCTTTTCCGTTTAATAATGAAATCGTATGTTGATAGTGAAATATTGTAATACTTTACGCACACTAACCATACAAAAAAAGTGGACTTTTTTTGACAGTTGTAGAAAAAAGTTATTTATGATACATGTGTTGAAAATGATGTTTTGCATCGAATATGTTCATCAGGACTATCTCAATGTCAACCTAACTTCTTTAGAACCAATAAAATATTGAGTGGTATCATTCAAATCACATATCATTCATTTATTTACCTTGACTCATACCTTTGTTAAGCAAGCATGACTGAATTAAAGCTATCTACTATTAGTCTAGGCGCTAGCTCATCCCAAGTAGCACACCCATACTGGGACAATATTGGTACAATATTGTGAAAATATTCGCAAAATATTCAAATAATAATATTGGCGAGAAAAAAAATGTGTACATTCGGCGATATTGGTCCAATATTTAAAAAATAATATTGGTCTAATATTCTCGGAGCAATATTGGCCTCAAAATGTTAGGCGATATTAGTACAATATCGTTTGCATATATTGGTAAAATATTCAAAGTGAATATTGGAAACATTCATGAAATATTTCCAGAAAATGTCGAATAATTTAAAAATTCTACAATTTCGTTTCTACTTTAATTTATCACTGAGTTGTTCCATATGTGGGGCCACCTAGCGGTTGCTTACTCAAGTATAATCATGATTCATTTCAATATTGTTCATTGAATATTCGCCCAATATTCAAATTTCAATCCTAGTGATAAAGGTATCTGGTAATATTGTATCAATATTTTCTTTCAAATATTGCGTAGGTTTTTGTAACAATCTCAATCAATAAAGGCTCAATATAATTTTTAGAATATGGATTAACAGTAGGGGGTTTATGCCAATCCTGGACCTCCCCCCACCACTGACCTTGAGAGTGACCTTGGAGAATAGCCTTCAGAGGTTCACTTGCCCAGTGAATGACCTTGAAAGTTGGTGATCTTGAGAGTTGGCGACCTTGATGATTTGTGACCTTGAGGGTTGGTGACCTTGAGGGTTGGTGACCTTGAGGGTTGGTGACCTTGAGGGTTGGTGACCTTGGTGGTTGGTGACCTTGGTGGTTAGTGACCTTGAGGGTTGGTGACCTTGACAGTTTCGATGACCCTGGGGAATGGTAACCTTGACATGTAACTAAAGGAAGCCATGAATACAAATGTCCTTGAGGGCAAGTGAACTTATCCCCTCTCTTCCACCTCAACCACTAATATAAAAAGAAACACGAGTTTCAGACCTCATGTTCCTTCTGAATAGCCGATAATCGAGCAAAATGTATACTTGCAATTGTGGAAAAAGTTTTACTCGCAGTGATAATCTACATCGCCATCAAGTGCAATCCTGTACAGCGGTGACAGGTGAGCCACCTAGTAAACGGTCTAAATTGAGCCCCATATCGCAAAACGATATGCAGTTCTGTGATTGTTGTAATAAACCAGTTCCAATGGGTCAGATGGTTTCACATCGAAGAACACTCGAACACAAATCTAATTCTTGCATTCAATTGGGTGAAGACGTGCAAATTATCAAAAGTGCTTTCAAATGTAGAATAGTTAGCTATAGGATTGGGAGCGGTAGTAACTATGTGGATTACAAAACATTTTTTGATGCATACAAACAGAAAATGATTTCATTATTGCAAGGTGTGTTGAAGATACATAGTGCGGTGAAAGTAAATATGGAACTATTCAGCTCACATATTCTGCAGACCCAGGAATTATCCGAGGTAAAGTGTTTCAATTCTCCGAACCAGATAGTTGACCAGTCCATGGATCTTAATGCTGTTATGCTGTTTTGGATGAATTCATCGACACAATAACGGCACAAAGTACAGAATTCGAAGATCGTGACTCAGGTATATAAATTGCCCAAAAATCAATATTCATACCTTGAATGTAAAATCATTTCTATTGCAGGATGGAGCCTGAAGAAAATCATGTTCACAGAAATGAATGTGAGCAAGTATAGCCCTCTTGGTGCGTGTTCCTATATAAAGCTGCCAGATTATATCGAGTCGAAAAAAGGTGTGGTGAATGTGCGAAATGAGGATAACTATTGTTTTGCATGGGCTGTGGTATCAGCACTTTACCCGGCGGATCGTAGGGTTTCCGAAGTGTCTTCTTATCCACCCTTCCAATCAGTGCTGAATGTATCAGGTATGGATTTTCCGATGAAATTAAGTGGAATTTCAAAATTCGAAGTTGCCAATGATTGCTCTATAAATGTATATGGGTTGGAAAAAAAATTTGAGGAATCTAAAATGAAATATGAAGTTTTAGGTCCACTACATTATTCACGACAACGACTCACCAGGCATGTTAATCTTTTACTTATCAGTGATGAAACGGGAAAAAATCATTATTGTTGGATTAAGGATTTGTCAAAATTAGTTTCTAGCCAAATTTCTGCCAATGGTCATAAAAAATATTTTTGTGATGGTTGTTTATTATATTTTGCTAACGGAAAATCATTGGCCCAGCATCAATTAAATGACTGCAATCATGTGTGTACAACCACACCTTCTGAAAAATTGAAAATCGACAAGTTCGGTAAATACATTCCTGAAAATATATTGAAATTTGTGAATATCGAAAAGCAGATGAAAGTTCCGTTTGTCGTTTATGCAGATTTTGAGTCAATTCTGAAACCAATTGATTCTTGTCAACCGAATCCAGATTGCTCTTACACCGACCGAACTCACATTCATGAACCATACTCGTTTGCATACTACATAAAATGTTCTTTCAATGAAAAATTCGACAAATTTGTTTCGTATCGAGGGGTCGATACTGCAAAAGTATTCGTCTCAAATATTCAAAACGATTTAAAGAATATATATCATAAACATCTAAAAAATGTTGTTCCAATGGGTCAATTATCTGAGACAGAAGAAAAAGAATTTTCTGATGCAAAGACTTGTGGCATATGTGATAATATATTCGAAGATGGTGATGTCAAAGTGAGAGATCATTGTCACCTGACCGGAAAAAAGAGATTTGGTGCAGCTCATTCTAAATGTAATTTGAATTTCAAACTTCCAAATTTTATACCAATTATTTGTCATAATATGAGCGGATATGATTGCCACTTATTCATCAAGGAATTATTCGACAAGGGCGATCGAGTTGATGTCATTCCACAAACCAAAGAAAAATACATTTCATTCACCAAACATCTTTTCACACACAGCTATTTGGGTAAAGATGGAAAATTGAAGAATAATTTCATGAAATTAAGGTTCATTGATAGCTATAAATTTCTTTCGGAGTCACTTCAGAATCTCGGTGCAAATTTAGTAGAAGATCAATTCATAGACACTAAAAAGTTTTTTCCGGATGTCGAAAAGTTTCAGTTGATGAAACAGAAAGGTGTATTTCCATACAGTTTCGTAGATTGTATGGAAAAATTAGATATCACACATCTACCATCGAAAGAAGAATTTTATGATAACTTAAATGACGAACAAATTTCAGATGAATGCTATGATAGGGCACAACGGGTATGGAATTTATTTGAATGTCGAAGTTTGGGAGAATATTCAGATCTGTACTTGAAATCGGATGTTTTACTGTTAACTGATACATTCGAGAATTTTCGGAGAATTTGTTTGAACACTTATAAATTGGATCCTGCCCAATATTATACCGCCCCAGGTTTATCTTGGGACGCTATGTTGAGATACACAAAAGTTGAATTGGAGCTTTTGACTGATATTGACATGATACATTTTTTCAAGAAAGGTATACGTGGTGGAATAAGTCAATGTAGTGACCGAATGCATGTCGCAAACAATGAATATCTACCTAACTACGATGCCAAAAAAGACGTATCTTACATATCGTATTTGGATGCAACAAATTTGTATGGTCATAGCATGTCTCAACCTTTGCCCATTGGTGGATTCACCTGGTTGACACCCAGTGAAATACAGGATTTGGATGTGATGAGTATTTCTGCTGATTCTCCTTTTGGTTATGTTTTTGAAGTGGACATTCATTATCCAGAAGAATTACATGATTCTCATTCGGATTTACCTTTCCTAGTCGAAAGTATAATTCCACCAGGTTCAAAATCCAATATTTGCAAGTTGATACCGAACTTATCAGATAAAAAAAACTATATCGTTCATTATAGAACTCTTAAACAAGCTATAGAAAACGGATTGATGGTTATGAAAACACATAGGGTTTTGAAATTTCGGCAATCGTCATGGCTTAAGAAATATATCGATTTGAATACAAAAATGCGTAATAAAGCTTTGAATAAATTCGAAAAACAATTTTTCAAGTTAATGAACAATGCCGTGTATGGAAAAACTCTGGAAAATGTGGAAAATAGAAGGGAAATTAAACTGGTTACTCATTGGGAGGATATAAAAAGGTCATTGGGGGCTAATTGTCTGATTTCCAACCCAAATTTCAAAACATGTTCAATATTTACAGAAAATTTTGTCGCTATTCATATGGGAAAAGTAAGAGTGTGTTACGATAAACCACTTTATTTGGGATTTAGTATATTGGATTTATCAAAAACAGTAATGTACGATTTTTACTACAAATGCATAAAAAGTAATTTTGGAAATGACGCTTCACTACTGTACACAGATACAGATTCTTTTATATTGAAAATAGCAAATAAAAACTTTTACGAATTCATGATCGAAAATATAGAAAGATTCGATACCTCCAATTATAACATCGGAAACGATTTTGGCATTCCTGTTACAAAACCCATTCTGGGGAATATGAAAGATGAATTTCCCAATGACCCCATTATCAGTTTTTATGGTACTGGGGCCAAAGCTTACTTTGTTCAGTCCGTTAAAAATGAATTGAAGAAAGCCAAAGGCGTCAAAAAGTCAGTCATTATCAAACAATTGCACGAAAGTGACTATAAAAATATTGTTGAGAAGGGTGGTTCCATACTTAGAAAAATGAATAGTTTCAAAAGTGATACCCACGACATATTTACTGAAATGAAAAATAAAGTCGCTTTGTCACACCATGACGACAAGCGGTTCATTATACCCAATACCACAAAAACATTGCCGTGGGGCCACAACGATATTGAATTTTATCAAACGGACCCCGAACAAAATCTGTTATGGTGTTCAAACATTGTGGAATCTGCGATTCATAATAATTCACAACCTGTCAACAATTTGGATTTGCTGATTTCATTACTGGAAGCAGAATAAGTCGAAGTAAGGGAACGCAAATCCTTAATTATCATTCAACAAATTTTATATTATTCATCCGATAGCGTGAAAAGGGAATATTCATCTACAATTGGCTATGAAACTGTTTTCACGAATATTTGAACCAATAATTTGATACGTTTCATATCATATATTTGAATTCCTTTTTTGTATGCCAACCTATATTTTGACATAGAAGGTACTGAAAAACGGTTCCACTTATATGTTGGAGAATAATCCAGAAATATCTCATATCGAAAGAAAAAAAAAACACAATTTTCGAAGCATGAATATTCGATATTGAAATTACATTTCCGAATTGTTTCTACTCATATATGTTAATTTCATAGTGTAGCATAAAAATATTCAAAATTTATTGTATAGCATCCACATATTGAATGAATAGATATTTTCAATTTTAACGTGTATGTATAGACTGAATAGACATAATAAATAACATTCTTTCGTCTCGTTGTAGTCAACGTTTTGAAAAAACTGTACCGATGTACATTCCTTAGGTCCTTATCGACCATACTGTGTTTGAGTGGTCTAGTCTTGAAGAATGCGAGTTTATGCCGCATTCCTTATTTTGTCTAGCAGCAGGTAGCGAGGCGTGGGTACCTGTACCGCATTCCTTTGCTTTGAACGATCAGGGTGTATGAAGGTGACCCAAAAGAATTTGGCCTTGTAGTGGTCTCTTTTCAATATCTCTACCTGTGCGCAGGCTCTGTACAATTTCGGAGTAGGGGATGTGCGAGGTTACTCAAACTAGAGGGTGGCATGATGCATCATTGTACCCTGTTCTTCCCACTGGTAAAGTTGTGAGTCGTGCTTTTATTGATATTGTGAAAGAGTGGTGTGATTGGATAACCGAAATGAAAGGTAATAAAAGTCCCAATTCTCAGGATAGTGGAAAGTCGGTTGTTAGTATGCTGGCAACGTTAGCATATCTTAGTACAATTAATATTGAAAAAAATAAAGACGCGGTTAACGAAAAGACTAGAGACGCGGTTGATGATAAAAATAAATATTCGGTTGCTGGTTGTTCGACTCAAAAAATAAATATATTAAGTGATGTTAGGATACAGAAACCCGAACAAACAGCAACCGACCAATCGAAATATTTGGATTTTGAACAAATTCACAGCACAGACATACCGAGTTTCCATTATTCCAGCTTATCGGTGGCAGATATGCAAGAATTCGGAGATGTAGAAATGGAAAAATATTTCGCGGACATCAAGGGCTTCACTCCACCTCTGTTACCATATGCCCCCTTATGTGAAGACATAAGCAACGATGAAGCGGGTCCTTCATCGTTGAATAAGTCTTCCAAAAGGAAAGAATTGACACCGGTAAACTCCCCCAAAAAACAAAGGATGTCTACCACAAAAAGTGACGAAGTTGAGTCCAACGAATTTCCGTTGCTGAGAGGACTACTCACAAGACCTCTGGCATCGAAACAATCCGTCGGTAGTCCGATTCCAACGGTAGTTCTATCTTCCGAAGATAGTTCACCGTCACCGGTAATTTTGGGAAGAGAGGTAGTGCAATCATCGGCCCCGGCTAACTCTCCCAAAAAACAGGAATCTGCCTCAAAAAATGACGGAGCCGGTTCCAACGAATTTTCGGTGTCCAGTGGGTCACCTGCAAGTCCCGTCTCAGCAAAGCAATCCGTTGGTTTCACTTCTCCGAATCGATCGGTAGATCATTCTGAAGTGTTTTCTGGTAGAAGTTCATCGGTATCACCAATTTTGGGAAGTGGTAGAAGTGATGGCAGTGTTTGGTCACAAAATGCGGAAGAACAACATAAGAAAATTGTAGATGTTTTTTCGGATTTTGTTAACAAAAAAGCCCGAGCATATCTAGAACATCGAGAAGCTGCTGCAAAGGTCTCTGACGCTCAGAAATCGTTGCTGGCGTACGATACGGAGCTCGAAGAAATAAAAAATCGAAACGACAATTGGAAGAGCTCGACGGACGCCAGCAACGAATTATGGGTGACAGTAATCAGCTTAGGCAAAGTTTGCCAACGCTGAAGGCCAAAGCAATTAAGTCGCAGCTCTCGCTCAATCGAGAGAGCAGACGACTTAAATTGCTGCAGGAGAAGGTTAAAGTTTTTATGGAGAAATGAATATGTGCGTGTGTGTATAGGTGTGTTTGCGTGTGAATATGATCCTTTTTTCCGATCCCAATTCCCTCGATTATTGTATTATATATATATATATATATATATATATATATATATATATATATATATATATATATATATATATATATATATATATATATATATTATAATTAAGATATTTGATACGAAATTATTTAATAATATTTGAATGTATATTTTTCATAGGATAGATTAAATTTTAAGTACATGTTAGTTGAGTGTGTTCGTATTTGTATTAGAGTGTAAATAAAGGTTTGTGTTTTTTTAAAGTAGAAGGGGGGAGGGGGTATATATTCATATCGTATTTGTATACATAATTGGTTTTTAATTATTGTAATTATTAAAATGAATATTATCATTTAATAATATTTGAATATGTATATTTAATAAGATAGATTAAGTTTAAGTACATGTTAGTATGTTAGTATGTTCGTATTTGTAATAAATCATAAATAAAAAATAAAATGTTGTTTTGGAGGGGGGGAGGGGGGAGGGGGAGGGGGGTTAGTTGTTGGGGGGGAAAGACCCTCGTTTCGAGCAATTCGAGAAAAAAAAAACTGGATACGTGGGTGAACTCGGATGGCCTCACACTAGGGCAGGGGTGGGGTAGGGGCTAATTAGGGGGGGGGGTAGGGGCTAATTAGGGGGGGTGTGGGGGGGAGGGGAAATCAACTGCGCACAAGTCAGGTAACTGGTTTAGGTATGCGACCAAAACGGAACTTTTAGGAAAGTGACAGAGAAAAGTTATGCGCAGTGGGTGGCATTAACCATGCTACCATACATGTCTATGATTCTCTGTCATATATGCACTGAAAATGTTCTCCAGACTAGAAAACTGGATGCGCATAGGTTTTTTATTGAATATATAGGTGCGCAGTTGGATTCACTACTTCCGTTATGTATTATATTACATGGCTGCTGATAAAAATATCACAATTTTCAAAGAAATATTCCCTCTCCAACCAACTAAAATACTCAAGAAAGATATGAAGTGTATATGAGAGCATTTTTAACAACAGGGGAGTGTTCGAAAAATGAATTTTCATTACTACGCATTTCTGCAAGCTCCCGTTTGCGCATTAAACCAAAATGGAGCTATTTCAAAATGTGGGGTAAAAATGTATGCGCAGTTGAAGGTTTTGGTTATATTTTGATACAATTCATATACATCACAACGAGTTTTGGTTAAATACCAACTATAGCTAGAAATAATGGATGCGCACTAGTTTTTCATTAAACATTTTGATGCACAGATGGGCATGCCACTTTCATTTTAATATATTACATACACTTTTTTATTAGAAAATATATATCTCACTATTTGAAAGTATATTTTGAAGCTGAAATACACCCAGGAAAGCGAATATGTTTTATATGTGTGTCTGAAAATATGTTGCAATAGATATAAGAAATTTCAGAGTATTTAAAAAAATCTCACATGTTTAGTTAGTGACATCAGACATTTCCAAACACAGTTTCTTTGAAATGTACACGCTAGTAGTATTTATACCACTTGAATAATTTTTTTGAGCTATTATTCACTATAGAGCTATCGATCATCAAATGAATGAAACATATTTTCATTTAAAATATATATTTCAGTCTTTTTTTCCCTATTATTATGCTATACGTTATACAAATCTAATATAAACACCCCGACTCAAAGTCTAAAAGTCCAATCGCATGCCTCTTCCATTCGGATAACCTCTTCCCCGCCATCTTCTTCAGACAATTGCGCCGGACACCACCAATGGCTTTGATCTGGTAAATTTTCCCAGTCCAATTCAATTGTTGAACAATCGCTTATGTCATCCGGCGGTTCGTATTCCTGAACAGAAACACGAGCAACACTTCCACACCGATGCACATCACTGGAACTGTCTGCAGGGCCATATTCCAGTATTCGGAAATTTGCAGTCGCTCTGTAAAATTATATTTTTTTAAAACTTGTATTGCAAAACAGGCAAGTGTCAATTAGGCGCACTTGACAAACAGTCATTCCACAAGCCACACAGTCGTAATCGGGAATATTATTGAAGTCCGTTTTATAATGCAGATCTACATTGTTATAATGTCCACTATCGACTAATTCACTGTACAGCATGAAGCACTTGTGGCATAGAACCTTACGATCCTCGGTGGTTGTTACTACCATCCAGCATGAAATTATCGAACAATACATATTTCTACCGACATCCCTCACACTGTTTATATTTTTGAACACGCACCTATATTCACCATCTACATCAGGGCCATCTTCGTACATCCCTTCATCCTCGCTAGAACCATCATCATCGTTAGCGGCAACTGCAATAGCTCCTTCTGCCGCAACATCTGCTTCTTCAACAACTTCCACTGCTGCATCTTCTTCAGCTATATCGTCCACTGCTGCAACTTCTTCAGCTATGTCATCGTCCACTTCTGCATCTTCTTCGACATGATTTATATCGATAGCCACTAGGTCTCGTAACACACTCATTCTATCATTTTGTTGAGCTGCCATTTCAATACGAACTACTCTGATATTTCAATGAAACTGATGCAGAGGTGGTATTCGTCCTCTCCTTATATGGTTTTTCCAATACTGTGAGGGGATGAAGGTCATTTCAAATTCGAAGGTCACCCGTTGCTCGAAGGTCGTTTGAGATGCGAAGGTCGTTTGGTGTTCGAAGGTCACTACATATTCGAAGGTCACTACATATTCGAAGGTCACTCCATATTCGAAGGTCACTCCATATTCGAAGGTCACTACATATTCGAAGGTCACTCCATATTCGAAGGTCATTCAGTGCTCGAATGTCATTTGAAAGTCACTCAACATGAAGGTCACTGGACTTCAAGGCCTTCGGAGGATACCTAGGTGGAGGGTATATCGGATTGTATATAATGAGGGTCGCTGAATGAGGTGGATCATTCTATGCGATTCTTTATAGCACACAAGTTTTATCATTTCTAGATATGTCGACATCAAGAGAGTGGGATTCTAAGCCAAAAATTGCAGTGTATCCATTAGTGATTGATAAAAATTTGTCATGTCATAACTGTGACATTGCATGGCCACCGAGTTTTATCAATACCTGCACTGGATTGTGTCAAGAGTGTGAAAGATAAACCCTCCGAAGACTCCAAAAAAAGGAACAAAACGGTTCGGTTTATGGACGGAATGCCGAAAGTGTGGTGAAAGAATGGACACCACAAACTTTGGTATTATTAGAGAAGACTGTAGGGATTGCAGAGCAGAGGCGACCTTGGATTTCCAGCGATGTACGAATTGTGACAGCTACCAAACAGACTGTTGGAAAAACCTATGCGAACAGTGTCGAATGGGGTTGACATTATGTGAATGTGTCGGGTTTTTTTTCAAAGACAGAATAGACCATCTGCTCAAATGCTGGTGTTTGAACGAAGATCAGAGAGCCGAGCGGGAAGAGTTGAGGAAAACCCATGTGGTTCCAATAAGGAGATACATTTATGAAGTGATTGAACATCAATAAACACTTTGTATGACTAACGAAAAATAAAAAATTGCACCAAGTATTGTTAATTTTTTATTCATTTATAGTAATGAGAGAAACATTATATCAACGATTTCACTATAAATATATAACTCATAAAATTCACATATCGAATTAATATCAGTTTATGGCTACTTGATGAAAAAATACAGATATTCAATTATACGATCGAACTTTCATCAATCCATGAGTTTTTGTCGTTGGGAAACCCAAGCCATTTCACCATTACTTTCCCATGATTCCTCCTCAAAATTTTTTCCACCAAGTAAATGTCGGGCTGCTTCGTTTTACTCAACTCCATTTCATAAAAACAGCCCTTTATTGGTTTCTTATCCATGTCTTCAAGCTCATAGGTTACAGGCATTGTACTATTTACCTTAACAATTTTAAAAAGTTCAGTTGTGAAATTTGCTGTATAACCTTTATCGAATATGCTCTTGTACTTGCTTATTCGAACTACGTCTCCTATTTTGAATTTACTTCTTTTATATTTCGCATGTATTTTGGCGTGTTTATACAAATTCAGTTTCGTGGATGATGTCACTTCAACGGGCTTCATTCCAATGCTGCTATGAATTTTATTGTTGTACTGATCCGTTATGTGCGGAAGAATTTTCAACCACTTGTGATGCCCTTGAACTGAAAACTCTTTATACAACCAACTTTTCAATGTCCTAATAACTCGTTCCGCAATTGCCGCTTTTTTAGTACTGAATGTCGAATAATGATTGATCAGATGTTTCGCCATCAACGAGGAAAATTTTGTATTATAAAATTCAGTGCCTTGGTCGGATTGCAAGTTCTTCGGTGTGTACTTTGCGTCTTTCAACACACTCTCCATTGCTGCGGTAACGGATTTTCCCGTTTTATTTTTCAGCGGTCTTGACCATACAAACTTTGAATAACAGTTTATTACGATGAGGATATATCTATAACCTTTATTTTCTTTTGCATACGGCTGCATCTCCATCAGATCCATCTGCCATAAATCTGAAAACCCTTTAATTATGGTCTTCCTTCGTGGAAAATTTCGTCGAGCTGGCTTATGCAGTTCCTCAACAACTTGCCTTTTAGCGGTACTCATTTCAACTCTCTATTACAGAAGTCGGTTCCCAGGAAGGCGGTAAAGCTAATTGCCCAGTCCTCCAGTGTTTAGGTGGAGCCTTGGTTGTTGACTGCTCTACTTTAACGATTCGCTTTTCTAAAGTATGGATTAATTGCTCCAGTTTGGAAATTTGCTCGATTGAGCTATCCGACTTCTTGCCGATGACAAATCTGAGTTCAGTAATTTTGGAATCAAAATATGCTCTCGCTTCACGAATTACTGATGATACTGATTCTTGCACAGCGGACAGGGTCAACTCCTTAGTCTCTTTTATGCGGTCATCAACATAGCCCTTAGTGGTAGCATCTTTCGTGTCGGAGGGTTCACCAATATTCCACAGACGTTTATTCTGAATATTATAATTTCCATCTGCTGTGAGGATGAATCCAACTCCTGATCTTCCAACAATCACCTTCACACCACCCCGTCTACGACCAAATTTGTCGATTGTGTTATTCATCGTTGGAATATCTTCAGAAGAATGAACATAATTCACACACTCAGGAAATAATATACATACACATTCAGTAGATTATACCCTCTTCGCGCAATTCTTCTATTATTGATAATATTTCATTATCATGCCCTGTATGTCCAGCCATTTTTGAACTCCAAAGGAGTCGAAGCCTGTCGATTAATTCATCCAAGCTATTCCAATAAATGTAACTTATGGGTTTGTTTCCACCAAATAGTTTTCGGGATGGTATTTTCATTATTCCAGCACCTCCTATAGAAAGGTTTTCCAATGTGTTGTCTACAGATAATAATGGCTTGATTATTTTTTGATATTTCTTCCATTTATTAGGCAATAAACCCTGTGCTTGGTCGTGATTTTTATACGCTGCTTTTGTTAATCTGAGTATGTCACCATATATATTCAGTTCAGTAGCAGACATATTTCCCGGAGGTACTTTCATGAATATCAACTTGTATAAGTTGGATGTGCCTTGGTAAGTACCAATGGTCCTACCATCTTTACTGAATACAATTCTTCCTTCAATAAAGTCTACATTGGAATCGCCCATTTTTAGCTTATTCGTAATGGGGTCTAACCGGACACCGAATATCGTATCATATGAAGAATTTCCAGATAACAACTTTTGAATATGGCTGGAGACTTCCCCATTACTGTCCGCTACCTTTGGTGATTCGGGGTCTGTGGTTACCATTGAGGATGATGGTGTATGCATTATCGATGTTTCTTCAGCATTAAATTTCACGTCTTTGTCATCACTTTCCATAAAATTCAATTTTGGGAGCGGGGTACTACTCTCTATGGATTTGGTAAATTTTTTTGAGTGGCTCACCACCGGTAAAGGATTTATTTTGGACGTATTAGATGATATAGTTTTCAGTGGTTCGATTATTGGTTCATATATTTTTGAAATCGCCACTTGGTCGCTTATGCGGTTATTTTTAATGTAATTAAATTTTTTTCGAACTGCCTCTGTTGCCTCAATTAATTTCCGTTTCAAATCTATTTCATCGCTTTTTTGTTCGTCCATAGTATTGACGTTTTGAATGCTAACGTATCACTGACCTGTTCAACTTCAGATTGAGCCAAATATCTAAAAAACATCAGAGATATATGAAATTGTCAAACCCTTTACGGTAACGACCTTCTTGTAGTTCTCTATCTTTGTCGATAACTAGAAATCCATATTTGTCATTCCAACATTTTGCACACATATCTTGAAACTGCTTAAACGTCATATCTGGCGATACATGATCAGAAAAAATGTGGTTGAGATTCATGTCATCCTGTTTGAATGTTACAATGAAATTTGAATTATCTCTGATCAATTGCTTCGGAACACGGGAATATGTTTGGGCTAGATAAAAACAGTCAACATTTTTATGGCGCCCCATACTAAAATATGCTCTAATAACATCTTGCTTTTCACACATAACATCATCAAAGATGAATACCGAATCAGGTTTAGCCTCTGATGGTTCTACTATTCCAGACCTGACATTTCCAAAAGTATAAAATCCCAATCCTTCAATCGGCTTCAACACTCCTCGTAAATACTCATATTTGGGTTGATATAGAGATTTTGAATAAACATACACATTCGCGAATCGCAATCCCAGTGGGTGAGTTAGTAAAGAAATCATCACATTTGTCTTCCCACAATTCGAAGGTCCAATAATGAGACCCCTAATTGATAATGGGAGGAGAGATCCATGGCGTCGTTCACTGTGCCTCCCCAGTCCATCATTTACTTTTTCGTCAAAATTATCGATTTTAAACTCTTGTTTCTGTTTCACAATGCGCATTGTACGACAGCTAGAGACTATATAAGTGCAGTGCTTCGCTGGATCTTTTATTTAAATGACAAAACTCAATCAGAACGGTTGTAAACGTAAACAAGTGGGCGGTAGAGGTTTGGTTAATTCTCTAATCAATAAACTACCCATTGAGTTGCATCTACCTGGTGGTTATCAGTACTGTGGTCCTGGAACAAGATTACATAAGAGGTTGGCAAGAGGAGATCCCGGCATAAATAAACTAGATTTCGCATGCAAGGAGCACGATATTGCTTATTCACTGAATTCGGATCTCAACAGTAGGCACAAGGCAGACCAGAAGCTTGAAGAAGCTGCTTGGAGCAGATTCAAAGACAAAAACGCTTCTCTTGGAGAGAAAGGTTCTGCTTGGTTGGTTACAAATATAATGAAGGGAAAGCGTCGATTTGGTATGGGATGCGAGTCAACTAAACCGTGTAAACAGGGAAATATTCGAGCTATGAGAAAAATTAAGAAGAAAAAAGCAAAAAATATTAGAAAGGTAGTAGCCTTCGGTTCTGGCATTGTAAGAAAGGTGCGAGATGTTTTACGTGAAGCAGGAGGAGGTAAAATTGTTGCAAATAATTTGAGAAAAGCCACCCAAATCGCGCTGAAAGCAGCCCGTAAATACACAAAAGAGGCAGGAGGAAAAAATAAAATTCGTACACCTCGGGTGATACCAATTCCCAAAGTTGGTGGACTTCTACCACTCATACCAATATTTGCTGGGTTATCAGCACTTGGCACTCTTACTGGAGCAGCAGCAGGTATAACTAAAGCAGTACAAGCAGCAAGAGCTAGTAGAGACCAGTTGAATGAGTCAAACCGCCACAATAAGTACATGGAAGCTATTGCTCTCGGTAAAAGTGGCAAAGGAATGTATTTGAAACCGTACCGCAAAGGTCTAGGATTATATTTAAAGCATCAGAATTCAAAAAACCTATGAGTATGCCACCCCGGAGAGCTCTTTCTGACATTGACATCAAATTAATCGCTAAGAAAATGAAAATTACAAATTTTCGCGGTGTATTTATGCGTGACGATCTTCCACTTTCAGGACCGCATCGATGTGAATCCGCAGTAGTTAATTTAGATAGCCGATACGGCCCAGGAACACACTGGGTGGCATATAAAAAAAATGGAGGATCAGTGCAATACTATGACAGCTTTGGTGATTTACCTCCCCCCAAAGAACTAATTCGTTATTTTCACAGTGGACCAAAACCAGCTAGTGAAATTTGCTATAACTATGAGCGACACCAGCGGTTCAATACAGTGTGGTGTGGTCATTTGTGTCTGCAGTTTCTATACGGTAAGCCACTATGGACAAAACCCCTATCCAGGATAGAGAAAGCATAAAGAGGATGGCGCATTCATTAAATGCATATTCTAGACTACGTAGTTTGAATAAAATGAGTAAACAACAACTTTCTGATATGCCCAAAGAAGTGTTGATTGGATGTGCTGCTGGGGAAATTGCGGCAGTGTGGGATAAACTACCACCACACCTTCAAAATGATATTGATGTCTTGAAGTATCAGTACTGCCAGGAGCATTATAATGATGTTGATACTTGCAGTTCATCTGATGTGAATGATGGACCAATACCCCGAAAAATATTTTGTTGCTACTGTAATGTGAAGGATGTAAATGTAGTAGCAAAAAATGATGTTGACACCTATTTAACATCACCACCAAAAAAGAGACGGATACTGTATCATTTCTGTTTCCAGCAATAAAATGTCCTGGAATACTAACAATTGAACAGTCATGTCACGAACGTTCTCGCTATCAGGAGACTCAAGCGAGTTGAGCGCTAACTTTTACCCACCAGTCGAATTGGATACGAGTAGCAGTTATGGTTTGGGTTTACATGGTTTCTATTCCTACAATTCAATTTTCAATGTTACTGTGAAGAATAATGTGATCAGCTATTCAAAACGAATCAATTCTCCACCCATAACCATTAAAATTCCACCTGGCGCTTATGAAATTGATGAAATCAATAAAGTTATACAGCGATCCATTAGATCTAAAGAGAAACTGGCTGAAAATGTCACCGAAAAGAATATGGATGATGTGTTTCTCCTACATCCAAACAACAATACTCTGAAATGTGAAATGCGATCGAAATATTACATCAACCTCTTACATGAAAACTCTATCGCTGGTCTTTTAGGATTCGAGCCTAAGGTCTTTGGTATCGGTGAAACACATGAATCAACATTACCTGTGAATATCAATAATGTGAGAATAATCCGTGTGGATTGTAACGTCACTTCTGGAGCGTATTTGAATGGTGAGGAATGTCACAGCATTTTCGAATTCGATATTGATGTCGAGCCAGGATACAAACTCACAAAGGAACCACGAAATATAATTTATATGCCAATCAAGCCCGAAGGCCGTCAGTATCTCGACAACATTACTCTGCGCATTTTGGACGATCGTGGGCATCTGATCGAGTTCAATGGTGAAAGAATAATTATAAAATTGGAGTTGAAAAAATTGTAATATTGACCTCTGCCAAGAAAATACAATGGGGTTTTGTTATAATGTCCGGCGATTGAAACCGAAACGGTGTATGTACAATGGGGTTGAGGATCATGCTGATATAAAGAAGAGAAAAATCATAAGCCGATTCATTTCACGTGAGCCCGTTAAACAATCAAGATATACCATCAGCTCTAGTAATCTAAACTTTCTGAAATCAATTGGCTTGAAGATCAGGAATACCAAGAAGAAATAAAATATGGCCGCTTTCACTACAAGCGATATGTTAGAAGTTTTTGAAGAGCCAATTTTCGATCATTCCCTGATTAGTTTGCATGAGCATACATATAAGCCGTATGGATCACCATATTATAAGAATTCGGACGAAATCAGAATTCCCATCAATTTTCAAGATCTAATTCTCGATATAGCAGATAGCTACATTTATATCGAGGGAAAATTCACACCTTCAGAGCCCAACAAACGATGTTATCTTTCCAATAATGCTCTGGCTTTCTTGTTTGATGAAATCCGCTACGAAATGGGTGGTGAACAAGTTGCAGTTGTACGAAAGCCAGGCATAACAACCACATTGAAAACTATGGTATCATTCGGAAAAACACATGAGAATAGTTTACTACCAATAGGTTGGGGTCTCAATCAGAATAAACAAGATATACTGGATCCTGCAAGTAATTTTTTCAGCGGCAAACTGCCCCTAAAATACATTATGGGATTCGCTGAAGATTACACCAAGGGTATTTTGAATGTTAAGCAGGAACTCATTCTGATTATAGCTCGATCCTTCAAAAATTCATTCATAGGCGAGGTCGATGCTGAACTAGAAATCACAAAAATAGAATGGAGAATCAGACATATTGTACCAGAAGATCGCCAGAAATTGAAGCTCTTGAACCGAATTAATAAAAATAGTAGTGCCAAAGTCAAAATGGCCTACCGTATGTGGGATCTTTATGAGTTACCATCACTTCGTGATACAGCTTCAGACATATGGGCTGTGAAAACTACCAATAGCCTCGAAAGGCCTCGATTCATCATTATCGGGTTCCAAGACACAGATCATTCCGAAAATATTTCAAAAGATGCGACGAAGTTTATTAATGCCAATATAAATAATATCCGTTTATATTTGAATTCTGAAGTATTTCCATACGAACGTTGGAATCTGGATTTCGATAAAAAATTGGACTCTTCAGCCTACTATGCTTACGAAAATTTCCAACGCAGTTACTACAACAAGCCTATGAGTGAACCAATGATGGATATTGGAAGCTTCCGGAATAATCCTCTTTTCGTCATCGATTGCTCCCATCAACCTGATGCCATGAAGTCATCCACCGTCGACATCAAAATTGAGTTCGAAACCCGAAAGACAAAATTTCCCGCCAACACGAAAGTATATGCACTTATACTACACGATGCCTATTTGAGCTATAGTGCACTCAATGGTTCAATTCAGATTGGATTATCATAATATTTTATTGATATGTATCTTATTTTTCATATTTTGAATGTATCATAATATAGTAGTAAATAAAAAAAAAATACTTTCAATGTTGTTTTTATTTATAAAATGAATATTAATATATGCATACTAAAAATAATTTTCTATGTAGACTGCAAAACTTCACCACTTTCACACACATTCCCTTCTTCTCCATCTGAGCTATACTCGTCTTTTCTCAGTTGATATTTTTCTGTTATATCTCCTGGTAAATATGCAATCAGGTCTGATAAAAATCTTCTCATTTCCGCTTCAATCATCTGCTTGCAATACTCATCCAAACTAATGAGTCCATAGGAATATTTGTTACACAACTTTACACCAAAGTCATATTTATTGCTGAGCTCCAAAACTCGTCGGACCTCCTCAACATCAAAACAAATGTTCATATCATAATTTGCCGAATGTAGTGCATCCCAACTCAAATCATTCAATTCACAACGCAATCTTTCAATTGCAGAATCTATATCTACAGCCTCTGTCCACAACTCGCTGGAATATTGCATCCACATCTTTGTATGGAAGTTCTGAAAAATAAATAGTGACTATCAGTTTCAAATCATTATCACAAGCTATACCATACTCACCTTACGTTTTGAGTAGGTGGATTAACAATATTTTATATTCTACCATGAATTTACATATTATAATTATACTTTTACTCTATCACATCGAACTTTACTAACGATCGGGTTTTCGCACCAGAAAATTCCTGAGAACTCTGCCCTATATATGTTATTACCACTTTGGACTTTGATGAATTTATCATTTGAATAATCTCATCTGTTAATTGCTCGGTGACTCGTTTCGGAAGCCATGATTTGAATTTGACATTATCTTCCAACAGAATTACCTGAATAGATTTACCATATCTTGTAGAATACATTGCCATTTTTTCAACTTTATAAGCTTTACCGATCGTTAGTGATGTTATAGGTCTTTGTTCTAGAGTTTCTATGTGTTGAATAGCAGAATTTATTTTTTCAAAATCAAATTTTAGGGTATCCATTTTCGAATATGTAGAAATTATGGTAGAAAACTATAAAATATTTTCACCTGAATTGCGATGTGTTCCTTTTGGTGCACTATAGTTCGATGCCAACTCGGAAAAACTGATTATGAAGGCTCACTCTGGTACTATGGGCGGTGCAAACTGAATTCGTAAGTATCTACTCTCTAGCTTTTATAGCAATCGTTGAAGGGAAGGGGTATATTTGAGGTTGAAATGAATGAAGATAGAAAAATATTCAAGGTCACTTCAACCGAATATGTCAATGCTAAATTCATTTCAATACACCCTCTTACTCAATAGTCTTCAAAGATATCGGTCTACAGTGAAGGTCAACCAATTGAACAGTCATCCACTCTCAAGCTCAATTGATATCAAGGTTACACACTTTCAAGGTGGCCCATACTCAAATTCACCCTTCAAAATCCATGGTCACCAACTTTCAAGGTCATCAACCCCCAATGTCGACTACCCTCAAGGTCACCAACCACTAACCAGATCATCCTCTGAAGGTCATTCCCCAAGGTCACTCTCAAGGTCAGTGGTGGGGGGAGGTCCAGGATTGGCATAAACCCCCTACTATTAACTAATATTCCACCAATGTGCTATCAAAGTTGGATTTACAATATTGTTTTTTATCTCTAAAATCGATATGAGATTAATATTGAAATCGCAATATTTGAGCTAGATGCTGGAAACAATATGTAGGCAATATCGCTCTATCGCTATTAGTGAAAACTATTGAACCAATATTGACCCAATATTTCAAGAAACAATATACATTCAGAACAGGTTGAACCAATATTCCAGCAATATTATTAATGAAATATTGTTTTTCCAATATGAACCCATATTGGTTCAATATTATTTTTACATTTACAATATATCCATATTGACCCAATATTAAAACAAGATTCAGCCAACATGAGGTACTACCTGGGATGTCACGTGTGCAGTTGCGGAGCTCTGTTGAACACCCATTGCACTAAAAAATAATATTGTATGGATTATGGTAGTTAAGTTGCCATATTAAAAAAATAGCAGCCAGATTGCAAACTTTTTTATTTAAATATATTTTCTTAACCAGATATCGAATTTCAATTATTTGAAAATACTTCTTATTTGAAGGCAACCAAATCTTGTAATCGAACAGATAGTTAAATTCAATAGTAATTGAGGTAGGGTCGAGTGGGGTAATGATAGTAAACTAGGGGTAATTGTAAACACCCCCATAACTTTTGAATTTGGCGGGTCCTAGTTTCCTTCCATACAATGCAAGGTGCCATCACGCTGCTTCAATTCAGTCTCATGTCAACCATGTAACCTATTGCGTTGCGATTCTTGAAAAGTTCATTTATGTCAAATAATCAAATTATTTCTTTATTTTGATTGTGTGTGATAAATACATAAATTCAGTTTTTAAACTACTTCTATCACTGCCGAGTTAATTTTCATGGTAGATTGTTATTTTTATAGATATATTTAAGGTTTTGATGCTTGCAAGAACCTTAGGTTATTGATTGATTGATTGTTGGGTTATTGGGATTCGTCGTAAGACATATACCCAGAGACTTGTTTTCGTTGTATAGGTTCTAGAAGAGAGTGTACAATAAAGTATTTCTGGGAGGTCCCATGTTCTCTTTTGGTTCATCAATCAATCAATCAATTTCAGGTATAACATTGAAATTTCGAAAAATGTTACTGGAACTCGTTAGAATTCGAAAGGATCCTCATAGCAGAGCTTCAACATTAAGTGCCGCTAATTTGTTTTGGATTGATATTTTGGTGTGAAATTTCGTTGTCGTATCGAGAACTGACAGACGATCCAAATGAGATGTCTCTTGAACCACAATGTCATTTTAAAAAATCTTTTAAAATGGCGGCACGATGTATAAATGTCCTAATCCTGGAGGATCATCCTAGATTGGCTGTTCTAGCCCCCTCGGCTTTGAGTAGCACTGGTTCCTACTTATTGATAATGTACTGCAATCATTTACGCCGTTTAGCATGGGTCTTTTAGTTTTCTAGTGTTCTGTTTTTATTTTACTGATGTACCATTTGGTATTTTATTACAACTCTGTAGTGTACTTGACCTCGTACTTGACTGATAAAAATAAATCGGTAAATTCATTTTAAGCTCAATGAATATTTTGTGGGTAGGTGCATATTTGAATCCGTAAGAGCTAGATTTCCATGCATTTAATTTTAGATTTTGAACTGACGAAATATTGAATTATTGAATAGGGGAACATTCTACATGAAAATTTAAAAATGAAAAATGTGACTTATTTGTAATATCTAACAGAAAACAGCTACTTCCCCGGCTAAAGCCACGCTGGACATTGAACTACATCAGAGAGATATTGTGAAAAGACTCTAACTGAAAAGAAATCTGAAAGTGAAATTTTTTTTTATAAATTTCTCTAGTTTTCATTGAATTATTCTTCTTTCCATAGACTGACATACCGGGTGACCGCGAGGTGAGGTACGCCTCCCCAATTTTTAACATTTGCCAAAATTGGACATGAACATTGTGGAGAGTGGAGGACCAATCATTGATCCTTGGATGACTAAACATTTTTGTTTGGTTTATAACTACAGAACGTTCCGAAACCCGACTTAAACCCGACTGGTGGAATCAAAATTAATTAACTAGCCTGGTAGTGCTGAGCCGAACAGTAATAATAGCCTTTCACTATCCGCAAATTCCATATGCCAAAAATCGATTTTTCTGACCATTTTGCTAATTGCTGTGATTATATTCACCCTCATTAAATGAATTAAATCACCACACCTCAATTGATTCACACTCAACGATAAATCAATGAGGTACTTGATAAAAAAAATATCAGATTCGTATCATATTTCTTTCAAAATCGTTCATGCCTCAACAAATTCAATTTGCTGAGTTATGACATCCATACCAACGGGTGTGGCAAGAGTTTGCTACAAAGATACAATTATTCATTTGTGATTATCCGATGGGACAAACGAAAGCGCGATAGTTGTTAGAATACGTGTTTCAACAAAAAAATTAAATTTCACGTTCTTTGAATCTTGTCGACGTGATGGTTGCAATGCAACTATAAATGTTGAACAACTGAATGAAATTGATAAAGTAGAACTACACTTCTTTCCAAATATTTCCACCATATATCCAAAATATGAGGCAAATATCTAACAGAAAACAACTACTTCCCTGGCTAATACCACGACGGACATTGAATATAATCTGACAGATATTTGTGCAACGTTCTTCCAAGAAGGCCCAGTTGCAAATGCTTATTGAAGCAGATCATCCTTCGTAGTTTCGTAGTTTTTGCCGCTCGTCAGTGAAGAGTAGGTCGGTCAACATTAGAGTTGTCCTGCCCCAGCCCAATGAATCATAATCCACTGTATAACTAATATTTCCTCACAAATGAAGCAGCGACTTACAGTGAAAGTCAGTCGCAGCGCCACCCGTGGGAAAACCAAATAGCAATCCTCGCTTTCAAAAACTCCAGGAAGTGAACAGAGTTCAACAATTTCTGCCGGAGATTATCAAATGAATGAAATAGTGAAATCGACAAAGTCGAAGTACTGTTCTCTCCAAATATGTAAACCATGTGGAAAATATGAAGCAAACATCTGACAGAAAACAACTACTTCCCTGGATAATACCACGAAGGAAGTTGAACCACATCTTACAGATATTTGTGCAATGTTCTTCCAAGAAGACCCATTTGCAAATGCTTATTGTAATTATACAGCAGATCACCCTTCATTTGGCTGGGGAAGACTACCTGCAGAAGCATTTCGTGGTTCTTGCCGCTCGTCAGATACAGGGTGAGTCGGACAAAATTAAAGTCGTCCTGCCCCAGCCCAATGAATCATAATCCACTGTATAACTGATATTTCCTCACAAATGAAGCAGGGACTTACAGTAAAAGTCAGTCGCAGCGCCACCTGTGGGAAAACCAAATAGCAATCCTCGCTGGCAAAAACTCCAGGAAGTGAACAGAGTTCAAGAATTTCTGCCGGAGATTATCAAATGAATGAAATCGACAAAGTCGAAGTACTGTTCTCCAAATATGTAAACCATGTGGAAAATATGAAGTAAATACCTGACAGAAAACAACTACTTTCCTGGCCTGGCTAATACCACGACGGACATTGAGTAACATGTGACAGATATTTGTGCAACGTTATCCAAAGAAGACCCATTTGCAAATGCTCATTGTAATTATATAGCAGATCATCCTTCATTTGGCTGAGGAAAACCACCTGCAGACGCGTATCGCGGTTCTTGCCGCACGTCAGTGACAGGGTAGGTCAGACAACATTAGAGTCGTACTGCCCCAGCAAAATGAATTATAATCCACTGTATAAATAATATCCTCACAAATGAAGAAGCGACTTATAGTAAAAGTCAGACGCAGCGCCACCCGTGGGAAAACCAAAAAGCAATCCTTGGTAGAAAAGCCTCCAGGAAGTGAACAGAGTTCAAGAATTTTTGCCCGAGAATATGAAATAACTGAAATTGTAAAATCGACAAAGTTGAAGTACTCTTCTCTCCAAATATTTCCACCATGTGAAAAATATGAGGCGAACAACATGAGAAACAACTACTTTCCTGGCCAACACCACGACGGACATTGCATAACATCTGACAGATATTTGTGCAACGTTATCAAAAGATGACCCATTTGCAAATGCTCCTTCTGTTCCTCTCTATTTTTACGGATTTTTTCGATTTTATTTTCCATCTAACCTTCGTGGACTTTCATAGGTTTTCTATTATTTCATTACATAATTTTATGATGTTAATAATAATTATAATAATCCCTCATGAACACTAATTGCCAAATTCGAGTTGCAGATGTGAAAACAAATATGGCGTATTGAGACGTCCAGTGGGAAAACTTTGTATTTTAGACATCCAGCAGGACAATGAATGAACAAAAATAGGCCATCACTGGTAGAGAGTGTTCCTGAATGATATTTGTTGTTTATGAGTTATAATGTGAATCACCTTGTGTACGTGTTGAGTAGTTGTCAATAGATAAAAAAGTAAAAAAAAGCTGTATCGTCTTGTCATTGATAATTTCATTGAAAAACGGTCCAAACTTTATTACTTCTGTAATCAAAGGCCAAAGGCAGTTACAGTCGCTTATAAATAGATTCCGATATACTCGAGAAACACCAAACCGTTGACCAAAACGGCTACTTGATTGGCTACTATGACATCCTATACAGGGAGTTTCAGAAATTGGAGCGATTAAGAAAATGGGATGTTATATGAAACATAACAAAATAAATTTTTTTTAAAGGAGGGTATGCTTTTCTGGACCATCTGCTCCCGGTATAAGAATTTGCATACTTCTGGGTCTATTAATAGAAACACTATTTCAAAATTCCAACTTCCAAACCATTCCGGAACATCTTTGAATAAGTTCTCCAACAGCAGATTTGTGGAGATAAAAAATAATAAAAAATATACAGTGCGGCTTTTAAAAGTCCCCCCGTCTCTGTTAATTTTTGAACGGTTTAACGTAGACACATGAAAAAAACTGTTTCGAGGGTTTCACTAATAGTACTTTTTGAAATGAAAAATATTTTTAAATTTCGTTAATAATTTATTTTCCAATTTAGATTTTTATGCCTTTCGAAATTTTTGAGTTTATGTGCCCCCAGCGCCATCTGTAAAGTAATTGCAATGTTTTTTCTCTCAAAAAGTAGTACCGGTAATACCCTTCAAAAAATGTTTGGTTTCATTGTTCCACGTCAAACCGTTCAAATTTATCGAGGTATGAGTAGTAAGTATTCAGATCCGCATTTTTTTTTGATATATCGATTTTGAATTGCAAAAAAAATATTGACGAAATTCAAAAAAAGTTAGAGAATGAAATTTCCTTTTCAATGATGCCATTTAAAAATTTTGAGTTGATGTGTTCCCCCGCCACCCCTGTCGGGCAATCACCATTTTTTTTATTTCAAAAAGTAGTATTGGTGAAACCCTCTAAAAGATTTTTTTTTCATGTTCCTACGTCGAACACTTTAAAAGTTAAGAGGGGGGGACTATTAAAAGCCGCACTGTATATTACGGCAACAATGCTGTTTATGTTTATCCTGGGTTTAAGTTTTGACAATCAGTTATTGAATTGATTCAAGAGCAATGTTCCCATTTTGTATTTTTTTTTCTTTGAAACAATTGATAAAAGATAACTTATTCAATATTGAAAAAAAATTAAAATGTAATAATATTATATAACTCATGTTGAAAAGGGGAACATTCTCCATGAAAATTGAAAAATGAAAAATTTGATTTATTTGTAATATCTAACAGAAAACAACTACTTCTCCGGCACAAGCCACGCTGGACATTGAAATACATCTGATAGATATTGTAAAAAGAACTGAGAAGGAAAGAAAAAATCTGAAAGTGAAAATTCGCATTTTCATTCAGATAGCTGATTTTTTTTTAATTCTCTCTAGTTTTCATTGAAAAAATCATTACATAAATTAGATAAGGAGAATGTTATTAAAAAATACTCACAGAAATCGTTCATTTCAATGAAGCAAGGTTCGCTTCTCTCGCATCGAACGATGGAAAATAGCGACTAAAGTTTGTCCTTCATTCGCAGATGATTTCACAATAGATTTTATGAATGTCCTTTTCATATTTTCGAACTAAAATCATTATATAACTCATTTCTAAGCATTGGAAAAAAAAATTTATTAAGGAAGAGCCCAAATTTCCCTATCAAAAGCATTCCATCGTCTTACGAAATTTTATGAAAACTTCAAACTCAATATCTCCCAAAATAATTTTTATATCCATTCATTTCGTTTTGTTTTGTCATCTTGTATTCACCATTTCATTTATCGCTCCAATTTCAAAAACACCCTGTATACTGAATTATCATTCGTATGTTGGGAGCCGAGTAAAACGTCTTAAAAATACTTTATTCACCAAAATGTTTTTATTGTATATCAATGTATGCTGATTATTAATGCCACACATTCCTCCAACATTCTACAACTGAAAAAGAATCGAAGAATTCTAAAACGAGAACCACAAACCATTATCAGATCGTAAGATGCTAACAGTAACACTCCATATCTGCCAACTTCTTTCCCATTTTTGAGTAAACATCTCACGTATCACATAAATTAACGATCTGATTGAGTTGTCCTTTTCAGCAATAATTAATATTCAATATCGAAAGATTCAATACGCTCATTTTGCTACGAAGTAAGAGTACCAACACTAAAAAACAATGCTAAGTAATTCAAGAACTAGAAATAAGAACCATATATCATTTATATCAAGCCCGTTAAAAAAGTGACACTTCCTCATATAGTCGTAGAAGTGATTTGTATCACATACTTTGTAACGGTGATAACTTTTTCCGTGAAGCTATTCTTAGGTTATTCTGAAGTTGCATCACCAAGTTGAGATGTGATCATTAAATTTGATAACAATAATTTATTCGTCAAGTTGATATAGGAAGTCTGAAGAGATTTGTTTTGGTCTGATTCTTGATTAAATAAAACATTTAGTCTGTGCATCTGTGAAGCGAAATAAATGACTGACAAGTGACTCGGGTTATGGCAGGAAATTTAACATACAAGGTGGCCCACGAGGTTTTGGACAGGAATACCTCGAAACTTGAGTGTAGTAGAGAATTGTAATTTTGGTGTTGTAAATTAAAGCAGTTGGTGCAGCTTTTCTTGGTATTATGTTACCCAATGAGTTTTTTGTTCTTGTTCACGTGACATCAGATTCAAAATTATTAATGGGACAACCTGGGCATTTATATCTTCCTCCCGATAAAACGATTCCAACAAACTACACAATTGTGAAACGATTGATTTGAGAACTACAGTTACTTCAATATCCTTTGTTCCACGACGTTTAGTAACACTGAGTATTGACTTTCTTTAGAATTATTGAGTTCTATATGTGCCATTTAATTTAATAATAATCTTGAAACGGCCCTGTATGCAAGCGAATGATTTTCGTCCCATAAACCCAATTCAGAATATTCTCTCTTTCAGACAAGTCGGGTAAATTTTTATAATAACAATTTACTATCGTTACGAAACGTTCTTATATTGGGACGGAAAATCTTATCGATTGTCAAGTGAATGAATGGTTTGTTTCTTGAATTGCGAACGGTGTATGAAGTCAGTTTAAATATCTATCACCGGTCAGCATATTGAATATAATCTTCAAAGGACCATCAATAAGTATAAGTGTTTTGAAATAGTTGGTGGGTACGGGTACCTACTTTTGACTAGCATCATAATTTCAACGACTTTCTTCACTTCGAGAAGAGCAGAGTTCACAAAATACAACAAAATAGTCTTCGATCTGCCGTCAGGCCAATAATAAAATACACAATATATTTCTTTGCTCGATTCAACTTTCCGTCGTGATCTTTGTATTGAAATGCTGGCAGCCTTCTGCGGAGAGTCACTGGGTTGCCAGTTAGTACCATTGCGGCATTGTTACCGTTTTTATGCTGTCAAGATTCGCCGTTTTCAATCAGACAGCTGCTGGTAACCGTCCTTCGTATCGTGATTCGTCAATGCTGGGTAATGAGAAGATTCTGTCATTTCGGTCCATCGGTGACAGATGCTGCGTACTCAGTACGAGACGAGACGGACGGCTTTTTTTCCAGGATTACCATCTACTCTACTATGCATGATCTCGCGGGATTTAGTGCGTTCAATGAATGTTGGCGCATTGAATATTTAATTCTGCTTTAAATTCCCACTTTTAGACGGCGTATAAATGCAAATCCTAGATAATAATGCTAGTTGATTTGCTTAGATGTTCGATAAGACTTCCATTTTTCATATGTTATGGGACATGGTAATAAATAACAACTATAATCCAGTTAGTCACGATTGATAGCTGTAGATCGGATGGTGCAATTCAAACATGCCAATTTAAAAAGCTTTCCCTAGCACACCTACATTAAGACAATTGGTACAATATTATGAAAATATTAGCGAAATATTCCAACATAAATCTGAACAGTTTTTGTTTCATTATTGGACATTTTTTAAATAATATAGGTAGAATATTCTTGATGCAATATTGGCATTAAAAATTTAGCGATATTGGTAAAAATTTCCCAAATATCTTGGTAGACTATTAGTGCGAGGTTCACAATAAGACAAGTTCACCAACAGTTCAAGTAAACCAACTTCAGTTACTAAGGATTAGCCAATGAAATGTCTAGTTCCTTAGTAGCTGATCTCAGTTTACTTGAACCGATGTTGACTTTTTTTGTACAACCCGCCCTCAATAATGTTATGTTTCATTTACAATACTTATGGAAATCTCAGATGTACAACCGAACCAAGATATAACTCATCAAAGCCTGAGGTGCTGAAAATAAAACTTTTTGACGAATAGGTTGTGAAAGTAGAGACACATCCCAAAATGCCATATATGCACCAAACCAAATGTCCAGTGAACTAATCTAAATGGCAGATATAATGAAGAACACCCCAAGTCAGACATAAAGTTCGTTCTACAAGATGAGAAATATGTTCCTGTTGAATGTTATAATAGCCACAATTCGGGCCGTAAGGGTTCTGAATGCAACTATCGGGATTAATTTCAATATTGTTTGGGATGATGATAGGTTTTCTCTCAATAGTCTTATTTCATTATTGGCGTGGGGTTTTCGTAACAACTTCAAACAATATAGGTTTATATAATTTTTTTAATAGTGTTGTAATGATATTCAATCAACGATATTCTTAATTGAAACAGAAAAGTTATTTTTTCAAATATCACACACGATCTACCAGATTCATTGAAAATTTGATTGATTTCCCATAAATGTACTAAAAGATATGATCGGACGAAATAAAAATACAATGCAATTGCAATTAATACTAATTTCAACAAACGTTAGGGACCAAATTTTCAATTATCATCAAAACTTTTGTGTAACTCTCATGAAAATAATTGCCATATTCATTACCAACCAACACACACAAGTACATATGAATCATGACGATTCAACAAGAACGAACGTCAGTAATCTTTCTAAAATTCCTACCCTAAAAAAGACTGTTTGGCAACGAAGTCACGTACTCAGGCCCCAAGATTTTATAATGCATCACGATCGGACCTGGAAGATATAGCGGACTCGATCTTAAGCATGCTGCATTGAAATCTCAGACAGTGTTCAATGGTCGTTTTATGGCTGAGTATAATTTTATTTGGAATATACGTAGTTTTTCAAGAAACCTCAAAATTTGTTGGATACAAATGGCTAGAAACTCATATTATTTTGTTGGTTTCTCGAAATTGTATGGTGATGCCACAATTGAAACATTTGCCTCAAGAATTTCCAAAATAGGTGAAAAAAATAAAAATATAATCAAGTAACAGTTTATTTCGTACATTTCGCTTCGATTTTTTCTCTGATTTCAGTAGTAGTTATTTGCTTCATTTTGTCAATTTTTGTCTTAATTCCATCTTAGATTTTATCTACGTCTATCTACTCGTGCCAAAAATATCACTTTCCGCACTAGTAATGTAATATACTATAGGTAATGGCACCAATCGCAGAGGAGACTGTGCGAAATGCCTTATTTTGTGTACCAGTTTTGAGTGCAAAATGACAAGTATTTCAAATAGTTCGTCGGAAAATAGATTTCTCGTTTCAATTCAGTAAGTAATTTTTCCTACGAGCGTGCGGAAAAGTTACTTTTCACGATTTTTACTTTTCCGTACGATTTTTACTTTTCCGCACGATTTTTGTATTGTTCAAAATGAGGATATTTAGGACTAACTAAATGATCTATGTAACTATTCTGTCTTATGTGTCATTTTGTAGCATTATTAGAAAAACTTGTTTATTAAAAACCTTGTTTTTTTATAAAGATGGACAAAAACACTCGTAGGAAAAATATTGTACCTAACTCTCCGGGTCGTTCGTGCAACTGCCGTCGCGTGCTGAAAAGTACTACTTTCCGCACTTGTTAGGTAAATAACTATAATCGTAGCTTAATATCGATAATGTACTTACTTAGAACCGTAAGTTAAAAATGGAATTGTTTGTTTGTATTCTCATGTCATTTACAAAGCTACATTCATTAAAAAAGTCATCAAGCATTCTAAAATGAATGATTCACCTTCCGAAATTGAAGATTTAGCCGATTATGCAGTTGTTGGATTAATGCCTGAAAAGTCTAAAAGGGTAAACGAAAAAACTTACACCAATTCTGAAAGTAAGTATGCATAGATATTTTTTCATTATAATCCTCAGTACTCCAATGAAATCATTATAGTACTCAGTCCAATGAGGTATGTCATTTTGATACTAAAAATTAAATCTATAATAATGTCATTATAGTACGAGGGCTCACGACCAAAACCATGTCGCATCGTTTTACGGCTACAACCATATAAAATCGTTAGATTCGATGAATCTGAACCCAACTAGGTGGGCAGTACCGGTCAGGAACGTCACAGTTTTATGGGGGGGGGGCATTTCTGCTATGTCAAAAAAAAAATAGGCAGATGGTTTTATCACAATTTGTCTGATATTGAAAATGTTAATAGGTTTCGTAATTTTTTAATGAAAAAGTTTGTTTTCAGACATGTCGAGCATCACATGTGTTCTGAGCACATTGTCAAAAATGTCAACAAAATTAACCGACCTGTCACATAGCAACCTGGTTCAATTTTTTTTTAATCTTTTGTTTTGCTGTCTCGATGACAAAAATATTTTTATTTTAAATGTCACCTATAACTCTAAAAACGAAAACGAAAACGAAAAAATAATTAATGATGTCGATTTAGCCAGATTCAACATTTTTACAAAAACGTACAAACCGAAAAATGAGCATCGTTCTATGACGTTAAATCTGGACTTAGCCAATTACGATGCGTGTAATTTGCCGCCATGCAAATCGGAATTGGGACAACATTTGTTGCGAATACAATTTATCGCACAAATATGGAGCAACGCTCATCACAAAAATCAAACCTACCTACACCCAACCGATTTTGGATGGTATAACAACGAGGGACAGCTGGATTTCACGTGGTGCTCCGGTAACCAACTACCAGAATTGGACGATGTTATTTTGGACGAAGAATCAACATCCACAAACGGTAAAATTGACCAGACTTTGACCGTACACTTGACTAATAATATTATTTTTTTTTTTCAGACGAAGATATTGAAGATTTGGTAATCGAGAGTGATGATGTTGACGACTGCAACTACGACGAGTCCGACAGTGATTGAGAACGATCCATTTTTTTGAATAAACAGTATTTTTCAACCGTTATCCCAGTTTGTTTTTGTCCAATTTATTAAAAAAATCCTTTAATTTCAGTTCGATAGTTTCGGGTAAGCTCTTTATTAATCATGATCTAAGAATTTAAGGGTTTCAACTTATTCATTTGCTTGATAAACGTAAATTCGTCGCAAAATAACGATTTTTCAATGATTTCTGACTATCGAAAAGTTGTATGATTACTAAGGTGCGACACTAAATTTGTCTGATATATTTTTTTCCTACATCTGGGCAACTTTTTTTACCGTGTCCAACAGTTTTCAGACAGAATGCTATGTCACCGACCGGTTAAATTTCCACACGTTCAAAACGGTTTCAACACATAAGATGCTCATACTTTCTTCTGAAAAATTATTTATTCGCATCAACTGACCAATGTCTACTTGAAAACAAGATTTTCAGACTGAGGCAGATGGGTATAACAAGGGCTTTCTATACATTATTTTCAAGATTCTTTTTTGAAGGACATCTAGTTTTCGCAAGTGTGTGTTTGAACATGCACCCCAGCTCAGTATACAATATTGAAGGCGTGATTCGACTAGAGCATGATATAAAATTTTCAACTGCTTCAGAGTTAGTATGTTACGTAAACATTTGAAGTTGTAGAGGAGAATTCTGAGTGTTTTACTAACCTGCTCCGTGTGATAATTCCATTTTAGATGAGAGTCAATGGTAATTCCAAGGTATTTCATCTTGTTAGTTGTATTTATTTTTACCTCTACCATTTACTTTGGTCTCTAGAGTTTTAAAATCCGGTAAATGATTTTCGTAGCCAGCAAATGGGATATAGTAAGTTTTTTCGAAATTTACTGTAAGTAACTTATGACTGAACCAGTTGAAGATGTTTCCCAAATCTTGTTCGATTTCTTTTTTTAAATTCATCCATGAGATAGAGGAGTAAAGGATAGCTGTATCGTCGCCAAAGCTGTAAATTTTTCCAGTAGATTTCTGGGTGAATAAGTTATTAATGTACAACGAGAACAATATTGGCCCAAGAACAGTTCCTTGTGGCACTCCATAGGATAGTTTTTCTTCATGACTTACAGTTTCGCCAATTTTTACCGACTGTTTACGATCTGTTAGATAGTTTTTCAAAAGGTCAAGTGCTATTCCTCTAAAACCTGATCCCTCCAAGGCCTCGAATAGCTGAAAGTGATCGACAGTATCGAAGGCCTTGGCAAGATCGAGGAAGACAACAATTGTTGGCTTTCTAGTATCAATGCAGTGATTTATTTCACCCGTTAATTTTGATGTAATATCGTCTGTTGATAAACCTGTTCGAAAACCAAATTGCTGATTCGATATTATGTGATTTTTTTCGAGGAAATCATTTATTCTCTTTTTCAATGACTTTTCAAATATTTCAATGAAGAACATTATGGCACCAGCCGTGCTACGAGTAGTACTTTGGTCCAAAATTATTTGGTTTGATCTTTTTTCATTTATTCATTCTTTCCAGAACACGAAACCGTTGAAAAACCATTTAGTTCGTGCGGGGCATTTATTGATTCCTATGTTAATGTTTACACATAATGACATTCATGATTATAAAAAGATGATTTTACAATGGCCTGCTTGGAGGCAATTATCTAGTTTAATTTATGCCATCGTGAATTCAAATTATACGATATTCTGAATAATTTGAAGGAAGGGAGTTTATAGCTGAATAAATCAGCGTGGGACTTTTTCCAAATCACTGTTCTTTTCGATAAGGCTTTACCGAAATTTCCAAGAACACCAATTTAATCTAATTAATGGGCAACAATCAACGTCAATGCCTGCGTCAATTCGAGAAACCACTCAAGCCGGGAATATAAAAAAATATAATGAATTATCAGCCTTTTCTAAAAAATGCGACTGATGACTCAAAAAAAAAAATCGGAAAACCAATTCTATAGTAACCGAAATAATTGAATAGATATGAAAACACTACAAACAATGTTACTTATCAGTTGTTAATTGGACAATCTCTATGGTTTAATTTTAATTTCATTAAAAATATGTTTTCCTATGACTCATGTCGAGAAAGCTTAAATTGCCTCTTCAATTTTATGTTGATGGTCATAAATCTCATATAGTAGTAGTAGTAGTAGCAGTAGTAATCATGGGGAGGCCGCTGCCGCAGCCAGGCAAGTAGGCCCCAATGGGCCCTTTTTGCCATCCCCTGCTCTCCACATAACCACATTGCCTCTTCTAGTCTTCCTTTCCGAACCTTTGTGTCCACTCTAGTTCGATGAGTTCCTCTTGTTGGAGTTTTTCGACTCCGAAGATTTCGAATCTTAGCCTCCCGTACGCCTCACACTCGCCAAGGAAGTGAGACGAAGTTTCTTCGTCTTCTTCGCACATATGGCAAGTGGGATTGTCTTTTATACCCATTAGTGACAGGTGTCTACCTAGTTTGTTATGGCCTGTTAGTATATTCCTACAAGGAGGCGTAGTGTTTCGCGATCTCTGCCTAAAAGCCACGTCATCCTTGACTTGCTAGAGCCGGCCACAAAGTCTTTTGACTGCAGCCGGCGGTATTCCTCCAAGATTCGTTTAGTTCTCTTTCCACCCATTCATCTAGGGCAGAAGAGATTTGACCTCTTGCAATGCCTAGTACTGGCTCCGGTCCACAGAACGGCGCAGAGGAACCGGTTCTGGCAAGCTCATCTGCTTCCCGGCATCCCCCAGGGACCCATACCAACTCGACTTCCTTTGTTTCCGCTAATTTCTCAAGAGCATCTCTGCATTCCTGTACCAAAACTGAGCTTGGTCTAGGATGACAGATAGCTTTGAGCGCTGCCTGACTATCCGAGCAGATATAAATTTTCTGTTCGGGCCCTTCTTTCACCTCTTGCCTCGTAGCTACGGTTAGAATGGCGTACACCTCGGCTTGGAAAACTGTTGGGTATCTTCCTAGAGCGTAGCTTTCTCGTATATCTCTTCCTTCCAGGTAGGTGCCTGCGCCAGAAGCCTGTTTGTCAGTCAGACCCGAACCGTCCGTGTAACATACTAGGCCTCCTGGACGAAGCTCCACTGTGTTCCCTTCCCATACGATTTCCGCATGTCCTATCATCTCTCCTTCGTTTACCCAGACCTCCAAGTCTCGCATCCTTAAATGAGCTGCCGTTGCCTCCTTCTTGATCCAGACCGAAAGGGGTGGTAGCCTTAACAGTACCTCCAATGCCGCAGTTGGGGTCGTTCTCATTGCACCCGTTATTAATAAACAGGCCAACCTCTGGACCCTACTGAGCTTTCGACCTATTGTGCCACTCTGTGCGCCTGGCCACCATACAGCTGACCCATATTGGATCTTTGGTCTACCTCTTAAACCCCTCACTTTTCTCCTGTAAACATAAAATCTCATATAACATTTCCGTTGATTGATTCTCCTAGAGAAAAATAATATACTGGAGTTTTATCCCAATCCAACAAGTGAGCATCTTCAAGAGGGAAGCTCGAACAAAATCTACATACAGGGTTATCCTCATTCATACCTAAGGATACACTAAAAAACAATTTTGTCTATATTCTACGATAATTTTATATTTGTTGACTAGTTTCGGTCATTACACCATTTTCAAAACTAACTAGATCACATCCAAATCTGAATATTTATACCTACATTGCCTAACCTAGGTTATACCGTAATTAGTAGCGGTCTATCGATTCTCAGAATCAATATCAATACAATACAATACCGGTATATCGATTCTCAGAATCAATATCAATACAATACAATACAATACCGCTACTAATTAAGGTATAACCCAGGTTAAGCAATGTAGGTATAAATATTCAGATTTGGATGTAATCTAGTTAGTTTTGAAAATGGTGTAATGACCGAAACTAGTCAACAAATATAAAATTATCGTGGAATATAGACAAAATTGTTTTTTAGTGTATCCTTAGTGAACATGAAACAAATCGTCAATCAAAGAAGTCATTCATAATTATTAAATACACCGCCAGATTCTTGCGACATAATTGTCTTAAATTAATTTCACAATATTGCCCCATCTACTAATTGGGTGAATGTTAAATTGAATGGTTATGCTAAATTACATCATGTGATAACAGAGAATAATTGTTTCAACAAGCTATAAAGTATACCATTAGGTATTGGTCCACCATCATTATTCAAAATTGTATTGTTGTTGTTAACTTGTCTAAATAATCTAATCGGAAATAGGCCTACGGAATGATTTTGTTGCGAAACATGATGAGCGACTGCTGATTTTTGCATTCTTCCATATTTTAGATGTACTGAGTGTTCTTTAATATATGTTTTAGCCTGTCCATAATATTTTGCATCGCATTCCTTGAATTTTATTTCGTAGATTCCATTTTTAGACGTTTTGGTGATGGAGGGTCAGTGTGAAATGCTAGAATATGATGCATTAGGAAAGACATTAGCACTTACAGGTATATTACTGAAATCAGCTCACATCACTGTAGACAACACAAACAAACGTGCTGGTTTGAATTCTTCAGTGCATCTTCTTTTGGATTTTCCTCTTACACAGAAGGGGTTTCACAAAGATAATGCGAGAATACAAGAAATAGCAGTTAGTAACAGTTTCTCACGGTTATTATAGATGGTATTATACACAGTTGACTCAAAGACAGGAAATCTAAACGGACAGGTAACTTTCCAGTTAGGCACGTCAAAATACAGTTTTAAGTGATCATAAACAACTACCAAATTTGCAAAGAGACCGGACCTCAACTGAGAAGGGATGCATCAGTGTGGTACACTGATGAATCTAAGATTTGTGAATGGACTGGAGTGAGCGTTATAGGGCAAAGTTTAATGTTTTTCCAACCCCTTGGTAACACTCTTACCATATTTCAAGCAGAAGTACATGCTATAGAGATATGTATGTGCTCAGGAGTCTGTTGAAAGGAAAACCAGAAGGGATAAAATCTATACACTGTTAGATAGCCACTGAAAGCTCTGAAGTCATACCATTGTGAATCGTACTGGACTTGTAACTTCAAATTTTCCATAGGACAAATGACAGGAAAGTACCAGGTCACTTTGATATGGGTGCCAGGCCAAAGAGGTATTAGAGGCAACGAAAAAGCAGACTGTCTTGTCAAAATATGACGCTACCATAGAATTTACCGGTCCAGAACCCTTGACTCTCCAAAGTCCACTGGACTAAAATGTCATAACAAAGACAAGCTAAAAGAATAGTGAGCTTATTGCCAAGTAAAGCTAAACAACTTTTCGAGCTAAACGATTTATTATACAGTGCAGTGCAAGTTAATTATTCTAATTAGTTTGCTGCCAAACTTTACTCACATCTTACAGTCCTTGGATGTGGGTCACTGTAAGTCTCTGAAAACTGACTGGAAAAAAATGATTGGGATCACAGAACTCCAAACAACTCCAAATCATCAAACAAAGAATATATTGTTCCCGTTCTCAGAACTGCTCTTGATGATATGGAATATTTAAAAAAAACAAAATTTTAATATTCCGTGAAAGTATGCCGATTGTATTCAATTGATATCAAGAATGTTGATTAAGCAAATGTTCTTCAAACCGCAAAAGTCCCTGACGCCAAATTTCACCAGCCCACATAGGAATCTGACATAGTGAAGCATTCGTGATTTTCATTGCAATGCATTGAAAAGGCAACTGTCCAAAACTGTTTCCATTGAATTATATAGGGGAGTCGAATCGAGCAGACTGATCAGTTGACGTTAATATTGAAATTGTTATTTCCGTCGGCTGCTCCCTTACGAGCAACCTTCAAAAGTCCTCCAGTAACTTGTGTGAGCTAGGGAAGACGCAGCCCTTAGCTTTTAATGTGTGATGCCATGCACGAGGCCGATGACGGCGCGGTGAGTCGGACCCACGTGCCTTGGCTTAGCAAGCGGGCACACTACCTATGCGCCATCAAGACCAGAGAGAGATCCAGAGAATTAGACAGATTTTTGTGTCAGTATATTCGAGTTGCATAAATAGTTTATTACAATTTATTGTTGGTTTGGAGCTGTAAGTAATAAACGAGTCATACTTTTCAGACGTGTTATTGTGAGTCTATATTTCTAACAAGTAGATCTCTTGATGTAGTGATGAATGAAGAAAATTCTTATTTTATTTTTTTTACCAAAGCAGTTCATTCCTGAGATTCTTTCTGGCTACTATAAATAGCAGCCCAAGTAACACAAGTTGGTGTGAAATACGAATTTTATAGGTATATTCGGTATAAAACTCGTAATGGTATAACGCTATACCGAATATCGTATACCTTTTCAAAAGCATGTGGTGTATTATTCGTTTATTAAATGTTTAGAATATATCCACCATATATAACCTATGCATTTTATACGTAGTGAGATAACGTATATATGCAATTGCAACATGTGGTGTATTACTCGTTTATTAAATGTTTGGAATATATCCACCATATATAACCTATGCATTTTATACGTAGTGAAATAACGTATATATGCAATTGCAACATGTGGTGTATTACTTGTTTTATTAAATGTTTGGAATATATCCACCATATATGAAATATATGCATATTATTCGTAGTTAGATAACGTATATATGCAATTGCTCATGTCATTATCTCATCCTGATTTTAAACTATACGTTTCATCACTCGTTTATCATACGTTTTCACCATATGTATAATATCGATTTTCTAAAAGTGTATTATATTCGTTAGATTTATACCAACAAATATATCATATTTGTCTAAAACTAGTAGAATAATAACGTTTATTCTACGTATTTAGTAAATAATGTTTCAGAATTTTTATTTGCATAATGATCTCTAATACTGGTCGAAATGAAAAATGTTTTTTTTATCAATTTTCTTCTGTAATTCTTTATTTTTTTGTTCCTAATTTTGTGAAATTTTTTCGTTTTATTATGTTCAAGTATTTCATATCATTTTATATTACTTTATTTTGAATTTTATTTCATTTTACCTCTTCTAATATGTTGTTTTTACCTACTTTGTAGTTGCATTTGTATTTTATTATAAACCACCGTCCAAATCACCGATTCACTTTGCTTTCTTACTTTCATTTTAAAATTCCCGCTTTTACATTATGTTACAATTTGGCCGTTCAATGTGGTACACCTGACAAATCTTCGAGAACCGGGGCAGGTCCGCTTGCTATTTATTTAGTTCGATGTCATCACGCCGTTTCGTTTGTCTAAGTGAAATTGGAAATAGTTATTGTTATATCAAACGGTGTGTAATAAGTACATGGTGTGGTGTAGTGTGAACCATAGCATTTGATTCGAGTAAGTACAAATGGATGATACATATTTTGCAAGTAATTCAGTGCGACAGCTTGTTAACCAAATGAAACATTTCGGAAGCGCGCTGTTGCTCCGGCATTTTGTATCGTCATGGGCCAATGAACCTTCGAAATAAATGGATCAACTCATCTCCAAATAAAGTAAAGTTCACCCATGTTCTTATAGTGCAATTAGATATTTTCATTCGATATTTATTTGGATGGCTCTAATGATGTTACTATTACTTTTGTCTTAAAATTATTTATAGTAGTTTGATCAGACAATTTTGACTGAATTCCGGTCGGGCGGAAATAGAATGTGCTTCTGCCATGTGATTGATATATATATTTACACGTTTTTTCTAGACGATTTTTAGTTTCACTTATGTATATCACAATATCTGATTGTATGCGTAGCCCGGTAGCCAGATGGGCCTCTTAGATGTTTAGTTTAGGAATATAAACAAAGCTGACTATACAATAGACTGTATTGAAAAAGTCGGGTGACCTACCTAATTGTTGCTCTTGATCTTCATTTTGAACGTGACGATTGAAGATTATAAAGCAATATAATTAATATAAACGGTGATTGACTATTGATTTCAGAAATTCAGCAGCTAGGTACTATCTCAAAAGCGAATAAAACTCGGAATAAAAATATTTGATATTTAGAAAAACATTCCTGAATAATTACCTTTTTTGTCTGAAAAATTCCTTACAGGGTTAACTGTGTATGTTTCGCTATAATTATGGCAACTTGTGTGAACTTTAGCCTGTAGTATGGCACCTTCCAAAATTGTGGCAACATACATGCGTTGCCACAATTTTTTGTCCCAATAAATGGGCCATATTATTCTTTTTCTTCACTTTTCAGGGCCAAAAAAATGTAATTCTTGATGGAGTTTCCAGTATATTTACTTATTTTCGATCATTCATGAAAATTATGATGAAAATTACATTTTCTCAGAGAAGTGGGTGAGTTGGCACAATTCAGGATATAGTGTATCATTAACACTACCCCTTTTATGGCATCGTGGGCGTGGCAATAAGGTGGCGCCCTCTGCGAAAGAAATTGCGGCGTTGCATAAAATTTTAACGTAAATAAGAAGTTGAAACAGTTTTGGTCTTAGGATGCCACAATAATCAGTCGTGTGTGCAAAATAAATAGGCGCCATAATATTTTCGATATGTTGAAGGTAAATCTAGGGATGACAGAGAAAGTACAGTTGTGTTCATAAAAAAGTCGTACAGCAGTTAAAGGTTATTGTGAGCCAGGTCAATCTTAATTAAATTATCGACTTTGACAAGTACAGTCAAAATTCAAACTAATTTTGCCAGTGACGCGCTTTCAAAATTTGTCTAGCTCAATTAGTTAGTTCAATACAATGCAATTTTTGCAATGTTTTACACACAACTGTACGTTTACTGAAGATAGATGTTCCATCAGAAGGAAACTCTTTCTTTCATATAATTTCTAAAAAGAAATGATTATTCAAATGTTGGTGAATCAATAAAAATGAATTTAAGAAATGGTCTGATAAATATTTTCCTTTGTTCCATTTGAAGGCCATACACGGCGAGTTTCAAAAAGTTTGCACCATATGGGAAATTTTTTATTATCCATTTATCAGAAAATTTTACTCTTCATAAAAATTGGTGCATGGCGAAAAACTTGCAGTTGGGTTATCAAAATTGTAAATTTTCTAATAGTGTACAGGGGAGCACAAAAAATAGAATTTTGATCAAGAGTGAACTACCCTTATTTTTTAAATCATCAAAAAAGTGTATTGAGAAACAATATTGAAATTTGAAATCACAGCCACCTACGCAACAAAGCATTTTTACCTTTTATGGTAATAGCCTCATAAATAGTATTATTATCTCATTATACACCTTAAGCGGCTCCCTCATATTCCTATAATAATAAGACAATACAAAATTTGGACCAATTCATTATTCGTACTGAAATTTCGACGTTTGGTGAAAATGGTTTAAATTTTTAAGTTTTATTTAGTCACTATGATTTTTTAGCAGAAAATTATCGAATAAATCAATTAGTTGCTTAGGTGGCTGTGATTCCAAATTTGAATATTGTTTTCAAATCTAAACAACTTTTCTCAATGGATATTTTTGATAATATAAAAAAATTGTGTAGTTTACTTTTGATGAAAACTCCTATATTTTGTGCTCCTCTGTACACTGTATCAAAATTCAAAATTTACAAATACCTTGCGAATAAGTTTTTTGCAATGCACCAATTTATATGATGAATAACATTTTCTGACAAATGCATCAAAAAAGTTTCCCATATGGTGCAAACTTTTTGAAACTCACTGTATTATATAATTTAGGGAGCAAAGCTATAGAATGAAATCTTCCCTGCAAGCAAATCTACGAAGTTTTGGGTATCAAGCAATCTTCTGAAAATATTTTATCTGATATATAATAAAATATCAGATACCATTTTCACTCACCAGTTTTGAAGATGTTATTAGTTAATTAAGATGTCCTTTTTGCATTCGTTCTTCTATACATGACAAACATATCTCTCCTGCATGATGATGGCTCGACGCCAAAAACTTAATAGATTTGCTTGCAATAGAGATTACCCAGCGAGCACAAAAACATCTCAGAGATGTTAAAAGTAAGACTTTTCGAAACATCTAACCTCCACGGCGATGTTCTGTTTATACATGAATAGAACGTGTATGTAAAGCCAAATGTCCGCCGCACGGGGCTATTTTCAGGATGTCCCTGGGATATCACAAAGGGCATTTTTTCCTCGTTCTTTTCATAGCCTTTTAAAGACACAATATACCATTTTCAAAGCTTTTTGTCTACGTTAAATCACTGGATATAAAACATTTTTAGAGATGTTCCTTGGACATCACGAAAGGCATTTGGGGGGTATAATCATATGAAACTTATTTTAAAAAATTCGTCAACAACAAACAATATTGAAAATTTGGCATAAACAATGTGTTTCCTGTCATAAAAACTATACAAGGGAGTCTTTACATATAAATTAATTCCCAAATTTTCAATATTGTTTTTATAGACGTAATTTTTTGCATAAGGTGGGCCAGTTTTGTGATTATACCTCCCATTTTTAGCTTGTTTTTTCATCCTACTGATTGTGCAAATTAACAGTCAAAATATGCAGATGAAAACCTTAAGGCGCTTCAAAAAAAGATTATAGACACAAATTATTTTAATAGGCCATCAAAAAATCAAAATCAAATTGTCTTCTGTTACTTTCCATTGTTTCGGATGGTGGGACCATTCTTTTGTGTAATTATCGAATAATTTTCTTGTTATACTAGATTTTCTTCCACATCACCTAAAACAAAAGTACAATCTGCTGTTATGACGGATTTACTATTGAAAAAAGTCATAATTATTTTCCATTCTAAATTATAATAGTCATATATTTTATATAAAAGGAGTAATTCTCAGAATTTTGATAAGTTTACTAAAAATGTAAGTTTCTAGGCCAATTTTCAGAAAAAAATTGAGTTATGAACAAAAGTTCAACGAAAAGATAATATTCATCACGAAAATTAAAAACTATAAGATTAAAAGACTGTTTCAATTACTCGCCAAAAATCAACTTCGTTATAATATTGAATAATTAGGTAACTGAAAATTTGATTTTCGTCCTTTCCAGTAGCAGATCTACCCCAGACTAATATTTGTGAAAAGAGTTTTCCTCCGACTTCTGTAGGAATATACCTGAAATAAAATGTGTATGTATTGAAATGAGATAAGCACTACAAACAAACTGTTCTGAACACAGTATATTAAACACAATATTCATGAAGTTATCTTGTTCATCTTATAATGATTACTAAAAATCAGCACTGTAATGAAAGACTTCATTAGGTGAACGTATAGTGTAGTATAAATAAGGTATATCGAGTAATAGGTATTATAGGGAGGTACTTACAAACTGAAAGTCGTGTTCATTTTCATATACTTTAGTCCTTCCTCAGCTCTCTAGGTTGTAGCATATAGCATCCATCATGTTTTTGAGGTTATATATTTCAATATTTCTGAATACACTTTACAGTCCTTGATCAATAATTTTATTATCTATTAATTTCAATATATTTTGTCTTGTCCAAACTTTTCACTTCACTTTAAAAACACCACTTATATAGTACTCATACGAGGAAACAAAATGGGGTCTCAAGAACAAGAACAAAGAAGTCATGTCCCTCATTTGCAAATGCGCAAGCGCGATCGCGGTACACCCCGCATATTTCCTATGGAAAATGGCTTTCCCTAAATTTAGCTGATTTTCAAGAACATGACTCGGTGTAAGCTTTACATGAAATCGTCTCAATGGAGTTTGAACATAATAAATTAAAGATGGGAAATGGTTTGTCCTTCATTAGACTACTAGAGCAAATTTTAAAAAAAGACCATGTATAAATGTAAAAAAACTGACTCAGTGTGTATTAAGTGGAGCGTGATAAGCGCTCTCAATCCTGCAAAACATATACAGATCAGACTAGTTCCCATTTTACAACACTGTCCTACCATCCGGCAAACCGAGGATCTTGATCTACTATAGAAGCGTACGTAGCGTGTGATCCAACACGTCGTGTGCAAAAAAACTCATCATTTTGTAAGATGTTATATATACAAGTCTTTTTGTAATTTCGTTGGGATCTTCATTTCTGTAATATAATGGATTACATTAAATACGAGCATTGGGCAATAGTTACATTTATATAGAATTGCATTACCCGAGTCTCGAATGACGATGGTGATTATGTTGTCGGGTAGTCGGCAGCGGAGACACTTCCAGCACCTTACTTTTAGTTGACAATTTGTCACTATTATAGAGTATATATTGATAAATACGTTCGAATAATACTTTATTGAAACTTTATATTTATATTACAATCTAATCAATACTGACATTAGTCATAACCAGTATGCCAATATACTTGATCTTTTCCTCACCACCAATTCTGATCCATGCAGTATAGAATTTTGTACTCCACTTGGGAAGTCTGACCACAACCTTGCTCTTTCACTACACCATCGAGTAGTTCAAGACAGCCCCGTCTCATATGACACTACAACTCAGCAGATTAGGATAGTCGTCTCTCAGAAATTCCATGGTATAGAACGTGATTCTCTTTTGGAGATCCAACACAATGCGTTGAGACAATTTCTGAGATCATAATGTTGGGGATACAAACATATACGTGATACGTCAAGAAGATCATTATCTGGTAAACTATGGTTTATCAGAAACTGCTCCAGAATAGCCACCTTAAAGTGGGCAGCAAACCGTCAATGATTGAAAAATCAGGGCCCTGAGATCATATTGCATTTTCCAAATCAAAGGAAAGAAATTTCACTTCCAGCTTATTACCTTCCCTAACCAATAATGACGGAACACTAGCAACAAAACGCCCAGGAAAAAGCCAATACTCTTACCAACATGTTCGCTGAGAATTCTACGCTGGATTCATTTGGAAAACAACACCAGAACATAATTCCCATAGACTGTCATATGCCTGAGATTATCTTTCGCCAACGAACCATCAGCCGCATTCTGCTGTGTCTTACAAAGCTAGTTAATCTGACGGTATTGCACCGATCGTTCTCAAGAAATGTGCTTCCGAACAAACATTGTAAGTTATTCAACCTCTCTTATAATTTGGGAGTAAGATCTTTTATAGAATTTCAAAACAAATAAGAACGAAACGAAAGTAATACAAATTATAAAACAACAACAAAAATTAATTGTCGCTCCGGGGCAACTACATTGATCCCAGAATTGATCCCAGAGGCGCATTTGCTTTCTCAGCTGCAGGAAAACCCGGAAAAATCTGCAGCACTACATCATCCAAAGAAGGGGGTATTTTCGTCCAACAGGATAATTGCAAAAGTATAATCAGTGCCTAAAAAAAAGGAAAGAGAGCCTACCCAGCAACTACAGACTTATCGCACTGTTATATATTATTTTTGAGGTAAATAAAAAAGTCATCAACATCGAGCTCATGAAATATCTAGAACGCTCAGGATTTATCAGTGATCGAAAATATGGTTTCCGGCATCAAAGATCAACTGGTGACCTGCTTGGTTATGTCTCACATATTTGCCAGAAATCTATTGAAAGGTGTGGTGAAACTCTGGCAGTTGCATTAGATATCTCCAAGGCAATTGATCGCGTTTGGCACCACGAACTCCTTGCCTCCATCTTACGGCTTGTCTCCCCAGTTGCGTTTCTTGCTGTCTACATTCCTCTAAGACCGATCCCTCCACGTGGTGGCCGATAGAGTATCATCCTATACTCTTTCAATAAATGCTGGGGTTCGGCAGGTATCTATTCAATCATCAACACTGTTTTTTCTTCATATCGATGGTTTGTTAGGAGCATCCTCGTGTCCAGTAAACAGCTTTGCGTATGATGGTAACCTTCACACCGCTTTCTTTTCGAAAACTCTAATATAAGAAAGACAGTGAAAGCAGAAATGAACAAGGAAAAATAGTGAAGGAAATGAATATGGACCGCAAAAATTTTAGAATGAGGATCCAACAGCTTGGTAGAATTCGATGCGAATAAAACCCAGGCACGTCTTTTCTCTAGACAGGCTGGTCTCACAGTGGCCAGCTCAAATATGTGAGGAGTATCTATCTATACCAATGAAATATTTCTCATCTCGCTCTTCCTATGTCTTGAATTTCAATGTTTTACCGTGATTTTCCTTCCTGAATCCTCACTGAAACTCATGAAAAGTATTGAAGTGATACAACTAGAAATGAGTTGCCACTAATATAGCTCCCAGTTACAGTGTGCAAGATGAAGTGAGAACTGGCAACACCGCAGGTTACACACTCTCGGTGAGGTGATATTTATGGCAACTCACACTTATTTCTTGTGCAGAAATATTTATGGCCTCGGATGCCAGAAACTCTCTAAAGGCCATAACTCGGGTAATAGTGTGTGTTAGTGCAAGATTTTTATAGCCATATACTTCTTATATAAATCACTGTATATATACCTCAATGTCAGAATTATGCCACAATTGGGGATATTGCATGCGTTGCCATAATTATTGCGGGACGTGTATGGGTGGGTTGGAAAAGGTAGAGAAAGGTATAAGTAATGTAGGGATAAAAATTCAACATCTGAATGCATGCAGTCGATGAGGAGTGGGGGATGAAAGTGGGAGGAAATCAGATTTTCACGATTTGCAGCGTAAATTCGTGTTTTATCTGAAAAACTAAAATACAAAAGTTATAGACAATTAAAAATTCTTAACTTTTCTTAACTTTTATTTTCACAATTTTTTCACATAACCTAAAAATTGTCGAGTAAAATGCAGAAAACCGATATATTCGTTTTAATTTTTAATTTTTTATGAAAATTATTTTCCGATAACAGAAATTGATAGGTTTGTACTATTTTTTATGCCAATCGAGCAGATATTTTAATTTTGTCAAAAAGTTCAGCAGTTTTTGAGAAATTAATGATTTTTGCGAAAAAAATAGTTTTTTTCAAGTCCCTGAAGAACCTTTTTTTTATTGCAGAGAGTTCTGTGAGGACGCATTTTTTTCGTAAAGACTTCAACTTTCATATAAAAGAACAAAAAATATACTATGGGAAAATGTTGTGTAAATTGCGAGCAACTGAAAAATCGTTTTATGCTCATATCGTCTTTCTGACAATATAGTTCCAAATTTCATATTGAGTATTTTTTGAAATACGGCTCAGAAATTCATAAAAATATTATTAATAATATTATTCATAAATTTCCAAGACTTTGAAGACTTTCTATCCATCTAATTTCATACAGGGTAATCACAAACTGTTGGTTGACAAACCGTACGAGGCAAGAACATTTTTTTTCTTGAAAACGACGGATGGTGCCTCGATGAAAATATTATAGTCGTGTACCTTTTTCAGGGAATCATTTTTCTCAAAAATCATTAATTTCTCAAAAACTACTGAACTTTTTGAAAAAAATAAAATATCTGCTTGCTTGGCATAGAAATCTTACCGATTTCTGTTATCGGAAAATAATTCCGATTGAATGAAAGTTGTAGATTTTTCAATCTACAATTCAATTCGTGCTTTCAATCGGATTAGTTCTCTCAAAAACAGGGGTGCGCCATCAGTCATACTCATCCGGTATATACAATTTGGTATTAAAAATATATTTTGTAGATGATTGTGACACAGCCAAAAAATTCCTCGACAAAATCATCGAAGAAACACCGATACCATGAAAAACGAATCTTCAGCATTATTTAAAAAAACAATTGCATCAGAAGAAAGTAGCGAGGACGAGGAACGTACGTTGGTGGAGAAAGGTTCAAATGAAAAAAAACGCATTTCGACTGACAAGAATTATACCGACAATACCAAAAGACGGAGAGACTGGTTTCATGAGTAAAATTTTGTATTTTCAATATTTCCACCTTTACACATATTCCAGGGATTTGGATGGGTCATCAGATGAGTTCAGCGATGCAGATGTTGGTGTTAACACAATCACACCAAAATTCAATTCATCGATGGAAGTGCATGGTGGATCAAAATCTGGTTCTAGTACCCCCATGAGAAGCTCAACGCTTCAGTCAATATTTCTCATCTAGAAAGACCTGAAAATTTGCCTAACCTGCCTGTTTCGAACCAGCAAGATTACAGAGCCCTGGAAACATTTTTGAAGGAAGAGCTGCCATTCGAATATATGGTAATAAATCAATTTCATCACTTGTTACGTACTTTATATCCTGCGCATGTTTATTTTTTAGAAAAAACGCCTTGCTGCTATTGGTGGTGCCTCTGTGAGGAGGACTGTCATGGGAATGCTTAAGTTCCTCTTAACAAATCAAGTGGCAATGAAATTTAATTGGGCTGGAAGAGACAAAAGACCTTTTAAAGGTACTAATATGTTGAAAGTGGTTAAGGGTAAGTTTGAGAAACTTCTAGCCATTCTATTTTCTAACAGAATATTCTTGTAGAAGCTGTAAGGTATAGCTACAGAGGACGGGATGATCAAGATCTTACAGATAAAGTTATTGAGGATTCTGTGAAACTAGCTAAAGCCAGATATGGTTAATCGTTGAATCGAAAACATGATCAATTTCCACATAAAAAATTAAGTTATAAACTTATTATTTTTTCTTTGTATTATATATTCTCACAGATTGTCCTTTAAAATGCTTACACCATTGCTATCTCGGAAACAACTCCAATTGCGGGGTCGGTTAAATTATGAGCCTCAAAATAACTTGGCATTGTCATAAGTGCAACATTTTTTAATATAACCGCGGCCTCCTAACTCAAGTCGTTTCGGAAAGAGTGTTGTGTATGCACTAAAAACAAACACCCTATATTTAGAATCTCGAGTTTTGGTTGGATACCATAATTTGTTTTATGTTTACTATTGGAGTAATATATAATATAAGAAGTATGTGTTTTTTTCATTTTTTTTTTGCTCTTGGTAACCTTGGCGGTTCAGAAGAGCTCAACATATAAAAAATCAGAATATATTATCAAGCACCGAATATTGAAGTTGAGTGAAAAACGTTTATGGAAAACGTGAACAGTTCTTGGAAATATGTTTTTAATAATTTCATCTGAAACACGTATTTCATTGGTATTTTTCAGTTCTTTAATAAAAATTCATCGTGAAGGTGAAAATATGTTGATTGGATACGTTTATTAATTCCATTTGAAACACGTATTTCATTGGTATTTTTCAGTTCTTTAATAAACGTTTATCGTGAAAGTGAAAATATGTTGATTGAATACGTTTATTGAATTCATTTGAAACACGTATTTCATTGGTATTTTTCAGTTCTTCAATAAACGTTTTTCGTGAAGGTTAAAATATGTTAATTGTATTCGTTTATTAAGTCCATTTGAAACACGTATTTCATTGGTATTTTTCAGTTCTTTGATAAACGTTTATCATGAAAGTGAAAATATGTTGATTGGATACGTTTATTAATTTTATTTGAAATACGTATTTTATCGGTGTTTTATTGTTGTTGGAAAGACGTTTTTCGTAGATCTGAAATAAACTTATAAACTCTACTTCAAATATACGTTTAGTGGGCGGACATTCTTGCCTATTATAATCGTTCATAGTTACCATATATAAACGTATGGTTCTGTAAAAAAAAAAACGTTTTTTAAACAGAATTGTGTTACTTGGGAGTTATATTTATTCACTACGAATGCTGCTGAATTAAGTCATGTTGTTTCATCACTAGCGACTTCGCCAAACTATCACAAGATTGATAATTCTGACCAACAACTTTCATTATTTATCTGAGTTGCTGTAAAAATGCTAGTTTAGTCTTGTTGTATACGATTACTGCAAGTTCGAACTGTTTACCAACTGAAATCCACCTCTCCAATTTATTGTTTGAATGCATTTATTCAACGTAATGAAATTGAAATCAGTTATAAAATAATAAAAAAAGCGAAACGAGCTAAGACGACAACTTTGATGAAACGAAAGAACTCTTTTGTCTTATTTCCACTAGATTTTTATTGTTACGACCGGTTTATCAAGTATAAAAACTTTTTATACTTGATAATGGGATAAAACCCGAAACCGGTCGTAACAATAAAAATCTAGTGGAAATAAGACAAAAGAGTGTTCTTTCGTTTCATCAAAGTGATCATGAATTTCCACAAAATAAACAAGTCATCAATCACACAAACTAAGACGACAAGTCTAAAGAGTAGAAAATAAATAATAATAATAAAAAAAATTGTTCAAAAACTACGGGTGTCGTCTTATCATAATCTTGTATCAATTTCTAGTGCCATTTCATCACATCAAACTATGTTGAAACATTGTAACATACTAACACTTCAATTGAATGTAAAAAATAGTCTTTGCAGTCTATCTGTATATACAGTACAGACGTAAATAGTCCCCACCCCAATTATTTTTTGGATAGTTCAATATTTTTTGACCAAATATGGCACACTTCTATGAGACACTTTCTACGATATCTGTCTTCTTTATGACGTCATCCGCACAAGCGTGACGTCATTTGGGGGAAAAATGTATATGAAGTAGGCTCCTCGATTAGAGGGTATTTCAATTCTGTATCCAACGGTGTATGCATTTTACATTTTTGCCAACTGTAAGAGGAGATATGCATTTATATTATGAATAATGTATATCCTTATTTCACCTACGCAAAGTGAAAATGGACCTATGGTATCTTTAACCACATTCAGAATCGAGTATTCTATGGCTGTCTTCATATTTGTTTCTGAATAATTAATTTACTGGAACTTATGCAGCTGCACCAATACACTGCATATTTCAATAGGAAATGATTATACCACTACGAATTACGGTATATGATAGTTATAGACAATTTCTAATCACAAACGAAAAGTTTAATAATTTTTCAATCATTAGATGGATATTTACTGCATTTTCAATATAATTTTCAACTAATTTGCCTTCGTATTTGCATAGGATACAATAATAATTTTTAATGAATAATATAAATGCCCCTACCTCCCCGAACGGTGGGGGAAAATTGAGAATGTATGCACTGTTGGTTACATGACTGAAAAAACTTCCAAACGAAGTACCAGGTGACCTACCTCCCTATTCAAATTTATTCACCCAAACTACCTCCCCATTTAAATTTATTCACCCGAATGACGTCACCCTTATGCGGATGACGTCATAAAGAGATATCGTAAAAAGTAGCATTTATGGTCTCATAGAAGCGCCCTAATCTGTATATTCAGATATTACTTGCAATTTCCGAATATCCGTAGCCTTTATGAAATGTTTATGACTCTGACAATAATAAATGTAGTTACAACTTAAGCATGTGGATGTGAAAATACATCGCTCAGTTGTTTTTAATATGAATAAAGCTCTGTCAATCGCTAAAACAAAGAAGGCAGATATCGTTAAAAGTAGCATTTATAGTCTCATAGAAGTATACTAAATTTGGTTGAAAAACATTGAATTAGGTATTCAAAAAATAATAAGTGAGACTATTTACGTCCGCACTGTATATATACTTAGTTTTTCAATTTCAACAAAAGAATCATAATCTCCGACCTTGAAAACCCCCAGATACAAATTTTGAATCGAATTGGACCATAACACAATATTCGATCGCCATATTGAAGCAGCCATCTTGAATTTGTTAATTTTGACAGAAGAATCACAATCCTTGCCCCCGAAAACTCCCAGATACCAATTTTGAATAGAATCGGACCATGATTACAAAACTCGTCCGCCATATTGGATCCGACATCTTTAAGTTTTCAATTTTGCAAGAACAATAATAAACTTTGCCCCCAAAACTCCCAGATATAAGTTTTGAATAGAATCGGATTACAGTTACAAAACTCGTCCAACATGTACACCCGCCAAATTTCAAATCAATCTAACGATTAGAAAAATTGATTTCAAGATTTGACCGAAACATTTTTTTTCCAACAGAGTGAATTAATATAAGCGTGGTGAAAATTAACCTAGACTAAATAACGCAAAATTCAAAATTCACTTCACAATTCTACTTCTCAAAAATCAGAAGTTACGGTTGTGTTTTCATGAAAAGTAGAACGAATGATATTGCAGACACTACTTTTTTGTCAGGAGAACTGTGATTTGGTAGTACGATTGTTCTGATTGAGAATCCGAAGATATTGTCGACCTATCGCTTCTGTCCAACAGTATACAGTGATAATCAAAAAGTCCCTCCTCGTATCTTTTGAACGAGTTAGAATTTTTTTTTGAAATTTGTTTTGGTAAAATTGTCGTTCATGAGCTACTTTTTGACAACAAAAAAATTATTTATGTTTCGAAATGGCGTCGGGCCGCCATTTTGTTTTAAATGGCATAGTGGGTCGAGTGATACCCATTCGAAATGTCTTTCAATTTTCTATATGATAGCAAAATTTAAAACGAAAATATAAACTCAAAACTAAATGGCGGTACATATTAGAACTTTTATTGAGTAACTTTTGAAAGGATGGAAATTTCTATTTGAAATTTTATTCTGTTGAATGATAGTTCATAGACTATATTTGAAGACACAAAAAATTTCTATTTTTCATAATGGCGTTAGGCCGCCATGTTGAAATTTTTTTTGAAATCTTATTGGGGATCGAGAGTTACCTCATTTGAATCGTCTCCAGAATTTTCTCTACGACAATGGACTATCAGACAAAAATAATCTGTCAAAACAAAATGACGGTACGTAATGTTGGAGCTCTGCAATGACAATCCTTTCGAAACCAACTAGTTCCAGTAAAATCATCAAATATTTAGGGTATCCTTCTTAAAAAGTTCTCTGTACCATATATAGATAGATAACGGAATAATAGTAAAAAGGTTCCTCAGAGCAAAACTTTATATACGAATCACCCTCTGTAGTTTCGTACAGTAAATAGAAACACGAGGGAAACAAATAAGCACTGTTCTGAAAAATCGAATTCTCGGTATGTTATCCCCAGGAGCCACTCGTAAAAATATCTTCATTTTACTCCAAATCGATATACTTTTCAACCCTATTCGAGGCTTGTATGCGAAAATGGGGCACCTAAATCTGTCACTAGCTGACGGTCTATAAGTATATTCCTTGTGGAGAATTGAATCATCTTTTACCTCGTTGAAATTGTTTCTTGATGAATCTTATACTATCCGAAGCAACAGCAGAAAAAATTATAATTTTTTTAAAGAATTTTTTTTTTTGGGTTCTATCCCTGATTTTTTTGGTAAACAATTTTTTTTCAGTCATGTGCCGAGTTTCAAAGTGCTACGGTTCATCCTTCACTTGTGGCTTACATTTGTCTGTCGTTACTGTACTATATTGAAATGAATTATTATCAAACATGGGTAAGAAACGTACCGCCACTTTGTTTTGGACCATAATTTCTGTTTGAAATTTTGTTATCGTATAGAGAATTGAAAGACGATTCGAATGAGGTATCGACCCCCATGCCATTTTGAAACATAGAATTTTTTCATCATTATCAAAACGTAGCTTATAAACTACCATTCAGCCAAAAAAAATTTGAAAGGAAAATTCCTTTCCGTTCAAAAGGGGGAGGGGTTACTTTATGGACCGACTGTATAATCTCCAAGTAATATTGGACCAATATCCGAAATATTTATAATTTTATCTCGCCAATTTTACATTGGAATATTTTACCAACATTATGTAAGTGAGCTACAGCGATATTGTATCAATATCGCTTAAAATTTCGAGGCCTTATATTTCTTCGAGAATATTACACCAATATTATTTTTAAAATATTGGACCAACATCGCCGAATGTTCTCATTTTTTTTTATCGCCAATATTATTTTTTGAATATTTTGCCAAGATTTTCACAATATTGTCTCAGTATGAGTGTGCTACTTGGGTAAATCCCCTCGAATTGCCTGAATCATCCTGTAAATATTCATCAACAATATCAATTTTGATTAACACGCCAACTCATGATCATGTGCCTCTATCAAACTGCAACAAAGGCCTTCTTTCACGCAATAGATATATTGTTCGGGTGGAATTAAATACCATGAAAACAGCGGGACTAAAAACTTGACGAACACGTTGCTTTGAAATTTTAAATCGTGAGACCTGATCGAACGTTAAAATATGAGATAGTCGAGGCAGCACATGAAAGAGTTCAAATATGCGGCTCGGTGAAAAAACGTACGTTGCCATTGAGAAGTTTTTGAGTACCTTACACCAATGTATGAATTATTGATGTAAGTTCAATGTATGGGAATATAATAGATTATACAACTCATCATGAAATTAGCAAATATCAACTTCGAAATTTACCTAGTTACCACGTATTGATAGGTAAATATACCCTTGATGACGTGGTATAATCGATTTGGTGTTTCGATACTGTCAACAATGGAAATGTTGTCATTACCAACATATTGTTGGCGTTTATTAATAAAAGTCAATTAAGATCAAAATATGACAGTTCTATCATTGTAAAAAAGTATTTGACGTTTGTCAATTAACGTGAAAGAAAGAATCATCAAGTTTATTCGATATATAATCGAAACGGATATACAGTATCGGCAAGTTTTCATCGGGGTATGCTGGTTTCATACGAGCGTAAAGAATTGCTAGCTATTATGTTGAGAGAGCATTACAATTTCTCCTAGACTAGCTCGAGGAAGGGATATCGACGTGGCTGTTAATTTGTCGGACGAGGTAGTAGGGGAGGCGTACAGTAGTGCGTCTCTCTTATTTATGTGGTATTATCATATCATTGCGTTCCTTGTTGCTCGCATAGATTTGTCTATACCCCCGATGAAAACTTTCCGATACTGTACCACTAGAGCAAACTTGATGTATTCCTTCTAACACCACTCGAGCTAACTCTCTCGTGATGTTACGCAGACTACGTCTCGTGACTCGATTGTTTTCGATGCTCTCGTGGTAATAGTAGGACTGATTATTTTTTTCGTATGATTATCAACCAATCGTAACGTCCAATTGAGTTAAGTTACCTCGTATAATTTCGATTATACTTTAAGAGCAAACAATACCTTTGATGAAACGAGTTTCGGTTTTGAGCGATCAGTTTCAGTTTTTGCGAAAATTGTGTTGGTACAAATGATTTAACTTGTTTGTAAGAATGCGGAAATTAACTGATTTTTGGTTTTGATGATTTTGAAGAAAACATTTTTTTTATGGTTTGACAAATGAAAAAACTTGGTAGTTTCCCGGGTTCTTACGGAAATTATACAACTAGAGGATTTTTTTTATAAAATCATTAGTTTTTACGCAAAACCGAAACTACGATTAGGAGCTATCTAGCTTATTGGCGCTCCTAGCTACGTAGTTTTGTTGGGAACAGGTGATTCGTTATCTCCACCATCATTCTTGAAAAATATATTCCCTCATACCTAAGACGTGCGGCGCAATGATGAAATTTGGCGTTCGTGGTGACGCGCTTGTTGATGCATCTTAATATACATAGAGTTACTCAGAAAATATCGCTTCACACAAACAAAGCGCCTCGTAAAGTTATGACGTTTATCTTATCATTGTGTCACAAAAAATAATCGCATCATATATATTCGTTAGGTACTTCAAAATATTTTTTCTACTAGCGTGCGTAAAATGCACTTTTCCACACTCATTTTAGTTTTGAAAGAGTCACTTTTCCGCACTAGTGCGGAAAAGTAGATTTGTTTAGTTTTTGCGGATTATACTGACATTTAAATATTGCGTCGCAATATCAATGTCAAGGTGTTAGGAATGTAAATTCAATGTAAATTCAATATATATTTATCCTACAGATGAAAAAGAAGTTGAGAAATTGATAAATGAGTTAAAAGCGAATAAAGCTTCCGGGAAATCCTGCTATATGTCTCTTCGTTGATTTAGCTAAAGCGTTTGAAGGTCAGCCATCCAAATTTGCTAGAAACTCTCGAACAGGTTGGATTCCGAGGAAATGCTTATCATTTAATGAAAAGTTATTTGAACGATAGAAAACAATGCGTCACTATAGATAATGAAGTGAGTAACACAAGAGTAGTCAGATATGGAGTTCCGCAGGGAACGGTGCTCGGTCCTGTTTTATTCATTCTGTATGTGAATTCATTGTTTGATTTACTGGTACCTGCTGAAATAACAAGTTTTGCTGATGACACCGTCTTTTTCTTTGAATATAAAAATTGGATGGACCTAAAACAAAAAGTAGTCAATGTATTTCCCTTAATCGTAGAATACTTCAATAGTAAATTACTTACAATTAATTTCAAAAAAACTGTTTTTCTTCCATTTACCAGCTATGAATCTAATCTTCCCGGTTACTCTGATTTTGTTATACCAATTAACGGTGATAACATTAAAATAATATCCGCAAAAACTGTAAAATATTTAAATAGGTATTACGCTGGACAGTAATCTAAAATGGAATGAACACATGAAGATTCTGACTCAAAAAATTAGATTCTTGGTATTTAAATTCAAGTACCTAAAAAATATCCTCGGCCTGAAACACCTGAAAATGATCTATCATGCCCTGGTTCAGACGCATCTGTCATATGGTATAATCGCTTGGGGAGGAGTCACTAATAATCACCTCAAGAATTTGAAAACGGTACGGAAGGGGATACTAAAGATCATGTTGAACAAACCATATACCTACCCAAGCGATGATCTGTATAAGGAGACACTGATAATGGACATTAGACAAGTCTTCACTTTAACGCTGTTGGTGTACCAGCGTAAAAGTATAAAACAAGCTAAAAGTATTGAACATGAGTATAACACCAGATCTAGATTAAATTCTATTGATATACCAAGAATGTTGAAGACAATTGGACAACGAAGCTATTCATATCTGGCTCCCAAGTTGTATGGCGTTATTCCTTCGTATCTAAAAGTAATAAACTCCTTATCGCTTTTTAAATCCAGAATAAAACAATGGATATTGGATACACCCAGAAAACAAATACATCAGTTAATTGATATAAAGAATAAGTGAGTAATGAATTGATCCTGTGTACTTTTTTTTTATTTGCTCAATAATGGTTCAGAAAATGTTTATGTCTGTAGTGTCTTTCTGTAAAAAAAATGTTATGTTTATATACTAAATAGTAAATAATTAATATTTGTTATAATCCATGTTACAAATTGTATCACTTTTTATTCTTTTTTATTCAACAAGCCCATTTCACAAATTATATCTTTTAAAAATTCATATCTAATCTCCACGTACAGGCTATGCCTTTGTGGATTTTTGGTATTTATTTGCCATAATGATTATCATCACTGTTTTTACTATATATAAATTATATTGTACTTTTGGTAAATATTATTATTATTATTATTATTATTATTATTATATAGAAGGTTAAAATAGAAAGCTTACCAAGTATGGTTGTATAGTTTAATATATATTTTATAATAAATGTTCTTTATGTTAACTTTGGGGTGTTTTTTCATCTAGTAGAAAAAATAGTGTACCTAACACGAGCGTAAAGTGTCTTTTCCGCACCTGATTTCTGGCCGAACGACGCGTTAGCAATCGCGTGCGGAAAAGTATCACTTTCCTCACTTGTTAGGTAAACTACTATAATGGTTAATATACATCTCAAACTTTCTGCACAATTAAAAATCGTATCAGTTTAACAGAATAAACCTCTCGCTTCGCGGTCGGTTTATTGAAACTGTCAAAATGACACTCTTTATAATTATACAACAAGTTATCGATGTATTGATAATAGTAATAATGACACTAGATTTGATTGTCCAACTCAACAAATAATAATAATACTTTATTAGTCCTTTATAATTACAGTTTTCATGATATAGGATAAGTCATATGTAGGATGTGCATAGCAGCATTGTATATTGAAAAGGGGAACATTCTCCATGAAAATTGAAAAATGAAAAAAGTGAATTATTTGTAATATCTAACAGAAAACAACTACTTTCCCGGCACAAGCCACGCTGAACATTGAACTACATCTGATAGATATTGTGAAAAGACTCTAACTGAAAAGGAAAGAAAAAATCAGAAAGTGACAATTTGCATTTTCATTCAGATAGCTGACTTTTTTAATTCTCTCTAGTTTTCCTTAAAAAAATCATTAAATAAATTAAATAGATTTTATGAAACAAAATGACTTATAAGAGAGAATAGTTACATAGATCATTCAGTTAGTCCAAAATATCCTCATTTTCAACAATACAAAAATCGTGCGGAAAAGTAAAAATCGTACGGAAAAGTGAAAATAGTGCAGAAAAGTTACTTTTCCGCACGCTCGTAGGAAAAAGTTATTTTCCAATCTCAGACAGGCAGGCAAATGATTCAGATATTGGATTCCTTTGAATATTGGGCTTTTTTGATACAGTGTAGTTCCATTTTTGGGAAGCCTAAAAAGTTTCGAGAAACGAGTTGGATAATCGAGGTAATCAGAATTAAGATAATTGCTTTTTGCATGAAGAATGCATTTGTAAATGTAAATGTTCCTTGAAATAATCACGTTTCTCTGTATAGTCTAGATTGAACATTAATTGTATTATTCTCTTTTGAGAAATGAAAACTCTGGATGCGCACCACCTCATAGAATAATATTGTACGAAATGTGGGAATAAACGATAGCATAGTAGACGCTGATCAACTAACTAGACGTATTTTTTTTTGTTTTTCAGTTGTAATATAGCAAAGTAACTACTATTTAATCTCTTAAAAATGTGATTAATATTAGAATTCCAATTCATACCATCGGTGTTGAAAATATGCGAAATCCCAAAAAACATTTTTCCTCAATCAGTTGAATGAAAAAACTGCTCTCTTCTTTGGACAATACGTTCTTTTTCTTCATTATCATCTTGTTCTCCATTTTGAGAAAGAGAAACTCATCCGATAAACAACCAATCTGAATTTTGCTACTTTTACCTGACATCTGTCAATTTCAAAATAGTTTATCTCGTAATTTCACTTATTTTCAAGGCGATCGGTTCAGTCCAATCCTATATTTCATGAAATTGACTTGAGTGGTTCAACCCAATCCGAAAACTGTATATATCGATCAGGTGGATCGGATCTAGTCAAGTCAAAACCATTTTCAGCGGATCCAAAGTTGTGAGATAAACGTAGTCGTATGACAAAGTTATCAAAGGTAATACCACGAGTACTTCAAATTTTATCGATAATTTTTTCTTTTCCACGAAAACTTGTTTATTTGGCAATAATATGAAAACAAACCGATTGATAAAATCACGAGTCCGTTAGGTCTCGCGTTAGGACTCGTGATTTTATCTAAATTCGGTTTGTTTGAATGTCAAATAAAGAAGTTTAAGTGATGAAAATAAAAAATTATCTGATAAAATTTTAAGAACGAGTTGTATTTGGGAAGATTATTTTTTTCAGCAATTTAAAAGGATTTTGCTTTATCTTTTTCATTTTATTATTTTATTGAACTCAAAGAATACATAAGATAATAACTTTTTGAACAAGAGAGAGAATTAATTATTTGAAAAATTGCAGTTATTGAATACACAGTTTTCGTAAAGAGTTTGGCCAGCAAGAACAGATGTCTCTTCTTGATATTTGTACCGCGTTTATCCACAAGCTTATTATACAATCTTATGGGGCACCGTTCAGGATTCTCTGAGTTTGGTGTCAACCATTTTGTGTCAGTGCATTTTTTATTCCCACCCTGGCAAGTTTTACTAAATATAGGATTATATTCTAATCGTCGTTTTTTCACCTGCATTATTTAATTCCTCCCTGATATAATGGATAAGGCAATTAACCCTTCGCCTCCGCTCCATGCTAATTCATACTCATATATTCTTCTTCTTCTAGTGCTGTTGCACTTTGCTTTCTTTTTTCTATAAAACTTTGCAATTCCTTTCTCTCGCTCTTTCTTGAAACGGATTGAAGCTTATATTAAATTCTAGGTAGTATTTTTCCTGTATGAACTTGGCTGTTACATTCCAAATAGTTTTCAACGTATACTCTTTATAATCTTCGCCGTTACATTTTTTCATATTTGCTGCCCAGTTTTCCAGAACTTTTGCAATTCCATATAGGTACATTTTTTGGATTTGATTGTGTTTTGTGGAGTGGAATTCTGTATTAAATCTTCAATATTCTCTTGGGTGATGGCACTGAATCTGTTTGTGTTAATTTTTCATGCACTCAATCATGACAAATTCAGAGTAAAATTTTGACGTTTCAATGTAAACAAGGTATTATCGATAAAGAAGCAGTTTTATCAGTATAATACTGAATGATTGGCTAGAATAATGCATTGCTATTAGTTGAAACCCCCAAAATGTCAGATTTTGACATATGAAAAAAATAATCATAGTGAAACAACGGAGTATGAAATGGAGAGTTTATCTCAATCGACACAGACTTCCAGACGTGATTATCTTAAAACAAAAATTGCAAAATGAATCTGTGTAAATATTTGAGCTGATAAAGTAAACTAGTAACATCCAGTTGGAATCTCTTCGGTACACAACATCTATAGCCGTTATCCAGTGTAAATTTTCTGATACAATTCAGTATGATTCCAAGCTATTGTACATTTTCAACGAAATAACTAATTTTTCTGTAGTATATGCTATTATTTCTGAAAGCCATGCGTATTGAGCGTTTTTCCATGTCATCGTTTTAAATACGCGTTCCTCCTTCAAATATTTTTTTGATGTTTGTTTTGGTCTGTTGTCAATAACAATAGCAACAATGATTGCCTTAGCGTCAGTGGAATGTTAACTATAGAAACTTCTGAATAGCTGAGATATTATTATGTTGATGGACATCATATTTATAATTGGTGATTCGAGATCAATTATATTGAGAATTTGTCAGATTGGATTTTTGAATGGGTTCAGAGATTAGATGACAGTTGATTAAATAATTTGTGAGTAATAACTCGAAGGAAATATTTTTTCAATGATGTTATTGATAACTCTCCAACTTACTCAGGCGATAACTCCAAAGTTATGAGGATTGTGGGTCAGAAATTTGAATATTTTGCTAAGAAAAGACTGTATGACTTTTTAACTCTATTTTTCAGTGAAAGAATGACAGTAACAACTGATTCTTTTTTTTATTCTACAAAGCATTTCTGAAATCACATCAAATGAACTAAAACAGCAACACACACCGAATCTCAGACTTGGGAAGTAGTGAAAAAAAGTTAATTGTCGAAATTTATTTGCAGATTTTTTCTTAAAAAAAAAAATATTCGCATAGGCTGTTTGTTTTGAATATTGACGTCATTAGTTTTTTTTTTCAATTTGAACCTTGCTAGGTATTTCATTGCCTATTTTTGAATTACATTACCAAGTTATACACAACTAAAAAATTTTAATGTTTATTCCTTGCCGTTATCAATGTATTAATTAAAGACCAAATTATTCGAGAAATTAATTTTTTTTAACAAACCTCACAAATTTTACAATTGTCGAAATAATCTGAATTTAAAAATCTACCTTCCTTAAATGTTCGTAAAAACTAATAACATTTTCGGAAATTTTTGTCTCGTTCTTGAGGTAAGGAGCATGAAAGTACACTGGAAATTTTTTGACGTTAATGGTTAAAATGACATTTGAGTGAGTTCGAATCCCAATACTGGAACTTTTTTTAATATTTTTCCCCTCAAGCATTTAGATATTCATATATAATTGTTATTCCACAATATATTGCTTTTGAATTGACATAAAAAGACTATTTAAATTTCAAAACCATCAAAAACCGTCATTATCCTATTTTTAGGATACATTTTGATTTCGAATATTTAATAATGTCAAAATGTCACGATTTGGTTTTAATAATGACGAAAAGATTAATGAAATTTCCGTATCAAATATACCTACCAAAGTATACTGTTTACAATAACAAATTTGCATGGCAGGCATTTATGGATTTTTGCAATGTTTAAAAGTATCAGTCAGCCAAAAATGTCCTCAAGCTTGCTGCTTATAGGAAACGGCGTCAGTCTGTTTTTGAGTAACATGCTTGTGAAATCTGTTATAATTGTCAAGTCATTACCATTGATGATTGTCGTTGTTGGGTAGATGAAAATCCACAATGAATGAACGTAGGCTAATACACTCAACATCCATTGAAGGTCAATGTTTGGCCATGGATTGTTAGTGACCCACCAACCTTTTTTGGCGGAACTCTCAATGGGGAGAATAATTTGGAATCATTGTGGGATGAAATTACTACCTATATATTTGTCTTTTTCAACTACAGTCGTTGCCGACCGATATTCACCCTTTTTTACTCCCATCTACATTTAATATATGTAGGTTAATAGGGCAAATGCCCGTCTGAAAACGAATATTTCCCTGGCTAATTCTGCGATGGTTATCGTAATCTAACACCGGTCGGCAACGACTATCTTTTTATATAACGAACTCCCGAAAGAAGAGCTTTGTGTTTAGATATATAACTTAATCTCTTAACTCTGAGGATCGGGGTGTATCTTTCTCTGGAGCGGCTCCGTTTCATAATCGCGAGACAAGAGTAAAAAGTAACGTGATGATTTGAACGAGGTACACAGATGGCCTCAAAGCTGTTTGTGGTGACCTGCTCCGCACAGATGAGAGGCGAAACCTCGAAACTAATTTGCAGGAAGCCCAACTGTCCAAATCAAACAAAAATTCTGCTATTTGGTTACAATGAGCACTTGCAATTGCATAATCTTTACTCAGGAACACAATGCCCGTCGTGGTATAAGCCAAGGCAGTAGTTATCTCCAGATACATATCTGTTATAATAGCCTTCGTGCATCGTAGGTGAAAGGGACTAAATAAGGTACAAGATCGGTCGGCAATGACTATCGTTATGTAACGGTCTCCAAATTGGACAGTTTAGCATTAGGTCATGACCCCTGTCGGGAAATATTTGAATCTATCGAGCAAGTGCTAGAACGTGCTAATCAGCTGTTTTTTGTTTGTCTACAACTCCAACTGTAAATATCACAGTTATTATTTAATTCGATATTTTGATAACACTTCAATCTAACACTTAAGGGATATGAAAAACCACTCGAGGGGATCACAATAATAAGTCAAAAACGATCAAATTGAACGAATCTACAAATGACGATGATTTCATATTTTCACATAAACAAATGTGAACAAGCAAACACTGCCTAAGTTGCCATTTTCCTAGCGATAGTATAGCGACACCATAGCGACACCATCGGTCGATTTACTGTCCTATAGAACAGATGACGTCAAAGCTGTCCCCCTGTCCGAATCTGAAAAAGATTTGCTATTTGTTCACACTCTGCTATGAAGAACATTGCACAAGTACCTCTTTTGATATAATTCAATACCCGCCAGGGTACGACCCAGGGAAGTAGTTGTTTTCAGACAAGTATCTGCCATAATAATAGCCCACATGCATTGTCGGATGGTAGTAGAAAAGGTCGGTTGACATCTGTCATTACTTTCAACGATCTTCCACATGAACTCTGAGTTTTGCGTTTAGTTATCTGACTTTGGCATTTCTATAACCTGGGGTGGAATTATGATTATGAACACTTGATTCGTTGGGAGTTTGACGTGACTAGTACCGAAATGAAGGTCGAGTCGTAAGCAATCCACAGCGACTTTCACATCGTATCGTGATAGTCCTCGTATCAAGTGTTCATAATTTCACCCCTGATCCTGTATAGATGCTGGATTTCTAAATAGAAACATCTGGTTTTACCAAGATGGCCCGCCTCGCCATATTGCAATACCTTCCTGGGGACTTCTGGATGGAGAATTTCCCAGCAGATGGTTAGGTAGAAGGCGACCCTTGGAATGGCCAGCACGGACTCCGGACATCACTCCATTGGACAAATTTTCATAGGGTACCTGAAGAGAACAGTTTAAACAAATATTGAGGAGCTCAAAGAACGAATTGAATATACTCCTAGGCTAGTTCCTTCTGAATTAATTAGATATCTGCATAAGAATCCCGTTGTGGGCATTGCCAACTAAGAGGAAACTTCATAAGGTGAATAGATGTTTTTTCTTCTTCAAATAAACTAGTTTTTATTCAATTTGTTGTAAATGACAATGACAAAAAAATTATTGTTGTGTACGACTTGATATGCAATTTGAAGAGAATAAAAAAGGGTCAAAATTTAAAAAAAATGGTCGATGCATAACTGAACACCTCTTGTAAATATGATTTCATAATAAAACCTAACACTAACACTGCTTAACGACCTGTCTGAAACCAATTTCTGGAAGCTGGAAGGGACAACCAAAAAGAAAAATAATTATCTTCCTTAAAATTCCGAGATATTTGAAATTTTAAGATCGTGACCGTTCAACCTCACGAAATCCTGACTTTTAGGTACCAATCGAAGAATCACCCAGTGTAATTTTCAAACTGGAACGCCGTACCTGGAGAAAAAAGATAGGCATATTTCCTACGGTTTTGGTGTATTCTTATGCAACTGAGTATACAGACTAAGCGTATGGCGTGCTGTGATACGTCGTGACTTTTCCTGCTCTCATCGAGCCCCGTAAAGTAATTTCAAGTTTTGATTTTCATGACGTTGGGTAGATGGAGCCACTGCCTTCTTAATTGAACTCGATTTTACATGCTTTTATGTATAATGCGTGTCATGTATGTTGATGTAAAAATAGTAATTTATGTATCAAGTGAGTAAAGTGATACTTTTTTTACGAGTAGGAAATGTGTTCCTGCAAGTAAAAAACACACTTTACTCACGAGATTCATACAATATTTTTTTCTATAACTGTCAACAAAAAAAAACTAATTCATATTTTTTTGCAAATATGAAATGAATTTGGCATATTTTTATTGAAAGTTCGAACAGTATACCGGAGAGTTGAGAAATGAAACGAATAATTTCGACAGAGTCGAAATCTCTTTCTCTTCACACTATCCCGCAAAATGGAAAATTTTAAGTGAATATTAAAATAACATATTCACCGAGGTCAATATTATTATTATTACTTATTATGTTGACTTGACTTTCGAATAACTAGTCCATCGAAGTAACTTTTCATTTTCTTAGATTCGTATTCAAAATAAATAAACAATCCTCGTGAAGCAACGAATACCTTTTTCTTTCTTTGAACTATATCAAGGAAATTTCATATTGCACTATCCACGATTTTCTCCGTTCAATCTGCATCACTTTTCATTTTTTTTATAGTTATCAAGAATTCGTTATCTGGATAGATGCCCAATTTCACAAATTTCATTAATTATTGTTGTCAACTAGTTTCTGACGGCCAAACAGCCATAGCTACCTTGGATTACCTAGTGTAGATTAGGTCCAATAGTTCCTTAGAGGTATATGCTATTATTTTGAATATATTCGCCGCGATAGAATTTTGATAATACTTATTTAATAGTAAGAATGCTAAGAATATTATTGGTGAAACATTTGTATATCAGATATTTATAGGTTATTAGTTGCCAAAGATAATGAGAACTGGCTTTATGACAGGATTTCGTTATTATTCGGATCTGTCACTGTTGTTGCATGAAACTGTCGGTTGCCTAGCCGTTAAAAAAAGTGCACTTTTTTACGCTTTTCCGTTTAATAATGAAATCGTATGTTGATAGTGAAATATTGTAATACTTTACGCTCACAAACCACACAAAAAAAGTGGACTTTTTTTGACAGTTGCTAGTTACAGTTACTCCTATTAACTTTAGTGAAAAATATATTGTTCAGAGGCAGGACAAAATTTTCCTGTTGATGTTGATTGACGTATTGATAGAGTTATTGAGGCGATGCTATAGAACGGAGAAGCATTTGAAGTTGTTTCTAGATTGGCTAGAGAGAAAGAACTGATAGCGTTTGACTGCTAGAAATGGAATTGACCTGGTGAACGGTAAAAATTCCACTGGAAAAAAACAAACTGAAAAAAAAGGAAAAACTCAAGAAAGAATTTTTCCTTTCTAGCCGTTTTTTTTTCATTTTTTTTCCGTTTTTTCAGTTTTCTTCCTAGATTCAATCAAATTATTGACTTTGAATCGTCCGTCGTCATGTGCCGGGTTGCATGTAAGCAAAACGTACCACGTTTCAGTCAGCGGCAGATATTCTGGCTCTCTGAATGGTTGTGACCAAACACAGGTGCACTTTGCCATCCAGACTAAAACGTGGTGCACTTAGTCGCCCGAAAATTCATTCGAAAAAATTCCCTGTGGTGAACACGCAAGATATGTTAGCTTGCTCAGGTTAGGTTTGTGTGTCAATTGCGAGCAAAAAACTAATTCACTCTAGTGCAAAATGCACCACGTTTCAGTCTGGATGGGCAAAATGCACCTGTGTTTGGTCACAACCAGAGAGCCAGAATATCTGCCGCTGAGTGAAACGTGGTACGTTCTGCTTATATGCTGCCGGATCACGTTTGTCTGTTGACAGTTCACACAACTTTTTGTCCACGCTTGGAACACTCGAAACGTCGAGAGATTCTGAGGAGGGGTCCTAGAAACCACACATAGTCATTCTCTCTGACAGTCAGGCGTCAATGAAGGTCCTGTGGTCATGTAGGTTTTATTCCAAACTAGTTTGGGAGACATACAAAAACCTCAGTGACCTAGGAGCACAGAACAAGGTGAAAAGGGTCACAGGGGCAGCCAGGGGAATGAGAGCGCAGATGCCCTAGCAAGTGTGGGGGCCGTAACAACTGTCATCGGACCGGAACCAGCCAATGGAATACAATAGGGGACCAAAGAAAATGGTTAAAAGAACCATCATCAATTTTCCTGGGAGGATGTTTCGGGCAATACTCACGGAAGGACAAGTCAACTTCTCGAACTAAGCCGGAACTCTTTTAGGGCACTGGCACCTGAGACAATACTTGCTTATGCCCCACAGGAAAACTTTGTGAGAAATCTCTAGTATTTTGTCAAAAAATTTTGAGTACGCTCGTGATGGACTTGACAGCGGGTAGCCGAAAAGTTCTATACAGAACAACCTGCACTTCGGCTGATAGCCAGCCCCGTCAAGCAATAGTAATAAAAATAATAATACTTAATAATAATAATATCGATCGAATAGTGAGATGCATTGAACAACTAATGTCGCTCTGGAGGACTCGCTTCACCATACTCCCTCAGCCCTCTTCTCTTCTGCATCTCACTATTGCCATTGTCGGTTGCACTAAGAATAACCCGTGGATACAACTGCGGCACCCCCAGCACCCCCATAAGGTCACTCATTTATTTTATATGGATGACCTCCAACGGTATGCCTCTGGAGAAAGGGACCTACATCAGTCCTTAAGGGTGGTGCAAGAGTACACGCGTGCTATCGGAATGGAGTTCGGGATTGACAAATGTGCCACGGTTCATCTCAAAAGAGGACGATGCGAGGGATACGGAGTGGATGTCCTGCTCGTAGACGGAAGCATCCTAAATCATCTTGATGCCGGAGAGACTTATACCTACTTGGTAGTGGAGCAACACCGCTCTCAAGAGTTAAAAACTCTCTCCGCGGCAAGTATCATCACAAACTTCGACAGATCTGGTCATCAGAACTGTCGGGGAAGAACAAAGTTGCTGCGACAAATATGCTTGCCGTTCCGATTTTACTATACTCCTTCGGAGTTTTAAAATGGACTCAGGAAGAGCTGCGATAACTCGACGTTAAAATTTAAAAAAATGATGCATCTTCATAGGAGCTTGCATCCTAAATCGTCCGTTCCACGGTTATACTTCCCCAGACAACAGGGAGGCCGGAGACTTTCGAGTTTGGAGTGTCTACATAACAGAATGGTACTGGATGGAGCCTGTATCAGGAGTTCAGATCCCCTTCTCTGCTGGTACTCGACCATGAAAAAGCAGGGATTGGAGCCTTTCTTTTCAAGGCAGCAATCCGGGCAGCTGATGAACTTGGTCTCGTATTCGACACTGAACCGGCGAACCAAAACTCTGTCACCGAGTTGGAACCCGTTCAGCAGAAAGCTCACATCAAAGCCAATGCATGGGGTTTCTTCAAGAACATCGAAGAACTTGACTTATCCAAAAATCTGACCTTCGCTTTTCTCAGGTCAAGTGAGCTGAAGGCGGAGACCGAGGGATTCATAATGGTCTGCCAGAATGGTGTCTTTAACACCCAGTTCTACCGTAGTCGCGTGATGGGTATAGAGGTCCCGGACATTAGATTCAGGGCGTATCGTGAGGCTCCTGAGACCATAATGCATTTGCTGTCCGCGTGTTAAGCTTATGCGGTCTCAACCTATATCCACAGGCATAACGCTGCTCTGCAAGTGTTATACTATCATCTACGAAACTCGTACGGTATAGACGAGACACCGGTGTTGCCTTATACTTTGGGGGATATTGAGTTCGCTGTGAAGAATGAGAGGTTCCGAATCTATTGGAACTACTCATTTTCCACCCTCAGGCAAATACAAGCAAATAAGCCAGATATGTAGTCCTCCTCGATCATCAAAGTAGGACGATATTCGTCATAGAGTTTTCTGCTCCTGGCGAAACGAACATCGTCCGAAAAGAGGAGGAAAAATATCGAGAGTTACTGTTTGATCTCGGCTAGCTGTACCCAAACTATTCAGTTGATTTGGTGGTTCTTGGTAGAATAATGGACACGCTGCTCTCTAATACAATAATCATTTCACTCCCTTCGACAAATGTTACATTTAGACAATAAAGCTATTTTGAATTGAATTGAATTGAATTCGAGAACATTTTCTATGAATACGAAATATTCTGAAAATATTGGTTTAAAATTTTCATTTTATTGTTAACTTCTTAATGGTTTCTCTGCAACATACAGAATAATACCAAAAAAAGTATAAATTGTTGTTATCTATTATTTCTCAACAACAGTAGGTCAATCTAGAGTATTCAAAATATTTATAGAACACTCTGAAGCACTTTTCTTTAGAAAAAATCTCATTTCAGTTTGGATTTGAAAGTGAGTAAAAAAATGAAAATACATTCCTGTTTGTTATGTGAAGTTGGTGGACAATTTTCATAAGATACAAATAAATGGTTGGACAAATGCCCCGAGCAACCGACGCCAGGGGCCTATTGGTAACGTAATGTACTCGAATCCGTTAACAACAAATTCAACGGAATTTTCAGCAATACGCCTTTCAAAACCGTTCCATTCACTAAACCGAAATTAGTTATGATTTTCGCCAATATTGACAGAAGTTGTTTGTTGCGTTGAGATAATAACCTCCATTCATGCATCGTTTGTCGTTATTACCATCCCAAGCATCCATATATTTTGGCACGAGCAGTCGCTCGAAATGGTCGGTTACTTCGCAGGTTTGGGCCACAGCGTACCATCGGCGGATCATTCCGTTATTATTTATGCTACGAATTCTAACTAGTAGCATTTTTAATGGCCTTCTCGACGCCGAAAACAAAAACAAATTGACAGTCGCGTTTTCGAAATATTTCATAAAATGATATTTATTTAAATGGAACACTCTATATTCTATCATGCATTTCGACTCGTAACTACATTCTCAATAACATGACTACCTATGACTTTTTTTCCTAAAGTTGAAAATGAGCGACTTATGTGGAAATATTAATTTTTTTCACTATAGTAAAAAAAATTTCTTTGTTTTGGCGAATAAAACCTCATGATTGTCCAAACACCCAATTTTGGTATTTATACGAATGACAATATTTTGTTACTAACAGCAAAATAAGACAGTAAAAAGAAAAAATTGTGCACAACTGAGCTATTTGGTATTAATTTACAAAACGATAATTTCCATCTTAAAACCATTCCACTAGCCGTATTTAGTTTGTGAATCAAATTATTTCTGCCATAATGATAACTTTGAAGCCGTTTTTGTACAGAACAGAAAATGCTGAAACGTCATATTAATGCGGTTGGAAATAGCTATTAGTGTATTTAGAGCGCAAAGTGATGGATTGCCGCTCGAACAAAGAGAGTTACCGCACGACGCGAAGCAGAGCGCGGTAATCTTTGGTTATCCCGAACACTCCGTAGATACTCATCATGCGAGTTTTTTATTTTTATTTTCAAGTTGGCTCGAATTCTTTTGTTATTATCCAAATAATATCAAGTAGCTCAGTGATTGAGACTGAAGCGTTCAAAACCATTGACTGCTGGTCGGCTAGGTTCGAATCCTCAGCGACTTCAGATTTTTATCTGATGGCCCAAGAAAGTGCTAGGAATCGCACGTTAAAAGGTAAGACCTCGTTAATCCTTGGCTCGCACAAGTTTCGACTTTTGAGGGCTGCCATTCGTAAGGGAACGACAGCTGGTTAACGGAAAAACAATTTTAACAATTTTTAACAAAATGGGAAAATATTTTTTTTTCCTAAAAAATTCCTTCATATTGTTTCAGGTCCAATTTAGTATCGTCTGTGAACCAAACCGGATATACTTTTTTCGGCATGTTTTTAAATCTAGGTACACATAAATCTAATATATCATATATTTTCGTATATCGTATACAGTGCGGTCCATAGGTATGGAATAAATTCATTTTTAGCGTTATTATGAATTTAATCAAAAAATCCTCAAACAGGTCAATTTTTATTGTCAATTTGACAATTTACAGTATGAAAATATTACCCCCTTCTTGCACCCCCTCTGAATTATGAGCACCCCCTCAAAATATTTAAATGATAAGGGGGGTCGTGTGGCATCTTGTTCGAAAGGGATTTTCATTATCTGTTCAGCAATACTAAGTTTTTCAAATTTGGTGCCATCATAACTGAAAAAAAATATTTTAAAAATGTACAATTTTTATTCTCTAAGTTATGTATTTGTTTAAAAAACCTGAAACAAATCGATTTCTATTCTCAATTTGACAATTTATAGTATGAAAATATTACACCCTTCTTGCACCCCCTCTGAATTATGAGCACCCCCTCAAGAAAATTTGAATGAGGAAGGGGGTCGTGTTGCACCTTTTTCAAAAGGGATTTCAATTCTCTGTTCAGCAATACTAAGTTTTTCAAATTTGGTGCAATTATAGCTGAGAAAATATTTTGCAAATGTGAAATTTTTATACTTTACGCAGAATAAAGGAAATATTTTTAGGAAGTGTTTTTCAATTTATTTTACAATTAAATGAAATGTTCAAAATTACTACCATTCACTCTTTGACAATAAGAAAGGCGATCTTGGAATTCTCGTACAGCATTTTGTAGGACCTCAGAGGTAATGTTGTTAATTTCTTCCGTTATCCTAGCTTTTAAATCTGCAATATTGTCTGGTCTATTGAAATATATTTTTGTTTTCAAATAACCCCATAAGAAGTAATCAGGTAGTTTCTTATCTGTCTTGCTAAACATCAGGAAAAAGTCGTTCAAGACACCAAAAAATCATTCACAAAACCCATAAATAATATAATGGCAATCTAGTAGACTACTGTCATTTTGATATTTGTGAGTTGCTGGCAGACGTCGGTGTATTGAAAAATACTTTTGTGTGTATTCGATTCAACTATGGCTCATTTATCAGAAACTCAAAGAATATACATTTTAGTTATGATTGGATGCGGTAATAAAACACGAACTCAAAAGGAAGTTTGTGAAATGTTTAATAATAAATACCCTGGTTAACATGTCTCCCAATCTACAGTTAGCAAAATAGAAACAAAATTCCGTGAAACTGGACATGTAAAAGTAAAAACTCTTCAAAAACCTGGTCGAAATGCTAAATTGGATGAGGAGAAAAAGTTAGATGTACTGTTAGCGATTGAGGAAAATCCGCATGTGACAAGTAGACAACTTGCCGCCGACAATGATGTAAATAAATCATCGATATTGAGAGCTTTACATAAAGAAAAATACCATCCTTATAAAGTTAAGTTGGTTCAGGAGTTAAATGAGGATGACCCTGATAGAAGGCAACAATTCTGTGAACTGATGATGGACAGAATCGAAGCAGATTTGCAGTTCGTAAACAAAATTGTCTTTTCTGATGAAGCTACTTTTCATTTAAATGGAACGGTTAATAGACAAAACTGTAGATATTGGAGCAGAGAAAATCCTCATTGGATGTGTGAGGCTCACACACAATATCCCAAAAAAGTGAACGTTTGGGCTGGTATCATTCAAAACAAAATTATTGGCCCCTATTTTTTTGAAGGCACAATTAATGGTGAGGCTTATCTAGGTTTTTTGATGAACTTTTTACTGCCTACATTAAAAAGACTTTTTCCCGATGTTAATGATCCAAATGCAATAGATAGATCAATTTGGTACCAACAAGATGGAGCTCCACCGCATTACACACGTATTGTTAGAGATTATTTGACAGAAGTTTTTCCCAATAGGTGGATTGGAAGACGTGGAACGATTGAATGGCCGCCTAGATCCCCCGATTTGACTCCTCTCGATTACTTTTTATGGGGTTATTTAAAATCAAAAGTATATTTCAATAGACCAGACAATATGGCCGATTTAAAAACTAGGATAACGGAAGAAATTAACAATATAACCCCTGAGGTCCTACAAAATGTTCTACGAGAATTCCAAGATCGCCTTGCTTATTGTCAAGAAGTGAATGTGGTCATTTTGAACATTTAATTTAACTGTAAAACAAATTGAAATATACTTCCTAAACATTATGTTACATTATTTCCTTCATTCTACTTAAAGTATCAACATTTTACCTATTCAGAATAAATTTTCCCAGTTATGATTGCACCAAATTTAAAAAACTTAGTATTGCTGAACAGAGAATTGAAATCCCTTTTGAAAAAGGTGCAACACGACCCCTTCCTCATTCAAATTTTTTGAGGGGGTGCTCATAATTCAGAGGGGGTGCAAGAAGGGGGTAATATTTTCATACTATAAATTGTCAAATTGAGAATAGAAATCTATTTGTTTCAGGTTTTTTAAACAAATACATAACTCAGAGAATAAAAATTGTACATTTTTAAAATATTTTTTTTCAGTTATGATGGCACCAAATTTGAAAAACTTGGGTTTGCTGAACAAATAATGAAAATCCCTTTCGAACAAGATGCCACACGACCCCCCTTCTCATTTAAATTTTTTGTGGGGGTGCTCATAATTCAGAGGGGGTGCAAGAAGGGGGTAATATTTTCATACTGTAAATTGTCAAATTGACAATAAAAATTGACCTGTTTGAGGATTTTTTGATTAAATTCATAATATCGCTAAAAATGAATTTATTCCATACCTATGGACCGCACTGTATATATTTTCGTATAGTCTACCGCATAGTTAACCGCAACGATTTCTTTCATGACAGACCAGTTTAGTCTGTATATTTTTTGGATGATGAAAAATAAGAGTCCTGTACATGTGTTGGATAAAGAGGTATTAGACTTTTTGTTTCGCTTGCAAGAAAATTACAAAATAATGAATATTCATCAAACACTAGAAGATAGGTATAGAATATGCATGTGAAACTCATCAGAATCATTGGTAGACTCGAAAAAACTTCTCATATACGGAGTGTTCCTTTTGAAATAACAGAGTTGATATCAGTTACTGGTAAATGTGGTAACACTGCAATCGTAAACATTATTTTCACTAGCAGATCAGAATCTCTCGTTTAGCAACACAAAATTTGAAGTATATATCTCTGTTTATTCTCCAGAAACTTCCAATAGGCCATCGAGTTTGGAATACCCTGTATATGAAAACAAAGTAAATTACCATAATTTCTATCTCTGATAGATATTACAAAGTATTTTTCGCGACGCTTCAACTAAAACGTCGCGAAGGGTACTTCATCCACGCCACTGAAGATTCATGGGACAGTTGGAGTCGAAACGTTTGTAGATTTTTTCTGAATTAGACCACTAAAAAACTCGGAAACCATCCAGAAAATTCTGATTTCTATTTTCGAAAGGACATGTGTTTTAATACGCAAAGCATATATTTGTTAAACATTTAAAGGAAACTTCAAATATGGCATGATAATCATTGATACACTGCCTCAAGGACTTTGCACTTCGGCGCGCCTCTGGTGAAAGAGAGTGAGAGAGGCGAGAAGAAGTAAAGATGCTGGTTTGGTAGCTATTGTGAGTTGGGTCATTGGCTGCACCGAGAGCCAGGGTCGCTCAAACTTCTAATGTGGGTCGATTACACTACTAGAGATGAAAACACCGAAAATCTACACTGCTCAACGACAGAAGTGGATAATATCATAAGCTCTGAAGTTTCAATACAAAGAGTACTTTCAAATAATTAGGACAGTAGGGATAGACATGAAAAATCGAAAATTTAAAAATAATTCCAAAAGTTTTTAAACTTTGGTTAAGTGAATGGTACATAGAGAAAGCAATAAATCTCAGTTTGCAACCTCTTCCGGAATGCACAGCATTGTCAAAATGGCAATTAACTTGAATTTTTCTGAGAAAATTACAAAAGTTCTGCAAACTTGGGGTAGTATATAATATATTATTTCATATCACGAATCGACATTGTAACCAATTCAAGTGTACAGAACATTTTTTTATCGACCTATAATATTTTTCTTTGACGTACCATAAGAGACAATTCCAAAAGTTCTGCAAACTTGACAGATACATCGGAAAAATATTCTGAACTGTTGTGTAGATTTGTAACCTTTTACATTGACCGGAACATATATTTTCTTAATTCATTGTCATTTTTTTTATCAAGTGGTCTCGAAATTATAACTTTGCAAATTGCATTAAGTTCCGGATCGTGTATAAGGTTGCAAATTTGTGAATGCATCAGAATAGACAACGAATTAAGAAAATATATGTTCCGGTCAACGTAGAAGGTTACAAATCTACACAACTGGAAAGTGCTTGTAACTTCCCTGGTCTGGACGCTCTGTTCTGTAAGTCGATAGGGAAGTGACCGTTAGCGTGTCTAGGAGCATGGTTCTCCGCTCTTCATTTTCAGAAGTGTTTTGGAACGTGTTGTGATTTTCCAATTCGTCTTCTTCTGTCACTCTGTTTTCCTCTCCCGAAATATTTTCAGAAGTGTGTTGAACAATACTCATCTCTTCGTTTTGCAGAGTACTTCGGAAGTGTGGCGAATCATAGATGAGATATCTGTTTCTGAAGTTTATTGAAAAATATTATGAATATGCCTTTGAAGTTTTGCTGGATCCTTATCGGACTGCGTTTCAGATCTTTCAGCTCTAGACAGTTTAGCTGATGTTGGCTCGGCATAGCTTTTGGCCACCTGGGGCTCGAATGGGCTTCCGGTGTCCTGGTACTCTCCATATGGCTCCTACCTCAAGTCTGAGTCAGTTTCTAGGTTTTAACTGATACCCTTGAACCGATTTATTTGGAAAGGATATACTGACTGTTTTCTTGCTGCATCCAGATTTTGACCTGGTGACATTTTCAAAGATCATTTTTCACTGGTTCTGCTCGATGGAGGTGTCCCAGATTTTTGATTCTACATTCTCCTGGTCTGGCCTACTATTTTGTATGAAATACGTATCACCCCGACGCTTAGCATGGCATTCCCCACACTTTTAATTTATTCTGCAAGATGAACGAATTGTGGTAGAAGTGTGTCTTCGCTTTTCTGAGTCTTAGTGCATGCAGTAGCTTGCCCACCTTGGTCTTCAGGCGGATCTGTAAGGCATATAATTATTCCATCGCTACTGTAGTCAGTGTAGTCGAGCTTTTGCTTCTTATCTAGAAGAAGGCTCTAACTGGCTCTCTTGCGAATAGTTTTCTCTAGTTTCAAGTGTGAATATATGAGTGATGTTTATTCCAATTCAGGTGTTTCTTCTCATGGAAAGGCTTAGAGGTGTCTTTGTCACGTAAGAGGGCTATCAGTTTTTCTTCGAAGAGTGTCACATTTTGGTGCACGTTGATATTAGTCTTCTGGCTGGATGGCTCATCTTTGACTGGGATTATCTCCTGCTTTGCTTCTTGACGTGGTATCTCTGTCGACGCTGACTTTCAGGAATATTCCTCCTAGCTGGGATAATTTCACTTTGGTGTTACTGGCTCTCCCGGACCGACTGCTTATGGTGGGGAGATGTGTGGAGGCCACCTAGTTGGTGTCTTCGGTATTGAGTAGTTCAGATGAACAAGTCAATAAGAATCAAATTCGTAAAAGTTGAGCAGTTGCAAACGAGAACTTGTCTGTTCTGAATTGCTGGCCACAGCGTACTTGAAAGTACTTGAAAAGATTAAAGTTGAATGGAAGCGATCAGCGATCCTACTAACATATTTCCAGCCTAGTCCACTGGTTGAGCAGTGTAGAGCTCGACGGTGTTATGCAGGAAGGATCGCGACAAAGTTTGGTGGATTCCCGTGTCGTACAACAACGTCCAGTTGGGTGCATTCGAATGGTGTTCGGCACGACCACTGCAGGAATGTGTACGCTGCAGATTGTTCTGCGGCACTGTAAATACAAATTACTATTATCAAGACAGTTGGATTTTTCGTTTTCATTAAATCGGAATTTCGGTCCGTAGCAGAAATGAGGAAGTAGATTGTGCATTGAAGATTCCGAGATCGTGCTCTCGGTCTTTTTTTTTTCTTGTTTCGTTGAAATTGGATGGTGATGCAGTAGGAGCTGAATATCGCTGTATTTTTTGTATTTCATAATAATTGAATCAGTGCGGTAATTGGAAGGATTCATATTTATTTCTTGGAGTTATTTCTTGGAGTTATTCAAAATTTCAATTTCACCAATATTAACAGCAAATTTTTTCAGGTAGCTAAAACAATTGTGCCGGGGAAGTAGTTGTTTTCTGTTAGATATTACCAATAAATCACATTTTTCATTTTTCAATTTTCATGGAGAATGTTCCCTTTTTTACCATATGATATTGTGTACCATTGTCACAGGTGATTAGTTATGCCTGCTCAATCATCAAGAATTTTCAAATTCATTGATATGCTATGCAGCATGGTTTTAGAATAGAATTATCAACCAAACCAGTAATTACAGATTCATCAGAACATATGTACCCTAATTGTCGATAAAAAGTCTCATACAGTGGATACATTCTTTGATATGTCAAGACCATTTGATACCTAGTTTCATATGGTATCTATTTTCGTCCACAAAGATTGATGAAATGGGTGTGAGAGGCTCCATCAATGAATACTTGTTGGGGATAATTATAATAAATATTCAGAAAAACCAACTTCTGAATTGGGAAAACCTCAGGGAACTAATCTGGTACCACTGTTTTTTTAGGTAGGTATATATAAAGGCTTGGCGTTCATTTTTCGAGGACGAGGTCATTTGTATATGATGATGGCACGGCTGTTCATCACAAAAGTTTTGCAGTAGGTGTATTGTGATGAATACGGCTTGTCTTGTTGTTGGAAATAATTATCATGTAGTAATTCGCTAGAATTTCATAGAATAATGCATAATTGGTCCTAATTATGTCGTGGATGAGAAAAATTATTACAAGCAAATTTTAACTGAACAGAATTGGATATTGTTCATGGAAGGGATGATTTAGAAATTAAAGAAGATAATTCAAATAAACATGTTAGTATATTGAGGAACTTGCCATGAGGCAATTTTAAAATATTATTTATTTTTCATTTATAGAAAATTTGCCCATGATTACACGAATTCGAACCTGATAAACATACAGACTGTATAGCTCGAAAGTTCTGAAATTTGGGGACAACGTTTATTACGGCTTACTCTTGAACTCCTTAAAAGTCCTGACCGATGAATGGTCCGCATTAGCCGCCATCTTGAAAAAAGGTACTCTTTATGGTTTTTGTTCTACAGCTCTTTATTTATCAACTTTATCGAAAAGTTGTCTACAGAAAATATGAATTCAATGGTGCATAACGGTCCATATGGGAACTTTGCAGACAGACATTTATATTCGTTACGTAAACGTGATTTTCACCCACTTCCAGACGTCCGAAAGATTTGAAATTTGGCACGTGTTCATAATTCCGGTCGCAATGCAATTTGACATTTTTTTAATAAAAAAACAGAATGGCGGCTCCAAGATGGCGGACGAGATTTGTGATGATGGTCCAATTCGATTCAAAATTGTTAAGTTAGGGTTTTCGGGGTCAAAGATCATGATTTCTGTATCAAACTTCATAAAATAAAAATGGCAGCTCCACGATGGCGCAAGAGATTTGTCATTATGGTCTGATTTGATTCAAAATGAATGTGTGAGGGTTTTCGAAGTCTGATATTATGAATTTTTTGTCGAAATTTATGCATTCAAGATGGTAGCCCAACATGGTGGACGAGTTTTGTGATTATAGTCAGAATCGATTTGTATGGTTACGGGGTCGGTAATTTCGATTTCTTAGTCATAAAAAAATTATAGTTAAAAAAACTAAAGAACACACTTCACTTTCAACATGGACTGAAAAATAAGAAAAAATGACAATTTATTTACTCAAATGTTAAAAAGCGTGGGTTGCTTGACAAAGTTCTTGAACGCTCAGTATTGTTAAATTAAACTGAAAAATATAATAATGTAGATCGAAAGCACCTACGCTTTTTTTACATTTGAGTAATTCAATTGTCAATTATTTTTCACTTTTTAGTCCATGTTGCAGGTAATGCGTGTTCTTTAGTTTATTAATCTACCACTTTTTGCCGTCTGACTGGTACTATTCTCTTCAAACCGAACGATTTCTGGAACTTCGTTAATAAAATGAAGCAAGACAGTAATATTGACGCACAGTTTGTCGTAGAAGATGAGTTAACTGTGGATCCCGTAAAAATATCAAGTGCCTTTGCACATTATTTTTCATTTGTCTATGGAGATGAGTCGACACATGAACTAAATTGTTTAAAAAAAATTGTTTTAAATTGTATTTTTCGTTAACCAGCTGTCGTCCCTTACGAACGGCAGCCCTCAAAAGTCGAAACTTGTGCGAGCCAAGGATTAACGAGGTCTTTCCTTTTAACGTGCGATTCTTAGCACTTTCTCGGGCCATCAGATAAAAATCTGTAGTCGCTAAGGATTCGAACCTAGCCGACCAGCAGTCACTGGTTTCGAACGAGAATGTCTCAACCACTGAGCTACATGACCCTTTAATATAAATAAAAAATAAAATAACTCCTGTCTTCATATATGGGGCATGTGTGTGTGCGTACCAGTTTGCATTTGATTATATACACATATATGTATTGCTTCATGTATGTAAAGGGGCTTGCATGCACTTATAGTTCGTAACTCATTCAATTCATAGTTAGGTTTAAGTAAAGGAAATCTTGTAATTAGGACCAGCCGGTCCTGTTTGTATTTCTTTCTCAATAAATAAATGAATAAATAAATAAATACTGGAGCTATTATCATCGACCACATAGCCATAATCCGATAAATCAATCTTTCCCGTATAAGAAGATCGTGTGGAACTTCTGGTTGACAATGCCCTTTCTTCCTTCGCGTTATCGTCCTCGTCTGCGTCTTCATTTCCATCATCGACTATTTTCGGTCAGTTTCATGTAACTCTCTACTTTTGTAAAATAATATACGCCTATACTCTCGACAGGCTGTAGCAGTAGTATACCTGACCCAAAACGATCGGTATTCACTTACACAGGACACACTTTTATGAGTCTTAGTCTATGCGTAGGTTGGTTGTTTGGAGCAATTATCCGATCTGCTTCAAGTTCGTCATCCATTTACTCGGTGAATGTTGGTTTTATGAAGAAACTGAATCAAATCCTTTTTTTGTAGACAACTGAATGTTCTCAAATTTTGATCACCACAACTCTTTTGATAACGTTGATAAATAAAGCGTGATAGACCCAAAACCATGAAGGAGTCTAATTTTTCTAAGATGACGGCTATTGTGGATCTTTGATTGGTCAAGACTTCTACCAGTGGTAAGCTCTAATAAACATTTCTACCAAACAAAACTTTTGGATTCATTATTTTAATTTTTTTAAATTCGGCCTTCGTTAATTGAATTAGTAATTTTGAAAAAAGATAACTGTGTTTTTGGCAATAAATTATGCAAGTTCATCAACTGGTCTAAAAGTGAAAGTCTTCCATTTGGGAAAATTAAATGATGTTCACATTCCCAGTTTTCAGGTAATCTATTGTTACCTAAATATTCTATATGGAAACCAGAGATTCACTACTTGACTTGATTTTCTAACCACTTGACTTGGCTTGACTTGAAATCAAGACATGCTCAAGTCAAGTATTTATTTTTGTAACTCCAGCTGAAGTTGGTAAAATACAGTACAATAATATTCACGTTATAGTGTCCCACTCTTAAATGGAAAAGTAAGTAAGTAAGTATTTTTGATATGCCCTGTATAAAAACTAATAGCATGTTCCCCAATTTTCACTAGATTGCTTAAATCTAGTTAAAATTACTGTGGTAGATATTCAATATTTTATAAAAACTAGCAACAAATAAAAAATTAATGATCAAAAAATAAGATCTGGACATTTTTTTGACCAACCGTATATATTATTCAATTGTGTCACAAACTACTACATAATTATAGCTAAAATCTTATTATTGTTTTACCTTCTCAAGCCAACTCAAAACCGAAATTGTGCTACGCCCATTCGGATCTGTAGAGGTATTTGCCCCGGAATTAGGTGGGCTGGATCTACCAATTTTTTTTTCGTAGACTCTAGTGTATTTAGCTTGCAAATGTCTCCTGAGTGAAGATGATCCACTCTTAGGATCTTGCTCGACTATGAAATAATCCGTAATTTTTTTCGTTTCATTAGATACACTTTCTTAACTTCAACTCATTGGGTCTTTGATGGCGCGCCGATCCTGCACTTTCTACTTCTGTTTCGATGTCATCAATTTCTGACACTTTCACATCTACGATAAATTATCAGCAGCTGCTTTGAAAAGCTTCTGATTCCATTACGGACAAATCACTTAAATCAGACATAAACAATTATCTATCTCTAGCCGCCACTGTTTATCATTGATCAACGCTGCTTTACGATTTAGGTATTATTCAGTGTGCATTTCACAGAACGCATCAGTAGTTCACACCGTAAATCGAGTCAAGTTAAATACCAAATTTTCAAACTTGAATTTTGAAGTCAAGACAAGTATTTAAGAAAAAATTCAAACTACTTGGCTTGATGAATCCCTTGTGGAAACTGTACCAGTGTACAGGTTAACATATGTGAAACAATAGAAAATATTTGAAAATATATCAAAATAGAATTAGGACCACCTATATTTTCCTCAATTTTTTATATTTTGGATAACAAAAATATCCATTGCTCTACCTACTGCAATTGGAACCTTTTCAATAATTCGCCGTATAGATCACGCTTCAAAAGTATGATATCGCATAAAACAAAAATGATCTATGGTAAGATATTTATAGAACACTTAAGATTCAAGTCATGCAGTATGCTAACTCTCATGAAATGTGTTATAAACACGATCTATTAGTAAGTAATTATGATTTATTGTAGTAACGTGTTAATCAAACGTCAATTATTTTAATCCGCACGCTGAAATACTGAAAATGAATGTGTGGGATCTGTAATTATTTTTATGATTCATTCCGTTATAAATCAATTAGTTGGAATATGTAAACATATCCATATTAGGGGTGTAATGAAGTAGTGTAAAGACTCAAATTTCGTCATCTTATCATGTTCCGGTTATTATACGTTCAGTAGTATTTCTCGATAGGCCTCAATGAAATATTTGGTTTCCTTCTTCATGTTTCTTAAATTAAAATATTCTTTCTACATTGTTCTTCAAAGTGAGTCAAAATAAGACCGATCAACTCCGTATATAGATTTACCTACTATCAATATGTAATGTAGGTCATTATGATACTGACACGAGTTTCGTAATGAGATACTTTACCGCACTTGTTTCTCTTTTTAAATATCAGTCTATTTAATGAAAAAGGATAACAAGAACTAATTTATTTTGAATTTGAGTATCTATCCCGGGATTTATCAGGTAATAAGGTGTGAATTTTTTAATTTGTAGCGGATTCTATATCCCTATATCTGAATCTATTCTCTAATAGTCTGAACTAATGTCGATGAAATTTTACTAAATTGGAATGAAAGAGTCAACTAGGATTTTTATTCTTAAATCTATCCTGTATGAACGGTGGTGGTACAGATGCTATACCAATTCAAAGTCCTTCCATTCGGTTTATGTAATGCTTCCAAGACCTTTGAGAAACATCTGTTCTTCATTAGTGCAGCCTAGATCATCATGATTGAATATACAGAAGTCAGCTCAACTGATATCATCTAATTGAAAAGTCAGGTTTTACATGATGTTTGTGAATTATGAAACGTCATTTTTTTTCAAAAGTGTCACTGTCAACAACGCTAAAGGTGAAGCAGTTTTTGGAAAAATGGCTTAGAAAATTTCATCAATATTACAAAGGAAAAAAGGTATTTATTTTATGAACAAAACTTTCAGCAAAGATGAGACAAAGACCCTGGGACTACAATAAGCAAAGGATACCCACCAGTAATACATAAAACTCAAGAAATTCCACAATCAAACATCCGAGGATTTCTTCCGGAGGCTTCCACAAAGAATAAGGTCTTTTATTCCATCACAATACATGTTGAACGTTACAGACATTGAAATGGGTTATATTTCTCCAATTTCCGAACTTTTCAAATCCGTTTCTCACAAACTTTACGAAACTAATCGCGAAAAGTGACCTAAACTTTCATTACTCGAGAATTTTATCAGTCTATGGTTAGTTCGGAATATTTTGAATAATTAATAGCAACAAACCATATACATCGTAGTACAGAGGTTATGTTATTTATCGTTTGAATGAAAAAATTTCATCTGGGACAGCTCAAAGTTCAACAAGACTGTGGCTACAACCCCGACAACAACACCAAACTCTAGAGTTGATGAAGCATGTGTGCATTTAATTCCTTACGCAACTAGAACTAATAATTTTATTATATTGTATTTGCTGCATCTAACTTTATATTTGCCGATTATTTTATATTAGACGCTATTTTCACTGAAGAAAATGTGGTACGTTATATCAATAAATGCCGTTTTTTACCTCTCCGTTCATTGGCAAAATACATTTTTCATCGTGGCAATGAATAAATATTCACTGACTTTTGTAGGTATTTATTGATACAACGAATTCAAGTTTATTGAGATCAAAGATGATCGTTTCTTACATTTATGAACAGTTTTCGTTGCTCCTGCGGAAAAGTTTATTGAGGTGAGGAAAGAGGTAAACTGAGATCAATGATGATCTAATTTCAGACCTATAAACATATTTCGTTGCGGCTTTGAAGAAAAAAGTACATTGGAACAATGTATATTATTTCATGAAAAAAATGTGGTACATAATATCAATGAATACCGTTTATTACCTTTCCGTTCATTGGCACAATTACCTTTTCATCGTGATAATGATTAAACATTCACTGATGTACGAAGGTATTTATTGATACAATGAATTCAAGTTCATTGAGATCAAAGATGATCTTTTTTTACATTTATGAACAGGTTTCGTTGCTGCTATGGAAAAGTTCACTGAGGTAATGAAAGGGTACACTGAATCCATTTGAAATTGTTCATCATATCAATGAATGTAATTAATGGTTCCAGAGATGATTTTATTGTTACAATGAATCCAAGTTTATCGAAATCAATGATGATCTATTTTCAGATCTACACACAGGTTTTATTGGGGATATGAAAAGATCATAGAAGGTGTAACGAAATTACTAAGTCCCAGTTTTGTTAGGCAGATAGAAGCAACATTTTCCTCCCATTCTATAACTCCGTAATTAATATGTTCATGAATATAATAATAAGCCTTATGTCGAACCAAGCCATCTCGTGTTTAAATATACTCATAAATTTTGCCGGCATCTGTTCAGCCGAATCCTCGCATAGAAACCTCCGTTGCTGGCAAGTTAGCTTTAGCTGGTAGTACACAGCGCCTCCACTAGAGGGACCATTCCGCACGACTTCGTTGTTTGCACAGAGCCGGTTAACTTAAGCAGACAGAAGCGATCGTTGAAGCATCTTCTCAGGTAGCACAGACTACAGAGACATATGAAGAGCTCCGAAAGGAGCCAGCCGATATAAATGATAACTTGGAGATACGCCTTCCAATCAGGATTGCGATGTTCTGATGAATGCATGTTAATTATTTTGCACATCTTTCGGAAACTCACTGTATGCTCAATATCAGTGGGAGGCCTTCATTGCATTTATTAATGATATGCAATGATTGAATAAATACCACTTATTCAAATGATAAACAAAATAATTAGTTCAATGTGTGAAAGCATCACGAGAATAAACTGAAACATAGATTTAATGTATATCAATTATTGAATCAAGGAATAACTGATACTTAATAATCACCGTTCATTGGATTGATGAAAAATATCCGTCGTCGAACTGATCTGAATCATTATATCAATCATACAACATTTATTCGAAGAACGAACAATAATAATTAATCTGATGAATACAGTTTCATCAGTTGAACGAATACAATTAATTGCTTGGGTGATTACTCTTTATTTGTTTGATGAATGGAATTCATTACCATAAGGAACCTATTTAATGTGCTTGATCATGATATCAATGAAAACATTCATTTTTCTATAGTTTCGAACATATAGATTTCAAATGGTATGTCGCTATAGTGCTTGAATACGCATATTTTGACCCCTCTACCGAAAACTCACCACTTCCGGTCTAACCGAAAGTGACTCCAAACTTTTTTTTTTTTTTCAAATGACACCCTGTACATATTTTTCCACTATTTGAAAGAGCACGCAATTCGTGATAACACTGTATTTCAAAATTGAAAATCGGTTGAAAAATAGCGGAGATACAGTGATTGTTCAGTCAATCAAAGTTGGCCATGAAATTCAAACTTAAATCATCACAACTGACAAACGACATCAGAAGTTATCAGGGGAGGCTTCGAAGTGCGATATAGTTTAAAACTGAGTTTCTCGTGTAATTGCAGCTCCCATGCACATAATCCAACGATTATCAATAATTTACTAAAAACGGTTAGTACCCATAAAAAAATGCTCACAACTGCTGAAAAAAGATTATCTATCAGATAACTCGTGTGAAAAATTTTGAAGAATTCCGAAAGGAATCGCAAATACAATATGTTTTATTATGAGTGTTCTCAAAATTAGATATTCTTCACCGAAGGCGGCCATGAACATAAAAAAGCGAATCAAAAAAGCAGCATTGTTTGAATAAATAGAACAAACTTTGACTTCGTTCAAATAATATGAGCTTTTGTGTATTTCTTTCTTAATTATGTTCTAAGCCGTCTACGTTGAAGAACTTTAAATTTTAGGAACACTCATCATGAAACCTGATTATATATTCTTTTCCTTTGGGAATTCTCCAAAACTTTTTACAAAAGTAAACTGATAACTTATGATTTTTAATCATGACAAATTGAAAAGTACATGTTGACATTTAAGAAATGGCAGTTGTGAGCATTTCTTTATGGATATCATTCCGTTTTTATGTAATTTTTGATAATTGAATATATGGGAGCTGCAATTACATGAGAACCACAGTTTTCGACTGTATCGCACTTCGAAGCTTCCTCTGGTAACTTTTGACGTCGTTTGTCAATAATTGTGATGATTCAAGTTTGAGTTTCATGACCAACTTTGTTCGATTGAACATTCAACTGTATCTCCGCCATTTTTCAACCGATTTTCAATTTTTAAAAATATGTACAGGGTGGCATTTGAAAAAAAAATTGGGTCGAACCGGAAGTGGTGAACTTTCAGTAGAGGTTTCAAAATATATTCGAGTACTATAGCGACACACCAAATTTCAAATCTGTACCTGCAAAACTATAGAAACATTGGGATGCGTACCTCACCTCGTGATCACCCAGTATATTAAATTCATCAAATCAAATCAAATTTATTCATCTGAAGACCACAAGTGGTATAAGACATGTCAAAGATTTGGAGTGTAGAGACAATACAAAATTTCATAGTAGAAAGTTAAATGCTAAAATAATAAGTACAAGTACACGCAGAGTACACTACAATTTAAATGTTAAGATAAAAAAATACAACAGAATACACTATCAGTGATTTATATATTAAAAAACTCTTCCAAAGTATAGAATGCACCTTGAATTAGTACTTTTTTCAGTGACTTCTTGAATCTGAAATAGGTAGGTTCATCAGTAATGTTTTGAGGAATTTTATTGAAAATTCGAATTCCGATGCTTAGAGGGCCGTTTTGCGCTAGGTTCAATCTGTTTTGAGGAGTATTCAGCAAATGCTGATTTCTGGTGGAACGACCGTGAATGTCATTACGACAGAGCAAAGTATTTTTACGTTTGTAAATGTAACAGGCAGTTTCCAATATGTAGAGAGAAATAGGGGGTAATACTTGTAACTTTCTAAAGAGAGGTCTACTAGGTTCTGTTTGAGGTTTATGAAACATGGCACGAATGCACTTTTTCTGTGTAATGAAGAGACGTTTGGCAGCGGGTGATTGTCCCCAGACTATGATTCCATATGCCAGTCTCGACAGAATTTCTGCAAAATAGAAGTTTTTCATTACTGGGGTCGTCAGGACCTTATACATACATCGTATTTGAAATATTTTGGTGTTAATATTTTTTATTAGATTAGATATGTGCGTTTCCCAGTCTAGATTATCATTTATAGTGAGACCTAAGAACTTAACAGTGGTATTGCGATTCACATTAGTGTTGTTTAAGATCAGGTTGATATTTTCAATTTGTTTTTGTTTTGTATGGAAGATAAGAAATTCAGTTTTCGCTGAGTTAATATACAGCTTATTTTTTGAAAACCATTTTGCAATTTTATACATCAAATCAATTCCAGTTTTTTCATTCAAATCATAAGATTCTTTAGATACCAAAATTGATAGATCATCTGCATACAGGATAACTTTAAATTCTGATAGATAATTCACAATGTCTGCCAGATACAGGGAGAACAGAATTGGAGCTACTACACTTCCTTGAGGAACTCTACTTTCACAGGCAGTGTACTGGAGTAGTGTAAAGTGATAAGACCTCTCTTGTTATGAGATAATGAAATATGATCTGAACCAATCATGTGCTCTTCCTCTAATGCCAAGTGCCCAGAGCTTGTCTAGTAGCCGATTGTGTGGTACACAATCAAAGGCTTTGCTCAAGTCACAGAACACTCCAATTGGACATTTTCTTTTGTCAAGCTCTTCCAGAATATTGTTTATAGACTCAGTGGTGGCAGTAGTAGTTCATGAAATTGATATTAGATCAAATTCTACACAAAATACGTTATCAAAAGATTCAGTCAGTTGTTTATCAAAAATTTTGTGCCACGTAGTAAAATCGTGGAGCACTTGAGAAAAAATCTTCAGATACTCCTTCCAAAACTTATCCAATAAAAAAAAAACGCTGCCCGACCCTGAATTTTGCCGCTTTAAGGTTCACGCGCACTTAGCCGAAGCGTCGAGAACGGAAGCGGCGCGAAGAAAATTGTGGATTTTTCGCCCGAGAAAATGACATTTTGTTATATGGCAGCCCACGCACTACGGCGGCTCGAAGCGAAGAGGCGCGTCAGTTGACGCGCGAATTCTCTTCGGACCAACTAGGAGTCGTTTCTCTTGACGCTTCACCTCAATGCGCGGTGACAGACGGCGAGTATATTCAAATATTTGTTGATTCTTGTCTAATATTTCAGTTTTTAGCAGTATTTGGTAAGAAGTGGTGATAAAGTTGGTGGCGAATTTTGTTCATTTGTAGTATCTAGCCGTGATACACAAACATTAAGGAAATTCAAAAATTGATATTCAAATTGAAATACGCCATGGTAGCAATTGAACTTAATACAAAGAGATCCTCTTATGAGAACTGCACATTGTACCCCACTAGACAACGTACTACGTTCATTATAATGCTGAAATAAATAAAATTCGCGCCGCGCGGTTCGAGACGTGACGGGACGCTCTGCCCTAGTGCGCGGACATAAGATAATGACGCTTTGCCTCGCGCTGCTTCCGTTCGCGACGCTTCGGCTAAGTGCGCGTGAAGCTTTAGGCGACTACCTACACTGATAAAAAGGATATTTTGCATCAATGCATAATTGCATTGATTCAAGTCGATTGTATTCTTGAATAGGTCCAACCAAATATTAGTTTGATTTTCTGACAGAATCCTCTTGACCACTTGAAAGGAAACTGTTTTGAGACATATGAACACTTTCTTCGCTGAATAACGAGAGTTGTTTGGTGCAAGAATATTTCAACTTTGATAATGAACACTATGGTGAATACTTTCATTGTTCGATGGTGTGAGTTGGTTGAGGCAAGAATATTTCAACTTCAATAACGAACAATATTCTTCTCCATAATGCAATACATTTTTGATTCAAGATTATCTGCATTTGGAGGCTCAGTACAAATGTGCACTTGGTTATAAAAATATGCCACGGAAGCCATGTTCATATGGTACAGTTCAACAAACAGAGAACAACTGGCGAATAATTGAGGAATAATGGTTATATATGAGAATAGTTTTGTAATATTTTAATTTCAGAAACTATATAATCAACGTAGGTACCTCTTCGGTGACGCATAGAAATGCGATCGAATATAGAAACGACCTCGTCATTCGCCATTATCACACACCTGTTGAAAATAAAAATATCTTCAACCTACCTCCATAACTGGTCCATAAATGACCTAAATTCAAATCGTGCAGAAATAATTGGACCTCCATATTGCACTTCTGTAGCAGCACATTTGCACATAACCACTGTATCAAATACAAAACTAACAACTTAAATTATGATTCAAACACAACCCCCAAACCAAACGCGGGCAAAAGCAAACAGGATAGAGGTCCCAGTCGCCAGTCGCAGTGCGCGCTTTCGCGTGGGTTCGCGTCGTTCCGGTAGCGGGGTTTCGCCAAGAAATCATGCTCTTGAGTCAAAAGGAGCATTTTTCACAAGTAGGAGTTCTCTAGGGTAAAGAGTTGGAGTGTATTAATGCAAACAAATTAATTTCAAGATAATTTATGTAATGAAGCAAACAGTTCAATAAGTTTGAAATAAAAGTATATTCATCAATTAGAAATAATTATTCTTTTCAGAAGATGATTCTGTTCAAGGGGATATATATATTTCATTGAAGACATCCTTTTTATCAGTGTTCAAATATTTGTTGATTCTTGTCTAATATTTCAGTTTTTAGCAGTATTTGGTAGGAAGTGGTGATAAAGTTGGTGGCGAATTTTGTTCATTTGTAGTATCTAGCCGTGATACACAAACATTAATTACAAAGGAAATTCAAAAATTGGTATTCAGATTGAAATACGCCATGGTAGCAATTGAACTTAATACAAAGAGATCCTCTTATGAGAACTGCACATTGTACCCCACTAGACAACGTACTGGGTTCATTGGAATGCTGAAATGAATAAAATTCGCGCCGCGCAGTTCGAGACGTGACGGGACGTTTTGCCCTAGTGCGCGGACATTACCTAAGTGACGCTTCGCCTCGCGCTGCTTCCGTTCGCGACGCTTCGGCTAAGTGCGCGTGAAGCTTTAGGCGACTACCTACACTGATAAAAAGGATATTTTGCATCAATGCATAATTGCATTGATTCAAGTCGATTGTATTCTTGAATAGGTCCAACCAAATATTAGTTTGATTTTTTGACATAATCCTCTTGACCACTTGAAAGGAAACTGTTTTGAGACATATGAACACTTTCTTCGCTGAATAATGAGAGTTGTTTGGTGCAAGAATATTTCAACTTTGATAATGAATACTATTGTGAATACTTTCTTTGTTCGATGGTGTGAGTTGGTTGAGGCAAGAATATTTCAACTTCAATAACGAACAATATTCTTCTGCATAATGCAATACATTTTTTATTCAAGATTATCTGCATTTGGAGGCTCAGTACAAATGTGCACTTGGTTATAAAAATATGCCACGGAAGCCATGTTCATATGGTACAGTTCAACAAACAGAGAACAACTGCGAACAATTGAGGAATAATGGTTATATATGAGAATAGTTTTGTAATATTTCAATTTCAGAAACTATATAATCAACGTAGGTACCTCTTCGGTGGCGCATAGAAATGCGATCGAATATAGAAACGACAGCGTCATTCGCCATTATCACACACCTGTTGAAAATAAAAATATCTTCAACCTACCTCCACAACTGGTCCATAAATGACCTAAATTCAAATCGTGCAGAAATAATTGGACCTCCATATTGCACTTCTGTAGCAGCACATTTGCACATAACCACTGTGTCAAATACAAAACTAACAACTTAAATTATGATTCAATCACAACCCCCAAACCAAAGGCGGGCAAAAGCAAACAGGATAGAGGTCCCAGTCGGCAGTCGCAGTGCACGCTTTCGCGTGGGTTCGCGTCGTTCCGGTAGCGGGGTTTCGCCAAGAAATCATGCTCTTGAGTCAAAAGGAGCATTTTTCATAATATCAATAGTTTTGCTTTAAATAATGAGCAGTAGTGATACTGAAGAACATTTTATTTTTCCGGTAGGAAATATACCTATTTACATGAGTTTTGTTGAAGTCAAAAGTTCATCATAAATGTGTGTCAAAATGACATTACGTCAGGATAGTGTGACACCGACCAAAATTTCCAGCAGACTACAATTTCGAACATAGCCTTTGAAAAACGGTCGAGGACGGTCAATGACCATTATACAGTGTGAGTTGTGCGATAAGAATATATGTGTTGGAAATTTTGGTCGTAGGTGGACGGTCGCGGACGGTCAGTCCTAGTCGATCAGTGTGATTCCTGGCGAAATTGTAGTCTGCTGGAGATTTTGCTCGGTGTCACACTATCCTGACGTAATGTCATTTTGACACACATTTATGATGAACTTTTGACTTCATTAAAACTCAAGGAAATAGGTATATTTCCTACCGGAAAAATAAAATGTCTGTTAGGAATTGCAAAACTATTGATATTATGAACTTAACTTATTTTTAATAAATGAACAGACAATTCACATAACCTTTCGAATGTCAAATTAATGTCAGATTTACACAATTATTCTAGTGGTCGGTCGTGGATGGTCGACCAGTGTGACTTTGAAAGTTTTCATTAATCCACTTCTACTTTTGGTCGTAGGTGGACGGTCGCGGACGGTCGGTCCTGGTCGATCAGTGTGATTCCTCACTTTGGCGACTATCTAGTTTGCCTAAATGTATGAATCGGCCATGTCAATGAAGAATATGTCGTTTCCACTGTTAGTAACTGGATGATTCCACCTTTTTTCATCAACGGCTGGTCGAACCCTGTATCTTCTACAACTCCAGTTCTACTTCGCAGGGAATGGCTCACGTTCTGAATGGCGCGGTAGAAATAACTGAACGTCGTAAATATAAGAATTCAATATGCCGGAAGGTGAAAAGGCGTAATCGGATTCTGTGTGGTCTATACTCTCGTTTTAACTCGAACGAGGGTCCTACGTTCACCTCACGATGCTTCTGCAGAACCAGATCGCCACTGAAAGGATCGCCTGGTTGCGTTTGTACATGGCCTCGGTTTTGAAGATGATAAATTTCAGGCAAATACGTCATAGAACACATTATGTATCTCTTGAGTATAACTTAGGAAAAATTCTTAATGATTTGAAACAGCTTCTGACGTACTTTTCCTCCATCCTTTCTCAGTCTCTCCTATACCCCATTAATGTATGGTAGAAGGACGACACCCAAGTAACAATTTTAGTTTTGTGATGTAACAACATCCAAAAAACACCCATAAAGCTGCCATAAATATACGAGGGCCCACTCCTCGAAACCTTTTTGCCTTATTCGCAGGATTCTTAATAATCTCCTGAGGGCCATCACAAAACCAAATCATAGGGCTGATGAGGCTGTATTAACTTAAAAAAATCTGCTTGGCATCAAAATGTCTTTTTTGATTGAAGTTGAGTAAGAATAACATTTTTCATAAATAACCATAGCCAAAACGGACTCATATTATACTAATCATGCAATTGTAGGATATGGAAGATAGGGCGACTAATTTACGAGTCAAAAATATAATGATAGCAACCTGACAGAGATCTACGAAGTTTATAATGTCAATTAAACAATGTTCAATATCAATAAATCTGCAACGCGCCTCAATAACAACGCAAAATTAACAAAATAGACAAAAAACGAAAAAAATTAAAAAAATATTTTGATTCATGTTAATACCGAAATGATTTGCACTAGGTATATCTGAACACAAATATATAGCAAACATTGTGTATATCATTTCTGTCTTACTTATATACCCACATTACAAGAAACATGAGTTGAAATTAGACTAATCACCTATTTCGCCGTTCTGGTTGTAATAAAAGATGACTACCTACCTTCATTCTGAAATTTTTTTTCACGAATTCGATTCATTCTTTCATAGATCTCTATCTCAGGCATTACATTTTTTAAAAAGTACTTATACTGTAATAAGTTACTTTATTATTCAGAAAATTCTTACATTAATGAAGCTGCTAATTGTTTATTCAAATTTTTTTATTCATTTCCTTGATATTTTTATTCTATTTTTGAATTTGTTCAAAATTTCTTCCATCACTGCCATTCTTTCTTTTTTGTTGTAAAACTTTGGGAAACTCTCATAAAGTATGTTGTGTTTAATAAATTTGGAATGAACACTAACTTTTATACATAATTTGAAATTTAAAACGGTAACCTGTTGATTTCTAGATATTTGTTAATATGGAACATGTGTTTCTAATTTGTAATTTCTTTTGTAATACATTTTTTATGTTGAAATTGTCACTGCATCGATTGAAACGAGTGCTCCAAATCGACTTTGTGAACGGAAAGACTATAATTGCAAAAGTTTTGTATTATTTAGTTAACAATTATGAAATACCTGAAAATGGTATTCTTCAAGATTTGTTAAAGTATTATGCACATTCATTCATTTTCCACCATACCCAACTCTACATGATAACAATATATAACAAGGTAACCAACAGTGTAGATGAAATGTATATTCTCATCATTCACATATGAATATGCTAATTAATCTTTATTTATTAAAAGACAAACACTGTTCTCCAGCGAAAATGAACGTAATTGTATGATGCCAATAATTAAACGGTGACCTTAAAACGGTGAAATCAGCGAGTCTATCCGTAATGAATCCTTACATGAAATTACTTTTCTGGCATAAATTTTAAAAAGCAGTAACCTTGACCGTTACTTCTTTTGTCATAGGTTAACATGTTTCGGAAAAATTAAGTGCTTTCAACAAGCTCTTCTGGAGCCACAAGCAACGCCTTGTTATATCAAAGAGTATAAAGAGATACCAATTTTTGTTATAGATATAGGTTTTTTGTCAAGATCAAGTAAAAGGGTTAGTCTTGTGGTGTCTCAGTTCGCTTTTTACTTTCATTTACTTCTATCAATATATGCATCTTCTTGAAAGTGTTGTTATCTATATTATAATTATTATTAATTTCATCGACGATTTTGTGTTTTGAGGTTTTATACAATGCTTTAACTTGGTACTTAGATGGGAAATATCAGGTAGTTATCACATTCATTAAGATTTTTCGAAGTTTGTTATTATTTGTTCATTATTTATTCTGTGTGAGTATTATTCATTTTGTTACTATTTGTCGAGCGCATTTGAATAATATTTTTTTCTTATTTTTATTGTCAAGTAAATGGGAAACTGTCGGAATATAAATCTATTATTATCATTAATATTATGGAAATGAACTTCTGAAAATTTGGAACATAGAGCAACTTTAACAATCGAATTGAAATATCGTCTGTGGTGTAAACAATAATCTTGAAAGAAATCAGCCTGCTTCATTACAAAAAATCATTCCCTTATATACTTATAGTCAAAACAATAGTTTCTCAAAAAAAAAAGAATAATTAACTATCATAAAATGAGAATTTTCCGAATAAAGCAAACACCTTTACCCAAAACGTTAGGTTTTCGATTCGAAAAAATAAGTCCGAGAAAATTGAATTTGCATGAAATCGCTTAAGAATACTTTCTCGAAGCAAATTCAGACCCCAAAATATTCTTATGTAGTATTTTAGTCAGTTGCTAAGCAACGAACATTCGCGTATCGAAAACGGTCCGGGAAAATTTTTGCCGGTATCTCAAGAATAAACAAACATTGACAACGAACTTTCCCGTATCAAAAACGGTCCGGTGAAATTTTTGCCGGCGTCTCAACAATAATGACATCAATCAGAAATTGTTATGCATTTTTTTAAATTTCTTAATTTATAATAAGGTTAATTGCGAATGCCTCGGCCAACAATTCACATTGTCGTCTGGGAATGTAATGCTTTCCCTACTAGATATACAATATACTATTCTTTCATCAATATTTTTATATCTGTGGTTGAACCGTAAGTGGACAAACTTCCTCATTTTGGAAGGAACACACGGTAATCTATTATATTTTTGAAATAATCATATTATTTTGAACAATTGGTATAGATTAAATTTCCCTATTGTGGTAATGCTTAACCGTTTTCGAACTATGATTGTAGTTAAATATTTCAAGTTCGTACCAGTATCTTCAAATATGCATATCTTCAAAAGCTTCAAAATTGACTCTTTTATATTTCCACTAGATTTAGTATACATGATAACCTTCGCAAAACTATCAATTCTTATTCTTATCAAAAGTTATACAGTGTGGTCAAAACCTGTAATCTTTTGGGTGATTTTGAAAAGTCTAAAAATGAATTTCTTTAAATGGGAAAACCTGTATATCAAATATTTGAACTCTCCTAATCATTATTATTATTACTCGGCGGGGCTGGCTTTCAGCTGGGGTGTTGGTAGTTCTGTGTAGAACCTTCTTGCTCCCCGCTGTCAGGTCTATCTCCTGGGTACTCCTGATCTTCTGATGAACTCCTGAAGATTTTTCACTAGGTTTTTTTCTGAGGAATGATATCGTCTGCAATACAGTGTCCGAAGACATATATCCTCATGCAAGTCATATGGGAGGCAGATTCTTCCTTTTCGTTACAGTACCTGCTGAGTGTGGAGTCTTGCTGTATAAAAAAACAAACACTTACTCAGGCGACAGTGCCCTGTTAGGAGTCCTCAGCTTCCTAAGACAGTTCAGGCACAGTGCGAAAAGTTGTCTCGATAGATGGTTGGTCGGTTGGCCACATCATCATCTTCTTTCCGTTAATATTGCCTGAAGCATTCTCACTTGAAGCCCAATGATGGTTTTCAACCCATTTTTTCGTGTTCTGCGTAATATCCTCAAATGGGATTCCACTGGCTGGTTCTGGTCCGATGAGAGTTGTTGTTGTTCCGCTCTTGATATGGCATCTGCTCACTCATTTCCATGGATACACCTGTGACCTAGTTACCAAACAATTTTCACCTTGTTTTGTATTCCTAAGATTTCTCTCCCAAACTAGTTTGAAAGAAAATCTGCCTATATTGTCACCTGACTAACAAAGGGAATGACTATGGGTTTGTTTCTAGGAACCTCCATAAAACCCCACCCTTGCAATATAGTTTGGAATATAGAGGCTTGAGTACCTTGAGTACCGAGGCTCAGACTAATATCTTGTCTATGTCTCTCTCTCTGTATATTTCAACCCATTCCAACCACTACCCCATCGCTTGTCTTAGAGCCATCTGTGTACCAGATTTGCCCTCTTGACAGCTTTTGTTTGGCCTTTGATGTGACTTCCCCTTCAAGTATGATGATGGTGTAGGCCTAGGTTGTTGTCCCTCCATTAGTACAGGTACCTCAGTCTGGAGGCTTCCATCCTCGCCTCTGCTACAATATGCGAATACATAGGAGGAAGATTCAAAATGACCTCCAGTCGAATCGTAGATGTGCTGGACATAGCACCAGTTACCCCGAGCATGATCAGTCTTGGTAAATTAGCCAGACTTCCTTTGGTTGTTACTCGTTCAAACTTTGGCCACCACAGCTAACAGGGCTCCGTACGTATCAAGGTCCTTAGTATCGTTGCGTGTAGCCAAGGGGATTATTTGGGTCCAAATTCCCAAGTTTTGCTAAGGGAGCGCTTGGCCATCTTCAGTTATATCATTGCCCTTGTTAGCACTTTTTCAGATGTTTGTTCCAGGTGAGCTTCATATCTAGGTTTTTACCCCAGGTATTTTCTCTTTTCTGATATAAAGGTTTTCACCAAAAAACTCGCAGAGCTCTGTTGTTCCCTAGGTTTCTCTTTCTGGCTGAAGGAGCGATAGGGTCACGTCTTTGAGGACTCATTGCATCAGATCAATCCAAATACCCATACGCTAACCATTAACCATTATAACGATATCGTCAACATAGCCCTGGGATTATTATATTCCTCTACGGTGCAGGTCCGTTAGTTAAGAGGCTATCTACCACGAGATTCCACAATATTTGGGGACTGTACTTTTTTCTGAGGGCAAATTCTCGTTACTTTTTACTCCATTGTGTTCCCGAATAAGGTGGCCGTGTTACCCTGAACCCAGCAAGCATGCCTGATATTCACTGGTTCAGGACTGGAGAAACATTTCTTTTCCTAAGGACTGATATCAAGAAACGCTGTGAGTGTTATCTCTCTGTTCTACAGAGATTTCGAAAGACTGTCTGCCTGAAGGCAAGTTATCTATAAATCTTGGCACAGCTCCCCTTTGTCGCCTTAATTTTTCAAATTTAAAAGGTATTTGTGTGTATGTTAGATGGGTTCAAATCTTGCCAGGTGAATAAGAACCACTTCATCTTATCCTACGGTGTTGGAATTCCAAATGTTGCTGCAATTCCGCAAACAATACAATAATGTAAAAAAAAATATCCACCCTGTCCCCAGAAAGCTAGATGGAGAACAAGTAGAATGTCGACGTTTTTTTGACGGATTTGGGCGCCCCTTTTTTAGAAGTTGTAAAACCCGCGAAATTTAAATCGGAAATATCCGTGAAAATTGTCAAAAATATCTGACCGTCGAATAATATAGTTTCAAAAAATGTCACGCCCAATGTCCCCCTCAAAAGCTAGAAGAAGAACGCAAGGGGATTCGGAAGATGTTTGGACAGCTTCGGACAAGGAAAATAATGACGAAAAAAAATTATCGCTCACCCCTCTTCTACGTCACGAAAAATATTAGGAAAACTCGCGAAATAGAAATCAGTAGAAATAGTGAGAATTATCTGACAGTTGAATAATACGGTTTAAAAAATATTACCCCTCTGCCCCCCTCTAAAGCTAGTTAGAGAACACGTAGGTATTCGGACATTTCTTCAACGGTTACTCCCTTCCCTGTCACGAAAAATATTAGGAAAACTCGCGAAATAGTGATAATTATCTAAACGTTGAATAATACGGTTTCAAAAATGTTTACCACTCTGTCCCCCTCGAAAGCTGGATAGAGAACACATAGGAATTCGGAAAAATTTTCAACGGTTTCATACCTGGAAAATCACGACAAAAAATATGTCTGTCGGTGGGCTACCTACCAGCCCTCTTTAAATAATAAAAGCTCGCGAAATCAAAATCCGAAAAATCCGTAAAAATTGTGAATAATACCTAACCATCAAATAATATAGTTTTTGGAACTATTTTACACTCCTGCCTAGATTGAGAAGGCGCAGAAAATTGAAAAATTGTATGTATGTATTTAGTAAATTTGGTACCTGGCGCGTTTATTGAAACAGATAATTGAACGAACTCTAATGCTCAAAGTAACAAAGTAAATATAAAAGTAAAGAAATAAAAAAATAACTAATTCATTTGAGAGAATAATTCTTGATAAAAATGATTCCAAATTTGATTCATGAGACATACTTTTCTCGCAACAAGCTTTTCTCGCGACAAGATTTTCTATCATATAAATTTTATAATGTAACAAAATGATGGTTTCAATTTACTTCAAAGTTAATTTTCTTCTTTTGAGTGCATTTGAATAAAAGCTTTCTTGAAAAGTTTATTTTTTATATTAATTCTTAAAGTAGAACTCTAACCTGGACATATATAAAGGAGTTCCCCAAGGGTCAATCCTGGGACCTATACTATTTAGTATATACATTTGCAATTTTCCGTCTAATTTTCTCTCTTGCTTACAGCATTACTATGCTGATGACACTCAACTTTATTTATCTTTCAAATCAGAAGAGAGCCGTCAGGCCGTATCAGCTCTTATCTATGATCTGCATCGTCTCAGTGAATATTCTGAAAGTCATTGTCTTAAATTAAACTCAACTACAACAGCAGCTATAGTTTTTGGCAGAAAGTTTGAAAGACAGCATTTTGTCACACATTTTTTCAATAATATAAAAATTCAACAAAATACCATTAAAATTTCTGAAAAAGTAAAAAATTTGGGTTTGTGGATTGATCAGGATTTGAGGTTCTCGTTTCATATTAGTAAGTGTCTTCAAAATGCATATTGTAATTTAAAAATGATATTTCAAAATAGACAAATATTCGATAGAAAAACTAAAACTCTCTTATGCGACTCTATTGTTTTAAGTCACCTCAATTATTGCGATGTTGTTTATGCACCCTGTTTAACTCTTCACGATGTTAATAGAATACAGAAATTACAAAACAGTTGTCTCAGATTAATATATGGCATCAGAAAGTATGAAAATATTAGTCACACGTTACAAATCAATAATTGGCTGAATATGAAAAACCGACGACATCTCCACTCTGCTTGTTTTTTCCATAAACTTATGAAACTGAAATCACCTGCTTACTTATATAATAAGATCACTTATCGAACAGATATACATAATCTTAATATCAGATTCAAGTTTACATTAACAACACCGATTCACCATACAGAACTATTCAAGAGATCATTTTCTTATAATTTACCTGCCATTATGAATGACTTACCCTCTGAACTAAAAAAAATTAAACATACAGCCTTCGGAAATAAACTAAGCAGATATTTGATGTTGAAACAACTGTCTAAATAAATGACCAACTTAGATTATTTCACAACATGGATTTGAAAATTGTACTTTTTTTTTTTTTTTTTTCTTTCTTCTTTTTCTTCTGAACGTCCTCTGCAGACTTTTGGGGTTAGGTGGAAGAACAGGCAGTTGCCTGCATACACCTGTGTGAAGGTAACTGATCTGAATCTCGCCCTATTTTTCTATTTTAGTAATTATTCTGATTGTTAAATTGAATTAAATTAATAAATGCCTTTATTATTATTATTATTATTATTATTATACAAAAACGATCTAAGCTTTTCATATTTTGAGATAACTGGTGGAAAATATTATAGGCAACAGATGTAACCTATCTTTTTCTATATGGATGCAACGTGCAATTTTCTGAAGAAACCAACCAAAATTCGTGACGACCCGTATAAACGAGTAACGCGTTATCGCGAAAAAAATGTAATTGTCGGTGAATGAGTAAATGTTCATGTACGGTGGGTAACATATCTAATATATTCATCAGGAGGTCTGGTCAACAACTGTTTCCAGGAAGAGAAGCGTAAAACCGGAATAATAAGATGATTTGATTATAATCAGTTGGCCCGTCGAATTTTAGCGGACACTGTTTACTGGAGGTTGCGGTACCCTGAAACAGTTTATATTTGCAGGAATATAAAGGTGAAGCTTGAAAGTTTTATTAAAATTGAATTTTTATGTATACAGGGTGTTCCTTAAAGACATGCTAATATTTAAGGGGGTGATTCTTTGACTTATTTTAAGGAAAAAACTTTCTATAAACGTATGTCCTAAAAGTCCTAACTTTTGAGATACAGGGTGAAAGTTTTGAAAAAAAAATCAGTTTTTTAATAATAACTGAGATAATATTGTAGACGTTTTGATAAAATTTGGTACATCTCTTTCTCCAAAAATATTCAATGCAAAACCCGTACGGACGCCACTGGTTGAGAAAATGAAAATGTTTGTGCATTAAAAAATGCACCTTGATGCATAGAAGACATGTACCAAATTTTATAAAAACGTCTACAATATTATCTCAGTTATTATTACAAAAACTGATTTTTTTTCAAAACTTTATCACCCTGTATCTCAAAAGTTGGGACTTTTAGGACATACGTTTATAGAAAGTTTTTTCCTTAAAATAAGTCAAAGAATCACCCCCTCAAATATTAGCATGTCTTTAAGGAACACCCTGTATAAAGCTCTTTGAACTAGCTGAAGTTGGTAGGTACTAATATTTGCTTACTTTTCATAAGTTATACAGTACGATTGGGTTTTGAGACAAGAATCGATTGTAGCATTACCAAACTTGGTATGCTAGTAGTTGGAACCATGATAAACACAAAACAAATTGTTTACCAAAATTCCAGGGGTGGAACATATTTCTTTCTTTTCGTTTAAAAATATATAAATAGATTTTTGCTGTAATCTTGGAAATTTTACGATTCATCGAAAAAACAACTAAACAAGGTGAAAGACAATTCAATTCTCCACAAAAATTATTCTTAGTAATTTTTTACGAAATGTGCTCGTTTTCCCAGAAAACGTGATTGAACGCCGACAGCAAATTTCAAGTTCACCGTTACCCGCCGCATATTTGATTGGTCATAACTCTGCTAAAAATGATCGGAGAAGGAAAAGGAAAAGTTTATATAATTTCTGAAGACTCCTACCTTCTCATGCAAATATAATATGCGAGTATTTGAGTACCTAAACTGTGTTTTGTCGCACTTCAACGAGATATTTGCCGACGATCCGAAAATCATGAATAATTTAATAAATATAGAATTATTTACTGAAGCAGCAACCCATACCCTCCTTGGACTATATGCAACAATTTTAAAGTAGTGTGACAGGTCCCACTTATACATGCAAAAAAAATGTTTTATTCCTGCCTCATTTTCAACTTACCCAAAAATATCGTAGAAGGGTTATGTGAAGTGGGACAAAACACATGTTAGGTACTCATATACTCACATGTTATATTTGCATGAGGAAGTAGAAGTCTTCAGGACCGATATGCACTTTTTCCTTTCCTTCTACTATAATTTTTAGCAAAGTAATGGCAAATCTAATTTTTGGCACTGCCTGAACTTGCAGTGGCAGGTTAGCTCGAGCATGAAATGTGACGTCGGCGTTAAACCAAGTTTTCTCAGAAATCGAGCGTATTTCATGAGGTTTTACAAAAAACATTCTTGTGGAGAATTTAATTATCTCTCAACCTATCGAAATTATTTTTGATACATTTTATATTTTCTGAAATAACAACAAAAAATTGCCTAAGGCTTTCGCGGCCGAAATTTTCACTATCACTTCAAACCCGATTCAAAATAGTGATAGTGAACAACAAAAAAATATTATATTTTTTTAAATGAAATTTTTTTTAGGTTCCACCCCTGATTTTTTGGCAAAAAATTTTTTTGTTTCCAATAATACATGATGTCGAGTTGTCATGTGCCGAGTTTCAGACTGCTACATTTCATTCTTCACTTTTTGCTCGTGTTTGTCTGTCCTTACTGGATTAAAGGGGAATAGGAAAGAAATTGATTTCTGATTCTGATTTCAGGTATTTGTAATTATGTAATACAATAATTTACTGCAGAAAAATATCCAAATTTTTGTACATTATACCTGAAACTCCTTACACTCCCTACCTATCTTACACTAAAGACAAACTCAATTAACATTTTGAAATTTGTTAATATGTTAAAATGTTAAAATAAAAAATAATATCTGAGGACAACTCCATTCTGAAGAAAACTATTCGATTATTTTGTGTATTCAATTTCATCCATTTCAGAAATCAATAGAATTATATTTCACGATAGCAATCATCTCTTGAGAAGTGCCTTTGAACTCGAAGCAGAACGGCGAATGGGGTAGAGGACGGCAATTATTAAATAATTTTTGAAATTTTTATACTGTAATAATAATAATAAAAGCAAGTGATAGTCATCCTCTACCCCTATATGCTATGACCATGTTTATGATATGGTAGGTATTTTATTATATTATCGAAATATATCAAGGCAAAGCCAAAATTAAAGATCGAATATGTATTGCATTTTTTCAAAAAACTAAGCGTCAGAACGTAGGTAACCGATTTATCTTTTTAACAAAGTATCACATGCCAAAAATTTGCATCCAAGATATTGAGCCTAATGAATAAAAATTAAGCAATCACTTGAAGCAATGGCTTTTTAGTAAAAGCAATTGCTTAACTAGCAAATGCTATAAGTAAAAGCAATTGCTAGATCGTGATATGAATAAAGTTTTGAAGCAAATGCTGCTTTTCTCACATCTCAGTAGCAATTGCTTGTACTCAAAACAAGTCCAGACTCTAGATGAATTGCGGCAGATGCGCTAGGGTTGACTACCAACACGTATTGATTTATTTATAATATACGTTTTTGTAAAAAATAAGTTGTTATATGGCAAATTTGAGTGAGAATGAGGAATTTGAAAGCGATGAAGAGATTACAGACAAGCAACTGATATTTGTCCATACATTAAAGGAACATAAAATCGTTCTTAATAAATCACAAACTCCGCAAGTGAAAGTAGAGAAGGAGGCCGCTTTAACCATCTTAGTGCAGCAATATAACGATATTTTTAACGTCTCACTTACAACTAAACAGTTGTCAAAGAAAATTAGCAATATGAAGGCAGAGATAAAAAAGAAATTTGACATTAATAAGACAGGCAATAAACCAATAATCTATAAGCCTTAGGAGAATTTATTATTAGAAATTCTGGATGTACAAAGGAATCCCGTCTTTAAAAAAAATACCAGGTATGGTAATCAAAATTTTTATAAATGCGTAATTGTTTGAACTGAGAAATTATAAACTTTTAGGCGCTGCGTCTGCTGGAGCTGATGAAGCATTACTACTTGAAAAGCCTTCTCCGTCAACAACGAGTGACCGAGCAACTGCAGAATTCTATTCCTAAAAAGAAAATTAAAATATCAAATAAATTACCTGAAACTGTTGAAACTCAAATATTATCAACTGCTGAACTGCAACGATTAGTGTTATTAGAGCAGCTGAAATTATGCCGTATGCAACAGGAAGAAATCCTAAGAAGAAAACAAGAAACTGATGGCAGCAATGTTGTAACTGACAAAGGCAAGGTGTATTATAATTTATAGTCAGAAAACTCCATATTCCTATGCGTATTGATATTTTTCTTCATCAATTATATGAGTTCAAAAATAATTCTATTGTACGTTGTTTTCTAGTTGAATGATAAGAATAAAGTTTGAGTTGAAAATACAGATATGTGAAATATTTATTTTGACTTTATTTCGTTAACAAGACTAAAATTCATAGCGTGTGTAAACATTTTGGCCACATAATAATACAGAAAACTGTATTTTCTGGAATATCAGATAAAACTTATTTTTCCAAAAAAGTTCACCTCACTGTGGAAAATATACAGGGTGATTAAATACAAGAAAACTTGTTTTTATTGGTAAGATTAGAGTATTCCTATAATTGGAGAGATATGCAAAAAATATATTTAAAAAAAAAAGTTCCTACTGGTCCAAATTTTCACACAGGCTGCAGACATAAGTGAAATTACATACTTACATGATTATTGAAGAGCATTTGAGTTATTAATTCTCTTTTTTGCTGTCCTAATTGCCGAATTGTATTTATTCTCAGGTTGTCGATATTTTCAGCTGTAATTTCAAAATTATCTTCTTGATGGGAGTAATCAAAATCTTCATCATTTAAATGTTTAGCGATATTATGTAGTACCGCGCAGGAAATTACCGTCGATGGTATTTTTTCTAATTTACTCCTAATTTTATATTGAAGGATGGGAAACCTTGCTTTCAACTGCCCAAAACACACGTTCTCGGCAGAAAACGTTATTATAATTTTGCTGCTCTGGGGTTGCAGGATTTCTCCAGGGAGTCATAATCCAAGGCGAAATAGAATAGCCATTGTCTCCTAATAATACACATTCTTCTGTGTGGTTTTTAAGAAAGTTGTGTATGTTTGAATTTTTGAAAATTCTGCCATCGTGCACAGAGCCTGGTCATTGGCAATCTACGCTTGTAAATATTTCTTTTGCATTACAAGTTGCCTGCACGTTAATGCTAGGATAACCTTTTCGATTAATATATTCATCACCGAATTCTTGAAACTTAGGAATTCGAATATGTGTACAGTCTATTACTCCAATGGCGTTTGAAAAACGGTATCTCTCTGACCACAACTGTTTAGCTTCCACAACAGCTTGAGTACTTCTAGGAAATTTAATAAAAATATTGGCCTTCTCCACAACTGCATCCCTTACGGAAGTAACTGTCTTACAGACAGTAGCTTGGTGAATACCGAGTTCTTCAGCTACAGAATTTTGAAATCCCGGATCCGACAAGTGCCGCAGAAAAATTTTCATTTTAGTTATAGGTGATAGTTCAGCCCCTCGCCTTTACCAGTATCATTCAAAAAATAATTCGTTAACCACTCAACATTTTCGGGGTTAAATCGATATAACTTTCTGAAATCGTCATCTTTGCAAGTTTTACGTACACTGTATATTTTTCTTTCACACACATTCATAAATTCAGCCATAATTAAAAACGACAAAGACTGAGCAACTCACGTGCATATGCCGCTAAGAACCAAAGTAGACTGTTAGCAAGCAAATGATGGAGGGGTCGACCTATCTTACAAATTTTAAAGTAATTGCTAACCTAGAAAAAGTAATTCCTTAATTTATTCATCACATTTCAAGCAATTGCATCTATTTTTCAAGAAAACGCTTTTTCTAGAAGCATTTCCTGAACTTTGAAGCAATTGCTGAAAGCAAAAGCAAATACTTCAGTTTTTATTCATTGGATTTCAAGCAATTACTTCCGTTTTATAAGAAAAAGCAATTGTTACATTTTTATTCATTAGGCTCATTCATGAGGATGACTGTTTTCCACATTCACTTTGGAAGTATCAAAAATAGTTTTATGTACAACTGTCATTAAAAATGACGTTTTTAATTAATTGACATACGAACTAAAAACTGACGTTTTCACCAAATCACTTTTAACACTACTGTTAAAAATACTTTAAACACTAGTGTTAAAAGTGAATGACATGATGGATACACTCAGTACTATAGATCTCTCTAATAGAAACACTTCAATCAGATATTATAATCAGAACACCTACTCAAGAGAAATCATTTATGGAAGTTCACACATGTATTTGTCCGTTTGTGCAATCGGTAATACTAATAACTTTATTAAAGTTACTAACAAAGTAGTATTCAGTCCAACTGAAGAAGGTCCTTCATCACTGACAAATAATGACATTCATAAATAAAGTGCGTTGGGGCGTTTATTATAGTTGGAACCTCTTTGTAATCCAAAGATCGTGTGTTCGAATCCTCATGGATCTTATATTTTTTTTGTTTTTTTTCTTACTAGCAGTAACTGTTGTACAAAAAAATTTGTATGATACATTTGTTGAAAGTGATTTTATTTTGCTCGTGGGGTTGCTCCACTCGCTAAAGCTCGTTTCGCAATATTCCTCACTCACAAACTAAAATGCCACTTTTAACACTAGTAACATAAATAACTATTTCCGACGACCTACTTGAAATACGTATCATTTCGCACTGTAAACTAGTACACAATGACATATTTACAAATAAATTCATATTCAAAACATTATAGTAAAGTTCGATATTCCATTGCATCACGATAAATGTTTTGCATGTGAAAATAGCTGTTTTTGATAAATGTTACTAATATTCTCGGTAGCGTCAAGGCATGGGCAAAATATCCACATAGTTCGTATCCCATAAAAAGTAACTTATTCTTTTATTTTTATTTTTTCAAAGTTTCATATTTGAAGAGTAATAATCATGTTACTCATATAAACTCATTTTATACTAGTTATATTATACAAATTATCCAAGTATGATTTGTTTTGTTAAGATATAGTGCTCACTGCTAGAGAAATAACAAATATTTATTTTAATCCTTCTAGGTTTCCTTAGCATTCGCTGTGAGCGATATGCGATTTGAATGATGTAACATCGGCAATAATTGTGAAGATTCTGAAATACCTGTTTTTCATGTAGGTCGTCGGAAAAGTGTAGTGTACAACTCATGTCGAAACTGGATATTTCATACGAGGATATCAAAACGAGTGAAATATCCTATTTTCTGCTCTAGATGCACAATATACCATTTATATTTTTCAATATTTTTTCTCTTTCCAAACTTTCAGCTCATTGCTACGATATAAATTGACATCCTGTATGTGTCTCATTCATGTAGGTTTGCATGTTTCAACGAATGCATTATATGCACTTCCCACATGTGAATTGTTTACAATAGGCGAACAATTATATACGCAGACTATTCAAATCACCCGAGTGTAGGATATAATTTTTATCGTGTGAATAATATTACTTTCATTACGATCAACAAAACCTATGGAAAGCAGCTCCCAATTTGTATGCAATTTTTCTGGCCATTATGGTCTGGTAGTAGGTATTTCATAAGTAGGAGTAGTTCACTTTTTTGTTCGGAAAATCATAATGATACCTATTCAGGGTTGTATTATTATTGTGGTCGGTGGTTTAGCGGTCTAAGGCGCAGGCCGTTCAGAACTTCAGTATAGCGGTAGTCGGTTCGAGCCCGATGTGAGTACAAGGGATTTTTTCTCAAGTACCCAATATCGGAATCGATAGACGACCACAGTCCTTGTTGAAAGCAAGTGTATTGTGTGTTGTCTAGATGCCAATCTCGGCTAGTGCTAGCTTGGAGTGCACGCCGGCCACCCGAGGTGGTGTTGTAGGTTTTCCGAGTTTTCCTGCAGCTGAAAAGTGAATATGCCACCAAAAATCAGTAAATCGCCCCGGACGGCCACGGCAGATAATAATAATAGCCGTCCTCTACCCGCACAGGCCATGTCTTTGGGTACACTCTACGAGTGTTTATGAGGGAGTATTATTATTATTATTATTGTGGAGATTTAACAAACTTCACGGTACTCTTGATGCAATTGTGAAATTTCTGGTAACCTCATCTCAGTCTACTGCTGATGTACCTATAGGTACGTAATGTATGTCACTTTGTGAATGTGTCCACTGAGACGACATCGACAGAAGAAATGAGAACCTTCACGTCAACCTCTGTGGCACGGCAGTCAATTGCGATATGTAACACACAACTCAACAGCGTCTCCTCCCTAACCAAGTGAATTTAAAGTTGCACCAACGTGAAATAACTTCTACTACTCCTACAGCAAAGTTGTCCTTGTAGAAAATTTGGCCAAGCATCTGTTAGATTCAATTCGACTATCGTAGTCCAAGTAGCACTAAGTATAGTTGGTGTGAAAGACGTATTTCATAGGTTTATCCGGTGTGAAATTTGTATTGTATAACGATATACTATACCGGGTGACCACGAGGTGAGGTACGCCCCCAATTTTTCTATAGTTTTGAAGATACACATTTTAAATTTGCTGTGTCGCTATAGTACTTGAATACGCATATTTTGACCCCTCTACTGAAAATTTAACCGGAAGTGACCCCAATTTTTTTTCAAATGACACCCTGTACATATTTTTTCTTTATCAGAAAGAGCACGCAATTTATGATAACATTGTTTTTCAAATTTGAAAATTGACAAACGACATCAAAAGTTACCAGAGGAAGCTTGGAAGTGCGATACAGTTGAAACCGGAGGTTCTCATGTAATTGCAGCTTCCATATAAACGAAATGGTATCCATGAAGAAATGCTCACAACTGTCATTTCTAAAATGGCAACATGTACTTTTCAATTTATCATGATGGAAAGATATAAATTATAAGTTTACTCTTGTGAAAAGTTTTGGAGAATTCGTAAAGAAAATGAATTGAATGTTCTTCAACGTACAGACGGTTTAGAACATAATTAAGAAAGCAATACACAAAAGCTCATATTGTTTCAACGAAGTCAAAGTTTGTTCTACATATTTAATCAATGCTGCTTGTTTGTTCCGCTTTTTTATGTTCATGGCCGCCTTTGTTGAAGAATATCTGTTTTTGAGAACATAATAAAACATCTTGTATTTCCGATTTCTTTCGGAGTTCTTCAAAAATTTTCACACGAGTGATTACTCGTGTGGAAAGTTCAGTATCAGATTGATAAATTGATCATTTTTCATCATGACGAAGTGAGAAGAACATGTTGTCATTTGAAAAGTAGCAGTTCTGAGCATTCCTTCATCGATACTATTCCGTTTCTAGAAAATTTTTGATAATTGTTGGATTATATGGGAGCTGCAATTACATGAGAAACTCAGTTTTCAACTGTATCGCACTTCGAAGCTTCCTCTGATAACTTCTGATGTCGTTTGTAAGTTGTGATGATTTAGATTTGAATTTCATGGCCAATTTTGTTTGACTGAACAATCAACTGTATCTCCGCCATTTTTCAACCGATTTCCAATTTTGGAAAACAGTGTTATCACAAATTGCGTGTTCTTTCTGATAATGAAAAAATATGTACAGGGTGTCATCAAAAAATAGTTTGGGGTCACTTCCGGTTAAACCGGAAGTGTTTAATTTTCAGTAGAGGGGTAAAAATATGCGTATTCAAGTATTATAGCGATATACCAAATTTGAAATCTGTATCTTCAAAACTATAGAAAAATTGTGGGGTGTATCTCACCTCGTGGTCACCCGTTATAATGTATCGTATATTTTTCAAACCACGTGGTTCGTTATACCTATATTGAATATTTTGAATATATCCACGTTTATAATATACGCATATTATAGGTGGTGAAATAACTTATATAGGTATGGAATTTTATGAAAATATCTCATCCCGATTCCAAAATATATATTACGTCATTCGTTTATCATACGTATATTATCGATTTTCTCAAACTGTGATTTATCCGATTGTTATATACTAACATATTGAAGAAATGAACGTTGGAGATAAAAGTTCATTTATTTCTATTGAAATACATATACAGTGTGTCTCACGTTTCATAGAAGAACCCTCGTAACTTCCGTAATTATCGCGGTAGAATGATGAAACTCGCAGGACTGATGGATAAGATGGAAATGTACCTACCGGCCTAATGGTGTTGGCCTAAGTAATATACACTGCCCGCCAGTCGAGATGGAACAACCATTTTATCGGTAAATCTTATTAGGGGGCAAAATAGGTTAGAAATTCTTTCAGATTCGAGATCAGGACCCCAAATTTACTACGGATACACTGTTTTTCTGAAATAATTTGAGTTCTGAAAAATCTGAATTTACCTCACTTTTCATGGAAGCACCTCCATAACTTTCGTAATTGTCATGGTAGAAAGACGAAACTTTCAGGACTGACGTAAATGCTAAAAATGCACCTGCCGGCGTGGTGTTAGCTTAAAAGATATACACTGCCCACCAGTCGTGATGGAATAACCCATTTTTACAGTAAATCATATTAGGAGGCATAATAGTCTCGAAAATCCTTCAATACCATCGAGCCGACAGGTGCATTTTCAGCATTTACATCAGTCCTGAAAGTTTCGTCTTTCTACATTGAGAATTACGAAAGTTACGGGGGTGCTTCCATGAAAAGTGAGACTAATTCAGATTTTTCAGGACTCAAATTATTTCAGAAAAACAAAGTATACGTAGTAAATTTAGGGTCCTGATCACGAATCTGAAAAAATTTCGAACCTATTCTGCCCCCTAATATGATCTACCGTTAAAATAGGTTGTTCCATCTCGACTGGCGGGCAGTGTATATCACTTAGGCCAACATCATTAGGCCGGTAGGTACATTTACATCTTATTCATCAGTCCTGCGAGTTTCATCATTTTACCTCGGTAATTACGGAAGTTACGGGGGTGCTTTAATGAAAAGTGAGACACACTGTATATAAATGTATATATATTTATAGAGTATAACTTATAGTAGGGCTGCAGCGATGTAAAAAGAAACTCTTTTAAGTTTTTCCAAGCTTTCAAAATCGTTTATTCCATCATCAGGGAGAATCTTATTTGAGGATGCTTACATATATGTTCATAAATGTTATATATAAGTTATATATAAAAATAATTTTTCAGCTAATAAATACAACAGAAATGCAATATTTTCGTTGTTCTTTAAAAATACAGAACTGAACGAAAAAACAAATTAGTTGTACATTAATGTTTTTTCGTTATGAACATATATGTAAGAATCCTCAAATAAGATTATCCCTGATGATGGAAAAAACGATTCCGAAAGCTTGGAAAAACTTGAAAGATTTTTCTTTTACATCGCTGCAGCTCTACTATTAGTTATACTCTTAACTAGTCAGCGACTATCCTCCTTTTAATATATATTTATGTATATATAAACTAGTGAATATTGGGGAATGCAACTAGTATTCACTAGTTCAATCCATAACTAGTCAGCCACGACTAACCTCTAATATATATATATATATATATATATATATATATATATATATATATTGGTATTATTAATTTAACTTGCACCGTGAAGGCGGAAACATGTTGGTTGACTATGTATAATAAAATCATTTGGAATACGTATTCCTCCTTTCGTGTTTTATAGTTGTTGAATAGACGTTTTTCGAGAATACGACCTAGTGAATTATATTTGTAATAAACGTTTAGTTGGGAACGAATGTACCACATTTCTAATATTCAGTAGATTAATAATTGTGGGTAATTGAAGAAATAAAGTTCACCCAATTCTTCAGTGATTTTCTTCAACCAATACTTAAATGAAACCTGATGAATTCAATAATGTTTTAAGTAGAATAATAATAAACGTTATGAAATGATCTATTTGACGTGGACATTACTTCAGTCGCTTACTCTGTTTGATATAAGCATATCAAATAATTTTATTTGAATACTTCGTTTTTGTTTTTGCAAATTATTGTTGAAATTGTTGAAATTCAATTCACTTTGCCTGCATGTGCATTTCAAATGGACGTAAACTTATTTATTTGAATCATTGCAATACTTTTTTGAAAAAATGTTGGTTTCAGCCGAGATATCATTATTTTTCGGACCATTTAAATTGTGGAAGGGGTATACGAACCATTCTCCTCCCATTTGGTAGGTAATTGTGAGGATTTCATTGCAAATTTTCACTGGAATATTGCTAATTAAAGTTGGTCACAGTTATCCATACAAAATAATCATTCGTAATTCGTTTCCATAAAAAACATAATAGGCAATTTTCTGGGAGACATCAATAGGCAGTAATGAACGAAAATTCTAGAAAATGGTGTAGGTAATTTGGGGATGTTCAAATTGAAATATACAGCTGTCAACCATTTCTCGAAATTTTTTCAAATTTTGCGCAAAGAAGACTTATCGTCCATCTGCATATCTGAAATCACCTCCTGACATAGTAATCCATCTAAGGAAGTTGAGTTTTGCGAGTATATCGTCCATATTGAAAAAGTGTAGCATTTTGGATTTCAATACTGACATTTGTCATTAATATGGCAAATGGCGGCCCTTTTCAAAGAAATTGTGGAGAAAATGGATGTGAATCTAAGATTTTCAGTTGGTGCGATAGGTGCCTGGCACTAATACTCCGCTGGAATCATTTCGATAATAAAGAATTCTGCATAAATCATAGTGAATAAATTCGGAAAAGGAGTCAAAGATTAAAATAAAAAAAAAAAACATTTTCATGAAAATTTAAAATATGCCGCTTCACAGAATACCTATATCTCAGCTTAACAGTTTGATGCCAAAATCAGATCAACCAGTTGATACGAAACCAAAACCGAAATTGAAATCGCAAAAAATTTCACTCAATAAATTCATTATCTCAAGAAATTACCTAAGGCGATCACACAAAAGATTAGCCTGTGAATATTGTGGATTATATCTTTCATCAAAACAGTCACTGCACCATCAGGCCCAGATCGAATTCTTGCTAGAGCAATAAAAAACGTTGGGTAGAAATCATTGCAACCATTGCGTCCATCATTCTCAAATGGTGCTATGTCCCAAAACCTTTGCAAAATGCCATGACCATACTCATTTACAAAGGAAAAGGAAGTAATTGTTAGTCCAGTAGTATCGATTCAATATGCTCAATCATTAGACGTGTGATAGAACGAGTACAGGATAAAGAGCTGAGATCATTCGTAGAATTCAATATAAATCAACGTGGATTAACTCATCCACCAGATACCCATCCTAATGCAACTCTTCTTAATGATTGACCAAAGCAAAACGGGACAGAAGTATTTGTGTTATTGTATTCCTTGATATTACGAAAGCTTTTGATTCCATTAGACCATCATATCATCAGGACATTACAATCGTTACCATCACCAACTAGTCTTCGTGAAGCTATAATAAGTCTCCTGAAAGGTAATTCAACACAAATTCATGCAAATGGAAACCAATCAGAGAAAACTGAAATGGAATGTGGAATTTTTCAGGGTGCTCAACTTTCTCCATCTTTATTCAACCTATCAATAGATTATGTACGGTGAACCCAAAATTGCTGAAGAATACGGTTTCGAAATAAGTGAAGACCTAGAAAACTAAACCTTATTAGGATTAGCGGACGATACTGTTTGGTTTACTAATTCAAATAATAATAACTCAGCTGTAACTCTTGTGGAAATGACAAGAATCTTGTTGCACAAACAAAGCCTTCCATCAACCCTAACAAGTCAAAAGCCATCATTAAAAATATGGGGTACTTTCAGGAGAGGGAATTGCGAATTGACGCGAATACAACAATTTGTAGATTGAAAAATTCAAAGAGTATCAAGTTCCTTGGAATGACCTCTGATAAATCTGCTACAATCACTACTCCCAACACAAGACAGACAAGACAATATATTTGGCCAACACTTGTTTTTCCCTTGCAAACTGCCCCATTGGCCAAATCAACACAAACATTTTTGGAAGACGTTGAAAAACTAGTTAGAATTGCTGTTAAAGGAATAATGAATCCACCAGATGATTCATTTACTCTTCAAGAAAAGGACACCGCACACTTTTATAGGGAAATTGGCTCCCTGTCGAATCGGCTGAATTTTTGATATGTTGTAGTCCAAGTCATTCCAAACAAAAAGTCCAATTGGCAAAACTTTGTCTATAGGCTAGTTTTGACGGTAGAGGGCGTTGAAAATTCTCATTTTCTCTCTGTTTTTAAACAACAAAAAACGTTACCCTGAATAATTTTGACTATTCTGAGTAATCAAGATATAAACATTCATCAATATAAGATAATATTAAAAGTATTGTTCATTGGTGACATTACACATGGTCAATTACACAGTGTGTTCCATTTTGTATGGTCAAACTAATACCTCAAGTTGATGATAAAACTCTTGTTATTAACACGCTTATATTAGCTTCACTTGTATGTATGTATCTGTCTATGTAATTAATTCCGGTGACAATGCAATATGACATTTTTGTAATAGAAAAAAAGAAAATGGCGGCTCCATGATGGCGGACGATTGGATAAATTAGATTGACTCATCAGGTAGATTCCAGGTATTTTCCAACTTGCTTTGAAACATCAGTTAGGTAATCAAACCCAACCTTTCTTTAATTACTTTCTTATGTATATATATTCACGAACTTGATGTAATCTATAGTTACTTGAAAATGGTGTAACAGCCGAAACCGGTCGTAATAGAGTAGTAAAGTGTTAGTGGAAACTGGACAAAAGTTATATTTTTTCTTCCTTTTCTTATTAAAAAAAAAGATATTCGATTTTGTGGGCCTTTCTTGCGTCCCTCACTTATGAACCGATTTCAGGAATGAAATAATATACCTACATATAATTTAATAATAATTATTGTTTTTTTTTTTTCTGATTGTTGTAGGCTTAAACACCAGAGAAATCGCCTACAACAAATAAAATTAAAGCAATAAATACTTCCCAGATTTTTTTCATCTATGCATCCTAATATAAAACCGATTAACATACTTTTGTGCTCCATTTCCAACATTTCTCGGAAGGTTACAACTGACCGGCCCGGCCGGCGAGACGATCAAAATGTAAATATAAAACAAGACTCGGTCCGAGGGTCGTTTAGTCCTATGATATCCCGAATTCTCTAAGGCACTACAGGTGTGTAACAGGTGAGCGGGGAGAGTCACGTGACCCGCTCGCAGGTAAAGCTGCCTCTCGATGTCAGTGCGCGGACGACTCTCAGTGATTGTGTTCTCGTCTGTTATTTCACGTTTTGTGCGAGAGTGTGCTTGTGATATGCCCGGAATATGGCCGATGTGCACCCTTCGTGGTCCTGACACCTCAATATGGCTACTCTAGGCCTATCGAAAGTATTCATACTGGACAAGTATTTTACGGAACTGCAGAAGTTTTGGGATACCGAGAAGAACCAGAAAGGTACGTCTGCTCGGTTCTCTTTGTTGCGTTTGTCGGCACGGGACGGTTACATCTCTGCAAGATTTGAAATTCTCGTTTCCTCCACGTATGTGTGGACCGACCCTCCGCGAATCTCAGTCTGTATTTTTAGTCTGGTACATCGGATGAATCATGAGTCATTCATATCAAGGTTGATTTTCAAATCAAACAAACAATCATGAATTATTCACTGCAATGAATATGTCAAATATCCCCTCCTCCTTGAAGATATTGCAGTAATTTCCGTAGTACTCAATGTTATTCTTGGCCATCGAGATTTGATGGTCCATGGCGTAACGAAATAGAGATGATGGCTTTTTTTGGGAGTATCTTATCAGGCATTCCAAACCAAGTCTGCTCTGCATCAATTATACCCACACAAAAGATCTGAGTATCAAATGATTATAGGGAAACGTATTATTCCAGGAAATAATCTTTTTCTCAAGAAACATATTTTACCATTTGAGACTTAAATTTATGCACCATTGTCATAGTCCGTATCGTTGAGTCAAATTGAAACGACACATTTCAGTTCTTGAGATTGAAACCAAATAATTTGCTTGAAAGCTCCCACTGAAATGTACAGTTTTGATTTGATTTCATGATAAATTAGGACTATGACAATGAATATGGTAAGAGCGTTTATGCAATTCATTTAGTTTCTGTCCCAACCATAATTATAAGACCGGAAATGTACAGTCTCAATTTAAATTTATGAATAAGACAGTTACTGTGATTAGGACCATGACAATGACATTGTTGCATACATTAGCACTCACATTGAATACTGATGACTTAAATACCTGATGATCTTGGTTGCAACAACCATAGTACTTTTCATTTTCAATAATCTTTCATCCCAGTCTGAAAGTTATTACAAACATCAAATTATTTCTTGATTCGAGTTTTTGTTTTTTAAACTTTTCACCATATGAGAATGATAAATACGTAAATTCAAGAAGGGTAAATGAATCAATTTGCCCCAATAAGTTGTTGCTTTTATAAACTGTTTTCTTGAAAGAAATCAATGAAATTTATATGTGATTCATCATTATCTCAAATTCGACTTCCTGAAATTCAAATTAACTAAAAAATACTTCTTTTTTAAATAATTTGAAGTTTCAGGGAAAATACGCCTCCGTTGGCAACCCTTGCTAAAAACTCTATATGCCTGAAGTTTGGAGCTAATCAGGTGTTTTTTTAAACAATACAAAGATATGCTTAGAGAAGAAGATCGCACAAATTTTGTTTCATACCACAGTAAACCTCCACATTTTCACGGACTACCAAAAACACACAAACCAACACATCCCTTGAGACCCGTTGTGAGTTCCATTGGATCCACGCTAGAAGATTACCAGATATCTTGTTAAAATTTCCGAATCAATATCTAGGTATGGAAATAGTTTCTCATTCAAAATAAATACAGATATTCTGTTGATTTTTGTTGAAAGCTTGTCCATAAACGTACCAATACTAGAAATTATGAAATCCAAATGGAAAAGAGACAAAGTATTATCATTAAATAGGTACGGAATGTCAATACCATCATAAGACTCCTGAGACTCAAGTGAAAAAACATTCCTATTTCAAGTTTAAAAAAGCTACATATTATTATTGACTATTTGATCAAAAATTAATGTATGCACTATCATAAAACTCGTGAAACTCTTATGGAAAAAACCTATTAACAATTCAAAAATGAATTATAGGCTTGTTTTGGTTCTGTTCCGAGTTAGAACCATCCTAGAACCGTCCAAAGTGGTGGCACAGTTTAAAACTGACAAGTTTTGGGCAAATAGACTCTCAAGACTTGGTTGTGCGACTGTTCAGAACTGGTTCAGAATCGGTAGTGACTAGAACCAAAACAAACCCATATCAACAGGAATTCATGGTCATGGTCATGGTCATGGCTATAAGTAGTCCTTTTTCGCTCATTTTGAGTAATATATTCATGAAAATGTTTTGCTCATATATTATAGTTTCATTCCCCCTCCTAATTTTCGTGTTCCTCCCATTTTCGTTTCATGAATCTCAACTTCAATATCTTCTTCCTCTATCAATAATTTTGTTGGTAGTCGAAGACAAAATTTTGTGTCCTGTCCCAATTTCTTGAGTTCTTATGATTAACATTGAAACTAAAACATGCCTAAATGCTGTCACTGAAATGTACAGTTTTGATTTAATTTTATGGTTAAGACAGTGATTAGAACAATGATAATGACAATGTTGAGAGAATTTATGCAATTTATTCCATTTAAGTCTCAATCATGATGAAAAGAAATAACATTTACAGTTTCAATTTGATTTTACGATTAAGACAATGACTGTGATTAAGACCATAAGATTAACAATGGTCCAAATATTTGGATCTCACAATAAATACCTCATGATTTCAAAGACTAGTACTTTTTATTTTCAACAGGACCTCCTTCCTAGTCAGTCATAGCAAACATCAAATGATTACTTGACATGTTTTTTTGGGGTTTTCAAACTTCCCTAGTTTGAATTTGAAAAATAAGTGAATTCAAGAAGGGTTATCTTCAATCAGATTAATAAACTCTTCTATAACTCATCATATTCTGAAAGTCGACTTTCAGAAAAAAGAGTTTAATTACCAAAATCAAACTTTTTTCTAAAAAACTGGCTGTAAACTCTATATTCATAAACTTTGGAGTTAAAATGATTTTTTATGATTACGAAACCTGGCACACAAACCTTGTACCTCCTCACCACAGTGAACCTCTACATTTGTACGGATCATCAAACTCCCCCCCTCCTTGCGATCCGTTGTGAGTTCCATATCAGATCCACCCAAAACATTCCCAAATACTTCGTTAACATTTTGGGTCAAATTTCTAGAAATTAAAATAGTTTTAGAAAAAATTTCCCTATTAAAAAAAAAACTTACCAAAATCAAACTTTTTTCTAAAAAACTGGCTGTAAACTCTATATTCATAAACTTTGGAGTTAAAATGATTTTTTATGATTACGAAACCTGGCACACAAACCTTGTACCTCCTCACCACAGTGAACCTCTACATTTGTACGGATCATCAAACTCCCCCCCTCCTTGCGATCCGTTGTGAGTTCCATATCAGATCCACCCAAAACATTCCCAAATACTTCGTTAACATTTTGGGTCAAATTTCTAGAAATTAAAATAGTTTTAGAAAAAATTTCCCTATTAAAAAAAAAACAAATTAAATTACGAATTCAAGATATGGTGAGTTTTCATGTTGGAAGTTTGTCCACAAATGTACCAATGAACATAGTACTAGAGATGATCATACTAAATTAAAGAGAGACGTATCATTGAATCTTAATCAAAAATTAATATCCATACTTTCATAAAACTCCTGAAACTCTAGTGAAAAAACGTATGTCCAGTTTGAAAATGAATTATATCAATACGAATTTGGTATGGCTAGAAGTTCTCCATTATCAATATACCTATTCATGGAAATATTTTGCTTCAAATATTTGAGGTTCATCGCTTCTCTCAGTTTTTCTCGGTTCATGTACCTCAACTTCTAATTATTCTAATTTATTTTTTCTTCCTTAAGAATATTGTGGGTGATGAGGGCGAAGACAATATTTTGTGTCATGTCCCAATTTTTTCTTCAATTCTCAATAATCCTGTTGATGAATAGGAGAAAGACAATATTTTTTGTAATGTCCAAATTTTTCAGGTTCACGTTGTTAGGGATTGTTATCCTTTATAGGTATGGTCCCTCAATTTTCTCCATTGAATTGTGTTTGTGGGCACGGGACGCTTACATCTCTACAATATTGAGAATTCTCCTTTTCCCCACGTATGTTTGGACCAAATTGTAAATCTCACTCTGTAGTTTATGTCTAGTGTATCGAATAAAATCATCGTGAGTCAATAATGTCAAGGTTGATTTTGAAATCAAACAAACCATCATGAATTATTCACTGCAATGCATGTGTCGAAAATCCCCTCCTCCGCGCAGATATTCCAATAATTTCCGTAGTGCTTTAATGTTATTCTTGGCCAGCCAGATTTGATGGTCCATGGCGTAACGAGGTAAAGATGATGGCTTTTTTATGAGTTTGATAGATACCTTATCGGACATTCCAATTCAAATTTCATCTGAATAAATTACACCAACATAAACGATATAAGTATTGAAGAGAAACATTTTATTAGAAAACTTTTCCTTCAGAGATATATTTTACCTTTCAAAACTCCAACTTATGCACCTTGTCATTGTCATAGTCCTGATAACTGTTTAGATAATGAACGAAATGGAAATTATACATTTCAGTTCTTATGATTATGATTGAGACTAAAACTGATTAAATTTCATAAACGCTCTTGTTGAATTGTACATATTTGATTTAATTTTATGATTACGATCATGATAAGCGCAGATAGTCTGCAATTCAAACTAGGATCTAGACTTTTGTCTATTAAAGTATGTTCTCGATAAAAAATCTTATTCGGACCCATTCGTGAAAAAACCCATGAATGAAATTGAAAACACTAAATACTTACCCAAAAAACAGATCCAACAAAAGTAATCCATCATAACTTAAGACCATATGTTCCCAGCTTGCCTGAAAACAAAAAACGGTTTGGCCATAGGTATCTATGATGTAAGAACAACATTTATAACAACCATCACATTGAAAACAATAATTTAACATTTGAAACTAAAACTCATAATGAATATGCAAAAAATTATGTTTACAACACCTTGTTGATTTGGTGAATACTATATGTAGAGATGAAACATCGAGATCATTGACTATGCGTCAGGAAGAATATAAAAATTTTAAATCAAAAAATTAATGGGTCAGGGAAATTGTGTTTTCACCAAGTTTTAAAAACGTCGTTTTTTTCATTTTCAGAGTGTAGAAAGTTGAAACACCCAAAAACCATGCCACGAAACAAATTTTTCCACAAAATCACACTTCAAATCATTTTCAAATGATAGCTTACTTTCATGCTGTTCAAGAAACGTCAAAATAAGACAACAAGATCTTGGGATTGAAAAATATTCCTCAATAAGTATATTCCTCCACTGCAAATAATTACACTTGAAACAGGTATTTTAAGATACGAACGCATTCGATAGTTGTAATTATTATGATAATTAGTATTTTTATCTAATCGTTTGTGTTGAAAATAATACATAAATAAAATTATGTTGGTATATATGGATGAATTATTGATATTTACACAATGAAGCTGTAGCAATTTTCATTATGTCTTGGTTACGTTTATATCGGTTCACAATTTGTTGCATAACTCTAGTCCTTATACCTAATATTTACTGTATTTACCGATATTCTCTTAATTTTCCCTTTATATCCATCCACCAATCTTTCTCATTTTGCTATGTTAAATAATACTTCTTTGTTAGTTAAATGCCACTAGCTTTTATATTTTTAGTATTAGTTTCTGACATCTAACAGTACTTATTGATTCTGTACTATTCATTGTTCTTCTATACTACCTTGATTTCTTATTCTGGGTTCCTTTAATGAGACGCTATTAATGCTGTCATTGCCATGTCGTCAATAAAATAGCTTTCCATTCAGTATCATTGTTTTAATCATGCTCTTCAGTGAATGATGAGGCATTACTTGAATAAACACTTTTATTCCTACCTTTCTACCGTTACCGTCTGAGGTCCTTGTCATCATTACTTTATATTACTTTATAGATATAAATAATTTATTTCAGTAAATTGTCCTGTGTCTTTCATTCTACTATTTAGCTCATCAGATGCTTGAACAAAATCTAGAAATAATTCGTTCAGTTATCATTTGCATTTTCAGTTCGTATTATTAGTTATTATTTTACTTGTGCTCATTTATTCCCCCTACTCAATAATCTTGTTGGAAATAATGATGTGGGGTACATTTTCCTTCTTTTTCAGTTTTTGTGTTTATATTCCTTACTCCTTCTTCCAGGTGCACACTACTATTTCAACGATTCCCTTGATTTTGCATAAGCTCCACTGAACTCCTCAATATTTTCACTATAACAGTAATGCTACATTCCCTCAATGTTTAGGTTTTTCCTTGAAAAATATCATCCTGTTCAGGTTCTTGTTTTCAACATTTATGATTGTTCAATCTGCATTTATTCCTCAAATTATTTTTTTTTCACAAAATATTTTGAATTTGGTTCAAGTTACTGATAATGGTATAAAAGCCGAAACCAGCCGTAGCAAATAATACAAGACTCAGTGGAAATAAAAAAAAAGTTGTAATTTTCATTATTCTTTTCAATCTATTAATGTTTTTTTTTGTATTTCCTTCCTAATATTAATGTTTTACATACTCCCTTCACTGATATTATTCAAATACTGGATCATCTTTAATAATTTAATTATTTTCTCTTTCTTCATTCCTAATTATTTTTTTTTTGTTTTATTTCGTTACGCTTCTCGATAATGTCAGTGCTGAATAAATTAAGAAAGAGAATCTCAAACCACAAAGATTATTTCGTTTTTTGTCTATATTCAGTTTACATTCATCCATTCTTTTACAATATTTTGTAGCCGACAAATTTAAGCCTATTGCATCTGGAAATTCAACAGCCAGTAATTCAATTTAAACTCCATAATAACATGAAGAATTCGAATAAAATTTACCTTAACTAGTTTTCATCTTGAAACATTTTACTTTTTGCTTGAAATCTAATAAGCAGTGGGGAAATTGCATTGTTCAAATGGCCACGCGGTTATACTCTCCTCTCCTCGATAGTTCCCCCACTACTGCTACTCGACTTTGCCATGAACACAATCATCAACCGTTCAGAGCAACTTTCAGTGGCATTTTCAACATATTTTCCACCTCTCAGATGAAAATCCAAAGTAAACAAATTGTAGTGTTTGATTTTTGAGTAACATATGCCGTTCACAGAATTTGAATATGATGATTCCATATGAATCTACGCATTGTGCAAGATAAGCTTTTGAATTATTTATAACGCGATTATGCAAAAACTACTAGTCTCTTTTTTAGAGTTTTCCCGGATTTTCTTAGACAAAAATGCACCGATCCGGTCTATGGAGTGCTCTATACTGTTGACACATAAACGCTATGAAATGTCATATCTAATTCTCTCGCAATAAGGGGTGACCGTAAAAAAAATAAACAAAACATAACATGAACTAAGTAGGCATAATATCATATAGAAAACCTGCTAGGAGACATACAGAAGATCCATATTGGCTGAACTTGAGTCTGTGGAATTCTCTAAAAGTGAAGAGTCTTCTAATTTCAAAGAAGCTGTCCTCTTAGAGGATGAAGGCAAAGCGGCATTGTTCAAATCTGGACCACAGAGGTGAAAACCCTTGGAAAAAGGACCAAATCGATATTCAACAAGGCCTACGGCCTTCTATCTGTAAAAGAAACAGTACAAAGGAAAAAAACGCAAAAAAATCTGCGAATAAATCAGTTTTAATAATCAAGTGCTCATCTTCTAGAGGAAATTTGATTCTTCCCTCCAGAAGATGAAACACCTCTCGAAGTTTGAAAATAATGGTTTGGAGTTGGGATAAAACTCCCGTATATTCATTACTACACATTCTACCAACCAGTGCTATGAAACATCTAGAAAATCATATAAGATGGCGCTTCATAGACTATTCGGCAGGATTGAGAAATTTTTCTCGCCTAAATGGATTTCACTGAAAGCGATGTTTGGCGTTACATCATTGCTTCACCTAAACTAGTGGATATCCGGTATGTTTAGTTGGATGGTGATGCAAGCCTCCTAATTCGGAGGTGAAGCTACAAAATGCTTTCACATGAGGGAGAATTATTCCTGTTTTGGCTGATTTCCGGGTTTTGCCGTGGCATGTCATTTATAGTGCTGATTTTGCGCGCACTTTCTGTGATGGTGGGTTCGCGCGTACTTTCCGCGTGATTCGGGTGACATGGCTTCGTTTTGGCACCTTTCAAAGCTGTGAAGATATGTTTTCTCTTCTTTTCTGTTGAAGTTCTCTTGACGTTTGTGTATTTCTATCGCTTCTAAATACATCTTGTTGAGCAATGATTCTACGTTGCTAGTCTCTTGCTGTTTTTGAAAAGGATCTTTTGTTCTTCGTCGGACAATGCATGTTCAGCGACTGCGGACTTCTCGGTCTGTCCCAATCGACAACTCCGCTTGTGCTCAACTAGGCGGGTACCAATGCTCCTTTTCTTCTGATCGATATAAACTTTACCACAGTTAGATCCATTATATAAGTATCGAACTGTGTGTGTTTTATTCAACAGAGCTTTGAGAATATGTGAACCAAGGTACATCGACGACGAAATGAAACACCTAACAACTGTGTCACAAGCAAACGGCTACGACAGAAAAGATATTACCCGTGCTACGCGTCCAAGGGAAAAGAAAAGGAACACCAGTGAGGAGCAACCCCAAGGCACAGTGTACTTGCCATACATTGAAGGTGTTACTAACCGAATTGGGAAAATCCTAAAGAAGGAGAAAATCAACATCGTCTTCAAACCAACCAAGGAAATATCGGAGTATTTGAGATCAGCAAAAGACAGCAGAGATCCACTCAAATCAGCGGAAGTTTACAGGATTCCATGCACAGAAAAAAAATTACACTGTAGGTGAGAGTAGTAGTCTTGACTGAAAGCTAAGATAGATTCATATATCCGCAAAGAGAACTATACTCAATTCAAAATACTTGTTATTCTCATATTTGTGCATTCTTTTTACTCATAATGAAAAACTAATAAACTTGACAATAGTATAGTAAGAATAATTTCAAAATCTAGCGAAACCAATTGAGAATAAGCCGAATTGAAATCGAAATAGAATTGTCTCTCGGCAAATGTTTTCTTATTTTCCGAGGAAATAAGAAATACTTTCTATAAGTATATGAACAACTCATTTCAAATACTATTTTCACTCCAGATAAGGATAAATTTGATTGAACTAACTCTATAAGTATTTGAAACGAATAGTGTTTCCACTCCACTGAAAGCTAAAGCCAATAAATTTACTTTAAGAAGAGACTATAACGTCATGTTTGGTATAATTTTATATATCTGACATAACTACGTTAAAATTTCCAATGAAATGCGTTCAATAGCGATGAATTTGGTAAAATTTTATATCATTGGGAATTTTAACGTAGTTATGTGGGATATATAGGACAATGATAAATATACCTGAATTAGGAATGAGAGGAGTTTTATCGAAACTTTTCAAGAACGTTTAAAATAATTTGTATTTGCTTCAATAACAGCTACATTCCATCCAAGTATGTGTAACAATACAGTTGTATTCGTTACAATTAAAATATCTTTTCTCATTGGAAAACAAACGTATCCTTGTACTGTTTGATTTCTGGGTTTGGCGTGGTCTTCTTTGGTTAAAATCTCCAAACGTTTCAACTGCAACTGCGACAGTCTTCTTCAGTGGCATGATCGAAGTACTTCTCTCGAGGTATCAACATCAGTTTCAGTCGCACTCCTGAAAATGTCCCATTTCATCAATTCACATACAAGCACAAAAAATTAAATGACATCTTATATAATTTGAAAGTCCACTCACCCACTGAATAATTTTCCTTTCTGAGTTTGTTCAAAATAACGTCTAAAATAGGGTCTTCGTTGCCCAGTTGAGGTTTTTTCAAAATCTTATTTAAGAATGTATCCCAATTTGTAAACAGCTTTGATTCTTTGCCCGAATGCATCAATTCAAATCAATCAATCAATGTCAGTTTCAATCTGAAAGATAAAATATTTCTTTTATTTTTGTTGTATTCAATGAAAATATTTAGCTCAGAATCAATATAATGTTTGAGTTATCGAATATAGGTACGAGACTGAATTGAAGTTTGGCCAAGTTGACAGACAAAAATTATTTTTTAATTCTTATTCAATTTAAAAAAATCAAATGAATAAGTTGGTTTTATGTCAAAAGTCTTATCAAGAGGCTCTGTTCAATTTATACCAAAAAAATACACCCTGGGATCTTCCAATAAGGGCTAACAAGCTATCAATTCGATTGGCGTAAATCATGTTTCAACAGGACGCCATATTCTTTCTCGCAATTACAGAGATGTTAATTGATTAACTTACCGTTGAATACCGGAATCAATTCTTCTTATTTCCATTGTCCTCAATGTTATAAAAAAACACAAATGATAGTTACAAAACAAAACCACAACCAAATCTTCGTTGATTCGCTCATAAACATGGCCGTCGCGTACTGCCAAGACAATCGACAATCGACAATCGACATGAGATCACCCCCACTAAGTCGACAATTGTATTGTTAATACTCCAAGTGAGTATATAATACTTAAAGTTAGAATAGCCTAGTCTTGGGTAAAGCTGTGTCTAGTATCCAACTAAGTTTTCATTGGTTTCAACCATAATGATAGAAATTCTCAATAAAATTATTGACACTATTCGATCAAGAGGATGTTTCTACAATTAATATTCTTCTTTCAAAACAAATTCTTTCAGTTCAAATGTACTACAATTTATTTTAAGAATATTTTTTCAAGATTATCTTTATACTTAAATATAAACCAGTATTTTTTTTTGTGCGTAACTGTGGTGAAGGTTATATCGGACAGACGAATAGGAGCATTGGTACCCGCCTAGTTAAGCACAAGCGGAGTTGTCGATTGGGACAGACCGAGAAGTTCGCAGTCGAGGAACATGCATTTTCCGACGGAGAACACAAGATCCTTTTCGAAAACAGCAAGAGACTAGCAACGTCGAATCATTACTCAACAAGAATGTATTTAGAAGCGATAGAAATACACAAACATTAAGAGAACTTCAACAGAAAAGAAGAGAGAACATATCCTCCAAAGATCTGGCATACAGCTTTGAAAGGCGCCAAAACGAAGCCATGTCATCCGAATCTCGAGGAAATTACGCGCGAACCCACCATCACAGAAAGTGCGCGCAAAATCAGCACTATAAATGACATGCCAGAGACGACCACGCCACTGAAGATGACTGTCCCAGCTGCAGTTTAAACGTTTGGAGATTTAAACCAAAGAAGACCACGGCAAAACCCGGAAACCAGCCAAAACATTGACGCCAGCCGTGAAAGCCTACATTCCTATAGAATTATTCCCACCAATGGGGAACCTCTTGGTAGACAGCCTTCTCATAGACCTACCTAGGGTTGTTTTTCGAGGAGTGGGATGCTGCATACCAAATTCTATTGTCGACAGTTTTGTCTCTTTCTCTCCCATGAATTCAACTTTTTCTATCGACAATAGAATTCTATGGTACACTATGTTACCATAATAGTGAATGAGACTCTGCTTGGATCTGATGCAATCTCATGGTTAACCTTCAAAAATTACACTATAAGTCCTTTTACAAGAAAAATAAACCCGAAGACCAACAAATCCCTTTGAATTTGTAGTGAAATCCTACAGATCACCAGGTTTATATTATTGGTTTCAAAATATACTAATATGGATCACCATGTATATTTATATTTCTTCGATCAGATTTCCTATGAGTAATTCCACTTTCACATGAGACTTGTCGATACGATTCATGCATCTCTTTATCTAGACAACAATAATGGATTGATTTTCTAAGTCTAAGTTATTACATAATCATTGCAACATACCTTGATTATTTCTGTATTAATTTCTCCCTGCAATAACTTTTACTTTGAACGTGTTCCCACGTATCTATTATTAGAACTCGTTTGTTTTTGCAGATAAGTATCTCGATATGAAACAGAATCATCGGGATTCTTGTTCGAGATTTCGAAATGGCAACACATTGACAGGAAACCGGAAAAAACCAAACTGGAGAGGCATTTATACAAATAATACCTTTGTCGAATATTACCTACCCTATCCTAACAAAACTCGATCGCATAAGAACTTGTGGGATAGGGGCGAGGAAAGTGGGGTTGAAAATCCTCCTGACAATGACGGAGACGGAGTAGTGATTGATGATGGAATGATCGTTGACACGGACACTGGAAAATACAATACAGGTATAGTTACAAAAATATGGGGCATTTTGAGGTACCTATAGAGGGTAGGGCAAGAGTGCAAGAGTCCCATTGCTAGAGTTCTATGACAGCCAGAATATTGATTGAAAAACCGAAGTAAACTAAACAACAGAGTTTATGATAAAAAATCATTGTCAAATATTCAGGGCAAACAAAAAAAAATGCGATGTCGAGTGATTGTAAATGGGATGATGTGTACATCAGAATATTATTGCAAACATTTCAGTGACTTCCACCAATCCCTTCAATAGCATTTACAACCCCCTAACCAATAGAATTTTTTGAATTTTTTTGTCGAAATAATGCCATCTGCAGATGCATATCGAGAAAATTGAACGTGAACAATCTTTTTCAAAACAAGCTTTAATTTATAAATTATTTATCTAAATAGTAATAAATAATATTTAGTGCATGAAAACAAAAACTCCTGAAAATTAAAATGGTTCTTTAAAATTTGCGGCTTCATTTCATTGCACGCCTCAAGCTTTTAAGACAATTTTTAAAATTGTTTTGCTTTCAAATTGTTTTGCTTTCATATGTTGAATATTATAATAGATCATTTGTCTATAATCTTGTTTTCAAAAATATTTTTCATGCTATTTCATTTTGTACCTTTTACCATCAACATTTATTTAATTATCTGCCGGTAGCTTGGCGGTCTAGGGTGCCCGTTCGAAACTTAGTATTAGACCGTCAGCTAGTGACAGATTTAGGTGCCCCATTTTCGCATACAAGCCTCGAATATGGTTGAAAAGTATATAGATTTGGAGTAAAATGAAGATATTTTTTACGAGTGGCTCCTGGGGATAACATACCGAGAATTCGATTTTTCAGAACAGTGCTTATTTGTTTCCCTCGTGGTTCTATTTACGGTACGAAACTACAGAGGGTGATTCGTTAAGTCGTTTTGAGAAAAAAAGTTTTTATGAACATATGTTCGGAGTTGCTTCTTTTCTGAGATACAGGGCATTGATTTTTTTTTCAAACGCCTTTGTATCTCAGAAACGAAGCAAGTCCGGACATATGTTCATAGGAACTGTTTTCCTCAAGGCGACCTAATAACTCACCCTCTGTAGTTTCGTACCGTAAATAGAAACACGAGGGAAACAAATAAGCACTGTTCTGAAAAATCGAATTCTCGGTATGTTATCCCCAGGAGCCACTCGTAAATATATCTTCATTTTACTCAAAATCGATATACTTTTCAACCCTATTCGAGGCTTGTATGCGAAAATGGGGCTCCTAAATCTGTCACTAGCTGACGGTCTATATAGCGGTAGTCGGTTCGAGCCCGATGTATGTACGAGGGATTTTTTCTCAGGTACTCAATATCGGAATCGATAGATGACCACAGTCTTTGTTGAAAGCAACTGTATTTTGTGTTGTCTAGCTGCCAGTCTTGTCTAGTGCTAACTTGGAGTGCACGCCGGACACCCGAGGTGGTGCTGCAAGTTTTCCTGCAGCTGAAAAGTGGATACGCCACCAAAAATCAATAAGTCGCCCCGGAGCGCCACGGCAAATAATAATAATAGCCGTCCTCTACCCGCACAGGCTATGCCTTTGGGTACACTATACGAGTGTTTATGAGGGAGTGTTATTATTATTATTAATAAAAGCGCCATGTGCCCAGTGGAAGGTATCCTAACTTAATGGACATTATACAAGCCAAGCTACGAACATATTTCTCATAATTTCCAAAGAATATTTCTATCTGAAATGTTACCGAATTCCTACGCATTCTCTACTTAGCCTTCAGGATGGCGGAGGGAGGGGGAAGTTATCATTTTTTCAACCTAGAGTTTTGACGTACCGATGAATTCCAGAATTTTCTAATTCTTTTCAATTTTATTATTGCGAGTCATCGTACTTTTTTTCGAGAAAGTTAGACCTCTACAAAAGTGAAGTTTTTTTTTTCGTGTTCTCTAAAAATGAACTGTAAGTTTTGAACCGGTAAGACAGAAAAACAGAACAACAAAAGGACATTCGACAGAAAACGTTAAATAAAATCTTGTAAAAATCACTATCTACCAATATTATAGAATAAGAGATTTTTTCCATTTAATTTTTCGAGTTTTCAAAAAAAATTGGAAGGAAGGTGTCCGAGCCCCCAACTGGAATTATTTTTTTGCGTTATTTTCGAAGTCTGATATCACATATTCGATGATCCCTTGTTTCTTTACCATCTTCATGAAGAAATTTGGTTTTATTGACAGGTTTTCGTAATTTTCTTCTAGAAGGAGGGGATATGATCATTCCAATTGAAATTTTCACGGTTTTTTCCGAAGTTTTTAAATTTTTTTTTTGAAAATGTGGATATTATTTTCAATTCAATTTTTTAGGTTGTGTCATGTTTTTCTCTATTTTCACAGATCTTTTCGATTTTACTTTTGCGAGTTCTCGCATTTTTTCCGATCCCTCCGACTGACATTATTTTTTCCCCTTATTTTTCAATACTGAAACCGTCGATTTTTTTTTGAATTTTGACGTGATCCCTATGTAGCCTTGGCAGAGAGACAGGGGGTAACATTTTTTTAAGTCATTGTATTGTCATCGGTCCTAATACATGTGCAGAATTGAATAAAATCTTTCATAAATAAATGTAGAGGGAATTTTTGTATAAAAGTGTATAATATCTTCAAAAATGCATAGCGCTTTCGACTGTCTTCATCTTAAGTGCTCTCTGAAAGTAAATAATCTGATTGTATAAGAAATTATTGAATTTGATATGATTTTAAAAATTAGGTTATGAAATTTGGAAAAATATTAAATTTTGTTGAGTACTTACAAGTCAGGTAACAGGAATTTTTACAATTTGTGAAGACATCTCAAATATAATTAGTAACATTTTGGCTTGATTCCAACGAAAATCATGTTAGAAATTTAAAGGTCATGTGGATATGTTGAATTTCTAACATAATTTTCAGCAATATTTAATTTTCTTTTTCAAATATTATAACCTACTTTTTAAAATCATTTCAAATTCAAGTATTTCTTATAAAATCAAAGTATTTACTCTCAGAGAGCACTGAAGATGACGAAAGTCGAAAGCGCTTTGCATTTTTAAAGATATTTAATACAATAATTTCCTTTCCATTTATTCTAAGCCAGTGTAATCAGCATTCCACATTACTTTTATAAATCACTCGACCCTGTAGATTTTCCTCATTTCGCCCAGTGTATTCGTCAATGATTTCTAGATATAAATTCTATGGTCCGTTCACTTTGATTTTTGCTGAATCTTCCTAGATATTATAGAACTGAAGCAATCGATGTGTGACACCCTATTGCCCCATCCTGTATATGCAACATAGTAATTTAATCAAACCTAAGACGAGAGAATAATTTGACTAATTAAGAAATATATTCTGATGGTTGTTCTCAAGAGATGAAATTTTATAAAAATAGGAAGATGAATTGCAATCATGAACAACGAAAACGTTAATTGAGATGCACCTTAAAGTACAAATTGGTGATTGGTTCACAGGTGGACTTAATCTTGTGGACATTCACTAACATCTGTAAACCAGCCATAGGTTCTAACGCAAAGAACACAAGACTGCGTATGCTTAGCTGGCAATTTTTACGATAATGTTTATCTTGGTAAACGTTTACGTTCATGATTACAAATACTTTGTAACATTCTTTTCTGCTATCATCATTTTTCCCCAAGAACAATTATTTCTAAAATACCTACTTAGATGTAATAATAAATATTCAGAATAATATCTGATTCTGAATAGCAGTTTTTCGATACCGATACCGGCTGCACGCACGAAAATGTATGACTCATTGTCACGTTCCGCCTGAGCCGCGGAACAAGCGATAGAGAGGCACGATCGGCCTAAGCGTTCGACTCGTGACGCATCTATTTCTCTTCAACTCCATCGGCCGATGCGAGTAGAAGAGAGACACCGACAGCACACAACCTACACGTGAACTGTTTTGTCAACTGTTTATAAAGTGAAGTGAAAAGTTAATGTGGTTTCCATTGTTTATTACAACAACAATTGCGGAAAAAAAGGTAATTAATCCTTGCATTTTGAAAATTTTATTAGCGATATAATCTTTTATATTTGTTCTCTGATTATTAAAAAATAAAGAAGCATCGGTCGGCGAGTGCAGTAATGATAGGTTACAATTTTGACTAAAAAATTATTATGACTCATATAAACGATCGTCTAAAGAGTCAAATGGTTTTATTTATTCAATGAAAAAAATTATCGTGCGTAGTGAGATTGAAAATTATTGTTTAACTTCACACATGTAATAACGATGTGTCTAAAATGACAAGTTGAACCGGCCAACCACCATGCGAGAAAATCTTCTATGATATCAAACAGGTTAAGGTGGGCGTTTTAAAAACAGCAACTTAAAAAAAATATTTATTTGTCCAATTTGTTCATTTCAAATTAACAATTTATTGACATTGATTTGATTTAGGTTTATTTCTATAACTAATTGTTCGTGATTATATTTAAACAAATAATTTAAATTAAATTTGCAAAAACTGTAAATAACATTTGAAAATCAAAAATTAATGTTTTTAACCAGAGTTTTAAGAATATATTTGTTTCGATGAAAAGTTATTATATCCTGCGGATTTATCGGTAATAATCATACCACTTATTATATTATCCCTGAAAATAATTTGAAAAATGCAGAATCTGTCACTTCGACAACGCTTCAACTTGAAACTTTGCCGTCTTGATGACAACTTGGTTGTCATAACAAATCTTTGTGGTTACCACACCAAACCACTTGAATAAGCTTTGTTTGATTGTTATGTGGATTCATTTTGAGAAATGTATAGGGTAGATATATAAAAGTATCACAATTTTTATTTTATTCCAATGAATAAAACATTTTGAAAACAAGAAAAATAGTCTGGGTTAGATTAAATATTAAAACCTATATTAGTTTGAATAGTAATATTCACGTAAAATCAATGAATTGTACATATAATAACGATAAATTGATATATTTTACTTTCCCGCACTAGTGCGGTTTCCCGAAAGTAACACTTTCAAAACTAAAATGAGTGCGGGAAAGTGGGTAAAAACGCACGGTCGTAGAAAAATATTTAAACTTGTTGATGCAGATTTGAAAGATTGTCCTAAAATTGAAAGATAGCCAATTTTTTGACAACTATAACTATGTGACTTCAAATTCATATTGTTTAATCATATTTAGTTATGTGAATGATACGTCACACCAATTCGTTGAATCCAGAACTCCATACCACAGAGAAGCGCTGTGGTGGACTGTTCACACCTACCTAAGCTACCTCGTTCATTGTGATAAGCAGCAGATTGAATCCCACATAGGTGTAATAATATTAGTGGCGACTGAGTAACAGTAAAAAGTTGATTAGCTTGAGATTGATGCTTGTAATAACACTCATTCGCAGGTCGATGAAATGAACCGAGAAAAAAAGTAAATTGAGAGAACTCAATGTGTAGTTAACATTCTTAGTTGTAGATCATTTCACAAGATTCATTCGGACTTTATATTAGAACAAAGATAGTCAAAGATCTCGTATAGTTTGAGAAAGACTTGCCATATGAATAGAGATTATTAAACGAAATTCATAATATTGCCTCGTAATTTTTTTTTGTTCTGGTTCCCACGAATAGGAAAGTTCAGAGAACACCGTGGAAAAGTAGGAATTGGTACTCTTCTTGAATTTCTACAGGCTTTATACCTCAGGGAACACCTTCTGGGGCAGTGAGCTGCAAAGTTTTACCGTTTGTTTGAACAACGATCCCTGGGAAAGAGATGATCGGTATATATGTCTCCACGGTGACGGCATATGAAAGTGAGAACTGAGCTGGAAGGGCCAGTCTCGATGAGATCGCTAACGGTGGAACGATTCAAAAAAGAATCATATATGGAATAATCTATGAAACACAGACAGATCGCCAATCATTCTGCGGTGTTCCAGAGAAGTGAGCGAGCTCGTAAGGGAAGTATCACCAACGAGACAATTAGCTTTTTTTGGGCATGATCTTAAAGTTTTAATGTGTTTTTAGGTACTGCACAGTATTCCAGGATAGGTCGGATTTGAGCCTTACGAATAATACTCAGTTTAGGGAATGTGGCAAATTTATTGGTACAAAACAGAAAACCATGGTTTTGTGAGGCATTTAATGGATACTCCTGACTTAGTTATGATGGCCACAGTGAGATAGGTCTTTCTAGGGAGAAGTCATTCTCTTATCAGTTGCTGTTTCGTTTGTACATTCCTCAAGTTAATGATGACGTACTGATGATAATTGTGATAATGATAATAATATTAATTAGATACATATCTGAACACACAGCCGAGAGTTCTTCTGAGAGATCGTTTATTAACGATAGTCGTTGCGAACAGATGTTTTACGCATATACACCTACAATATAGGCTAGGCTTATTGCGGCAAATGACCGTCGGAAAACAACTACTTCCCTGGCTAATACCACGACAAGTATTGAATTATATCTAACAGATACGTGTGCAATGTACCTCATAGCAGAGGAAATAATTGCAATTGCTTTCACAAGCCACGCTGGACACTGAACTACATCTGACATATATTGTGAAAAGACTCTAACTGAAAAGAAAAGAAAAAATCTGTAAGTGAAAATTTTTATGATATTTCTATAATTTCCATCCTTGATGTGTATAATTGCTTCTTAAGAGCCTGCTTTCCAATTCTTCCAATCACTGACGAGCTTGGCAAAGTGAAATATATTTTTGTCGACAATAATGTATTGGGGATTGAATGCGAGAGAAGCGAACCTTGTTTCAATGAAATTAACGATTTCTGTGAGTGATATTTTTGAATAACATTCTCCCTATCTAATTTATTCAATTAATTTTATATGAAAACGAGAGAGAATTAAAAAAATTAACTCTCTGAATGAAAATGCAAAATTTTACTTTCAGATTTTTTCTTATCAGTTAGAGTCTTTTCGTAATATCTATCAGATAAAGTTTAATATCCAGGGTGGCTTCAGCAGGAAAAGTAATTATTTTCTGTTAGATATTACAAAAGAACCACAGTTTTCATTTTTCACTTTTCTTTCGGAAAGTTTCCGTTTTCATCCTGTTCATATTGAAACAAAAATAAATTTAATATCATTTTCCCAATATTATAAATGGTAGGTTATAACAAGCCTCATAAATAGTTGATGAATCCATTATAGCAGGTGATTCTAAATATTTTTTCTACGTTTATGCAAAAAACAAAACTTTATTTACTTATATTTGGTGGAAAAACTGGTACTTTATTGCAATAAAGACTTTATTGCACTCATCTGTCATTCTACTATAGCGTTCTGTCATCATGACAGACATAAACTTTCAAATTGACGCCAAATTTAGCCCATTTTCTGTGATATTTTATTACGTTTTAAATAGTTGCATGTTTCATCATATTCATTACATAATGGACTATGAAATTACTAGAAAATGCAATTTGGTAATAATAAAATTATTTCCTTCGAATATCAACTGAATTACACAACATGTTTTTGAATTACTTTTAGCAGATAGATTTAAACAAACAATGTCTTCCTTACAGTTTAGTGCCACCTAAATGAAACATTTTCAGGTTTTTGCATGAACGTAGAAAAAATATTGTATGAAACTCGTGCAAAAAGAGTTAATTGCACTCAACATGTTGTCCAACTCGGCCTGATGGCCTCGTCGGACAATTTCACGTCGAGTGCAATAAACACCTACTTTTTGCACTTGTTGCATAAATATCTATACTCTTCATCTGTGTTTAGTCGATCGGAGATATGGGACTTATAGAAGTACGAAATATGTACAGAATATCCTACTTCTAGGTTTTTGTCTATGAAACACGATTCTGAAACTTACATCGTACTTGGTTTCATAAATGAATGAAAATAAAAAATGGCTCACAAGTGTATCTAGGATCAAGATTTTGAATATCAACCTCCCATACGCCTCACACTCGCCAAGGAAGTGTGACGAAGTTGCTTTGTCTTCTTCACACATACCTACGGCAAGGCGGGGGGGCTGTCTTTTAAGCCCATTGGTGATACCTAGGTGTCTCCCTGTTAGTTTTTCTACAAGAAGGCGTAGTGTTTGACGATCTCTACCTAAAAGCCATGCCGTCGTTGACTTGTTAGAGCTGGCCATTAAATCTTTTGACTGCCTGCAGGCATAAGAAATTTGACTTCTTGCAATGCCTAGTACTACCACCTCGTTTCCTGGGGTGCCAGGTGCCCTGTGACCAGGAACCCATACCAACTCAACTTCCTGCGTTTCAGCTGATTTCTCAAGGTCATTTCCGCATTTCCCAATGTTTCCCTACAACTCTTCTCTTTGCTACCGACTTTTCAATAACCCTAACAACCTGCAGCCGTCATGAGAGATTGTAGTCCAGAAACACCCCCAGGGATTCGACCTGCTGGACTGATTGCATCTTTTGTTCACAGATGGCGGGTGGCCTGCACCCATCCCCCACCCCGTATAAGTGGAATCGAAGTATGCAGTAATGAGAAAATCTATCACTTGTTCAGTTTGACAGTACAGGCGTACCGAAACCCATTTCACTTGTTGAATATGGACTATCGTATCCCAGATAGCACCGGTTATCCATGGGATGTTCTGTCAGTCTTCGATTTGGAAGATATATGAATATTCTAATATTATATAGATATCTTGGGGATATCTGGAATATCTGTAGATATACATATATATGCCTATATCGAATATTCATGGAAGGTCCAGCAAGAATATCGTCAGATTATTCTAATTAGTATATTCGAATTGGAATATTTTATGGTTATTCATTTTGGGCAATAATCCCGGTTGACATTCTTCAAAAATATTTTTTTTTGTAAACTGCTTTGCTCTGCATGGAAACTTTCCAGAAAAGGTAAACTGAGTTGAAAATGCCTGAATTTGTTTTTCCGCTCGTGATTACACACAAACCTAACCTGAGCAAACTAACCTAGCTTGCATGTTCACCACAGGGTTGTGTGTTGTGCGAAAAACAAATTCACGCTTTTTCAACCCAGTTCGCCTTCTTGTCTTGATACACATTCGAAAAGTACCCTTGGTGAACAGACAGGCTAGGTTTGCTTGCTCAGGTTAGGTTTGTTTGTTAATTGCGAGCGAAAATACAAATTTACGAATTTTTAACTCAGTTTGCCTTTTTTTTGTCTTCCATTTAAACGTACCGCCATTACAGTGACCAATCACAGCTCAATACTACTGAGCGCATGCGCTGTTTAAGGATTTTAGTATTTTTAGTTTGGCATTCAGCTATTTATTAGGCGCTCGTGCCGTGCTGCGGCCTGCGATTTTTGATTTGTCGCGAAGATATTATTATAATATCGAAATTGAATCAAATCACATTAGTCCTGTATTGATCAATTTCTTATTTCTGTGTCGTCTGTGTCACGTCAAATTAGTTGACACTGTTGAGTGTTGACAGTTGCGCCAACGCCAAGGCAGAAGCAGAAGGCAGCCATATCTGATGAAGGTATGTTGTTATTACGGACACGTTCCAGGGTGAGTTAGCGTTAGTATCATATATAATAATAATAAATGTACCTTATTGGAGTATTTCTTGAAATAACAGACGCAAGACTTCATAATACAAAACATTCCGATAGAATATAATATTTTGTTATTACAATGTTTTGTTAACAAAAAGTATCACGGGTATTATTGTTCTAGATGCCATCCAGAAGTTGGACAAAACCACAGCAAACGAAGAAATTGAATTGAAAACTGGAATTTTCTTGGCAAAATGTAAGGAAAGGCAGAAATCGATGACATAGAATACTATGGGGAGTGTGGAGGGAGTCAGTGAATAGGGTTTATGAAAAATAAATTGTTTTCATCAGATATATTTCTTGTTTTTATGAGCTGTTTCATTTTGTGGTACATCTGATGATACCTATAGTATACGTACACACATTTACAGGAGAATAAATAATTATGTTATGTTTACTGTATTTTCATTTTTTCAATATTATATTTTTTTTTCCAGGATTAACATTGGTCGAGTCATATATTAATATTCCAAATTTTTGTACTATAGATTCCATAGATATCTTTATAATATTATGAATATGGATATTTATAGAATAGGCAAATGCTATCGTGTTATCTATATTGGAATGTTCTATGAATATTCTGGATATACGTCCTATCCACATTCAATAAATAACCTCAGAATATTCTGGAATATATGTAAAGAATGTTCATAGAATGTTAAAAAAAATTTCCATATCATGGTTCATAGAATATTCGAGAAAGAATAAAGATATTTAAAGTGGGTCCAGAATATCACAATATCCGAAAACGAATAATTTTAGAATGTCCACTAAATATCTAGTGCTATCTGGGATACGATACTGTTTGATGATGACATTTTGATATCCGCTCTAGAAGCCCAGCTTATAAAACACAAATCTGTTCTCTCCCTGTAGTGGCTCCATAAATAGTTCGGACTGCTAATGGCTGTATTCGCTCTCGAGACAGCGTTGTTTATAACAATGTTTCCAGGTAATTTCTTAGGCGGAGCAACCGCAAACGGCCATAAAGAAATCCTACGAGTAACTTTCACAACTCGACCAGTCAGCCAGTTAATTCAATTCCCATGATTTTGAATTTAGTTCTAGTAGGCTGGACAATACGAAAGGTCAATACGGAATGATTTGTTAGGAAGTGAGTTATCGGTAATAGGTACTACCAAGCGCCATTTTTATTTACGACTTATAATGTAAGATACTTGTATCTTTTGCCAGTATAATGCCATTTAATTCCCTCAGAGATTAATGGTAGAGATGTCCCGAATATTCGGTATTCGGTCTATTCGGCCACTTACTATGCCGTCGAAAAGGGGAACATTCTCCATGAAAATTGGAAAATGAAAAATATGATTTGTTACATAATATTTTTCTGCTAGTTCAAGTAAGCGTTGGTACGCTCCAGGGCAGGCACCGACTAATGAAATAAACTCAGTGGAGTCAGGAAGGGTTCATAAGATGATTATTATTATTATTATAATTTGTAGGGCGCCAAGTGATTTGCTAAAGATACCTACCCACACAAGAAAACAATAAAACCACTAAATTCTATAATGGCTTACTCGACCTCGCATTCTAATGAAATGAGAGAAAAAATCAAAAGAAAACTTATATTGAACTTAGCAAATCACAGGTAGCATTATAACAAATAGTTATGAGGAAACAAGTAATTAAAAACAACACTTTCCAGAGCAATCTTCCAGGATAAAGCCGATTGAAAAAAGAAATAAAGTACCCAACAACACTTCATTCAGGAAGCTATGACTAATAATTAAACTATTAGGGCTTGAGAAAAATACTTGGAAGAAAAACGAACGTTCATATCAATATTCTCGATTTTCGAGAGAAAGTTATAACACGCGCCGTATATTCACAAAAGTCATAAACCATAATCCACTATATGGTACTTATCCCATTCCTCCGGCATCCCAGAGTACGAGCTCAGTTAGCAATGGTGAGAGTTTGGTACGTTGGACAGATTTTACGCAATGGGGTGGTAGAGGGTGAACTCAAATTCGCCAAAGAATCCAACCAAATTAGTACCAAACTTAGTTCCTCAACTTTTAAATCCAATTTGCGAATTCTGTCTACTCAGAAAAACATTTTAGGGAATTCCACTTGTTGAAAATCGAAGACAAAAAAACGCTTGAAAGTATCATAAATAAATTACTAACCCACTCGAGGGACACAGAGTCGTGAAATTATTGTTTCGAAAAACTCACCTCTAGTGCAAAATCCCTATGCTACTAGGAGACGTTTCACTTATTAAAAACGTATTATTCAATACTGAAAAATCGACGATTTCCACCAAACATCCAACCCTATGAAATTCGTCGTATTCGGGATGAACAAAGTGCAAAAATCCGTTTATGAAGTTCTTACAAAATTTTACACCATGTCCGTTTTTTAGACATGCAAAACAGGCCCTTTTCTCATCAATTACTTCCCCAATATATTTTGGTCGACGAAAATCTATTTCGCTTTGCCAAGCTCTCCGGGAGATTAACAGAATTGGAAAGCAGGCTCTTCAGAACCAATTACACATCAGGATGGAAATGGTAATATTTCTTCTGCGGTAACACTTTGGAAGTTATTTTTTGACATAAACCTGTCATGGGTATTGCATTTTCATTTTTGTTCGAAAATATGAATCATCATTGTGGAATCATCTGCGACTAGAAGACAAACTCTAGTCGCTTTTTTCCATCGCTCAAGATAACCTCTTGGGATCTATTCAAGTTGAAACATTCTCCATGAAAATAAAAAAATGAAAAATATAATTTTTTTGTGATATCTAACAGAAAACAACTACTTCCCCGGCTAAAGCCACGCTGGAAATTGAAATGCATCTAATAGATATTGTGAAAAGACTCTAACTGAAAAAAAAAAGTGAATTACTGTTAGTTGATTTTTCTTAATTATCTCTAGTTTTCATTGAAAATTCATTGAATAAATTAGATAGGGAGAATGTTATTAAAAAATCACTCACAGTAATCGTTCATTTCATTGAAGCAAGATTCGCTTCTCTCGCATTCAATCCCCAATACATTCTAAATATTATTTCGCCAAGATTTTATCAATTCTTTCCTCCAGCTGTAATATATCCCACTCGATTTTCTAGATAATAATACCTACTCATATTTATAATCATGAAAATGGTAACTTCTTCAGCAATCATTTTAGTGGTAGTTGTTAGATGTGTAATAAATGAACTCCACCATAGGCTCTGTAACTACATTGAGGAATTTATGCAAAAATAAGTAAAAATCATTGAAACTCATGAGTTTAACTGCATTATTCATATTTCATTTAATTTGCATTATTTGTAACAAGTGCTACTTACAGTGCCACATGAAAACGTACACTCAATATCAACTACTAACTGTAGTCGTTGATCAATACTATATTGAGCTCACGAATATAGTTGCTCTACCTAGAGTGAATTCAGATTCAATAATTTTTATGAAGTTTATGCAGGATTCTTTTATATAACTGTACGTTCCCATTTTTTTATTTACTGTTATTCATTGTCCAAATCTGTAACCTTTGTGACCTAAACGAGTTACATAAAATTTCAAATCTTTTATGTTATCGCCTCAATTCCAGCATGAAGATAGCCCATATCAAATTATCATAACGGTAGTCTTTCTCTATAAAAATAATTACCTGTCAAAATAAAAAACAACACGCAATTGCAACACATGCTCCAACTATCGAAGTATGTCACGATGCGTATGAAGTTCCAACACTTTGATCTGTGAGTGATATCTATATGACCTATGTCATTTATTTTCATAAATTTCTTTTGAAGAAATTGTATTCTCACCTTTCTTCTCTGGAACACCACAGAAAAGCTTAACATCTGTCAAAATGTTTCGATATTTATTTCTGTAGATACTTATATGAATGAAGAAATCTGCATTGTTCACAATAAGCTTGTCAAGAGAGAAACAAGATGTCCTACCAGGACGACGCATTATTATGGTATTATTACTATCATTATGGTATTAGCCAGGAAAGTAGATGTTTTCTGATGGATTTTCGATCCAATTATTCCTATTGTATAGGATTATGGCAATGAGCGTCGTCCTGGAAGGACAGGACATCTTGATACTTATATGGCTGATAGTCGTCTGAAATTTACTTAATCTGTCCACCTTCAACAGTTTTATATTAGTACTGTCAGTTCAGTATTCAAACTCCTTTGGCGTTAGTTAAGAGACTTTCCCAGAGTTTTTTTTCATAATGAACGGTAAATCTTTGGAACTCATTACCTATATATAGAGGTTTTTCTCCAAAAATTTAATAAAAACACCCAATTGAACATACTCTTCCGCATTCTCAAATTGTTTGGAACTTATTCTATAGTTCAATTTTTTCATTTTCTAAAGTTGGAAAATTATATTATTCAGGTTAAAGTACCCAAACAAGGAGGTATCAAATATTGGTATGAGTTCGAATAAAATAAAAATTGCTATATTAATTGATTAAAAGTTTGATTTTCGATTCTTGACATGATTTTTTGGGTTCGTAACCTTTTGTGGAGAATTGAATTGTCTTTCACCTAGTTGAGTTGTTTTCTCGATAAATCCTTACAGCAAAAATCTCTTTATTTATTTTGAAACGAGAATACAAATATGTTCCACCCCTGGAATTTCGGTAAACTATTTTTTTTCGTGTTTATCATGGTTCTAACTAGTAGCATATCAAGTTTGGTGGTGCTACAATCGATCCTCGTCTCAAAACCCGATCGTACTGAATTAAATTTCATTGAAGCAAAATATTTGAAAACTTGTAAAAGGGAGCCTATTATATAGGTTTGTGATATGTCTTATTTACTATGGTGGTAAACCAATGCTTCTCTCAAATAGAAGCACCTTAACAGCCAATACGTGAATTTGTATATTTTTCATGTACATACCAAAAATCAAAAGGAAAAAGTCATTGTGTCCACAGTGTAAACATGGTTGCCATGCAACAAATAACGAAAATATGAATTACTTAAAAGTTGTTTACTGCAGCACGATTTCTTATCAACATTTTGAACTTGATATATTTTGAGTATTTTTTGTCACACACTTTAACTTTTATTTTTCAGATGACTTGAATTTAATTCAATGTCTTGTAAATTTCATTGATTAAATATTTGAAACCAGGCCATTTGTTTGTTTGGTGTATAACTTGATATACAGGTAGAATATAATGAAAAAAGGCAGTTCATGAACTTGTATCATAAAGAACTATATTTATCACACTGAATGTGGATGGTACCTTCCTCATTTCCTTACCTGCTATTAATTTTTTGGAGGAAGCGCGAGAGTTCGATTCTAATACTGTCGAAGAAAACTTTTTTTTTCTACTAGCGTGCGGAAAAATCCACTTTTCCGCACTCATTTTAATTCTGAAAGAGTCATTTAAATATTGCGTCGCAGAAGGTAAAATAGAAAGATTACCAAGTATGGTTGTATAGTTTAATATATATTAGTAATGAATGTTCTTTATGTTAACTCTTGGGTGTTTTGTAGAAAAAATAGTGTACCTAACACGAGCGTAAAGTGTCTTTTCCGCACGCGATTTCTGGCCGAACTCCGCTAACGCGTCGTTTGGCAACAGGTGCGGAAAGTATCACTTTCCGAACTTGTTAGGTAAGCTACTATTTCGGCAACCGTCCGGGAAGTACCTACTTCCCAGGCATTTCCCTGACGCTTTTTTTGTCTAGTCCATACTTCCCGGACTATGCCGGGATGTGCTCGAATTTTAATATAATTATTCATATAAATAAGAATCAGAATGATTCTGTTAGTACCTATCTTCTGTTCAAATTTCAATTTTCAATACAAATATGAATTGAAATATTCGAATTTTTTTTCTAAAAAGAAATATAATAAATTAATTTTTCTCATTCATTTGTTATTCTACACAGTTGCCAAAAAAGAGTGTACGCAACGTCCGAAAAGTTTTTTTGGACTACTATTACATTTCAGAGCCTTCGTACCAACAATACAGAAAATGCATAGGTACTAATAAGCCAAAAAGACGATATGAACAATTCACATTCTCGATTTGTTTTTCATGAGTGAACAGAGAAATTTCCCCAACAACAAAATATTGTTTTTTTTGGTATTTGCCTTACTTAGTTTTGTCATCTGAAACGTTAACTGTAAACTGTTTGGATCACTCATTTGGAATCGTTTCATCTAAAACTGAAACCAGTTTTGCTTGTATAAGATTTAAATTTTAAAACTATACGAGTGATTGAATCTACAACTTTCGTTCATTATTCAATTTGTAACATTAATTCTCAAGACCGTTGGAATATAATAAACATGCATAAATTTAAATAATTATTAGATTCTCGACCTTTAAGAAGGTCTGGTAAAATTGGAGAAAAACTTTCTTGATAATTCATACCACAGGTATCTTTTGGCTTTGGAAATGTGACGTATAATAAACTAATACAGTGTCAAATTAAAAAGTCGTCAGTGGGAATATTTGGGGAAAAAGGGAAGCAAGAAATGTTCAAACACACTCCAGTGTTCGGGAGCACTTTTCGGGTTTACTAAGCTTTAGGCTTTTCCATATAAATGAATCTTGTCGAAACATGAAGTCGCGGTAGATGGAACCCGGCGGCACCCCCCACCAAAAAATCAATTTTATACGATAAGTACTGCGTTTAGAAGATAATGATCTTGAAAAAATAGTTCAATATTGTCAGTTACTTTTCCTATCTAAAAAAATTATTTCAAAATAATTAAATATTACTTCTCCTTTTCAAACTATCCGTCTCCGTTATCAAAACCTTTTAAACAATCATTTGTTTTTTTATTATCGAGTCATATTGTTATTTCTTCGACGAAAGTTAAAAAAAGTCTACCAAAAATTTCGTATGGATGGCATTTGCTGTCTTGATACAGGGGATGTGCGGTATGTCAATTACCATTCTGTTATTTCAAACATCTGTGCGACAGACTGTGCGAGATTAAACACTCAAAAAACCATGTCAAGAAAACGACAAAACCAAACATTCAATCAATATTCTTGATTTATTGGAATCAAATTGTTGATTTCAGCAATTCTATTTCAAAATAGTATATTAGGTTAGCAGAGTTATAAACGTCCTTTCAGTAACGACTATTTGCCAATACAACAGGCAAATCCACAGAGACAGCACTTCACCAACTCCTAGAGAAGGTGGAAACTGATCTAAGAAACAAAGAGGTATTGTTGGGTGCGTTCCTGGACATCGAGGGAGCATTCAACAATACATCTTTAAACTTAATCTCAAGGGCATCGAGACGAAAAGGCATCGATGAGACCTGCTGCAGATGGATAGACTGCATGCTAAGAGATAGAATTATCTATTCCTCTCTAGTGGGAGGAACACTGGCAGCCAAGGTCACCAGGGGTTGTCCGCAAGGGGGTGTCTTGTCCCCACTGCTGTGGAACCTGGTGGTGGAGGACCTGCTAGTCACACTAGAAAGGGGTGGACACAAAACACTTGGGTACGCAGATGACATAGTCATCATGGTCCAAGGCAAATTCAACACCACGGTTAGGGAAAGAATGCAAATGGCCCTAAATCTGGTTAGTACATGGATAGATAAGGAGGGCCTAACCATTAGCCCCTCCAAATCAACCATGGTAGCGTTTACCCGTAGGAGGAAGTTAGAGAGCTTTGGACCTTTGACCTTCCAAGGTAACATCATACAGCTGTCGGGGGAAGTCAAATATCTCGGGGTTATTCTAGACTCGAAACTCACCTGGAACCAACAGCTGGCAAAAGTGAAGAAGAAAGCCGAAATGACGCTGATGACAGTCAGGCGGGCACACGGTAAAACATGGGGGCTAAATCCCAAAATGGTTTATTGGATATACAACATTGTGGTGGAACCCATGATCACGTACGCATCTTTGGTTTGGTGGACAAAGATAACACAAAAAATAGCCGCAGCTGAGTTGAGCAAGGTACAAAGACTTGCATGCCTTAGCATAACGGGAGCTATGAAAACAACACCAACAACAGCCATGGAAGTACTGTTGGACCTCCCACCGATTGACATAACAATCATGGGAGAGGCAAGAATGGGACTTCTAAGGCAACAAAATACGAGCAACAGATCGGATCACAATAAGATTAAGGAAATAGTGGGAGGCAACATTCTCGAAATGAAACCAACGGACCACATGGTTCCTAGGTACTTCTTTAACATTAACTTTGAGGTTATTATACAAGATCGAAGGGAATGGACAGATGACAACATCAGGGGCAAACCTGGAGAGAGGATCTGGTATACGGACGGATCCAAAACCAGGGAAGGAACTGGTGCTGGAATATACAGTGAGGGGAGAAACTCCCAAATCAGCGTCTCACTAGGAACAAACACCTCTGTATTCCAGGCCGAGATGTACGCTATCTTGCAATGTGCGAGAGAGATCAATCTGAGGGAAATGCGCAACGCACGGATCAAAATATGCACTGACAGCCAGGCGTCACTGAAGGCTCTTATGAACCCGAAAGTGACATCGAGACTGGTATGGGAATGCCGCGAAGAACTCAGTGTTCTCTCAGAACATAACAAATTAATTTTGATGTGGGTTCCAGGACACTGTGGCATCGAGGGCAATGAAAAAGCTGATGAGTTAGCCAGAAAGGGCTCATCAACTCCATATATTGGCCCAGAACCCGCACTCGGGATTAACAAATCCGACATTCGAGGATGCATTCGGGACTGGGTCAAACGAAAACAAAGAGAGAGATGGAACGAAGCCCCTCTCATGCACCACGGGAAAACATTTATCAAAGAACCGTCAAAACACAAAACTGAAGAACTGCTCAAGTTGAGCAGGAATCAAGTTAGAACAATAACGGGCCTTCTCACTGGTCACAGTCCAATGAGAAAACACCTGCACAATATGGGACTGTACAACGGAGAACTTTCCTGCAGACAATGTGGTAAAGGAACAGAAACAGCCAAACACGTACTGTCAGAATGCGAGGCACTAGACCGCAAGAGACAGGCAATATTCGGAAAGCCTAGGCTAACCTCCGAAGAATACAACACCCAACCGGTGAAGAACCTGTACAGACTGGTACAGGGGACTAGAGTTACGGAGTGGGTGATGTAAAACTAACCCGGAAAGCACAAAAAGCCCAAGAGGCTGAGGTGCAGCTGGCGAAAGGACCAGCATCCAAGGGGAGAAAAAAAAACGACTATTTTATTCACGAGTGCAGCGTTGCGGAACGACTGTTTAAAAAACAATTGTCTCGAGGAGTTCATGAATGCTTTACATATACCGTACTTTTTTTACGAAGTCATATTATAATCACAAAATTGTATCTTTTTAAGTTGATGTCTGTTTTTATCATAACAGTTTCAACTGACAGGTCAAGAACGACCTACTCTCTCATTGTTTTTAACCACTGAAATCAAACAGTAACCCTAGCGATGTACTTGAAAAAATAAAATTGCTATGGTAATATTAAAAAAAAAAATCATTGCATACAGATTGCGGAATATTTGATTATTTGATCATTTATCGTGGTACCCTGAATGCCATTTCAGATATGTGAGTAGAAAAAGTAACTAAAGTTTTCAATTGACTCGGTTGTTACTTGATGGATATCCATAGCACTTCTTATACTGTTACAAACATGAGTTACTGAAACTTGATTCAACACGATAAGATTTCAACAAATGATATTACATCGAGATATGATGTTTCGCTACACTGTAGTTTTCCAAGCGGTTGATATAATAACTGCTTGAAAAAGGTACAGTGTATTTAATTACTTTTTGAAAGTGCTTAGTAATCGCGAGCATTTCACAAATAAATGTGCTTAGTGCTCGATATTTCGGAGCACTTTTCAAGAGTGCCTAAAGCTTGGTGCTCGAAGCACTTTTTGTCAGTGCTCGGCACAGCTCTGTATACAAATGCCTATTAGATTATATTAGATAATTGAGGGTCTTCTGTGCTTCTAGAGGCCCCTTTACTGCGACTTTTGCAGATGTATTGCGTGTGCCCCCATGTTATGTTTCTTGTCTTGACCCGTCCTTATTACTAGACTCCATAGCCCAGACTTCAGGTCCTCCATGTATGTGGTGTTCCCTCCCATATCGTCAAAAACCTTAGCCTTGTCAGACTTTTGCAGTAGTACAGTATGTGTGCTGGGGTTTCTCCATCTTCTTAGCAAATCTGCATATTGTTGTATCCGATGTTCTGATGTTCCTTAAGTGTCCTGACAGAAGCCCAACCAGGATACTGTTTGTTCGCCTGGTTTGGCTGTAAATAGTTTTAAAACGCATTATTAGACCGCTTTATTACAGTTTTTCAAGTGATTTATGATGATTATATGGTTTCTGTATAACACTTTTAATTTCTGCGTTAAAAAACTGTTTTGCAACAGCTTTATACACGCTCTATAAAAGTTTAATGAAGTGATGAATAAAACAAACAAACAATACAAAGACATTCTATTACAGTTGTTATTCTGGAACATGATTATCGATTAGTCTAGATCTTTCCCACATTTCAGATTATTTTCGAACAATCTAGTAGTATATCTAGTAGTAATAGCATTACATTCCCAGACGAACATGAAAATTGCATTGAAGACTGGGAATGTGCTTTTACTACGAGGTACACATACTATTTTTTCTGATATCGCAATCAACCTTATCATAAATTAGCGATTTCAGAAAAAATATATTTAAAAGTTGTAGACATCTTCAATTTTCATATTTCTCAGTTCCTGTTTTCGGCATGCACCACTTACGCCAATTATAAGAACAGTCTAAAAATAAAAATTACTGTAAGTGTGGGAAATAGTATTAGTGGACATATTTTACCTTCATAAACAAGTACTGATTGTCAGGAGCCGTTTCGAGGAAATCTTGAATATTTTTGGCCGTCAAAATTTTAGATTTTTTGCTTCCAAAGCCATCCGATTTCCTTTTTAATAGCGCGAAATACGCTTCTATATTTATATTGTTTTTTATGTTTAGAGTCGATCTAAGCATTGAGTAAAAGGCCCATAGAGAACTAGGTTTCATTTTTTCTGATAGGTGTTGAAAATATACTATCAAAACATTTTCGGATAAAGAATTCACCTTATGTTTCAGTCTCCAGTCCATGAATCTACTATAACAATTTTCATAGCGTTCGCGCGATTTACTTGGCAGTAAATCATTAGTTGCCATTCTGCCATTGCCATGACGTTGGGAGGAGTTAAATTTTCGTTTTCACTATCACTTGACATATTCTTTTTTGAAAAGTAAGTATCCTATAATTATTAAAACCAAAAAACTTATTTGTCTTTCAAAATGTTTGTTTATATCATTTTCATTTTGACAGTTGCTATGAGTACGGTGTTGATGAACGATTGTGCGATCATGACCTACTTCCAGAATTATTTCAAACTGTGCGTTTTGATTACGAAAACTGTGCGATTTGTTTACCGTGCGTAAGGAGCTATTTACTGCGACGGCGCGTCGTGTGTTTTCGCCTATTTTCTATAGTGGCCGTAGGTAAATCATTATAATGTTCCAAATGTAGATTAAAAAAAAATTGTTGTAAAGTTGTGAAACATAATAAGTATTTAATTTTGTAAAAATTTTCGGAATAAAATTAATAAAAAAATCTAAAGACGCAATAAAATACAGAGTGTCCCCTTTGAAAAAATGAAACACTCTGTCATATGTCCAGACTTTTTTGGCACACTGTATATGGCCGTAGGTAAAGTATAGTACGTAATGCGTGTTGTAAAGCAATTACGCACTCGGATTTTTTTCCTTCGTGCGTAATATGCTGTTTATAACACTTGTTACGTAATATACTATTGCTGGTATGGTGTAATTACGCGCGGTCTTGTGGCGTTTCAATAAATTTGCGCTTGAACCAATGTTATGAAGAACACTAGCCTCGTCCCAAAGAATTCGGTGGTGCTTTGTCCATGCGTGGTCGGCAATTCCCGATATAGGAATCACCACATTTCCATGGCTCCTCATTAATATAATTTATGCTGGATTCTGTTTTGGTCTCTTGTTTCGTCTTGGCGAGGAAGCTTCGTAAGGTACTGACAGATTGAAAGCAACTTCGATCCTTCTGATCTTCTCGGATATACCACTGATGTTGGGAAGGACAAGAACGGGGTTTTGTGGAGACTCCTGGTTGCTGCAAATACACATCGCTCTCTCCACCAACGTTCTTAAAATGCCCCTCTTCGTGGAATTCGGTTGATTGGGGCCGCAGTTCAGATACTGTTCAGTGTGTATTCTCTTGTGAACAGAGATGAGGCTACCAGTGTCTGTTCTTTCAGCTTTCACATTGAGAAAGGACAGAGTACTTTTCAATCGTGAACTTGATTGATTCCCTCATGGTATTCATTCTTGAGAAGCAGTCTTCAAGGTCTTTATCTCCGTGGTTCCCGAGATGGTTCCATATAATGAGATGTCTTCCACGAAACAACTCAAAGGACCAAGACGATCGAAGAACGACCACAAAACCCCGTTTTTGTCCTTCCCTACATTAGAAGTATCTTCGAGAAGATCGGAAGGATCGGAAACAAATACAACATTGCTTTCAATCTGGCAGTACCTTACGAAGCTTCCTCACCAAGACGAAACCAGAGAACGAAACAGAATCCAGCAAAAACTGTATGTAAGAATAGCTGAACACAAAAAGTGGACTCAATGGGGGGAAACATCCAAATCAAGAATTGCCGACCACGCTTGAACAGAGCACTACCAAATTGTTGGAACATTGGTTTAAGAGCAAAGGACACCGCACACTTTTATAGGGAAATTGGCCCCCTGTCGAATCGGCTGAATTGTTGATATGTTGTAGTCCAAGTCATTCCAAACAAAAAGTCCAATTGGCAAAACTTTTTCTATAGGCTAGTTTTGATGGTAAATTCTCATTTTTTATCTATTGTTAAACAACAAAAAACGTTACCCTGAATAATTTTCACTATTCTGAGTAATCAAGATATAAACATTATATAAGATAATATTAAAAGTATTGTTGATTGGTGACATTACACATGGTCAATTATACAATGTGTTCCATCTTGTCTGATCAAAGTAATGCTTCAAGTTGATGATAAAACTCTTGTTATTAACACGCTTATAATATTAGCTTCACTTGTATGTATGTATGTGTCTATGTAATCAATTCCAGTGACAATGCAATATGACATTTTTGTGGTATGTGGGTTTTTTTTAGTTCATATGTTTCAATTTTTTTGTCAAAAACTCATAAATTAAAGATGGCGGCTCCAAGAGGGCGGACGATTTTTGTCATTATGATCTGATTCGATTCAAAATTAGTCTGTGAGTGTTTTCGGGATCAGAGATTATGAATTTTTTGTCAAAATTCATGACTTCAAGATGGCAACGCAAAATGGTGGACGAGTTTCGTGATTATGGTCAGATTCGATTCAAAATTGGTATGAGGGGGTTTTCGGGGTCGGAGATTTAGAATTTTCAGTCATAAAAAAATATTATGTAGTTTAAAAATACTTAAGAACACGCTTTACTTCTAAAATGGACTAAAAAGTAAAAAATAATTGACAATTCAATGTAAAAAATGCATAGGGTGCTTGACGAAGTTCTCTTGAGCTCCTCTTAGACGCTCAGTATTGTTAGAATAAACCAAAAAATATAAGAATATAGATCGAGCACCCTATGCTTTTTTTACATTGAATTGTCAAATATTTTTTACTGTTTAGTCTATTTTGGAAGTAAAGCGTGTTCTTTAGTATTTTAAAACTACATAATATTTTTTTATGACTGAAAATTCTAAATCTCCGACCCCGAAAACCCCCTCATACCAATTTTGAATCGAATCTGACCATAATCACGAAACTCGTCCACCATTTTGGGTTGCCATCTTGAATTCATGAATTTTGACAAAAATTCCTAATCTCTGAACCCGAAAATCCTCACACACTATTTTTGAATCGAATCAGATCATAATGACAAATCTCATCCAGCATCTTGGAGCCGCCATTTTGAATTTATGAATTTTGAAAAATACATCATAATCTCTGACCCCGAAAATCTTTTCATTATACCAATTTTGAATTGAATCGGACCATTATCACAAATCTCGTCCGCCATCATGGAGCCGCTATTTTCTTTCTTTCTATTACAAAAATGTCATATTGGATTGTCACCGGAATTAATTACATAGACACGTACATACATACAAGTGAAGCTAATATAAGCGTGTTAATAACAAGAGTTTTATCATCAACTTGAGGTATTAGTTTGACCATACAAGATGGAACACACTGTATAATTGACCATGTGTAATGTCACCAATGAACAATACATTTAATATTATCTTATTTTGATGAATGTTTATATCTTGATTACTCAGAGTAGTGAAAATTATTCAGGGTAACGTTTTTTGTTGTTCAACAATAGAGAAAAAATGAGAAATTTCAGCGCCCTCCACCATCAAAACTAGCCTATAGAAAAAGTTTTGCCAATTGGAATTTTTGTTTGGAATGACTTGGACTACAACATATCAACAATTCAGCCGATTCGACAGGGGGCCAATTTCCCTATAAAAGTGTGCGGTGTCCTTTAGTGAAACCGCCTATAACTAAGACAAGGGTGCCTTCAGTAAACCGAGCGTGGAAATTTGAAACGTATGGAGACAGCTCATAGACTATTTTGAAGGGAGAAAAGGCGTGCCACATGACCGCGCGTAATTACAACGTAATAATATCATAACGGCAGTCCTATAATATATCGTGTAGATTCTTAATTTGTCAGTATTCACCTGAAGACTACTGTAGATTCAAGCAATTGAAACGTAGTGAAAAAATTGAAAGAAATAGAAATATTTCAACCTTTAAGACGATGGAAGTACGAAATGCAAGTAATCAAACCTAAAATATATTTGAAAATATGGATCAATAACGCAACTCAAAAGATCTTACACTCTATTCATAAATACAATGTGTGAGATAAAAGTAGATATATCTCATCACACATTTTTGCTACTCACACTCATCCACTGTTACTCACCTCGACCAAAATTCCTCACTAAGAGGAGTTGTCTACCATCACAATCATTACAAGTTATTATTCAATTTGACTCAAACCCCTTCCGACGAGTCTTTCGATATTGAAACCTGAGTTTTCTACCGTGCAGAGATGTGACCTACCTTGTGTGTCTTCAAATCGCAACGAAAAATTGCAAGAAAACTAACCCATCAACTATATGGTTCCAACTTTCCAGATCCCAGATGTTATCAACGTATTTTCGTGCGATCAGTCTTCACAAAACTGCCAGGTAATTACCCCGAGCCAAATCATTCTTTAATAATAATATATTCGCAGAAATAACATAATGAAGAAATTTGTATTTTTATCTTCAGGTTCAAACGAAGAGAAAATTTCTGCATCTTCGGAGAACATCATAACGACGAAGAGTGTGGACGAGAAGGAGACAACAATTGGTATTGTTTTTGAATTTTTAACGGAAAAAATTGTTTAATTATTGATTTTGTGGAAATTCATATTCACGTTAACGAATAAGCTTACAGGCGACTAGTTTCGGTTTTCGAACCATCTTTATAACTGAAAAGTTTTTATAGAAACATCTGAACTTGATATGTAATGGCTGCGCCAACTCGTGGCAGTAGTTCGGTAGCACGAATCTCGGCGACGAGGATGGGACAAAACCCTTTTTAGGCATATTGGCAGAAGATGAAATTCCAGAGTTATTGAGTTGGAGTATATCTTTTTTGTTTAATGGTGATATTGTGCATTTTATTAAGATTATGTTGGAACCGCCCAACAGTAGGTTTCAAACTAATTCGTTAAAATAAACTCATGATGATTACTTGAGATCTTCCCCAAACTATCTCTTTGATATTGAAAACTGATTCAGATACATTGAGTAACATGTAACCTACACAAATGATGAACAAAATACTCATCGATATATTACCTCGCTTCTGCAAAAGTAAATCAGGAAACTATTGTGTAGGTTATTGATTGAAAAACGTATTGAGCATATTATTCATGCAAGGAAATATGCTATTTGTTTTTGGATTGATGCTTTTGTTATATCAGTTATGTTGGTCACAGGTTGCTCGATGAATTTAAATCTTTTTCTAATTTCAAAAGGAAAGATTCAACGTTATATTTTTAGGTTAGTTGACGAAAGTTTATTTGAGACCTGATAGTGTGCAACTATCCGCTATGTTGACATTAAAATGAAAAAAGGAAGGAATAATAATTTAAAAATCAAATTCTATACAGCAGATGCATTTTGAACGAAAATCGTAAACTTAAAATTAATTATAAAACTGAAATTGATAATTTGAACGTATCCATAGCTCACTGGATTGAGAATATATTTCGCAAAAAAAAGTAATCCAGAATGTCATATGGAGGAAAAAAGTAAAAACATACCAGTTTCTCATTTCAAAATTTAAAATTTATATTACTTTCAGTAAAACAGAAACCTACATGAAGCAGGGTCACTCTTTTTAAAAATTTCATTTCAATATCTTCGAAAACAAAAAAGTTACAGTGGCGAGTTATTTTCCGTCGACACCCTGAACGGAAAAAAATGTGTGTTGTTTTTTTCCACAATGGTTTGAAATTTCAGTTTTTTTTATACAATTCTGTTGACTATATAATTGAAAAATACACAATATTGTGTTATTATTTCACATTTTGTTTTTATTACATTTCTGTGGACAAAATTGAACAATAGTGTATAAAAATTTTACTCAAATCTTAAAATATCTGTTAGGGAATATACATTAAAAATACTCCCCATTGTGTGAGACATTTACAAAATGAGTTAAATATCCTATGACTGCTTCCTGGTTCTCTAGCTATCCCTTCCTTCTCAAACAGTCGGGGGCTGAATGGAACTGGTGTTGAAGATTGCTTTGGTCTTGCTAGTAAGCCTCAGCCTTAGTGATTCTAGTATAGCGCGGGTTGTACCCTCTATCGGCAGGCAGTTTTATTTGTGATTTATTACACATTTCGTGTTGTACCTTTGAATAAAAAATGTGTAAAATTTATACACAAACCGAAATGAACAATCATTGGTATACATTATTTACACATTTTTTTACACTGTTGAAGGAAAAAATGTACACAGGGATTTCTTTCCGTGTGTATACAGTGGGCCATAGATCACGATAGAGTCAACAATTTCCAGCACGTTTCATTGCATCCATTCAATGTGTGGCATTGAACAATCTTTTGTCAAAATTCTTGTTTTTTGTCAAATTTGGATTAGAAATTTTTAATATTCTCGTACCTACAGATTGCACCAGCGGAATTAATGCATTTACATATTCGTGATATGTATTTTTTTAGAAACTGCTCATAGAAATTTCCTGATGGCTTCATGAGAACATTGATCTGAATGCTGACGATTTCTGAGAATTCGGATTGAAAAAATCAAATCAAGCAATGCTTGGGTAATGAAATAATCATCAGTGGCTTCACAAAATTAACGAAATTTCGACAAAGTCGATTGGCATCACAATGAGTTTTTTGACTGCAGTGAATCTGGGGTCGCTATGTGATAAAGACTATTATTATTGTTAATATACATAGTCTAGTAGGATGAGATAGCGACCGTTGAAATAATTTGAGCTGTTGAAATTGGCACGAGTTCGTTCAATGTTTTGAAGAAAACCAAACGTAAACAAGGAAAGCCACTTTTAAATAGTCCTGGAGATGAAGCAATAAAAGTTCCGAAATGTCGAAATGTCTTCAAAACATTTACCGAACTCCCGTTAATTTAAACAGCTCATTGATAATATAATTTTAATCCAAAAATCAAGATAGTTTTTGGGTAGTACCTCAAAAGTTCACCTGCTATGCCAACGGTACGTTCATTACTCCTTTATGTTTTATTTGTAGCCGCCACTGGGCTTTAGCAGCTCTACATTCCACGAACTCATATCGGGAACTGGTATGTTGTAATTCGTATCGTATAGCAGATAAATTGAACAGTAGAGTTTTTTCATTCGGACAATTATTATCGTGTTCAAGTTAAGTAATAACTTCATTCAGTTATGAAGTACTTTGAAATAGGCTGATATTTTGAAAAACACAGTGGAATTCGAAAAATTTTGAAATTTTTCTTTTTATGTCTGTTATAGCCACACGAAAAAAACTCTGTAATGTTCATTATTGTAATCAAGGGAGAAGGTCTAGAAAAACCATTTTTGCAATTATTTTTATTTTTCCAAATAGCGAACGTCAGCTCTTTATATCTGATAATTTAAAAATTCAATGAATTCAGTTAAACAGAGGTGATGTGATTTAATACAACCAATCGGAACAACGTTGTACTGATAACAGACCATACGGTCTGTTTTCACTCTGAGACACGTTGCTATGGATATACATATTTTGATTTATATCGATTTTTAAGTTTCAAATATTCAATAACGTCAAAATGTCAGTGATGTCATGATTTTGGTTGTAATACTGACGAGAAGATTAATGAAATTTTCTCATCAAATATATGAAAATGTACTGTTTACAATAACAAATTTGTATGGAAAGCATTTATAGACTATTGCAATGTTAAAAAGTATCGGTTAGCAAAAAATTTAAGACAGAGTTTCATGAAAAAACTTGGTTTTACACACAAAAAAAAAAAACTCTTGAATCGAAGAATTTGAATCTTTGACGATTGAGCATATGCGACAACTCACTCAAAAATAATGAAACCTTAGAAGCCATTGAAATAGTCCTCACAGGTTTTGCGGAACGTTTGTTGCATGTGTGAACTGTCATTGTGACAGGCTGCCATGGTAAATCTTTGACCCAATGAGTTGAAAAATTCTGATATACATGCATCACAAACAGCATCATCCAGTGTTCATCAAACAAGAGGTGGGTGCTTGTTGAAGCATTTGACAAATGGTGCTCACATCAAGAATTCAAACAAGTTCATGATCAGTTATAAAATGACTAAACTAACTGAGCAAGAATAATCCCATGGGTTTCAGAACACAATATGATAGAAATTGATGAAACATAAAAATAATATTTATTTATAATAGTGTAGAATGAAGTACTAACAAAATTAAAAATCAGGCAAACCAACAGTCAAACCGACAATACATTGACACGATAATAAATCTGTTGACAAAAACAACAAAGACGAAAAATCTACAGTAAGAAATTTTTAGAATTAGTAGAATGCATTTCGAAGTCAGTACAGCTTGATTTACTTTTGAAAGAATTTTAAGTACATTACCTTGATTGAGGTCCGTAGTGCATTTCAAATGTTAACGCCATAATGGTAAACATCATCTTTACTTTTTTTCATGCTGGAAATTCTGTAGGTAAGATTACAAAGAATATCATATTTGTACTTGCTGATGAGCAATATATTCATTCTCGTTTTTTTTAACAAACCCACCGCATATTCAGTATATTGGTATTTCTCAGCTGGTAATCTTAAGATATTGTTAGTCTCAGTATCTTTCTAGTTTGTTTAGTAGTAAATGTATAATGCGCGTAAAGGGTTTAAATTACACTATTTTCGAGATATAACGTTAAAACTCTCAAGGACCCGGCGCCACCTCTGCCGTAACTAATTTATGAAGTTGTCAATATTGTGAAAATTTTCATATTCATGGTAGGATATTATAGTAATTTTTCAGAAATGGATTATGAAGAAGAACAAAAAAGATTACTTCCAATATGTCAAGCTGGTGAGATTGCAGATTAGGATGGTGATAAGAAAGTTGAACTAGCTTGAGAAATTGATATTTTTGAAAACGGAAGTACAGGCAATGAATCTGTACAAGACTGCAATGATGTAGTTCAGAAACAGAAATATGAAAAGGCTGTTTTCATTTGTACGAAAGACTGGAAAACAAAATAGTGAAAAGTGTGGAATATTTGTATTTTTCTCCCATCTCAAAGCTTGGTTTTCTGCATGGTACAATTCCTTTAAAATACCCATACAATGAATATTTTGGTTCACTGACTAACCAGTTATTCCAAAAAATCACAAATCATTAACAATTCAGATTTTTTCACTTATAATTTGAAAGGTGTTACGTTTTTATTTACTTCTTTCATTTGTTTCCAATATTTATAATCTTGGATAAATCAATTCTTTCCCATTTTCATTTTTATACAAAGAGGTTCATCTGATCATATTCAATCATTAGTTTTGAACAAAAAAAATATTATCAAATTATTTATTTTTGATATGGGTCTCTTAGACCTAATGCCACCTCCCGTGTCCTAGAAGTGGGCGCCACCTCCGTATGGTTGAATCTTCTACAATTATCCCAGTAAGCACAATTTGTACTTTCCTCTGGAGTTCAAATACTAGCTCAGTATGTGGAGAGTTGTCCCACACGATTATATACTAGCTTATAAGGGAGTATATGAGCCCGATAAGGGCGTTTTTGTGCATGCTTTCCCGACACATTTGGAGAGTTTCCCTGGAATAAGTGAGTTCTTTGATACCTTCCTTTGGATGTACATTGCTTGGTCTGATCAACTAAGTTTGCTGTCTAGCATCACCCCATGGAATTTAACAGTATCGATTTCAGTTTCTGGAGTTTAGTATAGGAATAAAATGTACAGTTTTCTGTGCTTTCAGGCAATATTTCTTTACAGAGTACCATACCTTGACAATGTGGGTTAGGAATAGGGTACTATTTTTCGCTGGCCTCTTCATTTTTCATCACATAAAACTGAAATCATTCGCTTTTAAGAAAGCTCAACATTCTAACTTCTTTCTCGTCCACATTGGAATTGTGTCAACAAAACTGGAAGGAAAAAAGTTGCTGTAATTAAATGTACATATAATAATTATAAATGACCGCGAAGAATACGGGCTCTTTGAGTGGACTGATGAGACTTGAGGGACAACCTCTTTTTTTGCTACGAGAGCGATGAGCATGCCTGGAGGGAATACAAGGCTAAATCGCATGCTCTATTGTGTAAAAGACGCCCAGAACATGCCTCCTTTTCTTCTCAAAACCTAAGGAATCATTTCAGGGTCGAAAATATCCAATCCATTACCATTACGTTACGGATACACTTCAAATCCAAAAGTCCCCAAGGGCCATCGAAAATGAGTGTATTTGTTGTTTACTGTTCTGCAGAGACAATAACCTCCCAGCCTCTTGGAGGCTGAAGAAATTGTGTTCTTGATCTTGACTTCTCTTTGACGGAATACGAAAGTAATATCAAATTCGCCGCAGTCTTTGCATTACTTTAAATTATATACGTAGTTGGAATAATGATTTGCAACAACACATGGCGTACGGAGTATGCAGATAAACATAGATATTTTCCTTATTCATTATTGATATTGATACATATGTTCTGCCCACTCGAGGTGTAAAACTCGAATATACGTATGTCTCGAGGCCAGATATTGAATACGTGCGCAATCTGTAACTATTATCCGAAGGCGCAAGAAATAAATTTAGGTTTATTTTCGAAAGGATAGGTGGGTAGTTCTCTGTGGATCGACTTATTCATAACATAACTTGGCATTGTTTAAAAAATAAATTGCACTCCTGCCTTGCAGCTGACGGAATACCTTGCTGGCAAAATTGAAAATTACATCTTTATTTGTTTGTGATTTTTTTCTTTTGGGATGATTAATACCAGATGTCTTTTTGACACTAACCCAATTTTTTTTAAATTTGAAGTCTCCATTTCATAATGTTTAAACGTGAGGAATTGTATATGAAATTACATTGGACTGTCGATGATATACCGGGTGACCACAAGGTGAGGTACGCCCCCTATAGTTTTGAAGATACAGATTTCAAATTTGGTGTGTCGCTATAGTACTTAAATACGCATATTTTGACCCCTCTACTGAAAATTCACCACTTCCAGTTCAACCGGAAGTGACCCCAAACTTTTTTTTTTAATGGCACACTGTACATATTTTGTCACTATCCGAAACAAAATGGTTTATCATGAGTGTTCTCAAAATTAGATATTCTTCAACGAAGTCGGCCATGAACATAAAAAAGTGAAACAAAAAAGCAGCATTGATTAAATAAGTAGAACAAACTTCGACTTCGATGAAATATTATGAGCTTTTGTGTATTGCTTTCTTAATTATGTTCTAAGCCCAGGGCCGGAGAGAGCCAGTATTGGGCCTAGGCAGAGTATGCAGCTGGCCCCCTATACCTCCTTTCCTTCAATATTTATACAATCAGTTTTCGAAGTTTGACGCAACTGGTCAAAAATGCAAATTTGTAGAATTTTTTTTATTTCACAGATATTTAAAAAATAAATAGAACATAATAATTTTCAGCAATACAATATTTTTTTTATACAAATTCGCCTTTCTGACTTAGGCTGTAGCTGCCTGGCGCCTTACTTTGGGTTTTAGGAGTTGGCATTGAATTATAATCATTTGGTTTCAAGAGGACTGTGGCACCCTGTCTTCTTGGGCCCCGGGGCATTTGTTCCCCTTGCCCTTCCACTTTCCGGGCCTGTCTAAGCCGCCTACGTTGAAAAACAATCAATTTTAGGAACAGTCACCATGAAACCTGATTGTATCTTCGTTTCCTTCAGGAATTTTTCAAAGCTTTTCACACGAATAAACTGATAATTTATAGTTTTTTATCACGACAAATTGAAAAGTACATGTTGCCATTTAAGAAATGGCAGTTCTTTATGGATACCACTGCGTTTTTAGGTAATTTTTTATAATTGTTGGAATATATGGGAGCTGCAGTTGCATGGGAACCTCAGTTTTCAACTGTTTCGTACTTCGAATCATCCTCTGGTAACTTCTGATGTCGTTTGTCAGTTGTGATGATATAAGTTTGAATTTCATGGCCAACTTTGTTCAATTGAACTATATATTATCTCCGCCATTTTTCATCCGATTTTCTGTTTTGGAGCACAGTGTTACCACAAATTGTGTGCTCTTTCTGATAATGAGAAAATATGTACAGGGTGTCATTTGAAAGAAAAAAAGTTTGGGGTCAAGGTTGAACCGACGGTAGCACGGAGAATACCAAATAGAAAAGGAAAATTCATCTAACCTGAAGCTATTCGATATCCTGAACATTTAAAAAGCCATATAGGACTGGAGGAACTGGTCTTGTCGTTGAGACATCCTGAAGGCTTGGAAGCAGAAGGAGACACAGTATAGTATATTAAAGTATATGGGGATAAAAAGGTCTTTCAAACACGCGCCATTTTTCATAAAATCATAAAATTGTCATTTAGACTCCACGATTCTCGAGTTGTGGATGTAGCCATGGTAATTCAAAAAACACGTGTTTTTGAAAGTTTGATTCGCACACGCTGAGGCGGCTTTAAATAGGTTAAAAGGGGCACCAATTGAAGAAAAAATATCATAGGGCACAGTGTATTCGCATCCCACTAAACATGATGGAACAGAAAATACTTAATCAAATCTTTTAAGGTTTGGGGTTCAGAAGTTTTCTACACCTGAAATTGACTTACTATTAATAGCAGACCTATAACAAAGTAAATCGAATAACAATAAGGGATCCTCAAACAAGAGCTCTAAAATTATGTACCACCATTTTGTTTTGAATGCATATTTCGCTTTGGAATTTTGTAATCGTATAGAGAATTGAAAGACAATTCAAATGAAGTATATATCAGTCGACCCACAATGTCATTTCAAAAAATCATCTTAGACGGCGGCTCGACGCCAATTTGAAATACAGATTTTTTTTGTTGGTGTCAAAAGGTATTTTATGAACTACCATTCAACTAACATAAAAAATTTGGAGAAAATTTTAATTCGGTCAAAAGTTAACAAGGGTGGGTTTATTTATGGAAGTTCTAATATAATGTATCGCCATTTTGTTTTGTATAGGTAGTCTGTTTGGAATTCTGCTGTCGTATAGAGAATCAAAAGACATATCGAAAGGATCAATGAACATCCATGCCATAAAAGAAATGTTTTTGCACTTCTGGGACTAAAGTGCCAACTAAAATGTATCTTTTAGGCTGTAGGGAGATAAAGTTGCATTAAAAATCCCTAGGGACAAAAATTAGGAAATATTCCGTTAAATTTTGAATTAACATTTTGTGATATTAACATTATTATAATTGATGAAACTAAATGGGCGATTATTTCTATTTGATAAGTGAATATTAGAGGAAAGTGAAGAGATGTTATGTTCTTGACGTATCGGTTAATGTCAACATTAATTGAAAAGACACTGAATTGAAAAAGTTTGTTGACACCGTTGCTATGACGTTACCTACCGAGTAATCCAAGTACCATGTTTATATAACTCATCAAATAATTAGTTGTATTATTATTGAAATTTATAATACTGGGAAGTGCAAAAAATAGCGTATATGCCGCAGGACTAAAGTGATATTTTATCCCTTACGTGATTATTGGCCGTGCAGGATTAAAACATTCACTTTAGTCCCTTGCTATATAATTACTTCATGAAGAGACTGTGTATTCGTTCATTTCAATAATCGAGAATTTTGTATTTTGCAGGCGCATTTTGACATAAGGCAACTGAGCTAAATTATGAGCATTCTTGCAAAATCGTGAGGTACTGTTCGGCAAAAATAGCTGAAAATGTGAAATTCCCAATTCTTGCTCCAACGTTTGTTAAGTGCCCCGTTTCACTGGGTATACGTTTCACTGGGTATATGTTCCACAGGGTATAATACGGACTCTATTGTCTGTCGTACGACTAATGCGCATCATGGGTGTGCATATTTTCACAGTTTCAGCTATGTTTGTGGAACTGTACTTGTTTGTTTCTCATGGCAAATTTTAGACTGTTTGAAGATGGCTGTGACCTTACTCGTGCAATGAATAAAAGAATTGAAATATACTGAAATGGATAGCTGTTAAGAATCTGAAAAAAAAAGGAAAAAATTTACTTGCTCATAATAGTATATTTTTCAACAATAGATGAAAATACTGTTTTATTTGTGAGGTGTGAGTTTGATCACGAGCGAATCAGATCGGAGCGAGTGTGGCAATCTCACGAACGAAAAAAACCTATTTCATGTCGAGTAGGATATGCTAAATTTTTTTTAAGATACTTAGATGTTGTTAATAAAATACTGATAATATAATTTTTAGAAATTTAATGTTTAAGAGACCTTCGTTTGCTGATTCATGTGCCAAGTAGTGAGAATAACTGTCATTAGTTTCGAAAATCTATAAATTTGTTTTCAGTATATTCTCAGCGGGTCGCATGATAATATTCATTTGTTTCATTTTTATCTCTAGGGTGAAAAACTATTATTTTCATGTAGGGTATCCGGTTGAAAAATAATCATTTCCATATACATGAGTAGAAAAACGCTTTTTCGAATGATGTACCACTTGACTTTTATGTCATTCAAAAAATCTTTAAAAACTGAAAAAAATTCAAATCTGCTCGCAACTTAACGTGGGAAAAGGGTCACTTCGTGGACAGATTGTACATCAAAAATAAGTCAGCGGCGAGTTCCATTATGAATTTTTTTCATTGTATATTATACCTACTTCAACCATTCATATTTTCGACACACCACCATTAACTCTTCTCTTCAGTTCCAGATGCACCACCGCACGCGAACGAAAACGGTATCACATCACATTCGCATCACATCCGGAATCTGACGACTGACATACTGTCGCTGAGGGATCGGCTAAAAATTGAAGAAGCGCAGGTGGCCGCCCTGAAGGGCGGTACTCCATCCATCGTCCTGCCCGTTCCTGTTGCCTCGCAGCCTGTGGTACCTCCGAGAGCTGCTCTGAACAACGTTCCTACGCCCCTGGTGAGTTGTTTTATGGTTCCTTCTGTGAGATATAGGCAACGTTCATATCGTCTTTTGGCAAGCCGACTTGTGACTTTATTTCAACCAAAGTTTAAGTCATCCTGACGCTGTACACTTCTGTTTCTTTCGTTTATTGGCCGTTACTTCCAGTGAGGTGCAATTGGTCAGGTTACCAGCTTGGTTTGGATCCGAAAATTGTCGCGTACCAGACCAAAGTTGTTAGATGACCAAGATGGTGTAAACACCTATGGCCATTATTTTCCAGAAAGATGCAAAATTTGGTTCGAATCCTTGGTAAGCCCTAAGCCTGTAACATAATATACTGAGAGTCTCCTGTTTTTCTATCAACACAACCTCGAAGAATAGTGTTTCTAATCTACACTTGAATATCTAATTCGGATTGCCATTGCGATGTTTCTTTATCATAAAATATAGGGTAGTATAATTGCAAACCTTTTTATGGTCAAGTGGTATGCCATTTGAATGATTACCAAGCAAACTGTTTTCCGATTGAACATGGTGTAAATAGGCAGTAACTTATTCCTTTGGTTTGAATTAGGTATGGGCAACTTGGACAGACTACCAAATTTGAGTACGGTATAAACGTGGACATAAACACAGAAAAAAATTGGTACCTGAATACAATGAAAAAGTTCAGTGACTCAATGAATATTTTCATCAATATTGGTCCAATGAACGCAATCGTTATGTCAATGTACCACTGGTTATCCCATACCATGAATACGGATCTTAATAATATTAATGAATGCTTTCATTGATATCATGATCAAGTACATTAAATAGGGTCGTTATGGTAATGAATTCCATTCTTCAAACGAATAAAGAGTGATCACCCAGTGCTCTTCAGATGTCTCTGTAGTCTGTGCTACCTGAGAAGATGCTTCAACGATCGCTTCTGTCTGCTTAAGTTAACTGGCTCTGTGCAAACAACGAAGTCGTGCGGAGTGGTCCCTCTAGTGGAGGCGCTGTGTACTACCAGCTAAAGCTAACTTGCCAGCAACGAAGATTTCTATGCGAGGATTCGGCTGAACAGATGCCGGCAAAATTTATGAGTATATTTAAACACGAGATGGCTTGGTTCGACATAAGGCTTATTATTATATTCATGAACATATTAATTACGGAGTTATAGAATGGAAGGAAAATGTTGCTTCTATCTGCCTAACCAAACTGGGACTTAGTAACTTCGTTACACCTTCTATGATTTTTCCATAGCCCCAATAAAACCTGTGTGTAGGTCTGAAAATAGATTATCACTGATTCAGTGTACCCCTTTCATTACCTCAATGAACTTTTCCATAGCAGCAACGAAACCTGTTCATAAATGTAAAAAAAGATCATCATTGATCTCGATAAACTAGAATTCATTGTAACAATAAAAACATACATATTTCAGTGAATAGTTATTCGTTGACTCGATGAAAAATGTATTGTGCCAATAAACGAAGGGGTATTCATTAATATAATGTACCATATTTTCTGAAAATATATACATCAGTGATGTGGGACCATAAATTATGTCCATTGATATGATAAACAATTTCGAATTGTTTCAGTGTACCCCTTTCCTCATCTCAATGAACCTTTCCATAGCAGCAACGAAACCTGTTCATAAATATAAAAAACCATCAACTTTGATCTCAATGAACTTTAATTCATTGTATCAATAAATACCTTCGTACATCAGTGAATGTTTAATCATTATCACGATGAAAAGTTAATTGTGCCAATGAACGGAAAGGTAAAAAACGGTATTCATTGATATTATGTACCACATTTTTTTCATGGAATAATATACATTGTTCCAATGTACTTTTTTCTTCATTTCAATAATCTTTTTCAAAGCCGTAACAAAATATGTTCATAGGTCTGAAATTAGATCATCATTGATCTCAGTATACCCCTTTCCTCACCTCAATAAACGTTTCCGCAGGAGCAACGAAAACTGTTCATACATGTAAGAAACGTTCATCTTTGATCTCAATAAACTTGAATTCGTTGTATCAATAAATACCTACAAAAGTCAGTGAATATTTATTCATTGCCACGATGAAAAATGTATTTTGCCAATGAACGGAGAGGAAAAAACCGCATTTATTGATATAACGTACCACATTTTTTTCAGTGAAGAGTGAATATATTTGGGAGGGAGACATAAAAATACTCCACTCGAAAATATTGGTAGTTTTAATAGAGTTACGTATTGAGTTCGATTTTGTGGAGAAAGTTCGTTTCTAGGCATGTTTTTTTGGGAATGTAACCTTCCAGTCTGACAATGAGAACTATGCTAAATAAAGGAAATCTGTAAAAGGGCCAATTAATAAATTTGTCGAAAAACTCCGATAACAGACTGTTCTCTTGAAACAAATTTTTTTAGTTATAATAAAAAATTTACAAGAACATGGTCCACTTACTGAAATGAATTAAGCGGCGAGAAGAGTTACTCTGGAATTTGCTCAAATTGATGACAATTTTTCTAATATCATATAAACCAATCAAATGCCATCATTTTCTCAATTCAAACCAATGAAAACAGGACTTTTTGAAAACACTGCCTCCAGCCCGTTGTATTTTCAAATCGGTGTTTCGCTTCTTCCTTCTGTATACATTTCCATAGTAACAACAATCACGCTAAATATAGAAACATCACTTTGTAGTCCAAGCAATAGGGAAAAGTGCGTGGAAAAATGGATATAAAAAAGTATGAGCGTATAGGAAATTGAAATTCAGGATGAGTTTCTATTTCATGCGACTCTATCGTGATTACCGAAAATAACCTAAAAAATTGGCAAAGTTGCGAAAACCGGTTTTTGTTGATAACTAAAAAACTACATCTCCCATCGAAAAAAACAAATCATGAAATTGTTGGTATGAGGGCTTATTTTTTTCTGTAAGAGTTGTACTTTTATATTATTGAATAAGTATATCCATTTTTTTTAATTCAAGGTTTAAAAAATGACACAATTTCCTACATGTTTTTTCTAAATAAAATCCACAATTTTGTTTTCATAGAAATGACTTTTATGAAAATAGATTCCTAGCATTATTTAACGCATTAAAAAAATTAATTCCTACGATCACTAGGAGCCGAGATAATTTTTTTATTTCAAAAAAATCCGGAAGGCGCAATAATCATGTCACTTTATTCATCAATTAATAATACTGCAAATGAACTGGACATATCCTAGTATTTTTTTATCGAAAATAGAAGTAGTTAATCTTCAAATCCATGAAGGTACGATGATTATTGCTCCTTCCAGATTTTTTTAAAATAAAAAAAATATCATACGAGGAGGAAACCGTTGAGAATATTTTTTACGCTAATGCCCCTAATACCCAAGTAATTTTCGAGTAATAATACCCAGTAATTCCCGAGTAATACCACCTAAGTAATGCCAGTTATGCCCGTCAGAAAAGTAATAAAAATATAAAATCGTGTCTTAATGTTGTTTTTTTTTTTTTCATTGCACAAATCGGATTTCCGTTACTGTGTAATGCTTGAGTAATGCCCAATAATTCCTAACTAATTCCTATAATACTCGAATAATACAACAGTAATACCTGTAATGTAAATAATTTTCAAGTAATGCCTCTAAATACGGACTTATACCCGAGTAATGCCACTAATACCCAAGACATGTACACCAAAATTCCGCAGCGATTTCCCCCTCATGGTCGTAGGAATTAGAAATCTATTTTCATTAAAGTAATTTCTATAAAAACAAAATTAAGGAATTTATTTAGAAGAAACATGTAAAAAAAATTTCAAGTCATTTCTTGACCCTTGAAATTAAAAAAAAATCAATATACTTATTCGATAATATGAAAACAGGAAAAACTAGCCCTGAAACATTACTGTAGCACGATTCTTTGGGCAAGAGAAGCCAAATTAAGACTGCAACTTTTTTGAGAAAACTTCATATATTTTGAGAAATAATCAATATCTATCAATTTTTCAAAAAAATACTTTCTTGGCTTGCCATAGGCTACACACAACAGTAAGTAACGAGTTTGAATACCTTACAGTTAAAGAGTTATAGAAAATCCGAGTTTTCACTGTTTTTCCGCTATAATTTGAAAATTGTAATCCACTTAGTTGATAGATCTTTTAAATACCTACAATTTCTTGATTTAACTTTTTTCGATCAGAGCTGTAGTTTTTTAGTTATCAACAAAAAACCGCTTTTCTCAATTTTGCCAATTTTTTAGGTTATGTTCAGTAATCAGGATCAAGTCGCATGAAATAGAAATTGTTTACCAAAATTCCAAGGGTGGAATTTTTTTTTTTTTTATATATAAATGAATAGAATAGAATAGAATCTTGGAGAGCATATGATTTATCAGAAAAACAACTCAACAGGGTGAACAACAATTCAATTTTCCACAAAAATTATTCTCAGTAATTTCTTACCAAATGCACTCGTTTTCTGAGAAAACGTGATTGAACGCCTACATCAAATTTCAGGTTCATCCTTACCGCCGCTGAAAGTTCTAGCAGAGCCGAATATTTGATTGCTCATAACTCTGCTAAAAATGATCGGAGAAGGAAAAGGAAAAGTTCAAATCGTTTCTGAAGACTCCTACCTTCTCATGCAAATATAATATGCGAGTATTTGAGTACCTAAAATGTGTTTTGTCGCACTTCACGGATATGTTTGCGGATGATTCAAAAATCATGAATAATTTAGTAAATATAAAATTATTATACCGAAGCACCAACCCAATACCCTCTTTGGACTATATGCAACAATTTTAAAGTAGTGTGACAGGTCCCACTTATACATGCCAAAAAAAATTTTATATATATATATGTAATAACACTATTGTGAAGTGCAAACCTCAAGCTTGAAATCACATACTTCATTTTTTATGTAGGATGTGTTTGAGTAATTATTTTCAACATTTACTGAAGAAATTGCCGATTTTATGGGTGTGTTGAAAACTGAGGCAGCAGTAAAACCCAGTTTTTTCTTTGGCATGTATAAGTGAGACTTGTCTGAGTAGCCTTAAATCGTTGTATATGGTACTGAGTCCTGCACCAGTATAATTATTTAATATCAACTAAAATATCCATGACTTTCAGATCCTCCATAAATATCGTAGTATGGTTATGTGAAGTGGGACAAAACACATTTTAGGTAATCTGAGTACCTACTCACATGTTATATTTGCATAAGGGAGTAGAAGTCTTCAGAAACAATATGCACTTTTTCTTTTCCTTACCCTATAATTTTTGTTAAGTTATGACAAATCTAATTTTCGGCCCTGCCCTGCAGTGGCGAGTTAGCGCGAGCCTGAAATGTGATGTCGGCGTTAAACCACGTTTTCTGAGAAAACGACCGTATTTCATGAGGTATTACTAAAATTCATTCTTGTGGAGAATTGAATTATCTCTCAACTTATCGAAATCGTTTTTTGATAAATCTTATATTTTCTGAAATAACAACAAAAAAAATTATATTTTTTTCAAATGAAAAAGTTTTTAAGTTCCACTCCTGATTTTTTATGATGTGGAGATGTCATGTGCCGAGTTTCAAATTGCTACAATTCACTGTTCACTTTTTGCTCGAGTTTGTCTATCGTTACTGGATTAAACCTAATAATAATAAAATCTCAAAATATTTACGCCATGGCATTATTTTACCAGGAATGCCTGAACCAATTCAAATGAAAAATGTACTGTTTCTGAGATATCTCTGCTAATTCCCCCGAAGTATGACGTGATCGTGCCGTTTTTTCCTCCGTACCAAACTTAAATGTTCTCTCCACTCCATCATTATATCTGGTCTTTCAGGTGTCCGTTACACAACAGCGGACGCAATTACCTACCGCAGGAGCAGACTTGGAGGATCTCATTCACCTACAGGGTCCCCTCACGGAAGATGCAGTCATGAAATGTTTGCAGGCACGATTCCACGCGACCAAATTCTACGTGAGTATTGCTCAGGGCCGTACTGGGGAGATCGTGTGCGCGTGTATAGTTGGTCTACACATGGCGGGGTTTTGAGAAGAGTTATTTGATTATTTATTATTTGTTAGCCTTATTAAGGCATTAATAACGTTACTAGGAAAATTATTTCAATCCATTGATATTAGCATAATTAGAAAATGTTTTGATGTATTGAGATCATTCGCACCAAAAGCAAACATTTCAAAAACAGTTCTTGAGTTAGAACTGCTTTTCTCCTAGTAACTACCCCTAACACGCATTGCGGTAGTTTTTCTGACAGTTTTCAGAAACCTTTGGTTGTACAGAAAATTCTATCAACAGTAAAAACACAAAAGCTTTTTTTTTATCGGATAAATTTATTCCTTCAACTAAATAATTTTGCCTATCAGTAATTTCACGAGAAAAACTGACATGAGAAAATTGCGAGACCGCAGGTCGAGTTTTTCGAGTAAAATTACTGATGGAAAAATTTTGATGAAACTGTATTCATCAAACTAGTTATTATTGTCCATTCTTCGAATGAATGCTGTATGATTGATATAATGATTCAGGTTAGTTCGACGATGGATATTTTTCATCAATCCAATGAACGGTGTTTATTAAGTATCGGTTATTCCTTGATTCAATAATTGATATACATTAAATCTATGTTTCAGTTTATTCTCGTGATGCTTTCACACATTGAACTAATTATTTTGGTTATCATTTGAATAAGTGGTATTTATTCAATCATTGCATATCATTCGTAAATGCAATGAAGGCCTCCCACTGATATTGAGCATAAAATGAGTTTCCGAATGATATGCAAAATAATTAACATGCATTCATCAGAACATCGCAATCCTAATTGGAAGGCGTATCTCCAAGTTATCTTTTATTTCGGCTGGCTCCTTTCGGAGATCTTTGGATGTCTCTGTAGTCTGTGCTACCTGAGAAGATGGCTTGGTTCGACATAAGGCTTATTATATTCATGAACATATTAATTACGGAGTTATAGAATGGGAGGAAAATGTTGCTTCTATCTGCCTAACAAAACTGGGACTTAGTAACTTCGTTACACCTTCTATGATCTTTCCATAGCCCCAATAAAACCTGTGTGTAAATCTGAAAATAGATTATCATTGATTTCGATAAACTTGGATTCATTGTAACAATAAAATCATCTCTGGGACCATTAAATACGTTCATTGATATGATGAACAATTTCAAATGGATTCAGTGTACCCCTTTCATTACCTCAATGAACTTTTCCACAGCAGCAACGAAACCTGTTCATAAATGTAAAAAAAGATCATCTTTGATCTCAATGAACTTGAATCATTGTCCCGATGAAAAATGTATTGTGCCAATGAACGGAAAGGTAATAAACGGTATTCATTGATATAATGTACCACATTTCATTCATAAAATACTATACATTGTTTCAATGTACTTATTTCTTCATTTCAATGATCTTTTCCATGGCCGCAATGAAATATGTTCATAGGTCTGAAATTAGATCATCATTGACTGTTCATAAATATAAGAAACGATCATCTTTGATCTCAATAAACTTGAATTCGTTGTATCAATAAATACCTACAAAAGTCAGTGAATATTTATTCATTGCCACGATGAAAAATGTATTTTGCCAATGAACGGAGAGGTAAAAAACGGCATTTATTGATATAACGTACCACATTTTTTTCAGTGTATAAAAGAAAAGTTCGAGTGCTTTTTGTCAAGATGAATCAACGACAATACATAAATACACCACAATAATAATCACCTTCATTTGAAACAGTTATTTGAAGGAGCAGTTATTAACAACAAAAATGTAATAGTAATACCCCGAACCAATTACAGCAATGCCCAAGTAATTCCTATAACCTTAGTAATCAAAATAATAGAAATATTGAAGCGTGTCTGAATGTTAGATTTTTTATTCAATTACTGTGTTTTTTTTTTTTTATTCAACAATTATGATTTCCACCAGTGTTCCACCTAGTTTTCCAGCATAATTCCTGTCATCCCAATTCCCATGGTTTGTATACCTTTTTTTGTGCTAGTCTTACGAAATAATTCCTGTTATACCCATGTAATACTCATACCGACTATTGCATTGATTTTCAACTAATTCCCCTATACTTCCCGACTAATACCCAACAATTTTCAACTAATAGCCCTACTTCTAATTCCTCTTTGTAGTATAGTAGTTCTGCTTTTGTACTTGAAGCACTTTGTATATGGATGATAATTATTAGTTGATCAAGTCACTCTTATATAAGTATGCTGTCATGACGATTTGGAATGTTGTTATAAATAAATAATTTGAGTTCGAAATACATAATTATTTCCAAAGTAATAATAGGATATCCCAGGATATCACACTCTTATTACCGACTAATACCCAACTTATACCACTAGTAACTAAGGCATGTACACCAAAATTTCCTAGCGGTTTCCCCCTCGGGTATTTCATTCGGCGTAGATTATATACAGTGAGGACCAGAAGTTACATATTACAAAAAAATGTTGAATATATAAGTTGTAGGGTTTCATTCGATCTCTTTAATGGTTCTTGTTTCATTTATAAAGTGTCTCAAAAAAACTCATGGACTTACTTCATTTTTTGAGTAAGACACCCTGTATATCATTGCATGATCGGTTAGATATGATCATAAGGAATCCAACGATATCAAGTTTGATGCTGTTATCCATGAGACCACTGAGTGGGAGAGAGAAACTTTTTCTGGCGGGTCAATAAATTGAGCTTATAAATAAAATTATAGGCAATATTCACGTACTTTTTGGAGATAACAGCATCAAACTTGGTATTGTTAGATTCCTTATGATTATCCTTATTTAAAAAAATAAACTACTTAGTCGCTGCGAGTTTTTGAGACACTCTGTTACAATAAAACTTGAACCTTTGAAAAGATGGAATAAAACCCTAAAATTTATGTATTCAACATTTTTATGTATTTATTTAAAATAAAGAAGTTACGGAGGTGCTACGTACTTTCGATCCTCACTGTATACTAAAGTTTTGTATATCTGACTTCACGAATTGGATATGATTCAATTCCTATGAATACAATAGTTATTTACCTAACAAGTGTGGAAAGTAGTACTTTTCCGCACGCGACGGCAAGCCGTTAGGACGGAAAAGACATTTTCCGTAAGAGTTAGGTACAATATTTTTCCTACGAGTGTTTTTGTCTTATTTATGACAAAAAAGGTATTGAATAAACAAGCTTTTATAATAATGCTACAAAATGACAGAATAGTTACATAAATCATTTAGTTAGGCCTAAATATTCTCATTTTCAACAATACAAAAATCGGAAAAGTTACTTTTCCGCACGCTCGTAGGAAAATTCTCGGCATATTTTGCTCCCAACATATATAAAGAATATATGAGATTGTATACATATATGTTTTTGGTCTATCAGAGTAGGTGTCTTTGACAGCATGGAGCGGCCAAGAGAAGGTAACTTTTTGGAACGAAAAAAAACTGACCCACGCTTGCGAGGTTCGATTTTCGAGAAAAGTTGAAAGTTGAAAACCACATCTTGATATATCAATACGTTTTCGAGCAAACAGGAGTTTTTGAAAAGTTTTCATTTGTAGGACTACAACTTTTTTAATTGTGAATTTTTTTTTTTTTTGTTAAAAAAAAACTTTCTGGTAGACTTCAAACTTATTGACTGAACTGCATTGATCGATATAGAAAATGTCAATAATGCAGTAGATTTTCTTTATAGTAAAACATAAAATATCACGTTTCCGATGGATTAGTAGGTACCCCGAATGAAAAAGAAAAAAGTAAGTGCCCTGTTTGGTTCACTTATAAAGTGAAAAAAATATTTGAAACAAAAATATTAACTGAAAAAAATTAAGAAGTTATCCAGTTATTTTGTGAAGCTATATGTTGAAGAAATACGAACATTGAAAAAATTTATTGATAATTGTCATACTTATATAAAGAATGTAGAGAAATCCATTAAAAATGATTCAAAGCACTTTCGGTGATAAACGAAAAATAACAACGCCCATCTATAAGGCTGGCAGAGTCTCGGATATTGAAAATTTTAGGCCAATAGGAGTCCTCAAGTGCTATTGCCAAGCTCTTTGAACAAATAATTCACACGAAGGTGTAGAGTGGCTTTGGCGAGAATACTAGTGATGAGTAGCACAGATTTATTTCAAAAAAGTCAACCTCAACAAATATTTTAACATTCTCCCATCATGTTCCCAACCATCTAGATAATAATAATCGAGTTGATGTTGTCTATGGGGATTTTCAGAAGGCATTCAATAAAGTTAATCATGATTTGATAGAGGAGAAGTTTCAAAAGAGTGACACACAAGCACTCAAATTGTTGGACTCATGTTTGAATAAACTATATTTCAGGGTCAAGTATAAGACTATTTGTACAGGGATATTTCGCGCAAACTCTGGAGTCCCCCAAGGATCAAACCTTGATCAATTTTAAAATTAACATATCAAGTTCACGGACAGAACCTGACTTGAAAAAGTTCGCATGTTTTATTTCCTTTGGAATATATGTAAAAAATATTACGGTGGTCTCATTTCTTCGTATTTATTTTTATCGACGATTCAATATCTTTTTTTTCCAATAAAACAGATCATGCTTAAGACGTTGACCTTGAGGCCTCAGGCTTATTTTTCATAATTGTTTTTACACTGTACTCATCAGTTTAGCATATCAGGTTATTATACGTTAATGTTCTTTCTAATCTCAACATTTTTGGGGAAATAACATTATTTGCAGACGATACTACCGTTTTGTGGAGGACTAAGACCATTGAAGATCTGAACGAAAAAGTATATCGAGATATAAAAATTATCAAGTCATGGTGTGATTCAAACCTTCTATCATTTAATGTCAAAAAAACGAACATAGTCTCCTTCAGATGTACTCTTCAAGAAGTGACCTTAGAAAATGATATCATTCAGAATAAAGACTGTATCAAATTTCTGGGTTTGAATATAGATAAAAAATTGAAGTTCGACACTCACATAAAACTAATGAAAAAAAAATCTCAGCCGGATGTTTCGCAGTTAGAGTAATTGCTAAAGAACTTGGAGTTCCAACTGCCAAAACTGCATATTATGCTTTGATAGAGCCACATTTGAGGTATACCCTTCTGGGGAGTGTGTAGCTCAAATTTACTTGACTCGGTCCTCAAAATACAAAAAAGAGCAATTAGAAATATTGGCAAAATTGGACCACGTGAATCATGCAGGCATCTATTTATAGATAATAAGATCCTGACCGTTGTAGCTCTCTACATCTTGGAAACTGTTTGTCTTCCAAGAAAACATATTCAGAAGTTTGAAATCGTTTCTTCTCGTTATTCCACACGACTGAGTTCCAAAAATAACTTGAAATTACCTATACCTTCGTCCTCTCTGATCAAAGATTCATTTATTTATAGCGAAATCAAGATGTATAATCATTTGCCAATCGAAGTCAAAGATTATAATGTAGATATAGAGATTTTTAGAAAAAACATAAAAAACCTACTGTGTATAAGGCCGTATTATACTTTGCAGGAATTTTTTGACGATGATCTGACAATAGATTAATTGTTTTGATTGTTTTACTCACTTATTCTATAAATGTGCACTTTGTCTATTTTCGTACAACATTTTATATATTTTATTTATACATTTATCTAAGCTTTGTCAACAAGATTTTCATCTTTGGACAATAAAGTATATTTACAATTACAATTACAATTACAATTACAATTACAATTACAATTACAATTACAATTACAATTACAATTACAATTACAATTACAATTACAATTACAATTACAATTACAATTACAATTACAATTACAATTACAATTACAATTACAATTACAATTACAATTACAATTACAATTACAATTACAATTACAATTACAATTACAATTACAATTACAATTACAATTACAATTACAATTACAATTACAATTACAATTACAATTACAATTACAATTACAATTACAATTACAATTACAATTACAATTACAATTACAATTACAATTACAATTACAATTACAATTACAATTACAATTACAATTACAATTACAATTACAATTACAATTACAATTACAATTACAATTACAATTACAATTACAATTACAATTACAATTACAATTACAATTACAATTACAATTACAATTACAATTACAATTACAATTACAATTACAACATCATGAAACTTGTCCATTGGGTTTAATAATTGCAACAAATCATGAGATAAAAACTTAAAACCATTACTCAAACTAAAACCTTGGATTAATAATGTCACACTAAGAAGGTATCAGATTTGTCATAAAGATTTGATGGGGGCTTTTGAAGCAAGTTCAGTGGCGTAGCTAACTTTCAGCAAGACCCCTCGCAGGAATCTGCTTGGGCCCTTACCTTAACCCAATTTTTGGTATCCTTGCGCACCTGTCAAGCTCGCGCGTATTTTTCGTAATTACATCTATGTTGAGATGTGGCAAAGGTCTATCTGGGACATAAAGATCTAATCTAATGAGCATGTTAGGACTGGTGAACAAGTAGTTGACAGTTCTGTACATTTGTATAAGATCAGTCTCCTCTACAATTGAAAATTGATCAGCAATATATATTTTCAGCAGTTGCTCTAAGACGACTACCACAAATTGTCGACGATAATTGTCTGAGATCGGTAGTGCCTAGCGTTCGTGATACTTTTAGTGTTTTTTTACATACACTCTCTTCATTAAAACTCATTAATTGCCAGCTGAAAACTGAAAAGTGAAAAGTGACATAAGGCGTCGGTGAGTAATTTGGTCTACCAACCAGTATTAAGACGTCGGCAAGTAATTCAGGCGTCGGTAATTAAATCACTCATACGCCTAGCAACAAAAAAACTTTTGACCGTTTTGACAACAGATACCGAGAAAACAACTTGATCGTACGAAAAATATTCATATATCTGGAAACCGGTTGTGTTGTTGCTTTGAGTTTTTGGCGTAATCATGTCTGAAGTGATAATAGCAATAAAATTGTCCATTTCGATGTTTGGTATTGGCGTTGATTCATCAATAACTACGCATGACATACATGGAAGAGAAAATTCATCGAAAAAGAAAGAGACAGATCTTCATTCAAAAGAATAACAGAGAGAAAATAAAATGAAAAATAAATATTACGGTCCCTTATTATAAATACAGCAGGTTTAGAACTAAATAATAATGTAGGTGCTACAAACTACAACGGTACATTTCGATAGATTATAGAAATATTAGTTTAAAAAACACGCTTTACTTGCAACGTGGACTGCAAAGTAAAAAATAATTGACAATCTAATTACTCAAGTGGAAAAAAGCGTGGGTGCTTTCGATCTAGATTCTCATATTTTTTTTAGTTCAATTTGAGGATACTGACCGTTCAAGAGCTCAAGAGAACTTTGTTGGGCACCCCACGCTTTTTTTACATTGGGGTAATTAAATTGTCAATTATTTTTTAGTTTTTAGTCCACGTTGCAAGTAAAGCGTGTTCTTTAGTTTTCTCAACCTCATATTTTTTTATGGCTGAAAAATCGAAATCTACGACCCCGAAAACCCCCTCATACCAATTTTGAATCGAATCTGACCATAATTACAAAATTTGTCCACCATCTGGTGCCGCCATTTTTTACAAAAAATTCATAATCGCTGACCCCGAAAACCCTCACACACCAAGTTTGAATGGAATCACACCACAATGACAAATATCGTCCGCCATCTAGGAGCCGCCATCTTTAACTTATGAATTTTGACCAAAAATTCGAAACACACGACCTAAAAACCCTTACATACCAATTTTGAACAAAATACTTAGCCTAGTTACAACCTAAAATATTAGAGATGTTTGAACAAATACAACAATCAAATACAACTATTCTAGATCGAATGATATACCGCAACTGGTATGATGATTTTGAAATGACGTAACTGGTATGGTCGGGTAACCCACTACCCATTAAAAGTTTGAAGAACCCAATAAAGATTTTATTTTTCTCATATGACTAGAAAATCATTTTAATAGTAGTAGTTATTTGGTGGAGTTCGACTGTAAGTTTTTTACCTACCCAGTATCATCTCACCTCCACTGTATGTTATGGATCGCCTCCGTTGGGTAGTCTAACAATAATAGAACAAAGTTTGGTTGGCTTAAAAGAAATATAAGTTTTTTCTACGACCACATAGAAATATTCCCATTTTGTGCGCTGTATTGATCAAGGAAGTAGGCCGATTGTAATAGTAATTTACGTAACAAGTCCGGAAAACACTGTTTTTTGGACGAGTGGACAAGATTCTAGAAGACTGCGAGTCCAAAAAAACTGTTTTCGGACATGTTGCGTACACAATTTTTTCGGCAACCGTGTAGAATAATAAATAAATAAATAAAAACTCTAGATATAGATATAGGATTGGAATATCAATCCTCCTGAAGAGCTTGGCAAAGCGAAATAGATTTTCGTCTAACAAAATATATTGGGGAATAAATGCGAGAGAAGCGAATCTTGCTTCAACGAAATGAACGATTTCTGTGAGTGATATTTTTTAATAACATTCTCCTTATCTAATTTATTTAGTGATTTTCTCAATGAAAACTAGAGAGAAATAAAAAAATCAGCTATCTGAATGAAAATGCGAATTTTCACTTTCAGATTTTTTCTTTTTTTTTCAGCTAGTCTTTTCACAATATCTATCAGATGTAGTTCAATGTCCAGCGTGGCTTGTGCCGGGGAAGTAGTTGTTTTCTGTTAGATATTACAAAATTCCTACAAGAACTTTATTAACATAGTGAAACTAACAAGAACTAAGTAAAAACATCAAAATGATTGATCGGCGCTCCGGGGCGGCTTAAATGGTATTGGTGGCGCATTCGCTTTCAGAGCTGCAGGGAAACCCGGAAAAACCTGCAACACCACATCATCTGAAGAGTTGGAATATTTTATTTTTAATTTTTCAATTTTCATGGAGAATGTTCCCCTTTTCAATAAAAAAATTATTTGAATGTCGCCCAAGAGAGTAATTGAACATTTCAAATATTATTTTGAAAAATTCTGTCACAAATGCCATACAGATCTTAAAATATTCTGCAATAGTGAAATTTCTTCGACTCAGATGTTTATCAAGTTATATACTTCGTATTTACTGAACATCACGGGCTTGAGGCTGTTACATCTTTCTGACCCAAGACCGGTTCTGAATGCAAAAGGCGTGACCTCCGGGAGTATTTTTTTTCAAGTTTGACTCACGTCTCATTGAAAACTGAACATGGAAGATCGTTATCTGTGAAAGTGTTGTGAATTTTATCACTATACGGGTCATGGCTCCAACGATTATCAGTGGTAATCGCCAATATATAATTGATTTCAGATTTCTGATTATCATCTGTTTCAATAAAATTCACCATCATCAATACAGTCCTCTCGTGAATATTTTTATATTATAATATTACTGAATTGAACTGAACTGAACATATCAAATCATACTTATCACTTATTAATTTTTCTAGTTTTTCTCGAGAAATTCGTGGACACTATAGAACACCCTATCGATTAGGGAACTTTTGACAGATCTCCTGAAAGGAGATGGCGAAACGATGTGTTTGGAGGCAGCAGGGAGATGATTGTATAGTATGATTGCACTATAGATCAGAGAATTCTTATTTGGATTTGAGGACGGAATAGGAAGTCTCAAATTGTTGTTATGGCGAGTGAAACCTACATTTGCATCATGTGATGCTTTGTTTTTATGTACTAGACACACTGTTTCGAGAATATATAACGACGGGAGGGTGAGGATTCTCATTTGACCGAACAGCGGTTTACAAGATACTCTGGGACCAACTTTGCAAAGGTATCGCACTGCAAGCTTTTGAAGAATAAATATACCTTTAAAATTTTGTTTATTGCTAATATTCCAAAAAGGTATAGCATATCTGATACGTGATTCTATCAGAGCGTGGTACACCACCTTCGCAGTAGCTGTTCCCAGTTCTCTCGACACCATTCGTACAGCATAACAGTCAAATGCTAGTTTTTCATTCAAGGACTTCACATGATTTCCAAAATTCAGGTTGGTATCTAGGTGAATTCCAAGGAATTCACTTGTATACGTTTGCTCAATGACAACGTTAAGTGTAATTTACCAGACATCCCTTATGTCTGGTAAGTTACACTTAAATGATAAGAGCTTTGTTTTATCTAAATTTAATGAGAACAAATTGGACTTGAACCACCTTTTCATACTGAAGATATCATTACTGATACTCGAGTGTAGTCTATTTATATCGGCCTCATGCCACAAGATAGACGTGTCGTCTGCAAATAAAATATAGTAAAACTGCCATCAATTTTGAGACAAGACAAATCGTTAAAATATAATAGGAAGAGAATAGGTTCCTGTACAGAGCTTTGAGGCACACCAACACTATCAAACAATGCGGTCAAGTGGAATCATTTGGTGTGAAGTAAAATATACATGGTTTAACACACGTTAAAAGGTAAGGGCTGCATCTTCCCTAGCTCTCACTTGTCTCTCGAGGACTTCTGGGGGTTGCTCGTAAGGGGACAGCCGGTTGATGGAAATAACAATTTTAACAATTCACTGCGGAGTCACACTTCACCCATTTGCATTTTCATCCCTTCCCATTGAACCGTTGATATTATCCAGCTGCTTTTTAGTACCTGCCTAAATTTAGCTAATCTTTGCCGAGTCGTATTGGTATACCGGGTGGCTACGGAAGTATTGCCTACGGAATATCTCAGTTATTTTATGAAGTAGGTTTATGAAATTTGGAGCGTCGATATAATGACATAAGAGCTAGAATTTGAGCATATTGACATGTCGAAGTTAACTTCCGGTCTGACCAGAAGTAACATCAACTTTCTTATTTTAAATGAAAACCCTATTTTTTTTCTTTTCGCTTTATTCAGCATACAATTCCCTTTCTAATGACATATCACAAGTTGGTATCTAACCAGAAACTAGATCAGAAAAAAATTATTATTGAAATTCACCGAGTAGGCCGTGGAAGTAAAATGAAAGCCAAAAATTGAAAAGTTGGCTATGGAAACCATACGTCACTTGATAACAGTTGCTACTACTGTGATATTTTATTTTCATTCGTCGGCGTTATAAAAAGCCGCCAAAAAAAATATTGGAAAAATTGGGAAAAAAACAATACTCTGTAGGTCCATAACTTAAATAGGAACATACAACTTTTTCTTGCCTGTACTATTCAGCATAACCATTCCTTTCTAATGATATAATAGAAAATAATTTTTTGAAATGAAATACCAAAAAATCCAATTATTATTCTTCAAATAACGAAAAAACAGATTTATCGAAAAAAAAAAATTCAAATTGATAGGATTAAAGATAAAATAAATTCAAAACAAATGTTCGAAATGCATTCCCTCAGCGTCAATACATTTATTGACTCTGGTGATATTTTCATGTAAAACGTTTCTCAACATTTGGGGCGTGATATCTTGGAAAGCTCTACGAATTTTTGTTTCTAGCCCATGTAGAGTTGTAGGCTGTGTGGAATACACCCTATTTTTAAGATGCCCCCATAGAAAAACGTCGCACGGAGTAAGATCAGGTGACCTTGGTGGCCATCTGACTGGACCATGGGTTGTTATAAGTCTCTCTTGAAAGCGATTTTGAAGATAATTTCTCGCTATTCTTGAATTATGCGAAGGGGCGCCATCTTGCTGGAAGTACATTCTCTCAGTTATTTCCGCTGGTAGGTTGTTAATGAATTTCGAAATTTCATTCGTTAAAAAATTAAAGTATCTCTCTCCGGTTAGTTGGCCTTGAAAAAGAATGGGGCCAACAATATGAGTTCCAACTATTCCTGCCCAAACATTCACACCAAATCTCTCCTGGAAGCCGCCTTGTCGAAACCGGTGCTCGTTTGCTATCGCCCAGTACCTGGAACAAAAGACCGTTCACACTTTTAGCACTTTACACTTCGACTATCGACAATAATCCAAATAAAGTACAGTACCTACCTTGTATTATTCCTGTTAAATAATCCATTTTTGGTAAATCTTGACTCTTCCGTAAACGAGATATAATAGTTAAATAGGTGATTCTCAGCATTTTGTCGAAGAAACCAATTACAATATTCCAGGCGCCTTTCACCGTCATTTTCATACAAATGTTGATGCAACTGATACTTGAAGGATTTCAATCGATGTTTTTTCAAAATTTTCCTAGCAGAGTCCTTATTATAGCTAATTCGGCGCCAATCTGCCTTGAGGAAATTGTGCTATCATATTGTACTAAAGCTAATACATTCATTTCAGTTTCCTCATTAATAACAAACGCTTCTTGGTCTTCGTGAACATCAGGCTCAGTTCTTAATTTTTCTTCAAGCCACTGGAAATATCTTCTTGACGGTTGCTGCCTCCCTGGATATCGCTCTAAATACAATCGTTCAGCGGCATAAGAATTTTTTAAACATTCACCATAAATGAGAAGCATGTCAATTTGTTCGGTTCGTGAATAACGGGGCATTTTTTGAATATTCCACTAACTGATTTCGATTTCCAAACCCTTTTAAAATGGCAGAATCAAAAACACTACTTCGAACGTCAAAATAATATGGATAGCAGCGTTCGTGACAGCTCTCATTTCTTTTTTGTTTCATTCCAAAATACATCTTAATCAGCTTACTTGTTAATATTTTGGTTCGAATGATTATTGCAATGGAATGATTATTCTGAATAGCACAAACATCGTCCATAGGTAGATATTAGAATATCTATGGACGATGGCACAGACCAAGTACATTTATGTTCCTATTTAACCTAGAACCTACAGGATATAATTTATCATTCCACATTATTTTTAATTTTATTTTTGCGTATGTCGATAATCTGTTTTGTTATTTGAAGAATAATAATTGGATTTTTCGGTATCTCATTTCAAAAAATTATTTTCTATTATATCATTAGAAAGGAATGGTTATGCTGAATAGTACAGGCAAGAAAAAGTTGTATGTTCCTATTCAAGTTATGGACCTACAGAGTATTGTTTTTTTCCCAATTTTTCCAATATTTTTTTTGGCGGCTTTTTATAACGCCGACGAATGAAAATAAAATATCACAGTAGTAGCAACTGTTATCAAGTAACTTCCGGTCAGACCGGAAGTTAACTTCGACATGTCAATATGCTCAAATTCTAGCTCTTATGTCATTATATATTTATTGACTGAATGTCATATCTATATCGTCCTGGTCACTAAACATATACATAGTGTTAATCCTATAACATTGTTATATCATTGAAGGAATATAGACTCAAATATAATATTTAGTTTAATAAGTCTTGTGACATTACATTATTTTTATTGACTGAATGTCACATCTATATCGTCCTGGTCACTAAACATATACATAGTGTTAATCCTATAACACCTCCCCTCTAAAAATCTAGTTATCTCAATTTCAAAAATAAATTATGAGTACCTACCTCAAAAAATAAACAGCTCAAACAAAGTCATTGAGATAACTAGGTTTCCAAATAATTCTACCTGAAATTGTACAGTAATTTTTTTTCGACAAATCATTTCCAATATTTTTTGACAAATCATGTTCCCTATTTTCTGATAAAGCATTTTCATTTTCTATAGTATCCTCTCTCTCTGCAACTGATTCACTATCTAAATAATTGTTCATTTGGTTCGTTTCCAAATTATCATGGTAATCAAAAGGTAAATCTTGGACATTTCCATAATTATTTATACAAGTTGAATCATAGGAAGAATTCTGACAATATTTTTTTAAAAATCTTCGATTTATTGTGAATATTTTACCATTTCTATTAAGTTTTATTACATATGATCTAGGTCTGTTGTCATCAAGTTTAATAATTTTTGCAGATTCCCATATATTATCAAATTGAACCATAACTGAATCATTAACCGATAAATCAGGTAAATTTTTAGCATTCTGCTTATAATAAGATTTCTGTTGATATTGATTATTCACAAAAAATCTGCTATAATTTTTATTATAATTACCACACTTCAGCAATGTTTCTTTGATCGGTACATGACCTCTGAGGCTACGGTTGAAAAAAAGTTGAGCTGGTGATGGAATATTATGACTAATCGGTGTATACCTGTATTCTAGTAAAGTTAAATGGATATCTTTACCGTCATAAATAGCTTTTTTCATTATTTTTTTTATAGTTTGAACATGTCTCTCTATAAAACCATTGGATTGGGAATACGTAGGTGAATTTGTTCTATGTATTATCTTCCAGTCTTTCAGAGATTGTTGAAATTTCACATTGACAAACTGTGGAGCATTATCTGTGTATAGGGTGTTAGGTTTGCCATGAATTGAGAATATGGATTTTGTAGCGTCAATTACTTTATCAGCAGTTGTGTTTGAATATAAACAACGTATTTCTGGAAATTTGGAATATGAATCAACAAGTAACAAATATTGTCTATCGTCAAGGCTGAAAAAATTTGCTGCTATAGTATGCCAAGGAAGAGGAGTAATTTCTTTACTAATAAGACTTTCTTTTTGATTACTATTCATGAACCTCAAACATGTGGGACAATTACTCACTTTATCTGTTATTTCTTTAGATATAAAAGGCCAATACACCAACTCTTTCGCACGCAATAATGTCTTATCAATGCCCATGTGATTGTAATGCAGTCTATTAATGATATCTACTCTCATATTTTTAGGAATAACCATTTGATAACCTTTGAATATTACACCTTTTTGTTCAACAAGTTCATCTCTAACATTCCAATAAGACTTTGCCAAATCACTGAGTTAATTTTTATTTGCGGGCCATCCATTTTTTATACAATTTAACACTTCTGTTAGTTCAACTTCCAAATTCGTTTCAATCTTTGTATTATCAAATTTCTGTGGACTGATACTATTATAATCAATTATGTCATATCTATATCGTCCTGGTCACTAAACATATACATAGTGTTAATCCTATAATAGGTCTACATCAATTATTATTCAATTATCAATCATTGGTAAAATGGAATCCTGCTGCTTCTACGAAAAAATTAGCAAAGAGTCGTTTGAATATGCAGTGCAGCAGTATTTGTATGTGAATATCCTGGATACTTCAGAATATTACTGCCAATCTCAATGATTTTGTTTGTTCGATATTGTTTTACCAAGATTCCCGAAGAATTCTTTTGACTATTTCACCCATCTTGAAATTCTTACCTAATCTGACCAATCGGAAGCCATAGACAACTCGTGTTATCGCGATAACACCAGCTGTCTTTCAATTCTGATTGGAGGATCAGCTTCGGTATTTTCAGCGACGTAACCATGACGAAATGAATACGTTTGACAGTTCGATCAATAATAAATATAGCTGGATATGTCAGAATGAGTCGCTTCACTGCAAATTCAAATGAAATTATGAAACGAAACATTATTATATTGACGATTTTAATATTTTTTTATGACTGTCATACATTGTTCGTATTTATATTGATGAAGAAACGTTATTCGTGAACTTATCTCATAAGTCTGTCTTTCATTTCTGAACTCAACTGAATTGTTTTCACGAAGCGATTCAGTTTCGTTCAGAAATAAATCGACAGACTTATCGCGAAAATTCAATCACTTGTGGTATTACTCCTGACTATTTTACTCACTTGCGAAATGAACCAATCAGAAGCTCTAGTCAAGTTCGGATTACCGATAATACCAAACTTGACTCTTGACTCTGATTGGCCTATCAAGTTCGGTGTTTTCAGATTTGTTTATGGTGCATGTGACAGTTAAACGTCAAATATAAGTGATTACGCTTTGCACGCATTCAAGAATGTTTGTGAAATAGTATAACAAAACAATTCAGTTTTGTTCAGAAATGAATCGACAAACTTATCGCGAAAATTCAATCGTGGTATTACTACTGAAAATCCAAGTGTAGATTTTTTCTTTCAAAACTATGTGATCTTAGTCAGAGTTGTCAGTAAAAACGTAAAAAGTAAAAACATGCTGGGTGGTCTATTTGAAATTCCCAAATTGGGGTTTTCGGTGGAACCTGAAATTACAGGGAGTATGGAATATTTAAAAAAAATTCCAGTTATTTGATCCAATACGTATAAATCTCTTAGTCTTGAAAATCTGTAATATATGGCTGATCTAACACCCAGTGAAATGAATATTTGTATTGCAATTTAATTTTAAACAAACTTTTTGATATCACTTGTATTTTTATCTGAAGAAGTTCAATAACGTTAAACATTCAAAAACTTTGAATTTTATTATGGAAAGGACGCTTTTGAACACAAATTTTAATGGTTCTAGAAACATAATTGTATGACATATGTCACTAAAATACAAAGACATAACTATATACAGTATCGGAAAGTTTTTTCTGGGGTATGGTGGTTTTATGAGAGCGTGAAGAATAGCTTGCTATAAGGTTGAGATAATTCTGGTGACAATGCATCATGAAATTTGTTGAAGAAAAAAATGGCGGACGATTTTTGTAATTATGATTTATGTATTATTCAAAATTAGTATCTGAAAGTTTTGACGTCATGAATATCCTCTCAACATTGAAAAATTCAAGATGGTTACTCCAATATGGCGAACGAGTTTTTGTGATTATGGTCCGATTTGATTCTAAATCGGTATGTGGGAGTTTTTGTGGTCGGAGATTATTATTTTTTCGTCAAAATTCATAATTTCAATATGGCGGTTCCAAGATGGCGGACGAGTTTTTTGATTATCGTCCGATTCTATTCTAAATTGGCATATGAGGGTTTTGGGGGTTGGAGATTATGATTTTCTTGTCAAAATTAATGAATTCAATACGGTGGCTCCAAGATGGCAGACGAGTTTTGTGATAACGGTCCGATTCGATACTAATTGGTATGAGGCGGTTTTCGAAGATCAAGATCGTTTTGTTAAAATTCATAGGATGGTGGACAAGTAAATATTTAGATGGCCTCCTCATTGAAGTGCTAGACAGTAGATCAAAACTTACAGGAAGGTGACTGTGTAATAACCATGCTTTATCTGAAATCCATAGATCAATGCGTACTAACTAAAAAGCACAAAATAAAATAAAAATAAATTTTGATATGCTTTAGATGTGCGTTACAGATTCAAAAGCTTGCCGCTTTCTTTGCGCGGCAAGCTCTTGAATCTGTAATTCGCATTTGAAGAATTTATTTTTTACTTTTTTGCGCATTTGAATAGAAACCTGTGTTTAATTTTTTAATATTATTTTCATATTATGCCTTGGCTGGGCTTCAGATGCTGTTTCATCACGGTATCCTTTCTGTAACCTGGTACACAGTACGACATATGTATTCTCCAATGTTTGCTAAATCATACCCACTTTTGTTGAAATACAAAGTACACTCGATAATCGATACATTTCACCAACTGTACGCCCCTGATTCTACGAGTCTGACCGTGAACTTGCCAATAAAAAAACACACTTATCCCGCAGCATTTACATAAATACCATTCATTTCCTTCTCACTCTCTGAATTATAGTATGCGGATAAGTTCCGATCCTTTCATGTTTCACTGTTGAATTGAACACAAACTATGTACCGTTATAATATAACCTTTTTCCATCTAGTACTTTACAACTAGACACCACATAATTACATACACAAAAATTAATATACAAGCAAGCCAATCCCATGTGCCAGGCAAGCAATTGGACGCAGATGTGTCTGTTAGAAATTATTATCAGATGACAGGTAATCCTTCCAGTACATTCAGAGTCGTAGAAAGTAAGGTTTTCTCAAACGTAAAAAATGGTGGCTGCAGGGCCGTGTAAAGAATTTTTAAACGATTAACTCAATACATCACACAATTAGGTTTCAAATGAGCTTCCTTTGAAAAATATGAAGAAATTAGATCCAGCTTGAATTGAAGTATATATTTGAGATTTGAATGCAACGAGTAACTCATAACCAACACACCTGATGAAACAAGATCATTATTCAAAAAATTAATAAAATCCTTGCATGAATATTATTATAAGAATGTTTTTTTAGCTATTAATGTAACGAAATTATTATGCGATTTATAGTAATCGAGGATTTTGCCAGGCGAAGAGGCGCTCTGCACCGAGTCAGCCGTACAACTTCCGAGATTTATTTAAATTGTATAATAATCAAGTTACATTCAAAGCATTATCGTATCATTGACAACGATGATGTAAAAATGAAATCGACAACTTTGGTTATTGTCATTTGAGCGTGCCATTTGGTATCTAGGGTATTATAAAGTAACTAACGTATTATATTGTAACTAATGTATTAAGTATGTGTTGTTATGATGTTACGATGTTGATAATTTGTATTGAAGATTCAACTTGAAGGAAGCTTGATATTCAATGATACGATGAAAACATTAATTTGTACAATAGTTACCTAATTCCTTTTTGCAGGGGCGACATAAAATTAAATATCGTCTGCTACATTTTTTTTTTCCAGACACCTTATTGATTTTGTTTTTACCATTGGTGGTGTTTGCAGGTTAATAGATCCTTCCAAATATTTAAATTCAAATTTAAAGTTTGCATAAAACCGAATAGTGTGCTGTATTGAGTTATTCGTTAAATGGTCATTTTTCCTAACCCGATGAGATACCATGTTGTCATTTCAAAAAGAAAAATGAGTAATATAAATAAAAAAATGTATTTTTTTTTCATTTGAACGTATTCATGGACCTAAATAATAACTTGAAAAAATTAATTCTTGAAAGTGGAACATAATTGTATTCAGGATGTCATACAGAGACAGCAGAAGTGAGAAACATGTGTCCCGTTTGAAAACCGAAAATGTATGTCACATCTGAAAGAAATGGATGTTGCATGACGTTGATTTACCTGTCAAAAAATCCAGTTTAACGTTGTTCAAGGATCCTGAGTTTCGTTCCATTGTCTTCAAAAACAAAAAAATCATGAGCACCAGCCGCCTCACGTGAACACCTGATATAGACTACCGACACCTTGTACCTATGTTCAATTTGTTGAACATTCAAAGCCACCAATGATATTATCAAAAAAAATTTAAAATAACAAACTTTACTCCATCAAACAACCCTCAAATTCTATATCGAAAGTACATCTCATATTCCAATTCCATTTCAGACCAATGTGGGACCGATTCTTCTGTGTATCAACCCTTATAAGGATGTTGGAAACCCCCTCACGCTGAGCAGTACTAGAGGTTTGTCCTTGAGTCTACAATTGAGCAAGGTGGTTCAGGAAGCTGTCCGACAACAATCCGAAACTGGATACCCGCAAGCGATAATTTTGTCGGGTGAGTAAAATAGTTATTTTCCTATCAAGTGTGCAAAGTGTTACTTTTCCGCACGCGAAAACAGTTAGACGAACGACGCGAAGTGTAGTTCGGATGAGTTTTGCGTGCAGAAAAGGCACTTTGAACTCACGTTAGGAACAACTTTTTTCCTACGAGCTTCATATCAGATAACAAAATTAAAAAAATAATTAATTAGTCAATAATTTTCAATTCCATTTAAAAAAAAGAACTAACTACATATACTCACAAAAAAAATACATATGAATGTGTCAAAGTCAACATACGCACGCTTGTCAATATTACAATACAATATTACAAACATTTACTATTAAACAAGGTACTCAATTTTTTTTTTGTTTTAGCTGAAATACAACTACCGGAATTACGAATAATAGGTAAAATGGTTTCTCACATTGCATTTAAAAGTCTACAGCTACCAAAATTAATATGAATATTCCCTACAATGTAATTTTAGAATAGTTTAACTTTTCCGCGCGGCGTACAAATGTATGCAGAAGAGGACTTCTTTGCGCACGCTCGTAGGAAACCATCTTTTTGATCTATCGGAATCAAATGCGATGAATATTTCTAGAGACAGAAGTGTCCAACGGATAGTAGTAGTTTACATAATAAGCAATGTAAAACCTGGAAATGTTACGAGTTTTGTAAGATTAATATGCGACATTTATGAATTTATTGGAAACTTCGAAATGATATAGTCGACCATTTGAAATAGTAGTAGTAGGTATATAGAGTGTTCCATGTTATAATTTCCTTTTTCATTTATTATTCATAATATTTACTGATATAAATCCATTATCAAGAAAATTTCAATAGCACTAGTGTTGTTAAATGTGCCTTGAGGGAAACTTGTTAAGAAAACAGTGTTGTGGAGAACTTGTCAACAGTACTAGTGTTATTAGATATGTCTACACTTTTCTGAGTTGTTATTGATATGGCAACAGGTTAGGATGAAATAAAATAAAATTCAAGCTCAATATGATAACAGAAAGGGATCTATTAGTTAACAGTGAGTTTATAAAGTTAAAAACAAGATGTCCCGCCATACCAGCATGAGTATATTTGGGTCAAAAATCCATCAGTCCTTTCCTGGCTAATACCACGACGAACGTTGAATTACACCTACAAGACTATCCCTGCATTTGCTAGTTGCGTGGAAAATGTTGACTAAAACATTTAAACCACCTATAGATCGATTTCTGGGTTCTTGCCTCATCAGTATTAATGTCTGCAAAAAATGGTTCAGTTATCAATCCATGTAAAGGTAAAAGCTAAGACACCACCCGCAGATCGGTGTAAACTACGATCGCCATCTCAACCTCTGCCCAACTAAACAATACCCACTTGTTCGCAAAGAACAAAGGTATCATAACAGAAAGGGTTCTATTATTTAACAGCTAGCTTATAAAGTTAGAAACTAGATGTCCTGCCAGTCCAGAATTGACAATTGGACCATTTGTTGCAGACATTAGTTATCGTCTGCAGAGAACTACCCTATACTGATGAGGGCAAAAACCCAGAAATCGATCTATGGGTGCTCCAAATGTTTCAATTAACATTTTCCATGTAGCTAGCTATTGCGGAGATAGCCTTCTACGAACTCTGCACGGAAATTCATTGGATGTAACTTAACGTTCGTCGTGGTATTAGCCAGGAAAGAAGTTGTTTTCTGATGGATTTTTGACGCAAATATATTCCTATATTCTATAGGGTAAGGCAGGAGCTCTAGTTTCTAACAATATGATAATCATCAGTCCATTTGTTATCAAATAACACCTTTGGAATGGCGTAAAGAAAGGGCCGTAATCTACTTCATAATTACTGAAAATGAGAGGATTAAACCCTCAAATCACGAATTCGGTGGATTGCATGTTTTGTTGCCTTTTAGGGAATGCTGAAGTATGACGTTTTTGTTTTTCCGAAAATTTCAGTTGCATTGAATCGTTCTGGGTCAGTTTACTCAGATATTATTCTCTTAAAAATTTGACTAGCACAAACAGTTATTAATGCACAGAAAAATAAAATTTCTACAGTCGTAGGTTTCACTCATTGTTAATTTTGCAGGAACCAGTGGTTCTGGAAAAAGCCACGCCTCGATGCTGCTTCTGAGGCAGCTTTTTGCAGTTGCAGGAGGGGGACCCGAGACTGATGCTTTCAAACACTTAGCTGCGGCCTTTACAGTATTACGTTCCTTAGGATCCGCGAAGACGAATACCAATTCGGAATCTAGCAGGATTGTAAGTTCCATCTTCCAAAATTTTCATTCAACTGTGTAAATAATCGTGTTCCCCAAGGAGTCATTCTGGGCCACTTACTTCAACACTGCTTGTGACTTCTACTCATCGACTGAATATTTTAAAAATACAATTATATGTTATATCTTTGGTTGCCACGATATTTGTATCAGTTCAATCCTTCTTTTTTTTCAAGGGACAATTTATAGAGGTGCAAGTGACCGACGGTGCTCTGTATCGAACGAAGATACATTGCTACTTCTTGGATCAAACTAGAGTAATAAGGCCATTACCAGGTGAAAAAAATTACCATATCTTCTACCAGATGCTGGCTGGACTTTCTTCGGAAGAGCGATCGAAACTGAATCTTGACGGCCATACGCCATCGACTTTGAGGTATCTGCAACATGGAGACACTAGGCAGGATTTGGTGGAGGATTCGCAAAGGTATTCAAAAATAATAATAATGATAATACATGGAACTATTCCAATTTTCTTTACAAAAAACATTTCTGATAATGAGAGGTGAAGTTTATTTTCTGGAGAAACAGTACCCTCACTACAAAAAAATGCTTTAACTCAACCCTGATAGTGGGCCTGAGAGACTCCACAGTGTGCAACCTGTCTTTCGACAGATCGAAAATAAGAGATGACATATGGCGATCTCCAAAAATGAATTTGTTAGCGGCAATGCAGATATGAAAATAAAAATTGTAAAACTAAAAAAAAAATGCTTTATAATTTTCCAGTTTCAACACCCTATATTTTTGCAAGAAAGTAGCTTTGTAAAAAAATGCATGTGAAAGTAGCATTGATATTTTTGGTAGAATATCCAGTACAAATTTGAAGCAGTGATTTGGATTATACAATTCACTCAATATTAGTATGTATTCATAAAAGCGCAATTATTTTGAAAACGATTTATTTTTTTCGGGTTTGAACAATCATAAATTTTTTAATTAAAATTGAATGAAGAAATCAAAAAATAATAATTTTTCTGATTTTACCCGTGGCGTAAAAAGTAGGGCTATCAACCTATACCTCTATCATTTCCGTCGCCTTGCATAATATATCATCAGCAATATACAATACTTCATCATTAATGAGCCATTTCTCACATATGAAATCATATTCATTCTACTGTCGTATATTTATCAAATCTCGAAGTGATGATAGCAAACATAGTACATTTGAAAAAGATACAGATAAACAGACCTATTCTGTCTCGTTTCTGAATATGAAAGGTCAGATTATTTCTAAATAGGACACGTTCCAATATTTAATTCAATTTCAGTAATCCCTACTGATGAAGTTAACTCAGTAATCGAAATGCGCATCTAGGAATTTAACCATCTGTGTGGTGAAGGAGACTAATACTTTTTCGTTCTCATTGATTGAAATGAAAATTTCCCAACCTTTCTTCCAGGATCTATTATGAATTCAATAAACCTTTATATTTAAATGGGTGAAATTATTTCGTTTGAAAAGACGAAATCCACTGAACCACAAAATTTCACACATGAATCAGTGAAAATTATATTAAAAATTTCAAAAGTAAATGTTTAAGTGGTCTGGTATACCTTATGATCTCATTAGTTAGTAATTTGTATTTTGAAAAGTTTCTTTATTATTATTTGTAAAATGGTTCAACATCATATATAAGGGATGGGATGTCAAGGGAATGACATTTTACTTTTTGTGAATACTTTTTTTATCAAAAATAAACATGATCGATTCTATTTTAATTCTACTGATTCATAACATTTCATCCAACACAAACTTTTTCACAGGTTTCACGCTTGGAAGAACTGTCTCGGAATCCTCGGCATCCCCTTCTTAGACGTCGTGAGGGTCCTAGCAGCAGTTCTCCTACTGGGAAACGTCCAATTCCTGGACGGAAAAGGCCTTGAAGTAGACGTTAAAGGCGAAACGGAACTCAACGCGGTAGCAGGACTCCTGGGAGTCTCCGGTGCCGCCCTCTTTCGCGGACTTACCTCCCGCACCCACAACGCGAGAGGCCAACTCGTCAAGTCCGTGTGCGACGCGAACATGTCGAACATGACGAGAGACTGTCTCGGCAAAGCCTTATACTGCCGTACCGTAGCTACCATAGTTCGTAGAGCGAATAGTCTTAAGAGGTTGGGTTCCACATTAGGTACCCTTAGCTCGGATTCCAACGAGTCCGTGCACAACCAAGGCGAAGCCACCAGCCAGCACGCATCCACCCTGGGTGGTAGCACCAACGCTGGCAGCAAATCCATGGCGGCCTTGAACAACGCAGTCAGACACGCCACAGATGGATTCATCGGCATCCTTGACATGTTCGGCTTCGAAGAACCCAAGCCCAGCCAATTAGAGCACTTGTGCATCAACTTGTGCGCGGAAACCATGCAGCACTTCTACAACACGCACATATTCAAGTCGAGCATCGAGTCGTGCAGAGACGAAGGCATCAATTGCGAGGTGGAAGTAGATTACGTCGACAACGTGCCTTGCATAGACTTAGTATCCTCGTTACGTACCGGCTTGCTCAGCATGTTGGACGTGGAGTGCTCTATACGAGGCACAGCTGAGTCTTACGTTGCGAAAATCAAAGTACAGCACAGAAACAACTCCAGGCTGTTTGACCCCAAGCCGATGGACCCGAGGCTGTTTGGAATCCAGCACTTCGCAGGGAGAGTCATCTACGACGCGACAGATTTCCTAGATACCAACAAGGACGTCGTCCCGGATGATTTGGTGGCCGTCTTCTACAAGCACAGCTGTAACTTTGGTTTTGCCACGCACTTGTTCGGCAGCGAACTGAAGGCTCTCTATTCGCTTGAAACCGTTCCGCGAGGGGTGAGTTTCCGCATATCCCCCACCTCCCATGCAGACCTCCTCAACGGAGACGAACCCGTCTCCACGCTGACACAGGACTTCCATACCCGCCTGGATAACTTGCTGAGGACGCTGGTGCACGCGAGGCCGCACTTCGTAAGGTGCATTCGCAGCAATTCCGTAGAGGCTCCCAATAGATTTGATCGCGGCACAGTGGTGCGACAGATCCGTTCGTTGCAGATACTAGAAACGGTGAACCTGATGGCCGGGGGATATCCACACAGGATGCGCTTCAAAGCGTTTAACACCAGATATCGCCTGCTGGCTCCTTTCGCAAAGTTATTCAGATTGGACGATAAAGTGAACGAAGACTGTCATCTCATTCTACAACATGTTCTGGATTCGATACCGAAGCAGGTGAGTTTGTGGTGTGAAAGTATTGGCAAAGTTGGTCTTGTAGAATATTTGCATAGAGATAAAATCTGATAGTTGTCATGACTTGTGCGAGTGGTTGTTTCCTGTCGTCCTGGCTCCAACAAAAAGGCAGCATCTGTTACCAAACTCAATTTTACCTCAGTTCTGCTGTCAGGCATATGCAAACTTGGTGTTGTTGGATTCTTTATGATCGTCCCTTACCGATCATTCAATGATATACCGGGTGTTCTATTTATAAAAATTATTGAAGATGGCGCTCAACTACCATTTTGAAACTTTTAGCTGGAATTTTTTAATGAAGAAGTAGGTTTTTATCTCCTACTTGAGCCTTTCAAATTTTGTTGCGATGTACCGGGTGGTTCAAAAATTAGTAGGGGGGGAACGGACTTTAGACGGGCACTGTATGATTTATAGCACGTAAGAGTCATAATTTATGTAAAATACAGACAGAAAGGTTGAAATATCTATAATGTATAATATTAGTAACAGAAAAGATGACAACAAACAAAAACAAAAAAAGTTACATACGAAGGATAAAAAGATCTTAGCAGTTATTTTGCTTTATTGTATTCGCCAATAGATTTTGAAAAACTTTTCATCTGGGGTAAGTATAAACAGAAATCTACGCGAGCACCAAGGAACGCAATGATATGATAATACCACATAAATAAGAGAGTCGCACTACTGCGCGCCTCTCCTGTTACCTCGCCCAAAGAATTAACAGCTCACGTTGATATCCCTTCCTCGAGCGAGTAGAGGAAAAATTGTAATGCTCCCTTAACATATAGCAAGCTATTCTTCACGCTCTCATAAAACCACCATACCTACCCCAGATGAAAACTTTCCGATACTGTATATATATATATATCAATGTTTAGTTACAAATAGGTTTTTTGGGCCTGATTCTCCATGGATTTTAGGTTTGAGCATTCTGTTAAATTGATTATGAAAAGTTGTATTCAACTTCGATTCATCCTAGCTCGCACAAGTCACACGACAACTTCTGAGGGTTGCATTTGGTTCAAGGAATGAACAATTTGAGCAAAAAAATTCAAAGAAAATACAAACAATCTCTATAGACTAAGATTCCAAGGCCGCAAGACCTTAATGCCAAGTTGGGTAGACAATCCACAGATACGAGGTAAAGAAGGTAAGTGAAAATGGGGCTCACAAAGTTATTTGGAGCACTGACAGACACTTCCCGCCGGCCATAACTTCTGCTTGGCGCTTCAAAGATCCCCATGCATAGTACCCTCATGCTCATAGTAACGGTGGTATTTCATTGGGTCTGGGGGATGTTTGGCCCCCACCATTTGTATGGCTGATCATATATAGTTTTGAAATAGTTTTCTAAACAACTTATACAGTATCGGAAACTTTGCATCTGGGGTATAGACAGAAATCTACGCGAGCAACAAGGAACACAATGATATGATAATACCACATAAATAAGAGAGACGCCCTACTGCGCGCCTCTCCTGTTACCTTGCACTACGAATTAACAGCTCAGTTCCTTCCTCGAACGCTTAGAGGAGAAATTGTAATGCTCTCTCAACATAATAGCAAGCTATTCTTCACGCTCTCATAAAACCAACATACATGCGTTGGAGGTATATAGGAATACTACCTTATTTTGCCCTTTAAAAAATTAGTTAGGTCTGGCGGGCCTGGGATCTTGGACTACAACATAGGTTTATTTTTCCATTATGTAGCCATTCTGAATAGTCAATGACTTCACTGAAACTTTCGTTAATTATTTTATTACTGATTTCAGGTCAGCCTGGTATCCACCAGCTACGCGATGGGCAAGCGACACATATTCCTCAGCGAAGGTATTCGCCAGCATCTAGAAAAACTCAGGTCCGATACCCGCCACAAAGCCGCGACGCTGATACAGTCCACTTGGAGAGGTTGGCACTGCCGTTATAGGTGGATGATCTTGCGGAAGGAGAAAACCGTCAGCCACCTCCCTGTGTCTCGAACAAGTCTCGGGGGAACGCGTCCAAGGCCGCAGCCGATCGCTGGTACTCCTCCTCCCGACCCCAACGAAAAGTGCGACGCAAAAATAATCCAGCAGACGTGCAATTTGTTCGGATTGGATCTGGAACGTCCCCCTCCAGTACCACCAAGTCGATCCTATACTGTGACCGGTAATACAAAGTTGGGCTACCCGCAAAGTAGGGTAATGAAGATGTCGTACCCCGAGGAAGGTACTGGGGATGGTACCGTGCTACTGAAAGGAGAGACTGTTTTAGTTATAGGGGCCTCACATCGTAGGGGCCATTTGATAGTCGAACATAAAAATTGTACCCTTCACGTGCCGTTTCAGTTTCTCGAGCTGAAGCAAGGGTGAATATTTAATCTTGCCATTGTTTTTCAGTCAAGGGGCCGCTGACTTGACTGAACTGTTGTATTATAGTTAGTTTGGATAGTAGTGAAGCTGTGGGGTCGATTGTTTGAATTCGAAATTTATTTATTCATGGGATCAATGTTTGGCTTTGATGTAATTTGGCTGGTGCCATAAATTTTTTTGGAAATATTCACTCACGGAACTACTATAACCTGCTTTCAAATACCTACCTAATATAATCAGTAGCATGCATGTCGATAACGTAGATATACAGGATGACAACGATATCATTAGCAATCACCTATCTTTGTCCTTTGGTTTTCAAGGTCTCAAAATGACACCAGACACAGCTTGTTAGAGACAGACAGATAACTTTATATCACATTGAATAAATAATAATCGCTAATTATATTTTATTGGTAATATTGATATATCTCAGAAACGCTGTTAGTTTCTGTCATATTTTGAGTTCAGTAATGCTTCGATTGATAATGGAATCTGGTGTGTGCGTCTTGTTTATCGTATTGGATATTCTTCTACAAAGTATTGGACAAAGAAATGACTTTGGCATACGTAACACATTGGTTGGTGGGTTACTTCCTGAAAGAAAATATCTACTGTTTTTGACCTGGTACAAACAAGGGAGATCCGGGACCTACAGCTTACATTCAAGAGAATTTTCTAACAGCATGATAATTTAGATTTGATTTTGTGCTTCTTACTGACTGGATATGACTGTCATTCGATGACATGTTTTTTCACTTGTATTAATTCAGAATGTTGATTATTTTACTGAGATTGCCATTTGCTGCATTCAATATCTCTTCATAGTCAGTGTGAACAATTTCGACAATAGTTGGAATCGTATCATAGACCCTCTCGCTAATGTGTCTGCAGTTTTATTGCCTTTCATTTTAATGTACCATGGAATCCATATAAACTTAACGTTTTTGCGTTGCTGTTGCAAGTTATATTGCAAGTTCTTGAGGGATAGGCTGGAAAATGCAGTGAGAGACGGGTCTTATGATTGCTTTCCATCACCTTTGAGGAAATACATTGTGTGTCCAAATATGAATGTAGATTTATACAAGTTTTTTTGGATTCAGAGGAAGGTTCTGTGTGGAGATTGGTGGAATATCATCTAGGCCTGTCCTTGAGTTCTTGGAAATGATACTTCAAGTTTTCGATTCTAATGGGTGCGTTTATTCTTCGAAATACATCTGCTTCTTTTCAGCCCTCGTTTACATTTGAAAGACTCTTTTGTAGTTTGTCACTAGATTGTATTTCAAAGTTTTCTGCTGTTTAGATGATATCCCAGATTCACTACAATGTGATGATTTTTATCAAAAAACTTTCTTCCATTTTGTTCTAATTACCCCCAACAATTTTTTACGTTCATGTGGAATAACCTGCATATATTCAATGATTGGGTGTATTTTACCCTTCCAAAATTCGTTTATTGCAGAAATGTCACTTCTTTGAATAGCACTACCAGTAACACATTCAATGAATATAAAATTTTTATCCCTGTTTTCGAATTATGTTTTTTTTTTTATTTATTAGAATCCGTTTTCTGAAATGAAAAACATACAGTTTTTGTGTCTCAGAGTTCTCTTTCACAATTATAAGTATTTTCTATAGGGAAACAAATAGGTTTTTTGGGCCTAATTCTCAATGGATTTCATGTTTCAGCATTCTGTTAAATTGATTTTGACAAGTTTTATTCAACTGAGTAGTTGCTGCAAATTTTTGCATGAATAGATATTTTTAATCTGAAATCCGAAATGATACTTGTGCGTTCGAGACTGAAATTTATTTTGCTGAGCTTCTTTTTTAACAATTTTTCACTTCTCTATGTGAGTAATATTCACTGTACAGGATATTGTTCTTCTTTTAGTGCAGAATTAAAAAATTTAGCTGATGATGAACCTATATAGGTTCGAAACACTATGATACTGTTTAATTGATAGATGATTTTCACTGTTCTACCATTAAATAACAGCTGATGATGACTTTGAGTTTTTCTGCATCGTAAATTTAATCAGAACTGGTGTAATATACTGTGTGTCCCATTAGAAATTCAAGAATTTGTGTAAATTCAAGTTTTGTAATTTTCATCTAAACCACAATTCCGAAAATACTTCAACACTTCAAAATGTGGAATTTGAGTGAGGTCTGTATTAACTGTAATAAGTTTCATTTGAATATCTTCTAAACCAAAGGGCGAAAGAAGAGTTATATAATTTCCACCCGGTATAGCAAGACATGGAATTTCAAAAGATGAATAAAACTATCAACGGAGGAATAAATGGGAATAAATGGAAGTTTTCTCCTTTTATGATTTTTTTTCGTAGTTGTTCTTTTGTGTAGGTATAGAAAACAGGAAGCCTGTTCACTTTTCATGCTCATATTGATCTGAGCGACAATTGATCGATCGTTTGTTCCAAGCAATTGCTCAGAGATTATTTGAGATAACACGTTTTTCCTCTGTGGTCTTCCTATGTGATGATCTAGTAGGCTTTTTGAATGTTTATCTTATGGAAAAAAAATCTCATTTGCTTGTGAAGTACATTTTTGTTAGGGAGATTCTATTCCAAAAGCACATTGTATAAACAGAAATTAGTTATTTATGCAACAATTGCAAAAAGTAAGTTATTGCACTCGACGTGAAATTGTAGTCGAGTGGAGTAAACAATTTTTACACGAGTTGCATACAACATTTTTCCTACGTTCATGCAAAATGCAAAAAATGATTCATTAAGGTACCGTAACAAGTGTAAAAATGAAAAGCGCAACTTAAATAATTGAATATTACTATAAATTTGCATTGAAACAGATCGCTATCATCTATTTTAAAACTTTCAATTCTGTAATTGTCAGAAATAATTTTTGACTGACGTTTTTATAACCACAGTTGCATTGTTAAAATCAAAATCATAGTAGCCGTGAGCGCGTATGTTATCACGAGGTGTGGTCATAGTTTGCTCTATGCAGGTAGACGGTTTAGAACAAAGCGGATCAGTTTTGATTGTGGAGTTTTTCTCGGGAAGGCATTGTTTGTTTAGCTCTGGCTGCTAACATTAATACAAAATAATATAAAATATTTAACTGTTTGAAACGTATTGCCAATCTTACAGAATATGTGCTAAATATGTAGTGGTTTTGAACATTTATGTTTGTCATGATGACAGTACGTTAAGTTGAATGACAGATGAGTGCAATAAAAACTTTTTTGCATTAGTGCAATAAAGAACTTCTTTTTCCACTAAATACAGTTCAATGAAGTTTTGCTTTTTGCATGAATGTAGAAAAACATGTTTATGATATTTTACTGTGAAATTTCATATCAAGCATCTGAACCATAAATTATGTCTTACTATCAGTAGTTCCGTCAGAATTATTTGAAAATTATGATAATTTGATACCTACTGTATTTTTGTTTGTCCCCAAGTTGAACTTCCAACAATCCATTTTAAATTATGCGCTGATAAGTTGTTTTACGCTTCCTTAGTTCGAAACATATGATTATTTCTAAGATTGAATCGATGATTTTTTTTAATATTGAAGAATATACCTATATTTGAACTGTACAAATTGAAAGTTATTTTCGCATAGTTGAGAGAATATATGATACGAATATTTTGTTGGTTTACTTTACTACCCCCGCTAAAATCAAATGTGATTCCAAGACTATTTTAGAGATGGTGTGAAAAATTTTGTGAAAAAGCTAATATCAGCTGAACACACAAATAAACGTAGTATTCCTGATTGAGACAAATTTTTGATTTGAGTGAGTAGATCCAGGTCAAAAAAATTCGAAAAGATTTGAACTGGTTCAATATGATCATCATCAGGCGAACGTTTGCAGCATATGGAAAACATTTTTATTATCAGTGTTACAGAAAATAAGTTTCAGCGGATCATTTTTGCATATTGAAAAACTAATAATCGATTTTGACATACGTCACGTGACTACCAATAAGGCGATGATTTGGAAAAATTGATTACGAATTGGCAAAACAGTGGGGCTATTGGTAAAGATAGCGAGAAATGTTTTTGATAATGTTGTTCATCATTCTATTTTAGGCCAACATGCAAATTTTTTTTCTAAAATTTTTTTATTGCTTAAAAAAATGCTGATTTTCTTGGTCTCAACTAATTTTTAGGGATCATTGTGAACTTATGTTATTTTAAAAATGGAACTTTTTGGGTTTGTTTCCAAATGGTGGTGCAAAATTTCCAGAACTAGTTTTCACTATGACTCTTGCTGTTGCAATGGTTCATATCTTCAGAATTCGCCCAAGTTTTCTATAACTCTTTGAATCTGAAGAGTCCACATAGAACACTTTTCTCGACGGCAATCATGTTTTGTGGAAAAAGAAGGCAAACAATATGTATTTTCGAGAAAATAATTAAAATGAAATAGCTAGTAAAAAATCTCAAGTATTCCACATTGAGCTGTGGAATAATTATTGTTTATCTGGTTTTTCCCCAAAACTTGATTGCTGTCGAGAAAAGTGTTCCACTTATACGGACTCTTCAAATTCAAAAAGGTATGGAATAATCAGAAGAGTTTGGAAAATATGAACCACTGCAACAGCAAGAGTCATAGTGAAAACTATTTTCAATCAATAAATAATATTCAAAAAAATTTGTTATTTTAATTTTTTTTTCAAATAGATTTTTCAAATTGCGCATGTGGGCCTATAATTGATTTTTGAACAACTTTCTCAAATAAATTTCTTTGCTATTTTTACAAATAACCCCACTTTTGCCAATTCGTAATCAACTTTTCCCAAATCACCGCCGTGTTGGAAGTCACGTGACGTATGTCAAAATTGATTATTAGGTTTTACAATATGCAGAAACGATCCCCTATAACGCATTTTTTGTAACTGATGATAAAAATGTTTCCCATATGCTGGAAACGCCATGGCCCACACTGTACATTTCAATTATCACCAGAAAAAAGTCATGGTTTATAACACAATATTAGGGTCTTTTCACAATATCCTCCAGATGTAGTTCAATGTCCAACGTGGTATAAAGTGCTCTCATGATCTTTTATGGAATGGAAAACAGGCTCATAGTTATCAATGTTAACTTTTTAATAAAATTATAAATTTCACCTTCAGAAAGTACACACTCTTCAACAAAAAAAAATATTTTCTTTATAAAGCCCAAACTTTAACATAATCGATTTGAAAATGACTATCATCAGTATCCATTTTCCATGTAGGCAACCATTTCCCACGAGCATTCCAGAAGTCGGTAACAGATTTGCGACCTGAAGAGTTTTTCCAAGGCTTTGCGTAGGGAGAATTTTGTCCATATTCTGAAAAGAACGATGTCCCTCCCACAGCAAGGTTGATAATGATATAGAATTCAGAGTCAAATGGAGCCATTTTGGGGCTTCTCTTCCAAGGATTTTCAAAACTTGTATTGGTAAATCCGCCCAACTCCCAGAATCCACCGTTCGGAAGAGCCACTGTTCCTAACAGTTCTTCGTCCACCGAAAACGATATTTTTTCCGGTGTCCACTCAGTTTGGAATTTATGGAATTTCGTATTCCAACCTTTTTCATCGTTTTTCGCGAACTTGGTGTACAAATAGCTATCGTGTTGGGCATCTGGGCCGAAATGCAGAGCAGTTTCCACTTGTTGAACGCCGATTTCTTTTCCCGATCTGACGAAATGTCTGTTTCCTCGACTTTCCATTATATCGATTTCACCTGAGGCTGGCCATCGAGAATATTTGTTCCACCTTGGCAACATCCAAATTGCTAAAAATAAAAAATAAACCATTATGATAGACACTTAGAATAACTCTATGCTCTCATAGTAAACGGTTGAAGAAACTCAACTCATAAAATAATAATAAAATAGTCTTCGTATGAAATATACAACAGATATTGATCGAAAATGGATGTTTGGAACCTTTGGTGTGTATACAATTCAAGAAATAGAAGCTACCTAAAACATCAAGAGCTATTATTATACATATATGTTTACTGTTAGTCCGGTGGCAGGGAGGGTTTTCGTAGCCGATGAAGTGTGACAGTATCACCCAAGTTTTTCTTACGTTTTTTGACCCGCTGAATCCGAATTTCGAGGGTGATAAGCCGTGAAAGCATCCGGAAAATTGTTGTAAACGATTTTCCGAGGAAAATCGAAGAATCCATTTTTTTCAAAAACAAATGACGTCATGATATTTTGCATTAAATTCTCTACAAAAATGGTTTTTCTCCAAAACGCACCTTTTCCGAGTGAAACCTTTTCGAAATTCGAAAAAAATGAGATTCTCCCAATTTTCTGTGCTCTCTTCAGTCTTATAACGATATTTTCAGGAGCACCTTGTGCCAAATTATTCATTGAACTGACAATTGTCACTTTGAACTGGCAATTGTCACTTTGTTCTGGCAATTGTCACTTTGTACTGGCAACTGTTAATTAACTAAAAACAATATTTATGCATGCAGTTGGCAATAAATATCTTTTTTGAGTAACAATTTACAGTTCAAAGTGGCAATTGTCAGTTCAAAGTGGCTTCAAAGTGACAATTGCCAGTTCAAAGTGGCAATTTCCAGTTCAAAGTAACAATTGCCAGTTCAAAGTGACAATTATCAGTTCAAAGTGACAATTGTCAGTTCAAAGTGGCAATTCCAAATGTTTCGAAAAATATTCTGTTCTTGGCCCTTCTACGCCTTCGGCAATGAATTTCCCGCTACTTTTAAAAATTGGAAAAAACTGAAAATTTTGTTCTAACGAGAATCCTTTCCTTCAGGCGTATTTTCACTTGTTTAAAACATCTCGCGCTGCCCTGTCGTGTACTTTCCTCAGTTTCATTTCGCTAAGAGGATATTTTTCTTTTGAACCCATTGGATTTCGGGTTCATTGAAGAAGACTCTATGCTTAAACCGCGAAGGGTTAAAATGTTGATCCCCCCCAAGTACAGAATTGGTACCGAATTGTACTTGCAAAAGTTGTACCCGGAATACATGCGTTTGTGAGGCAGCAAAAATTTCATGCTGCTCATTTTGTTTTTGTCACCGCGGTGCCAAAATAAAATTTGACTAAAACTCAATTTTTTCTTAAAACCTTGGAAAAGTCTTGGGCAGAAATTGTGTCTGACGAAAAGTAAGTCCTATAATTTGTTTTAACGATAAAGTGAATTTTCTGAAAATTGTTGTACTTTCAAGGAAAATTATCCGTTTTCCGATACTGAACTGCTTTGAAATCATGACAAAATATGTGATGAACCAGTTTCAATTAGCACTAAACGAAATTCGTCCACGACGTGAGCTCCGCATGTAAAAAAATGCCGCTTCCATGCAAGGTAAAAGTATCAGGAAATTCAGTGCCTGGAAATCCACACTATTGATTTTTTCAGAAATGCCTCTTTCGTTATTCATAGTCCAGACAAATATGAATAATTTGGTACAAGGTGATTCTGAAAATATGATTATGTGACTGAATGAGAGCACTAAAAATTGAGAAAATCGGATTTTCGACTTTCGAGCATGTTTTGACTCGAAAAAGTTGCATTTTAATGGAAACTTTGCAGAGACCTTTTCTCTGGAGAATTTTATGGCGTCAATTGTTTTTTGAAAAAATTACGTAGTTTTGGTGTTTTGTGTAGCTTCTATTTCTTGAATTACAATACAAAAAAGCTAGTGGATCTGACAGGATTCCGCCGTTCGTTCATAAAAAATCTACTTCCTGTTTTCTGCAAGTTAATGAGAAATGCAATCAACATTTAGCTTATGTAGAACTATCAGGAATTATCAATGATCGACAATATGGTTTCCTGTATCGAATGGTGAACTACTTACCCATGTCTCACATATTCTAATCTATCAAAAAATATGGTGAAATTATGACACTCTTCCGAAGCTGGTGTTCCGCAGGGATCCATTCGAGCATCAACACCGTTTCTTTACCATATCAATGATTTGTTTGGAGCTACCTCATGACCAGTGCACAACTCAGCGGATGATAGTGTGTGCACGTTTTGAAAACGAACTTAAAAAAAATTCTAGAACGCAGATCCAACAACTTAAAATTTAATGCGAATATAAGTATGTTTTTTCTTTAGATTCCATTGCGGCTAGCGTAAGTATGTCAGGAGTATCCATAACAATGAAACCTTCCATTTTAATGCTCGGTATGACCATCAGTGGTATCCTTTCATTGGAGAACCATGTGAGGTCCATTTCTAAATTTGCTTTCCAAACTTTGTTTTCTGTATTATACCAAGAACTATTTTACTTCCCCTCAACTGATCATGATTTTTTCTACTAGCGCGCGGAAAAATCCACTTTCCGCACTCTTTTTAGTGTGGAAAAAACATTTCAGTGCGGAAAAGTAGATTTGACATTTAAATATTGCGTCGCAGAAGGTTAAAATAGAAAGCTTACCAAGTATGGTTGTATAGTTTAATATATATTTAATAATAAATGTTCTTTATGTTAACTTTTGGGTGTTTCTTCCGCTCGTAGGAAAAATAGTGTACCTAACACGAGCGTAAAGTGTCTTTTCCGCACGCGATTTCTGGCCGAACTCCGCTAAAAGTATCACTTTCCGCACTTGTTAGGTAAACTACTATATGAAGCATAAATCCAGAAATTTTTTTTTTCGACCATTGAGAAAAATGTACATTTCAAGTGCGTCTTCGACTGAGGAACCATCCACGTAGTAACACAGATTTCCATTTTCCACGGGCTAGCTGTAGCGAAATATTTCATTTCCCACGACTTTTTTGAACTACTAGACTGTCATTTTATTAACGAATTTTATGAACATAAATAATATAAGATCTAATCAAGTTTGTTAATGCCTGTCTAATGATTTGATATTTCACATCAGTATTTACAAAAAACGTTAAAAAAAATCAAACTCCTTGCTTGAGTAAATGCTAATATTTGATGGATCTTACGAAAGCATCTAAGGGCCACATAGTTTTTTTTTATTTTTCCGACTTCAAACACGGAAATTCCGACTTTAAATTTGAAAATTCCGACTTTGAAGTCCAAATTTAATTTTTCCGAATTCAAAGTCGGAAATTCCGACTTTATACGCGGAAATTCCGACTTTAAACTCGGAAATTCCGACTTGACTTGAAAGTCGGAATTTTGGAGTTTCAACTCGATATTCCAGTTCTCAAGTCACTCATTGTTAATGTTATTCAGTTTGATGAAAGCTATTTTTGTTTACTGAGTATTAACAATCTAATTGAACGATAGTCGTTTCCGACCGATGGTTTCCCCTTTTCACTCCCATATACACCTACGACGTAGGCTTATTTTATGGCAAATACCTGTCAGAAAACAACTACTTCCCTGGCTAATACCCTGGCTAACAGATATAATGTACAATTTCAATATTTGCACAATTTCAATATATGCACAATTAAAAGTTTTCCATGTAAACAGCATGTAACCAACATATAACCTAGTTCAAGAATTTTTGCCAGAGAGAATCAAATAAATGAAATAGTAAAATCGACAATTTCGAAGTACCCTTCCCTCCAAATAATTCCACCATGTGGAAAATATGAGGCAAACATCTGACAGAAAATAACTACTTTCCTGGCTAATACCACAACGGATACTGAACTACATCTGAGAGATATATGTAGAACGTTCCTTCAAGAAGACCCAATTGCAAATGCTTTTTGTAATTAAACAGTAGAAATATTTGGAGCGAAGGGTACTTCGACATTGCCGATTTTACTATTTCTTTTATTTGATACTCTCCGGCAAAAATTCTTGAACTTGCTCACTTCCTTTAGTCTTTGCTACCGAGAAGTGATTTTTGTTTTTTTTTCGCGGGTGGCGCTGTGACTGCCTTTAGTGTATATCGCTGTTACATTCGTGAGAAAATATTAGTTTCACAGAGGATTATCATTCATTAGGATGGGGCAGGACGACTCTAATGTTGTCCGGCCTACCCTGTCATTGATGAGAGGCAAGAACCTCGAAACGCATCTGCAGGTGGTCTTCCCCAGCCACATGAAGGATAATCTACTGTTCAATTACATTAGGCATTGCACAAATATCTGTCAGATGTAGTTCAATGTCCGTCGTGGTTTTAGTCAGGGAAGTAGTTGTTTTCTGTCAGATGTTTGCCTCATATGTTTAAATTAAATATTTGAAGGAAGGGTACTTCGACAACGTCGATTTTACCATTTCAACATGTAACCAAAACAAAATTCTGCTATTTGGTTATATGGAGCACCTGTAATTGTAATCTCGCAATGAGGAACATTGCAGAAGTATCTGTTAGATATAATGCAATATGTCGGTGTATTCAAGAGTGAAATGGATGAAACATCGAGAGTATCGTTACTAAACGATCTCCCGAAAACTCTGAGCTTTGCGCTCTTGTATTAATCTCTCAACCCGGAGATTCGGAGTGCTTCTTACTCTGTTCGCAAGGTGGAGCAGACTAGACCCAGGTTCATCGCGAGAGACCAGAGAGGCAATGGCCAATTAGTCGGAATGATAAGTTGATTCGAATTTCAAACAGGGAACAGATGGTTTCAGAGCTGTCTGTGTTGACCTACCCTTACATTGATGAGAGGCAAGAACCTCGAAACGCATCTGCAGGTGGTCTTCCCCAGCCACATGAAGGATAATCTACTGTTTAATTACATTAGGCATTGCACAAATATTTGTCAGATGTAGTTCAATTTCTGTCGTGGTTTTAGCCAGGGAAGTAGTTGTTTTCTGTCAGATGTTTGCCTCATATGTTTAAATTAAATATTTGAAGGAAGGGTACTTCGACAACGTCGATTTTACCATTTCAACATGTAACCAAAACAAAATTCTGCTATTTGGTTATATGGAGCACTTGTAATTGTAACTTCGCAATGAGGAACATTGCAGAAGTATCTGTTAGATATAATGCAATACGTCGGTGTATTCGAGAGTGAAAAGGATGAAACATCGAGAGTATCGTTACTAAACGATCTCCCGAAAACTCTGAGCTTTGCGCTCTTATATAAATCTCTCAACCCGGAGATTCGGAGTGCTTCTTACTCTGCTCGCAAGGTGGAGCAGACTAGACCCAGGTTCATCGCGAGAGACCAGAGAGGCAATGGCCAATTATTCGCAAGTTGATTCGAATTTCAAACAGGGAACAGATGGTTTCAGAGCTGTCTGTGTTGACCTACCCTTACATTGATGAGAGGCAAAACCTCGAAACTAATCTGCAGATGGTGTCTCTGTCCGAATCAAAACAAAATTCTGCTAGTATGTTACAGGGAGCACTTGTAATTTTGTCCTCTGCAATGAGGAACATTGCATAGGTATCTGTTAGATATCATGAAATACCCGCCGTTGTTTTAGCCAGGGGAGTAGTTGTATTTGCCATAATAAGCCTACGTCGGTGTATTTTGGAGTAAAAAGAGTGAAACATCGGTCGGAAACGACTATCGTTCAATTAGATTGTTAATACACAGTTAACAAAAATAGCTTTCGTCAGAGTGAGGAAGATTAAAAATGTGTGACTTGTATAAAGCAAAAGAACTGAAAAATCGAGTTAAAACTCCAAAATTCCGTCTTTTGAGTAGGAAAAATTAAATTCCGAGTTCAAAGTCGGAATTTCCGAGATTATAGTCGGAATTTCCGTCTTTGAAGTCGGAAAAATAAAATCGGACTTCAAAGTCGGAAAAATAAAATTCCGACTTCAAAGTCGGAATTTCCGAGATTATAGTCGGAATTTCCGACTTTGAAGTCGGAAAAATAAAATCGGACTTCAAAGTCGGAAAAATAAAATTCCGACTTCAAAGTCGGAATTTCTGAGATTAAAGTCGGAATTTCCGAGTTTAAAGTCGGAATTTCCGAGTTTAAAGTCGGAATTTCCGAGTTTAAAGTCGGAATTTCCGACTCTGAAGCCGGAAAAATAAAATTCGTACTTCAAAGTCGGAATTTCCAAGTTTAAAGTCGGAAATTCCGTGTTTGAAGTCGGAAAAATTTAAAAAAAATGTGGCCCTTAGACGGTTTCGTATGATCCAGGAAAATTTTGTGTCATCGATATTATCGTTAATTTTTCTGGTTCTGGTGAGAGAGAGCTAATGAGTTTGTGAACATCATCTAGAGTCAGAAAATACACAAGAAATCTTTCTCAGCTTTTCTCAATTTTTGGAGCATGGTATGTTTGAATCGGATACATTGATGTATTAGACCGAAAGATGGTAATACAAAATTTTCGGTCATCTGTATCAAGTATGGCGACCCTTCAGGGCTCTAATTACATGACTAGCTGAAAACTAGTGACTCAATCTCGGGGATGTTAATCGAACGTGTCGGATTAATTACGAGTCGAACGATTTGTTACACAAAAATTCTTGTATTTTTCGAAAGGCGATGAAAAAAGAAGTGGGCGGTAACGTAATGCCATACTTGCCGGTGTGAGTTACAGCCCGCCATACCGACGAGAACACATTAATTAAAAATAAAATATTCAATCATTTGTAGCAGGCTAACTTGTGCACAGCTAATCATCGTCGAGTAACCATTCACGAAAATCACTATGACATACTTTTCCGACGATTCCAAATGGCCGCCATACCACCGCAAAGGAGTAATTCTTTATTTTTTTGCAAAACGATTTGTACCCCCCTATGAATTTTTTCACCAGTTCTTTGTATGATCATAAATAGAAGTCTGATAATGCCATACCTGTGGGAGGTGGCAAACGTGTACAATATTTTTTCAAAATTGTAAATTTTTCCTGTAAGTTTGATGAGTTTTATTTGATGTTTGTTGTATAACTATCTACGGCTAACACCGCTCGAACGATTCCTCGAGTTGTGGAGGTCTCGGCTCATCGTGTTATGTATGGCAACACAGTATACGGCAGCTGCTTGTCAGGCGACCTACAACATATAGCTTTTGGCAAATCTATAAAGGAATGTCGATAAACGTATGAGATGCGCGAATTAGACTGAGAAAGTATTTGGACGATAAAGAGAGAGATTGTACATTCAGTTAAAATGTATACTGAGCTCATCTGCTACCATTCCATACCTATATAGATTTGCCAAGCTGTAGTAGCTTTTCCAAATTCAACGCTAAAAAACGATTCCATTTCAGATGACGCTCAAATATAAAGTTTTATAAATCTTTCGGAATTTAGATTATAGATTATATATTAGGGACTTTCGTGCTACAAGCCTCTACACCGCGACCTTTTCAGATCTATTGTGTTTGTCCTCGAGATCATTTAGAGTTCTTTGTCTAGCCCTGTCCACAGGCTAGTTTTTAGAACTCCCATGAATCTGGGAGCTCTTGGTTTTTCTTCTCCCAGCGTTAGAAACCTTTGCCTTGACAAGCCCTCGCAGTGGCATAGTATGTGTACTGATGTTTCCTCTTCTTCCTGACAGAACCTGCATAGCATTTCTTCTTACAGGCCTATCGTACTCATATGTTTGTTGAGCCTACAGTGCCCTGTGAGAAGTCCTACTACTATTCTAGTAGTGTTCCTCTTCTGGCTTAGTAGATAGTCTGTGAATGTTGGCTGCGGTTGTTTAATAAACTCTTTGGCCTGTCTCATCCCTGGTGCATTGTTCCACCATTCTTGAGACTTCTGTTGAATCCATGATTTGGTGTTTGTTTTTAGTACAGCTTTTGCTATACTGCAATACGGTTCTGGGGCATTCAGGGCCTTACTTGCTCCTTCTCGGGCTAGTGTATCGGCTTCTTCATTGCCTCTATAACCTGTGTGTGCTGGTACCCAGGCTAGTGTCAGTCTGTTCTGACTGCCCAGCTCTGTTAGGGCTTCTATGCAGTCCCAAACAAGTTTTGAGGTAACTTGCATTGAGTTGACGCTTTTATCGCAGCTTGGCTATCTGAGTATATGGCAATGTTTTTTCGTGAAAAATCGTGCCTTATTAGCTCTTGTGCACAATGGTGTATTGCAACGATTTCCGATTGAAATATCGTCGCATGTTTGCCCAATCCTGCACCTTCATCCGTTTTGGAGCCGTCCGTGTAGACAGCGATTTCCGCATTGATGCGAGGCCCCCCCTTCCACGCATCCCTGTCCGTTATACTTGTCTTGAAAGTTTTGTCAAAGCTATATCTGGGAAGAATGCCATCTGATGGCATTCTTGTAACCGGGTCGTTATCCAACTCTTCATATAGCTTGTTGTAGTCTCTCCCGTGCATATTGCTAATGGGTGCTTGTCCTCTAAGCAACCTGCTCGTGACAGACCTGGCTTCGGCTTGGATGTATATGTGTAGTGGAATAAACTGCATTAATATTATTAATATTGAAATTGCATATAATTTTTTTCACATGTACCCTTCCCGATATTATGAGTGGGCTATTTGAATAAATGTTTACAAAATTGTATTATTTTTTGACATACCAGAGCGAGTGTGGTCATGGTGTAGGTTAATATTTCCACAACAAAAAAAAATTATACTGAGAAAGAATTGATATTACCTGTATTAGCCTTACTGTAATTCATTGCTGTCTTGTACCATTTGTAGCTGAAAGATCTTCCTCAAAATAATTTTCTCGAGTATGGCACCACTGTCGCACTTCACCATGAGTATGGTATAATTTTCCCTACGCATAGTTTCTTTCAAGTTTCGAAAATTTGAAATGCCATAATTTAACAATTCGTTATTTTTTTTTACTTTTGGCTCTAATGTGATGTCTTCCGCCCCATGGTTACACTATGGAATAATTTATTACAGGTAGATTTTTATCCAAACGAACCGAATACAATGATGCCAAACTGTAAAAATCATGTTAGGTATTGTACAGTAGTATTTTGAAAACGTGTCGAATAAATAAGTTTTTCTCCTACCCCTATAGAAGGTACACACTTTCCTTCCTCAAACCAAGGAGAAAACTCATACTTTTCCTCCCTAAGGAAAAAAGTACTTTTCCTCTCCCTCATTTCAAGTAAGTTGTAAACAATGAAACCTGTGAATCTATTATAATCAAATTGTTTCCGTAATTTCTAGGACATCTTATATATCCTGTATTCTGGTAAAAATCAAACATGAATGTTACTTCTACTTCAGTTCTTCAATGCTATTTGTGTATTTAGAGCGCAAAGTGATTTATTGTTGCTTGACAAAAAGATTAATCTTTGGAGAACGACAATGTCACTTTGTGCTCGAAATACACACATTATTTTTTCTACAAGCGCAGCTCTTAGAACACAAAAAAATAGCGACACTTCATTCAAATAGGCATATAACATTACTGATGAGAGAATCAGTCAACAGAAATCCGAAATGTATAAGCTACCTAAATGTCCAATAATTCAAGTCACTAAAAAGAAAAAAGTAAAACAACGTTCTTAACAAAAAAAATTGCAAATGTCAGGAGCTGAATCCGGGACCTTCGGAGTACAAGCCCAAGACCATTGCACCACCGCAGATTCTCAGATTGGCATGACTGTATTGGCTATACTTTCCATTATGCAAGTATGTCCGTTTTAGACAAAAGCAGTTGAGATGCGTTTAAAATTTATAAAAAAAAGTTCATTAAGTGGGTAGGAGGAAAAATAATATGTATTACATGGGAGTAAAGTGCCTTTTCCTACCTTGGATGTTTACTGCCCGACGCCAAACTACATCCTGCGGGAGAAAAGTTAGCACTTTCCTCCCCTCCCTAATAATACAAATAGCTATTTTCAGGTATGGCAACACTTTTTCTCCCTATTAGAAGTATGGCAAATATAATAACGGTCACATTGTCCAAAAATACAAACGCCATACTGGTACAAATCGTTTTGCAGAAAAAATAAAATTACACCTTTGTGGTGGTAAGGCGGCTATTTGGAACCGTCGGAAAGGCATGGCATGGTGATTTTCGTCAATTTTTTTATTTTCAATTAATATGTTCTCGTCGGTATGGCGGGTTGTAAGTCACACCGAAGAAGTATGGCGTTACGCTACCGCCTACTTTTTTTTCCATCGCCTTTCGGAAAATACAAGAATTTTTGTGTAACAAATCGTCCAAATTTCGTAATTAACCCGACACGTTCGATTAACGTCCACGAAATTGGGCCACTAGTACCAGCGCTATGACCATCATTTTCCTTTCCGTCATTATGTACCCTGGAGGGTCGCCATGCTTGGTACAAATGACCGGAAATTTTGTGTCACCATCTCTCGGTCTATATGTATGTACTGATGTTTTTGAGAAATGTGTCAATGATTTGAACTCTCAAATTCTAGAAACGAATTGACATAAGGTAATATACTATACCTGGCCATAACCAATCTCCTACTGGAGCTTTCGCACTAACTTCGACCTTCCCATACTTGAATGAAAATGAGTTTACAGTACGTATGTATGCACTTTTGATTGGATTCAGTATTATGTCCTTCGTACCAGTACGACTACATCCATCCCACTTTGGATTGGTACACCTTGAACATATCAACTATTATATTAATGAAAACAGTTATTTATGATACAAGTGCTAAAAGTGGCATTTTATTTTGTGAGTGGGGAATTGCGAAACTAGCGTCAGAGACTGGACCACAACCCCACGAGCAAAATAAAATAAAACCACAACGCAATTTATTTAGGAATGTCACTAGCTGTAACACCCGGCGTTGCCCGGGTAAAAAATATATGTGAAATTGTCAAGCTGTGTGCACGCTTCAATATACTTGTAGGAAGAAACTTTGTATTTCGTGCAAAATATTTTTATTTTAAAAAATTGTAGCAAAGCGCTTTCGACTGTTAAGTCATCATCAGTGCGTACCTCCAAGTAAGTAATGATTGAAAATGAATTTGATTAAATTGAAAATTTTTTGAAATTTGAAAGTTATGAAAAGTGAGGTTACTTACTCGTCAGGTGTACAAGAAAATTAAAATGTTACGAAATATAAAACATATTTAAAATTGAATAATTTTCATCCTGTTTAAGGATTATTACAGATAAATATATGGGATACTACATCATATCTGTCTGAATGTTGAAGCGGAAGTGGAAAAGAAATTTAAATTGACAATGTATGCCAATGACACTATTGACAAGTGACAGTGACCATTGACATATGTGACATAGAGTCAAAGAACTCAAATAGAAATTGAACTAATCCAGACATGAGTTTAAAAAGGAAACGTAAATCTGAAAGTGATTAGTCTAATGGTAACGTTTCGTTTTCCAAAAATACGCTAACAAAGAAAACTCTATCAGGATTACGAATAAATTATCAAATTTAGTGATGGGTGAAAAATAATGAGTAATAATCAGAAAGAGAATAGGGAGGTGGGTTCTCTATGGATCTGTCCATCCTCAACCAAATATTGCTAAGACACCGAGAAGAAGTCTAATGAGAACTTCACTCAATATACCTTCATACTGGGAAGACAAACTGAACCTAAGAACCAATGTTTGAGCACCCAGAATTGGGCTTAAGGACATGTGAAAAGTCTAATGAGAACTATCTTAGTCCAAGTTTAGGCAATTTGGGTAGCACAAACGTAAAGAAATGAAGAAACTTTCAAGCAAAAGATCAATATAAGGCCTCTATGCAGTTCTATCCAACCCCAACAAGTAAAGCTAAGGGAATGAGAAAGAGTCTAATGAGAACTCATCACATTTTACCCGCTGATCAAAGTTGGTCACTGTCACTGTCACTTGTCAATAGTGTCATTGGCATACATTGTCAATTTAAATTTCTTTTCCACTTCCGCTTCAACATTCAGACAGATATGATGTAGTATCCCATATCTTTATCTGTAATAATCCTTAAACAGGATGAAAATTATTCAATTTTAAATATGTTTTATATTTTGTAACATTTTAATTTGGTCCATGGACATGATGTTTTTATATGGCTTCTTGTACACCTGACGAGTAAGTAACCTCACTTTTCATAACCTTCAAATTTCAAAAAAATTTCAATTCTATCAAATTCATTTTCAATCATTACTTACTTGCAGGTACGCACTGATGATGACTTAACAGTCGAAAGCGCTTTGCTACAATTTTTTAAAATAAAAATATTTTGCATGAAATACAAAGTTTCTTCCTTCAAAAAAATATATGATCTTGTACAATTTCACTTAAGTGTTTTTTCCAGTACGTTCTAGAACCTTCCGAATACACTACTCTGGTTCATTTTACGATTTCCACGAATTTTCTAGAATTTTATAGAAATCTCGAAATATCCCAGATTTTTATATAATTTTCCAGAAATTAAGTACCTAGAAAGTTTCATTACCATGCTCTTCATCCTGTTCAACGAACTTTCGAGAACTTTACTTGAGTGTCTTTTCAGTACATTTTAGAACATTACGCTTATTCCACGAATATTTCGAAAATTTTATAACTTTCTGGAAGGTTCTAGAGCATTCTAGAAGTATGTTTTTAAATTTTTCATTTCCTGGAGATTTCCAAAACGTTTCTTCACCACGCCTTCTTCCTGATGACCGACTTTTCGAAAATTATTTAAGAGTATTTTCAGTATGTGAAAAACATTATGAAAGCTCTGTTTTAGTTCATTCCACGAAGATCTCGAATTTTCTAGAACATTTCAATAGCTACAATAATATTCTGGAATTTTCTTTCTTATATTATAGGAATGTCTTTTTCATATTCTAGAATATTCCAGAAAGTTACATCACCACGCCCTCTCAGTTGTATTTTCAGTATGTTCTAGAACATTATTACGCAGGCTATGTGCTAGCTTATCCAACGAAGATCTTGATATTTCTAGAAGTATCTAGAAGCTTCGAAAACATTCTTGACTTTTCTTTCTCATATTGTAGAAATTTCATTTATATGTTTCAGATTTTGTTTGTTTGTTTATTGTTAAACCAGCTGTCGTCCCCTTACGAACGGCAGCCCTCAAAAGTCGAAACTTGTGCGAGCCAATGATTAACGAGGTCTTACCTTTTAACGTGCGATTTCTAGCACTTTCTCGGGCCATCAGATAAAAATCTGAAGTCGCTGAGGATTCGAACCTAGCCGACCAGCAGTCAATGGTTTTGAACGCTTCAGTCTCAACCACTGAGCTACTTGACCCTGATATTTCCAGGAAGTTTCCTCCCCCCGCCCTCTTCCTGATAGCCGAACTTTCGAAAAATGCACTTGGGGGTCTTTTCAGTATGTTATAAAACATTACGAAGACCATGTTCTACTTTGTTCCAAAAATACTCACATTTGATATTTCGCAACAATAAAGGCTCACAGACATTTTTTTTTTATTCGCTTCAAAATTAAAAATACTCACACGTGATACTTCAAAATGAAGGTTCACAGATAACTTCTTTCCTTTTCGTTTCGAAATCGCTTGTTTCGCTGTTCAAATCGAACTTGCTCTGGCGGGCGACACCAGGCTCTTATATATTCAGAGAGCTAGGCTCTAGGATATTCGAGAAAGTTTGAGAATATTTTCTTTCTCACACCTTCTACAATGTTCTCGACATTATCGTCCGCCATAACAATAGGTTCCAGTTTTCAACTTAATGAAAAATAATATATATATATATATATATATATATATATATATATATATATATATACATATGTAAACCAGCATTACCTAGCCCAAAATGGTATACTTCACAGATGTTACGAAGCCTCTTGAAATTTTAGGAAGCCCGAATAGGGCTTCCTAAAAATTCCTGTGTATATGAGTTTATCATGCGATGCAGATGCCATCTGTCGTTATTCCGTGAAAATCGAAAGGGATTCGTAATTCGGTATAATATCTCAAAATATACAGCTTTAGTTCAGCATGATTGCCACCAGAGGGCGCACCAAATATATACAGTATATATAATATACAAATGGTACGATTCACGTATGTTACGATGCCCGATACATTTTCAAGTGTTTAGGAAGCCCTTGCATTTTAAGAGGCCATGAGCGCGATCACATCTCGATGCTTTTTAAGGTAAAAGTCAATTGATAAACCAAAAATGCAGTTACTTCGAAAAAATTTTTTGGGTAGATAAACAAATAATTTCAAAAAAACATTACAGCACGTACATTGGGTGGTATTCATAAACAGTAGCAAATGCTTATACTTCAGGTTTGTCGCTCTCATTGCTCAACAAAACGAATAGGTCTTTTTCAATAAATCCGAGTAAAAGCATTTGCTTCAGTTTTATGCATACAACCCATTGACCAACGTTTAACCTTTCTTTTGATATACCATATTCATTTCGATTGGATAAAGATTGCTTCTAATTTTAATGGAAGAGAAATACCACTGCAGCTACCTAGACTATCTATGGAAAGCATCGTGAGGTGCTACTGCCGACATAAATACATAGAATCAGACATATTCTAGAAGCCTGTCCTTGTTTGAAATCGATACGACGAACCGTTTTTGAGTTATCGACTTTTTTACCACAAAAAACGTCCCGAATGTGATCGCGCTGATGGCCTGAGAGGCATCACAGTGTCACTTATATCGAGTGACCAGTTATATTTTGACCCATTTAAAATAATCTCCAAAACTATTCAAAATATTGATACGTGATTTAAACTTCTCTATTTTGTTATATTTAATTTGATGATTATAATTATTAGCTTTGATTGAAGTTCACTTGTTAATATGTTTGATTGTTAGTCAGTGTGTACAGGTGAAATTTTAGAATGTCATTTTCCACATAAGCGATTCATATGATATAAAACAAAATTAAAAAGTGAGCTCGAATACTTTCGGAAATGAACGTATTTTAAATGGGTCGAAATATAAATGATTATCCTTTGATTATTTGTGTTATTGGGATATAATTCAAATCAAATGAAACACTGTTGATATTTCTGCAAATATTTTATTTAGATAAATCAAATTCTTATCATCCATTTATGAATCCCTACAAGCCCATGTAAAAATTTGGGGGGGTCATTTGACCCAGCATGAAACATGTTCAGAACGATGTTGCTATATGAAAAAATAACTTTAGGCACTATGCCGTCAATTCTGGCTGGTGCAAATGACTGTAATAATAATAATAATAATTTTTCGTCTGAAGATGTGCTTTTTCGACAAAATATTCTTGTACGGCATTCCTCACGTTGGTAGGTTATGATATAATTATCTCCTAGAACCAACTGCCGTACAAAAATAATGGGACCGGAATCCAGGATTTTTTTTTTAATTTTCGGAAATTAAAAAATTTTCCTGGCTTCCGGTCCCGTTATTTTTGTACGGCAGTGGGTTCAAGAGGATTATTATTTCATAATCTACCAACGTGAGGAATGCCGTATAAGAATATTTTGTCGGAAAAGCTCATCTTCAGATGAAAAATTATTATTATTATTATTATAACAGTCATTTGCACCACCAAGAATTGACGGCATAGTACCTAAATTAGTTTTTTCATATAGCAGCATCGTTCTGAACATGTTTACACGAAATTACATGAAATACAGATGCGAATCTGTGTTCTTGGTGGCCTAGTTGGTAAGGCACTTGACTGGTAGGTAATCAAGAGATCGCAGGTTCGATTCCTGCTCGGGGATAATCTTTTTTCGGCAACCGTCCGGGAAGTACCTACTTCCCAGAGGCTTTTTCTTTGTGAAAGTAGCACCTTCCGCACTTCTCGGCAGGGTCCGGGAAGTACGTATAATTCCCGGATTAGGCCGGGAAGGTCTCGAATTTTATTATAAGTATTAATACAAATAAGAATTAAAATGTTTCTGTTAGTACCTATCTTCTATTCGAATTTCAATATTTAATACAATTAAGAACTAAAATGTTGGAATTTTCTTCTACAAAGAAATATAATAAATAAATTAGTCCAAGAGACGGAATAGAGGTCGACCTTCACCCACCTTTTAACCAGATGAGACACACTTTTTATAGTTTCATAAATAGACGAATACACCTATAATGGCTTGCCTATCAAAATGCGGTCCAGACTATATACAGCGAGTTTAAAAAATGTGCACCATATGGAAAACTTTGTTATTATCGATTTGTAAGAAAGTTTTAATCCTCATAAAAATTTATGCATTGCAGAAAACTTGCATATGAGCTGTCAACTTTTCCAATTTTCAAACAGTGTACAGGGGAGAAAAAAAAATAGGAATTTCAATCAGGTGTAAACTACCCCTTATTTTTGACATTATCAAAAAGTTCATTCAAAGAGGTTGTTTAGAATTGAAAACCATATTCAAATATCACAGCCAGGGTTTACTCTTGATCAAAATTCTATTTTTGTTCCCCCCTGTACACCGTTTCGAAATTTAGAATTTTGATAAATCGAATACAAGTATTCCGCAATGCACCAATGTTTATGAGGAATGAAATTTTCTGACAAATCGATAATAGAAAAGTTTTCCATATGGTGCAAATTTTTTAAAGTCACTGTATATAGTCTGAACCACATTTTAATGGGAAAGCCATTATAGGTGTATTCGTCTATTTATGAAACTTCATAAAAAGTATGTTTCATCCGGTTGACTGATGGGTGAAGGTCAACCTCTCTTCGTCCCTTGGACCAAATGTGTCTCATTGATTTGTTATTCTACACGGTTGCCAGAAAAATAGTCACGTCCGAAACAGTTTTTTTGAACTCGCAGACTTCTAGAACTCGTCTACGGCTCGTCCTAGAATTTTTTCCACTTGTCCAAAAAAACAGTATTATACGGACTTGTTGCGTACACTATTTTTTCGGCTACCCTGTAGAAAAACAAATCAATGAGACACTTATTTACTTCTTTGTAGAACAAAATTTTGAACATTTGAATTCTTATTTGTATTGAATACTGAAATTCGAACAGAAGATAGGTACTACCAGAAACATTCTAATCCTTATTTATATTAATATTTATATCAAATATAGCGGACCCGACAGACGTCCTGTACATGGATATGGATGCACAGAAAATTTTTGATTCCTGTTTTCCTGTTTAATGTTTTCCGTTTCCCATTTCATGTTTAATGTTTAATGTTTAATGTTTAATGTTTAATGTTTAATGTTTAATGTTTAATGTTTAATGTTTAATGTTTAATGTTTAATGTTTAATGTTTAATGTTTAATGTTTAATGTTTAATGTTTAATGTTTAATGTTTAATGTTTAATGTTTAATGTTTAATGTTTAATGTTTAATGTTTAATGTTTAATGTTTAATGTTTAATGTTTAATGTTTAATGTTTAATGTTTAATGTTTAATGTTTAATGTTTAATGTTTAATGTTTAATGTTTAATGTTTAATGTTTAATGTTTAATGTTTAATGTTTAATGTTTAATGTTTAATGTTTAATGTTTAATGTTTAATGTTTAATGTTTAATGTTTAATGTTTAATGTTTAATGTTTAATGTTTAATGTTTAATGTTTAATGTTTCATGTTTCATGTTTCATGTTTCATGTTTCATGTTTCATGTTTCATGTTTCATGTTTCATGTTTCATGTTTCATGTTTCATGTGGCATGTGTCATGTGTCATGTTTCATGTTTCATGTGTCATGTTTCATGATTCATGATTCATGTTTCATATCTCATATGACTTCAAAAAATTCCCGAATCCAACTTGGACACACAATTTTTTTTATCAAAATCGGTCCAGCCGTTTAGGAGTTCAGATTCGAGCACTTGTCAGCCTATTCCGAGAAGTGCTACTTTCTCAGCGAAAAAGCATCCGGAAAGTGTACTCCCCGGACGGTTTCCAAAAAATTACTATTTCTGAAATGGAAACTTGTATGAACGCTGTTATTATTCATTAACTAATAATTATCAATAACGCTTCCAGTTATAGCTGGATGGTCTACACATTTTTTGGTTATCAAATAGAACATACAGTGTTTTCCCAAATCCCAAATGGAATTTTCTTCAAATATAATGAATCTAACTTGTTAACATTTTCCTCAAATGTGACACTCATTTCTTATTTTTATTTCTAATAGAATTCTTAATCGTCATTTAATAACCTATATACCTATTATGATAATTTTCCATTGGAAATCATAATATGGTTCATTTCTTTCAACGACCAAAATGAAAGAATGAACGAACAAACAAACAATCAAACCATCAAATTTGATTAAACCATTGAAAATTATGGGCTGACATAATTGACACATGATATTATTGAAACCAGATGTAATTATTGCACTAAATTACTTGATCAAGAAAGCTGATTGATTCGTATTTTTGCCAAAGTTAAACATGAAAGTAAAATTCAATTCCCGCCAAAAGTCAATGTACAAAGACACTCACCAATATCTGATCCACTTGTCCCGCGAAAATACCACCGGGCTTGTCAACACTCATTAAGCACTTAACCGGTATATACACTGAATGAAAACTAAAAATGTCCAGTATTGAAGACAAATAAGGAAATCCCTTACCCCCCAGCTTCGCTTTGCCTATGGTATGCGCCGGGCTTCGTTTCATACGCAGGCTACATTTACTATGAAATTCCTTGCCCCTCAACCCGGGCTTCGCCTAATCTGTGGTATGTCCCGTGCTTCGTAGCAAATGTAGTCTATATATATATATATATATATATATATATATTATATCTTTGAAAACACGCCCTTTATGTTAAAACGGGAACTTTCTCGTTCGAGGGGGGATAAAGGGCTATCACACTATATAACTATATAAGTCCCTTTATCGTACCGGGACTCCTTTTTAAGTTTTAGCTGCACGCACATTTATCAACTTAGTTTTATTATATATAATGATTAGTTGCTTATTTGATGAAGGACTTCTACAGTTGGACTGTGTTCCGTCCATCCTCTCTTGTATATGTTTCACTAGTTTATTAAATTTCATTAGTTACTATAAGTTCTATAATATATCTTACTTTTCGAGTACCCTCGTATCTTGCGCGATAACGAGAGTGTTCATATTTTAAAACCTGTTGCGCCTGCCCCCAGACGAGCGTGTGGGGAACGAGACAACACGGAGCACAAAAGGACGAGGCGAAAAAAAGAAAAAGAAGCAACATAGTTCCCCAATTAACAAACAAAAAACCTCGACACGATATCGTTTGATAAGTGATCAACACACTCAGTTTTGCTAGTACGGGATTACTCTCAATATCCATATTAATTGTATTTTCAAGTGCCGGCCGGCGTGACATGCGAACATTACCGCCGATAGTGCATGTGAGGTGATTGGGATAAGAAGCAAGAAGTTGTCTACCACATTTGGCGATCTCAGGAGCTAACAAAAAGGTATTTATTATATGAAACTCTCACGAACTTACAGTCCTCTACCCTCTCACTCTAGTGAAACCATTCTGGAGAAAATCCAGCTGTTCCCTAGAACATTTTGTTCCTATCGAACCGGATTTGATGCATCTGCAATTTCATATTTTTTTTATATTTCATAAATAAGTAGCCTTTCAAAATAAAACGGAATTTATCCATCTCTCAGCGCTACGCTTGGCCAGCCAGTCGTCGCATCGAACACCGTTGGTTTTTTGTGCCGTCAGAGGTTGACGGGCATTTGACCGATAAATACTTGAAATATCGTGTTGTATTTGATTCTCTATAGTTTGTTTATTTTTCGCGTAAAATTGAAAATCCTTCGAGATTATTTCATATGGAAGTTCTCATTAAATTTAACTGACCTCTCATAAGAATTCATCCTGTACAGGGTGAATAATATTATTTCTCATTCTCATAAGGATTCATCCTATACAGGGTGAATAATATTATTTCTCATTCTCATAAGGATTCATCCTATACAGGGTGAATAATATTATTTCTCATTCTCATAAGGATTCATCCTATACAGGGTGAATAATATTATTTCTCATTCTCATAAGGATTCATCCTATACAGGGTGAATAATATTATTTCTTATTCCCATAAGAATTCATCCTATACAGGGTGATCAATATTATTTCTCATTTTCATACGAATTCGTCCTATACAGGGTGATCAATATTATTTCTCATTTTCATACGAATTCGTCCTATACAGGGTGATCAATATTATTTCTCATTTTCATACGAATTCGTCCTATACCGGGTGATCAATATTATTTCTCATTTTCATAAGAATTCGTCCTATACCGGGGGATCAATAATAAGTCCCATAAGAATTCATCCTATACAGGATGATTGATATGATTTCTCATTCATAAATTTGTTGACATGATTGATTTTTGGTATTGATTACCAAAATAGTCACACGTATAAAGCGTTCAAAGTATAATCTTCCTCCCCGTTTCCGGAATCACGGAAATTATTTAAAAGTCGCTAAAATTTGCTGGATCTCACCATGACAGCTGAGAAACTCAAGAAATATCAACTGTTACGACTGACAGAAATTAATCGTATGGTTGAAATGTTAGATTGTGCCACAAAGGCCCGAACAGACAAGGATGTACAACTTGTTTTTCGAATGAGATACCCTTTCTTAGATATGATAAAAGATGAATTTTTCAAAAACCATAATTCAGTTATTGCCCTCATTACAACTGATGATTCGCAATTCGAGATGGAAGACGGAGTTAGGAAACAGTTCGAAATGCAATTCTATATGGTCCGAGCGATTTATTCCGGTTTGTTCGAAGTGAACGCAGCTTCGACTGAACCGATTTCTTCTCAACCCAAACCTAATATAAGTTTGCCAAAACTTCAACTCCTCACGTTTAGCGGCGACATAACCACTTTCACATCTTATTTGGATATGTTTGATGCTGTAATTCATACGAATTCAAGTCTGAGCAATATAGAGAAATTTAATTACTTGATATCCTCCTTGAAGGGAACCCCGTTGTCACTAGTACAAAAATTGCCTATGACTTCCGATAACTATTCTATAGCCTATAAAACTCTGGTAAAGCGATTCAAGAACCAACGACTTATAGCGGCAGCCCATTGGTCGGCAATCGAGAATAGTCCCAAACTCACTTCGGATAACCCGAACGAATTGCGAAATTTGTTGGACACGTTTGCAGATCATTTGGCAGCACTCCAGCTCCTCGAGCTACCTGTTGAAGAATGGGATTTTATATTAGTCCAGATGATTTTGAAACGTGTAGATATCTCTGTAGCTACCAAGTTTGAATTACATCATAATTCATCCACTATGCCCAGTTACGATGAGCTTGTGGAGTTCTTGAGCCAACATTGTCTTGCCTTAGACAATATCTCTTCCACTAGAAAGATTAAGTCACCAAAGAAAATTGAATTTCCGAAATCGTCTACTCAATCTAAACCCTCACAGCAAGCCAAACCTTCATGGTCTTTGTTTGCTAAAGCGACTGCATCGAATTGCATTCTTTGCAAAAGTACTCAACATACGATTTATAAATGTCCAAACTTTGCAGAGAAAAGTCCTAACGAACGTTTTCAAATTGTCAAAGAAAATCGCTTCTGTCTGAATTGTCTCAGCAACTCACACTCCATCAAACAGTGCAAATCCACGTACACCTGTCACAAATGTCAGCAGAAGCATCACACCATGCTACATTTTGATCGGACCGATAATGAGTATCATCCTATTGGTGCCTCTCCCACCGGGGTAGAAGTTAATTCCGCCCTTGCATCCATTTCCCCTCTGACCAATCCTCCCAATATTGTTTCTCAATCTCTCACAGGTATATTACCGCAGACGGGTAAAATACTGCTATCCACCGCGGTGGTGGAAATATTAGATACCAGAGGCAACTTCCAATCCATTCGTATTCTTCTCGATTCTGGATCACAGAGTAACTTCATTTCCCAAAAATGTGTGAATCGTTTGGGCCTGTCAGGTTATCATCTGAATTTTTCGATTCAGGGAATTGGCAATTCTCCGACTATTTCTAGCTCTCAAGGTGTATCTTGCCAAATAAGGCCGTTTAGAAAACCTTCTCCCACCTTTGATTTAGATGCCATAGTGATTCCAAGGATTTGTGGTGACCTGCCGACCTCCCCTCTCTCTTCGAGATCTTGGTCTCATGTGCAACATCTACAGTTGGCTGATCCCCAATTCAATTCTCCAGGTCCCATTGATTTATTACTAGGTGCGGATTTGTTCCCCCATATATTGCAACCAGGGCGTGTAGTAGGAAGTCCGGAAGAGCCGGTTGCCTTGAATACGGTGTTCGGCTTCGTTTTGATGGGCAAGGTTTGTTCGCCCTCTTCAGCATCCCATTCAATATCCTTTCTTTGTTGTGAATCGTCATTAGAAAACACACTTCAGCAGTTTTGGAAAGTAGAAGAAGTTCCTCATGTAGAACGTATGTCCCAGGAAGACAAACAATGTGAGTCAATGTTTCTAGATACCTATTATAGAAACGAAAGCGGGAGATTTGTAGTTTCACTCCCCTTTCGAAACGGTGAACCTGACTTTCCCGACTCTAGGAAAATAGCTCTCAATAGATTTTTAGCCTTAGAACGTCGGCTAGTAAAAAATTCAGAACTTCACAAAAGTTATTCGGCCTTCATGAAAGAATACCTTGAACTGGGTCATATGGAAATGATTGCGGATAACACCCATTCTGATAAAACATACTACGTTCCGCATCACGCAATATGGAAGTCCACCGGTACAAGTTCTAAACTCAGGGTTGTCTTTAATGCTTCCGCTAGAAGTCCAGGGCGACCATCTCTCAATGAATCTCTTTTCACTGGTCCGAAACTCCAAAGTGACATTGTCTCCATTCTATTACGATTTCGATTGCACAAGTATGTATTCACCACAGATATTAGACAAATGTATAGACAAATTCTCATAAATCCCAGACAAACTGACTTTCAACGAATCCTATGGCGTTTTTCCCCCTCCGATCCCATAAAGACTTATCGACTCCTTACGGTTACATACGGATTCTCTTGTGCTCCCTACCTAGCCTTGAAAACGCTTATCACTTTAGCCAATGACGAAGCCGTTAATTATCCCGATGCTGCTCAAGCGATAGCATCACACACATACGTTGATGACATTGTCACTGGCGCATCCACCCTCCCGGACGCGCACTCTCTTCGAAATCAACTCATTGAGCTTTTGCAACAGGGTGGTTTTGAACTCCGCAAATGGGCTTCGAATAACCCACAATTATTGTCCGATATTCCCTCTGAACATTGGTCGGATGAAACTCGTTCTCTTAATCTCGACCCCGACAATCCCTTAAAAATTCTAGGACTTCAGTGGAACCCGTCTTCTGATTCCTTTTCGTTTGCCGTCCAACCAATAGACACCACGTGTACCAAACGGAATCTCCTCTCCAACCTAGCTCGAATCTTCGACCCGCTGGGAATCTTATCTCCTATCACCTTCTATGTGAAATTTTTAATACAAAAACTATGGATACTTCGCCTGGATTGGGATGCACTACCCCCACCGGAAATTGTTAGGTTTTGGGAGCAGTATATTTCAGAACTCCCTTCCTTATTCCGATTGAAAATTCCACGTCTCCTTATGCCTGATGATTTTCAGGTTTGTGAACTTCATGGATTCTGTGACAGTTCCGAAAAGGGATATTGTGCCGTGTTATATTTTGTATTCCTCTCTCCGTCGAATGAGTTCTCTAGCCACTTGATTTGTGCTAAATCCAAGGTGGCTCCCCTCAAAAGCATCTCTATAGCTAAACTGGAACTCTGCGCGGCCGTTCTACTCTCTCGCCTGCTTTCTTTTACCCGTGATCTCTTTAGCTCCAAAATTCGAATCAATAACGTGTTCGCATGGTCTGATTCCACCATTGTTTTGAGCTGGTTGGCTTCTCCCCCTCACCGTTGGAAAACATTCGTGAGCAACCGTGTGTCTTTCATACAGGAGATAATTCCTTCCTCGAGTTGGTTTCACGTTTCTTCAGCGGATAACGCGGCAGATGTTGGGTCTCGCGGACTTCTCCCTGCAGCGCTTCTTGAATCCCGCCTTTGGTGGGCAGGTCCCTCGTTTTTGAAAGCTCCAGTTAGAAATTGGTCTCCTTTTTCTCCCAATAATCTTTCAACAGAAGCTTTAAACGAGGAGCGGGTTCTGTCCATGGCCGCTTCCGCTATACCCACCCCTCTTTTAGATGGTTTGCTTGAGAACTATTCATCTCTTCCTCGCTTGCAACGTATTCTAGCCATCATGTTACGTTTCATTAATAATTGCCGTCCTCCTCGACAAAGATTGTCCGGGTGGCTTCTTTCAACAGAACTTCAGGCTGCCTTGATGATTTTGGTGAAACATACCCAATCATCCTACTTTGCGGATGACATAGCGCGAATCTCGCAAGGCAAATTGCCTTCCAGACGGTTGCAAAAATTGACCCCATTTTTAGATAATCAAGGTATTCTTCGGGTAGGTGGACGCCTAGCACACGCGCCGATTCCCTACGATAGGCGTTTCCCCGCTCTGTTACCCAATTCTGGATGCCTTACTACCTTGCTTATCGAATACACTCATCTAAAGAGCCTTCACGCAGGCATTCAGACTGTCTGTTTTTTGATTGCTCAGCAGTTTTGGATACTTTCCTCAAAACGTTGTATACGACGAATCATTTCAAAATGTCTGAGATGTTGGAGACTTAAGCCCACTACACTTCAACCCCAAATGGGCAATCTTCCTCTTGATCGTTTAACGCAAGTCAAACCATTTCTCCACGTCGGCGTCGACTACGCCGGCCCTTTCTCCATTACTCTTTCCAAAACTCGTGGCGCAAAGACCACAAAGGCTTATATTTGCCTCTTCATTTGCTTCTCTACCAAAGCTCTACACCTCGAACTCGCTTCGGATTTAACCTCGGATGCCTTCTTAGCCGCTTTACGAAGATTTATGGGACGGCGAGGACGTTGTGAGCGCATCTATAGCGATTGTGGGACTAATTTCGTTGGCGCCTATCGCCAATTGTCCAAGTTCAGTCAATTCGCTGCCTCCCAAGAGGCAATTGATTGGAGCTTCAATCCCCCTTCGGCTCCTCATTTCGGCGGTTTATGGGAGGCGGGGGTTAAATCAGTCAAGACGCATCTCAGCCGAGTTGTTGGTCTTCAAGTTTTGTCCTATGAGGAGTTAAATACCCTGCTAATTCAAATCGAGGCTGTTTTAAACTCACGTCCAATCACTCCTCTCAGTAATGATCCTCACGATTTGTTAGCTCTAACCCCAGGTCATTTTCTCACTATGGCCCCCTTGACCGCACCTCCCGAACCAGATCTTACGAATGTGCCTTCAAATCGGTTACGACGCTGGGAGTTGGTGCAACGTATGAATTGGTCCTTCTGGGTGCGTTGGTCTCAGGAATACTTGCATACCTTGCATCAACGCAGCAAATGGGCAAAGAATGATACCTCCATCACTCCGGGAACCTTAGTTTTGATTAAAAATGAAACCGCCCCTCCGTTGTGTTGGCGCTTAGCCCGCGTTACCGACGTCCACCCAGGTAGTGATGGGGTTGTCCGAGTGGTCACTGTTCGAACGACGGCTGGTTTGTTTAAGCGACCGGTGGTAAAATTGTGCCCTCTTCCTATAGAAAATTAGAAAATGCCGATGCATTTTGGTGGGCAGGATAATGTTCCGTCCATCCTCTCTTGTATATGTTTCACTAGTTTATTAAATTTCATTAGTTACTATAAGTTCTATAATATATCTTACTTTTCGAGTACCCTCGTATCTTGCGCGATAACGAGAGTGTTCATATTTTAAAACCTGTTGCGCCTGCCCCCAGACGAGCGTGTGGGGAACGAGACAACACGGAGCACAAAAGGACGAGGCGAAAAAAAGAAAAAGAAGCAACATAGTTCCCCAATTAACAAACAAAAAACCTCGACACGATATCGTTTGATAAGTGATCAACACACTCAGTTTTGCTAGTACGGGATTACTCTCAATATCCATATTAATTGTATTTTCAAGTGCCGGCCGGCGTGACATGCGAACATTACCGCCGATAGTGCATGTGAGGTGATTGGGATAAGAAGCAAGAAGTTGTCTACCACATTTGGCGATCTCAGGAGCTAACAAAAAGGTATTTATTATATGAAACTCTCACGAACTTACAGTCCTCTACCCTCTCACTCTAGTGAAACCATTCTGGAGAAAATCCAGCTGTTCCCTAGAACAGACTGAATACTACTTCGTTTGTAACTTCAAAAGGACAAGTCATGGTTTACGGAGTTCCAATGGTACGAATTAAAACTTGGATTCAATAATTGGAAAATTGTCCAATATCTCATACTCCGGTTTCCGGAAACAACCCCAAGTTGAAAATTCCAAATGAGACACCCTGTATATTCTACTTTTTTGTATTTCATGGACGATTCTGAGACAAAACATTTACACATTTGAAAAAAAATTACATCAAAAGTGCGTTGGACGCACTTCAAGCAGTGTAATGAAATAGAACGATAAATAAAAAATATTTTATACAGGTTTATTCCGCTTAGTTAATTCCCTATGTCAATTTGAAATCTATAATTCCACTAATTTTGTTGAAAAAGTAAATATTTTCAATTTTTTTTTTTTATATTCTTATTCTCACGACAAATCTTCTGATTCAGTTGCGAACGGATAGACTGTCTAAATCCAGTGATGCTAAAAAATTAAATTTTGGCGTTACGAATTATTGTCGCGTTACGATATGTCATGGAAGCGAAAAAACTGTATACAATATTTCTTTAACCATCGTTTACTATTATCACAATGTTTAAGTGCTTCCAACGCAATTATTTATTTTTTCCTAAAAAATCCACTACGAGAATAATAATAATGATAGTAGTGAATAAAGTAACTTCGTTTACCTTCTCTATAATCATCTATATAATACAGGGTGTATCCTAAATGATGTCATTAATTTCAGGTGGTGATTTCTTGTCACATTTTATGAAAAAAGTTCACATAAACGTATGTAATAACTTGCTTCGTATCTGACTAACAAGGGTGTCAAAATAAAAAATCTGTTTTTCATGTATTGCTCAAAATTCTTTTCGCCGATTTTGATTATAGTTCGTGTATTTGTTAGTAGTAACAAGAGGCTTCTTTTCACGAGATTAGATTTTGAATTTAAATTCCAGTGGCGTTGCAGTTGACACCACGTTAATCGGAAACGAAGCAAGTTACTTAGGACATACGTTTATATAAACTTTCCTTCATAAAATATGACAAGAAATCACCTCCAGAAATTAATTACATCATTTAAGATACACCCTAGATATCCAAATCTACATTTTTTATATTCTTATGAGACAGCTAGTTTTAGATCTGTAAGTAGATTCCTTCAATCACACTAGTTGGAATGCGTCCAACTCGAATATTTTTTTCTGTTGAAAAATCAAAGGAGACAGGATTTCTGGGATATTCTGTAGGAGAATAATAATAATTATGAAAATAACGAATGGAGTTGACCCTTTCAAAGATCGTCTATAAATATTTCCAATTCTTCATTTTTTCAACACGCTTATATTCGCTTCCCTTGTATGTATGGATGTATGTATGTATGTATCTATATGAAACGGAAACTTTGAACGTGATTTTCACTCACTTCCCGACTTCCGATTGAATTGAATTTTTGCATGTGTTCGTAATTCCGGTGACAATGTTTGTGAAAAAAAAAATGGCGGCTCCAATATGGCGGACGATATTCGTGATAATGATACGATTCGACTCAAAATTGGTATGTAAGGATTTTTGGAGTCAGAAATTGTGAATTTTTTATCAAAATACATGAATTCAAAGTGGCGACTCCAAGATGACGGACGAGATTTGTGATGATGGTCAGATTTGATTTAAAATTGGTATGTGGGGGTTTTTCAGGTCACGCTTTTTACATTTGAGTAATTGAATTTCAATTATTTTTCACCTTTTAGTCCATGTTGGAAGTAAACCGTGTTCTTTAGTTTTTTTAAACAGATATTTTTCATTCTTATCCCCTAGTTCCAGATCAGTAAGTAGATTCCTTCCCCAATAACAACCCTCTGAACCCCATTTTCAAGCAGTTCCATAGTGGATCAAATGATTAACCATATACAAGACATTAATTAAGTTTTCGGACAAAGTAAAAAAGACATTACATGGCGTGTGGAGTGTCGCGCCTGGCGTTTGTACTGACACTCCACGCGCCGTGAGAATGGTGCGGAGTGCCAAGTTTCGGGTAGAGTGTCATGTACCGTCGATTGTCGATAAATCACAGATCATAGGAAACACACACCCGACTTGTCAATCAACAGGCCGTGAGATCCCTAGCGTCCAGGCAGATGCACGATCGGCGTGGCCTTGCCGAAGAGAAGGAAGTAGAACAAAAAATATCGCTAAGCATTTCTACGACTGTTTTTTTTATCAAGAAATCTGCTATTATAATTATTTTCTATAATTGACATGACTTTGGACATACATATATAGATATAGTCTACTTTCTAACTTTCATTTTTGGAAACTGAAACTCATGTGTAAGTCTGTATTCATACGATAATCGCTGAGATAGATGTTATCAAGGAAAAAATTATAAAAAATCAAACTCACTCATCAGCAGGAGTTCCTCCATTTATTTCCAATGTTCCAGACTGAAGGTAATGTTCTCTATGATCATCAGCTAACAGAGTTGGTCTTATGTGTAGAATTCCATTTTCAACATAACTGTTGCTCCTGTTATTATCATACCACTGAAACTGCCAATTCTGGAAAATAAATTTTCACAATAAATCGAAACCTGATAAGGCTAGAAGAATAGTTATTTATGGTACAGTGTGTTATGTTGAAAATAAATCACGCGGGAAAGATTTATACCACGAGGCCGTCAGGCCGAGTGTTATAAATTCTCAAGTGACTTAGGAAACATAACACACGAGTGGCATACAATGTTTTATTCAACAAGTGGAAGAAATCCATAACTCACTAGTGAGTTATATTTCAAATTACCCTAATATTTTTGACAGTAAACTTTTGGTACTTTTCATGAAAAAATCTTATTTCCACACCTTTTCCAATTAAAAAAGGTATACTTCCTCAACGAGATATTTTCAATTTTCTATATCAATGCATGTTACTTAGCTCCTAGGGCGCTAAGTGAAGTTCCTTGGAAAAATTTCAACAATCTGTATCTCGAAAACGAATCATTTTTCGATAAACATTTTATAGAAAAAAAGGTGTTTATTTTGACGAGATCTACCACATACTTAGTTTTTGGAATGTTCTCAGCAACTTCACCCTAGGAGATAAGTAACATGCATCAATATAGAAAATTACAAATATCTCGAAAACGATCACCTCCAGCATTGTTGAGAAAGTGTACCTTTTTTACTTGGAAAAGGTGTGGGAATGAGGTTTTTTTATGAAAGGTACCAAAAGTTTACTGTCAAAAATGTTAGAGCATTTCCGGACACAAGTTTATATAGACTTTTTTTCTTAAAATTGTCACTTATAATCTCCCTAGTGCTTGAATTATTGCCGGAAATTTTTCGAGTACATGATTTTTTTGAAAATTACCCGAGTCACGTAGCGACGAGGGTGATTTTCTTAAAAAATTCATGTACGAGATAAATTACCAGCAATTAATTCAAGCACGCGGGGGATTCGGTAAGAAAATTTCACACCAAAATATATTAAATCAATGGTTAATTCAACTGACTTGTAGATTATTCTGAGAGAAAACAAGTTGTAACATCAGTGGGCCATGAATGGTTTTTGTTGATATAATGACAGTTACGCGTTGGTATTAGTGGCGGTGTTTGTATGTGAGAAAGGAAAATTCATTTTGCGACATTTTCAACCTAAAATTACATTGCACATCACGCAGAACTGAAATAGTTTTGACTGGTCCATGCGGATTGTCTACTGGGAAGTGATGTGGAAAGGAATTCTTGCAAATTTCAGCCGAGTATTCACGAAAAGATAAGTTGAATAAAATTGTTTCAAATATTAAGTTCATCAAGTCAAGCATAGATAGATTTGATTGATATACATTTTTTACCGATGGACCTATTCATCGTTGAAATGCAAGTTCTCAAAATATTTTCAGACACATTCGAAATATTTAGTGAATATATAATTATGAAATATTATCTCCTTTCATATGAAAAATAACATTCCATTTGTACATAAAAGCAAAATGTTAACTATCACATGTCAAATATTTGACAGAAAAATTTCCACTTATTAATTTCGCCCAGGGTACTCAGGAGGAAAAAAAATTCCGGAAATTTTTTGGGTTGCCATGGCAACTAAATAAAAACCAATTTTTTGATTGGCTGAAAAAGTGAGGTGTGAAATTTTCTCAGGAATACGTCACTTGAATATTTTAACGTACTTATGTTACAGCCTGTATAATAATAATAATAATAATAATATAATAATATAACTTTATTCAAATAAAGAGTGGGTTTACATGAACACTATAAAGTGAATAAAGTAATAGTAGGCGATAAGCGTTATTACACTTGTTTCGCAAAAAAATACAACTGAATCATATACAGTACCATAGAATTACTTATAAACTATTTGAATTTAATATAAATAAAAATACTATATATTATATGAATAAAATATAACCAAAAACAACTACTTTCCCGGCACAAGCCACGCTGGACATTGAACTACATCTGATAGATATTGTGAAAAGACTCTTTTTTTTTCAATGAAAACTAGAGAGAATTAAAAAAATCAGTTATCTGAATGAAAATGCGAATTTTCACTTTCAGATTTTTTCTTTCCTTTTCAGTTAGAGTCTTTTCACAATATCTATCAGATGTAGTTCAATGTCCAGCGTGGCTTGTGCCGGGGAAGTAGTTGTTTTCTGTTAGATATTACAAATAAATCACATTATTCATTTTTCAATTTTCATGGAGAATGTTCCCCTTTTCAACATGAATACCTCCCAGGAGGTTATCTTTAACGATGGAAAATAGCGACTAAAGTTTGTCTTTCAGTCGCAGATGATTCCACAACAGTTTTTATGAATATCCTCGAACTAAAACCTTATTTTTATTTTGTCAGTGGCTTTTGAATTGATATGACGATGAAGAAAATATCGCAAAATCAATTTTATCCACTGATGAAGCAATATTAATACGGAATGGGAAGTACATAGGGAAGTTTCACCAAACTGAAATAGAAGTGGGCATATTTCCCAGAACACTCGCAGTACTATCCCTACTTTAGTAAAAATTGTCATGACTCCAGACACTTCGTCTTTTTCAACAGTGGGCAGGTGATGATAGGACACAATTATCCTAGTAGGACTATGACCAAGGCATTCAAAAAGGCATATTGTTTGATAGTGATCCAAAAGCGCCGGGTTCGCTAGTGGAACCAGTCGTTGAAGGGCGTAAGAATCCACTACTGTTGGGTTTTGAGACAAGAAACGATTGTAGCACCACCAAACTTGGTATGCTAGTAGTTGGAACCATGATATACCCGAAAAAATATAGTTTACCAAAATTCCAGGGATGGAACTTTTTTTTTTTCGTTTAAAAATATATAAATAGATTTTTGCTGAAGGAATTGCCGGAATTATGGGTGAGTTGAAAACTGAGGTAGGAGTAAAACCCAGTTTTTTCTTTGGCATGTATAAGTGAAAGTGAGAGTGTACTGATTCCTGCTTCAGTATAATTATTTCATATCAACTAAAATATCCATGACTTTCGGATCGTCCGTAAATATCGTAGAAGGGTTATGTGAAGTGAGACAAAACACATTTTAGGTAGTCAGATACTCACATGTTATATTTGTATGAAGAAGTAGAAGTCTTCAGGAACGATATGCACTTTTTCTTTTCTTTCTACTATAATTTTTAGCAAAGTTATGACAAATCTAATTTTCGGCCCTGCCGGAACTTGCAGTGGCGGGTTAGCGCGAGCATGAAGTATGACGTCGGCGTTAAACCACGTTTTCTGAGAAAGCAAGCGTATTTCAGAAGGTATTAGTGGAAATCATTCTTGTGGAGAATTGAATTATCTCTCAACCTATCGAAATCGTTTTTTGATTAATCTTATATTTTCTGAAATGAAATAACATAAATGAAAAATATTTTAGGTTCCACCTCTGATTTTTTGGTGAACAATTTTTTTTTCTAATAATACATGTTGTCGAGATGTCATGTGCCGAATTTCAGAGTGCTACAATTCATTCTTCACTTTCTGCTCGAGTTTGTCTGTCGTTACTGTATTATAACAGAGCTATCAAGGAGGGGAAAACTAGAAACATGGAAAAGCTACAAAATCTCGATGAAAGAATTAGAAAAGGAGCCGAGAAACAGTTAAAGAGCCTGCTGAAGATCAGACTATGGGGAAATAAACGCTCTAATGGAATCCACCAGTCTAAGGAGAATACTAAGTAGCGAGACAGAAGGTTCCATTGATAAAATCATCCTAGGCATCTGCTAGAATTACTCTTCACAGAACTTTTTGATGACGGAATCTGTCAATACAGCAGGTCCCTTAAGGTGAATGACAACTGGCAGAGATGGTCATCAGTCAGGACTCCATAGCCTGAGCAGTGAACGAGTTCAACCCATGAAAGGCAGCAGGACCTGACGGGAATTTCAGACACATCATCCCAAACACGGGAAACAAAGTGCACAGAAGCAAAGTCTTTCAGACCCTTCAACCTATCACCATTCTAGCTTAAACCGCTGGAATGGATGGATAGGATTCTGTTAGAGGGGAGCCCCCTTTACAACATTTATACAGAAAAGGAAGGTCGACGCAATCTGTCCTCCTCTTGTGCGAACGATTGAAAATACATTAAAGTTCAAAGTGGTAACGATAGGAGTATTTTTCGAAGTAGAGGTGGCTTTTGGCAAGGCGAAAGCAATGTGTACAGGCAGCATTTATGTTCAGCTGGGTTGAGTTATAGCTAAAGAAAGAGAGGGTGCTTGGTAATGAATGAATTCTTGAGCAAACTCATAGGTGAAGGTCCAAAATTCTTTCAATTCGATCGAATTTCTGATAGTTCGGCCATAAGTATGTCGTAAAGTGCAATGGAGCGATTGCCAATCCAAAATCATAATACTACAATAGTATTACCACTACGAAAAAATATAAATTGAAACAAATTTATTACTCACACCCCCACCGCCCAGGGTTCGTATGTGCTCCCATTTCTGCGGATCCAGATCTTCGAAATCATCCTCAAAAATCAGATCACCAGAACACAATATTTTTGGAGCGTGAGTACCACTTGCAGTTGTTACACTTATGTCACAAGCATTGACATTAATGATAGTATCGGCGATCAAAAACACAAGACATAATAATCTGAACATTTCGAATAACTTACTGACTAGTACGTTCTCATCAGTGGATATTTATAGTCAATACCCAAACACATGAAATTTAATGGTAGAATATGATTACGTAATTGTGAAAATTGAATTCATGAAAAACTGTCATAAACCTCGAAAAATGACGCCGTATTGTTCATAAGTACGTTCCATGTCGAACAATTTTCATAGGCTGATAAGAGAACGCTATTTTAACTAAATAGAGTTTCAATACAAATAACTTCATTATGAAAAAATCTGAACCCAATAGAATCAATCGGGTTTCATAAGGCCAAGCGGAACCTTCCAAAATCCATAGCATGTGGTACTACACATTTCAGGAAAATTTTTAGTTATTTATTATACAAGGGGAAAAATATTAGAAGTTGTGTTGTCTCCCGACGCGAAGCCGAGGCGAACACAGCATATATATATATATATATATATATAAAAGGGTAGTCTTGTTTGCTGACTAGTTAGGAAATGGGTTTTTAATATTTGGGATATGCAGCAGGCCAATAAGAGTACTCTAATGCACTTGTTCCAAGCTTTCAATAACTTTTTATTATCATCTTCAGGGAAGCTACAATGTGGAAAGACATTCATGAGATTTCAACAATGAAAAACAAGGAATAAACTTACAGTGGGAGTAAAACTTCATTTAACCAACAAGAGTTCACTTAGATGCACTTAGATCATCAGTAATGTGTTTGCATCTAAGTGAACTCTTGTTGGTTAAATGAAGTTTTACTCCCAGTTCTGTCCATATATCATGATTATTTCTAACATATACGCCACATAACCTCACAGCACTGTAAGTTTATTATTCCCGTCACAGGAAAAATGTACTTTTTTCCCTAACATACCAGGAACCTGAAACGACCTCTGCTCTCACACCAGTTTTCAATTACCAAAATTATATTATTCGCCATTAATTTCTGCACTTCTGTCGTTTGCAGTGTATTTAAATAAGTTTTTCAATAACTAATATCTGGGCTAGATAGAATATAAAATTTGAAATAAAAAAAACAAATAATTATTGGATCAGATATTTCATTAGTGAAAATAGTTATTTATGGTACCAGAGTGATATGTTGAAAATAAGTCACGCCTGACGGCCTCGTGGTATAAATTCTCAAGTGATTTAGGAAATATAACACACGAGTGGCATACGATGTTTTATCGAACAAATGGAAGAAATCATTTTTTCATGAGATAATAATCAATAAGTTTTAATATGAACGTGAGTTATAACCCATAACTCACTAGTAATAGTTATTTATGATACAAATGTTTAAAGTGGCATTTTATTTTGTCAGTGGGGAATATTGCGAAACGAGCGTTAGCGAGTGAGCAACCCCCGAACAAAATGAAATCACTTTTAACAAATGTATCATGCAAATTTTTTTGTACAACAGTTACTGCTAGTAAGAAAAAACAAAAAAAAATTATTAGATCCACAAGGATTCGAACACACGATCTTCAGATTACAAAGAGGCTCCAACTTCAACTTCAAAAATATTTATTGATTAAATTCCTAATTATTATTTACAGATCATGTACAAATCTATTCATATATATATATATATATATATATATATATATATATATATATATATATATATATATATACAGCGCCAACCTCCCGCAAAGCTCATGCTGGCATTTTTGTTAATGTGTGTATGATAATGCAATGTGTCTGATTTTATGGGATGTTATTATAATTATCTGGTTCTTAGCAGGAAAAGCTAGAAAAAAAAACCTGCTTTATGACAATGACTTTGTTTATTTATTTGCATGCATGATTTCCTCATAGGCTTGTGCCGAGACTACGATTCCATCATGCATGCTTTTTATTTGAAGTAGTTATTTTATGTGTGTTATGTTTGTGTAGTGTTTCGTGTTGTGTTGTTACTTTCCAGATCACCCTTTCTTTCCGCCGCGTCCCCCAGCGAGAGCACCGAGCGGAGAGGCGAAGGGCCCCGTAGGCGCCCCCCGCCCGCCACCCCGACAGTGGAGCCGCTTCAGGGAGCACTCCATCACTCATAATAACAGTGACCCGGAAGTACAGATGTTTCGCAGCATGTGCCACGAGAAGGTTGTGCTGTCCTACCCTGCAACCGCAGTGAGGGTAGTTCATCCGGGGTTGTGGTTCCGCGGATTTTCTCTCTTCTTAGGTTTCGGATTTTTCCTTGGCCTTCAGATTGTTTGATGTTACTTTCCCCCTGGCCTCTCGTGGGGGGAAGAGTTTTTGTATTGTCCATTCTGCCTCTTGGAGGATCTCTTGTCCATGTATTCTTTTCCATTCCTCCCAACTGGAATTTGGACTTTTTGTTTGTTCTTTTCTCTTCTGTGCTCTTTAGAATGTTTACATATGCTGAACAGCCACGAAAATTCGCAGGGTGATCTAATCCACAGTTCGCACATCTAGGAGGCGTGTCTGGTGTTTTAGTGAAGACTGTGGTCAGATGCCCTTGGCCACACTTCAAGCACTTGGGCGCCCTAAAACAGTTTCCCGCTGCATGCCACCATCTTTGGCAGTTTCGGCATTGGGTGATGATGTTATCGTTAAGTCTAAAGTCCCAGCTAATACGGGTATTCATTAGCGTACGGACATTTGTCTTTAAAAATTGTAGTAACCATGTACATTGGTATAATGGTTTTTCTCAATCTATATATTTTATGTGCCTTCATTTTATGTTCTTCTCTCAGAACATTTATAATGCCAAGAGGCTCCAACTATAATAAAACCAAACGCACTTTATTCATGAATCTCATTATTTGTCAGTGATGAAGGACCTTCTACCGTTGGACTGAATACTACTTCGTTTGTAACTTTAAAAGGAATTAGTATTACCAATTGCACAAACGGCCAAATACATGTACGAACTTTTATAAATGATTCCTCTTGAGTAGGTGTTCTGATTATAATATCTGATTAAAGTGTTTCTGTTAGAGAGATCTATATTATTGAGTAACCATCATCTCATCTGCCATTTTACTTTTAACACTAGTGTTAAAAGTGAAAACGTGAAAACATCAGTTTTCAGTTCATATGTCAATGAATTAAAAACGTCATTTTTAATGACAGTTGTACAAAAAATATTTTATTCAAATTATTTATCGGCACTCAAGGACTGCATGTGAGATTATATTTATAGTCTTCGAATGTGACTGCTGGACCTTTAAAAAGGCTCTTAAAAGTGAAGTTTCTTACAAAAGGGGAAAAAATACGAATTCATAAACGAGAATAAGTAATGTGAATGTAAATTGGTAGGAGATCATTATGAATAACAGACCATGTGAATTACCTTTTTTTCATTGAAAAATTCCGTACAGGGTAACTAGGTTAGGAAGGGTAGAAGAGGGTATAACTAATGTAGAGACAAAAATTTAACATCTAAATGCATGCAGTCGAGGAGTAGTGGGATAAAAGGGGGTGAATTTCACAATTTGCAGCGTGAATATTATTTTATCAAAAAAAGTTAATCATTAAAGTTGTGGATAATTGAAAATACGAAAAACCAATATTTTCGTTTTTGTTTTTTATTTTTTAATTTAATTATTTTTTGATAACAGAAATTGGTGAGATTGTAGTATTTTTCATGCCAAGCAAGCAGATATTTTATTTTCAAAAAGTTCAGTGGTTTTTAAGAAATTAATGATTTTTGCGAAAAACTTGTTTTTTTCAAGTCCGTGAAAAACCTTCATTTTATTGTAGGGAGTTCTGTGACGGCGTATTTTTTTCGTTAAGACTTCAACTTTCCTCTAAAAGAAAAAAAATGTACTACGTTAATGGAAAAATGTTGTGTAAATTGCGAAAAACTGAAATATTCTGCTCGTATCGACTTTCTCACTATAGTTACAAATTTCATATTATTTCTTAAAATTCACAAATTCAGAAATTCAAAACAAATATTGATAATAATATTATTTATAAATTTTCAAGACTTTCTATTCATCTAATTTGAATGAAGTAATGATTTAAAAAGAGAAAATGCAGAATAACTTTATAATGCAGTGATCATTTCTGTTTTCAGCATGGCTACTCTGATAGGACTATTAATTCAGTAAATTTGTATTCTACAGTTTTAGGGTAGTTTTGTTTTTTCCGTATCATAGGTTTTTTGGAGTGCTGAATCCGAATATGAAGTTTGCTAACAAATTTTCTTGACGGAACACAAATAATCTATTTTATTGTAGTTTTTCACTTATAACTCGAAAACTATAATTTTTTCGTGAATAACTTCACCATTCAAAATGGATGTACATTAAATTTCCTACAAATTCCACGGTTCGGGTTTTTTTTTCTGACAAACAGTTCGGGCTCAAATTCTAAATAAAAATTGGCGTATTTTTACTGAGTCAGCAAACACCCACTTTTGTTTCACTCCAAAACTATTATTGACTATTTAATGACATTTTTGGTGACTTTCTCAAGGAATTATATTGTAATAAAATTAACAGTACTCTTGTTCATCATTGGAGCAGTTTTAATCAAAGGGCTCATCTGACAGTCTAGTTTGAGGTTATGTCGATGACTGATAGTGACAGTGCGAAAAGAAATCTCAAACAACGCCAAACGATTCAGGACGTTACTTTTCAACGTCTAGTGTATCGGCCTCTTCATTTCCACTATAACCTCTGTGAGCTGGTAGCCAGGCTGGGGTCAGTCTGTTCTGACTGCCGAGCTCTTTTAGGGCTTCTATGACCCAAACAAGTATTGAGGTAACTTGCATTGAGTTGACTGCTTTTATTGCAGCTTGGTTATCTGAGTACTTATATGACAATGTTTTTTTCTGAAAACTCATGCCTTGCCGTGCACGATGGTGTATTGCGACGATTTCCGCTTGAAATATCGTCGCTTGTTTGCCCAGGCTCAATGAGATTTTAATCTTCGGCTTGGTTCCGTAAATGCCGGCTCCTCAACCTTCATCAGTTTTTGAGCCATCAGTGTAGACAGCGATTTCCGCATTGATGGGAGATCTCTCCTTCCACGCATCCCTGTCCGTTATACTTGTTTTAAAAGTTTTGTCAAAGCTATAGGCGGAAAAATCGAAGTGTACGCCATCTAACAATTATGCCAGCAACTACCGTAGGTGTGAACAACAAAGAATGGCACATTGTTAACCGTGTAAACGACTAGCTGAAATTTCTTAGATTTGCAGTTTTTCTGATTAGATAAACACCTAAAAGTTCTTAGAATTGACCATATGTGAACTGTAGTGTTTAGCTGTTTGGTGTTTGTGAATATAAACATGCAGAATATTTATAAAAACCTACCTACCAAATCGCGGAAATTTTGTTCTGTACCTCAATGTTCATCTTAGTGTGGATTCATGCAGCGCCAATTAACAATAATTATCAAGTAACAATTATCAATTAACAAGCATACAAAATATTTTTGTGGTATTTAGTTAATCTTTTTTTGATACATTTTCAGTTTCAGATGGTATTTGGTCATTGTAAATAAAAAACAGTCTTTTAAATTCAGAATATACTAGTTGCTAATTGTTAATTGTTACTTGGTGCTGCATGAATCCACACTTATTGCAATCAAATATCAGTCTTCATAAATGTCCTTTTGGTCATAGAAAGCTTTGTTTCAAATGGAAGACAGTGCTCAAGATTAGAAAATTTATAACGCAAAATATGCATGTTTGCAGTCTCCACTTCCAAGACAAAGACTATTGTTTACATGGTAAATACATTGTTTCAAATGCAATGCAAAGCTCAATTATTATGATTTGTTACAGCTACACCTCTAACAATTAAGAGAAAACTCAAAAAAGGAGTAATTTCCAGTCAAAAGATTCCTTATCAAAATATCGAAAAACACAGTAAAAGGTTAACAGAAGAAGAAAATGGTGAGTCAACAAAACCCCTACTTTATAACTAAACCTAAGACTAAAAACTGGAACCAACAGTGAACCAGTGTGTATGTTCTTAGTACTAGTTAAAGTTCGATAAATGCTTGCGTAGTTTCCCTATTGATGAACTCTTAGTTCTAGTATTTGATATAATTCTTAAGTAAGGGTGCATAAATCGATTACTTCAATAATTTTTCTGTAACCTATTCAAAGTTAATTTTAAGTTTCATGTAGATACAAACCTTATTACTGATTTTGATTCAAGCTGATTGAAAATTAGGTACTTTTTTGCCTCGTTCTTTGAAAAATTAATTTGCTCATTCAAGAGACCTTATTATATTCATAAAAATGTGATAGGAGTTTTACATGTAATTTTAGGTTGAAGAACCCAATGGAGGAAGACTTAGAAAACATGCCAAGTGAGGGATAAAATGAGACTGCAGGAGAGCGAACATGAAATTCAAATGAAAATAGATGTGTTTTTTCAAGATATAAAGATATGAAATTATAAAGCGTATGATTCTTCAGTTTCAATTTGCCCTGTTAAAACATTTATAAAATTTTGAACTTATTTTTATTCGTAAGCTGTTAATAACAACAATGCGTTTTTCTGTTCATACATTTTACTGAAATTTTAAACATTTATTTATTTTAATAAGACCAATCTATGGCCAATGTTTGTAGCTCATTACATTTGTCATTTTGTGACATCTTTTTGTGAACTAGCATTGCTATTCATTCAGATGAATAAATAAATATACTGGAAAAACCAAAATAGGTCTTTTACCAAAAGATTGGAATCTCAATAGTAAATTATTTTCTTCGTGGATTTTCATGATTCACCCAAGAATGGTAGATATTTTTAAAATAGGAAATACGAGCAGGAATTATAAAATTTACTCTGAACGCCTCTATATAAATATTTTGTTTTATTAATGACCAAGATAATGACCGTCATAGTTTGAAAATGTCTATGAGTTCAGGAAAAGAAACTGCAATAACATAAGTGGTATAAAAACATAAGAAGTTTTATTTCTTATTCTTCATGATAATCTACCTCATAGTAAGGGCAACATCCATCAATTTAGGTCAAGTTCTTTCTAAAGTATAAGAAATTATATCACAAGATCCACTTGTACTGTTGGCATTTTCACCTGAAATTATTCTATTCATAAACACTAGTAGCACCTCGTAATTGTAAACTTCATGCAACTGAACAAGCCTGGGATTATCTCAAAAATACTTATAACTGCAATTCTCAATAATCTCAAAGCTACAAAATCCACCAAATTTACAAATTTCACCACAAGGCCTTTATTTGTTGAACAAAATTATATGTTGTTCACCCTTAACGGTAGCCATATTGGATTATTCAGCGACATCTAGTGGTTTCCTTTTTTCGCCTATATCTGGGAAGTATGCCATCTGATGGCATTCTTGTAACCGGGTCTTTTTTCAACTATTCGTATAGGCTGTTGTAGTCTCTCCCGTGCATACTGCTCATGGGTGCTTGTCCTCTAAGCAGCCCGCTCGTGACTGACCTTGCTTCGCCTGTATATGTGTAGGGGAGGCAGGTTGAGCAAGACAATACAAAAATTTAGGAATTATCTAAGCAAAGCAGTCGTGGTGTTGAGGCTTTTGCCTTTCAGCCATGCGGCTTGGGTTCGATCCCCAACCGCCGTTCGGTAGGGCGTAGCCCATTTCGGCCCGAAAATGTGAAATACCAGGTAAGATGAATTTTAATGAGCTTGGGTAAATGCCCATTTCGGCCCACAACGATAGGAAAACTAATTAAAAGGTAATTTGAAGGATATTTGGATTGGGATAATTTGTGTGATTGATGACTTGTTTATTTTGTGGAAATTCATGATCACTTTGATGAAACGAAAGAACACTCTTTTGTCTTATTTCCACTAGATTTTTTATTGTTACGACCGGTTTCGGGTTTTATCCCATTATCAAGTATAAAAACTAACTAATACAATTGAACTCTAAGCCTAGTTATATAGGGAGTTTGCAGGTAGGCTGGATGGAGAGGTAATTAAGAGAACAAGGGTGAAACAATATAAACTTAAACACTGGAGGTGATGGAAATTACCTGGGTTGTCAAATTTATAAATTCAAAAGGGGAGAGCTACACAAATCGAGTTGCTCGTTGAGGGTTCTAAATTTCTGGTTTTTTATTGATTTATTAATTTCCATGGCTTCCAACAGATTCATTGTCTTTCCTTTATTACATGTGTGTAGAATTTTGAGGTTATCTTTACTTATCTTGTGTTTGGATTCTTGTAGATGTTCGTACATTGTTGATTTTTTGTCTAAACCGACGTGTTCACGGAACCTTACGTCAAAATTTCTACCGGTTTGGCCTGTATATACTGCAGAGCATTCCCCGCATTCTAATCTATATATCCCTGATTTTTTCATTCTGTCTCGTTTAGGTTTTGCATTGAATAGAATTCAAAATAACAACAGCTTTTATAAGTAATAATAATTTAGGCAGAATTCTATTCAATGCAAAACCTAAACGAGACAGAATGAAAAAATCAGGGATATATATATATATATCCCTGATTTTTTTATATATAGATTAGAATGCGGGGAATGCTCTGCAGTATATACAGGCCAAACCGGTAGAAATTTTGACGTAAGGTTCCGTGAACACGTCGGTTTAGACAAAAAATCAACAATGTACGAACATCTACAAGAATCCAAACACAAGATAAGTAAAGATAACCTCAAAATTCTACACACATGTAATAAAGGGAAGACAATGAATCTGTTGGAAGCCATGGAAATTAATAAATCAATAAAAAACCAGAAATTTAGAACCCTCAACGAGCAACTCGATTTGTGTAGGTCTCCACTTTTGAATTTATAAATTTGACAACCCAGGTAATTTCCATCACCTCCAGGGTTTAAGTTTATATTGTTTCACCCTTGTTCTCTTAATTACCTCTCCATCCAGCCTACCTGCAAACTCCCTATATAACTAGGCTTAGAGTTCAATTGTATTAGTTAGTTTTTATATTTGATAATGGGATAAAACCCGAAACCGGTCGTAACAATAAAAAATCTAGTGGAAATAAGACAAAAGAGTGTTCTTTCGTTTCATCAAAGTGATTGGGATAATTATTTCTACATTGTTAGGGGCGCTTATTGTTAGATTATTTAGTTCCACAGTAACTTCTAAACTGTAATAATCTAGTAAAAAAGGCGAAAAAATGGGTGAATCGGCTAAGTTAAGTGAAATCACAAGCGGACGCGATAAAACACAATTGGTGTTGAACAAAACCGAAAATTAAGTTCGGGAGAAACAATGTGGAGACGATGATAGGTACCTGATCTTCCTTGCCCGCAGAAGCTCTTCTTTTCAGGGGTTTTCTCCGAAAACCTGGTCGATTTGTTTGAACAAATTTTACTATCCCTTCATGTACAACACTCTTGGATAATTAATAACGAAAATATCAAAAATGTTCGTATCAAAGGGCCTATTCGAGAATGTTCGAGAATAATGATGACGTAATGATAAAACTTTATTATTGTTTCACAGTTTTCGAACGAACCTGCCTGCTCTCATGAAAGCTATTTTTCTAGGATCGCAATATAGTATAATAAAATTATTACATCATTGTATGCAGTAAGTACGTAATAACAACATAATAAACAAATGAAAAATACAAACCATCGTCATTTTGGTATCCCATAAATCTATTAATGAACATTTTCAATCAAGCTTTCAGTGACAGGATAAACATTTTAAATTAGCAACTTTTGGAGTAAACATATAAAAATTACGAATTACGAATGTTTATAATAATAACATTTATTTCCCAAGAAACTTACAAGTTTATGACAGGGAAAAAAATATAAACACATTTTCAACCAAAATAATAATTACTAAGTAGATATTTCTAATTTTCATATTATTTATACAATTCATGATAATAAATATTTTTTCAAATTTACTTCAAATTTCATCTTACCATTTGATATCAAAGATTTTGACGATTCATTGTAATGCATTATTCCTTTGAAGTATATTGATTGTTGACCCACATTTGTTTTCACTTTGATAACTGACAAATTATCTGATTGCCTCGTCAAGTGGTTATGATTATTGTTAATGAGGTTGAGAGTGTTTGAAGTTATTTTTGACTAGGTGAATAAAATTTAGTTTTATAGTGTTTTCCCCATACTGAGATTAAGTACTAAAGTTTGGAAAAGACTAAAGAATGATAAATGAATTTCAAATATTTCAAGGGTAAGAAGTTTCTAATTTTAAAAAGAATTCCGATTACTGGAGATATTTTCTTCCTTGATATTCCGATATGTTTGGACCATAACAAATTTTCATCAATATACAAGCCAAGAAACAAAATAGGAGCATACTTGATGATTTCACTTTTGAAATTGATAGGTTCTTTGAAATCGACAGAAGTCGATCTTTCGGTCACAAACAATAATGATGATTTTTTGTAATTTAAAGTTAGTTTGTGGTTTATTAGCCAAGATGATATTTTCTCAATGTCATTCAACATGTTTTTTTTTAGTTTCTTGTAACTATATTCGTTGTATATTAAGGTAGTATCATCAGCAAACATTTTTCCAACTAGTTCAAAATCGGCTAATGATTTAAATATATATGAGAAAGAGTACTGGTCCTAGGATTGATCCTTGTTGCACTCCACATAAAACCGTTTTATGTAATCCCTCAGTATCTTCCATAAATACAAACTGTTTTCTGTCTAAAAGGTAATTTCTGAATCATTCGTGAACAGTTCCTCTCACACCTATTTGATATAAGATGCCAAAAAAAATTTGTGATCGACTGTGCCAAACTTACCTCAGCGACTGGATTAGTAAAAGAAAGCTCTATGGTGCCAGAGACTCCATAGATTTGTGCTGGAAAACCTCTCAACTGGCAACAGTACTTGAATACTGTCACTATTTTTTCCTAGTTCAAAGACTGTTTTTAGCATTGTTTTCTAAAGTTCTGTTACCGCGAGTGACTAAATTCTTCAGAGATCTATTCATATTTGGCATTTCACTGATGACTCAAGGTTTTCTGTTCGACAAGTTGGCTGCTTCGGGTAGTCTCGCTTATTATTCACAATTTCTTGGTTCATACCTATACTTGTCATTTATTGACATGTTTTCTTACCTGCTGTCATCAAATTGTTCTTAGTTGTCCTTTTTCTCGAATTGACAAGACCTAGGGGGAAACCGCTGACGAAATTGTATACACTAATACCCAAAAATCTTAAGTAATGCCTATAATACCCAAGTAATTCCCGAGTAATAATCAAGCAATTCCCAAGTAATACCCCAAATGCCAGTAATGTCCAAGTCAGAAAAAAAAAAGTTAGGTTTGTTTTCGAGCAGAATTCTTTTTTTTTATTGCATTATTCTGTTTTTTCGCCAGTGCTCTTTAATTGTAATAATTGTGCAGTAATTATTCTCTTACTTCCAAATAATTTCTGTAATACCGAAAATACTCGGGTAATACCTCCCTTTCCTATGTAATGCCCAATAATTCTGGTAAAAATTTGGTTTACTGGAAATTTGTTAAATTTGTTATAAAAAAAAATTGAACATCACGATTTTGTGCCATTAGGCGATTCATATGGTACCATTTTTTTTTGCGGAAATACGCTGGTGCCAAGTTGACCTCTTCGGATTACTGGAAATCTGATGTGAAAAAAACAATTGAACGTCGCGATTGTGGACCCTCAACTAAATCTAGTGGTACTATTTTTGTTCTGCGGAAATGGGCTGTTGCCAAGTTTTGGTCACTTTGGAGATATGGAAATCTGATATGGAAAAAACAATTGAACGTCGCGATTGTGGACCCTCAACTGATTCTAATGGTACTATTTCTATTTTGCCAGGTTAGTCACTTCGCACGTATTTGCGAAATGTCGGCCGAACCCGCTCGCTTTGCTCGCGTTTTATCTTGTGTTCTGAATCTTATATTACTTGGAGAAAAAGGAGAAAGTTTTAGGTTAGGCTAGGTTAGGCTCGCTTCGCTCGCCCTCATTACGTACCGACTTATGACAAAACAAAAAGGCAAACTGAGTTGAAACTGCGTGAATTATTTTGCTCGCAATTGACACACAAACCTAACCTGAGCAAGCTAACCTAGCTTGTGAGTCAGTCGAGAATGCATGAATTCGTTTTTCACTCGCAATTGACACACAAACTTAACCTGAGCAAGCTAACCTAGCTTGCGAGTCAGTCGCGAATGCATGAATTAGTTTTTCGCTCGCAATTGACACACAAACTTGACCTGAGCAAGCTGACCTAGCTTGCGATTCAGTCAAAACTTGGCAACAGCGCATTTCCGCAAAACACAAATAGTACCACTATTGTTTTTTTTTCTATCAGATTTTCAGTAATCCGAAGAGGTCAACTTGGCAACAGCGCCTTTCCACAAAACAAAAATGGTGCCGTCACAATTGGCTGAGAGCCCACAATCGCGATGTTCAATTGTTTTTTCTATATCAGATTTCCAGTAAACCAAAGGTCAGCCATAACTAATTTATCTATTGCCCGAGTATTACACCAGTAATACCTGTAATACCCAATAATTTTTAAGTAATGCCTCTTATTCCTGACTAATACCCGAGTAATACCACTGATACCCAAGGTATGTACTCGATTAGGAATATGATTTCAGATCCGGCTGAGGTTCATAGTCTCCTCTTTTCTTCTGAAATTATATCCGTGTGGTTATCTATTATTTTCCGTACAAGTGGATTATGATACCCATGGTCAGGGACAAGAAGTTCGGTGCCCTCGATATCTTTCCCAGAATTATCTACAAAATAAATCAAGAAAGTTCCTCACGCTGACATTATTTTCTATAATTGGCGTCAAACATAACTTGGTGTAATTTCAAATATTCCTTCAAAGATTATTCTTCATTCTTATTTTTACTCCCCCTATAACATACTAGTTTAATTGTAGCTGAGTTATCGGCATCATTCGAAAGACATTTTACAAAACAAGAAAAGATAGGATCTGTTACATTTGTCTTTGTTATATGCATGTGATATTATCAGGTAATTTTATTGATATCAGTTAGATAAATAAAAGATAATTTTCAACAAATCATACTATAATAAAAAAAGTTTTTTTATCACAAAGCCCATACTTTAACATAATCAATTTTCAAGTGTGTAGCATCACTTTTCATATCCCATGTGGGGAGCCATTGTTCCCGACCTTCCCAAAAGTCAGTCGCAGCCTTAGGCGAGTCGTTCTTCCACGGTTTTCCTCCAGGTGGATTGTTATTCTGATCTACGAAATAATTTGTCCCTCCAACAGCAAGATTGAGTATAAAGTGAAACTCTTGATCGAAGGGAGCCATCTTTGAGTTCCTTTTCCATGGATTATCCAAATTAGTCGTTTCAAGTCCTCCGAGCTCCCAGAATCCTCCATTGGGCGGTGTCACAGTACCTATTTCCGTATTATCCACGGAAAAAGTTATTTTATCCTCTGTCCACTCGAGTTGATAGTTGTGAAAATCTGCATCGAACCCAGTTGCATTGTTCTTTTCGTAATGAGTTAACATAAACCTGTTGTTATTTGAGTTTGGACCCCAATGAAGGGTACTTCCTACTTGTTCGACTCCTATGTTAGTACCGAATGGATTCGTCAATCGCTTGTTTCCACGCGACTCCATTATGTCAATTTCACCCGAAGATGGCCATGAGGAGTATTGATTCCTTGTAGGCATCATCCAGATGGCTGAAAATTTAATATTATGTGAGATAATGTATATCGTTCTTGTTCGTAAATATACAGTGTGTCCATAAAATAACCCCCCCCCCTGTTAACTTTTGAAAGTATGGAAATTTTTGGATGATTTTTTTTGGAGGAGAGGCTGTCCGAAAATTCCAATCCGTTCAAAAGTTAACAGGGGGGGTTACTTTATGGACACACTATATATGATCGCTTCTTGACATGTTTTTGAGAAATTTTAGGTTTAAACTTTCCAAACGCAAAAAAGGTTGATTGGAGAAAATCCACACAGATTAACCAAAAAATATTTTTTCTTCCTCAGTTTTGTCAAAGTCAAATTAATTCTTCAAAAATTGTATAAATTTGGTTGAATAATAATTAGTTTCTTTCGTTTTCATAATGATATGAAAGCTCAATATTCAGAAAAAATCATGTCGAGAAACGAATGTTTTGCACAATGAAAATTGTCTATCGACATATATTTTCATGTTCTATGTTTTTCTATATTCATCACAATGCAGGCATAATAATAAATATCGTATGAATCACTTGTAAAGTGCCTTTTGAGCACTGGCAACGTTGGGGGCTATTTGTAGGCCATACTTCGAAGGCTCACTTCTACACTAGTATGTGATGTGATGTACTATCATTTCACAGTTGCTTCTAGGTGACGATACTGTCAAAAAAATATGTTTTTGAGGTCTGGTTTTATAGTCTTTTCAATATCAATTGCAGAGCATAATAACTCGTTCCAAACCCATAGCGGCAAATTTGTTTGACCTGCCACTGATAATGAGGTAAGTATAATGAGGCATGGCTGATAATGAGGTAAGTATAATGAGGCATGGCAGATCAAACAAATTTGCCGTTATGGGTCCAGTACAAGTTTTTACGTTCTGCAATTGTTAAAAATGTTTTTTCTTTAACACTCTGACTGACAGTACCTATTGTTTGCGGTAGCGCCTGTCCACCGAACGCTAAAATTTATGTGCGACGCCAAGTATTGAAATCTGCTGTTCTAAGTTATAAGATTGCATATTAGCCTGGGTACGAGCTCAATAGATGGCACAACCTGTCTTTGGAGTAAGATTATGCAAACGCAAATATGACTGACACGACGCCTCACGTCTCGTTATTCTCCTCAGCATTTCGGGAAAATGTCTGCAGAAAATTATATTTGAGGAAGAATCATTAAATCCTATCGATACTACAAAGAAATTTTACGTATCTGTTACCGGTAATATGTGTAAACAGTGTCTCGGTGCAATGGATTCGAGTCTGTTTTATCTGTTTCATTTCAAGATATTGTTCAAGCTGAAACTTATTTATTTTATTGAATTTAAACCAAAAAAATCTAAGTTGATGTCCATTGACGCAATCGTATATTGTGAATAATTTAAAAAAATTGATAAACGATTGCTCTTCGGCGCCATAAGAAAAAATGGCTATCCATAAAGCACGTATTTTGTAGCACAAATGTCTGACACGGGGTTATGCAAACCCATCCATATCAACAAATACGACTGGCATGGCTCCCACATTCAAGAGCTGAGTCAGTCGAAAATGCCTGACGTGGCCTTAATAAAAAAGTACCATGAATTGGCTTGGCAGTCAGAGTGTTAACCAGCTGTCGTGACCTTACGAACGGTAGCAATCAAAATTCGAATCTTGTGCGAGCCAAGGATTAACGAGGTCTCACAGTTTAACGTGCGATTCCTAGCACTTTTCCGTGTCATTAGAAAAAAATCTGTATTCGATAGGATTTGAATCTACACGACCAGAGTCATGAATGGCTTAAACAGAACGGTCTTAACCACTCGGCCACATAACCCTGAAGAAAACGACTAAAATACTAACAAGAAACCAAAAATGATTCCGCCCCAATCGTTCCTCTCAAGTTGCAGTGTTCCAAGTTTTATCATATATAGCTGGAAATTTAAATGAATACAATACGGCCCCAGGTCTCTACAAGATACTTTCAACAATTTTTCAACAATTTTATTCGAGTAACCCATAACGCCCTACAGTGGATTATACCGGGTGTCCCAGATTTTTTCATACAGCCAATATCTCAGTTATGCTGCTTAGAAAGAAACTGAAAAAAATGCACTTTTATCAAACCCGTATAACTTTAAAGCTTTTGTGTTAAAGTCAACTTCTGTCAAACTATTCCTGAGAAACTACCCCTTACCTCAAATTTTCAAATGGCACCCTCTAATTTTTTTTTCTGAATTGTGAACTGCAGTCAATTCTAATTTCAACGATGTATCACACTTGATATTTTGACAGACGTCAAACTCGCAAAATTAGCATCTTCGATGTAAACAGAATTTTATATTAAATAATTTTGGTATAAAGTTTTGGCTCACAGTGTACTTCATTCGAATCGAGTAATAAAAACTGTCAATGCTGTTGATAATTTCTTTTGTTATCTTCGTTTTTTGACAGTTGTTCTTGCACGCGTCTTTCAGTCAGTTTGATAATACCTTCAAGAAAAATGCCTTTCACATTCACTCCAAATGAGTATGTTGATACGTTATTAATTTTTGGTGAATGCCGGAAAAATTCCCGTGCTGCCGTCGAATTATACCAACAGCGTTTTCCCGATCGACGACTACCAAATCATACCACATTTTCTTATGTAGAGAACAAAATGAGAATAGGAGAATTTCCAGGAAAAGGTAAGCTTGTTCAACATGCTGCACCAGTGCAAACTGAGGAAATGTGTATTAATGTATTGGCCTATATGGAGGCTCACTATAATATTTCCACTCGAGCACTAGCTGACGAAGTTGGAATAAGTAAGTCGTCTGTGCATAGAATTATAAAAACGCATAGTTATCATCCTTTCAAAATACATATGCACCAGGGGCTACGACCTGATGATTTTGAAAGGAGACAAAATTTTATTGCCACTATGCAAGTTTTGATTGAAAATAATCAAAGTTTATTGGATCAGATCATGTGGAGTGACGATTCAAGATTTCACAATAATGGGACAGTGAACCGACATAATATGCATTATTGGTCACGTGAAAATCCTCATTGGGTGCGAGAAACAAATTTCCAAACTATGTGGGGTGTGAATGTATGGTGTGCGGTGTTCAATGGACGTTTGATAGGCCCTTATTTTTATCAACACACTCTGACGGGGCGTAAATATCTGGAATTCTTACAACGACCTTCAGAGATTGCTACATATTATTCCTCAACAAGAACGACAACTCATGTTGTGGCAACAAGATGGTGCTCCACCACATAATCACCACATTGTAACCGAATACCTCGATCAATATTTTCCAGATAGATGGATAGGAAATAGAGTTCCTATTAGGTGGCCAGCACGTTCGCCAGATCTGACACCGTTAGATTTTTTTCTGTGGGGGTATTTGGAGACAATCGTGTATGAAACCAAACCAATTGACTTGAACGACTTACAAGAGAAGATTGTACGCGCCTGCACCACAGTAACGGATTCAGAAAAAGAAAATATAGGGTGCCATTTGAAAATTTGAGGTTAGGGGTAGTTTCTCACGAATAGTTTGACAGAAGTTGACTTTAACACAAAAGCTTTAAAGTTATACGGGTTTGATATAAATGCATTTTTTTTCAATTTTTTTCTAAGCAGCATAACTGAGATATTGGCTGTATGAAAAAATCTGGGACACCCGGTATATGGCAACAAGAGGCGTTATATTTCATTGAAAGTCACATGGGAAATCTTCAACATCTGGCATAACTGGCAGACCCGGCTGCTCTTTGGGGTCTCCAGTGGCTCGTGGCGACTCGTGACAGCTCTTGATGGCTCTTGGTGGTTCATGGTGGTCTTTGGCGGCTCTTGGCAGCTCTTGGCGGCTCTTTGCTGTTCTTGGCGGCTCAACATTTGTTGGTAATACAGATTCTTCACTTACCCGCGTAAGTTGAAATATTCTGTTATGTAGAGAGCATTGGCTGCTGTGGAACAAAAGTGAATAAAATGGACCTTCCAGATTTCTCAAATACTTTTCTATAGGAGACGACACCATTCTCTCGTTGCCCTGTCTACTAATTCAACTTTGCATACTAGCGAGTCAATTGAATAAGTTGTCGGTATCGACCATTGAAATTTTTGGTGCATGCTTCTTCAGTCAAAATAAGTTGAGGAGTTATTTTTCAATAGCCCATATTTCTATCTACACCCAAATCACAGCCGACTCAATCTCCCGAGCCGTGCGGTGAGAAAATCGGCAACACCGCATGGAAAGCAATTTGACGTACTACTCATCAATTCTTTAATGTGAATTTCTCGGCTTATTCGAAAAACTAGGAAAAAAATATTGAAAAATGAATTTTTAGAGAAAAAAACTACGATTAATTTGGTTATTTCAATTTTTTCATCACAAACTGGAATCGCAATATATTCAATTTCTTAGATATGGGAAATCTGTTAAGTTTGGTTTTTCCATGCCCTAAAATTCACATTTGGGGAGATTTTTTTAAACCCTTTTTTCTGATAAGTAGCTCAGTGGTTGAGACTGAAGCGTTCAGAACCATTGACTGCTGGTCGGCTAGGTTCGAATCCTCAGCGACTTCAGATTTTTATCTGATGGCCCGAGAAAGTGCTAGGAATCGCACGTTAAAAGGTAAAACCTCGGTAATCCTTGGCTCGCACAAGTTTCGACTTTTGAGGGCTGCCGTTCGTAAGGGGACGACAGCTGGTAAACGGAAAAACAATTTTTTTTTTCTTCAGATTTTTCAGTTGAAATCTGACTGATGAAAATAATATGCTATTGGAAGGTACATTATACAGAATGTACCAAACTCAGGTAGTTTGGCACATTCTGTATAGGTACCTTCCAAAAAGATCATCTATGTGGTTTCAGCACTTATCAGAAAAAATATTTTGGAAAAATCTCCCTAATTATGAATTTTACGGCATGGAAAAACCATGCAAACTTGACAGATTTCCCATATATAAGAAATTGAATACATTGCGATTCCAGTTTGTGATGAAAAAAATTCAATAACCACATTAATCGTCGTTCTTTTCTATGAAAATTCAATCTTTTATGTTTTTTCCCTAGTTTTCTGAATAAACCGAGAAATTCACCATAAAGAATTAATGAGTAGGACGTCAAATTGCTTTCCATGCGGTGTTGCCGATTTTCTCACCAAGGCTCGGGAGATTAAGCTGACTGTGCCCAGATATAAAGTTTCGACGAAAGTTAAATCCTTAGGTAAATACCTTATTTCCTATGGAGAAAGCAGTATCTAAACAGGAATATCATACAAAAAGACATATTTCCACAAATTCCTTTTCAGATATTGCTTTTTTCATAGGCATTTTGAATGGTTTTATCGCCGTTCGGTGTAGATGAAAATATGGCCTTTAGAAAAATTGTTCCTCCGTTGTGTTTCAATGAAACTGGATTTTACAGTTTTCGTGCATCTGTTCTATCCTTACCTGGCCACAACCAATCACCGACAGGAAGTTTTGCCCGAATTTCTGCTTTTCCGTATTTGAATGAGAAGGAGTTGAGACTGCGAAGACGAGCACTTTTTATTGGATTGACAATATTTGTCGGGTTGCCGGTACGGCTACAACCGTAAAATTGTGGGTTGGTACACCTGAAATAATATACTAGATATATTAACTTGTTAGAAGAAATGGGTCGATGGTGATGAATTCCAGTTCAAATAGATGTTTTCAAGACATTTCATGTTGAGGCAAAATATGCAATTTTGATGATTACTCCAGAAATGAACAATTTTATGCCAAAAATTACAGAAGTTACGGTGGTGTTTCAATGAGAATTGAGATAAACTGTATAATGATTTTACCCCATTATTTTGTTTCTGATACCCAAAATGCACAGGAGATCACTGCTGGCTTTGAGAATACACATCCAGACAACTTATATCAGCTCATAGCCCATTATTGATTGTTTTGAGCATTCCCGAAGTTTCGACACTCTCTGTTCTTCATCAGGTCTAATTCTGCTTTCTAATTCTGTATAATGTTTCTGTGTTTGAGTATCACGGCACATCAATGAACGCCAAAAATTAATGGTCCCATTTTCATAAAAGGAAATCCTTATATTTCAATTTGATACCACTAATGCAATCATTCTCATTAGGTTCATGGTGCAGAATATTCAAAAGTGTTGTCATTGCTTGATTTGGAATTTCACAATGTTTAGTCGGGATCAAATGGAATGGAAAGCAAAGTTTGTCTGAAACTTGAAATTCATTCAAATGTCACCATAGGTAATCATGGTTCAAATCGTACCTACCGCTAGCAAATTTTCCTTATACGGAAAACAAATATTGCCCTTTTCTTACTCTTTTGATTTATTCGTGTAAGTTTCTTATTGATCAATATTTTTTACTTGTTATTATAATAGATGATGTGATGACTGATTCTTGTAACTGATCCAGTAAAAATATTACTTCTAGTAATGATTGTTTATGAGAAATTAAGCAAATGAAAGAATATTTCCATAAATATCGTCTTTTGACGCAAGCAAATTCTTACTCATCAGCTGGAGATCCTCCATTTATGTCAAGAGTTCCGGAATACAAGAAATCGTTACCATGACTATCGGCAACGAGTGTTGGACTGATATGGAGTACTCCATCTTCTACATAGCTGTTGCTTCTATTATTCGTGTACCATTGAAACTCCCAGTTCTGGAAAAGTAAGTAAAAAAGAATTGATCGATTAACTTAGGTTTTGTAAGTAGTTGGCAGTCTTTTTGACAGTTTATATGGGTACATGTACTGTAATTTATTTTTTCTATGACTATTGAAAAGTTGATCCTAGCCTCAGTGCCGGATTTGGGGACGGGCTATGGGACTATCAGCCCCTGGAGTTGAATTTTAAGAGGCGTTAGAGAAAAAGCAAGCAGCAATATACTCGTCGCCGAGGTGACAAGTATATTATATTGCTTCTTGCTTTTCATATGCCGCCGCTTAACTCGTGTCATTTTGAAGCAAACAAACGAGCAATAAGTGAGAAATCACATTGATCGACCACGACCGACCGTCCGCGACCGTCCACCTACGACCAAAAGTAGAAGTAGATCAATGAAAACTTTCAAAGTCACACTGACCGACCATCCACGACCGACCACTAGAATAATTTTGTAAATCTGACATTAATTTGACATTCGAAAGGTTATGTGAATTGTCTGTTCAAAACTTCTTGGAAAGACGCTGTAGAAACTGAATTTGAATTGCGGTTTTGGAAATAAAATCTTTCTTTGACAGAGTCAAATGAAATCTGTCATACATTCTTTTGATTGCCATTTGGTATCTTGATACATAGGGTGTTCGGTATCAATCAATCACCATTCTGTTAGTTCTTATTTCATCTCTGAGGAGAGGTAACCAGGTGCGGACCATTTCTATGGAATTGGTTGAAAAGCAGTTGGTCGATAAAAGAATACACGCGGTTTCCTTTAACTTTCTTTTTTCTTGATTTGATTCTGTCAATAATATATTGGTATTATTCCATTCCATCATATGATCGCCATCAGATGTTAGAATATGTTCGGATATTTTCGAACCCGTTATTTTTCGATTTCTGATGTAACTTTTATGTTCTTCCTGGCGCACTATCAATGATCTTGATGTTTCACCTATATAACTCTTACCACACGAACAAGGTATGTTGTAAACACAATTTTTTGAACATTCACCAGCGTTTTGGGTTTTGTATGTGTGAGTATTGATCTCAATGTATTGGTTGTTTTAAATGTTGTTCTTATTTCATACCTATGGCCAATCCGATTTATATTATCAGACAGTCCAGGGACATAAGATATAATGTTGTTTGTTGGATGTGTATGGAGATGTCGCATGTCTGTGTGTTTTGTTGTTCGATTGTAAAGTGTAGTACTATTTTCAGTTTCATGAATGGTTTTTTCCACGAATTCATTTGGAAAAGCATTTTCCCTGAGAACGGACTTTATAAAATGGACCGCACCTGGTTACATCTCCTCAGAGATGAAATGAGAACTAATAGAATGGTGATTGATTGATACCGAACACCATATGTATCAAGATACCAAATGTCAATCAAAAGAATGTAAGATAGATTTCATTTGACTCTGTCAAAAAAAAATCTTATTTCCTAAACCGCAATTCATATTCAGTTTCTTCAGCGTCTTTCCAAGAAGTTTTGATAACGGAGGCAGATACAGCCTCCGAAACGTCAACATTTGTCAAAAAAAGAGAAGTATTCTTTGGTAATTCGATCTCATTTTTTCAGATAGGCAAATACAGTGTAGGGTAAGTTACCTACTGACAAAAATTAATTTCTTTCAAGACAGTCTTGTGAGCGCAGTAACTTATCGAACCAATTAATTAATTTGCCCTTCTACACTTGTACAGATTTCTTTGTATTAACATTTTTTCATTTTCAGATAGTGGAAGGTCATAAACTCAAAAAATCATGTCAAGAATCGGATTTCCTCCACAAAATCATACTTTCAATCAATATAATTTGATTCGTTATACGTAATGATTTTATGTTATTGTCATATGCTGTGAAAAAAAAAAACAGTGAACGGGTACATAGTAATAGTTAGCCCCCGGCGCAAGTGAGTATCAATCCGGCACTGCCTAGCCTGCCCAATATGGAAATGTTGAGTCAACTACCAGGTGCATCCCAGGTGGCGAGTAGGGACCGACCAGTGCCCTCACAGGCCCTGGCCAGCGATAGCTATAAGTAGGGGGCGGGGGTCTAAGGACCCCTGAATTATTTGCGGAAGCATCGCCGCCGAACAGTTCACGACTCAAATCCTGAAACGTACTTGACGAAATGACCGAGTGTCTCAACCTGGCTCAACCACCTGAAATGCGTATTGGGGACACTTTGAAATCCTCTCCTAATCTTATTGTATTGTGCACGCCGAAGGGATGAATAGCGACTAAGGCACCACGGGAAAACATTTATCAAAGAACCGTCAAAACACAAAACTGATGAACTGCTCAAGTTGAGCAGGAATCAAGTTAGAACAATAACGGGCCTTCTCACTGGTCACAGTCCAATGAGAAAACACCTGCACAAAATGGGACTGTACAATGGAGAACTTTCCTGCAGACAATGTGGTAAAGGAACAGAAACAGCCAAACACGTACTGTCAGAATGCGAGGCACTAGACCGCAAGAGACAGGCAATATTCGGAAAGCCTAGGCTAACCTCCGAAGAATACAACACCCAACCGGTGAAGAACCTGTACAGACTGGTACAGGGGACTAGAGTTACGGAGTGGGTGATGTAAAACTAACCCGGAAAGCACAAAAAGCCCAAGAGGCTGAGGTGCAGCTGGCGAAAGGACCAGCATCCAAGGGGGGAAAAAAAAAGGTTTGTCTTTCAGCCGCAGATGATTCCACAACAGATTTTATGAATATCCCATTCATATTTTCGAAGAAAAATCAAAAAGGTTGATGGGTAGTCGACCACCAGCAATCGAATTAGCTCAAACAATACTATCAGTCGCGGTGGGTGCCTACATGCTCATTGCTCTTTCAGCCAACAAACCCCTTCATATCATCATTATCATCATCCTCAAGGGAACCCTTTTCATGTGACATTTTCGTTTAGTAATATGATGAATTGCACATATTAAGCCACGCTCCGTGTGCAATAAATCGTGACACATGGGATGTGGACAATCAGCACCAGGAAGATCTATTACTTAACACTTGTTTAAGATGAAAGTGATAAGGAATATTCGTAGCTCAGTACAGCAAAAGTTTGTGGCTCAGTGGGTTATATAGCCGGAAAACAGAGCCTACAAATGTCTCATAGAAATGCACTAACGTGGAGATCTCTGGGAGATTTATGGTACTGGTTGATTAGATTTATGAGTCCGACTCAGCGAGAATCCTAGGGGTACAGCTGGACAGTGTTTGACCTTGAGTCACTGTGAAAAGGACATACCTACCCGTTGATAGTGAGATCCAAGCTGGCACTGGATTGAGGTTTTGATCTATAAGCAGTTGTTTTGACCAGCCTTCCCAAAACTCAAATGTTGAAATTGAAGACTATGCAAATCAAATTACCCCGTATCGTTAAAAACAGTGAGCTGGCTGACATTGAATCATTAGAGTCTCCATAAGACTATATTTGAAAAGTTTCACAGATATTTCACGAAAAACCTTTAACTAGTAACGACATATCGGTCAAAGCGCACCACAATAAACCATGGAGGTATGATGGGCTCATCTACCAGTCATTTGATATTTTCGACGAAAATCCGAATGATCAGTAATTGATCAAACATAAGGTAATGTGTAAACAGGTTTTTCCCGGAAACACAAATGATGAGTTAGATACAAATAATATTCAGCAGTCTGATGTTTCAAGCAACAATCTCCCGCGTATAACTCCGAGGAGACGGGAAGCCAATCCAGCATGCGACTAATTGCATGTATTGACTCCTGGGGCTGCCCTGGGCTACAAAAATCTAACCTCCCTCCTTGTCTTCCTGCGGTTGAGTGGTATTTTTAGAATATTATCTATTGTATGTTCTGTGGGCTTCATAATTGATACAAAATTAACTGATATATATTTTTTGATTCGATTTAATAACTTGCATTGTGTGAAAGTATGTATATTGTATGTTCTGGTCAAATCTTGCAACTGAAGTTCAAAGCAGGCACTGTGGATCGGAAGTAATGAATTCATTATCAAAATTTATAAATTCAAGATAGCGGCTCCAAGATAGCGGCTCCAAGATAGCGCACGATTCCTGTGGTTATGGTTCGATACTATTAAAATTTGGTATGTGGGGGTTTTCGAAGTCAAAAATTATGAATTTGTTGTCGAAATTCGTGAATCCAGATGGCGTGCGAGTTTTGTAATTATTAATAAAAAACCAATTTCTAAAAAGAAAAAATGATTTCTTCAGATATGTGATATGAGTTATTCTGTGAGTTGCAGAGGTTATTCTGTGAGTTACACAGGTTATTCTGTGAGTTACATATTCAAGAGCTTGCCGCTTTCGTATTTGGACTGAAAACTATATGTGCGACAACTTTTTGAATCTGTAGCTGAAGCTTGTCATTTTTTTTTCAATTATTGTAATTTTTATACAGTGACCGCCAAAAAGTATGTACCATATGGAAGAAAACATATCTAACAGTTATATCAGAATTCCACGACCATTGTGATGACATGACACTCCAAAAACATGATGTTTTGCAGATTATAATCAAGTTTCGATGATAATCGTGCCAAAGAATTTCACTTCGCTTGCAATGTTGAAAGCTCTAGCCTCTTTAATTTGACGTACTATTTTTAAGATTATGTGCGAAGTGAAACGTTCATGTACGATTATCATCAAACATTTATTATAATCAGAAAAACACGATATTTTTGGATTTCTCCATCATCGCAATAATCGTGGAATTCTGATATAACTGTTAGATACGAACCAATGTAACATCAAGGGTTCTGACAAAATTCAATTTTTTTAATTTAGAGCTCTCTGGTGTGGAGAAAATGAGAAAGTTTTGTTATTATCATTGAAATACAAATATTCCAGTATGGTCAAGTGATTCATAAGAAAATAATTTGATATTTTTATAAATCTAGGAAAATATTTTAAAAAAATTGCTATTTTCAATTTTCTCATATAATTTTGTCAAACTCTGTATATGTGTTTAAAATTGAATTCTGAGCAACTTTTTAAAATTACTTTTTTCGATATCTTGCCATTTTACTCGACTTTTTGCCTCTTCATAGTAATTTTTTTCAATTTGATGCCATACCAGCGATCACGTGACATATGTCAAAATCGATTTTTAGGTTATCGGACATGCACAAACTTTTCCCAAGAATCTTTTTCCGAATACTCTAATAATAAACTTTTTTCACATATGGTACATACTTTTTGGCGGTCACTGTATATTTCAGATTAATATTCGTTATTGAACACCCACTTTCATGCATTATTGACTCACTAATAATGCCAGTTGAATTATTCTCCTAAATATATGTGCATTCTCATATTATGTTGATCAATAGATAACCTCAAGTGTACCAAATCTATAATTTTTCAGCCTCTTCGTTCCTTTGGACACATTTTTTATGGTATAATTTTCAATAATAAGTGAAGTAACTGCTCTTTTCGAGGTTATTGGAGTTTCCTCTGAGTAGCCTATGTGTGATTTTCTTCGACTTTTTTATGGTCACGGGATAAAAATCGTCTGTGTGAAAGGTATACTTTGAACCGTATCAAACATAAACAATAATAGTACTCAAAATATTCGATTAAGTTCATGTATATTTACAGTTTAACGTTTATCCATCACAGACGATGTTTATCCAGTAACAATAAAACTAGTCAAAAATGGCCGTCTAGGCCATTCACGGAAAAACAAACTGACTATTGAACAAATAATGAGGGTTTCATTATTGAGAGCATAAATTTTCACAGAAAGAATGCGTTAAAAGTTTTACAAGCTTAAGTTATTATATGCGAGCGCTTTCAGTAGCAGTCAGTGCTGTCATCTCCACGTCCCTACTTGAACTGTTTGTTTCGTCTTACTGTTCGCCATTTTACTCTATTCAGAAGGTCTTAATGATGCCATGTTTGTTATTCGTGTTCCATCAATTCCATTAGTTGCTCTATTTTTCTATTCGCCTATACTTGGGTCGCAACAAATAGTATTTGTAGAATTGAAACTCGTTCGTTTTTTGTGACGTGTGTGGTGAAACATAGTAAGCGGAGACGAAAGCATAATTTAACTTATTCGTGTTTGCAATGTCGAAAAACAATTCGTGATATGATCAACAATATCTATTATAACACGAATGCAAATTACTACCTTGTTATTTTATAATCGGAGGATATTTTAACCTTCGGACATATCGACAATAGATTCACTTGGGCGTATGCCTTTTCGACACCAAATGCCTGCATCAGATGGCTATATTTTAAGGTTAAAGAAAATTAGAGTTCCAGATTCAATATTTATTCAAGTTTATGTACCTACATATTATTATATCCTTACATACTGCAAATATCTATTCAAGTTTATGTAGATATAGACATTTGAGTGCGTGGAAATTGACTACATACATTTGACTACACCACTGGATTCACGACGTTTTCAAATGGTTCAAATGTTAATTACGTTGAAATGCATCAATCAATATGAAATTTATAGGGGAATGAAATTTGAGACTTATGTCGTTTAATCAACCCACCACACCAATTTGAAAACTTTTATCAAAACTTTGACTACACCACTGGATTCAGGTAGTCTCAAAATATCACTAACAATAATTTCATCTAAATCTGTCGATGAATAAAAAAATAAAAACTTATGAGGTTAAATGACACATAAAATTCCAATAACATCTTTTATTATCTTGTTTTTCTTATTTATGAACTAATTTCCGTGACATTTTGAACAGTGATATGTCGAGACCACCTGAATACATTGGTGTATTCCGAATTTTGATAAATGGGTTGATTAAAGGGCATAATTTTCATTCCCTTATAAATCTTTTATTGATTGATGCATTCCGACGTAATTCACATATGATTGATTCATTTGAAAATTTCTGGAATTCAGTGGTGTAGTTAGTTTTTTTTTTTAATCGCTAGTAGGTAATTTTTTTATATTTTTTGCGTTGAAAAATGAGATTTAGCCCTGGAAATTGTTGAAAAATGTAAGTTTTATAAGGGTGCTTCCATCTTGAATGGGTTACACTGTATACAGTGTCCGGCATAAAAATCGCAGTATACGGATAACTTTTTTGTTATTGATTTCTCAAAAAAACATTCGTGTTAAAAACTTCTGCTTCATCCCAAACATCAGACACCAGAATTGAGTTTTTAGGACCCTATAAGAAGGAAATTAATTATAGTCCAGACTATATAGTTGAAAAAATTTGCCACCAAATGGAAAACATTTTTATTACCTGTTTGTCAGAAAATTTTATTCTATATAAAAATTGGTGCATTGCGGAATACTAGAATATGAGTTGTCAAAATTCTAAATTTCCAAACGGTGTACAGGAGGAAACAAAAATAGAATTTTGAGTAGTAAACTACCTCGGCTCTGGTTCCAAATTTGAATATTGTTTCCAATTCTAAACAACTAAACTAAAGTTCGTCTTTCAGTCGCAGATGATTCCACAACAGATTTTATGTATGTCCTATTCATATTTTCGAACTAAAATCTAAACAACCTCTTTGAATGAACTTTTGAAAATGTTAATAATAAGGAGTATAGTGTACACCTTATCAAAATTCCTATTTTTTGTCCTCCCCTGTACACTGAAAATTTGAAATTTTAACGATTCATATCCTGCAATGCACCAATTTTTATGAAGATTAAAATTTTCGTACAATTCGATAATAAAAAAGTTTGCCATATGGTGTAAACTTTTGAAACTCACCGTATATAGTATGAACCACACTTTGATAGGCAAGTCATTATAGGTGTATTCGTCTATTTATGAAACTCCATAAAAAGTATGTTCCATCCGGTTGACAGATGGGTGAAGATCGACCTCTAATCCGTCTCTCAGACTAATTTATTTATTATATTCCTTTGTAGAACAAAATTTCGAACATTTTGGTTCTTATTTGTATTGAATATTGAAATTTGAACAGAAGATAGCTAGTAACAGAAACATTTAAATTTAAATCAATATTCATATTAAAATTCAAGTACTTCCCGGCCTAGTCCCGGTACTATGCCGGGAAGAAAAAGCGTCCGGGAAGTAGGTACTTCTCGGATGGTTGCCTAAAAATATAATTTTTGCGAAAACTGTTATTTTAACATAAATCATAAATCGGCCTTACTCTAAGGAATAAATTTTTGAGAGCGCCAACATCGAAATTATATTTCTCCAAAAATAAACATAGAGATTGAACACACTACCTCACTTACATCATTAAATATCCCAAGGATGTACATTTGATAGTGGACAGAACAAATTTTATCACGTTAATAATTGAACTTTTTTCATTTGTACCTTTCAACATTTTCAACTATACCAATTTTTTATTAAACATTTTCAACACTCACCCCTCCACCAGCAAGAGTCTGTTCGTGTTGCCATGTTTTCAGATCAAGGTCTTTGAAATCATCTTCGAAGATCAGATCCCCAGAACATATTTGTCCTTTGGGAGCCTTGGTGCCACTGGCTGTTGTGACACTTTTCTTACAAGCAACAACATTTTCGAAAATTACACAAATCACCGAGACAACCAATAGTATTTTATACATTTTGAACCAAACAGACAACTTACTATCTAATTTGTACCTGACTATGTGAGTGAACTGTGCACACTGATTATATGGGCTATTTTATCTATTATAATTGCTGTTTATTATTGGAACACAAGAAACACTTCAATTTATCTGGATAACGAAAAATGTTGTTGCTAGGATGGTAATCATCGACCTCTTATTCAGTTTCGCATCAAGGTTATCCACAATTTTCGATATTGTATACACCGAGAGAAATATCTATTAGCTGTAATACAAAATTGTATAACCGTTAAATGATTTCTGAATTGAATAGGCGCCAGCATAGTTCGCTTTTCAGTATGATCAAGGTCTTTTTTTCAAAACAATTGTATTACTGTTAAAAGTCCCTCACTTGATAACGCATTTAAATATTGTTTTTTCAATACCATCTTTTAACTGCAATCGTGTTCTTTGTCAAAACTAAACCGTTGCCTTTAGATACAAAAAGAACTGTTTGAAAAAAAGACCTGTTTCATATTGAAAATGTTCACATTTTTTCATTCATCCGAGAAAATTTAGTGGTTACAATATTTCAATTAGCAACTATAAGATTTTTTTGAAAAAATACTTGTATAACTAGATTTTTCTGGGTATACGTTACGAAAAGTGAATCCGTATTCATTCAGGGAATCCCAGCTTAGGAAGGACATTGCGGAATACGTCAGAGGATTTTTAGGGAGATCAAAGTTCGTTAATCTACGCGAAATTATTTACGTAGTCCCAGATAGTATTAATAGTAATTTATGTATCAAGTGAGTAAAGTGATTCTCTTTTTTACGAGGAGGAAATGTTGACGCACGACGCCGTGGGAGTAAAAAAACACTTTACTCACGAGTTCCATACAGTATTTTTTCTACAACTGTCAAAAAACACAACCAATTCAGATTTTTTTTGATTTATAATTCGAACAAAGTTAGAAGAGTACTAAACTCAGGTAGTTTGGTACATTCTGTATAGGAACCCTTCCAAAAACATTATTTTCATCAGTCAGATTTCAAATGAAAAATCTGAAAAAAATCTATGTGGTTTTTGCACTTATCAGAGAAAGTATTTTTCAAAAATCTCCCAAAATGTAAATTTCAGGGCCTGTAATAACAAAACTCGACAGATTTCCCATATCTAAGAAGTTGATTATATTGCGATTCCAGTTTGTGATGAAAAAAATCAAATAACCATATTAATTGTCGTTATTCTTTTTTCTAAAAATCAATTCTCTTATGTTTTTTTCCTAGTTTTCCGAATAAACCGAGAAATTCACATTAAAGAATTGGTGGTCGGTGGTCTGGCGGTCTAAGGCGCAGGCCGTTCAGAACTTCAGTATAGCGGTAGTCGGTTCAAGCCCGATGTTAGTACGAGGGATTTTTTCTCAAGTACGCAATATCGGAATCGATAGACGACCACAGTCCTTGTTGAAAGCAAGTGTATTGTATGTTGTCTAGATGCCAATCTCGTCTAGTGCTAACTTGGAGTGCACGGCGGCCACCCAAGGTGGTGCTGTAGGTTTTCCGGGTTTTCCTGCAGCTGAAAAGTTAATACGCCACCAAAAATCAGTAAGTCGCCCCGGAGTGCCACGGCAAATAATAATAATAGCCGTCCTCTTCCCGCAGAGGCTATGCCTTTGGGTACACTCTACGAGTGTTTATGAGGGAGTATTATTATTATTATTATGAGTGGGACGTCAAATTGCTTTCAATGCGGTGTTGCCGATTTTCTCACCACGGCTCGGGAGATTAAGTAATAACACAATATGGAGTATTTATCAATTATATTCCACAGAGTTGTACAAAAGAGAACTAAAATGTTTGTAACATTTATACACAACGGTGTTGTTAACCAATTTGAACAATATTATTACAACAAATTGGGATAAACAATAGTGTGCGAAGTTTCTACACAAAATTGTTTCTGTAACCATTCCAGACACAATTTGTTTAAAAATTTCAAACAATTGTGGAAAAAACTACACACTTTTTTTTCCGGGCACCAGCAAAGTAGAAAAACATTTTCTTCTTTGGTTTGGAAAGAAAATTAGCTGGAAGCGAAATTTATTTCCACAGCTTTGTGAACTGACGACGAAGAGGACTAGTTAGAAGATGCAAGGAGTTTTGATCGTATTTGGGCGTTTTGGGCCTATTTTCAGGAGTCAGTGTCTCCTTGCACATGTATATAGCTTCAATATATTCCGATAGAGTCTCTGAGCCTTGATTTTTGTATGCTACCTGCTTGAAGGCGACAGCTCTAGAGAAGTTTTTGCCCAACCAGAGTTTATCAGATGATGTTCTTCTTGACGTATATGGTATTTAAGTTTTCATCCTCAGTGCATTGTGTTGAATCTCCAAAAACAAGTTCCATAATACTCTTTAGGTTTCTTAGGGCAGTCATAACCCTAACACCCTGTATAGTTCTGTGTGAAACAAGAAGAGCCTTATCAAAGGTGAATATACAGGTTGTCCCAGAATAAAAAGGACAAACTCCGAGGGCAGAATCCTCACTTCATTTTAAGGCTGAAAGTTCCAAAAAAGATATACCCTAAAATGAGTATTAACCGAGTTACAGGGTGTTGAAAGTGACAAAAAAAATATATTTTCCAGAATAACTCCATAATGGCTTAACTTTTCCTAATGAAATTTGGTATGTCACTTAACAGCATTCAGTTTCATATTTCAAGGCGAATCATGTTTTTGTAACTCTAAACAGGGGCGTACGGCAGGTGGGTACCCCTATTCACCCCTCCCCAACTTTCACGCCACTGAATAAATATCGATTTCGTCTTCTTTTTCTTAATCCCCAATAATTCCTATACAAAAAAGAAATTTGTGTCTTTTCACAAATTTCAACGGTTTTCGAGATATTTGAAGTTGAATAAGTGGGTGCGTATGTGATACGGATACTCATTAGTGATTATTTTGTTAGTGGCTATGTAAGTTTTAAATATCCGGAAATTTTTGTGAACAAAATCTCTCGTAAATGCCAACAATTTTCGAAATATTTAAATTTATACTCATTGCAAGTTATGAAATATGTTGGTTATAATGTTATGAATAGTTACCTTCACATTCCTTTCAAAAATAGTAAAGATTTTGATACGCACGCACTCTTCAACTTCAAATATCTCGAAAACCGTTGATATTTGTGAAACGAAACGTATTTCTTTTTTTTTATAGGAAATATTGGAGATTATAAGAAAAAGAAGACGAAATCGATATTAATCCAGTGGCGTGAAAGTTGGGGAGTGGCGAATATGTACCTGCCTTACGCCCCTGTTTAGAGTTACAAACGCATGATTTGCCTTGAAATATAAAACTATATACTGTTAAGTGACATACCAAATTTCATTAAGAAAAGTTAAGCCGTTATGGAGTTATTCTGGAAAATACATTTTTTTGTGTCACTTTCAACACTCGGTTAATACTCATTTTAGGGTATACGTTTATTGGAACTTTCAGTCTTGAAATGAAGTGAGGATTCTTATCCTCGGAGTTTGTCTCCTTTATTCTGCGACACCCTGTATAAGTGATATGGTTTACGCTAATCTTTGTAGTGGAGTGCCGTATGAGTGTAAAAAAAACAACAGATAAAAATAATAAGTTTAATGTCTTGTAAAATGGGCATTGCTTGTTGCAACTCTGTCGTGATCACATAACTTATGATAATGATTATAATGCCCAGACCTTCACAGAATCTATTGATAATACACTGTTTTCATTCCAAGTACTCTTCCATTGTTCTGCAGCTTGGTAGAATTTTTTCGTACTCAATCTCTCTCCATTTTTCCATGGTTTGGTACCATCAGTCCTGTCATCTATGCTGAAGCCACCAACTCCAACACCAAGGGTGATGAACATCTGAAAATGCATACTTGAAAAATCATTCAAATCAAAATAGGAGGTGTAATTGTTCTCAACCTCAAGAATGGTTCAGTGACTTATGCACAATGATAATCGATATTGATGGAAGCCATCAGATGTTAGAATATGTTCGCATATTTTCGAACCTGTTATTTTTTTATTTCCGATGACACTTTTATGTTTTTCTTGGCGCACAATCAATGGTCTTGATGTTTCAACTATATAACTTTTACCACACGAGCAAGGTATGTTGTAAAAACAATTTTTTGAACATTCAGTGTTTTTAGGTCCCGTTTGTGTGAGTATTGATCTCAATGTATTGGTTGTTTCAAATGTTGTTCTTATATCATACCTATGGCCAATCCGTTTTATCTTTTCAGACAGTCCATGGACATAAGTAAATTTTGTGCAAAAACGTAAGGTTTTTATTGCAAGCCAAGGCAAAATACCTCTATAACTGACTGATTCCTATTCAAATGGCTTGTAAAACTCTAATCGATCTCTGGGAAATGAATTACAACCACAAAATATCCAAATGTTAGGTACTTATATTCCGGAAAATATAAATTTTCAGATTTTGCTCATTTTAAAAAATCACTCTCTACATCTGAAAATAATTTTTTTTTAAAGGGCAAATGAAGGTTTTTCCATTTGCTACGTACTTTTTGAATGTCAGTGTAAATCTGGCAAAAAAAAATACATCAAATTAAGAGATTGTGAATGAAAATGCCTCCCGTTTCGAACAGCATATATCTGATAAAAGAAAGATGATTCCGTGATGAAGAAAAAAGGGATTTTTGAATGATTCGATATCACTCGAAATACTTCTAGACTTTGCCTGAATTCATATACACTCCATGGGCTTCAGATATTCACGAAGTGGACAGTGACTGGCGTATTACTGCGTCAATCCCAGACGATTGTCTCAATAGGTCGTCAATGACATGAACCTAACAAAGAGATCAGTATTTATCTTAGAATTGTACATTTTTATTATTAAGTATTGAAATAACCAGATATTGTGTTATAATTATGATACCTCACCTCTTTGTCAAACGGGGCAAACTCTGAACCCATTTTCCAACGTTCAGCGTTTTTAATGTTCAGTTCTGTTCCCAACGAAGAAAATCCTCCAGGTGGTGAATAAATCGAGCCATAAACCTTGTCATCTACACTCAATACGATATTATCTATAAAATAAATAAATAAATAAAGTTCCAAACATATCATGAATATTTTTTTACTCTCCTCGTCACGCTTTGTTCAGGTAATAAATCTTTTTTTATATATTTACAGGAGCGAGATCATGTGATTAAATGTCGTGTACTATTTATTTTATATATACAGTATCGGAAAGTTTTCATCTGGGGTATGTTGGTTTTATGAGAGCGTGAAGAATAGCTTGCTATAATGTTGAGAGAGCATTACAATTTCTCCTCTATTCGCTCGAGGAAGGGATATTCACTGAGCTGTTAATTCGTCGTTATTTTTGTGCTATTATCATATCATTGCGTTCCTTGTTTCTCGCATAGATTTGTCTATACCCCCAATTAGTCCAACCAATATAACAAAAATATGTTTTCTGTAGTTGTTTTCTATTATTGTTTATGTATACAATACTGTGAGGTATCCAATATCATGTAAATGATCAAAAGGACCAATTACTATTATTATTATTATTATAAAGCCTGTTTTGCAAATTAATTCTAATAGTAAGCGACTTGCACCATGACTTCGGGGATACTTTATAAATAACTAAAATCCAAATTGCAACTCAAAATTTTTTTTTGTGCAATTGTTTAAACAATGATTATCAAAAAAAGGGTCCTTTTTTTGGTTTTTTGTAAATATCTCAAAAGGTACTGGACGAATGGCTTTACACATAAAAGACCGTATGTAGAGAATGAAAAAACCTACAAAATGGTTTTTGGAAAATCCCGATACGACCATTTTTCGCCGAGAAAAGCCGGAAAAACTCTTGAAAAAAGGCCTTTTATAAAAAATTCTCCCTCAATTTTCAATATTAAGAAATAATTTTTCGGGAAATGGTAGCTAATATCATGTACGTTGAGCTCCCGAAAGGTGGAAATTGTCGCTTCAATAGTTTTCCTACAATCGGGTTTTTAAAAAATTACAGCCATATTTTGCATGATGCGTCTACGGGAAATGGTCCGATTTGAATTTTTAAAGCGGCATTTTGAAGTTGAGGTTAAAAACTACAATTTGTCTATCTCACATTTTCCCATAAGTTTGGAGAACATTGCGCTTCGAGTGAAAATTCGTCGTCGAGTCGTGCTAAGGTAGTAGTGGAGAGGGCGCCGAGAAGCGACGTCTTTGCTGTATAGGAAAAAGCGCCTTGTGCGCGCAACCGGTCTCTCACTCGAAGCGCTGTGTTCAGAAGCATTTTTAACTTTTTAACAATGTTCTCCAAACTTATGGGAAAATGTGAGATAGACAAATTGTAGTTTTTAACCTCAACTTTAAAATGCCGCTTTAAAAATTCAAATCGGACCATTTCCCGTAATATCATGCAAAATATGGCTGTAATTTTTTTAAAACCCGATTGTAGGAAAACTATTGAAGCGACAATTTCCACCTTTCGGGAGCTCAACGTACATGATATTAGCTACCATTTCCCGAAAAATTATTTCTTAATATTGAAAATTGAGGGAGATACGAATTTTTGAAAAAAGGCCTTTTTTCAAGAGTTTTTCCGGCTTTTCTCGGCGAAAAATGGTCGTATCGAGATTTTCCAAAAACCATTTTGTAGGTTTTTTCATTCTCTACAAACGGTCTTCTATGAGTAAAGCCATTTGTCCAGTACCTTTTGAGATATTTACAAAAAACCAAAAAAAGGACCCTTTTTTTAATAATCATTGTTTAAACAATTGCACAAAATAAATTCAAAAAGTCATGGCGCAAGTCGCTTACTATTAGAATTAATTTCCACAAAATATTTATATCGGTTGGTCTAAATGAAAACTTTCCGATACTGTATACTGTATACAGTATCGGAAAGTTTTTGAAATCTAGTTTCAGTGTGAGTCCCAATAGGACTTTGCAAATGGGAAGTAGAAGATGACAAAACAAAACGAAATAAAAGAATACTTTTGTGTCGAAAAAAAATATTTTAGGAGATATTGAATTTTAAAATTTTCAAGACGTTTTTTGGTAATCACCGATAAGAGGTCTACGGCCTGCGCAAACCGAGCTGAAACACTGCCAGTGGGCAGACACGCTGTGGCCTGGAGAATTAAACCAGTGCCTCCCAAACAAAGGTAAATGAAATCAATTTCATAAAATTCCATAAAAATTTTCAACAATTTTTAAGTACTTCAAAAACAAAAAAAGTGATCTGTCGTTGAGATAAAGAATTAGTCGGTTTCCGATAAAAAAATCTAGTCATGCTAGAAATCGTCATCCAAAGATAGAATTCAAAAACGAGCCATATTTATATGCTGTGTTCTATAGGAAACTTTGTATGCATTGTAAAAGCCTTATATGCCGTGTCATTTAGGAAATTTCTTATACCACCTATACTCCAGTTCTCTGATAGGAATCTTCTAAGAAATTTAACGTAGTGTGTTTTTTTAGATTAGAACTCTTTTTTGAGAAATTTGCAGCGAACTTTGTACGAAGTGCACCGACTTTGTACGGTTTATAACGGTGTCATTTCGCAATTACAGCACGTACGTAGAATCAAACGTCCTCTAGAAGCCTGTCCTTGTTTGAAATCAATAAGACGTACCGTTTTTTTAGTTATCAATTGACTCTTTCACCCTAAAAAGCGTCCCAAATATGCGCTCATACCCTGTTGAAAAAAAATCCATTTTTATATCAAAAAATTCATAAAGCACAAACACACAAACCATTTCACAACTTGTGTTCAAATAGATTTGTCTATACCCCCGATGAAAACTTTCCGATACTGTATGATATGTGATATGTGACGAGACCTTCACCTTCATGATAGATACACGACTTGAAAAGACGAGCGAATTAGTCATCAAATCTTTTAGACCTGATTTTATTAAACCAGATTCTCATTTTCAGATGCCCAGTTCACTAAATTGGTAGAACGGGGTTTCTAGCTCAATATGCCAAGAGCATGTGATCCTCTGGGATTGATTGGTTCTTTGGGAATATATGAAAGTGCTTTGGTTTTGAAATGCCAAAGCTTATTTGGAACAGGTGACTTTCGTCGGATAATCTTAGGTGTACGTTTTTTGTCACGGCGGGTATATGAAATTCAGCTAATATATACAGGGTGGGCCAACTATTGCAGATCGGAGGATAGCTCCTAAACCACTGTAGATAAAAAATATTTTTCGCCTGGAGATCAAATGGCACACAAATGACTATTTCTGTAATATATGCTGAAGTATACAGAGGGTTCCATGAGCTGGTGCCAAAAATTTTTTTTTTTAATGATCCACCCTGTATTTTTTTCCATTTATGGGTAGTGCGAATAACAAGCTATACAACAGTTTTTGATTTTTTTTCAATTGTATGCGAGGTTGCCGAGTTATTGCATTTCCAATGAAAATTTCTGAAAAATCATTGTGATGGGTAAAATTCCATAAAAACTCAGCACTAAGAGGAGTCGCAAAAAAAGTATTGCAGCTCTCAGTACAGGAGTGAAGATATCCACTGAATCATTGAAAATTGTTAAGAAATATACAGGGCGCTCGCTAGACGACTTCCAGAATCACAGATTTCAAACGACGAAAACTTTTTTTTTTTCAAATGGAACATCCTGCATATTTCGATGTTTTTTGGAAGTTCATTCTTTTGAATTTCCATCGATATAATATTTTCTATGGTGAAATTCATTAGCTTTCGAGTTATTGGGGCAATATGGCATTTTCTCGATTTCAAACCAAATTCCTTCTTTGTTAGTTTGGTTTAGTGTTACTATTCACATGATGATAGAGAATGGATTTCTCAACAGTGTCAATAATGAACGGAATACTCGACTGACGAACGATATGAAAAAGATAAGTGAAAAGTATTCATTATATTGGAGGAAACAAACGAATAGTTGATCAAATTCTTCATTTCCCATCAATGATGTACGTATAAAACATTTATAGTCAAAGTACCAACAAACGAATATTATTACAAAAGGTGTTCGAAATGTCGGCCATTCTGTGCGATACATTTTCTTGCTCGAGTTTTAATGGATCTGCGTAAATTCTGAAGCTTAGCTGGGGAAATTGTAGAAAATACCTGTTTAATTCTTAGCTGCATGTCTTCTTTCGTTGTGACTGGCTCTGCATAGACTTTATCTTTCACATATTCCCATAAAAAAAAATCACAGGGTGTGAGGTCTGGCGATTGAGCTGACCACCTAACTGGACCTCCGCAACCAATCCATCTTTCACTAAACTCTTCATCAATCCACTGTCTCACTATAGCCGAAAAATCAGCACCGTCCTACTGAAGCCACATAATATTGATATTATTCAAAGGCACATTTCTAATGATTCCGCGAAAATAGTTCTGGAGGAACTGCAGGAATATTAGGCCATTCACAGGACCTTCGAAGAAAAAAGGGCTAGTCACATAGTTATCAATTATTCCGCCCCATACATTCAGGGACCATTTTTGCTGCGACGTGGTTTTGAACAAATGTGGGTTTTCGTCAGAGTAATAATGGTAGTTGGGACGATGTTCCATTTCGGTGAAAGGTAGCCTCGTTCAAAAAACATTGAAATATACAGGATAATCCATTTGAAAAAAAAAGTTTTCGTCGTTTGAAATCTGTAATTCTGGCAGTCGTCTAGCGAGCGCCTTGTATATTTTCAAACAATTTTCAATGATTCAGTGGATATCTTCATTCCTGTACTGGGAGCTGCAATACTTTTTTTTGTGACTCTTTTTAGTGATGAGTTTTTATGGAATTTAATCCTCCACAATGATTTTTCAGAAATTTTCATTAGAAATGCAATAACTCGGCAACCTCGCATACAATTGAAAAAAATCAAAAACTGTTGTATAGATTGTTATTCGCACTATTCAAAAATGGAAAAAATACAGGGCACCTGCTCACGGAACCCTCTGTATACTTCAGCAAATTTTACAGAAATAGTCATTTGTGTGCCATTTGATCTCCAGGTGACAAATATTTTTTATCTACAGTGGTTTAGGAGCTATCCTCCGATCTGCACCCTGTATATGAATTTCATTTACTAAATATCGGGTTTTTTCTCATGTATTAATTGCAACAGACTCGAATTTTCAAAACAACAATCGATTCCTTCATTTACGATACCATTATATTACCTGGTTTCCATGTTACAGCGAATCTATGAAACTCATTACTCCAGCGGGCACCTCGCTCGGTTGTTTTTATCCCGAAACTTCGCGCAGGAACGCTTGAGCCAAGTGTAATTCCACCACGTAGAACCTTGTCAGATCCTTCGTTTCCAGTTGTGAATGCCACTCTTATATTTCCAGAGTCATATCCCGTACCGTATTCTTCATTCAAAGAATTCAGATAAAGTTCTGAAAGTACACGATATTGAAAAGATAAATTTTTCAAGATACATGATTTCCTAATCTAGATAAATGAACTTTCTTCAAAGTGAACAAAATACAACGAAACGAAAAATGTGTAATAGGTAATTGGTTTCCAGATTTTTTGGTTACCTACTTTGGTGGAATATTCAAACATTTCAACCGCAACTGCAGCAATCATCTTCAGAGGCGTGGTTCAAGTAGTCTTCATCATCTGAAACTGAAGGCCTTCTTTCCTGCACTGTTTCAGATCTTTGGTAGATATGTTCTCTTTTACTTCCTGTTGAACTTTTTTTGGTTGGTATGCTTGGGAATTTTTATAGCTTCTACATATACAGTATCGGAAAGTTGTCATTTCTCCTTTACTCGCTCGAGGAAGGGATATCGACGTGAGCTGTCAATTCATCAGGTGGGGTAACAGGGTAGGCGCACAGTAGTGCGTTTCTCTTATTCATGTGGTATTATCATATCATTGCGTTCCTTGTTGCTCGCGTAAATTTATGTCTATACCCCAGATGACAAGTTTCCGATACTGTATTCTGATTAGATGAAGAATGGATGTTGCTAGCCTCTCGGTGTTCTCGAATAGAAACTTTTATTCTCATTTTAGTTCGAAAATATGAATAGAACATTCATGAAATCTGTTGTAGAATCATCTGCGACTGAAAGACAAACTTTTGTCGCTATTTTCCATCGTTCAAGATAACTTCTTGGGAGGTATTCATGTTGAAAAGGGGAACATTCTCCATGAAAATTAAAAAATTAAAAATATGATTTATTTGTAATATCTAACAGAAAACACCCAGATAGCACTGAATGTCCCGAGGATGTCCATTTTATGTCCCATTTAGGTCCGAACGTCCCAGAACCTAATATGGACATCATGGACGACTCGGAAAGTTTTTGGAACGTCCTATGCGAATATCCCCAGGACGTCCAAACTCAAGCCAAATTCATATTACCATCTTACAACATTATTTTCGTGTCTTGTGCCTTTTTCAAAAATTTAAAACGTGTTTTGGATTAGTTTTCCGTCATAAATTTCATACATTTTCCACTGAGCTTATTTAGCTCAGTGAGTTTCTCCAGTTGTCACCAGTATTAGATGAATAGTCGTTATATCGTTATCAGTTTTGCATGGTTATTCTGTTCGCACTAGGTTAGACAGGTCAGGTTAGGTTTGCTAGTAATTCACGCATTTTCAACTCAATTTGCCCCATTCTTATCTTTTCGTTTAAACTTTCCGCCATTGCAGTGACCAATCACAGAACTCTTCTTGCGTTCCTTTCATTGTCGTCTATATTTCAGTGAGTTCACAGTCTCTAGTCGTTGGGATGGCGACTTAAATCACCCTCTTGATAGTTTATCATTTCTCTAACAATTCTCCAATTATTTTTTTCAAAAATAGACTTTTATTTCAAACCTGTGACTGAGTGCATCGTGAAGTCTGTGATTTGTGGTCCTGTGCTGTGTCTTATCTCTTGCCTTGTAGTTTCCTAACCTAACTTATAAACATAATTTCTAGTTGTGGCGGAATTTGAAATCAAAAGAATACGATGATCTGAGAAAATATAATATCACGTATTTATTGCTGTTGTGAGCCGTGACTTCTATACTGTTCTATAGGTATTATGTTTTGTAATTGATGTAAATGTTTCTATCAGAATTTAAAATAACTATAAATGTTTTTTCGAAAATCACTTTACATCATTGTCCTTTTCACTTTTTCTAGTTCGTAAGGATCATGGGTTATAGGAAACCTTGAAAAGTGATATCCTAAAAAATCCTTAGGATGTCCATGGACGTCCCTTACAGAGACATATAATGGACGTCCCCAGAACTTTCCAATTTGTAACATAGGGACGTCTTATGTCCAGTAATGGACGTCTTCGGAACGTCTTGAATGTCTTAAATTTATGTCCTGTGGACGTACTGAGGACGTATTTGTGTTATCTGGGCAACTACTTCCCCGGCACAAGCCACGCTGGACATTGAACTACATCTGATAGATATTGTGAAAAGACTCTAACTGAAAAGGAATGAAAAAATCTGAAGAGCTTGGCAAAGCGAAATAGAATTCTTTCAACCAAAATGTTTTGGGGATTAAATGCGAGAGAAGCGAACCTTGCTTCAATGAAATGAACGATATCTGTGAGTGATATTTTTTAATAACATTCTCCTTATCTAATTTATTTAATGATTTTTTCACCGAAAACTAAAAAGAATTAAAAAAGTCAGTTATCTGAATGAAAATGCCAATTTTCACTTTCAGATTTTTTCTTTCCTTTTCAGTTAGAGTCTTTTCACAATATCTATCAGATGTAGTTCAATGTCCAGCGTGCCGGGGAAGTAGTTGTTTTCTGTTAGATATAATAAATCCCATTTTTCATTTTTCAATTTTCACGGAGAATGTTCCCCTTTTCAACTTGTATTCTTCTTTGACAAGTGAACGTTCGATCACTGACGCTGTCTCGATTTGTCCTGCCAATCGACAACTGCACTTGTGCTCATCTAGGCGTTTATCAATACTCTTTTTCGTTTGTCCGATATGAAACTTACCACATTTACATGGTATCCTTGAACTCTGTGAAATCTCTGCTGTCTTTTCTCAAATATTCCTATATTTTCTCAGTTGGTTTAAAATCGGTGTTTATTTTCTCCCTTCGCAAACGATGCCTTGTGGTTGCTCCTCATTGGTTTTCCTTTTGTTCTCCTAATAGCTTATAGCATATGTCTTTTTGCTTGTAGCCGTTGTAACTCAGTTGAAAGGGGCGTTTCTGTTTCCTATGATGGTTGGATCTATTACGTGACCTTGTAACGTCAAATGAAATATTGCAAACAAATGCAAAACTTTTATTCAAACATTAACGACAGGTATACTGATGTCACATCACGAATTCAACCATTTCACATTATAAATTCTTATTTCCATCACTTGTCATGATGAAACCAGTACTTATGATTTCAAAGTGCACCAATTGAAAGAAATAACATAAAGTATTCGTGGATAACTGATCTTTCAAACACTTGCTCTATTTGCGCCGTCGTGCTCAAAAATTGGAGCGTGTTTTAAAGACCTATTTATCCACATACTTTAATATACTAGTATTGCTTGATTATTAATGACTTTCCTCGGTCAATCAGTTGTGACAGAACGCTATTCGTTATTATAATAGCGATTTGTTATACAACTAAAAAATGACAGCCGTAGTTGCAGCTGAAAAGTTTGGAGATTTCAACAAAAGGAAACCGCGAAAAACTTTTATGCCATCCTACATTCTTGGACAAAAAAAAAATCTTCAAATACCAAATGAATATAGAAGGTGAACTGTTAATTTAATGGCAAAGTTATATTGGTACGATATCCAAAAGAGGTAATTTCGCGATATTGTTCTGATATTATTTTGACATTTTCAGAATAATATTGGTGAAATATTCTCGAAGCAATATTGGTCGCGAAACATTCAGAGATATTGGAACAACTCCCAGCAGAGTATGAAGTGGAGTTGTGAAACATAAGCAATTCAAGTAGGTACTTCGTGCAGATTCACAATTAATGATAATTGTGAAATTAATTCAAGAAAATCAAGACGCAGATATAAATAAGGACAACTCTGTATGTAGATTAAATTTAATCTCCTCTATTGGAGATGATCACTTGTTGCTTGAAAAAATTCATTACTACACCAAGAGTTCCAAACAGTGCAGTGCATAAATTAGATGATAAATAATGATAAATTATATTAGAAACGCAGAGCGTTAAAAAAACACAATCAAATTAGATTTATTCATTCTATCGATCTCATGAATTTCCAAAGAGTTCAATTTAGGATCTTTATTACTGAAGATTAATTTTCATAAAAATATCAGAATGAAGATAAGTATTAGTTTCCCTTTAATGTCCATGGATTCTTTGAGAAATTTTACGGCCAGTTTGACCAATATATTAACAGGTGATAAGAGTAAAGACGACTATACCCTTCAGCCCTAATAATTTGAACAAGAAATTGCGAATTATAAAACATTAGGCATTGAATAATGATTACCCCGGCTCACTTGTTTCTGAACTATATAAACGCAAATCATCGAAAGTTTTTGAATTCTAATTTCATCCCTTCTCCTCCAGGATTTCACTTGCCAAGACTGATGTATTTGGGTGAAGTTTCCTATGATATTAAAAATGTATTTGATAGATTCATCCCTGATTGTGAAATATCTTTCTGTTCTAACAGTAATCTTGGAACCAACTTGATTGATAACAATAAGATCTCTATAATGGATGAATCAGGTGTTTTCTATTCACATGAGGATTGTTATGCTACATTACTTGGACAATTTTTATGACTGTATTCAGCTGTGGAATGATATCGTTCAGAAAAGTATAAGTGTGCCAGTGTGTTTGACCATCCAATTGTATATATTGATCATTGCGTTGTTGAATTTGACCTATCATGGAGTTGATGTAAAGAATGAGTGCTTACTCAAGTATTATTACCGGGGTAAATCCAGTCTCCCTGTGGAAGTTTTGCTCTAATTTCAATTTTACCATATTTGAACGAAAATTTCTTGCGAGTGTTGATCTGAGCTGAAATTACTGGCGGTAATATGAAACCTGCGTCAGGTCGAATTTGACACTCTTGAGATCCAGAAATAGCAGTGCAACTGAAAATAACAATTATATTGAAAGTAGGGTAGTAGTATTGATTTATTGCTTGATGTGCAAAATAGGCATAATCCAGACGAAGGCTACTCTCTTACATTTAACCTGTGATGTACATTTCAAAAATTAAATTTAATCATTACCCAGATAAAACGAACTTATCAAGTTGTGTTCGATCTTGATTGTGTGAAGACCTCGTAGAAGTAAATAAGAACTGTAGTACCCTGACTTGTCACTAAATCAATCACATATTACCAAAGCAAATCTTAACAACCTTGCACATTCCAGTACAGCGATGCACACTACCACATTTTCGGTCTATTCCAAAATTAGTGGCAACAACTTCAATATTGGGCTCATGAATAAGGGTGAGTTGGGACTTATTTACTGCAACGAGGCCTTAACGTGATCAAAATCGAACACCACTTGGTAAGTTCGTTCGATCTTATGATTATATTTGGCCTCGTCCCGTGAATAAGGTTGTGGTTGTTTGAAGTGAGTTGCAAACATGCATAACAAAAGTAATCTTTATTCACAAACCATGTTTAAATGTACAGTTATGATAAATCTCCTGAATATATCTTATGAACAACTCAGAACAACATTGGCAAAATCAAGGGTCGGTAATTGGAAATAACAAATGTTTTGGATTCTTTGGACTAAGCTCCTGCTGTCCTTTTTGTCCTGTGGCAAGCGCCATCAAAACAACCAACATTTATGTAAGATTTTCAATATTTATTATATCCTTTAAGTGAGGTTGCGATATTATTGCGAAAGTTCTGGTCTTTTTCCATGAACCCCTTTGAAGAACCTCTCAATAAGAAAGTCTTGTGATAGGACAGGCTCCGTTATCTGAGCAATTGCTATTTTGTAGGAATTATGGGAGCTATATGATGCTCTTTTATTGAATTGTTGCGTAAGAAACTCCAAAACATTTACTACTGAAACAAAAACTGGATTAAATTTTTTGGAAAAACAAAACTCCCACCATAATGTCAAACCATATTATAATATGCCAAAGTTGAATCAGTTATAGATGCTATGGAGATCTGTCTTTGTACTCTTCTTAACTGGAGTGCTCCCAGGATATCCTCGCAGCTACCAGGAAAAGTTTGTTCCACATTGGGTGGGCGGTTCTGCCAAAAGAAAGTGAAGCTATATTAGGTTCAAAAATTATGGGTTCAGATTTTAATGATGATGTGAAAACTGGATACATCGGTTGGTATTTCTATGAAGGAGCCACAATTATCCCCCCACTTCTTTATCCAGTATTTTTTGTGGAACCTCAGAATCGTTGTGAAAAGGGAAAAATACATAAACATGGAATGCATCCCAATGTAGAGTGATAGCATTTGTCTGCATCCATTTTTTTGTTGAATCGTATATATGAAATTAAATGAATATCTCACCTCACACCACTGCCGAACTTTCCGAAAAAGATAATTTAATTCGGGATAGTGCACAGTTTCCATCCGTTCATATATAGGCTGTAGCCATTGTTTGTCTACTCGACAAAGCAAGCTGCAGTCTAACAGTTCATCTGCAAAGGATTTCAATCCAAAAAATAATGCCAGTAACTCGAGAAATTTTATATGACTTTATTCCTCTGACTTGGGCCAAAAACGGTGAGTACAGGTCTCTCCGCATTGAATGCCCTACCCGGTAGTGGAGGCATCCGAGAAAATTTTCATTGCGTAAGAGTCTGAGCGGATGGGGTTGATGTCATTGATCCACCAAATGAAGTCTTTTGTCAGATTTTCGTTGTTTTCCATGTTTTCACCAAATATCTTTCACGCTTGAATAGCTTGGTATAGGCAAAGTCGAATTTGACTGTAGTGCGTCAAGAAACTGGAGTCCCAAAAAATATAAAAAATTCTTCAATCCTACATTTACTCCGATGCAAGGGTTTCATTCAAATCCCAAGTTTCTACGAACCCTTTCTAGATTCAGATTACTTTCTTCATCATTGGTTATGATGCCTAAATTCTCATTTTAGCAAGTTCACAGTTGCTGAATTATTTTTCACACACTCTGTGAGTGAATTCCTAATAAATAAGATACCATCCAAGTATGTGACAGAAATGTAACCTCTTTCTCTGGAGTAAGACATAACAATTTTCATTAATTTAGTTCATACCCGTGGCGCGTAAGCCAAACCAAATGGTAACAATGCTATTGATACAAAGGGTTGTCAAATTGGAATCGTCAATATTTTTAATACATTCCCGAATTCGTTTCCAAGTCCAAATTCTCCATGTATAATAACGTTCTATAAATCTGATCTAGCCACAGTTTTATTGTTTGAAATCTTGAAATGGTTCTACTCGACACATTCGTTGAGTCATCTGGTTTTGCAATGGATATGCTACAAATTGAGCCTTACACGGATCGACCTCTGATTGCACCTGACTACAGTTAGCAAACCCCATATTCAGAAAATGATAATTTTTGTTCTATTTTTGCAATAGTTTGCTTGGGTATCTTGATAGAAGATCAACTGTAACCAGTCAACCAAGATATGATGAGCCTTTCTTTTATACACTTGTACCATCTGCTAGCAAATATCTTAATTTAGCTGCCAATTTATCACTGGCACTTTGTCGGTCTGGTTTTCTCTAGTTCTCTCGGTCGTTGGCACGAAGAACGACGATACTTGTTGTAAATTCGACAAAAATTTTGTCCACCTGGCCTACTCCCTGTATTGGAGTTCAACTGTTTCAGAGAACCTGCTGGTTTGGTTTGGTTTCCTTTTTCGTAGCTTTCAGTTCTCGACTGAAACGATCTAGAATTTCAGCCGCTCTCATACGGTCCTCCAGCGCCCACTCGAAAAGTCATTCATCCACAGTAATATTGGTCATTGGTCTTCTTCAGCTCTTAAGTTGAATTTAATGCCATCAGTTCCGCCGGGACAATAATTCAGGATAATGTACTTCTGCTAAAAGTCGACCAACGTCTCCACAAGCATCTCATTTTCCCCCTCCCTTTCTTCTAAAAGTGAATTGATTGAAATTCCGATTGCTTTCACTCCGGCACCAACCTGTTCTTGAAGCTGAGACAAACACACATCCTTGAGTACCACAGACTCAAAGATACCCGCCTTCACCTCCGGGTTGAGTTGTAGAGGGCCTAGAAAACTACAATTTTCCAGTGGAAAATATTTTGATATCAGTTCTTTGCTGGTGTCAGCTTTGAGACAATTTTTCAATACATGTCTTCAAAGACCAGCAATATGACATTGCGCAGGGTGCTGCAGATGCTTTGCCAGGGACAATATCATCTCTCAGAATCTATGAATATTCCACATTCAAAAGGTGATTTTCAGTTTCCGCTACCGGCTCTTTAGCAAACGATCGGTGCTAAATTATCTACCTATCATTCATCCGGTCACCCGAGTCGTACATTCATTTTTTGCTTAAGCTTGTTCAATAACTGAAACGTGCATCACTGTCTTCTTCAGAATGAGGAATTATTATCTCAACTGATGATAGTTGTCATCACAGACAACTAGTACTATGTTCATAAACACGAGGTCAAGGTACGAGACTGCCACCACAAACAAGCAGATTCTCACAAGCAATTCTGCGATCGCAAGCAGTGATTAACACATATTAAATTATAGAAGACACCCAATGCACCATAACGGAGAAATATAATCTATCCTATGGATAACCGATATAAATCGCAATGTATCCTATAGTACAGGATAGAAATGTACAGTGGACTAAAGTAACGCACCATACGTAATCCATCATAATATACAACAGCATAACGTACTTCGTAACAATATATTCCTTCCTAATGCTACAACATCAAAATATCATTGTAACACAATGCATTATAAATTTACTCAGTCATAACATCAACGCATCATAGCGTCAAGCGATCTAATTCTTATTGGGTAAAATTCGTAAGGCGTCATAAAGTACAGGATCATAATCGCATTCTAGGATAATCCCTTAGTCTGTGGACTAACATTCATTATGTGGATTGAATGAAGGTGGTGAACGTTATTTCGGTTCGAGCTTCGAGGAATCTTGAGTCAGCCAACGACTACAAGCGGTGAACTGTCTCGGGATTGACTGGAGCGCGCGTATCCAAATTATACTGAAATACGATTTCTACAAGGCATGAATATGATGGGATACGGTTTTCATCGAATGCAATATCCACTAAGTAACGTTATATTACAGTGACAACATGATTCAATAAGAATATATTATGATGAAATACGAGTATGATCGGATTTCGTTTCTATAAATGAGTACGTTATGATTTTGTACGTTATGACAAAGTACGTTTCGTTATGATGAATTACGAATTCTATATTTTACGATTATGATCCTGTAGCATTATGATGCTTTGTGATTTCTGTTTTTGCCGAGGTTTTTGATATCATGATGATTTGGTGTATTTTTTTTTAATATTTCGGCATCTTGCTAAATGAACTTGACGTTACTGTACGGCACACAATTGGCGACTGGGAACCTGAAAATCGTGAGAGTGTGCATCGCTGTACTGAAACGTTCGAGGATGTCAAGTTTAGCTTTGAAAATATGTTACTGACTCGGTAACAAGTAAGAGTAAAGTTCAGGTAAACGATATAGTGCAACCTATTTCCAAACAGTCCTCCTTTAAAAAATAGCACGGGAGCTGAGTAATTATAACTTGGGACCTATACAATTTTTAATAGCAACAGTTTCACATTACAATACTCAAATTGCGCTCACTGCCTCATCCAGAAATACTTCTAGTAACATTTTTTCACTCAAAATTGAAAGTTAATTAGACTTATAAACTCCAGATACTGATTCCTCACCTCATTTCGAGGAGAAAAGTTTTCATTAAGCTGTGTCCTAAAATGTATCCCCTCTGAGATACATGGAGTCAAAAGTACGAACAAAATTTTTAAAATTCCTGAAGGAAAAATTCTCAAACTCGGTACAATAATCAACGTTTATTAACGTGAAAATTGTTTTCCCGAGCGGAAATCCAATGAAATTAGTTAGACTGAGGTTTTCTGATTGAATACAACCAATCAAAACAACAATATACTATTGATTGAAAGTTTGATTTTGTGGAGGAAATCCGATTCTTGATATGATTTTTTGGGTTTATGACCTTCCACAATCTGAAAATTTTAATCCAAAGAAATCTGTACAAGGGTAGAAGGGCGAATTAATTAATTTGCCCGATAAGTTACTGCGTTCCCAAGACTGCTGTCTTGAAAGAAATTAATTTTTGTCAGTAACGTACCCTACTCTGAATTTGCCTATCTGAAAAAATGAGATCGAATTAACAAAGAATACTTCTCTTTTTTTGAAAATTGTTGACGTTTCGGAGGCTGTATCTGCCTCCGCTATCAAAACTTCTTGGAAAGACGCTGAAGAAACTGAATTTGAATTGCGGTTTTGGAAATAAGATCTTTCTTTGACAGAGTCAAATGAAATCTGTCATACAATCTTTTGATTGACATTTGGTATCTTGATACATAGGGTGTTCGGTATCAATCAATCACCATTCTATTAGTTCTTATTTCATCTCTGAGGAGAGGTAACCAGGTGCGGTCCATTTCGATGGAATTGGTTGAAAAGCAGTTGTTCGATAAAAGAATGCACGCAGTTTCCTTTAACTTTCTTTTTTCTTGATTTGATTCTCTCAATAAAATTTTGGTATTATTCCATTCCATCATATGATCGCCATCAGAATATGTTCGGATATTTTCGAACCCGTTATTTTTCGATTTCTGATGTAACTTTTATGTTCTTCCTGGCGCACAATCAATGGTCTTGATGTTTCACCTATATAACTCTTACCACACGAACAAGGTATGTTGTAAACAAAATTTTTTGAACATTCACCAGCGTTTTTGGGTTTTGTATGTGTGAGCATTGATCTCAATGTATTGTTTGTTTTAAATGCTGTTCTTACATCATACCTATGGCCAATCCGTTTTATCTTTTCAGACAGTCCAGGGACATAAGGTATGATGTTGTTTGTTGGATGTGTATGGAGATGTCGCATGTCTGTGGGTTGTGTTGTTCGATTGTAAAGATTTGTGATTATGGTCCGATTCCATTCAAAATTGGTATGGGGGGGTTTTTGAGGTCGGAGATCATGATTTTTTTGTTAAAATTTATAAATTCAAGATGGCGGCTTCAAAATATTTTTTGTTTTCGTATAAATGACGATAACTCCGTTGTTATCAACACAAAACTATTACTGCGTCATATCATCTGTAAGAGAAAAAAAAGTTATTTGTAATTAAGTCATAGTGAGCTATGAACTACATTTGAAAAATTTAAGTTGGTGCTGATATCTCAAATTCTAGAAGAGTTGGTATAAATTTCATTTTTTTTTCGAAATCTCTTTGAAAAACTGCCATGAGAATGTGAAATTCCTATTCGAATATTTTCATAAATAAAGAAGTTCCGGAGGAAACATGAAAATGATCAAAATCTGTTTTTTGCGTATAAAACAAAAACGAATAGATTTTATCAAAATATTTTTTCACATTATAGTTTGCCTTGATGAACTCCACATTTGGTGTCATTTAACCGACCTCGTATCTCTCACCGTTAAAAAGATACCCATGGTGAGCATGGTAAGTGGGACACACTGTATATAACAACTTCCTCGAGCTTGTTGTTTATAGGAAACAAACCTCCGCCTACGGCTTCAGTCAGTAATAAAAAACTTCACTCAGATTAGAGTAAGGTCTGAAATGATTTTTACGGAAAACTGAAGATAGATAATCTTTGTTAAATTTCATGTTGAAGAATAATTTTCAGAGCCTTTATTGTTCGATTTATCTACGACAACAATATCCAATCAGCATAAAAAATACACAAAATGTTTCATTGTTGTTCCTCATCAAAAACATACTATTAAATCAATCAGGAAAAGCTCTAAAAATGATACCCTACAGTTTTTTGGAAGTAATTACAAAAGTGCATCAAACTGTATGAGTTTATTTTCATATTTTGACGAAAATATGAAAATAACCGATACCTACCGTGCAATTTTCTTAAATAATATCACAAGACCATGACAAATAACTATTATTTTTTTCTCAATTCTATCGAGAGTACTTTTTGTTTTTGACAATCTAATGAGACCAAATGAACATCAATAATCTGAATAGCAAGACTATTTCATTAACAGCGTGGAATCATTCAAGATCATAATATATACGCTTTAAAAATTACACACTTTCTCTCCAGACAGACTTTTTAATAATTTTTGGTGTTTTTTGGGATGGATTAGCTTACGAACTTTTAGGTTAGTATTGATGAGTCTATATAACTGGTGGCAATCGCTCATTTCTCTATTCACTTGTCCAAAGAAAATATGAAGCAAAATATGACCGCATGCCTACAATTGTAGGTAACTACGCCACTGGTTTATGGAAATAAAAAATTATAACTTTAAATTATCTCGTTAAAACACCTTGATTACTGTGCCAAGTTATAAATTTTTTCCTTCAGGAGTTTTGGAGAAAAACAATCTAAATCTTCTTCGTACTTTTGACACCCTGTATCTCAGAAAGGATGCATTTTACGACCTACTGATAGAAACTTTTCACATCGAATTGTGGTGAGGAATCTGTATTTGGAGTTTGTCGGCCTTATTCTGACTCACCTTGTATATGCAATCAACTTACTTTGATCCATAGTTATAGGGTTCATAAACGAATTTAGGGCCAAAAACATCATCGGTAAGCTCAGGTTTGATTCGCAAAATTCTGTTTCTGATGAAAATAGTTTCCGGACGATTGGCATACATGACGAACTCGTAATCCTGAGGAAAATTGGAATAACAAATAATAATAATTAGTTCATGAAATTTGACTGGAATTGAATATAAACACTGATGTTTTATGAGAGATTATTTCAATTCCAATAATTCTAGTGGCTGTAAATGTGCTCTAATTCCTTATCCTATCCGAAAAACAGGATGCAAGCCTTTTTTCAATTTTCTACTATTTATCAATAACATTAATTAAATGAACAAACAATATGTTGGGATGTCTATCATATTTACATATTCACATTCACGCTCTTCTCACATCATAGCTTATGATGTTAAAAAAATTCAAAGTGAATGTGAATGAAATATTTTGAAAAATTATAAAAATACAGGGTTGTTTTACTACAGAATATATACGAATAATCATCAAAATGTTCTATTCTATTCTATGATATATTTATCATAATGGAATAACTATTAAATTAGAGAATGATATCGGTAAGACTTCAGTAAGGTAGGAAAACATACGTGAGTAAATCGACAATTATTTTTAACAATTTTTCTTTCATAAATATTTCAAATGAGATAAATTGTATTCAAACTGTTTGTATTAATTTTTATTAATAATATACAGGGTGGGTCACGGTCGTTGAGACCTTAGACGTTTACGAAGAACGGGAAATAGGATCATTCTGAAAATTTGGTTTCTCAAGTAGTTGCTCTTGGTCTATCGATCTAAAATATTTTCAGCAGTGCAGCGTTGCCACTTATACCAGAAAGTAGCAGCATCTTTGTTATTTCAAATGGGTCACCCTGTATATTACCGCATTTCTGATTATTTCTGCCTCATACTCCCCTATACCTACCTCTAACGGTTTTCGAGATATTGGTTATTTTCCATATTTTTCATCCAAAACATAGCTCGAATTGAATGTTTATTTCTACGATATTTGGATTCTTAGAAAGTTGCAATTTTGTGTTTAGTTCATCAAGATCATGTACATTGATTCTGTATAAAGAAGTTTGTTCTGCGTTATACAGGGTCGTTCAAAATTCATGATCTTACTGCTAGATACGAAAAGGGTTGAAAGTGCGTTTTGTTAAATGGAACATCCTGTATATTATGAAATATCCTGAAAGATGACTCAGTTCCCTTCGAATTGATATATTATGTTCCTATACCTAAATAGCGAGAATTCCGAGATAATAGCAATTTTCACTTGTAATCTCCCAAGTGCTTAAATTATTGCCGGAAATTTTTTCTTGAAAATTCATGTACGAAAATTTTGATTCGTCTCTCCATATATTTTTTTTTAAGAAGTTAGGATCTTCGTGGGTGCGAATAAGGATTGTTTCGCAAAATTGTACCCTACAACAGATCATGTGTCACCAACTTAGCTTGTTTTTCCCACTTTGTTACCAACTCCCATGATAAACGTAAGCAGGTCGATGTTATATACAACGATTTTCAAAAAGCATTTGACCAAATTGATCACTCAGTCCTACTAGAGAAACTGCGAAGTTTCGGCTTCTCATCAAATCTTATTTTACTATTGAAATCGTATTTGAGTAATCGCAGACAATTCGTTGAATATGAAAAATTCAATTCTCGTTTCATTGTTCCCACGTCAGGCATACCACAAGGGTCCAATCTTGGATCACTTCTGTTTCTTTTTTATATTAATGATCTGATTACCTCATTGGCTTGTCAAAAGCTTGTTTTTGCAGATGACCTAAAAATCTATTCGGTGATAACTTCCCCTCATGACTGCTTCGTATTGCAGTCTGATTTGGATCAAATTATTTTGTGGTGTGATAAAAACAAATTGGCCTTAATGTTGATAAATGTTTTGTAATGACATATTCTAGATGCAAAAACCCGGTAAATTTCAGTTATTCTATCGATCAAAACGTATTGAAACGATGTAATGAGATTAGAGACCTAGGAGTTGTATTCGATCAGAAATTTTCATTTATTCAACATATCAACAAAGCGGTGTCAAATTCCCTCAAAGTTCTCGGTTTCGTTATCAGAAATTCTCATGGATTCGAAAACACTGAAACACTGAAAATACTTTACTTTTCATTTGTACGCTCAAAATTAGAATACGGGTCAATGATTTGGAACCCTATTTACGACTGTCATTCTAAAGATATCGAATCTGTTCAGAGAAGATTTCTAAAATATTTAGTATTTCGTGAGGACAATAATTATCCAGCTAGAGGACTAGATAATAGTATTTATTTAAATAGATTTGATGTTATCTCTCTGGCAAGCAGGCGACTTATCGCAGCTGTTTCATTTCTTTACAAATTAATTCATAACAACATCGATTGTCCATATCTCTTGCATGAAATCAAGTGGGTTGTTCCCCGTTTAGAGTCCAGACGTAGTGTTACATTTCATGTCAGTAATTCACGTACCAATATCACGCTTCAGAGTCCTGTAACTATTATGTGCCAAAACTTTAATGGTATTTCTGGAATATGCGATATTAATTCCGACTCATTAAAATCGATAACCACATTAGTACTGAATGAATTGTCCGATCACTGACTTGTATTTTTAGCCTAAGTCTTGTGAGGTCAAAGTTTGGGTTTCCGCTGTCATATCTGGTGGAGCTTCTGTGGTGGTGACTGGAATCAGTTTTCGTCCATTTGTCTACCGCATCATTGTTCCTTGATTTGTCGGTGTATGCCCTACCTTTCACATGTCTGTCTTTGTGTAACATATTTTAATACATATTTCTGTTCTTTATTTCTGCGTCTATATTTCATCTTTATATAGGTAAATATTGTTAATGGTCAATTATTTTTTTTCACCATTGATTATGTAATACTATGTAATTTTTGTATATTTTTCTACAAGTGGGTTTGTGTACCTGTTGGAAATAAATGGCTTATTATTATTATTATTATTATCTTCTGGTTTTAAAGCTTGAACTTTTCTAAACTTATATGGGTGCATGTTATGATTATGAAGGATTCTTCGAACAGAAGCACGATCCAAGCCTAAATCATATTCGGCACTTCTACTGGAAGCTTGGGGATTACCATGGAAATAGGTCAAAACATTTATTATGTTGTCTTCATCTGAAGTTATAGGCTTCGGTAAATGTCGTTCCGTTTTCAATTTTGACAGATAATTAATGAAATTATGTTGTAATCGTACAAACTTCCTTTTGTTCATTGGTTGTAAATCAGGGTACGTTTCATTGAATTTTCTGCACGTTCTTGCTATAATTCCCTCACATTTTCCATGAAGACTAAACAATTTCATTAGAACTTCGTTTGAATAGTTATTTTCCTCCATTTCAATTATTTTTGAGTCACTTTCGTTTAGAAACACACAACGTTATTATTAATAGTGCACTAATTGTCAAATTTTCATAATGTCATGTACCATCATGACATTTGATAGCCACCTTAGATGAATATGAGAAAAATAAATCGATTTTTTTTGAAAATTGCTATTATCTCGGAATTCTGGCTATTTAGGTATAGGAACATGATATATCATTTCGAAAGGAATTTAGTCATCTTTCGGGATATTTCCTAATATACAGGATGTTCCATTTAAAAAAACGCACTTTCAACCCTTTTCGAAGTAAGATCATGAATTTTGAACGACCCTGTATAACGCAGAACAAACTTCTCTATACAGAATCAATGTACAAGATCTTGATGAACTAAACACAAAATTGCAACTTCCTAAGAATCCAAATACAGCAGAAATAAACAGTCAATTCGAGCTATGTTCTGGATAAAAAATATGGAAAATAACCAATATCTCAAAAACCGTTAGAGATAGGTTTAGGGGAGTATGGGGCAGAAATAATGAGAAAGGAATGACAAGTTTAAAAATGCGGTAATATACAGGGTGACCCATTTGAAATAACAAAGATGCTGCTACTTTCTGGTATAAGCGGCAACGCTGCATTGCTGAAAATATTTTAGATCGGTAGACCAAGAGCAACTACTTGAGAAACCAAATTTTCAGAATGATCCTATGTACCGTTCTCCGAAAACGTCTAAGGTACCATCGACCGTGACCTACCCTGTATATATGACTATGGATTTTCAGCAAAATTTAATTCGATAAATTTTTCAGATTTTTTAGTTTTCATAATGTGATACCTAATGCAAGTAATCGCTATTGATATCCTTTAATTATATATAAAAAAAGTATAACCTCGAATTTAGTTTCGACTGAAGTAAACAGTACTTGCAACTACAATACCAGATAAACAAAACATTCAGCAGCGAACAGTTCTAGACAAAACTTTGGAAATAGCTATTTGTGTATGAAGAGCGCAAATTGATGGATTGCCGCTCGACAAAGAAAGTTCGCCCGGTAATCTTTGGAGAGCGGCAGGTTCACTTTGCGCTCGAAATACACATAATTTTTTTTCGACAAACGCAGATCTCAGATACAGAAAAAACACTCGTTACTTTATTATATATATATATTACCTAAGAATAATATTAATTTATTTTATTATTTGATAGATTGAAATTATTGAATGTACCATTTTGAAACTTTTTAATAGATATAGCCAAAGGCGGCAGACAAATTGCTGGCAATGCAATCCGTATCTCTAACACAAAAAAAAATATTGTTAGTCGACGATTTTAACACCGATCGCTGACTTAAAGGGCAGAATCTCTGACCATTAGTCTATACGGACACCTCAACAATGTTAAGTTACACGTTATTCATAATTTCATTAAGACAAATCGGAAAGATCTGAATATAAGCGAGGGCTTCCTCAATTTTGTCGTTCTAAAGTGAAAAAGTAGTCAATATTCTTCAGAAAACATTAAATACGAGCCAAAGGCTACTTTATTATGTGTTTGTCGAAAAAATATTTTTATCATGGAATGAAACATTTAACATTCAGTAATATAAGCTTTTGTGATGTTTCTGAGCAATGCAGCTTTCGTGATAGCAATGGGAAAGCATTATTCGAAAATTCAGAATTTTGTCGGGATCATGCAAAAACTTACTGGCCCACCAGCAAACCTCTGCTGAATCGTCCAAAACCTTGTCCTAACTTCGGTGGTGAATGCGTCATTGAATATGAGTTTCCCTTTGCAAGCAGTCCTGCCATTATTATAAGTGGTAACAGAGGGTTCACAAGCATCTCCAGAAGGTTTTGGTGTTGGTGTCTGAACAGGTTTTGGTGCTGGTGTCTGAACAGTTTGTGCTGGTGTCTGAACAGTTGTTGCTGGTGTTTGAACATTTTGTGATGGAGTTGTTTCAACTGGTTTACCAGTAGTGGTGGAAGTTGTTTGTTGGATCAGTTCTGCAATCAAAATTCACAACGAATACTTTGAGTACGTGAAGTTTGCTTTCAAAATGAAAACTCAACATTTACATGTGAAAGTATTACTGTTTTAGTAAAATCATATCTATGAACAATAACAATTTATTATTATTATTATTATTATTATTATTATTAAACATTTGGCCTGAAACGGTACATCAAATGGTAAGCTCCCAACATCCCTAGCTAGCACAAGTCTTCTGAAGACTTCTGGGGGTTGCTTGTAAGGGTGCAAAGAGATGACGGAAAGAAAGAATTTTACAAAAAGAATAAAAAAAATATAATACAAACTACCCAATGTTTAGTATTCCTGATGAAATTTAATGTATATCGGTTGACAAAAGTATTATGCGTTCCCATCATATGAATAACACAAAAAAATCATTGGAACCTTTGAACTACGTGGAGAAAATCTCAAATGATACAGTTTCGAAGATTTGTATTTTAGCTCTTTATACAGGGTTTTTCCGAAATTGAGCAATTGAGAAAATATGTTGCTATATGGAACATAATGTATCAATAAAAGGCAAACATTTTCGTTTTTGAATCAGTCAAAAACTTTTGAAAATGTTTATGAAATTTTACGAAATCGCTTTCAGTTACCTTTGATTCTCCAGACCACAACGTGTCTGCCTGCTGGAAGTGTTTCAGCTCGGTTTGCGTAGGCTGTAGACCTCTGAACAGTGATTACCAAAAAAAGTCTTGAAAACTTTAAAATTTAGTACTTACCTCCCAAAAATTTTTGTTTTATAAACAAGTATCCTTTCGTTACTAGGAATTGAATAAAAAAACACTTGTTTTTCAATTATCCACAATATATTACTTCTCGTGATATGTGACGCGTTTCGCTATTACTATAGCTTTCTCAAACAAACAATCTTTCATTTCGTTTTGTTTTTTCTTCTACTCCCCATTTCATTGATTGCTTCAATTTCGGAAACACCATGTAGATGAATATGAAAAATGGGATTTCCCACAAAAGCTGAATTGTTTTTTCAATACAATTGGGTGAACTAGCCTTCGATGGTGATTGAAACCAATGGATATCTGAAGTAAACACAATGGAATTTCCACGGATTATATTATGTCTTCTGTTTCTTTTTCTGAAGAAAATTGCAACGAAGCAAGGTTTTTCATAAAACAGATAGCAGTTAACATTGGATATTGCGTCGAAATAATAGAGAGTATTCTTGCACAAACTATATAAAATAGCTATCCGTGAAGTGTACCCTACTAGAGGAAGAACATTCACAAGAATAATACAACTTTAACTTATTTGAGATCCGGTGCAGAAAAAAATGCATCACTTTTGCTTAAACAAAATTTAGGAGTAAGTAGTATATAGAACAGATAACACGTTGGAAAAGTTTATTGAAAATAAGTAATGAAGATACAACACAAAAATCTGAATAATCGGTAGTTTATAAATAATTGAATTGTAAATTTTTCTCTAAAATATGTGCAGGCCAGACAGGTAGATCATTCAAAAACCGCGCATGGATCTTATATCAATCTAGCCTGACATTTAAAATTGCGCGTAGTTTCGTGTTGAGTGCATAATCACTGGGTATATTACGGACTATAATTCGTTGTCAGACAAGTGCGCAGCACGATTTCACGTCTCAAGCTGGGTTGGCTTTACTGTACTGCTGAAGGAACTTACCTATTTATTTAGGATGTGGTCACGCACAAACATTGCCAGGCTTCTCCCATTGAATGTAAATGACATTATATAACATGAAAATTATTCTTTTTCAAAAGAAGATTACTACAAAATCCATGATGAAAAGTATTTTTTCTGTTTTTCTTTTGCATCTTTGCGCACCATCTTAAAGCCGAACTTTCTATGAAGGAAATGAGCACTGATAAACTTCAAAAATGAAAAATTGGTTGATCAACTTTTCGATTTAAAGTTATTATTTTTTTTAATCAGAACATGTATAGAATCGAAAAATTAATATTTTGCTGCCAAGGAATGACAACACAAAAAAGAAGGTTATCACAAAGTTTCATGAAGAAATGTTTTTTATTGCGGAAGAAAAATAAAGCGTTTTTAGCATTAATTAGCGTTAATTTTGAGGTATTGTCGAAAAATTATTGATGTTCATTACGGAAAGAAGTTTTTTAGTCAATAACAGACCACTGACTCGTAAAAATCTCATTGTTACTGATTGAACAAATTTATTTCATGAATTCATAATTAAACTGCCATTTACTGAAACTATCATTTTCGATTTCAGTCGATGACTTTTCCTACCCAAACAGTCATAGTTGGGTATATTTTGTTTCATTTTGTTTGTGGTATCTGAGAAAGGTTGTAAAAAGTAATAAAGCATAGACCACCGGATCGTTATAAACAACAAATATCCCAAAATGAAAATAGATTATAAATAATCGAGCCTTTCAAAAACTTCCAACAAATAACTAGTTGTAACAGAAATAATAGCAAAGTTTGTTTTCCTGTAGAAAAACTTTGCCAGGTATTGGGCAACCTCTCTTATAATTTGGGGGTATTTTCGTCCAACTGGAAAATTGCAAGAGTACAACCAGTCCCCAAAAAAGGGAAAAATACCCTAACCAGCAACTACAGACTTATCTCACTACTATGTGTCATTTTGAAGGTCATGGAGAAAACTATCAACATCGAGCTCATGAAATATCTAGAGCGCTCAGGAATTATCAATCATCGACAATATGGTTGAAGGCATCAGAGATCAACTGGTGACCTGCTTTATGTCTCACATATTTGGCAGTAATCTTTCAAAAATTATGGTGAAACTCTGACCGTTGCACTGGATACTTCCAAGGCATTTGATCGCGTTTGGCACCAGGGACTCCAAAGATGTCTTTTCTCTTGAAATGCCGATTTCACAGTGGCCAGAGTAACTATGTCAGGAGTATCCATACCAATGAAATCTTCCATTTCAGTGCTCGGTATTACCATCGACAGTACCTTTTAATGGGAGAACCATGTGAGGTCCATTGCCAAGAGTGCCTCTCAGAAACTTAGTGTTTTGTTACGCGCCAAGAAGTATTTCACTTTCCGTAAACTGATTACGACTTATAAGGCACAAATTCAACCTGTTCTGTAATACACACTAAAACTTTTAGATTCAATTCAAAAGAGAGCAATTAGTCTTGTCGGTGATACTTCGCTCACAAGCTCGCCCACTTTTCTAGAACATAGCAGAAGAGCTGGTGATCTGTCTCTGCTTCATAGATATTTTCAAGGACTATGCTCTTTCGAAATATCATCAGTCTTTCCACCTTTAGTGGACCCATCGAGACTGACCCATCGAGCTCAGTCCTCACATCCATGCCGTCACTTTGGAGACATGCCGAACATCTGTTTCTCATGGCTCGTTTTTTCATGGAAGTCGCTGCCTTCAGAAATTCCCTCGGCTCTCACGATGTTCTCTGAACAATACAGGATTTTTCTTTTCGTGAGAACCAGAACTCAAAAAAAAAAAAGATTTTGTATTCGTATGGAGCTGTTGGATTATTTTCTTTTCGATGCATGCCGACAAAACTCCTGTAGCATACGAGATTTGCAAAAGGCTGAATTATAAGGTTACTAAATCACAGAATTTCGTCAAGTATGCCCAATTACACATGTAAGATACATATTCAATTATTTTCATGATGTAATAAAAATATATCTTTTATCAGTATAATTTGATAGGAATATTACAGAATAAAATAGTAATCAACATAAAATTTTAAGGCTATTGACCTACCTGTAACTGTAAACATCTGGTCGTCTTTAGGAAATCCTAGCTTGTTTGTTCCATCTGTAGAAAACTCCACATACGTCCAGTAATAAATAACGTCGCCCGGTTTCAACTTAGTTGACGTATCGGTAAAAGTCCACCTTCCGTTTTTTGGTTTGAGGATGTCTTTAGAGAATGTCCCCGCTTCTCTTCCCTCCATTTCTTCATTTATTTTTCCATGGAATGCAAACAGTTTTATGCCTTCCTCATCTGAAAGAGATAAATCAAATACAGAATTTAGCACAAGATCCATAGTCCGGTGGCAGGGATGGTTTTCGTAGCCGATGAAGCGCGACGGGATCACCCAAGTTATTTTTATGTATTTTGACCCGCTAAATCTGAATTTCGAGGGTGATAAACCGTGAAAGCATCCGGAAAATTATTATGGACGATTTTCCGAGGGAAATCGAAAAATCCATTTTTTCCAAAAACAAATGACATTATATTTCCAATATTTCGACAGTGGTTACTGTCATCATCAGGGAGCTACAAAAATGGATGAAGCTATGGTAAACTGGTGAGGATGAGAGTCCAATACTTACAATGTTAGTGAGATTGGTCGCTTAACAACGATGTTGAAAAATTAAACAATACTAAAACCATGTGCAACATGGGGTACTGAATAAAATTTATGTAAAACATTTATAACAATTAAAAATCTAAAAAATGTGTCGGATGCAGACAACACCTGTAATATACCACGAGGAGCGTGGGAGAAGAGAAAATTATTAGGTTAGAAATTATTAAAATTAATCATATGTCAAAAGTCAAAAGTCAAATTTTCAAAGAAGTTATGGAACAAGAGAACAATTGGCCTGAGCTGCTGGGATTTCCAGTCCAGTTGCAATTACTGCTAAAGAGAAGATATAATTATAGATTTCATGTAATAGATGAGAAAATTGTTTTTAACATTATTTGAATTTGAATATTTCATTTTGAGAATCAATTGGGAAATTTATGGGATGTCATAGAGTAGAAGAATTACAAAATTTGGCATTACTTAATCTCAATTTTGTAATTCTTCTACTCTATGACATCCCATAAATTTCCCAATTGATTCTCAAAATTAAATATTTAAATTCAAATAATGTTAAAAACAATTTTCCCATCTATTACATGAAATCCATAATTATATCTTCTCTTTAGCAGTAATTGCAACTGGACTGGAAACCCCAGCAGCTCAGGCCAATTATTCTCTTGTTCCATAACTTCTATGAAAATTTGACTTTTGACTTTTGACATATGATTAATTTTAATAATTTCTAACCTAATAATTTTCTCTTCTCCCACGCTCCTCGTGGTATATTACAGGTGCTGTCTGCATCCGACACTTTTTTTAGATTTTTAATTGTTATAAATGTTTTACATAAATTTTATTCAGTACCCCATGTTGCACATGGTTTTAGTCTTGTTTAATTTTTCAACATCGTTGTTAAGCGACCAATCTCACTAACGTTGTAAGTATTGGACTCTCATCCTCACCAGTTTACCATAGTTTCATCCATTTTTGTAGCTCCCTGATGATGACAGTAACCACTGTCGAAATATTGGAAATATAATGTTATAACAGTACACTTGCGTTTTGCTGCTGCCCCAAAAAAATTGTCATATGTGTATATATATATAAATATATATATATAGAGGAAGGGTAGTCGTTGCTGACTAGTTAGGTATGGAACTAGTAAATAGTGGGGCTTTGCAGCAAAATCAAAGAGTACTACTTTAAAGTTTGTCCAAGCTTTCGGAAATTTAATAAATCATTTCCATCATCAGGGATACTACAAATTGCATGTGTAAGTAATATAAAAAAAAAAAAAAATATATATGTATTGTTAACTTACATCTTTGTTGAGATTGTGAGACGCGGTGTTATTCAACAATAAGTGACACATTGTGCAAGATGAAAGTTGATATAAAACATGTAAAATTGGTAGGATGTCTTAAAAATTTTTTTTCATAAAATACGTTACATTTAAAATTGTTAAACATTTTTATTTTGACCACACCAGGCCAAAGCAATGCTCTTGGTTAGGAGAAGACAGACAGTTGACATGTCATACGACTCAGTCAGTGGTACCAATTTACAGTTACCAACCTATGTTGGAATCCGTAAATCCGATTTTTAATTGGTAAGGCGACACCTAGTGAGCTAGGATGAAACCTGAATTGAGTACATTTGGCATGTAACTAAATGTCTTTAGTAGAATCAAAATTTTTTGGACGGAAAGGAGTTAAGTTAAATGTATAAATTATTTATCAAGGTCATAAAATATTTGTTAATCAATTTTCATTGTTAATGGGTGATGGATTCTTATCCAACGTCAAAAGGTAGGAATAAATTTCACTCAGATGATTGATATCTGTTTTTTTATTTATGCAATTACTATTTTCTGCTATAAAGGCCATTTCAAGAAAGGTCCTTTTGGATAGATGCGATTCACTAGCTAAGACCTTCGTGGCATCGTAATTCATATGGTGATCAAACTTGTTGACATGTTCAGCTAACGCACATCGTTCTGGATGTAATCTACAGTCACTTTTATGTGAAACGATTCGGGAGCCTAGAGATCTCGAAGTCTGACCAACATACATTTTGTTGCACGATTGACACGGAATACTATACAGGGTGTTCCTTAAAGACATGCTAATATTTGAGCGGGTGATTCTTTGACTTATTTTAAGGAAAAAACTTTCTATAAACGTATGTCCTAAAAGTCCTAACTTTTGAGATACAGGGTGATAAAGTTTTGAAAAAAAATCAGTTTTTTAATAATAACTGAGATAATATTGTAGACGTTTTTATAAAATTTGGTACATGTCTTCTATGCATCAAGGTGCATTTTTTAATGCACAAACATTTCCATTTTCTCAACCAGTGGCGTCCGTACGGGTTTTGCATTGAATATTTTTGGAGAAAAAAATACTACGCCACTGCTTTCTCCTGAAAAAAAAAAAACTTTTGAGATCCTCATTTATTTTTGAGCAAATTTGATCTCTTGAGTTTTCTTTGTCCGCCGCATGGTTTTCGCTTAAAAAAATAAAAATCGTTTCATTTCAGGATCAATTCTTCAAAAATCTGATGCGGTGTGGAAATGTTTGTGCATCGACTGAAAGCGGAGGACCTCAGCAATGGCCAGCAAGATCCCCTGATCTCAACAGTTTAGATTTCTTTTTATGGGGGCACCTTAAAACTCTAGTGTATAAAACTCCCGTTAATACTTTAGAAGATTCAAGAGAGCGAATAGTTGCCTCGTGTGAAACTATTCGAAATACGCCGGGAATATTTCAACGTGTGCGTAATTCCATGCGTAGACGGGCGGAAGCATGCCTATTAAGTGAAGGTGGCCATTTCCAACAATTTTCATAATCAGTGTTAGTATTGTCAATAATTAATGAATTTGATCCGTTCATTTAAACTTACTTTTATAAAATAAAATAAAATTCGTTTTTGTACAAGCTGAAATCCATATTTTTTTGATTCTCATCCATTTTGGAACAAATCTGATCCCTTTATTTGCTTTAAGTCGATGCACAATCATTTCCACATCACATCAGATTTTTGAGGAATTGATCCTGAAGTAAAACGATTTTTATTTTTTTAAGCGAAAACCATGCGGCGGACAAAGAAAACTCAAGAGATTAAATTTGCTCAAAAATAAATGAGGATCTCAAAAGTATTTTTTTTTTGGAGAAAGCAGTGGAGTAGTATTTTTTTCTCCAAAAATATTCAATGCAAAACCCGTACGGACGCCACTGGTTGAGAAAATGAAAATGTTTGTGCATTGAAAAATGCACCTTGATGCATAGAAGACATGTACCAAATTTTATAAAAACGTTTACAATATTATCTCAGTTATTATTAAAAAACTGATTTTTTTTCAAAACTTTATCACCCTGTATCTCAAAAGTTAGGACTTTTAGGACATACGTTTATAGAAAGTTTTTTCCTTAAAATAAGTCAAAGAATCACCCCCTCAAATATTAGCATGTCTTTAAGGAACACCCTGTATATTACATTCGTTTGAGAGAATAGAGAAAGTTTATCTTTAACTTTAGAGTGAATTGCTCTAATGGTTAGAATTGATTTATTTGCAATTTTCAAATTTGGTAAATCATTAAAAATTCTGGAAAGTTTGGGAGAGATTTCCTTTATGTAGGGTAAAGAACTGTAGAACGAAATTAATGGTGCAATATTATTTTCAATGTTATTAATGTTACTATTATTATTATTACTAATACTATTATTGTCATTGTTATTCAATTGTGCAATCGTTTGATTACTTATATCAAAAGCGGATGAAGAATTAAAAGAAATATTTTTGATCATGCTAACTGGGTAAGAATTTTCAAGAAATAAATTTAAAAGAATATCAAGATTTTTTTTGTGAAATTGATTGTCAGAGATTTTCAACACTCTATCTTTCATTTGTTTAACTAGATTCACTTTCATTGAATGCTTGTGGTAAGACCAATAGTTTATGTATCTTCCTGAGCTACATGGTTTTCTGTACCAGTCTATCAGAATTTTGTTTTCTGATGACCGTATGAACCTTGTGTCAAGGAATGGAACGGAGAAATCAGCATCTTCAGTTTCCATAGTGAACTGAATGAAAGGATCATAACTGTTGAAGGTGTCGAGAATCTCTTCAGTAAAAAATTTATATCAATCAAATCTACCTATGCTTGACTACATGAACTTAATATTTGAAACAATTTTATTCAACTTATCTTTTCGTGAATACTCGGCTGAAATTTGCAAGAATTCCTTTCCACATCACTTCCCAATAGACAATCTGCATGGACCAGTCAAAACTATTTTAGTTCTGCGTGATGTGCAACGTAATTTTAGGTTGAAAATGTCGCAAAATGAATATTCCTTTCTCACATACAAACACCGCCACTAATACCAACGCGTAACTGTTATTATATCAACAAAAACCATTCATGGCCCACTGATGTTACAACTTGTTTTCTCTCAGAATAATCTACAAGTCAGTTGAATGAACCATTAATTTAATATATTTTGGTGTGAAATTTTCTTACCGAATCCCCCGCGTGCTTGAATTAATTGCTGGAAATAATTCAAGCACTAGGGAGATTATAAGTGAAAATCATTCTTGTGGAAAACTGAATTATCTCTCAACTTATCGAAATCGTTTTTGATAAATGTTATATTTTCTGAAATACCTAACAACAACAAAAAATTGTATTTTTATTAAATGAAACATTTTTTAAATTCCACCCCTGATTTTTTGAAAAACAATTTATTTTCCAATAATACCTGATGTCGAGATGTCATGTGCCGAGTGCTACAATTCATTCTTCACTTTCTGCTCGAGTTTGTCTGTCGTTACTGGATTATAAATCCAATGGAAATAATATTTGGAACACAGGGCGTTATTGAGGAGTACTCTAAGAAAAAAATGTTCTGCACGCGATCACCTATGGAAAGTGGGGAAAATTCCCGGGAAAGCTCGAAAAATCAATAACTTGAAAGGGATTGGAATTTTCTATATAATGTTTGATAACAAACTTGTAAATAAAAAGGCAATCATATATTTTTTGAAAATAGCTTCCTTTGAGAGATAATAGTGATATTTCAAGAGGCCATGAGGACGATCTTATTCGGGACGGTTTTTTTGATAAAAAAGTCGATAACTCAAAAACGGCCCGTTGTATCGATTTTAAAAGAGAACAGGCTTCTAGAGGACGTTTGATTCTATACCATCATATGCGGTAGCACCTCACGATGTTTTTCACAGCTAATCGAGGTGGCAGTGGTATTTCTCTCCCATGAAAATTTGAAGCAATCTTTATCAAATCGAAATAGATTCAGCATCAAAAGAAAGGTAAAGTTCTTACGATTATTTAAGACTCATTCGGCAATGAGTTTTAAATAAACAAATGAGTCTTAAATAATTGTAAGAAATTTAAAACGTTCGTCTATGTAGGTGCTGTAATGTTTTTTTCCTACGAGCGTGCGGAAAAGTAACTTTTTCGCACGATTGTTCGTTTTGAAAGTTATACTTTTCCGTACGATTTAAAATCGTTCGGAAAAGTTACTTTTCCGTACGATTTTTACTTTTCCGTACGATTTTTACTTTTCCGCACGATTTTTGTATTTTTGAAAATGATGATATTTAGGACTAACTAAATGATCTATGTAACTATTCTGTTTTGTTAGTCATTTTGTAGCATTATTATAAAAACTTGTTTATTAAAAACCTTGTTTTTTCATTAATAAGATGGACAAAAACACTCGTAGGAAAAATATTGTACCTAACTCTTACGGAAAATATCTTTTCCGCCCTTAACGGCTTGCCCAAACTCCGCTCCGCGTCGTTCGTGCAACTGCCGTCACGTGCGGAAAAGTACTACTTTCCGCACTTGTTAGGTAAATAACCATTTACATCTATCCAAAATAATATTTCAAAATAACTGCATTTTTCAGATATTTTTGAGATTCCTTTTGTAAAAAAGTGGATTGAAATTTCCATTTCCATTACAGCATGTACATAGAATCAAGTGTCCTCCAGAAGCCTGTCCTTATTTGAAATCGATACGATGAACCGTTTTCCAGTTGAGAATCTACTCTTTTACCCTAAAAACATCCCAAATATGATCGCGCTTATGGCATCCTCAGATTTCCGCGCGAACTAAGTACTCGGGATATCATAAGATTTACCCCGACGCTCGACTAAAATCTCTGCAACTCCCTTGTTTTTGGTTAAAAATTCATAAACTAAACGGTGTTTCAAAGGAAAATCTTTCAACAGTTATCATACACAGTATCGAAAAGTTTTTTCTTGGGTTTAGTGGTTTCATGAGAGCGTAAAGAATAGCTTGCTATATGTTGAGAGAGCATTACAATTTCTCCTCGACTCGCACGAGGAAGGGATATCGATGTGCGCTGTGTGCGCTGTGTCGCATTGCCACGTGGTCCGTGAATGCGTCGGGTGGGGTAACAGAAGAGGCGCACAGTAGTGCGTCTCTCTCTCTCGGTATTATCATATCATTGCGTTCCTTGTTACTCGCGTAGATTTCTGTCTATACCCCTGATGAATTGTTTCCGATACTGTATAGCTGGCGGGTGTCAATAGAAGTGATTTTATTTAATAGTTGAAGGTGAAATAATCATCTGTTATAAATAAACAATACAAAGTGCACCTGTGTTTGGTCACAACCAATCAGAGAACTGGAATATCTTCCATTGACTGAAACGTGGTACGTTTTTCTTATACGTCCTGGTAGGGCAGGACACCGTGTTTTTTCATGACAAGCTCATTGTGAACAAATTGCAGATTACTTTTCTGTGATTTCGGAAATCAAGCAATTTGAGTATTGTGGTTGGGGGCTGAAGTCGAGATGGCGCTCGTGGCGTGGTTTAGTGAACGCTACACTACGGGCGTGGTTTCAGCTTTTGCCTTGATATGCATATGGAACAATTTGTTGCAGACATTGGTTATTGTCTGCAGAGACCTACTCTATACTGGTATGAGCGAAGCCCAGAAATCGATCTATAGGTGAATTTTATTTGAGTCTTGGTATTGCGTTAGAACTATTGATAATCTATTATTCAGAAAAAAACTCGTTTGAATCGGATTACTCTACAGATTTTGAAGAATACACTGAAATCAAATAAATGATTTCGTTTTTCTAATCTCTTGTCTTCGTTACAGGTTCTAGACATGTTCATTGTTACCCTCGTATAGTACTGCATGCATGCATAGAAGTCTTCCAAAATGATCGAACTTCTGGAATTAGCCGTAATGACCGCATCATCATAATAATTCAAGGTAATTCACAAGGTTAGCTCAGATTCAGGATGTCAGCACTATCAATTTAAAACTTATAATTTGTTCTCAATGAAAAATTAACGTAATCTACATAATCACCGAAGAAATAATTATATTTTGAATATTTTTGGAAGTGCGGCCCGCATATTGGTGATTTTGGTGAAATACAGAGTGTCCGGCGAACTCTGTTACCTCTTTCAAAAAACTTTGAAGGTACTTACATGGAATTGCGAAATGAGATATATAAATTTACATATTACGTGGATACTTGCTAAACCGCTTGTCGTCGATTTGGTTCTGTTTATAGTTTCGATGGGCACTGCATTGTTTGGAACCTGAATAAAACATATGAAAGACATCAACCTTCAAGAATGTGAAATTTCAGTTTCCTCCGATAATGGTTTCTTATTTTCTAGTGTTCTAATTCCACATACAATCCCGTACCTCAGAGAATTACTAAAGAAGAACAATTTCGATGATATCGTAGTTGAAGAATTTGCCGTCCTCACCAAATTTATGTATAAAACAAAACTGTTTTGAGGTGAAGGAATGCTTTCAAAAACAACAGGAGGACACGGCTATGGGTGACTACTTGTCCCTCTACCTGGCTAATCTGTTCATGAGCAGATTATTTCCCTAAAATATAGCCAAGGAATATGGATGATGTTTTTGCAATACTCGATGATATAAAACCATGTTTTGGTTGGTTCCGGGTTTTGCCGTGGTCTTCTTTGTTTAAAATCTCCAAACGTTTCAACTACAGCTGCGGCAGTCATCTTCAGTGGCGTGGTCGAAGTACTCTTCTCGACGTATCAACTGAAACTGAAGCTCTTGTCTCTGGCATGTCATTTATAATGCTGATTTTGCGCGCACTATCGCGCGTACTTTTCGCGCGATTCGGGTGACATGGCTTCGTTTTGGCACCTTTCAGTGCTGTGTGCCAGATCTTCGTTAGATGTGTTCTCTCTTCCTTTCTGTTGAAGTAGTCTTGGTGTTTGTGTCTTTCTATCGCTTCTAAATACATTCTTGTTGAGTAATGATTCGCCGTTGCTAGTCTTTCGGTGTTTTCGAAAAGGATATTGTGTTCTCCGTCGGACAATGCATGTTCCACATCGACTGCGGACTTCTTGGACTGTCCCAATCGACATTTCCGCTTGTGCTCAACTAGGCGGGTACCAATGCTCCTTTTCGTCTGACCGATATAAACTTTACCACAGTTACATGGAAACCTATAATCCTGTATTCTATTATTTATATAGTTGCAGAGAGACTTCCCCGTCTTTTCCAGAATCCTCTTCCCTTTTTCTACTTGTTTCTCAAACGGCTTATCGACTCTGCTTGTCTTTAACAGATGGCGCTAGCTGTTCATATCGATTGAAAGGACCCCGCACATTTCTTATGGAAAATGGCTTTCCGTGAATTTGGCTGAATTTTTGGTATGTTGCAGTTCTTGATGAGCTGACCAAAAGTGTCTCTAGCCACAAAGCTCAAAAATGGACAGTTTTCGAGATATGGAGCTATAAAAATGTATTTTTTTCAATTTGGGGTACTTGCCATCATTTTTGTAGGACTGGCCCGTTGCCTGGAAGAAGCAATTTTTATGTACAGTTGTGTGCATAAAAAAGTCGTACAAGATTTGTATGGTATCTAGCTGAGGCATAGCACTTATTGCATAAGAAAAATGTTGAAGGCTCGTTACTGACAAAAATAGTTTGAATTTTAATACTACTTGTCAAAGTCGATAAGAAGTTTAATTAATTTATATATATATATATATATATAAATAACTTTTTGGGCTGTACGACTTTTTTATGCACACAACTGTACTTTAGGCCGCGTATTTAGCATTCTTCATTTCAATAATGACGTAGTAAATTCCCATAAGAAGCTAGGCATAATACATAGGGATTTACTCTACATTATTCTTGAAATGAACTGAAGAGCATTCTTTCTGCATGAGCACCGAATGAGCAACGAAAGAGCGAACGATCGGACAGTATGGTTCGGTGCTCATGCGGAACAAATGCTCTAGTGCTTCAAAGCCGCGTATTCAATAGAGCGAATGCTCGGATAGTGTTGACGTTGATTTGAGCACGAACAGAATGCGTGTTTACATTACGCAGCATGAGGCAGACTGAGCTTGAATCGAGCAGCACATGTGCTTATTCGCTTATGAGCAAACTCGATATGATGACAGATATGTGTTACGGGCTACGTAGCGATACGGACCCTCTCGGTATACGTATCCGAAGACGGATCTGTCAAAAACACGAAAGTTAGATTATAAAACAATAATTTTCAAGATATTTGACAGTTAATATATGTGATTTGAAGGTTCCGTATGCGTTTGGGTTGATAATGCGATAGGTATACGGACACTTATAAAAATGCACAATTGGTTTTAAGACTCCAATAATAAATTAGGCAAGTAAAGAATTGGACATCTTGAAAAAATTTCCATATCTCTGTCAAGAATGAAGAATCCGAAAAAAAAAAATTGAAAAAACAGTAATCGAGTTTTTTTTAACGTCTCTGCTTGTAATTGAAATAAACCTATTTTGAATTTGATAGGACTAGGACTTTGCCAGCTATTTTCAGTTACGAGAAATTGTTTCCTTTCACTTGAATTTCAGAAATTGTAATGATTATTTTATTTTATCCTCACCATTGATTTACAATAACCCAATGAGTGTGATGCAGTTACGATGTGAGTAAATAAGTTTTCAAGCAACCGGCTACACATACACGGAACCCTTGTCACTTGCCTTCAGTCAACAATTCGAAATAAATTTGCTGAAAGTATAATGTTTCCTTCAAAAAATATTTAAATGTAATGCTTTCAGACCCAAAGACCTTTTTTGAGATGAATATTAGATTTTTGATCCAAAGTTTCAAATCTGGCACTCATTAAAATGATTCCAATTGACAAATGACAAGTGGTTCCCGAGTTACCGAGGAAAAAATACGGTCGCTCTGGTGACAGATTAATCACCGAAGTTTCAGGATATAGTCATCGAATTTTCAGGAATTTTTTATATACGGGCCGCCAAATTACTAACCAGAGTAACCAAGGATACATACGGACCATACCCTTAGTTCTGTTCCCATATTTTAAATGATATGGGCTAAGTTCGAAATGAGATAACACTCATTTCAATATTATTCCTTAAAAATCATGTTGAAGTACTTAGTTTCCTTGTTCACTTAGAGAATTTGAGCACTCAATACAAGTATTTTTCATGGTGACTATTTCAACCGTATTTTTTTAATTTTCTTATAATTTTTGTAAAATTATGTCCTACAGAAAATTTCTTTAAAATCGTCAGTCATTAAGGCCTTATAATAATATCAATTCAGTACCTGGAATGGACACTCTGAATCCCTTTGGCGACAAGGGTTCCACCAATGCTACAGGTACCTCAAATTGTGCTTTTATAACAACAATACTACACACTAGCACTAACCAAAACATGTTGGATGCCAGACACAAACTAAATTAGTCCTGCGAAGTATTTCCACCAAAACAGGTAGAGATTGCTCAAAGTAATTAAACAGGTTTAAGAGGAGATGGCATTGATAATGAACTTCATTTGGTTCGGGTTCATACATTTAATTCAATCTTTTCTCACTAATTACCGTTATTATATTTTTTAATTTTTTAATGTTAACTATAAAAAGGATTTAAACCTACGGTATGTAAAGAATATGAACCCAGACATCATGGTATAATCCTTGAATATTTCCGAGAAATCCATCTATTGATGTATACAGGGTGTCCCTATCATTATTATTTGGAGGGCTGATAGACCAAGTAAGAATTTGAATGCCATTTGGATTTATCATAGTTTTGAAAAAGTTTAGTTTTATGAAGGCTTGGTCATAGCCAATTTGATTTATGCAGGTCACATATAGTTTCTAATACACTTCCAGAGCAAAGTACATCCGAAATCTTTCAGATAAAACCATCGGCAAAAGTTTTAAGGTTCCATCAAAATATGCAAATGATCTCTTCTGTGGCCATTAACTTAACGGAAGTACTGAAATGTCAAAAGTCACAATTAAACCAGCGTCTACATACAGTATCGGAAAGTTTTCATCGGGGTATGCTGGTTTCATAGGAGCGTAAAGAATAGCTTGCTATTATGTTGAGAGAGCATTACAATTTCTCCTCGACTCGCTCGAGCAAGGGATACTGACGTGGCTGTTAATTCGTCGTACGAGGTAGTGGGGGAGTCATACAGTAGTGCGTCTCTCTTATTTATGTGGTATTATCATATCATTGCGTTCCTTGTTGCTCGCATAGATTTGTCTATACCCCGATGAAAACTTTCCGATACTGTATACATATTTATCATCATGGTATAGTAAATTGGAGAAAATTAACTGAACGTTACACGAAATAGACAATAAGGGTCGGCTAATCGATATCCTGTTAGCGTAGGTTGACTTTCAGCTTGATTTGACTGATGGATAGAATGAATATGAGTTTCGCTTGAATGAAGGAATCAACTCACATTCTAACCATCAGTCATGTACGCAAACGCAATCTTGCAATGCGTGAGAGAAATCAATATGGGGAAAATGCACAATGCACGGATCAAAATATGCACAGACAGCCAGACGTCACTAAAGGCCCTCATGAATCCGAAAGTGACATCAAGACTGGTATGGGAATGCCGAGAAGAACTCAGTGTTCTCACAGAACACAACAAATTAGCTAGCCAGAGTGGGCTCATCAACTCCATACATTGACCCAGAACCAGTACTCGGGATTAACAAATCCGACATTCATTCGGGACTGGGTCGAGCGAGCGAAAACAAAAGGAGAGGTGGAATGAAGCCCCTCTCATGCACCACGGGAAAACATTCATTAAAGGACCGTCAAAGCACAAAACTGAAGAACTACTCAAGTTGAGCAGGAATCAAGTTAGAACAATAACAGGCCTTTTCACTGGTCACAGCCCACTGCAGACAATGTGGTAAAGGGATAGAAACAGGTAGACATGTACTGTTAGAATGCTAGGCATTAGGTCGCAAGAGACAGGCAATATTCGGGAAACTTAGAGCAACTCCCGAAGAATACAGCAATCAACTGGTGAAGAACCTGTATAGACTGGTACAGGGGACTAGAGCTACGGAGTGGGTGCTGTAAAACTATCACGGAAAGCACGAAAAGCCCAAGAGGCTGAGTTGTAGCTGGCGAAGATACAGCATCCGAGGAAAAAAAATATTAGTCTCGTAGCACAGACATTTGACTGACCATTGATAAACCAGCGCTTAGTACCTGGGGTGAGATTCCGTGAACCATAGAATTCTATTGTCGGTAGTTTCGTCTCTGTCTCTCCCATGGATTTAACCATAATGTCATCTCACTTATTCTGTCGACAATAGAATTCTATGGTACACGGAATCTCACCCCTGATCCCTGATCAAAAGATCACCTATATCAGTATTGACGTGATTCACGGTTTGAGGACTTGAAGGTAAAGAAAAGGTGAATTAAATTTTACTGAATATACTTCATGTGCAGCTTTTTAGAATGAAGTTATGGTAGCTACTCTTCATACTATTATACCAATCAGATGGAAGAAATAAGATAGTTTATAGCCCTGGAGGTACTGTCACATTGGAATACGTCATAGTATGCAGGCTGAATTTTTATCGTTGGTAGATCATATGATACTCATCACGAAATCAATCTTCAGACCCTCGAGTAGCGGTGGGTTGCACAGATACAGGGTGTTGAAAATGAAAAATTAAATCTATTTTTTATTCATAACTTCCACAGTATTCGAAATTTTACAGTTCAATTCGAAGAAATGTTTTTGTTCAATAAGAGCCTTATTTTGAAATAAAAAAATACATTTTTAGTTCCCACCAGTGGCGTACAAAAAGGGAATATTAATCACTTTCCTGCCCTATTTTTTACACCACTGGTAAAATCAGGAAATCTATTATTTTTGGATTTCTTCATTAAATTTTAAGTAAAAATGTATGATTGTTTGAACCCGAAAAAATCAATCGTTTTCAAGATAATTGCGCTTTTATGAATACAAACTAATAATGAAAAAATTGTTTTGCTGGAGTGAAATGTACAATCCCAGTCACTGCTTCAAATGTGTACTGGAAATTTTACCAAAAATATCAATGCTACTTTCACATGCATTTTTTCACGAAGCTGCTTTCTTGCTGAAATACAGGGTATAGAAACTGGAAAATTATAAAGCATTTCTCTCCTAACTAACATACAGTTCATCTTACTTCTCATGAAAACACCCCCGTAACTTCCGTAATTATTTGAGAAGAACTCTGTAAATTTCAGGATGAGTTTAAATCTTGCCTGTGGTTGATATGAGTGAAATACAATGCTCGCCAGGAGCGATGGACTTACCCAGTTTTGCGAAAAATTACATTAGGGGACAATATATTCAGGCTCAAAATTCCAACGGATTCGAAATCGGGATAACAATATTACTACCAGTACAGATTTTCAACGAAAAATTTTCACTTCTGAAAATACCCAGTTTGTCTCGCTTTTCATGGAAACACCCCCGTATCTTCCGTAACTATTGTAGTGGAACTCTGTAAATTTTTGGAACTCTGTAGATATACAGGTGATGAGCCTGAATCTTGCCTGAAGTTGATCTGGGTGACATACACTGCTCGCCAGGGGGTGTTTTCATGAAAATTGAGAAAAATTTGGTTTTTCAGAACTGAACATTTTTCAGCAAAAATCTGTTTTGGAAGTAAAATTGGTGTCCTGATTCCGAATCCGTTAGAGTTTTGAGTCTATAATGTCTTCTAGTATGGTTTTTCGCAAAGCTGGGTAAGATACGGTGGTGCTAGGAATCGCACGTTAAAAGATAAGACCTCGGTAATCCTTGGCTCGCACAAGTTTCGACTTTTGAGGGCTGCCGTTCGTAAGGGGACGACAGCTGGTTAACGGTAAAAACAAACAAATTTCCATTAGAAGTGAGATACACCGTAAGTTAGGAGAAAAATGCTTTATAATTTTCTATTTTCAACACCCTTTATTTCTGCAAGAAAGCAGCTTTGTGAAAAAATGTGGAAGTAGCAATGATATTTTTGGTAGAATGTCTAGTACAAATTTGAAGCAGAGATTCAGATCGTACAATTCACTTCAACAAAACAATTTTTTTAGTATTAGTATGCATTTCATAAAAGCGCAATTATCTTGAACACAATTGATTTTTTCGTGTTCAAACAATTATACATTTTTCACCTAAAATTTAATGAAGAAATCAAAAAATAATAATTTTCCTGATTTTACCAGTGGCGTAAAAATAGGGGAGGAAAGGGACCAATATACCCTTTTTGTACGCCACTGGTGGCAACTAAAAATGTAATTTTCCTTTTGAAATAAAGCTATTATTTAACAAAAATATTTCTTCGAATTGAACTGTAAAATTTCCAAAACTGTGGAAGTTGGTTTAGTAATAAGTGGTATGTGTACCATAATAACAACAAAATTTCATCGTGCATACTATGACGTATTCCAAAGTGACAGTATCTCCCGGACTATTAATCTCAACTAGTTTTTTGGAAAGTTGTGTGTGTGACGGATTAAAAAAATAATGCTTTGAATAGTTGATTATTTTTCATCCAAATTTGGCATACTTGTATGAGACCATAAATGCTACTTTCTGTGATACCTATCTTCTTTATGACGTCTTCCGCACAAGCGTGACGTTATTTGAACGAAAAAATAAATTGGGAGGAAGGTCACGTGGTTTTTTAATGAGAATTCTCAATGACCAGATAAGACAGCTTTTCTTGAATTTTGTATCTATTGACAACTATTCAAAACATAATAAATTTATGATTCACATTTCAACTGATGAGAAATAAATATCATTCAGAAAAAGTCATAACCTCATGTGGGCTATCGTGTAATAATCCTTGAATATGTATATGCATTGAGGACGTTCGAAGAATTTATAATTGAGAAAATCATTATAATACGTATTCTTGAAATATTTTAATGAGTATATTTTATTGCGAATAATTTGCATGGAATTATGGCGATTGTTTTTCTCAGCCTAAAATTAGCTGCCCCATAAAGTGATTTGATGGAAATAATTGATTATTCAATCAATAAAGTATTACTAATAAAACAACAAAAGGTACTTAAACAACATAATATATGAAATTCATGAATTTTTATTCAAATAGAGTTCAAGCCACTGGCGGATGGAAAGGGGCAAACCGAAAACTATTCTATTAAAACCCTTCAATTATAGATACAAAATTGATATACATACAATGCTTATTATTAGGTAAATATAATTCGAAATATCCAGGTTATATTAAATATATACATATGAAATGAAAACAACATAGAATAATGTTAATTTTTGAATGCTGAATACAGATTACACTTAAAACAGAAATAGGCCGATGATTCATATTTTGTGATAGTCGTTCCGAATGATGTTTTACCCGTTTCACCCCCATATACTCCAATAACGCAGGCTTTCCGTGGTGAATACTTGTCAAAAAACAACTACTTCTCTGACTTATAGCACGACAGGTATCGATTTATGTCCAACAGATACTTTTTCATGGTCCCTCTAACCAAATAGAAGAATTTGGTTCTGAGTTGAAACTTCCTGCAGTAATTAGATTTTATCGATAGGCCGCGACAAAGAAATGTAAATGAACAGATTTGCGCGAAAATATAAATTGGGAATCTTTATGAAATTATTTATTTATTATTCATGATATTTTCATCGGTTGACAAGTTTTAAGTGAAAACATGCCTTTTTTGACCAAAGGGGTGGCTTTTTTGAGGAGTGGAGCTATGTACCTCCAAATCAGATTATTGTGGTTCAATGATATATTATGTGACCTCTACTAACACCGACTATACTATGATGGCAACTTGGATAGAATTCTAAGAGCAACACATGAGATGGGATATCCATTATCCAGATTATGGTGGTTGTTTAGCAGTTTCAGAGGGGTGAGTTTATTAATCAGGGGTCGACAAATGCCACCAAACGCTTCAGTCCTAAACCGGTAGTCTTACATTGATCGTGCCCTTCCCTTTTATTCCACTTTATTGTTTTCCAAGATCTGTCATAAAAGTTTCACCTCCGCCGAATTTTGGTCAATGTATGTTTAATCCAATGAATAAAATAAAAAAAGCGGGGTTACATTACAAACGGTCCGGTAGTTCTAAATTTTTGATATGTTGTCTAGGATGGTTCTTAAGAGTTTGAAATGCAAAATGCACGATCCCCCCTTTCTCCGCGCCCGCCAACATATTGAGAAAACCGAAGAAAATTGGCACTTTCTTCAGATTTTGGCTTATATCTTCGTTTTGGTGCATTTAAGCTAAAAAAAAGTAAAATACAATAATGTAGAAAATAAAATTTCTAATAATCACCAATATAAATGTTTTTTCTGAGACTGATAGTAAGGGAGATATGCACTATTTAAATAAATAAAAAAATCACATTTTCTGGAAATTTGTCAAACTAATCCTACTTGAGTTCATGTAATGATCATGGAACAGGTTGTGTGCATAAAGAAGTCGTACAAGGTTTGTATGATGTAAACCTGCCTATGATGTTCCAGATTTCATTAAAAAGTAGTACACTTACACATTTGGAACTTTTGTACAGTTTCAGACTTTATTATATTAGAAAAAAAGCATGCTTTATTTTGTATTGTTTGTATATTGAAATGATTATTTATTAATACACAAAATGGAATAAATTAACTACCTAACATCATAACAAATAACTCCATAATGAAGCTTTATCAAAGCTATATTAATATTTGGTCATAGCTCCATCATTTTCTATCACTTTGTTCAGTCTATTTGGTATCGAAGAATAAAGATTTCTTATCAGATCGGGATCATTGGCTATTTCGTCCCACGTTTCTTCTATGAAGTTCGTCAACTCAGCACTTCTGTTTGGTCGGAAGTTAACTCTGTAGATTTTTTTAGTCATAAGACCCCAGACATTTTCCATAATATTAATGTCGGGACTTTTTGCGGGCCACATTATTCGCTCTATATTTTGTTGTCCAAACCATTGTGTTATGATTGCTGCAGTGTGAACCGGGCAATTATCTTCTTGGTATATAAAATTTTGATCGGGAAAATGTTCTGAAACACTTGGTAACATAATATTTTCCAAAATATTCCTATATACGTAACAGCGTTAAATCTTTCATCAACAATCCAGCATACGCCCAATCCTCGGGAGCTTAACCAAGCCCAAACATTTACCGAAAATCTACCGGATTTTTCTGAATTATTAACAAATTTTTCATTAAACCTTGTTCCTCTAGGCCTGTACACTCTTAACTGCCCATTAAAGTATGACTGGAAAACTTTTTCATCGGTAAATACTACACTATTCCAGTTTTCGCGTAGTGAGTTATAATCCGTAACTCACTAGTGACTTATGGATTATAACTCACTAGTGTGTTATTTGATAGTTAACTTGTCTAAAATGACTTTAATAATGACAGTCATAACTGTCATGTGTTGGATAAAGATATTAATTGACCCTGATTGCCATTGGAATTTTTTTTTGGTTCAAAAGGTATCTGAAGATCTACGATTTCACCTGCTGAAATTTAAAAGTAAATCCATTCATCCATTAGCAGGAGGGTGGGTAAAAACTCAACATTACTTTAGAAATGAAATAGGTTAAAAAACACAGCCCTGATCCCTCTCGGTTCCAAATGATTTTGTTTTTCACCCAGTGGTTTAGGCATAATGAACATCGTGCTGTTTCGTTATCAAGGCGGTTTTGATTTTTTTTATATATTAAATGCAGTAGTCGGTAGGCTTAATTTCCACCATTGTTATACAGTGTGAACCATTTAAGATGGAAGCAACCTTATAAAACTTACATTTTTCAACCGAATGGAAGGATTTTTTGTCGTTGGGTAGACATTTAAAAAGTCTTCTAGGATACCAAATTTTATGAATAAATCTTTATATCCAGGGCCAACTAATTGTTCATATGTGAATGGATAAAAAGAGTTATAAGGTATTTAAATTTGAAAAATATGCCTGGATTAAGGGTGTCTCGAAATATCACTGACTATAATATAAATATAATTATTATAATAAATAAAAATTATGAGTTAAAATACATTTTTCTAAAATTCCAAAAACATATTTTTCAAATTTTGTTATTCCATGATTTTCTTTAACTTATGATAGTTTTATTCATGAAAAGATTTCAATGAAATTTAGGCCAGTGATATATCGAGACCTCTTCAATACAGTGGTCTATTCCTAATTTTGATAAAAGTTCTGAAATTGAATTGGTGGGAATATAACTCAATTTACAAATGAACCATTTGAAAATGTCGCGAATCCAGTGGTGTAGTTAGACTTTTCTAAAAAATCGCTAGTAATTGTCTTAGAATTTTGACCTTGAAAAATAAAATAAGTTGGCCCTGTAAATGAAGATTCATTCATGAAATTTGGTGTACTAGTAGACTTTTTGAATGTCTACCAAACGAAAAATGAATAATTAAAATCGGTTGAAAAATGTAAGTTTCATAAGGGTGCTTCCATCTTAAATGGGTCACACTGTATATCTGTTTCTTCATTACACGGAGTCATAGAATAATATTTTTGGAGCTCATAGATCATTTCTCCTTCGGAAGGCGTAGAATGCATATAAAAACAAAACAAATTAATGTAGTTGAATACATCTTCAATAAAAAAATTGAAAACGAGACTATCATACGCACCACTACTCGTATTTAAACTAAAAAATTGTTCCGCAAAGCTTTTGAATCTGTAGATCACAGAACAACCTACTGAAACACTAAACACCTAAAAAATATATGTATTTTTTACTTTTGAACGCATTTGAATGAATTTTTATTTTCACCTATTTCTGGTTCAGACTCTACCTCCACTCTACCATCTCCATTATCACCAAGGCCACCACAGCAATAATTTTCAAGTTATTACAAACTATATCAGATATTTGAAAAAATAGTCATTAGGTTAATGCCCATAAATATATTTCTACTAAAAATAAATAACAACAAAAGTTGCCAGGAAAGCAATTCATAAAAATAATTACATGAGGTATGACTACATAGAAAAAGCCTGTTTAGAGTAACATGAGATTTTGAGCGAGGCCTTTGAAATGACAGCTTCAATAAAGCCACTTCATGATAACAATAAAAATCGCGAAGTTTATTCTTGATGAAATCGAAACAGTTGATTCAGTGATATAGAGATGAAATGAAGTGAATATGAACAAACAAGACAGAAAATTCAATATGAATAAACTAAAATGAATTAAAATGAATATCAAATATACAGCGAGATAAAACAGATCAGGTATCACAAAAATATATTTATACATATTTAGAGTTCTGTTATGAAATACCATGTACATGAAAATAAATATCAAATATGGGTATAGTGAGACACAGATGAAAAAAAAACAGTTATACATTTTTTCAACACTCAACTTATGTATAATTGCTTCTCAAAAATTATTTCCAACAATATAATGTTCATAATATGTAGCGACAAAATTTTGAAACGAATTATAAATATTTTGGTTAATCAGAATTAGCAAGATGTTTATAATGAAGATGATATAGTTATTGATGAAAAACTGATGATACTTTGGAGAGATTCAATCTACTAAAAGAAAAATATGGTTTTGAAGAAAAAATTATACATTGTATACCATTGCCAAACTATTACTTCAGTAAACAGTCATTACTTCATTCATTCATAGACATGGCGAAGGCATTAAATACAATATTGGCATCCGAGGATACCTAATGAGCAACAGTTAACCCCTATCGATTTTGAAAAAAAAAACTATATTTGTTCTTCTGAGTCCATATCATTCAAACATAACACAACACATTTTCACAATAAAAAATATGTACTATCTAACCATGTGGTTAGAAAATACTAATACTATTGTGATCTTCCTATATTCTAAATGTATAGGTATGAAAAAACTTTTTTTCTACAAACGTCAAAAAATGGTTCGCGCATTGACAACAATATGCGAAGTGACACTTTTTTTCATTTTCCTTCGTTACCATGACATCGTACGCAAAGTAATGTGCAAAATATACCTATTTCGCTATGGGATTTCCATATTCTAAGCCATATAGTCCTCAATCAGGCAAAAATCTAAGAAAATATTTATTTCTAACTTTATGGTTCTCCATCAAGCGAAAATTCAATAAATCATTTATTTCTGAACGTTGAACAATAACTAAATAAGGCTTTTTAACACTTTTCAAATTGTGACAAAATCCCATGCTCCTTTTTTTTTTTTTTGACGTTTGTAGAAAAAAATTTGTTCGCATCTCGTGCGCGAAATACTTTGGTGATCTCGACTATTTTTTTTAACTCGGCTGCGCCTCGTTATTTAAAATCGGTTCTCGATCACCAAAGTAGCATTTCGCTCACTAGATACAAAAATAACTATTTTACCCGAAACTCTTACAAAAATATCCATTGAAATAGAAATTTTCATTTAACGTTTTCAGATTAGTTCATTATTCCTATTAATTTTTTTTATTAATTCATGATTTTTTTCTTATTTTATTTAAAATAAAACAGGAATATCTGTGTAATGAACACAAACCCACACAAAAACTCACTTTGAATGTGTTCGAATTTTATTTACTTATACTTAGTTTGCTTGTTGCTTGTTATACAATCAATGTTGAATAATCGATAAACAAAATACAAGCAATACTATACCAATGTTTTGGGACAAAATCTTTGTGCTTCCTGGTATATTACATTGCATAATTTACATTGCATCTGTACAAGTAACAATTAATATAACACATAACAATAAATTGTCAACGACACATTTCAAACAGCTGTCACTTTAACATGTTCTACTTCCAGAACGCTATTTCCACTCCAAGTATTCTTCCACTGATTTCTCGCCTTGTGGAATTTTTTTACCATATAACGATCTTTCCTTCTCCATGGTTTTGTCCCATCATTTCTGTCCTCAAAAGTTTCCCCTCCCACACCCAATCCAATCGTTATATACATCTGGAAATATGGAAGTATTTATAATAGTCAATATGTATATATAGCAGGTATATCTCCATGAGATCTATATACAGTGTGACCCATTTAAGATGGAAGCACCCTTTTAAAACTTACATTTTTCAACCGATTGGAATGATTTTTTTTTCGTAAGGTAGACATTCAAAAAGTCCACCAGGACACCAAATTTCATGAATAAATCTTCATTTCCAGGATTAAATTATCTTATTTTTCAAGGTAAAAAATCTAGAAAAATTGCTAGATTTTTTCAGAAAAAATCTGACTTCAACACTGGGTTCGCGACATTTTCAAATGGTTCATATGTAAATTACGTTGAAATGCGTCAATCAATAAAAAAGTTATAAGGGAATGAAATTTGAAAAATATGCCGTTTAATCAAACCACCAATTCAATTTCAGAACTTTTATCAAAACTTTGACTACACAACCCGATTAAGGAAGTCTCGAAATATCACTGACTATAATTTCATTGAAAAATTTTCACCTTGAAAAATAAGATAAGTTGGCCCTGGAAATGGAGATTTATTGATGAAATTTGGTGTCCTGGTGGACTTTTTGAATGTCTACCTAACGAAAAAAAAATCATTTCAATCTATTGAAAAATTTAAGTTTAAGAAGGGTGCTTCCATCTTAAACGGGTCACAACGTATAAGAAAATGAAAGTGGTGTGAATATGTAGGTAATTTGTAGACAATAGAAAGAAAGCATTTCGTTATTTTGACACTTCCGGTTGCTCCGGGAGTGACGTCATCTTTGTTATTTTCGATAGGATACCTTGTATTTTATAGAATTTTTGGATTTCTCTCATGACTCATTCAAATTCATGATTCATACCTCATACCCAAAAAGAACCGTTTTTCAGTTATTCGAGTATTTCTAGAAAATATTATAGTTTAAAAACACTAAGACACCCGCTTTTATTGTACTATAAAGTCAGAAATAATATTTTAAAATCAACTTTATTGTTAAAAAACCTAGTGGTGCTTGATATCCGGTATCAGTCAGTTAACTTTTTTTTTTTCAAAACTAAAAACTCCTCTTGAAACCATCCAATATTATCTGTTTATTAACCTGATTATTTTATGGTATTTTTCACTATCTATTGTATTTTATATGTATGATCATAGTTAATAAACATTATTATTATTATTATTATTATTATAATGTTCCATAAACCGAATTCCCTGTAATGATTCCAATGGAGTATTTATTGGGCGAACTTCTCGACTGAAAGTTAAATCATTTTACATAAGAGTGATTGTAGAGAAAACAATTATTCCTGTGCAATAGCTCAACATGTAAATCAAATTGACCATTGAAAGGTTCTGATAATATTAGTTTCCTTGAAATAGAAAATAGAATATTAGGACATCCTTAGGAATGTTACATATCAATTAAGAAAGTAACATTTTGAATATGAATGTGTATGACTTTAATTTTATTATTCACCTTTATTTTCAAATTGAAGGGAAATAAGTCAAAAAATCATAATAATGTTGGAACACCTAGTAGAGTCACGTTTTTCATATCAATAAAATGTGTTTAATTTTCTCCGAACAAAATAATTGATGCAAATTCGAATTTCGGCCTGACTAGGAAATAATATGGTATTTTAATAGTGTTGATATTGGAAAAATGTATGTCTGATAATATATTGCAAGATAAGATTAGTCGATTTGATCTTGTTTATAATTTGAGTGGAAAAGTTGACTTGTGAATTATAAGTAACACCAAGATCCTTCATTTCAGTTATCAGCTCTAGGACCTGCCCATCCATTTCATATTCAAACAAAGTTAGCTCTTCAACACGGGTGGTGCATAGTGCAGAATATGATTTTAAAATATAATTTATTCCTAAGACTCCATCCAATCCATATTTCTTTCTATATCTCTCTGCAGACCTATGCGGTCTCGAACCGTTTGCACACGTTTGAAGAGCTTTGAGTCGTCGGCAAAAAGTGAGAGAACGAAAATTCTAAAATTTGAAGATAAATCATTGATAGAAAGTAAAAACAGGAGAGGTCCTAGATTGGAGCCTTGTGGAACTCCACAATTAGCCTAACATTTTCCTGAAGTGCTTCCATATGTTTGACAGTAAAGTATCGTTTCTGAAGATGATTCTTCATCATCCAAGTACATTTTTGGATAATCTATAGCCACTGAGCTTTTCTGCACCGTAAATACAATATCCAATTGTGATTTATTTTTTAAGGTGCAAAAAGCATTAGTGCTAAATATCAATAGATTTGTGTTGATTACTTTTCATTTTATGAATCCGTGTCGTGTGGTTGCTATTCATATACTTATGAGTGCAATTGCTGAGTTTGATAAACATTATTTGTTCAAATTGTTTAGCTGGTGCACACGTCATGTAAATAACCCTATAATTTTCCACATCCATTTTTCCCTCACTTGTGTATGGGTATTTTCGAAGGAGTTTTCCAAGCAGTTGGTAATAAACTGGCTTTGACGATTAAGTTATAAATTAGGAGTGGCCGGTGGATCAACGGTTAGGTGTTCAGCCGTTGAAACTTTTGCGGGCATTGGACCAGGTTCGAACCCTATGTACGAGATGTTTTTTCTCGAGTATATCGGAATTGATAGGCGACCACATGACTTGTTTTAAATCAAGTGTGATGTGGAGTAGTCCAGATGCCAATTCTAACGTCTAGTGCTTGCTTGAAGTGCACACCAACCACTCGAGGTGGTGCTGTAGGTTTTTTGGGTTTTCTTACAGCTAGAAAGTGAATACGCCACCAAAAATCAGTAGGTCGACCGGAGCGCCAAGGCAAATGATTATAATAGCCGTCCTCTACCCGCCTTTGTGTTTATGAGGGAGTATTATTACTATTATTATTAATGCAAATATAAATCAATGGGACTGTCAGTCATTCACTACAGCCTTTCAAAATATAATGATAATAATAAGAAGGAATATCATCTGCATCTTCTGCCTTCTTGAGCTTCAGTCTATTCAGTGCCTCATCAAAATCAGACTCGCGTGTAGAGATTATGTTAAATGATTCATTACAAATTTCTATATCATTATTTGTATATTCGAAATGCATGTTATATGTTGCAGGTTCAGAACAAAAGACCGACGAAAAAAAAAAGTGCAATTTCTTCAGCGGTGTTATCTCCAAAATTCATTCACTTCGGTGTATACAGGGTGACCCAGGGTTAAACCACCAAACGTTCAGTATAGGTTTTTTAGGTGAAAATAAGAGTTTTTCTTCATACAAGCATTTGTACCAACTTTCTTCGTTTTCAAGATACAGGATGTCAAAATTTTTACAAAAAATATATATTTTTTTATTCCAAGTAAATTCAAATAAGCCTTTTATTACCGCAAATAAGCATGCCATGTTTTATCAAAAGGTTTTTGAGTACTGAATAAAAAACTGATTTTTTCTAAAAACTTCGACACCCTCTATCTCGAAAACGAAGCAAGTTGGGACTCATGCTCATAAAAGAAAAATTATTAATACCTAATAAAACCGATACTGATCGTTTGGCGGTTCAACCCTGGGGCACTATACTACAGGGTGTTTCTGAATTCAGTAGAAATATTTCAAGGGTCAAAATAAGACTTTTTTTCCTATAAATATGTGTCCGCAACCTCTTTATTTCCGAGACACAGGATGTTGAAATTTTACAAAAAAATCAGTTCTTTCGCAATACCTCTAAAACCGCTATGGATTTTTTTTCAATTTTGGTACATGCAAAGTACCCAAAAATATATTTTTTCCATGATACAGGTTTTCTTAATTTTCATCAATGGCGTCCCTGTAAGCATGCCCTGTCATATTTTTCATCAAAATAATAATAAGCTACTGCTTTTTGTTGCCTAAGTATTATTTTTAAAATTGTCTTCTATTTTTTATAAACATAATTGCTTGACTTTTTTCGTCGGGTGGTTTTCGATTTAAAAAATTGTCTTCATTTGCTTGTATGTATGCGATTTTTAGTTAGTCTCAATGAAATTTTGTTTTTTAAATCGAAAACTGTTCATCGTACAGAAAAAAGTCAGGAGTTTTGTTATGAGAGGATAGAGGTCAGTCATGATATAATATTTATTTGACCAAAAACGCAGTGGTGTATCATTATCATTTTTGTTGAATTTCAACACCTTGATATATCTCAGAAATAATGCGGTTGCGAACATATGTTTATGGGAAAAAATGTCTTATATTGACTCTAGGAATACGCCCTTGGAATATATGTATCAGATTCAGAAACACCCTGTATTTTCGATTTATTTAATAATAAATCCTCTCTTCTTTTGTATTAATTTTTTTAATTTATTATATACCTAACAGCGATCACGCAGAAACCGGTAATTTTTCCATAAAAGCAATAATGATAGGTAATTATTATTATTATTGAACTTTTGTTAATGATTGGTACAATCAGTGTTTTTCAGATTAACTGAAGACATGCACATGACTTTTTATTTCAGAACTCACCTCTTGATCAAATGGTGCCATTGAAGAACCACTTTTCCATCTTTCAGTATTGATTTTCAAAAATGAGCCAAGACCAGCAAAACCATCCGATGGTGGATAAATAGTGCCATACGTCACGTTGTCTACGCCAACTGTTATACCGGCTGAAAATTTTATCAATTAATTCAGCACACAATAATCAGTATTGTTGAGATATCGGGTTTGGAGAAGTTTCTGATTCGTTTTTCAGAATCTACCTATATGAACTTTTCCAAAAGATCAAACTTGAAAACTAATTTTCCGATTTTTTTCATATTGAAACTGGAGTTATCCAAGAATCAATCTGCGGCCCAGTATTTTTTATCATTAATTGCACACAGTCATTTATTTCTCTAATATCTATTCCTATGCAGATTAAATTCAACCATACAAGGTGTTAACGGAAGGTGGCTCGCCCCTATAACTTATTTGTTTTTGAAGATATCGAAATGAAATTTGGAGGAACTGCATAATACGTAAAACTTATTTTTTCGACTAAGCTTCAGGCAACTTCCGGTCTTACCGGAATCGATATAAACTTTAGATTTTTTAATGAGAAACTTTTTTGTCTTTATTTGATATTCTGAATACAACCATGTATCACTTGTTACTTTTTTAAACATTTTTTTTTTAATTTTGAAATTTATTTTTCATTCTACAGGTTACGGTTTTTGGTTAAAATGCATCTGCTATGTAATATTTAATTTTTAAATTATTATTACTATTTTTTTTTTAATTGGGAACATAATCGGGTCAAAAAAAAGAGTATTTCATTACGATTAATTGATAACGCACGCTATTAGGTCTCGAACAAATGCTCGTCAACAAACATAAAAATATTACGGTAGATCTTTCCTTTTTAGATTAAAATAATATTAAAATTCATCGAGTAACCTGTGACTAACGCAAATGATATAAAAAACTATCAATCCAAAAACTGATAACATATCTCTTTGCATAAATTATATTAATAACATGTTTTTCAATCCATAGCAATAGCAATAGCAATCAAGTAATGTTTTTTTTTTCAATACAACTTAATTCCCTTGTTTTATCAGTTATGTAGGTCACAGGTTACTCAATACATTTGAACTTCATTTTAATCTGAAAATAAATGGTATTGGTAAGGAAGATCTTGAGTAATCTTCTCAAGTTTTCTTTATTGAATAAGTATTACAAATTTTAAAATTAAATTGTACATACCAGAAACATTTCGACTGAAAACAATATTCCACAAAAATGTTAGAACATGAATTAGTGATTTGAACATATCCATAGCCCGATAGAGTAAAAAATGTAGTTCCAAATGGTCACAAGTGACACCTAGTTGTATTCAGAACATCAAATGGAGACAGAAGAAGTGAAAATATGCTAGGTGTCATATTGAAAATTTAAAGTTTATATCACTTCCTGTGAGACCAGAAGTTGCATGAAGCTGAGTTACTTGTCAAACAATGCAGATTTAGGTTTAGGTTTAGGTTTAGGTTCAGGAAAAATGTTCACTATGCCACTATGTTGCCATTTGCAAATGCATTTTAACCGAAAACCGTACACTTACCTAACCACTTTAGGACTAAAATTAATAATTTGAACGTATCCATAGCCATCTAGATTAGAAATTAAATTTTTAAATAAAAAAAAAATTGGTTACAAAAAGTACCAAGTGATACATGGTTGTATCCAGAATGTCATGGAGACAAAAACAGTGAAAATATACCGGGTGTCTCGTTTAAATATCAAAAGTTTAATTCACTTTCTGTGAGACTGCAAGTTGCATGAAGCTGATGCACTTGTCAAAAAAAGCAGTTTTATGTCTCATACAGATCCTTCAAATTTCATTTCAATATCTCCAAGTCCAAAAATATTTTAGGGGCGAGCCACTTTCCGTAGAAACCCGGTATAAAGCCTACACCAAACATGAATTGAATCTAGCTGTTCAGAATTTGAACGATGATTTGAACTCGATAGTAAAAAGAAGGGTATACTTTTGGGCTATTCTCCCAAATGTTTAGAAATGAGTAATGTAGTAGTTAGTACATTCAAATTGTTTTAAATCAAGAATAAGTTCACTTCTATCATATGTTCTTATCAATAATTTTGAAAAAATAATTGCGCCAGAACTGACATTTTTCATTTATTGTACATTGAAATCCAGAATAAACACATACGCCAAAATGTCTATTTCATCATATTTGGCCTTCACAGACTCTGCTCTAAAAGAACGTATTTGAAGATGTTCCGTAATGATCTGGAAGTTGAAATTTTTGGAATTTTTTTTTTTTTATAAACCTAAAAGTGTGGACAATCTTATGACCGGCGGGAACAGTTGGCCCAGAAAAGCATACCCTCCTTTCAAACAAACTTTGTCTTTCCACCAGTTCAACAAAATCGAATGCAATTTTTTCCGGCCGAAAAGAGATTTTCGAAGTTTACAATCATATATTTCCGTTTATAGATGAGTAATGTAAATAATTTTGGTTTGTTTATGGATTGTGTGCTAATATATTACATATACCAGACATGTAAGTGATACTGTAAGTACTGTGAACTGGGATACCATCAACTTACTTGGTTTCCAATTTATTGTGAACGTGTGGAAATCATCAGACCAATAGTTTCTCTTTTCGGAAGTTCTATCACCATATGTTCTAGCTGCAGGTGTGGAACCAAGGATGATTCCACCATGTAATATGCGGTTCTCTTTCAGATTTCCAGCTGCAAAAGCTACCCTTATTTGACCTGACTCGAGGTGAGGTCCGTAAATTTCATTGAGTGGGTTCAAGTACAGCTCTGAAATGATATAAAACAAGTGATGAAACACTTTCAACCCCTTTTTCTGTCCTTATTTTTTGAACCACGAATGTTCGTTGTAGTAACCACTACTCATTTCTTATACCAACAGCTAGTGTCCTATATCACCAACAACCCCAATGAAAATATATAATTTTTTGAAAATTGTTATTTTTTACTGTAAAATATAAAAAATCAGTAGGGCTGGCTTGTTTTGAAATGGAAACCCGTTATGTAGAAAATGTAATATAACCTAACCCCACTCTCGAAAATGGAGATGGAATACAAATTCCTTTCCTTCGCGTGAACATGAAAGCAAGAATAGGAATCGTAAAGGTATTCCTTCACAACCGATGACAACTTGGTGGTCAAAGTACTGCAAGCATCGTCAACTCCTACTGTGAGCATAACGATAACAAAAGGGACGATGATGGATACGATGAAATGTCTTTTTCTTTTTCTTCTGGCATAAATGGGCGGGTTTCGAAGCCCTTGCATGTAGGTCTTTCAATTTGGACCCGTTGTGCACCCGGTTTTGGGAGGCACCTGTGAAGGTTCATTCACCCGTGGTGTCGGGAGTCCTTTGGAAGTATTCCCTATCAACTTGCGTTTTGCGGGTACCTTTAGTTTCCCTGGTTCACACTTCCGTGGTGCCCTTGGGAGTTTCTCTGAACGGCGTCCTTGGGATGCGGTTGGCTTGGCTCACTTCGAACGGGTTCCATAGTTTGCTGCATCAGTTTCCCTTGTAGATGTGGTCTTGTAGTCGCTGCTTATGACAGGCAGACCGTATGTGGGGAGATCTCCAGGGTAGTGGTTACGGGGTCCCTTGGAAAGTTCCCTTGTGAATTTGTGCTTAGGGGTACCTTCGGTTCCCTTTTATGGGTTGCTCATCTTCGCACCTAGGTTCTTCATTTCAAAGGCACCATTTGGATTTTCTCTGGACCCCTCGGGACGGTAGGTTTGGCAACCTTTGAATGAATTCTAGTGGTCCCTGATTTGTTTCCTTTCATTGGTGTGATCTATTCTTCTCTTACAACAGACAGACCCTACCTTTCAAGACATGTACCCCCAAGCCGGTACCTATTTTTTCTAGCCCCGAGTCTTCAGGGGAGCAAACAAATTTTTAATTGTCGATGTGGATAATGGTTATTAAATCCTCCAATTGTATCGAAGCTTCGTAAGGTAGGTTGTTTAATAATAATAATAATAACAATAACTTTTTTTCAATAGTAAAGTCATGTAGAAAAAGACAAAAAGTCGCTTGATGCGGGCAACTGACACTCAACTCGATAAGTCCAATATCCCAGATCTTTGAAACATAACTTATTTTCAAAAAGATGAAGACTCAGGTTCTGAGTAGTGTCTCATGTACTTTCGAAACCTGCGTGTTTGTGGAGTTCGCTCTGTGACACCTGGGCAGGTACCAGGTGAGAAAGGTAACTAAAAATAAGAGTTACTTAACTTAAATTAATCCCTCTATAAACAGAAATGTTTCTTGGGATCAATAAATAAAGTAAAGTAAAAAAAAAGTTAAGTTAATTTGTATGGCTGATTTTTATATACAGTGCGGCTTCTAATAGTCCTCCCCTCTTGTTAACTTTTGAACCGTTTGACGTAGAAACATGAATAAAAAAAAACAGTCGGGGGTTTCACCAATACTACTTTCTGAAATCAAAAATATGGTGATTGCTCAATAGGGGGCGCGGTGGGGCCCATCGACTCGCAATTTTTAAGTTAATGTGCCCCCAGCGCCATCTGTCGAGTCATTGCAATGTTTCTTCTCTAAAAAAGTAGTATCGGTAATATCCTTCAAAAAATGTTCCAATGTTCCACATCAAACCGTTCAAATTTATCGAGGTATGAGTATTATTCAGATCTGCACTTATATTTGATATTTCGAATTTAATTTGCAAAAAATATCTACGAATTTCAAAAAAAATGAGATGGTTGTGAAGATAATTGAATTCTCTTTCCAACTATGTGCTACTTGACCCCCTATGCCATTTAGAAATTCTGAGTCGATGGGCCCCCCGTGCCCCCTATTGAGCAATCATCATATTTCTTATTTCAAAAAGTGGTTTTGGTAAAACCCTCGAAATGGTTTTTTATTCATGTTTCTACGTCGAACCGTTCAAAAGTTAACAGGGGGGGCTATTAAAAGCTTCACTGTATATTTTGTAGATATTACTCTGAAGTAATATCAAAAGAGTAAGTCGCCTTCCATGGACCAGAACTATTGGCAGACGCTTCAAAGCTCTACGAAAATTAAATGAACTTAACTTATTCCTACATTTCTGATTTTTCAATATGCTTTCAAGACAGCTATAACAAAGTTATATTTAATCAGTCAGACAAATATAATGATCAACATCCCCTGAACACAAAAATTGTTCAAGTTGAGTAATGAGCGCAAGAGCTTTATGCATGCGTCTCAGAGTAAAATGTTTAAATATTTCAAAAAAATTTACTGCTTTTCATTGTATATTTTTGCATCTCTGGTTAAAAGAGACGAAATTTCTCATTAGGGTAATAATAAATAATCTTTAAATTAATTTAAATTATTGCATATTTTTGGGGAACTTTTTTTTTCTGGAGCAGTTGTGTTTTTTTAAAAAAACTTTTATAAATAATTATTTTTAATAAATTTTAAAAATTATATCAGTTGTGCCAATATTAAGAAAAAATTATGATTAATTAGTTAAGTGAAATTATTTCATTTTCTCTTAATCAACTTCATCATCGTCATAATAATCATTTGAATTTTCATTATTAAGGAAATCATGATACTGTTCATTCAAGTCATCATCAGTTATATTATTGAATAAGGAATACTTAAATATAAAAAAAGCGAAAAATATTGCAAAATTGGGAACCAAAAATAATGAAACAGAAATACAGATCAGTTTTGCAAATAAAAATTCTGAATAAATCGTGTCCAGCCTTCATAATTTTGTGTACAACGAATATCCGGAAACGAAAAAACCAAGTAACATAAATGTTACAATTGTAACACTTGACACAACGCTGACATACACTTTCTTAAACACAGCACATACACAGTAGACTTAAGTTGCGTATTCGCACCGAGCACCGAATGAGCACATGAAATGCTCGCTTCAAGCTCAGGCTGCTCGGTTCAACCTCAGGCTGCGCTGCGTAGTGTCTCCTGGCACATGAGCACCAATCCACAGTCAGTCGCGTACAAATAGTCATACTCATCAATATCCAAATTAAATTCAAAATCTCTGTAATAACCATGCAAAAACAGAATGCAACGCACACTTTTACCGTCCACAATGAGCACGAAAAAATTGAAAAATGGATCGGCCCGAGCACCGCACGCTCAAATTAACGCACACACTGTCCGAGCATTATCTTGTTAGGTGCTCATTCGGTGCTCATGTGGAACGAAAGCTCTAGTGCATACGCACCTCAAAACAGATTGTGAGTTCAAGAAGGGGAATCAAGTTACCAAGGATTTTTAAGTTTAGGGGATGTTTGGTCAATATAATTTGTCAGGCTGTATAAAAATATCAAAAATATCAAATTATTATCATACTGAAACATTTGTATTTCAATGATAATAAAAAAACTTTCTCATTTTCTCTACACCAGTAAGCACTAAATTAAAAAAATTGGATTTTGTTAAAACCCTGGCTGTTAAATTGGTTCGTATCTAACAGTTATATCAGAATACCACGACCATTGTGATGACATGACACTCCAGAAACATGATGTTTTTCAGATTATAATCAAGTTTCGATGATAATTGTGCGAGAGCGTTTCACTTCGCATGCAATGTTGAAAACTCAAGCCTCTTTAATTTGACGCACTATTTTTAAGATTATGTGCGAAGTGAAACATTCGTGCACGATTATCATCAAAAATTGATTATAATCCGATAAACACGATATTTTTGGATCTCCCTATCATCGCAATAATAGTGGAATTGTGATATATCTATTAGATACGAACCAATGTAACAGCAAGGGTTCTGACAAAATTCAATTTTTTCAATTTAGTGCTCTCTGGTGAGGAGAAAATGAGAAAGTTTTGTTATTATCATCAGAATACAAATATTTCAGTATCTTCAAGCAATTCATAAGAAAATAATTTGATATTTTTCTACAGCTGGAAAACTATTTAAAAAAAATTGCTGTTTTCAATATTCCCACGTAATTTTCTCAAACTTCGTATATGTGTATAATATTGAATTCTAAGCAACTTTTTCAAATAACTTTTTTCGATATCTTACCATTTTATCCGACTTCTTGACTATTCATGGTAATTTTTTTCAATTTGCCGCCATACCAGCGATCACGTGACATGTGTCAAAATCAATTTTTAGATTATCGGACATGTACAAACTTTTCCCAAGAATCTTTTTTCAATACTCTAATAATAAACTTTTTTCCCATATGGTACATACTTTTTGGCGGTCACTGTATAAAAAAATTAGTTACTCTTATTTTTAGTTACTTTCTCACCTGCCCAGGTGTCACTGAGCGAACTCCACAAAAACGCAGGGATTAAAATTACATGAGACACCCTCAGAACCTAAGGTTTGATCTTTGTGAAAATAAGTTATAAAGCTGTGGGATCTTACTTAAAAATTGAGTTAACTTTGAATTACTCACCTGGATATATCCAGTCTCCTTTGGGAAGTTTTGCACGAATTTCAATATGTCCATACTTGAAGGCGAATTTGTTTCTTGTTGTAACTTGCGCGGATACAACGGGTGGCAAATAAAAACCACCATATTCTCTGCTACATAGTGGTGATTCAGCAATGCTGGTGCAACTGTTGAATTAACAGAATTTGTAAATTGTTGAAAAGGAAAACATTCTCCATTAAAATTTAAAAATTATTTTTGTTTGTAATATCTAACAGACAACAACTACTTCTAAAGCCACGCTGGACAATGAACTACATCTGATACATATTGTGAAAAGACCAACTGAAAGAAAATTCGCATTTTCATTCAGATAGTCGATTTTTCGTACTATAAAAATTGCTCAAAATGTTGATCCTGGGATGTTCCTTCTGACCGCTGCTCGAACTGCTCTAGTTAACTCTGCTGTGCTGATATTGGGTGTTATGAATAAAAGCTAGCAAAAACTTTTACTATAGGTTTGTCTCTCTCATTAATTAATAAAATGGATAGGTCTGTTTCAAGAAATCAGAGAAAAGCATTTGCTCGAGGTTTATTCATTAGACCCATTATTGAAAGCTGTAATGACAATTTTTCTTGAGTATGCATCTATTAGAAAGACATACATCAAATTTGCCAATTATTCTTATTGATATACTCAGTAAGTGAAATTTCAAATAATGTTATTATTTGGGTTTTTATTAGTCCAGCGGCCACAATACTTTTTGGTACATTGTTTGTAATAGTGGTAAATCTGAAAATAATTGACAGATATTCAGAATTTTAGTATCGTTTGATTTCTTTCCCTCGAAACAATATGTTGCACATAGTGTCCCATAGAGATGCCATTTAAAAAACATGAGATAATCGAAAAAAAGTTATTTTGCTAATTTCAAACACCGGCTGGTGGCAAAGTATTGTAATTAAAATGCTAATTTCATTTTCTCGGACAACATCGCATTGGAGAGGAACGTTCAACATGTGAAAAATCATCGACCTTAAAAAAAAATTGAAAAAAAAATTCAATAAAAAATTCATGTTCATGTTCAGAATTTGCTCTGGATTTCAAAAATGTAAAAATGTACAAAGTGTTCCATTTGAAAAACTAATACTCAGATCATTTCTGGCGAAACCGGAAGTGCTACTGAATTAATTTTTATCCCAAAAAATCACATTTAACTGTTCAATAGCCCCCTAAATGTTCGTGCTTTGAGTCGGATTATTTCTCTCAAAAATAGGGGTGCCCCATCTCTTAGACTCATCCGGTATATTGAATCTTGTCTAGTTAAGTAAATAGTAATTACAAAGAGACAAGGAGTTTAACAGATTCGTTAGCTCAACGAGTTTACTCTCATGCCAAAACTCCTATAAGTGTCTCATAAAAGTTTCACTTCAAAAAAGTTAACCGCGGTTAAACAGGTCTAGTGATTTAATCACTTACTTGACCAAATTTCTTTAAAAAATTGTTGGGTCTGATTGGTCTTTTTCACGATGAGGTAAATAATGTTCTTGTCAATTTTTAAATTTGTTGATAAACAACAGAATAGCTACTCCAGAAAATAAAAACTTAAACATACTTCTCGCCAAAGTTGTAACCTTGTTTAGAGGTGAGGAAACTGTTTCCAAAAACTTCTTCGCTCAGTAGAGGTTTTATTACAACTTTTCCATCCTTCACTTGTAGAGCCTCTGGATGATCCATGTACATTACAAACTCGTAATCCTACGAAAAAAAAACCTGAAATAGACTAATAAGTCGGAAGCTATGAATAATAATAACAATAATAATAAAAAATTGCAATTAAATGATAGCGACAACAATTTCTATACAAATGAACAGAAAACCATAAAGTCGAAGACTGTTTGTGGTGTGAAAGTAGCCTATGTTCAAAAATAGTATACATCAGTATTAAAAATGTGAATAATAGTAATTTATGTATCAAGTGAGTAAAGTGATACTTTTTTTTACGAGTTACGAATTACGAATTACGAATTAAATTTATATAGTTATCAAGAAGAATTCGTTATCTGGATAGATGCCCAATTTCACAAATTTCATTTATTATTGTTGTCAACTAGTTTCTGACGGCCAAACAGCCATAGCTACCTTGGATGACATATAGATTAGGTCCAATAGTTCCTTAGAGGTATATGCTATTATTTTTAATATACTCGCCGCGATAGTTTTCGAATTTTGATAATACTTATTTAATAATGAGAATGCTAAGAATATTATTGGTGAAACATTTGTATATCAGATATTTACAGGTTATTAGTTGCCAAAGAAAATGAGAACTGGCTTTATGACAGGATTTAGTTATTATTCGGATCTGTCACAGTTGTTGCATGAAACTATCGCTTGCCTGGGAACAACCGTTAAAAAAAGTGCCCTTTTTTACGCTTTTTCGTTTAATAATGAAATCGTATGTTGAAGGTGAAATATTGTAATACTTTACGCACACAAACCACACAAAAAAAGTGGACTTTTTTTGACAGTTGTAGAAAAAATAAATTTTACCTCAATAACGTATACAGTATTAGAGAAAATATTTCCTGTATTAAACCAATACAGTGGTCACTAAATATCAAACTGGAAACTACAAAACACACAAGCAGTTTGACACAAATATTTCTTCAACATAAATTTACAAAAAGATATATAACATAATAAATGTACGGAGTCATTGACGGAACGAAAATTGGGAAATTGGAAAGTTCAGTCCGATTTGTGAATTGGTTTGATTATTACTTTCACAAAATGTAGAGGACAAACACCAGAGGTGTATATATAATTCAGTATGTGTGAAAATATGTCTACAAATATAAGGTATATTTTACTTTAGCCACTAAATAATATTGAAATAAATTTTTTAAATGTATTGTATTAATTACAATGCAGCTTTGATTTTTGTTCGAAAATATGAATAAAATATTAATAATATTTAGTCGCTATTTTCCATCGTTCAAGATAACCTCTTAGGAGGTATTCATGTTGAAAAGAGGAACATTCTCCATGAAAATTGAAAAATGGAAAATTCGTCAGATGTAGTTCAATGTCCAGCGTGACTTCAGCCGGGTGGTTCGGAATCCACTTTTTAAGCTGTAGGTCCCGGGTCTCCCTTACTAGGACAAGCTCTGCTTTTGAGGGGTTTTCTACGAAAACCTGGGAGATTCGTAATAAAAAAAAGTAGTTGTTTTCTCTTAGATATTACAAAAAATACAAAAAATCACATTTTTCCTGTTTCAATTTTCATGGAGAATGTTCCCCTTTACGACAATGCAGCATTTACTACCAGAACAAAAACGAACAAATAATTAATTCTCACCGGTGCGTCAGCATATCTCTGTTCAGGGGTCCAAAATGAACTTCTGAGGGTGTTTGCTGAAAAGTCATCCTGGAATATCACCTGACCTCGACAAATATTTGGAATGGTACTTATCGTAAACGTTGATTCACAAAATGGTGGATTTTTTATGTCCATCTTTAGCATATCTAGATTCGGAACAAAATCTGAAAACAAATATTATTTTCGAATGTCATAAAAGATACGAAACATAATATTTCTGAAATATTTAGACAATATTGTGATAACCAAAAAGAGTTTTTTTTAAATCTCTCATTTATGTCATATTAACACATTAACAGGTAGGAACAATCTAATAGTGAAAATAAGGTTTGAATGTCCTTAAAGGGTGGAAATAAGGGAGCCATCTTGTAAAAGAATATTCGGTTTCTGACGCATTTTCTCACTTATGGCAATCGTCAGAATGAAATCTGATATCGTTAGGAACCCGACAAAAAATTCCCATAAGCCAATCACCTGTTTAAGTGAATTTTCTGGCCGGAAGATTTTGGGATTTTTTTTTTTCATAGCCCTACCACTCGTCCGATCGCTAAATTTTCATTTTTTGAGCTCAACACTGACATAATTTTCAGTGGTTAAAATCCCTGAAACGGGAAAATGAGTCAGCAAAATATGTCATTATCTGATGGTCTATAATCTATATCATTATCACAATATGATATGGTAAGTTTTCGGCAAGATCTGTTACTTGCAGTTATGTCTTCCAGTACGTTTTCGATAGCCCACACTGTATCTGTCGTTTTCTCACAAAATTTGTTTGAGAAACTGTTTTTTACTCATTTCTAAAACATATACGTTAGTTTTTGCTGCAGCTTTCCATCCTAGTAGCGATGATAATTTTCCACCAAAGAACATAGGGTGTGATCTGACCTCTTGCACTCCCGTGAAGGACGGGTGTATAATGCCATTTTATAACGAACAGCAGGTGTGAAAAAATTTGTCGAAAGTTTAAATTGCGTAATTGCGCTGCAAAATTTGTCGAAATTTTGGGAACCGCTGTCAACTATATTTACAGTAAAGTTGTCAAATATTGGTAATCCAGTCTTATTACAGCTAAAGCCCAGGTAGCACCTCATGTTGGCTGAATCGTGTTTTCATATTGGATATATTGTAAATGTAAAAATAATATTGAACCAATGTGGGTTCATATTGGAAAAACAATATTTCATCAATAATATTGGTGAAATATTGGCTCAACCTGTTCTCAATGTATATTGTTTCATGAAATATTGGGTCAATATTGGTTCGATAATTTTCACCAATATCGATAGAGCGATATTGCCTCCATATTGTTTCTAGCATCTTGCTCCAATATTGCGATTTGAATATTACTCTCATATCGATTTTAGAGATAAAAAACAATATTGTATGTCCAAGGTTGATAGCACATTGGTGAAATATTATTTAATCCATATTCTAAAAATTATATTGACCCTATATTGATTGAGATTGTTACGAAAACCTTACGCCAATATTTAAAAGACAATATTGATACAATATTACAAAATACTTTTGATTTTAGTTCAAAAATATGAATAGGACATTCATAATAGTTATTTACCTAACAAGTGCGGAAAGTATTACTTTTCCGCAGGCGACGGCAATTTCCGTTAAGGGCGGAAAAGACATTTTCCGTAAGAGTTAGGTACAATATTTTTCCTATGAGTGATTTTGTACATCTTATTTATGAAAAAACAAGGTTTTCAATAATAATAATAAAAAGTAGGAAAAATCTGTTGTGGAATCATCTGCGACTGAAAGACAAACTTTAGTCGCTATTTTCCATCGTTCGAGATAACCTCTTGGAGGGTATTCATGTTGAAAAGGGGAATATTTTCCATGAAAATTGAAAAATGAAAAATGTGATTTATTTGTAATATCTAACAGAAAACAACTACTTCCCCGGCACAAGCCACGCTGGACATTGAACTACATCTGATAGATATTGTGAAAAGACTCTAACTGAAAAGGAAAGAAAAAATCTGAAAGTGGAAATTCGCATTTTCATTCATATAGAGAATTAAAAAATCAGCTATCTCACAATGCGTTTACAAATCAAACTACTCAGTGGTAAATTGAAGTAGAAACGAAAATGTAGAATTTTTAAATTATTCAACATTTTCTGGAAATATTTCATCAATGTTTCTACGGCAACATATTCACTTTGAATATTTTACCAATATATGCCAATGATATTGTACCAATATCGCTAAATATTTTGGGGCCAATATTGCTTCCTGAATATTTCACTAATATTATTTGTATAATGTCCGAGTAATATTGTGCCAATATCCCGAAATAATTATAATTTTATCTCGCCAATATTACATTTTAATATTTTGCCAATATCTTACCAATATTATTCAATTGTAAGTGTGCTACAGCGATATTGTACTAATATTGCCAAACATTTTCTCGCCAATATTATTATTTGAATATTTTGCCAATATTTTCACAATATTGTACCAATATTGTCCCAAAATGGGTGTGGTACTTGGTAGTGAATGTATTTCAATGTAAATTTTCTAGCAGTAGCTTCTTACTATTTGAAAATATTTCATTTTACTAAAATTTTTTTGTGTTTTTTCTTCCAGTCCACACCAAGAATAAGTCGAATTGACAAATGCTGTTTCATTGGCAAAGCCAAGAATGAATCCGTCACTTTGAAGGAAGTATAATTCCTTCATGTAAATGTTGAAAAAATTTGTCTCAAGACAGTACTTTGTGGTATTCCGTATCAAAGTTTTTTCGTTTCGCTGATAACTTGACCGAGTTTTACTCAATTTGATAGATAATTTTAAAATATATTTAGACTTATCACACCTAAATCTTTCAATGAACCGGTTCAAATAAATCGGGTCAAGTGAAGTTTTCAACAGTTAAAAACTAGTTGTGAGATGTGAGTTCTATCAGTTGTACTGGGGAGCAGAGAATAAGAAACTACTTGATGATCGTTCTAGGACAATGTTAAACTGTCAGAAACATTCTTAGATTTTCAGAAGAAATCAGGAAAATTCTCAGTGAAAATGTCATAACATCACACATTTTCAATACCCTCTTTCACCCAATCTCAACTTAATATTATATGTATATCCTGGACAATACCGGGTATTGCAGGTTGTAGAGAATGATATAAAACAGTTAAAAACTTAAATTTATTTGAAATCACATGAGTGCTATCAACACCGTGGTTATAAGCTATGAGACGATGCCAATAGGCGTTATCAGCATAGAATGAAGATGAAGCAATATTTATCATTTTTATCAGACACAAGTACAGATATACGGTGGGTCCAAGATAGAGATGTTCACCATAAAGATATCGAAAACGGAAATAGATACAGTGTTGGTTGAATGGGAAAAAGTTGCGTAACTGAAGATTCATTCATCAGCAACAAAGGTAAAACATGGCACTTCACAAGTAGGAGATATTGTTCTCATTGGTTCCGATAATTCGAAATGTATCGATTGGTCCCTTGGTAAAATTGAGGAAATATTTCCTGGAAAAGACGCCATATGCAGAGTTGCGAGAGTGAAAACAAAAAATGGAGAACTCTTTAGACCATTTCAACGTCTCTACCAAACGGAAATATGTTCATCACAAATTCAAACGTACAAGAATAATATCCAAGTTAAGGGAGACTCCACCGAATGAGCAAGAGGATTTTACAGAAAATATTAACAAAAATTCTAAGGAGAAGATTAGAGATATACCAATGTTTACAAGAAGTGGTGGGAAGGTGTAGTTACCCGAACGTTTTGAATTCTAATTTGGCGGGCAGGATGTTGAGAATGAACTTAATTATTATATTATACAGTGTTAGTATTGTTATATTTTTCCTAGTTAAAAAAAAATTTAAAACAAGGAATGTCATAATAAAAACTTCAGAAAAAGTCATTTTGCATATTGATATTAGAAAAAGTAAAACGATAGGTTTCTGCGAACCATTAACAGTTTCATTGGTATGCATCCCATTTCAATAAACTATTATTCATTTCAAACTCAATAATAAATGACTCCTTTCAGCTCCTTTTTGGCCATTATCGAATATTTTAAAAGATTTTCATCTAAAACATTCGATTTTTTTAAGATATAGTATATCAGAATTCACACTTTTTCTTTCAATTCAAGCACGTATACTAACTCGAAAATCAAGATGAACTGTAACATAATATAACCGATATAAAGTATCGGAAAGTTTTCATCATGGGTATGGTGGTTTTATGAGAGCGTGAGAATAGTTTGCTATTATGTTGAGAGAGCATTGCAATTTCTCCTCTACTCGCTCGACGAAGGGATATCAACGTGAGCTGTTAATTCGTCAGGCGAGGTAACAGGAAAGGCGCGCAGTAGTGCGTCTCTCTTATTCATGTGGTATTATCATATAATTGCGTTCCTTGTTGCTCGCGTAGATTTCCATCTATACCTCAGATGAAAAGTTTCCGATACTGTAAGTATGTATGCATCACGAATGAAGAACGCAAAAAAAGTATTCAATTACGTTTTGATCGTCTGAAATGGGTTTATTGTTATGGAGATTGTCGATTTATTATTTAATTTTAGTCTTAATCTGAAATATCTTCAGATGATAACTATATCTAGGGAATCATATTTCTCTTGAGAATAAATGAATGACGTGTCATCTGCGTGTATAGGACAATTTCGTATGGGGACAAATACGGAGATAGATGTACATTACGAAGAACAATAGTTGGCTCTTATCCGAACCTTGTGTGACACCAAAGGTAACGTTTCTATAAATGGACAATTTGTTATTATATAGTACAACTTGAAAACGATTTTTTGAAAATATTTTATTAATGTTGGAGTAATACCTTTAATTCCAGAGTGGCTCAGTTTTTCAGGAAATAATTCATAGGAGTAAAAAAAATTGTATAAATTGCAAAAAATACTTAATACCCTTATGATCACCTGGTTCACTTATCGCAAATAGTTCCTCTACCACTCTTATTGCTGCACTTGTTTTGGCATGATTTTTCGAAAGCCAAATATTACACCAACGAAATATTATGGTCTTCGGAGTACTTGGCCAACCTTTTATTTTGTTTTATATGATTTCAATCAATGTTGAAAAGATAGAAATGATAGAAATAGGTAGATAATCATCAATTTCTGAGCTTTTTCTTTTTCGAAAAGCGGAACGTTATTTTTTCATATAGCAGCATCGTTCTTCATATGTTTCATGTGGGGTCAAGGATTCCAGGACACTAGAATGGCATAGTGTGTAGAAATTTACAGGGCATGCTGAATTTGTTCCAATTGAAACAAAGGAATTACATAATTTCTTGTCTAGATTACTCACCGTTCACAACGTACTGTTGATCGTCTTTGACATATCCAAGTTTTTTATGGCCATCGGAATTATCCACGAAAGTCCAGTAATATATTACATCTACCTGTTCCAGTTTTTTTATTTTACCAGTAAATGTCCATTTTCCGTATTGTGGTTTAGCTATATCCCTAGAAGGTCCAACTTTTCTGTCTTCAAATTTCTCGTCGGTTTCACCATTGATAGCTGATAGTTTTATACCCTGTTCATCTGAAAATGCAATCAGTAGGGAAACGAGTCAAAATCGCGATAAACATCGAGTCACGATCAATCGATCAGTATATTAAATATAAAATGATAATATCATGTAAGTAGCAGGTTGTTATTTCACTTGCAGTTTTACCGTTATTACATAATAATTATGTATTCACTATTAAATTGGAGAAAGAGAAATCCTAACCTTGAACTACAGAATAACAAACAGGATACCCATAAGAGACGGTATGAATTATGTAAAAAAGTAGTGAAGGTATTTTATTGATTATTATTTTCGTATGATTTTCAACCAATCCTACCTGATTATACATAGAGTAACTCCACCAATCAGAAATTTAGAAAGATTTGAAATTCCTAGTAGCCAATTCATATCGCTACACACAAACAAAGCGCGTCGTAGTTTTGACGTTTATCTCATAGGCCAATAGAAATAGACAATCAGTTTACATATATTCTAAAAGTTTTCAAACTTTGGTCAAGTGAATGGTACATCGAGAAAGCAATAAATCTCTTCCGGAGTACGCAACATTGTCAAAATGGCAATTTACTCGAATTTTGTTGTATACTCGTTGAGATAATTCCAAAAGTTCTTCTAACTTGAAGGAGTAGAATATATTATTTTATCTACTCCTATCATATTATATACTAATTATTCAACTGCTTTCAAGCAGGTTGTAGTATCTGTAAACAAACAGCGTGAGTTATAATAACTCACTGCAATAACTCACTATAATAAATCGGAAATTCTTGGAGTTATTTACGAACCGAATATCAACGTGGCTCTGTACTCTGTACTTCTGTACAAGCACAATCCACATAGGGAGTTATGTCACTTGTGTCACTTGATTAATTTTGACGTTTTCAAATTAAGTTAATACCGAATTCGTATTATTGTGAGTTTTGTGCTGAAAAAGATGAATTCAGATAGTGAAGATGAATTATCATGTACACCTCCAGAAATAAAACAAATAGCTAATGTTACCATACAGAATTTGTTGCCTGAAAAATTCCAAAACAAATATAAATGTGTATACAAAAATTTCGAAGATTGGTGTAGCAGTAAGAACATTAAGTCAACGTTTACAGAAAATGTACTTTTGGCATATTTTACTGAACTTAGCACTGAATATAAAACATCGTCCCTATGGACTTTCTACTCCATGCTGAGAAGCTCACTCATCATAAATAATGGAATCAATATAGAGAATTATTTAAAATTACGTGCGTTTCTTAAACGTCAATCAGAAGAACATGTAGCTAAAAAGGCAAACACATTCACGCCAGAACAAGTTAATAATTTCATAAATGAAGCTCCTGATGAGAAATATCTGGCGACAAAGGCATATCGATCTCACAATAATTCAATCGTTTTTATCATTATATAATTTATTTTAGGTTTCTTCAATAATGGGCATTATCGGTGCTTGTGAAGCAGATACTGCAAATAAAATATACAGTTCTATAACACCTCAACCAGTACCTACATCAACATATATGCAACAAACACAAAAAGAAACAATCAACTTGCATAATTCGGTCCCAAATATTTAGTTCACTGGTTGTTCAAACTTTACTGTTTTATTAATGAACAAAATGAATGAACTAAAGTTTTTATAGCAACGTCATAGGCACCTATTAAGATTTGTTAATAAAGTTTTTTGTCTGTACTTGTGTCTTAGTATTCATTGTTATAGTCGTAGATAAAGTATAGTATTTAACGAGCGGTAATGGTCGTAACTCACTCACAGCACTCGCCTGCGGCTCGTACTGCAAACTTCATCTGCGTGAGTTATGACCTACATTACCGCTCGTTAAATAATATACTATTATAATCCAATCGAGATGGGAACATACAAGGTCTTAACTAAGTACGTTAACAAACTTCGGGAAAAGATTCTTTGAAAGTTTTCAGGATGAAAAGTTCATATAAACATATGTCCCAAGCGGCTTGGTTTTCGATGCACAGGGTGATAAAAATACATTTTTTTCAAGATTTTTTGGAGTTAACTTGACATTTTCGACAATAATAAGTTCAAATCAGGCGGGTACAATCCATTCAATTGTACCCATGATACAAAATAATTAATTTCTCAAATAATTCACAAGGTACTCTTTTTTTTCAGAGTCAAGCCTTGTTCAACCCTTTTGCCACCAGTGAGAGATTGTGAGAGAAGAATAATCAATGATGTCTCATCATCACTTCGTTTTTTTGAAGTTTTTCATTTACTTGCACGGTTCAGGAGCTATAACGAAAATATGAGAGAAACATTTCAATTAATAGTGAAATAATTCATTAAAAAATTAATATAATATATTTATACCCACTAGAGTTACTTAGAATGAAATTCAAGTGTAAATTTTCTGAATGTGTAATGAACTTCATGTGAAAAAATGCAGGTGTGTCATATCGAATGGTTTTATTCAAAATACAGTATTTCATCAGAGTCAACTATTACCAGAGATTCACATCCAATTTTATTCGACAATAGTGTGTGTTCAACAGTAAATAGTTTGCTGATGCATTGTCAACGAAATGGTAATACACAGATTGTTCACTATTTTTTATCATGAATATCTCGAATGTATCTTAGTTTCAAATATGATAAATTTGTAGATGGAAGAATATATATTTATATTACTTGATGCCAGCGGATAAAGTCTTGTGTATGATTCTGATCATAAACCATCAATATGATGACACCAAGTGATCGGGCTCGCCTCGATAATAAGAGCTACTACCATAATGATAGTCACTATGAATTACATAAATAACTATCCATTCATCGTTTTTTAAAAATTCTCCACGTCATCTGTTCAAGAAAAGTCCAGTAGAGAGTATGAAAATATTTCCTACCTGAAATCACACGTTTGAAACTCTTCCATTGATAAATTACCGATTTGGCTTCGGGAGAAACGTACTCTATAGCACATCCGAGAAATAACAAAAACCAGAACATTTTTTACGATGTTTCATTGCAGGGGAATCGACACAACACCTACCAACTGAAGAGTTGTAGTGGATTCCTTCAAAGCAGAATTCAAATATTGCAAACTGGTTTTATAATCAATTACTATTGTTGGGAAAAACTGTCTGGTTTTTCCGTCCATACACTTAACCGGGAATATTATTTAAATCGAAATGATACTTTTTATTACATCAGACTATTTACTAGGATTGTTTTTCTGCGAGGTGCTAAGTATTTTCGTGTGCCTCTTTTAAATATTAAATTAGTATATTTGGGATGCAGATCTGATGTATCCAATGCACTGTTTCTAATGCACTGTTACGAAGCAGTTCGACATCACCACAGAGGAGTTCTACAAGGCGAGTCACTTAGTCCGCAACTCTCTTCTCTATTTATGTCAGACAGAAGAATATTTCTACGGAAAAGGAATGGATGGTCTGAACGTTGATAACAAAAACAGTTTATTGATGCTTCTTTACGCGGATGACCTTGTCATCTTGGCGAATTCAGAAATGGATCTCTCGCGCAAGTTAACCCTTGAAGAATATTCCGATGAGAACAAGCTAACGATTAACACGAAGAAAACAAAAATCATACCTTTCACTAGAAGTCCCCCCAAAAGGAATGCTTATTCATTCTCATACAAAAACAACCCTATCGAAATTAGGAAAAAATACACTTACCTTGGTGTTACATTTACGACTTCGTCATTTTTTTGACAGATGGCCAGTGTCACCACAGAAAAGGCGAAACAGGCAACAGAAGCCGTACTTCCAATTACTGCTGGAATTCTCGGGTTCATCTATTCGAATCTTTGATACAAAGTGTACTGACAAACTGTGAACCAATGTGGGGCCTAAGATACCAGAAGTCTTAGAGAGAGTACAGCTTAACTTTTTCAAACGGCTACTGCAACTGACTACAACAACACCCGATCATGCAGTCAGGATAAAGACCGGCCGTGTTAAATTGAGCTATATTGTCTTCAAACATACTTTTAATTGGGTTATCAAGATACTGGAGATGGAAGATCATCGCCTACTGAAAATAATCTATCTTCGTCAAACCGATCTTAGCAACGCCAATGAGTGCTGTCCTAAATATTATTGGGCTTTACAATTCAAACGCAAAATCGAGTACGTAGATTTCCACTACGCCCTAAACGATTTGAATAGTATTATGCTAAAACGTAACAAAAAAATACTATCAACTAAATACTTCGATAAATTACGGACAAATGATTTAACTCTATTGCAGGGATCATCAAGTTCCCTAACACTAAGCTACCAAGTTAACATATAACACTTCTTATCGAATAAACCCTGGTGAAATATGCACTATCTGCAACCAATATCACTATAAAACAATTAACCACGTCTTTTAGTTCGAAAATATGAATAGGACATCCGGCGAACAAATATCTCGTCCACACCATCAAAACTGGATAAACAAAATTGATGTACTGATGCCTACTCGAACTTGCGTGAACAAGAACAATTGTACGTTTGTTCGCTGTTCTCACCGTCCAACCGTCCACATTGAACAAAAATATGTATTCGCTGATGTTTGTTTCTTTTTTCGATGTGTACATACTTTTAGGATCTGTCATTGTTGTCACATAACAATTTCTATCACATCGCAACAACTGTTACGAACCTGTGCAATTTTTCCGTGCTTTTCCGTAAAATAATGTAGTCTTATTTTGATATTAAAATATTATAATACTTCAGGCATACAAATTATGAAAAAAAGTTAAATTTTATGAGAGTTGTAAAAAAAAAATTGAGGAAGTGAGAAGCATACTCGCTATTCATTTTCAAATCATTAGAGGTGGTGAATTTTCAATAAACACACTTTATATTTAACAGTATCGAATATTTCAAGGTAATCTGATTAGAATTCTGAACAGATTTTATCAGTTTGCATTCTTCGATATGAATCGTCAGGTGTTCTGCCAGGTGTTTTGATAATACAATCATTATTCCATTGTTTGGAGTATGCTTCGAAATTAGAAAGCATGATTGGCATCATAATTTTTGAAGATGGCCCGTGCTTCTTCAATTTTTCCTATTATAATCTAATTATTATAGAGAAAAAAGATAATTTTTTTTCGCAAGATACTCTCAGGTTAGGTTAGGTTAAGCTTAGACCATTTTTCAAAAAATTATAATTTGTACAAATCTGAAGCTGAACAAACGATATTTTGAAAACTGATAGATAATAATATGTGGTTCAACTGGGCGCAAGATGTTTTCTGTCCGATGTGTAGTTTTTGTAAAAGTTGCTCCAAACGCTTGAAAGTGCGTTTGTGGCAGAATCGAGTAGCGGTAGTGGGGGAATTGCAATGTTCAAATCGCAGCGCGGTTATACTATCCTCTACTCGATAGTTCCCCCACTGCTGCTACTCTACTATGCCATGAACACATTTTCAAGCGTTTAGAGCAACTTTCAGTGGCATTTCAAACATATTTCCCACATCTCAGATGATAATCCAAAATATACAAAGTGTAGTGTTTGATCGATCTTTACTTCCAGATGCCATTCACAGAATTTGAATATGATGATTACCCTCAAATCTACGTATTTTGCAAGATAAGGCCTGCTTGAATTATTTATAACGCGATTGTGCAAAAACTGCAAATCGGACTGAAAATAAATATCTTGCGCAGAGTTGAACCCCATGTTGTTATCTATTAGTGTCCGAAATATTGTTTGTGCAGTCCCAGATTTATGAAAATTGTGAATTTTTGAAAAATGGACTCTTTTTTAAAGTTTTCTAGGATTTTCTTAGAAGAAAATGCACCGGTCCAGTTGTGCAAAAAACCATTTTGAAGGTTGAATAATTCTCTACCAAATTGGGAATATTTGCAAAAATCCAAAAAAGTCGTAATTTTTCTACTATGTTATGTTTAAAATATCCCACAAAGCGATTTTTCTGAGGCGAAAACCGGGGTTTTCATTAACGAACTATCTGATAAAAATTTGCACAGGCCCTTTGCGGCTTTCATTTTGTGGATGAAAAAACTCAGCTATAGCTTGGTCTGTTAGTTTGAAAACTAGTTTTCACAGTGAGACCTGTAAGTGGTTCAATATTATTCACATCTAGCATATTATAAAGTCATAATGCTTCCATTTGCAAACTTCTTATGCAGGCAATGAAGCAGTATATTATCTAATGAAACATATCGATCTGACATGTTATTAAGAATTAATTATTGATGTCTGTTTGTTTCATCAGTCACTTCTTCTTACAAGCTTTTATTCAACTTACTCTGTTCATATATTCTTCAGTAGTTCTGTCCTTCCGCCTGTCTTTCCTTTTTTTTTTGCAGTTTTGCACACGTGTTAGGAACCGATGACCATTCAATAATTTAAAGATGTTATCCCCGAATGCAGATAAAAAACTCGTAGAAATCCGAAAAATATTCGAGGGTTTCGGATATTGAAAATTACAGAAAAAAAAATGCGAAAACTTGCGAAAATAAAGTCGAGAAAACCCGTAAAAATGCTGAAAAACATGGAAACATCGAATAATCAAATTAAACAAAATTATACTCTCCTACCGGACTCATTCTCTGAGAAAATGCGAAACCTCGAAGAAATAAAATCAGAAAAATCCGTAAAAGTTGCGAAGAACATAACACCACATACAATTCAATTTAAAATAATTCCAATCACTCCTGGAAAACTCCTGAAAGTAAAATCGTATGACAACGTAAAAATAGTGGAAATATGGGATCATTTAATAATGTAATTTAAAACAATTTTACCCCTATGTGCAATTAAAATCCAGGAAGATAACGTGTCTGAATTCGGAAAAATTGCAGACGGTTTCGGACGTCGAAAACAAAACTTATACCGACTGAAAGACTCAGACCCCCCTGTTAAAAAAAAATGCGAAAATAACCTCGGAAAAATCCGTAATAATTTTAAAGAAACTCAAAAATCATACTTACTCACTCCCCTCTTTCTCGAAAAAAATTTAGAAAATCGCTAAAATAAAATCGGCAAAATCATTGAGAATAGAGACAAACATGAGACCGGCAAAAAATTTCATTGAAAAAATTGCACCCTTTCCTAGTCCTTCCCGAAAAAAAGGGGGGGGACTCGCGTTAATAAAATCTAAAAAATCCTTAAAAAATAGTGAGAAACATGGTATCAATCAATTTAAATTATTATAATTTTAATCAGAAATATCCGTAAAAATAGTGAAAAATATGGGAAAATTGAGAAATTAATTTTAAGAAAATTTTACCACCTAAAATCCAAAACGAGCACGTGTAGGAATTCGAAAAATTTTCTGGCAGTTTTGGACATCAACAATAACAATCAAAAAATGTTGATCGGAGGACTCGGACCCAACCTTCCATGAAGAAAATGCAAAAACACGTAAAAATTAAAGAAAAAAACTTTGGAAATAGTGACATGTGACCAGTGAATAATTTGAATTGAAATAATTATACACCCCAACTTTTGATAGCTATTGAAATACTTGTTAGATTCGAAACAAAAAACATGGAGCACATGCAATACATAACTATAAAGAATGAAGAGAGTGGTTGTCAATAAAAGAATTTGATTATTGGTTCACATTATTTGCAGTGCAATGAAATTGTTATTTGAGCTATTAATGCATCAATTATTTGCTGGTATGCGCCCTATGTTTTATTTTATTTTATTATTTTTTTAATTTTCGCTCAATATTTTATAAACGAAAACTTGTTTTTAAAAAAATTATTCACCTTTATCATATTTCATTTCATAATTTTCTTGTCAACTGTCATAAACGTCAGAGAACCTCTAAAATTAGGAAAAATATTTGTGTTTATAGATATAACATATCTTTATAACAAATTTTGATTCTACTAACATGATTTCCGGTGTTACCAGAAAATACCACAGTTTCTTCAATTGGAATACATATATGCGGATTTTGATCATTCCACGTGCGATACTTATGAGAGATACCTTGACATGACTGTACTATTGAATGGTGCTCGTCTTGAAAGATAAGAGCACTTCACCGTGGCATCACATTTTGCAATAAATTGTGTATTTTTTTCATTGATTGGATGATGATATAGATAAATGAATTGCAATGTGATCTGTTATCTATCTGTTATCCACGAAAATTTTTTTCCTGTGAATCATGTAACTCGAAGTTTCAGAATATTGATTTGATGGTATGGCATTCATATTATGAACCCTCGCACTTATATCACCAAATATTTTGATGATTACCTCCGTCAGTGTCTCAAATAGTCGAGTGCGGTCCATTGCCAAGATTGCCTCTCAATAACTCGGTTTTCTATTTTGCGCTAAGAACTGTTTTACTTCTCGTCAACTTATTATGATTTATAAGGCACAGATTCGACCTGTTTTGGAATAATGTTCCCATATATGGAGTGCAGCACCCAAACACACATTGAAACTTTCAGATTCGGTCCAAAAGAGAGTCATTCGTCTCGTCGGTGATACTTCGCTAACAAGCTCGCTTACTTCTCTGGAACATCGCAGAAAGGTTGGCAATCTGTCTGTTTTATAGATATTTTCATGGACGATATATCATCAATCGTTCCACCGTTAGCAGTCTCATCGAGATTGACCCGTCGAACTCAGTCTTCACATCCATATGCCGTCACTTTGGAGATATGCTGCACATCTCCTTCCCAAGGATTGTTTTTCCACATAACGGTTAAGCTTTGTAACTCGCTGCCTCGAGAGGTGTTCCCTGAGGCATACAGCCTTCGGAAATTCAAGAACAACACCAATTCCTACCTACTTTCCCTCGGCTCTCACGATGTTCTTTGAATAATACAGGATTTTCCTTTTCGTGGGACCCAGAACTTAAAAAAAAGAGGAATTTTTGACAGGTTGAGTTCCTAAAAATGTTTTGTCCACGACTATTAATTAAATGAAATATTCATAATGCAGGTGGATGGATCATGGATGGAAATCCACGACGGTAGCAGAAGGCTACATTAATGATTCCATGAGAAATAAAATGGAATGAGCCGGGAAAATCTCCATCACGATACAGAATCCATACAAGCAAAATGAAACCATATCGACAAGCTCGTTTATGAATAACAAAAAAATCAAAATAACTTCAGACTTAGTGCCTCCAATCAATTTTGAACACTGTGTTAATACAAATATCACTATTAATAATAATAAGAAGTTGAACTTGTTTTCAATTAGTTATTATAAAAATTTCATATTACTTACGTATAAAAATAAAAATTGTGATTAGTTTACAAAGTATTATTTATGGGTCGTGGAGAAAGTATAGTATTCTAGTTGAGAAGGGAAACAGTCCCCATGAAAATTAAAAAATGAAAATTTTTTTTTTTGTTATATTCAACAGAAAACAACTACTTACCCGGCTGAAGCCACGTTGGACATTAAACTACATCTGATAGATATTGTGAAAATACTCTAACTGAAAAAAAAAAATCTGAAAGTCAAAATTCGCATGTTCATTTAGATACTTGATTTTTCTTAATTATCTCTAGTTTTCATTGAAAATTCATTAAATAAATTAGGGAGAATGTTATTAAAAAATTTCACTCACAGAAATCGTTCACTTCATTGAAGCAAGATTCGCTTCTCTAGCATTCAATCACCAATACATTTTGTTCGATGAAAATCTATTGCGCTTTGCCAAGCTCATCAGGGATATTGACAGAATAGGAAAACAGGCTCTTCAGAAGCAATTAAACATCAGGGATGGAAATGGGAATATTTCTTCTGCGGTAGCACTTTGAAAGTTATTTTTTGAGATAAACTTGTCATGGGCATTGCATTTTCATTTTTGTTTGAAAATATGAATGGGATATTCACAAAATCTATTGTGGAATCATTTGCAGCTGAAAGACAAACGTCAGTCCATCGTTCAAGATATTGGCTGGTATTCATACGACTTTTCACTTTCAGATTTTTTCTTTTCAGTTAGAGTCTTTTCACAATATCGATCAGATGTAGTTCCAAGTCCGACGTGGCTTCAGCCGGGAAAGTAGTTGTTTTCTGTTAGATATTACAAAAAAAAATCGTATTTTTCATTTTTCAATTTTCATGGAGAATGTTCCCCTTTTCAACATGAATACCTCCCAAGAGGTTATCTTGAACGATGGAAAATAGCGGCTAAAGTTTGTCTTTCAGTCGCAGATGATTCCACAACAGATTTTATGAATGTCCTATTCATATTTTCGAACTAAAATCAATTTTTTTTATCTTCATGAGAACGAATATCATATACTATTCAGAGCATTTTAAAATGCTCTAATGATTCAACTAATCCACTACAATAACTTCATCCCTTCAAATTGTTGAGAATGTTTGTTAAATATTTTGACGTGAAATTTTTTTACCAAATTTCCCTCGTCTTAAATTAATAATATAATATAATAAAAAAAAAGATGACCCCTACTTGCAAGCCTCGATTTTCAAGAAAAGTTGAAAAGTGATAACCGTATCTTGATATTTCAGGACGTTTTCGAGCTACGAATAGTTCTTAAGAAGTTTATTTGTAAAAATTTTGATTTCACAAATCAAAATTTTCGAATTGAACGAATCGAACGAATTGAAATATGATAAATCTCTTGAACGATGGAAAATGGCGACTAAAGTTTGTCTTTCAGCCGCAGATGATTTCACAACAGATTTTATAAATATTTTATTCATATTTTCGAACAAAAATCAAAATGTAGTATTTTACTTGCATATTATGGCTTTTATTCACGTGGATAGAGTTTCGAAAATCAGCCACTATAATATGCTCGTTGAATAATATACTATTGCCCAACGGAACTGCGATAGTAATGACTTGTTGGAAGTCAATTTTGTGAAGAAAAAAAATGGTAATGCTAAAAACCACTGTAAAGAGTGCGTAAACTGTCTCAGAAAAACTTATTTTCGTGATCCATGCCTACTGATAGGGATAACTTAGTTATCGAAAATCGTATCCAGGAATTTAATTACTTGTGTGGTAAAGGGCAAAATATTCCGTGTTCTCACCAGTGCAAAAAGTGAAGTTGTTGTGCGAAAAGCAGTCGAATGGAACGAAATTAGTATATTACTTTTACTGGACACTATACTTTTTCTACTGCCCAAATTCAAAGAATGCAAATAATGTAACTCAGATTTATTTTTATGGTTAGCAAAGCTAAAACAGCAATAAAGTATCCTACATCTTAACAATTGAATAATTACTTCAATATTGACTCAATGAAAATATCACGATGTAAATTAAAATGAAAAAAAAAAATCAGTCTAGCCCGGATATTGATCCCGGACCGTCTGCGGATTCACAATCCATTACACCATGAAGCCGTTAGTATTGATCTCTTGTTCGAAGTGCCGTGAGAAATACTATTTCTCACAGTATGAGCAAAACATTGTTTTGAAAATGATTAAGCTATGAGGAACACGCTACTTTCGACAGCAGTTGTAGAAAATAGTTATTTTTCTACAAACTTCAAAAATGACAAGGTTGGCGCATTGACAAAAATATGAGAAGTGACACTTTTTTTCATTTTCCTTCGTTACCATGACACCGTGCGCGAAGTTCTTATTTCGTACACTGCATGTAAACTATATGGTTTTTTCATATTCTAACGTATATTTATAGTCCTCAATTGAGCAAAAGTCCAAGAAATCATTTATTTCAAAAATTTTGTTTGCATCTCTTGCGCGAAATACTTTGGTGATCTCGACCATTTTTTTGACATTTAAAAAAAATCAGTTCTCGATCACCAAAGTAGAATTTCATGCACTAGATACAAAAACAACTATTTTGTATCTAGTGTGCGAAATGAAATGAGGCGCAGCCGAATCAAAACAAATAGTCGAGATTACCAAAGTACGAGATGCAAACACACATTTTTCTACAATCGTCAAAAAATATTGTTCTTAAATAAGTAATATGTTCGGTTCAATAAAAAAAAATTAAATTAACAGTTTGTCACAATTTGAAAAGTGTTAATTATTCTTAAACATAAAGAAATAAATGATTAAGGGCCATAAAGGACCATAAAGGTTAAAACACTACTTCGCGCACGGTGTCATGGTTACAAAGGTAAATAAAAGGGTCACTTCGTATGTTGTTGTCAATGCGAGAACCTTGTCATTTTTTGACGTTTGTAGAAAATATTTATTACTGATCAAATTCATATTATGTTTGGGATTTTTCTGGTAAAATACTATTCGATGCCAATTTCTCTCCTTCATCTATTTTTCGGCAATCAACCACAACAGTGTTTTACCTAAATATCCACTTCTCACACTTGTATCATAAATGGCTATTTCGTGGATCAGTTCAAATTGTCAGAAAAAATACTTTGCATACATTGAAAATCCGGTCGAAGTACGAGCAGTCTTAGTTATTTGATGAGGACATTTGAAAACCTATAATTACCATAACTTGAAATAAGTATACATTAAAAACGATGCAGAAAATGTGTCATCCAGTTTATATTGATAAGCAACTGAGCAATTCAATTTTCTACGAAAATAAAGCTGAATAAATTGGGGTGGTCCATTTCCGTTATTAGGTATCAGTAAGTATTCTTCAAAATGGAAAATCTCCAAATATTCTCCTTTCTTCTGCCTAATAACAGTTTATGGTAATATATTTATTTTTGTACATTCATGCAAAAAGCAAAACTTTAATTAAACTATATTTAGTGGAAAAAGAAGTTTTTTTTTTCACTAGTACAATAAAGTTTTCATTGCACTCATCTGTCATTCAACTTCAACGTGCTGTCATCATGACAAACATAAATGTTCAAACCTACTACATATTTAGCAGATATTCTGTGAAATTGGCAATACATTTTAAACAGTTATATATTTTATATTATTTTGTATTAATGTTAGCAGCCAGAGTTCAACAAACAATGCCTTCCCAGGAATAACTCCATAATCAAAACTGATCCGCTTTGTTCTAAACCGTCTAACTATGATTTTGATTTTTATAATACAACTGTGGTTATAGAAAAGTCAGTCAAAAATTATTTCTGACAATTACAGAATTGAAAGATTTAAAATCAGTATTATCGATGGAAAATATATGATATTGATCTGTTTGAATGCAAATCGATAGTAATAATCAATTTTTTAGGTCGCGCCTTTTATTTTCCAACACCTAGTGCCGTACCTTAATAAATATATTTTTTTTTCTATTTGCATGAACGTAGAAAAAATTTTGTATGCAATTCGTGCAAAAATTGTTTATTGAACTCTTGGACGGCCTCATCGGACAATTTCACGTCGAGTGCAATAAACACTTACTTTTTGAACTTGTTACATAAATAACTATAAAATCATCATTAACATAAATAACTATAAAATCATCATTAACATTCGAGTAAGTAGTCGTATAGTTTGTAAAATGATTTATTTCAAATAAAAATAAATACAATAAAGATAGCCATACATTTTGTACATTAACAACTAATCGGCAATGCCACATTTTAAATAGCTGTCACTTTAACATAGTCAACTTCAAGAATGCTATTTCTACTCCATGTACTTTTCCACTCATTTTTCGCCTCGTAAAAATGTTTGACCATGTCCCGCTCTTTCCTTCTCCATGGTTTCGTCCCATCATTTCTGTCTTCAAAAGTTTCTCCTCCCACACCTAATCCAATCGTTATATACATCTGAAAAATGAGAAAAAGAGCATTCAATATAGAAAAAAAAAATATAAGTCACGTCGAGCTGTGTATCTCGATTGTCATAATCAAATACGTATAAAATCAATGGAAGTAGCAGAAATGGAAAAACATTTGAATGATGCGTTGAGTTTTTTATAACGGAGAAATTCAAAGAAAGGGATTATTTTTTACTTCATTGCAAATTTCAAGAGTGGTATCACAAATGGTTCTGGTTTCTAGGAACAACTTCAGACTCCAAAATACGGTAATTAGTATTTTAGCTCGTTGCTAAGCAACGAACTTTTCCGTATCGAAAACGGTCCAGGAAAATTTTTGCCGGCGCGGCGTCTCAACAATAAACAAACAGTGATTGTCAGGGAAACTACTTCATTGTCAATAACATGACATCAATCTAAAATTGTTATGCATTTTTAATTCATGATAAAGTTGATTGCGATTTCAGAAAAAATTGTATGTAACTCGTAGTGAAAGCACATTTCCAAACTTCAATGTTGTTCGGGAATGTAATGCTCCTACTAATTACACAATGTACTATTTAAAGCAACCCTTTTTTGTTGACCTAATCTGAAGAGCTGTTTAGGAACAGGGCATAATTAATTCCAACCCGCTTAGACGTACAGACGTGAAACCACAAAAAACGCAAAAAACGCAAAAAACGCGATTGTTCCTTTCACCAGGAAGTAGAACCTAGAGGCCAACAGAGCTCTTCGAATCGTTGGTAAAAGGCTAGAGATGTCAGGAAAAACGAAATAACTGGGGTTAAACCTAGTCTCGAAACTTATCTGGAACAAACATCTAGAAAAAGTGCTGACAAGGGCAAGGGTATCAGATGATGGTGTGGAGCTCCTTTGGGGAGATATGTGGACTTGGACTCAACCAATCCCTTCGGCCATACACAGCGAAATTGAGGCCCCCGAAAACATATGGATCCCCGCTGTGATGGCAAATGTTGAAAAAGATGACAACAAGAGGGAGGCTGGGTTCTAGTGGTGCTATGTTCAGCACATCTTATTCCAAGCCGAAGTAATGGCTTCTTTCGTTTGCAAGAGAGATATTCTGAGGAAATAGAAACACACCATTAGTCATTCTCTTCAGAAATCAGGCATCAATAGAGTCCTAGCGAACATGCAGATTATCTTACAAACTAGCGACCTAGGAGCAGAACAAAGAGAAAATTGTCTGGGTACCAGGTGACATAAGCATCCAGGGAAATGATAGCGCAGACACCCTAGCAAGAGGTGGGGCAGTAACAACTCTCATCGTACCGAAACTGGACTGTGGAATATCGGTTTAGTACATCAGGCAGGACACGAAGAAATGGGTTGAGAACCGAATTCAATTTTTCTGGAAGAATGCCTCAGGCAATACCGACGGAATAATTATGATGAAACCAAGCGACCAGCTATAGCTGAAGAACAGCAAAACAAACTGATACAAATAGGATGAAAAAGTAATAAAAGAGGAGAAAGTAGCGACCGTTAATGAACTGTTATCAATAATAAAACTAAAATGGGCCAACTTCTGCCTATCAGGAATATCAAAAGTTATCTTGGCAGGAATCTCACCAACTTGTGGAGAAAACGTTTCTTATTCTTGCATGTACAGACCTATGGAGAAGTCATACATCTATTAAATCCCAAAGGCCCAGCTGGACAATCTAAGGCACATTTTGAAAAAAAAAAAAGTCCACAAAAATTTTGGAATTTGGGAGGTCACTTATAAGTATATCCTTGTATATCCTGTTCGACATAATTTCAATCTGAAACTTGTCAGTACGTACACAATACCCAAAATATATCAGTGTTTGAAAAAACCGAAATGAATTCATCTAAATATTCTTTCATTTTAAGGTCTGGTAGAAACTTTCATGTTCAAGACTGAGAGGCCTGTACTGCAGGTTTAACAAAATTGACTGTTCAGTCTATTGCTCACCTCCTGATCAAATGGTGCCATTGGAGATCCTCCTTTCCATCTCGCGGTATTGATTTTCAGGAACGGGCCAAGATCTGCAAATCCTTTCGTTGGTGGGTAGATAGTACCATAGGTCATGTTGTCCACCCCAACTGTTATATGGGCTGAAAACAAAGAGCAGTTAGAAAATATCTAATTCATATTTTATTATTCTAGAGAAAGTGGATTTTTTTATATTGTAATGTACTGAAAAACAGCCATCAATAGAAAATCTTGGCAAACCGAGAAATATATGAAATTCACTAGTCTTCGCAAGTAACACCACTATGAAGTTTGTTTTTAAAAAAATGAGTTTTCCATCTGGGCTCGCCCATCTACGATGAAATAGACTATCAAAAAGATATGAGGAATCACACTGAGCCAAGTATCCATAGATAACTGGATCGAACGTGTATACATCCAGGCAGTCACGTCTAACTCCAATTTCCATGCAGCTTCTACCAAACTTTCAGTTCTTGTAATTCTTCAGATATTTTTTTCATTTTTTCTTGAGTCTATGAAACAGATTCTTCAAACAAGACTCTTACGGTGGTCGCTTGAAGGATTTTTCTGTATTACTCCTCATTTGTGCACTCCTAGATACCTTGCCTCCAAACTCAGCGCATTCAGAAATTTCGATAATGTGCCAACGCGAAATACAAACACCTTGGTTATTCCAGAATTCGATACCAGTTTGTTCAAAGAGAGTTTTTCTTACGCAGCCACAAAATGTTACAACTCTTTGCCATCCCACTTTCAGAAATATAATATCACCAACCTCAAAAAATAATTAAACATTCATTGCTTCGGAGTTAGATGGTTCAACTGGAAATTGGATGTGGTGAAATTTCTTTTGTTTTTGAATCTGGAATTTCATTGTACATTGATGGACAGTCGGTATTCAGACTGTTTCAATAGCGATTGCTCGCCTATAATCTTCCCACTTATTCTCCTTCTATTTCCCTTTCTCAAGGTTCAGTTGAAAAAAGATGCCAGCTAACACTGAACCTTTTATCTGCTGTGCTGCAGAAAGAACCCAGTGCACTATAAATCAGACTCTGTAATAGACTCAGAAGCAGAATGACCCTGGATATATGTATATCAAAACTAATTTCATAGCAAAACCTGTGTCATTTGTTCTCAAGACTCTGGAGAAGCTAGTGGACAGACATATTGCGAGCAACGTGTTGGTGGAGAGACCACTGCATCGCAAACATTGAAGGTTGAAGATTGCATACAGAAGGCTCCCATTATGGTTATAACAGTCTTGGAGGGGCTGAACGTCAACCCTGACATGGCAACCATGCTAGCATGTCCCTTCAATTCAAAAAAAGACCTAGGAACTACACGACTTCGAAGAAATGACATACAGAAATGACCAGCATCTGCAAAAAACACCAACTGACCGTCACTAGTGACGGTCAGGTGCTCTTTTTGAAATAAACGGGGGCAGATACCACATATGCTGCACTGGTTATACAGCCCGGTGGTTATACTTTCCATCACAAATGCCTCTTTGGTGTGGTGGCCCAAGACACAACAAAGAGATGATGCCACAACATGACTAGCTATTCTCGACAGGTTATCTTGAATTCACAGGGGCAATTAAATCTACACCAACTGCAGCTATGGCGACACTCATGGAACTGCCTGCTCCCCAGCTAGTGGTACAGGGTAAGACAAAGCTTGGTTTCTCCAAACTTCAGGACCCACCCAACTTGAACGTTGGAACAGGACAACTGAGCATCGATTGGATTGCACTCGTGAACGCATTGGAAACGAACGGGAACAAATCACATTCTGAAACGGTATAGTTTCAATAACCAATTCGAAGTGCTGGTACCAGACAGAACTGAATGAAACAGCTTCCAGCTCAAAAAAATTCCATAGAGGGAAGGGCTGGTATACAGATAGATTCAAGAATGGGAATTGAATGTGCTCAGGAGTGTTTTCCAGGAATCTGAGTGCAGGCATCAGCTACTCACTGGGAACCCATAATTTTGTCTTTCAGACAGAATTATATACCATCCTCCAATGCCAGAGAGAAAACATTCGAAAACATCATGTCAGACGCCACTCAAGACTTTTTTGCGAAAAGAAAGTGACATCCAAACTGGCATGGGACTGCGAAGAAGAACTGAGAGCGGTGGGAGACCGGAGTCACTTCAAACTGATATCAGTATCGGGATATCAGGGAGTTGCAGGCGATGGAAAAGCAGACAAATTCTCGAAAAAAGGTTTGAAAATTTTCCCAAACCAAGGGAAAACGCCAAGGATACCGAAGTGAACAGTAAGAGCATCTGTAGGGAAATGGATTGGGAACAAACACAATATCACAGAAAAAAACACGGGAAAGAATACATCGAAGGACTTTGCCACACAAGAACGGCAGACCTGTTAGCGATAAACAGGAGCCATATGAAAATCGTCACGGAACTCCTAGCCGGTCATGCGAAAAAAAACATCTGGCAATCTGGACATTGGGCTTCTCGATGTTCATTTTCCACTCTACAGTGATGTAATCATTTCTTCTGAGAAAACGTACTCTCTCGTAACACATAAACTCTTTCGCCAGAGATTCTAAAAAAATTATACTACTATTAACCTTCTATTTGCAATAAACAGCACTTGTCTGGATAATCCTGAAAAATTACCTGTTGCAATTCGTTCAAGAGATCGGCAAATATCATTCCAGAAATAATTCCATCGGTCTTTCTGAAGAGGTGGGATGATATCATAAACCAAATAATAAAAAAGGACATTGACTTGAAAGTGCACATTACTCAAAGTAGACGGGCCGGTAATAAGACATTTTTGTAATGTTTTCTGAATGCATGCTTTTTTGAAATTTTAATTATTACAGGTTTTTAAAATATCCAAATATCTAAGAGTGCTCGGATGCAGCGGCGTCACCAAGCAAAGTTCCACATTGAAAATTTATATATTATCTTCCAACAATTTTGCAATAGTTATTTAACTGTCTGTTCCACCCTTGACAGCTTGCCCGAACTCCGCTCCGCGTCGTTCATGCAACTGCCGTCGCGTGCGGAAAAACACTACTTTCCGCAGGAGTTACGTACAATGTTTTTCCTACGAGTGTTTTTGTCCATCTTACTTATGAAAAAAAAAAGTTTTCAATAAACAAGATTTTATAATAATGCTACAAAATGACAAATAAGACAGAATAGTTGCATAGACATAGACATCATTCAGTTAGTCCTAACTATTCTCATTTTCAACAAAACAAAAATAAAAAAGTTACTTTTCCACACGATTTTAAAATCGTACGGAAAAGATGGCAATTTGGACTGATAAACCCACGAAAAAAAAAATACATACTCTCTTCTCGTATAGCAGTCTCAGATATCTGGTGGGGATATTTAAAAACATAAAATAAACCTGATTTGGTTTATAGACACAGTACCAGTAAAGTGGTCATTCACTCATGAACCAGTCAGTCGAATTTGCTTTTCAATAATAAAAGAGGTTTCTTCTTGTGTGAAAAGTGAACCATTTACTCTTTGATCGTATTCACATGTTCATTGTTGTTTTTTTACACTATTCAACAGATACAAGATCCAATTACAGAATAGGAGTATACAGTAAAGTATTCAACATAACTTTTACATATCAATATTAAATGGTAAAAACAAAACAAAACATACGTTTTTTTCTAAAACTGCTATGAAAATTACATATTTCTCATAGCTTACTTACTTTCAAAACATGTTTTGCTTATACTGTGAGAAATAGTAATAAGGGGCCTAGACTAGACCTTTGGGGCACATCTGAAGTTGGAAGGATTTCAACAGATCTGTGACCATAGAAGTTAAAATACTGCTTTCTCTCATGAAGGTAAGAATGGAATAAAGATGTCAGACTTGGAGTTAGTCCAAAATTCGATAGTTTGTGAAGAAGGATTCCATGGTCCAGCCTATCGAAAGCCTTCAAAAAATCTCTATAAATTATATCACATTGGGAGCTTTCAACAATAGTGTCAGGTATATGTTCTGTAATACACACTAAATTTGTTACCGCTGACCTTCCTTTGAAGAAACCATGTTGACTAGGTGTGATTTGATTTTTAACATGTGATTAGAGAACGTCATAAAGTAGAATTTCAAAAGTTTTCGAAAAATTATTAATAATTACTATAGGACGGTAGTTGCAATGTCTGATTTATCTCCCTTCTTGAAGACCAGTATGATTTTTGATTCATTCCATAGTGTAGGAAAAGTATTAGTTGAGAGACATAAGTTGAACAATGTTCGAAACGGGTCTACGAAGGCAGCTGCACAGACTCGTAGCTTAAAATATGGGATATTGTCAGGACCACTAGTTAATTTGGATTTCAATTCTCTCAATGCGACAAACACTTGCTCTTCAGTCACTTCAGTTATTGCCAAAGAAGGATTGTAATTAAATAGATTGGAGTGAGTGATATCTGTGAGAGCTGAATACGACTGCTGAAAAAATTGGGCAAAAGCATTAGAGATGTCTTGCGACTCAGATTGGGTTTGTTGGTTGAAGTTGAAGCTGGCTGGTGAAGTAGCATCACTTTTTCAAAATTCATATAATTCCATAATGCAGTGGAATCAGAAGTGATATTTTCTTCTACTCAAGTAATATGATCACGATGAAGTTTCATTTATTGTCTTCCTTCCTTGCCACCTGTTCATATCATTTGAAACAGTTGATTTTTGACGACTTGGGGTGTGTAGCTGACTCCCTAGATTTTATCATTGACCTCCTGTACTTCTTTGTTGGTGTAGCTCTTTCTGATCTTCTTTCTCTAGTTATTTCCGCATATGAACCTGTTCGAAAAACTCTTCTTGTTCCAGTTTCCTCCCAAGTTCTTGTTTTATTCTAGCTTCTTATTTATCTCCCTCTATTGACTTTTTTTTCATTCATTCAACAACTTAAGTATATCTGATGACATCGCCATCACGTCTTTGGCTTTAGTATTCACCATCTAATGCCGAAAATCTGCTTCAAAATCACTCAATTCCATCGCTGTCACTAAATATTACATTTCTGGCTTCCTTAGAAAGTGTTGCTCAAGGCTAACTTCAACTCCAACTAGAAATTAAATTTACTTCCTCTATTTTGACCATGTAATCTTACGATCTTCTTATCGTAAAATGTATTTTAGACTGAAAAATCTAATAATTCACGTTCATATGAACTTATTGACTTTGATATTGTATTCTCCTGCTGTAAAGCAAAACATCAACTTACTTGGTTTCCAAGTGACTGTGAACGTGTGGAAATCATCTGACCACTGATTTTTCTTTTCAGTTGTTTTGTCACCATATGTTCTAGCTGAAGGAGTGGCACCAAGGACTACTCCACCATGTAATATGTGATTCTCGTTGTGATTTCCAGCAGCAAATGCTACTCTTATTTGGCCTGATTGGAGGTTGGGTCCATAAATTTCATTGACTGGATTCAGGTACAGCTCTGAAATTACAGAAACAGGTCATCAATATGAAGATTGTGGATACATAAACGGAGCAAACATCTAGAACACAGTAGAAGGACTACAATTTCATGGCCATACAGGTTTCTATGTACGCTATGTTTGCGATGTGTTCTAAATATATATTGGCTGTCGTGGCCGGAAAAAAGTGCAAAAAAAAGACGCAAAGGAAATAAACGCACAGAAAAATGCGCAAACTCATATTATAAATTTATTTCTAGTAAAACCAAATTAACATGTTTCAATTTGTATTATCAGTCAGGTTATATGACTGAATGGATTGTATCGAACTTGGATAGCAAGGTTAGTTTAGGATCATGTTACCTTTTTTTCTTCCATAAGCCAAAAGACGACGAGTGAAGCGAGCACGTTTTAAGTTGTGTTATCAATCAGATTAGACGACTAAAATGATTGTATTCAACTTAGATAGCAAGGTTAGTTTAGGTTAGATTTTTTTTTTGTTTGACAGAGACTAATTTTATTATAGGAAAAAGCGCAAATAAGTATTTTTTTGTAAGTGCGCAATTATACATCAGACGCTTTTGCCTTGTACGATTTAATCCATGTGTGCAATTTTCCACGTGTGGATATTTCTTGTGAGCTTTTGTAACATTGCACTTTTCTCTTTGCGTTTATTTCCTTTGCGTTTTTTTCAATTGCGCTTTTTTCTTAGATTCGTTCGCTGTATTTGATATATTCGCTACGTTCGCTGCATTATGTTGGGTATATAGCCACGAGATTTGTAACGTCACACCATCTGGGTATTATCAAAGAAAGAAATTTTAATTTTGAATATGTTGTTTGGAAGACATTTTTCGAAGATAGTACATATTTTAAGCTGAACTGGGACACAGTTTTACCGGAAGTGATACCAACTTTACAATTTCAAATAGAATACTCCTAATTCTTTTTATCATTAAAGTTTGTTATTCCATTCTGAATTAACACATATGCTATATTACCTAATTTACTGTTCACATGACGTCACAATTTGAAAAAAAATAAAATATGATGTAGTTGGAGAACGGCAAATTAAAAAAGGGTATTATTGTTCAATTATGTATTGGCAATGCTGAATTCATCGCGAGAATTGAGTAGAAATGATGATTATCTACCAATACCAATAGATAAATAATTATGTATCTGTTCAGAGCAACTGAAAAGTTTTTCAAAGAACTGCAAATGGAGAGTATAGTCCAAATCGGTCTTATCGTGCGGGTTAGAGCTGCTGAAAATTACTATTATCAACACTTCTGCTTTTTGCATGTGAAATGAATGAATATTTTACGTTCACGTTCATTGTACCTACACTTCTTTCATTTTAATTTTTCCCACTTTCAAAAGCCTGTAAAATATTAATATTTTGGGCTGAAAAAGAAATTGTAGTGGTTTTTGTCAAGTTTTATATTGTTGAGTCAAAAATTTTACAAACTGTCCTAAATGTCAAATGTCAACATTAACATAACTCCCTTTTTTTTTAATGGTACATTTTACCTGATCGGTTAAGGATGATCACAAGGAACCCAACGATGTCAGGTTTGATGGTGTTTTCTCCAATAAGTACGGAGATATGGCCATTTATTTCATCAATAAGCTCAATGAGTGGAAAAGAGAGTTGGATTGATCCGCCAGAAAAAGTTTCTCTTTCACACTCATTGAGCTTATGGATAAAATAAATGGCGATATTGTTGTTGTTGTTGTTGACATATGACAGTTTATAAACTAGTCTGGAATTAAAAGAATCATTTGAAAATTATTGGGTATTAGTCGGGAATTATAGGTATTACTCGAGTATTACATGGGTATTGCAGGAATTATTCTCAAGACAGAGAACATCCATTGATGAAAATCATAATCGTTGAAAGGCCAAAAAGTACCATTACCGTACCATTAGGACGGGCCATTACTCGGGAACTACTTGGGAATTAAAGGAATTAGTTATGATTTTTGGGAATTAGCGGTTTCTCCCTCGGATTACACTATAAGATTACTGCTATAAAAATGATGGATTTGCTATTCTCAATAAATAATAGTTACAATTAACAAGAACAGACACTTTAGGCATCGCATAGTCTGACTGAACCAATTGTTTATTGCAGTTGGTTTCTATTTACCTATTCGGTCTTTTAGCAACAAGCTACTTTATTTATTCATTTACACTGTTCTACAGGTTAAACCCAACTACAGAACAGGGGATAGAACTACAATTAATATAAAATACAATTTCAGTTAGTAACGGGACAACAATACAGTACAATAATAAAAATACTACATTACATACAGAATCATCCGAATTAAAAAGTATCACAGATATATTCATATATAACGATAAGAAATATTAAAAAGAAAGATAGCCAACAGCCAAACTGCTGAATTTTAGTTTAAACAATTTTATATAAATTACGAGAATTCAACGAAAGTAAAATGATTTTATTGCAATGACAGAACAATGAAAAATATCAAGCTGATAACTCGCCGAATTGTATTTGACACACATGTTATGCAACGGTGAGTATTTCAGGATATTTGTTCGTGGCGTTGGCAGATAAAACGGATTGACTACTCTCGACGTTTGTCTAGGTACGTTGAAATCAAGTTTTTGCAAGATGTGCGGGTCAAGAATCAGATTGTTGATTAATTTAAATAGAAACATTGTGGAATGACAGTCACGACGGGAACTCAAGCTGTTCATAGCATGTCTAGCAAATAATGCTTCTTGGGGATAACCAATTGGTGGGTATATGTTGTCCAATCTAAAGGAAAGAAGTTTAAGGAAGCGCCGTTGTACTGATTCTACTTTCTCTATATATAGCTGATATGATGGATTCCAGATTATGGAAGCATATTCTAATCTTGATCATGCATAGTATAATGTTTTTGATGTAGATGGGTCGGAAAAGTCTTTTGAGATTCGAGCTATGAATCCATACATCTTATTTGCAGCAGACAGAGTAGACTCAATGTGTGGTACGAAGGAGAGTTTTGTGTCAAAAGTAACACCTAGATCGGTGAATGTATTGGGCCGTTGAAGTGGAGTATCGTCAATTGTGTAATGATATAAAACTGGTTGATCCTTCAGTGTGAATGTCATAACATTACATTTACTAGCATTTAAAGAAAGGTTGTTGTGGACACACCAAACCTCTAAGCGTTTCAGATTGTGGGAGAGATGAATACAGTCTTCTATGCCATTAATGTCAGAGTATAGTTTCGTCTGCGTATATTAAACAATTGACGTCAACCACTTCAACTATGTCGTTGATGAAAGCGTTGAAGAGAAGCGGGCCAAGATTGCTACCTTGAGGGACACCTGAAGTAGCTACATATTCTTCTGATTTGAAGCCATTAAAAGTGACATACTGCCGCCTATTAGTAAAATATGACATAAAAAGGTGAATGAGGGTCTGAGAAAAACCATACCTGTGCAATTTCGACAGCAGGACTCCATGATCAAGTCTGTCGAAGGCTTTCGAAAAATCTGTATATATAACATCGGTTTGCGATCTTCTGTCAATGGTCTCGGCAATATATTGAGTTATGTTGAAAAGGTTGGTGGTTGCTGAGCGACCTTTCATGAAACCATGTTGAAGTGGAGTGATTTGATTGCTCAGGTGAGGGTACAACCTGCTGTAGAGAAGTATTTCGAATACCTTGGCAAAATTGCATATAATTGATATGGGTCTGAAATTTGTCACATGGGACTTGTCCCCTCTTTTATAGATCGGGCGAACTTTGGATAACTTCCATAGATCTGGGATGGTACTAGTTTTGATACAACTATTTATTAGTATGATCAATGGACGTGCCAGAACATAGGCACAATCCCTGACAATTAGTGCAGGAATGCTGTCTGGACCCATTGTCATTTTAGGTTTTATCTGTTTTAAGGCTGCTAACACTTCATCTTCTTCGAAGTATTGAATATTCAAGACTAGGGAGTGCGCATTGTCATCATTAAGTTCTGTACGTGAACTGGTGATAAACGATTTGGAGAAAAAATCAGCAAAGCTACTTGAGCAACTCCATTTCTTTTGTAAACCTATGTCCTGATGATATTTCTACAGTCTGATTGACGAATTGTCGACTCCATTCGCTAGTTACATTAACATAGCTACTAGCATCGACGCGACAAATTTTTAATATTCAACTTTCCATTTCTAAGTAATATTTGAACGCAGCGTCGCAGCGTCATGAGTTCGGAAGGCGTGACGAGCGACGCAAAAAGCAAAAACGATACATTGAGAACTAAACGTTAATATTCGACTGTTAATAATAGTCTAGTCAACAAGTGCTTTTTAGATTAAAATTTTTTCTTCTTCTTCGGAAATTATGATTCAGGTGTGTTTTTGAGAAAATGCTAAGGCCGCTTGTGAAAATTGCAATAGTTATAACAATAAGGTAAAAAAAAGAGTTAGATTTTTCTATAATATCTCAAAAACTATTGAAGTTAAGTAATTCAAATTTGAAAAAAGATTCTAAAACGAGAAGGAAATTTCCCAAAAACAAGTCTAAACTCCCGGAACTGTAGGACCAATGCTTATAATTTTGGGTACTTGCCTTTCGCAAGCCACGCCTCCTTCGGACCTTTAACGAATAAATATTATTTAAACTTATTGAATATGAAAATTGAAAATTAAAAAAATTCAGGCGCCTGCACGATAGATCAATGAACAATAATCCGTGGTCAAAAAATTTTTATCGCGACCAATAAGTTATCCATTAATTAATTAACAATTTTAGGTGAAAAATTATAAAGCTTGAAAAAAAAATTGTTTAATATTATTATTGATCTGTTTTATTATGATCAGAAGGTACTTAAAAACGATTTATAATAATTTTTATCCCCTATTGTTTGAAAAATTGTTATAAACAAATGCGTTGTTTATGAAATCATTTAATTTTATTTGAAAATATAATCTTTGTTGATAATTATGATTTAAAAAAAATCCTTCTTAAAAAAAATGTTATTGCTTTTACTACTTATTATGAAAATTAAGAAACCATTTTTTTTTAATTATTATTTTTTAGGTCTTTGAAAAAACGATTATTATTTAAATTTTCATTGTTCATTTAATAAACAATTTGTTATAAAGAAAAGAATTATCTCTTTGTATTTTTTTCTTTTTCTACTCAAACAAACAAAAACAACCATGTATTATTGAAAAAAATATTTATATTTTTTATTGAACTTTCAATTTTCTGTTATCTTTAATTCCACCACTCTGACCTGGTTTTTTATGTTTACTTTTATTGTAACTTTTCAAGTAATGGAGATACCAAGAAAAAATTCAAGACTTTTTCATTCTTTATTAATTAAACAACAAATCAAGCCAAAATTTGAAGCTATGACTAATTATTTATTTAATATATACCATTTCTTGATAAAAAAAATCTCTTTTTTCTACTTTTATGTTTAAATATCTTATAAAATAATATAACTATCACCTTGAAACTTATGTAACTTTTTATCTAACGTATATTTATCAACAAGTTTAGCTTATAAATTTTAGTTTCAATTCATTGTTCCGAAAATAACCAATTATTATTGATTTTAGTTTTCTCGATCCTTCTAGATTATGCTAATAAGTTCTTAATAACCTAGTGGTTTTTCACAAAATAAACTGAAATAACGGAATCTTTAATGCTTAGTTATAGTTATTCATCAAAGATCTGAATATTTTATGCACATTCATCCTGATTCATTAAGACGTCATTATTCTACAATCGACCCGAATGCTTACGACTAGTTACTAATGGATATTCAAGGATTCTTTCTATTCAAGACATTTGCAAAATAGCTCCACGAAAGAAAAAAATTCTCAGATTAATAGTTTAACAATTATCGCACTTGCACTGTTCATGTTCGTGCTACAAAAAAATGTTAATTAATTAATGGATAAATCATTGAAAAATTGCGAATAAAATGTTTTGACCACGGTTTATTGTTCATTGATCTATCCTGCAGGCGCCTGAATTTTTTTTATTTTCAATATTCATATTCAATAAGTTAAAATAATATTTATTCATTAAAGGACCGAAGGAGGCGTGGCTTGCGCAAGCCAGAGTACCCGTTTTCGAGCGTATTTTGAACCCTCTGAGAAAATTATAAATATTGGTCCTACAGTTCCGGCTTCATGACTTTTTTTTTTGGAAATTTTTTCTTCTTTTCGAATGTTTTTTCAAATTTGAACTATCTTGGATAGTTTTTGAGATATTGATGAAAAAACAAGCCCCTTTTTTTTTCACTTAATTGTTTATAACTAGTATATAAGTTAGTATTTTCTCAAAAACTATATACATGCCATTCCGAATCGAATGACACCTCAATAATAATTTTCGGAGGAGGCGAAAAAATTTTAACCTAAAAAGCACTTGTTGAGTAGACTATAAGCTGACATTGACAGTTGAAAGACATCCAGCCCAACTAGCACAACCTATTTCAAGCTTTCCAGACTGCATGACATTGTTAGCGTAACGAAATTTGAGCATAACGCAATGTAGGTGCGATGAACCGTGGGCACACTCGATAATGAACTCTTTAAACATATCACAATTTGGACAAAAAGGCTCGTGTAGAACATTGCAAAAAAACTTCAATCCAATAAATAAGATACTGCTTATGGAATACTCACCTGGATATATCCAGTCTCCTTTTGGAAGTTTTGCACGTATTTCAATTGTTCCATACTTGAAGGCGAATTTGTTTTTGGTAGTGAGTTGAGCAGATATAACGGGTGGCAAAATGAAGCCATCATACTTTCTACTACACAGCGGCGATTCAGCAATGCTGGTACAACTGTGGAATCAAACGTACTTATAGTTTTTATTTTAATGAAGGAAGGATAATCTAGTGATAATACTAATAAAGTAAACAGTTAGCGAATCTCACTTTTCACCGAAGTGGTAACCATGTTTAGAAGTCAGAAAATCGTCTCCAAACATGTCTTCGCTCAAAAGAGGTTCAATTCTTAGTTTCCCATCCTTCAGTTCTAGAGTCTCTGGACGATTCATGTACATCACAAACTCGTAATCCTGTAAAAGAAAGAACTGATTGACAGAAATAGAAGAGTAAATCTACTGAAGATGAATGAATAAAAAAAACACCAATTTTCATTCAAATTATATATCACACAATATGATAATTAGAAGCAAGTAAGGACAGAATGGAAAAATCTCTATTTAATTCATTATGGATCAAATGTTGGGATCCAAATAGATCCAGGGAAATGATTACAATGAAAGGATATAACTACATAGTATTTCCAGTATCTACAGCTAGGTTTTCTATGCTATCATGTGAAACAAAAAACAAGGATGGCCCATCGAAAACGTACCGCATGGCATTACACGCCGAGAAAGAATTTTTCGACAAAATCCAAAACACATTTTGTTGTCAGAGATACAACTTATGATGCAAAAAGTTTAGGAAAACCTTCAACCCCCTAACTGAAGGTGTCACCCTCCGAAGTTAATCAAATGGGAACTGGGTTATAACATTTTTTAAAGGGATTTTAATCCTATATACTGTGCTTCTTAGCATTTTAAAAATCGATCACTCATTCAGAAATTATGAAGTTTTGAAAGACCAACAATATACTTTTCACAAAAAATTCCGTAATAGATTTAATTTTACTGGAAAACTTTTTATTGAAACACTTCAAACACAAGTCACAGGCTTATTGATTACTGTTCAGAAAAGTACATACAACTGACCACCTGAGTAAATGACACAAAATGTGTAGGTCTTTAGGTTAGGTTAGGTAGGTATTAACAGGACTGCTTGGTTTCTTAATTGACCATACCGTTTGTATTCTTCTAGAATTGACCTGTGCCACGCTCAGGTGGGATCAATAACGAAATCAGGTAGTTATGTTAATCACCTCAAGACCTTTACATTTTCTCTCATTCACTCAGGCGGTCAGCACACACTTGATATCGATTTGAGGTACTGAACCGACTGAAACGTCGTGCTCATAGAAACATTCCAGACAATGGAAGTCAGCAATAACAGTAATCCATTCACGACCATTTCTGAAACTAAAGAAAAATACCTATCCTATCTAATTGAAGCACAAACCCGATAATTTTCTACTTTCAAAATGAGCCTAAAGAATCTGCAGAGCAGCAAAAATAGCAATTTCTCTTCAAGGAATTCATTTCAATAATACGGTAAGTTTTGAAGTAAAATTGAATAAATTTTTGCATTTTTCATCAAGAATATTTTGTTGGAATTTCAAAGATCCTTATTTTCTTAAAGGGTTAATCGATTTTCAATAACTAGGTAGCAGTGTATAGGGTATTGAAAGCTCTTTCTTCTTATTAAAAAATGTTATAGGAGGATGACACCGCCACCACGGAGGTGGAATGTTTTGCCATGATTTCCGCGTGAAAAAAGTGTGCCACTGACAAACAAACTTGACATGATTTTGAATTTTATAATGCTTTGTTGTACGTTTTCGATGGACCTCCATTTATATACGAACAGTTTGGGAACAGTTCTCTTTCAAAAATTCACACATATACATATAAACACATACCACTCATACACATACATTTTCACAAAAAAAAGTTGTATGGCAATATAAAAAAAACAATGTTAAAAATGATGAAAATTTGAATTTTCAGTGGATATGTATGACGGATTCCGCAGATTGTTCGAAAGGAAGGTGTTCCCAAACTAACACCAGTTCTTTTCAAGTTACTCAACCTTTCTTACTATTTGGGTTTATTTCCATCAGATTGGAAAATTAAAAGAGTAGGTACTACAGTTCAAAAAATATATATATAGGAAAGAAACCGTACCAAGCAACTACAGATCTATCGCATCGCTATCTGTAATCGCAAAGGGTCATGGAAAAAGTTGTCTAGATCTCTGGATTATCAATCCATGTCAAGTCAAAAGCTGATACCCCGCCCGTAGATCGATGTTACACCAAACCACGAGCGCCATGTTAATCTCAACCCATTGGACCAATTGTTGCAGACATTCGTAAACAAATATAGTGATGAGGACAAGAACCCAGAAATCGATCTGTAGGTGGTCCAAATGTTTCAATCAACTGTTCCATGCAACTAGCAATTGCGAAGATAGCCTTGTAGGAACTCTGCACGGAAATTCATTGGATGTAATTCAACGTTCGTCGTGGTATTAGCCAGGAAAGTAGTTGTTTTCTGATGGATTTTCGACCCAATTATTATATATTGTAATGTATAGGATTATTGTAGTGAGCAATCCTGGTATCACAGAACATCAAGTTTTTAATACACCAAGTATCTTAAAATTTCACCTGATCTTTTTTGTCAATTTTACATTGGTGTCAAAATTATTGTATGATTCAAATGTGAAAAGTATGTTCAAAACCTTGGTGTGAATTACAGAACTCACTAAGTTCTTTTTGAAAACAGTCACTCTTACTTTGAATATTCACTTTTCACACTTCTTAAAAATGAGATCTACGATGTTATTACGTCTTGTTGAATTATCGATTTCTTTCTGTTACTCGGTATATCTTTCGAATTTTTGATTCTATAAATAGAGTAGGCGTTACTTAGTTAGTGATGTCAATTGTCATGGTTTATTCAAGAATATGGATCTGTTATCTGCTCTCTGTTACCAAGAAGGTCATGGAAAATGAACCACCAACATCGAGCTCATAAAATATCTAGAATGCACTGGAACTATCAATGACTGACCATTCGCTTTCTGGGATCAGAGATCAACTGGTGACCTGCTTGCTTATGTCTCACATATTTGAAAACAGTGTATGTCTATGATGAATCCCTGGGCGTTGCATTCGATATATCCGAGGCGTTTGGTACCAGGAATTCTTTGCCAACCCCCCCACCCCCTGCCGGTTATGTTTCTACATATATGGGAACAGTATTCTAGAACAGGTCGAATTTATGCCTTATAAATCAAAATCGGTTGATGGAAAGTGAAATAATTCTTGGCGCGAAACAGAAAACCAAGTTTTGTAGAGGCACTCTTGGCAATGGACCTCTTATGGTTCTCCCATGAGAGGGTACTGCTGATGGTAATACCGGGCACTGAAATTGAAGATTTCATTGGTATAGTTACGCTTGCCACTGTGAGATCGGTCTTTCTAGAGAAAAGACATGCTTGGGTTTCATTCACATTGAATTCCACCAATTTTTGGATCTCCATTCTAGAATTTTTGCCGTCCGTATTTATTCCATTCACGATTCTTCCCCGTTGATATCTGCATTCATTGGGTGATATTGGAGCTTTGGAAAAGAAAGCGGTATGAAGGGTACTATCATCCGAAAAGCTATGCACTGAACATGAGGTAGCTCCCAACAAATGATTGATGTGAAAAAGAAACAGTGTTGGCGCTAAAATGGATCCCTGCAGAACACCAGCATATATTGGCAGAGTATTGGACAATACTCCATCGACCAACAAGTGAAGATATCAGTCTGACAGAAAGCTGGATGGCAAGGAACACAACTGGGGAGTCAAGCCATAAGATGGAAGTTTGGATAGGAATCCTTGGTGCCAAACGCAATCGAACGCCTCAGAGATATCTGGTGCAACGGCCAGAGTTTCGCCATATTCTTCGATAGATTGCTGCCAAATATGTGAGACATAAGCAAGCAGGTACCACTTGATCTCTGATGCCGGAAGCTATTTTGTCGATCATTGCAAATTCTTGAGCGTTCTAGATATTTCATAAGCTCGATGTTGATAGCTTTCTCCATGACCTTCGATATAACAGATAGTAAGTAGTGCGATAGGTCTGTAATTGCTTGGTAGGGTCTTTTTCTCTTTTTTGGGGACTGGTTATACTCTTGCAATTTTCTAGTTGGACGGAAAATTGCAAGATTATAACAGATTCAATAAAATGTACACAAACAATGGCCAAACCCATGATAATTTGACGAAAGTAATGATTATTTAATAAAATTAGTTTTGGAAAACGATAACATAAAACCGGTCATTTTGATTTCCCAATTGTGAAGCATTCCATTTTGCGATCGACTTGGCTATATCCAGGTATATTGTTTGAATATAAAACGCAATAAAGCCAATATTGACTATTATAACCCGATAAATATTTATTCTAAAGACATAAATCATTTTTATAGTGATCTTACCGGTGCATCAGCATACCTCTGTTCGGGCGTCCAAAATGAACGTTTGAGGGTGTTTGCCGAGAAATCTTCCTGGAATATCACCTGACCTCGACACATGTTTGAAACGGTACTTATCGTAAGGGTTGATTCGCACATTGGTGGATTTCTTATGTCTATCGCTGGCACGTCCGGATTAGGGTCATACTCTGAAATAAAAAAAATTGTCAATTCAACGAAATCTTGAAATGATATTGTGAAAACCAAATATAGACTGTTCGTAATTACAATTTTACAATAATTGCAATGCTTCTGAAAAAGAAAAATTCTATGAACATTGGTCTTCAACAGCTTTATTTCTGAGATATAGGATAGATATAGGACGCTACTGTTTTATTCCAAATGAATATTATTTTTATATCTTCTTTAATCTAAATCTAAAAATAATCTCTTTTGTCTCTATTCTTCTGGCGAAGGATTTCGATTAAAATAATAAAATGCTTTCATTTGCTTGAACCTATGCGATTTTTTATAAGTCTATGATATGCATTTTATTTCTCAAACCTCAAACTGTCCGCCGGACGAAAGAAAGTTATGATGCCATTTTTATGGGAAGATAGAGGACAATTATGAATATAATATTTATTTGAGAGAGGAAAACAGTGGCATCATTATCATTTTCATCAAATTTCAACACCCTGTTTTTTTTTATTGACGTGGCCGTTACTTGATGGAAATCCATAGTTATGACACTAAGGTAATGAAAAAGATACTGTGTATCGAAACATGTCGCAAAGACAATAAATTATGTGGAAATTTTAATCGTGTTCACCTTAGTGTCGTTTCAACACCCCGTATCTCAGAAATGAAGCTGCAGACCTATGTTTGTATGGAGAATTTCATCCAAGGAATATCGTCCTCTAGGTTCAGTACAATTATGAAACACCCTATAGTACTGGATGTTCGAAATACTGAAAATGATTATGGACGATGCTTTTAATGCGGCAGCAAAAAGAATGGAAGAACAAACTAAAACTGCTATAGCTGCAAAAAATCTTTTTGTTTTGAACATATGAACGGAATATGTGCGGATAATACATAATAAGTATTGGTTCAAGTTACTTCTTATAATCAAAACAGTTTCAGTTGGTTATTAGTAGTGGTGAACTTTCGGTTTTGTTAATGTTGCCAAAGAGTTTGCATTTTATTCTGATGTATTTTTTTATATTTTATGACATTCATAGAAGACGTAGACATTTTTAACGGCTTCCTATGTAATTAATTTTTTTTTAATAAAACATTAGTTTTTATTCATTATTCAGTTTTTATGAAATATTTATAAAAATATATGTCCTGCAAGTATCTCTTCGTGGCCCACAGGACGGTAACGGTACGGTTTGCCGCCCACGGTAAATCGTGCGCGATATCGCGTACACACACTTTTCATACAATCAAATGCAGTGCTCGCCCACTAGTTGGAAAATGCCGCGACGATTTTAATACCATCGCGGCAAGACGTTACCGCAAACACTCGCGGTTTGGCGGTCAAGAAGTTGGCGAATTCGTGCCACCTGACTTCTGAACGCCAATAGGATTAAATGATTCCTAGCCCACACGACGGAATCAACAAGTAGTATTCATTTTAAGGGTGTGCATCCCTGAAAAAAAGGGGGACGGAAACGATTTCTTTCTTTTGATTGATGAAGGAATGTATGAGTGTATACAGATAAAAATAACAAAAAAAATATTTTGAAAGTATTAACTGAATGAAAAGGATATTTCTTCCCATTTTTGTGCATTTTTGATCAGTGCCACCATCAAAATGAACGAATATTTTTATGACGTTTCCTTGTATTATTGAAGTCTATCAATTACTTGATGGAATGACGGTCTCGTTTTCCTCTCACACAATTCGGTTTATTTGTGAATAATTTTACAAAAAAGTGTTGTTTTTGCGAAATGAATTTACTTGCATTATTCCATTCGAATTGGGAAATAGCCAATTTTATAACCGTCAAGCTATAAAGGAATGTTTCAGCCGTCGACTAGTGAAAATTAATTATTAATTACAATTCTTGAATCCAAAATAGAACTGAATTTCTTTACGCACCTCACGTTGCTCCTCCAATACGGCTGATAACGTGAAACGTGGAGAGAGGGATCATACAAGTTCTGGCACAGGGTCGGATTTCGGATCACTTAAAATATTCGCTGCGCCTAGACATTTTTGTTGTGCTATTAACTATCGGTTATGATATTAAATGAAAGTACATTCCATTTAACTTACTCGAAATTGTTTTCTCGAACTTATTTGGATATGAACTCTACCGATGATGCAACTATTTGTGGATATATTCCAAAATTCGGGAAAATATAAAATTCACTGGTCGGGTGGAAATTCAAAAAAATATAATTTAATTCATCGGAAGTTTGATTTTGTGGAAGAAATTGAATTCTTTACATGATTTGTTTGGGTATTTAACCTTCCACAATCTGTCAATTCAGTCATCCAGTCGACTTGTTTGGCAGGAATTCATCAGTTGAAAGACAATAAATACATCATGACTTTTTCAGATTGAGAAAAATTTAAGATGGCAAAAAGTTGTAGCAAACATAAATCAAAAACATGTTTTCGAGCATATTAATGTTCATCTTCAGTTGACATGAACAGGAGGTGGAAATGAAATCAGTTAAAACACTAATTACAACTACGAAAAATGTGAAAAACCAATAAATTAGCGTACAAAATCGAACCGGACCATAATCACAAAACTAGTCCGCCATCTTGGAGCCGTCATCTCAAAAAACAATAATTAAAAAAAAAAGATTCACTATCTCCTGCACCGAAAACCCACACATACGAATTCTGAATCGAATCCGACTATAATCGCAAATCTCGTCCGCCATCTTGAATTTATTAATTTCAACAAACGATTCCTAATCTCCACCCCCCAAAAAACCCTCTCATACCAATTTTGAATCGAAAAATCTGAAAAAATATTACAATGCATCAAAACCTTCAAAAAATAATATACGATAAAGACTTCATACGCCAGCACTGTATATTTATGCTGCATGCATGTCATTAGCTTTTATCCAGTATTCTAGATGAGACCATCGGTATAACTTTTTGTTGTACACTTTTCTTCCCAAAATTCTTATTCAAAACATCATCGAAATAGTTTCCGCCCGTTAATCAATTATACCTTCTATTTTTAACGCTTCATATTCTACAGATTTTCAGTTTTTTTTTATTTTACTTTCAATTTTCGATTCATTCTGTGATTGGACCGCAATATTTGATCTCAAATGCTCGTACAAATTTTCAGATTACCACGAAAGCGAATAGGAAAAACAATCACCGAAATACTTAATTCGGTCCTGTACCGCGCGAAAGTTGACAAGCTGGAAATGGCAGTTCGAACATGAACTGCCATCTAGCGATATAAGTTTCTTATACTAAGGACTAAAGACCGTTAAATAAGTTTCATACGATTTAGCGCGACGTGAGCGAGCACACAGCAGATACCGTGGGCGGCAAACCGTGCCGTTACCAGCCTAAGGTGGACGTTGCCATTTAAAAAAGAAAAAATCACTGGAAGGCTAATCAAGATATCATCGAAAAATTTTAAGTATCTTATCGAATTCGAGTTGGTTGAAGTGGTTTTGGTATATTTTTCTTTTATTTATAATGTTAATTTGTAAGGTGTTTGTAAATCTGGTCCTGACTGAAGTAGAACAAGGTATATTTCTATTTTGAATATATTTTTTCAAATTGATATTGAAATAATAGTCGTTCATAATTCTCATTTTCACACACATAATAAGTATTACTAGCTAAACTATTACCTGATGAATATTGTCATTTTTTGTTTGACTGGATGTAACGGAAAGGGTTCATAGTCAGAAAACGTTCAGAAAGGGCATCGGTAATGTAATGAAAGTTACACGGTTATTAATGAGAAATATATAAAATATAGGGGATAGGTTAATCTGTAGGTCCCTTCTTCAACTTCTGTTGCAATATGGGAAGAATGGTATTTCCGGAACAAAATATGCAGATTAGTTAGAAATTGTCACATAACAAAATATTGCTTGAAGATGAGAGTTCCAACATTATCTATGTAATGTTATTTTGTTTTGGGTGAATATTTTTGACTGAAATCTTGCTGTCGTATAGAGAAGTGAAGGACGTGCCGAATGTACTATGGCATTGGGGTCAAATAATAAAAGAATCTCTAAAATATAGCTTACCGTTCAGACATTATACAAAATCGTTGTCATAAATAATGAATCTTATCTTAAATCATTTACTCACCCTTTTGAAAATATACGAAGATCTTTGGTACTCACCATTCACAACATGCTGTTGATCGTCTTTGACATATCCAAGTTTTTTCTCACCATCGAAGTAATCCACGAAAGTCCAAAAATAAATGATATCACCCTTTTTGAGTGTTGTTATTTTATCTGTAAATGTCCATCTTCCGTTTTTTGCTTTGGTTATATCTCTAGCAAAAGTTCCAGCTTCCCTACCATCAAATTCCTCGTTTATTTTTCCATGGAAAGCAAATAGTTTGATACCTTCTTCATCTGAAAAAGCGATCAAATCAATGAAAGAGGAAAAAATTTGTACCCTGAAATGAAGAAATAGATTTTGACTTGAACGGTTTTGAATCTACATCAAATATCTCATTGCAGTTTGTCATTAATCATATACCGGGTGACACAGAAACATTGGTTCAAGCGCAAGTTTATAGAAATTGCCTATATCGAAGCGAATGATGCATTGAGTCAACCGAGCGTGGACATTAAAAACGTATGGAGAGAGCTGATTGGGAGGGAAAAAATGCATGAAACCATGCGCGCCACAGGACCGCGCGTTATTATACCGTAATAACACCATATCAACATACCTATAAAACATCGCGAAGCTCAATTCGTCAGCATTCACTTGAAAACGATTGCGGATTCAAGCCATTGTGAAAAAATTGAAAGAGATAGGAATCTTTCAACCATTAAGACGATGGACATCAGACATGTGAGTATTCAAGTTACTAAATTGTCTACAACCATGAATTTTAAAGTTTGTACACAAATAAATAATCATTGGAGGAGATGCTCTAGATCGTCATAACACCGTTTGTAAATCTGGTGCTCGAAGTGTAAGTTTCCACATAACGCTGAAGTATGCTCTTTCGGGTATGCAAGCTACCAAAAATGCGAATCGATACATGTACAATTTATCAAGTGATATAAAATAGTCCTACCGAAAAGTACTCATTCTACGGGCTTTCCTTTTGGGGAGTTCGATCGTCATCACGGAGCTTTTCAAGCTGTAGGTCCCGTCTCGGGTCTCCCTTGATCGAACAAGCTCTGCTTTTGAAAGGGTTGAAACTTGGGAGATTCCTAATAACAAAGGAACCCGCACATATGAAATGGGCAATGGATCCCCGTCGAATTGGCTAAAATGTTGTAGTTTATACCGGTCTGATCAAAGGTCTCCATTAGCCCGAGACCTAAAAATGGACAGTTTTTTAGGTATCCAAGGTCAAAATTTGCAACTAGGGCAGATCTCCCAAGCGATCACATTTGATTTTAACCCTGAATGATGGCGATGATTTTGTTCAGTTTTGACAGGAATAATAACAATTTCTGAATTTTCAATACATGTAAAGTTTCTAGAAAAGCTAATGATTTGAAGATTCTTTTATTCGCATTATTTGGAATAATATAGCTTTTAGGATACCTAAATTCTTATTCGTTACGAGTGTAATGGGAGATTCTGAGGGCAATTCACCCCGAGACTCATGACTCGAAAGGCCGATTGAGATACATGGGTGCCCACCCAGGGTTTTTGATACCCCATTATAAATTTCTCCAGTATTAATACAACATAATTAATACTTCTGAACCAAAGAAAATACGACTTTGTGAACTGCAAGGGTCAACAAATTTTGTCAGTGCTTGGCACAGCTCTGGTTAGCACATTATTCTTGTATTAGACATGATATTACGAGGTGGTATATCCAACCACTTTCGTCTGCGTATGGCGATTTCGCATTTGTCGGCGTTTTCTTCTGCAACTATTCGAGTCATGAGTCTCGGGGTAAATCGCCCATTATACTCGTAACAAAGAAGTGTTTCTAAAAGCTATATTATTCCAAATAATGCGAGTAAAAGAATATTCAACTTTTAGATTTATTGACAATTCAGAAATTGTTATTATTTCTGTCAAAACTAAACAAAATCATCAAAATCCAAATCAAATGTGATCGCTTGTAAGATCTGCACTAGTTGCAACTTTTGACTTTCGATACCTAAAAAGCTGTCCATTTTTAGGTCTCGGGCCAATGGAGACTTTTGATCAGAACGGTATAAACTACACCATATCCAAATTTCATCCAATTCGACAGGGATCCATTTCGCATTTGATTTGCGCGGGGTCCTTTGAAAGAAATAATTTAAATAAAACAAAAGTATGTCATCAGTAGACAAAAGACACAAAATATTGTTCATATTATAATTCATTTTCCACTTTAATTTGCATCTGTTCGTAAAAAATAAGACACTTTTGAATGGCTGTATATAAAAGATCACCCAATATTAAAATAATAATGATACATTTACTTATTCCACCTTACGGACTTTTGGGATTGACTGAGTTTGTTCAAATTATTCCATAAAAAGTTCAACATTGACTAGCAGAAAAGAATCACTCTATATACGTGAACTTAGAACTCGAGATGATTATAATACCATTGTAATTATTATCCTGAACTTTTTGTAACAAAATATTTGCCACATCATTGATTTTCTTGAGGTAAGTAACAACACTGCCTCCGCATGTTTAACACCCTGTATATCAATAATTTCGTTGTGCCAATGGAGGCATTTCGTGAGGACATCATGAACCATATTATACTTGATTTTCAGTCAATTCGACGGCGATACTTTTTCCATATGAATCGTACAATTTTGCCCGAATTTGAGCACCAGCACTTTCCCAGTGAAAAATAGACTAACATACTACTATTGATAATTTTCTATATACCTGGTATGGATACCCTAAATCCCCTCGGAGAGAAAACTTCCACCCTTGCTTCAGGAACTTCATACTGAGCACTTACGAATACATGAAAAACACAGCCACATATCACAAGAAACAAAAACATGTTTTGCTCCAAAAGAACAACTCAAGAGTGAATGAGATTTCTTCTGAATCAACATTCCTAGTTGACCCCAGCCGGCCAATTATAAATTTTAATGTTTGGGAATTCCAATTGATATGAACACGACAACAGTGCGTCGCGTGGTAAATACAGTTGCAATTAATAACGAGTTCGTTTTAAAAGTGTGGATTATTAACGTGTTTTCCAAAACAGTACTAAGTATAGATTTCCATATTTTTATAGCTAATTTCAGGGAAGTCAGATGACATTTGATAAATAACAATAAGGAAAATTACAATAATAATAGATAACAAATAATGTATTTGCTGTCCGCGTGTCAAGTTTATGCGGTCTCTGTCCATATCCACATCAGCATTTCGCAGCTCTACGAGTGTTGTACTGATATTGAGTCCCTCATTTTCCATCCTCCGGCAAATACAAGCAAATAGTCCGGTGGCAGGGAGGGTTTTCATAGCCGATGAAGTGCGACGGGATCACCCAAGTTATTCTTACATATTTTGACCTGCTGAATCCAAATAAGCCGTGAAAGCATCTAGAAAATTGTTATGGACGATTATTTTGCATAAAATTCTTCACAAAAAAGGTATCCAAAAGTTTTTCTCCAAAATGCACCATTTTCGAGTAAAACGTGCTTAAAATGCACATAATGATATTTTCAGGATCACGTTGTCCCAAATTATTCATATATGTCTCGACTATGAATAACAAAAGAGACATTCTTGAAAAAATCGTGTGGATTTTCCGACACTGAATTTTCCCATACTTTCACCCTGCATGGAAGCCCACGTCGTGGACGAATTTCTCATAGTGTTATACAAATTCCTTTTCATTTACTCCATCAAAACGGGTTCAGTACATATTTTTTCATGATCACAAAGCATTTCAGTAGAGGAAAAATGGAAAATTTAGCTTGAAAGTAAAAAAATCTTGCGAGGAAAATCGAAAAATCCATTTTTTCCAAAAACAAATGATGCTATAATATATCCCATAAAATTATCTACAAAAAAGGTGTTTTTCTTTAAAATGGACCGTTTTCGAGTAAAACGTGCTCGAAATTCGAAAAAATGCGACTTTCTCAATTTTTGGTGCTCTCTCATTCATGTCTCAAATTATTCACATCACATGAAAAAAATCATTCGTGTGGATTTCCCTGCACTAAATTTCCCGATACTTTTACCTTGCATAGAAGCGGCATTTTTTTATTTGCGAAGCTCACGTCGGCTTCGTGGACATATTTCTTACAGGGTCAATTAAAACGGGTTCACCACATATTTTGTCATGATTGCAAAGCATTTCAGTAGCAGAATAACAAAAAATTTTGCTTGAAAATACAACAATTTTCAGAAAATTTACTTTTTGTAGAAGGTACGCGAAAATATTTGAAATTTAAAATATTTAGATTGAATTATTTGAATAACATTAATTGAGAAATTATCGGACTTGATTTTTATCAGACACAATTTCTGCAAAGACTTTTCCAAGGTCTGATGAAAGAATTGAGTTTTTCTCTAAATGACATTAAAAGCGGCATTTTAGTGACACTTGGCAGGCTTAGAAGTTGTACTTTTAATGCCTAGGCAGAAAAAGTCCACTTTTACTTCCTAGGCAGAAAAAGTTCGTTGCTAGGCAACCTTCCAAGTAATAATTTGAATCAAACTGGTTATTAAAATTGACAATGACATTAAGAAAACTCAAAATGATGTTGATGATAATAAACTGGTTTTATTGCATTAAAACTACAAACTACAACACGAAATTTTTATTTATTAGATATATTTATGGTGAATTGTGAACAATTATTTAATACAATTGAACTCTGTCCACTTCCTTCCTTTCCAGTAAAATTAACAACTGTAGTATCAACACTTGACAATCCGGAAACGGCAGAAAATATTTTATTGCCGATGTTCGACTTATTGGCTAGCGAGTCCTCAATATAGCCCTCCACGACAGCGGAAGACTTCCATCCTCCATGTTGCTTCAACATTGTTATGTCCCCACCAGAATGCACCAGCAACGTGGCCGAAGTTCTGCGAAAGCAGTGCCCGGTATATTCTTTCGCATGGGATAGTCCCAGAAAATGCTACACTCGGCTATGAAACACCAGCCGCGGCATTAAATCTTGTGCTTTTATGCCTAGTAAAACAAATAACTATTTAGAAACAATTCTGAAATATTCCAATACAGGCTACTGAGTATGATATTGTTGCGTCTTCGGGTTCAAAAATTAGTGTACACTAGTGTGGACTTGCCTTTATTATTCAAACTTCACTTGACAACACTGTGATACAATACTTGTCACTGTTACTATAACGTCACTGTCAAAACTGGAGTTCTGATACCAAAAAACTTGTATCCAAGGTAACTTGGGTAACTCACTTCATCTCACAAATGCATTGCTTTTATATAATAATAATAATAACTTGTCTTTATTATATATATATATATATATATATATATATATATATATATATATATATATATATATACTAACAAAAGTTAGTGCTTCTAGATTTTTCCATCTAATTGAACGAACGATCTGGAACAAGAGAAGTCTTTATCAAATTTCAGGTCTGCAACAATATATCCAGAAATATTTCATATTGATATAAATTTTGGGTGATTAAAACAATTCAAAATACCTCCAACTGAGAGTAATAATCGAAATGTTCAGGTAGCAAGAACTCTTAAACGTTTCAGAATGATTCAAAGGGATTAATCACTGCAATTCGAAACATTTCAAACTTTCAATTGTTGTCAATAAATGAAATATTACAAAAGAACTTCAGTTTGATTTATTATTTATAAATATTCCATATTTTACCTAAACTATAACTCTGATTGAAACAATTCAAAATGTTTTGAATTATTAATATTCAATAAGACTTCATGAACGTTTTAGACATATTGAATCGGCATTTTTGGAATCATTCCAATGAGCAATGACTGGTGGATATTTGAAACATCAAAATAACTCTGAGAGTATGAATTCATACCTATATGAAAAGATACATGTGCGTGTATTAAAATCTCATCAATTAATAATAAATAAAACAGTCCAAAACAGCAAAAACTCTGACGAACTCAAACAATTCAAAATAATTCTGTTTCTGTTCCAAATACTCATGTCGGCACGCACAAAAATCGCCACCTGTATGTACTTGCTAGGTAGGTATATCATTTTCAAGACATTCCATAGTGTCATATCAATGATTTTCATATTCTATATTTCATTCAGTAATAATTTGAGTGATAGATAGCCGTGTAATTGATAGATTTTAAAACGACTTCAAATGCGAAAGATCAAAACATGTTTTATCATCATGATAAATGAATTCATATAATTATTATTTGCCTTATCTGTCAAATGTATCGCTGATAAATCTTCGTTCCCTTCCAAATTAACTGCATGAACAATTTGCAAGTCGTGAGCAAATCTCTGAATGATCTCTAAACCGGGAGACTCTGAGTGCTTTTCCTCCTTTCGCAAGGTTGAGTGGCCTAGAACCAGTTTCATCGCGAGGGACTAGGCAAAGGGCATCAAAGCCGTCTTCGCACTCTTTAGTGACCTATCATTTCTTTGTTTCTGCTTGAAATGAGTGTGTTGATTGAACATACTTCTGTACAACTGTCATTAGAAATGACGTTTTTAATTACAGGCATATAAACTAAATACTGGCGTTTTGACATAAAGTGTCAAAATCACCTTCAACAACATTATCTCGACATAATGTTTCATTAGAAAAATATTATTTGGGGTGGAACCTAAAAAATTTTTCAATAAAAAAAAAATACATTTTTTTTGTTGTTATTTTAGAAAATATAAGATTTATCAAAAAACAATTTTGATAGGTTGAAAGATAATTCAATTCTCCACAAGAATGATTTTCAGTAATAATTTATGAAATACGCTCGTTTTCTCAGAAAACGTGGTTTAACGACGACGTCATATTTCATGCTCGCGCTAACCCTCCACTGCAGTAGGAGAAAAAGAAAAAGTGCATATCATTCCTGAAGACTTCTACTTCCTCTTGCAAATATTACATGTGAGTATCTGAGTACCTTAAATTTGTTTTCGCACTTCCGGGACTAAAGTGCAAACATAACAGGGACTAAAAGGTATCTTTCAATCCCTAGGGAGATAAAGTTACATTTCAAATACCTAGGGACATAAAGTAAAAATCAAACATTACCGCAGATACACTATTAATAACTAGGACAAAAATTAGGAAATATTCTGCGATAAATCTTTATTGATTGAATTAAGATTGTATGTGATAATAACATTATTACAATTGATGAAACTAAATGGGCGATTATTTTTATTTGATTAGTGAATATTAGAGGAAAATGAAGAGATGTCAAGTTCTTGACGTATCGCAAACATCTCCGTGAAGTGCGACAAAACACATTTCAGGTACTCAAATACTCGCATATTATATTTTCATGAGAAGGTAGGAGTCTTCAGAAACTATATGAAGTTTATTTTTAGCAGAGTTATGACCAATCAAATATTCGGCTCCACCACAACTTTCAGCGGCGGGAAAGGGTGAACCTGAAATTTTATTTCGGCGTTCAATCACGTTTTCTGAGAAAACGAGCGCATTTCATAAGAAATTACTTCAAGAAAAATTTTTGTGGAAACTTTAATTATTTTTCACCTGGTTGAAATGTTTTTCCGATAAATCATATATTTTCCAAGATTACAGCAAAAATCTATTTGGATATTTTTAAACGAAAAAAAATATATGTTCCACCCCTGGAATTTTGGTAAACTATTTTTTTCGTATTTATCATGGTTCCAACTATTAACAAGTTTGGTGGTGCTACAATCTCAAAACCCAATCATACTGGGTTATAATGATATTATGATAATCATAATCAGAATCATTTATGAACATGTATTTGGCAATTTATGCAATTGCCCAGGTAGCACTTCATATTGGCTGAATCTTGTTTTCATATTGGGCCAATATGGGTATATTGTAAATGTAAAAATAATATTGAACCAATATGGGTTCATATTGAAAAAACAATATTTCATTAATAATATTGGTGGAATATTGGCTAAACCTGTTCTGAATGTATATTGTTTTATGAAATATTGGGTCAATATTGGTTCAATAATTTTCACCAATATCGATAGAGCGATATTGCCTACATATTGTTTCCAGCATTTAGCTCCAATATTGCGATTTTAATATTACTCTCATATCGATTTTAGAGATAAAAAACAATATTGTATATCCAAGTTTGATAGCACATTGGTGGAATATTATTTAATCCATATTCTATAAATTACATTGACCCTATATTGATTGAGATTGTTACGAAAACCTTACGCCAATATTTGAAAGACAATATTGATACAATATTACAAAATACCTTTATAATTAGGATTGAAATATGAATATTGGCCGATGGTTCAATAAACAATATTGAAATGAATCATGATAAACTTAGGTAAGAAACCGCTAGGTGGCTCCACATATGGAACAACAGCTGAATCATAGTAACATATATTAAATAAGGCTTCTCACAATGCGTTTACAAGTCAATCTAATCAGTGGTAAATTGAAATAGAAACGAAATTGTAGAATTTTTAAATTATTCGACATTTTCTGGAAATATTTCATCAATGTTTCCAAGGCAACGTATTCACTTTGAATATTTTACCAATATATGCAAATGATATTGTACCAATATCCCTAAATATTTTGGGGCCAATATTGCTTCCTCAATATTTCACTAATATTATTTGTATAATGTCCAAGTAATATTGTGCTAATATCCCGAAATAATTATAATTTTATCTCGCCAATATTACGTCTTACTATTTTTCCAATATTTTACCAATATTATTCCAATGTAAGCTACAGCGATATTGTACTAATATCGCCTAACATTTTGAGGCCAATATTCGAGAATATTAGACAAATATCATTTTTTTTAATATTGAACCAATATCGCCGAATGTTCACATTTTTTTTCTCGCCAATATTATTATTTGAATATTTTGCCAATATTTTCACAATATTGTCCCAATATGGGTGTGCCACTTGGGTGGTAATATTAACTGACGAAGTTACTGCAGAAGGTCCTTCATTGCCAATCAATGATGGTGCTAATGAAATGGAATGATCAAATAATTCTGGAGCAGAACTTAAACGCTACACACTATGCAATCTGTCGTACGACGAGTTGTACAACCCAAGTAGTTTCGACGGTCGAAACGATAATAGTGTGTGGGGTTGACGTTCAACAAATCGAACGACACGGTTGGATTGTATGGAAGTTGGTGGTCAAAAATTTGTTGTACAACCGCGTCTGATCTATAACAGATTTGCGTAGTGTGTGGGCCTGTCGTATCGACACGTTGAAACGATTTCAGAAACACGTGAAGCTCTGTTGTTTAGTTGCTGTTTAATTAATATTCGGTGGTTGCTAAATCGTATACTTCTATTAAAAATAGTGAAAATGGACAACATTCATTTTGGACTGAATAACCAAGTTTTGCAACATTTTCTTTTTTTTTTTCTTATTGATTACTTTTCAGTTATCATCCAACAGAATGACCACTACTGCCGCTATAATCTTTTTCGAAATAGTCTTTGCCATGACACAAACTACTGTATACGAATGGAATTGGTTTCCCAACTGTCAGTTGCAACGACTTGATTGATGTTCAAATCGTTCGTGTCTGTGGGCATTCTACTATACAACTGGTTGCACAGATTGTTTCTCCAACTTGCAGTCCAATTTGTCGTATGACATATTGGATAGTGTGTGGTCATTCTACTATACAACCGGTTGCACAGATTGTTTGTCCAATTTGCAGTCCAATTTGTCTTATGACATATTGGATAGTGTGTGGGCCGTTTGAAACTCATACCAGGAAAAACTTTATCAGTCATTTTATTTTCATTTTCAGTGGAATCCTCGATGTAACCCTCAGCTACAGTTGAGGACTTCCACCCGCCATGTCGTTATTTTGTAGTCAAATTTGCTTCGGAATTCGCTCACAGAGATGCTGATGACCTTCGAAAGCAATGGCCGGTAAACTGCTGCGGGTCTGGTAATTTCAGAAATTCAGCTATAGTGGAAGGCATGTTCCCAAATGAATGTTTACCAACTGGTTGAACAGTGCATTTTTTTTGTTGATTTCGAGTTCGAAAATATGAATAGGACATTCATAAAATCTGTTGTGGAATTATCTGCGACTGAAAGACAAACTTTAGTCGCCATTTTCCATCGTTCAAGATAACCTCTTGGGAGGTATTCATGTTGAAAAGGGGAACATTCTCCATGAAAACTGAAATATAAATAAAGCAAATTTTTCATTTTTCAATTTTCATGGAGAATGTTCCCCTTTTCAAAGTGCATTTTTTGTTATAGTAATTCAGGAAAAACCGACGGTAACAGAAGTTGGGCGTAATACAGCATATTAACGGTAATAATTCACGTAGTGTCCAACGATGCAAAAACTCCTTTGAATGTTGGATTCGTTATCCGAAATATGAATTAGTAATGAATGTATTGTTTCTTCAATCTCATCTATTCTCTATTTGCAGAGTTCTTCACGATGTTACGCTCCAAATAATCCAAAAATGGTTGCCACTTTAATCATAAGATATTTGGTATTGGGAGCTCCATTTGAAAATCTGTCAATTTGTTCCCTTGTCAGAATTTCCGATGTTTTCGAACGGTATTCAACACTTTTTTGCTTAAAAAATGCTATTGATTCAAGGTATTTACTTTTATACAATAGTATCAGAATGATCGATTATCTACAACTTTTCATCACAACTTTTTTCGGTAGAAAAAGTATATTTCACCCACAAATCGTAAAAAAGCGAGATTCAACCCTCCAGAAGGATATTTAGCTACCCCTACCTCCCTTGCAGAACTTTTACTGAGTCGTCTTGGTTACCCTTCACATACTGCTACGATTTTTGTTTTGTTCAAAACATTATTGTCTCTGGTCTATTGAATAGAACTTTCACAACTTCACTATAAAAATAATTATTTCCAACACTTAGAATACGGAACACGCTAATTTATGTACACAATCACTGGACTATATTTATTTCGACTGTCCAAATCTTTCAATACTCAATATTTTCCTCAGGCGGCGAAAGTCACGATTTTTATAGCCGGAAATGGATCATCTTGTCGTTCCGAAAATTCTCTAGTTGCTTCTCGGGCTGCGAGTCGCTGTTAGAAGTCATCCGGCCGTCCGATGAATTTATACCGCACAATATGTCACTCGTCGTTTTAGCATGGAAAGTAGTTGTTTTCTGCCAGGTGCTTGCCTCATATTTTCCACATGGTGGAAATATTTGGAGAAAAGGGTACTTGGACATTGTCGAATTCACAATTTCAAATAGTTCTGTAATCTAAAATAGATCATTTTCACTATATTCCCAGCTTCGTACATTACTAAATACAGTTCATGATGGGGCATCTGATAAACATTTCTGGATTTCTTTTCTTTGAAAAACATTTTTTGAATGAAAAACCATCTGACAGCCCGTAACTTCAGATATTTTGCCGAATCAATGTTATTTTTTATGTTCAGTGTATCTTTCGACATCGAATAGGTAGACGATAACGTTGAAGGCTTAATTTTTTTTGAAAAAACAGAACCATGCAATCAGCAAAGGACATGGATACATGTATTCCTGGGGCTCTATAGATTTTTTTGAATATCATTCTGCAGGTCAAAACAAGCAACTTTCTTCATAAGACTTTTTTTCTGGCTCTACAGCGTGAGCTACAAAAATGGGTTGATTGTCTAACGCTAATTATGGAAAATATTATCTGCGAATGGAATTTTCTTGATTTTTGAGTATAATATCATGTGGAAAATATCAATTTTCTTTGATTTTATCAATTATGGTGTACATTATTATAGGATGAGGCAGAAAACGCGATTTTTCTGAAACTCGTTTATTGACTTCTCGCCCAATTTTGGGCTTTTCGTTGAATTTCTTGAAGCATATTGTGTAGATGAACCCAACGAACTGTTCTATATACATTTCACAACGTTTCTACACAGTGAGCAAAAAATAAGGTGGTTGAATAATGGGATATGATGGGATAGTGATATCTGAGTTTGATTTTTCACAGAGAATGAAAATCAAGTTTCGTCTACTCTTTTTGTGTGACGCTAGAGGGTAACTCCAAAAAGACGAATTCTTAAATACCTATTTAAACAAGATTATGGGAGAATACTTATTTATTTCTGTTGATATGAAAGCTATAGATTCATCAATTGAACTTTTAAAATTACATTTCCCAAAGTGTGTACATGTTTAGGCAAAAAACATTAATAATTTTTATTACTAGTAGATTTCTTTTGATAGTTGATCTTTTAACCGTAGGGATCCCGATGGGTTATCCTGAAGAGGTATTTTTTTCAAACCTTCTGAAGGTAATGCAATTTTTAAATAAATGCAATCTTGATACTCTCACAAGAAAACGATTATTCAAAGTGTTGACACAGCTGCAAGCGCATGTGTTTATGAACATCATCATTGCAGTATAGCCAAGTAACGAGATTGTCGAAATTCGAAAAAACTCAACACCATCAATAGGCAGCAAATCCGAATTGTCATTTGATATTTGGTTCTCAAAAGTAGTTGAAACTATCAACAGTACATGAAATATACAATAATGTACTCATACAAAATAAACAATGCAACTATTATATACAAATATTATATAGGTATGATGGAGCTCAAAATTCTATATTTATAATCGGTTACATAGATACATGGTGGAAGTTTCATCATGACAAACGATAGGTTACTTATATTAAAATTAATTATTAACAGATATAAAATATGCAACGGTATTCTACTTTGATCATCAAAACGTGTTCAGCACTAAACCTTTATCAACTTTTGGTTCCGAGAAATTCCAAGAAAAACCCAGAATTGGGCGAGAAGTATATAAACGAGTTTCAGAAAAGTCGCGTTTTCTGCCTCGTCCTGTAGTAATGTACATTATAGTTGATATAATCAAAGGAAATTGTTCAATCCTCCATAATTAATTAATCTCCATTCATTAATCATTACTTTGTTTATTATTATTCGTTTTTTATTAACAGTTGCTGACAAATTTTCAAAATTGACAATGACATTAGAGTGAACACAAACAATTCAACAAACGCTACTAGCGGTAAAAATAGTAACAAGGGCCTAGTAATGCCTTCTTTGAAGAATATCTTTGAGATCACTCATGATAAAACATCTTGTACTTTCGATTTCTTCTGAAATTCTCCAAAAATGTTCACACGAGTGATCTGATAATTGTTCATTTTCCATCATAACGAAGTAAAAAGACCATGTTGCCATTTGAGATATGGCAGTTGTGAGCAATTTCTTATTGGTACTATTCCGTTTTTAGGTAATATTGGATAATTGTTGGAATTTATGGGGGCTGCATTTACATGAGAACCTCAGGTTTCAACTATATCGCGCTTTGAAGCTTCCTCTGGTAACTTCTGATGTCGCTTGCCCGTTGTCATGATTTAAATTTGAATTTCATGGCCAACTTTGTTCGATTGAGCAATCAACTGTATCTCTGCTATTTTTCAACCGATTTTCAATTTTCAATGAACATATGTAATTCAACGGAGTGTCAGTATTTGCTTTCTATTGAGACTTGCCAACGAAACTAGGTATATAGATTTATGTGGAAGATTGGATCACTTCTGGAGTTTTTCGTTATTGAAAGTACTTCCATTTCACTTGGTAACAAGATATCGAACGAAAAAAAAAAATAAATACTTTTCAGAACACTCGAGAACTAGATAAAATATTCCAAGACAGATTGGGGACAATATCCAATAATCGAGTGTTTTCCACTTGACCTATATCTCATCTTGATCGTTTGATTTCAAAAACTTGGTATAAATATTCGAGAAACCACTCAATCAGCAGTCAGTTACTACGCTCGCTGTATCCAAAATGGCATCTCCTAAATTCCTCCTCTTCGCTTGTGCTCTTCTTCTGGTCCAGGTAAGTTTTTTCTTTTCGAAAGTTATACGGAAATAACAATGAAACTATTTTTAATAATTCAAATAAATCAGTTTCGAACATGATATTTATTCTTGGCTAAAAGATGTTTTTGAAAATAATTTTCATTTCAGTGGATCGAATTTTAAACCTGTGGAATAGGTTATAATGTATAACTGGCAATTTTTTTCTAATTGACTCGGCCTTTATTTGATGAAGATCCATACTAGTTTTACTTTCATAACACTTAGTTAACACTTAGTATCTATGTTTTTCATAATATTGTATACTTCATCAACAGACACGTGGAAAATGAAAAAATATTTATTTAGAATTGTGTAGTTTGAAATTTCATTAATAATAGTTGAATCAACCAGGTTGTTCATAACCTCATGAGTGAACTTGAAGGCACTCATTTGCCTTTTGTCATGCAGAAAATTGGGGTTTAAATTTTTCCTGATGAAAAAACAGTTATTTTCATTGTTCACAAGTTTGTTTAATTTAACTTAACTTATATTATGAGGCGTATTCAATGTACCTACATATGAACACTACTTAAGACCCCACATTTTGTCTTTCACAAAATAAAGTATGCCTGGGGGCCTTGGGCTCTTGGACTATATATAGATAATTAGATTTTTACAGATTATCATTACCTACACTCGTAATATATTTTGCTACAAGTAGCTATCTGAAGGGATTAGTACTAATCGCTATTTCGATAGAATACTTTCGCAAGTATAATAAACGAATACATTTTTTGAAATACATATGTCGATGATGGACATCGCGATAATAATTGTTAAAATGAGAAAGGCAATGCACTGGGTGTCAATGATATCAATGGCACCCCTGTATTGCCCTTTTCTCTTTGAAATAATCGAGGGGAAATCTCTGAGAAAATTATGTACACTAATTCCCAAAAATCCTAACTAATACCTCTAATACTCACGGAATTTCCGATTAATACCCCAAACAAATGCCACTAATTGATATTGAATAAGTGCTATTTTGAGGACACTTCATTAGTAATACTTACTGATGTAATTGTCAAGTGAAAGTAATACCCCGAATTCCCGACTAATGCCTATTAATTTACCCAATAATTTTCAACTGAATCCTCTAATTCCTACTAATACCCAAGGCATGTACACAAAAAATCCCAGCGGTTTCCCCCTCGAAAAAATCGAATGAAACTCGACACCATCAACAACAATCACATTGAATCTGAATATGCTTCATCACAAATTAAAATAAGTGTCCCAACACAAGGTCTTCGTCCTCGTAATTACATTTTTAACATTACTAAGAGTATAAACTTTATAGAAGCAATGCTAGGAGTATGCAATAGGTTAGTACCAAACCTGGAAAGTGGATTTTTTGACGTCAGTCTATCTATTTTCAAACAAGAAATAACTCAGGCTTTAAGCTGATTCTACATTCTGGTATATGGGCCGTATCCTTGTAACTGATGAATATTCAGTTAATTAAGTGAGTTGTGTATTTTGTATTTATGCTACAATGTTGTAAATTCTAGTTTTATTTCTTGCATATTTAAAGTTGGAATGTTAGTTCTAAATGAAAAACATGTAACTGGGTTCATCCCGTATGTTTTTCTTCAAATAAATAAATAAATCAATACACACTTAGAATGTCTCAGCTAGTTTGAAAAAAAAATGGGTTCAAATTGTTTCCGTTAAGGTGGGAGTCGCAATGGGCAATTTTCAGCTATTTTCAGTGACTTAGGTTTTCGTAAACACTTAATGAACCGTTGGAGTATTTCAATTGAAATTTGCTATAGAGGTGACTGAAGGTTCAATACATTTCTTTTGACCCATGGCAACTCTGCAAACTGAATGAGTAGCCAGAAAAAAATTCTCCAAACTGATCAAGTTTGAGGTTATCAATATCGAAAACAAAATTCAGTTTAAATTTATTTTCGAGTTGTGAGCTAGATATTGCCCTCACTTAGATTATTGAGAATGCATCCTAACAAAGAAAGTGAGAAAAAGTGTCTTGTTTTTGAGTTTTTTAGGAAAAACTGATCGTGTGTATAGATACGTGATATGGCGAGCTGTGGCAAATATATGAGTGGCTCAGTTCAGCTACCGACCGGTAGAGGGAGATTTTACTGCAATAGAAAATATGAATGAAAATTCCATGCCTGGTAACAATATTACAACGTCTTCAAAAAAGGGGCGCACGCGGCGTTGCCATACTTCGACAAACCTTTCAGTTATTATTGCTCATTGGACTCAATGAGATTTCTTCAAATCAGAGTCTCATAATTCATTTGAAGTTCAATGTTGGGCATTTTGTCAGATCATTCATTATGCAATAAGGAGTACATGTATAGAGTAAAACTTATTAAATGATAATAATAATAATAATACTTACTCATAAACACACAGAGAGTGCGGGTAGAGGACGGATATTATTATTAATATTTGCCGTGGCGCGCTCGGGGCGATTTTTGGTGGCGTCTTCACTTTTCAGCTGTAGGAAAACTAGAAAAAACTTTCAGCACCACCCTGGGTGATCGGTCGCACTATATGGATACCTTGTTTTGTAGGTTTCGTTTTGCATACCTATCTCTGATCGCTTTTGTGATTATGATTAGATTCTATTCAAAATTGGTTGTGGGGACTTTTAGAATCGGAGATTCAAATTTTTTAACAATTATTCCTAAAATCAAGATGGCGGCCACACGATGGCGGAGTAGTTATGGTAATTATGGCCTGATTCTATTGACATTTGGTATTTGGAGGTTTTTGGGGTCGGAGAATATGATTTTTTCGTCAAAATTCATGAATTCAAGATGGCGGAATAGTTTTGTGATTTTGAACCAATTCAATTAAAAATTGGTATGTGGGGGCTTTCGGAATCGGAGATTATAATGTTTTTACAGTTATTCCTAAAATCAAGATGGCGGCTACACGGTGGCGGACGAATTATTATGAATGTGGTCCGATTTCATCCAAATTTGGTATTTGGGGGTTTTTGGGGTAGGAGAATATGATTTTTTTGTCAAAACTTATGAATTCAATCTCGAGATTTTATGTTACTTTCGGTGAAATCGGTAATTGTATAAAGCTGAGTCACTCGTCAGAAAATATAGTTTTATGTCGCCTATAAATCTTTCAAAATTTCATTCCACTCTCTGAAGAAACAAAAGAGTTATAGGGACGAGCCAACTTTTGCAGACACACGGTATAGAATTTTATAATATTCAATCAATAATTGAAAACCGAGACCAGTAGAATTATTTATCGGCAATTTCTTCAGGCCCAGGCCCATCCTCAACATCACGTAAAAGGGTTGATTGCCGATCTCATCAAGGATATGGTACCCATCGCTGAGAATGCCATTGACTGGATTATGGATAAGTCAGGCCAAGCATTCAGTGAAGCTTCCGCAGATCCAGTCGCATTCCAACAAAAACTCGCTGTGAAAATTGAAGAAGGTGTAGGCAAAGCTGCTGACTTGATCAATGAGAGATTGGACATAATTAAAGAAAGTGAGTTCAGAAATCATCATTCAATATTATAGAAATGTGTGAATGTTTTGGTTGGTTTCTGGGTTTCACCGTGGTCTTGTTTGGTTGAAATCAACGTGACGTATCAATTCTCAGTTGATACTTCAAGAAGAGTACTTCGACCACAACTCTGAAGATGACTGCCGCAGTTGAGTAGTTCTATTCAATTTTATTAAAATGGATATCATACCGATGTCACACCGGTTGATCGGAAAGCGTGGAAAAGAAAGAAAATTTATTTGAGGTTATGTATACAAAGTGAAGTTTGTTAAGGTACGTTCCTGCATGGAACTGTACTAGAATCTGAAATTAGACAGATTGAACCACTCAGAACGAGAAAAGTGTACATCAAGCTTGGAACAAAAAGAATAAACATTGTTTCATGAAAATGACACATGACTATTACAAAATTATCAGATCAGTATTCAAATTGAAAAACGTTTATTAAAGTTTTTTTATTTATAACATGGATTGAGAGTTAAGCTCTCTGGCATTGTGTTTCTGCTTATCCAAGTGCAGTAAAAATGAATATATTTCACTTAAATGTTTTATGTCAGTTTTTTTGTTCAAACATGAGGATGATTGTGAGATGAAGGTCATCTCCAGAAAGGTTCTTTTATATTGGTTAGATTCTTTGGCTAAGATTTTTGCAGCCTCAAAGTTCATATTGTGACCTTCTTTTTGTACATGATTACTAAGTGCACATCTCTCTGGGTGCAATCTACAATCACTCTTATGTGAACAAATTCTATCCGTCAACAACCTATTGGTTTGTCCTATATATTCATTTGAGCAATTGGAGCAAGGAATACAATACACTACATGAGATTGATGAGTTAATGGAGTTCTGTCCTTCACTTTTGTAAAAAGAAAGTTGATAGTTAAACTAGTTTTGTTTGCAATTTTAATATTATTGAAAGATTTGAAGATTCTAGTAAGTTTTGGAGTCATTTTAGTTATATAAGGAAGAGATGCATAAAAAGTATTAACTACATGGTCCGCATTATCACCAACTGCAACATCCAAACCACCTGTATTATTAATATTATCTGAGAGAGCCTCCATTGTTAAGCTATATAGAATTTTTTTCAAAAGAGAATGAGGATATGAATTGTTCCGAAATAAATTGTTCTCTCGACGGAGTAGGCAGATTGAGACCTTAGAGAGTACAAGTGACGAGACCTGGGGAGTAGGCAGATTGAGACCCCGGCGTCAAGTTACAAAATCCTGATGATACCTGAGGAATAGACAGATTGAGACCTAACTTTCAATCATTCCATCCTTTTTTCTTGAAATTGGCTCCAAAATCGGAGCCGAAACGTCGAATTTCAACAAATTCTAGACGCGGTTCAACCCGAACTTACAGTTTTCAAATATCATATATATATATATATATATATATATATATATTTCTCGTTTTAAGATGCTTCAAACAACATATACTGCTTCCAGTATTAAATATTCAGAAGAGTATAACACCAATTTTATATTTCAAATTTCGACTAGTTGACTCGAAATTTTGACTTCGTACCTTGGAATTCGAACTCACTCAGAATTTCCGTCTTGACGGCTCAGTATCTTTAAATTCAGACTTCGTATCTCAGAATTATAGAATTCCGACTAGGTTTCTCCGAATTTTCACTCACTTAGTAGGAATTTCTACCACCCTTCCTCGTCCATCAACATGAATACTGTTATTACTCACAAAATACCCATCTCGGTGATAGATTTTTGGGATTGTTGGTGGTGTTCTCGTTGTAATTCTTCCTAACGTTGCGTCTTCATCTGTGGTAGACCTTCTCAAAGGCGGTGCGGTAACGGACGAAGCGTTTGAGCCTAACTGATTCGGTGTCTGTGCTGATTGCTTTTCATATTGTGCTTCCTTTAATTAATAGAGGACGTGACTTCATAAAGCCTTGATTTCGATTGTTTATGGATTGTTTACAGCAAGTAAAATAAAATAAGAAATAATATAAAATAATATTAAAAGATCAAACTGCACAACACCCATAAAAAGTTCATACAGAAAATAAAATAAAAGAAGTAAAATAAAACATGGTTATCTTTTATTTTAAGTTGAAAAGGCAATTGACAGATGACAGAACACACATATAAATAATACAGCTGTGTCCTTGTTTTTGTTGATTTTCTCATTGCATTATTTATTATTTGTATTGCCAATATTGAAAATCGCCATTAAACTTCTGTAGCCTAGTAAAGATGCCGTTAGAGGACGAAGATTTCATTATAAGGTTAATGATGGCAACGGTAGATTGTTATTTAATGAATAAAGCAAGACTGTCGATTTAAAATAAGACCTTCTAATAGAAATAGGAAAAAACTGAGTGTTTTTAAGTGGTGCCAATGAAAATTGCAAATTTTTATTGACAGCTTCTTATTATTTATATTATTTTACTCTGATGTATAAACACTCTAAAAATTATTACTTTACATCTTACTTTATTTTATTTCTTATTCTAAATGGGGTTTTGTTTTGGTCTCTCTCTTAACCTGCCTCCAAGTTTTATCCAAATTGAGGCCTTCTTTCTTTTGGTTGAAATTATTTTATAGTTTTTGAATTTCAGTGGCCTCTCTGAATACCAATTATCTTTTTCCTTTCTATTACAAGCTTTTATTGAACTTTTTGGAGTCGGAGATTATGATTTTCCTGTCAAAATTCATGGATTCTACATGGCGGCTCCAAGATGGCAGACAAGATTTGCTATTTTGGTTTGGTTCTTTCAAAATTGGTATGTGGGGATTTTTGAGGTCGGATATTATTAATTTGTTTGTGAAAATTCCTGAATTAAATATGGCGGCTTCAATATGGTGGACGAGTTTGGTCATTTTGGTCCAATTTGATTCAATTAAATTTGGTATGTAGGAATTTAAGGGGTTGGGGATTATGAATTTTTGGTCAAAATTCATAAATTCAAAATGGTGGCTCCAAGATGGCGGACGAGTTTTGTAATTATGGTCTGAAACTCTTCAAAATTTGTATGGAGTATTTGGGTTAGAAGATCATGGATGTTTTGCTAAAATTTCCAAATTGAAGATGACTGACGAGTGAATATATAAATGACCTCCTCATTCAAGAGCTAGATATCTCAAAACTCACAGGAAACAAGCCTTGTAATAACCATTCTTTGTCAATAATCTATATATTAATGCGTACTAAAATATTAATACAAAAAAACTTTTCAAAGACAGGCTTTAATTCAAATGCACTGAAAAGTAATAAATAAATCCTGCAGATGTGTAATGTAGGATATTCTGTGAGTTACAGATTCAAAAGCTTACCGCTGTTGAGCTTGCCGCGTTTGTCTTCAAACTGAAAATGTTGCGTGGCAAGCTTTTGAATCTGTACCTATCTCACAGAACAACCTTCATTGCATATCTGAAGAAATTATTCAGTCGGACTTCATCATAAAATTCCGAAATAATAAATCGGAGTTCGGAGATACAAAGTAGAAACTATAAAATTTTGAGTTACCAATTTGAAGTTCAAAAATTGAATTGGTATGACTCTTTCACGCATCAAATAATCGTTTTTTTTTTATCTGACAGCTATGTTTATGGTAGCATTTTCAAAAAGACTGATAAGCATTTGGTTATTTATCCATTTTGTAATTAATTTCAGAGGGTAGTGCCAATACTGCTAAGGTCGTAGAATGTGTGAAAGCTGCCGAAGAGCCCAGCAAGACTATTATTGTCGGATTCTACAACAGAACCACCGAGTGCATTATCCCAGAAGTGTCAGATCTATTGAAAAAACTAGCAGATATCCAACCCGATTTGCAAGAAATCAAAACTAATGCATTCGCAGCTGCAGACAAAGTACAAGACTGCAGTGGAAGCAATGAGGACGAAGCTTCCTGCATGGCTCTGGTGAGTATTTTGAAGGAACCGAGGTGACTCTTCAAAAGGCTAGGAAATTTTGCCTGGAATCATTAAACAGTGAAATCAATCTAGTGATAGATTTTGATTTGCGCGTTCGATCATGTTGAGTACCTTATCACTGAATATATTACGAACTATAATCCGTTGTTCTACAAGTGCGCAGCACGTTTCCACGTCTGAAGCTAGTCTGGTTTCACTGTACATACAGTGTCGAATAGTGCGTCAAAGTACGATTGCTCGAATTCTATAACAGCTCGGAAGACGATTTAAAATGTAAAGTAAACTAGATAAACTATAACCAGAAATTATTTTCGAATTGTAGGGCGAACCGAGAAAAATCTACAGATTCTAGTAATAATAAATAATTGTTGAATATACCGGGCGAACTGAGGAAAATCTACAAGTAGAGTACTTTTCATGAAATGTTATATACAGTGACCGCCAAAAAGTATGTACCATATGGGAAAAAAGTTCATTATTAGACTATTGAAAAAAAAGTCTGGGGAAAAGTTTGTGTATGTTCTATAACCTTAAAATCGATTTAGACACATGTCACGTGATCGCTGAAATGGTAGCAAATTGACAAAAATTACTATGAAAAGGCTACAAGAGGGGTAAAATGGCAAAATATCGAAAAAAGTTACTTGGATTTCAATTTTATACACATATACAGAGTTTGAAAGTATAGAATACTGAAACATTTAAATTTCAATGATAATGACAAAACTTTCCCTTTTTCTCCACTCCAGAGAGAACTAGGTAAATTGAAAAATCGGATTATGTGTTACATTCGTATCTAACAGTTATATTAGAATTCCGCGACCATGGTGGTCGGTGGTCTGGCGGTCTAAGGCGCAGGCCGTTCAGAACTTCAGTATGGCGGTAGTCGGTTCGAGCCCGATGTATGTACTAGGGATTTTTTCTCAAATACTCAATATCGGAATCGATAGATGACCACAGTCCTTGTTGATAGCAAATGTGTTGTGTGTTGTCTAGATGCCAATCTCGTCTAGTGCTAGCTTGGAGTGCACGCTGGCCACCCGAGGTGGTGCTGTAAGTTTTCCGGGTTTTCCTGCAGCTGAAAAGTGAATACGCCACCAAAAATCAGTAAGTCGCCCCGGAGCGCCACGGCAAATAATAATAATAGCCGTCCTCTACCCGCACAGGTAATGCCATTGGGTACACTATACGAGTGTTTATGAGGGAGTATTATTATTATTATTATATTACTATTAATTGTGATGACATGACACTCCAAAAACATGGTGTTTTCCAAATTATATCAAAAACTGATTAAAATCGAAAAAAACACAATATTTTTGGATATCCCTATAATCGCAATAATCGTGGAGTTCCGTTATAACTATGAGATACGAACGAATATAACTGCTAGGGTTCTGACAAAATCGGATTTTTTTTTTAATTTAATGCTCTCTGTGTTGAGAAAAAGAGAAAGTTTTGTCATAATCATTGAAATACAAATGTTCCAGTATGGTCCAGCTACTTATAAGAAAATAATTCTCTTTTCTCCTATTATCTTTTCAAACTTTGTTTATGTGTAGAAAATTAAATTCTAAGAAACTTTTTCAATTTGCCGTCATACCAGCGATCACGTGACACGTGTCAAAATCGATTTTTAGTTTATCGGACATGCACAAACTTTTCCCTAGAATTTTTGTTTCAATGCTCTCACAGTAAACTTTTTTCCCGTGTGGTACATACTTTTTGGCGGTCACTGTACCAGGTGTTTCACGGTAAAAGGACTATTATAAGCTCTGGAGAACGAAATAACAGTTTGATAAAAAAAAAATTGTTTGTGTCAATAAACAAACATCTTCTATCCGTAGAGAACATTTTCATCAATGCAGTGTTGCCGCTTGTATCAGAAACTAGTAGCTAATTTATTATTTCAAACGAAAAACCCAATATATTATATCATTTTTGAAATCCCCATAGAATTCCTCATAACTTTCTTTAATCTTAGGAATTTTTTGTGGTGCATTTGATATCTATATTGACGGGGTTGAAAAAAAATATTTGGTGTTTTGTGGCGGCGACCATTTTGTATTTAGAATTCTTTAGGTCAGGTTCTTTCATTTGAAATCCATAGTCAGGGAGTTGAAAAGAAAATGTTTTCCGCCATTTTGTGGTGACGGTCATCTTGGATTTACAATGATACTGAATGCATATTTATGTATTGTTCAGTTCCGAAGATGTGTACAAAATTCCAGATTATTAGGTCTACATGAGAAGCACTCGACCTGCAATATAGATATTGCTCGTCTCGCTCTATATATTTGATGATAATTTCTTGTTAAAGAATCTGTTATCTAAATTAGTTTCATTTTTTAGTCATTTTCCTAGCTATCATTTAGTCTATCTGAATTATTTTCGTCCCACCCTGTATATTTGTAAAATAAAATGAGTAACTTACTAGGGTTTTCGTTGAAACTACTTGTCAGTACAATTTCAAAAGAAATAACCGCACAGAAAATAATTTTGACGCCCAACGTCTATTACTCTTCTTTCTGAAGGATTCAATCTCGGGTGTTAGATGATCAGGTATTAGGGAAGTAACCTAACCTAACCTGATTTATATTTTGCAGGTTATCGTAGACATTCTAGATGCTCTCAAAGGTACGAAGAGCGATGTTATCCAAAAAGCACTCGACATTGTTTTGAATATCATTAACAAAGTGGAATTACTCGTCCCAAAATGTGTCGATCCTAACTTAGACCAAGCTAAGACAGAAACCGTCGCAGCAATCGATGATTCCACTGCCTGTATGAATGCTTGAAATACCACATAATAGTTGAATAACCACGGTCTAATAAAGAGTTACTTTGAAATAATTGTTATCACTTCTATGCCCATATTTTTATAACTACAGGGTGAGCCAAAATAAGACCGACAACTCCGACTACAGATTCCTCACCACATTTCTAGTTAAAAAGTTTTTATCAAGGTTTGTCCCGAAATGCATCCGTCTGAGATACAGGTTGTCAAAAAATTTGATTTATTTTTTTTTATGAAAAAATGTTCTTCCTTTCTTTTCTTTGGAGAAGTGAATGGACAAAGGAGCGTGTGACATCAATTAGGCTTATTGATACTCGAAAAGTCATAACAATCCATGTGCCTGAAAGTAGAGATTTCTGAGATAATCGAGAAAAACTAAAGATATGTCCTGAGGATCAACGTATTTCCTAGATGCAATAATCGCCTAATGCTTATTTCTCAAAACGTATCAGAATATTTGTCAACCTCCTGAACATTTTTCAATGTTGGGAAATGAGTGAGTCAGAATGAGACCAAGAACTCTATTTTTTCATTCATCATATCATTTGATAGAATCGATGTCGTGTATTGACTGATAAGTTACCATACTATCTTGAATATGATCGTTTTGACAGATCAACTGACAAAGAAACCCAACCTCAAATTCATAATACTCCACTCAGAAATGAGTTGAGTTCTGAAATAGTTTTTGCGAAAAATTGAAGATAAGTACTCTTAGTTCGTCGTATTTTTTGTTTAAATATCATTTTTAGAGTGTTTTCCGATTGATTAATCAGCATATTGTGTTTGATGAAGAACAACAATAAGAAAACTTTTGTATTTTCTATGCTGATTAGATGATATTTTGGTAGATAAATCAGACAGGAAAGTCTCTGAAAATTAAACTCCAAGATATCTTCAGGTTTTCACAAACATTATTTCAGACCTTAACTCTTATCTGAGTTGAGTATTATAAATTTAAGGCTGAGCGTATGTTTTTCAGTTGATCTGTCAAAATCATATGCAAGAAAATATGGTAACATATCAGTGAATCCACGACATCTTCTCGATCGAATAATATGATGAATGAAAAAATGGAGTAGTCGATCTCATTCTGACTCACTCAGTTGGTAGAATTACGTTGTTACTCCTTATCTTCAGTTTTTCAAAATAATCTCAGAAACCTCTTCAGGCACATCAAATATATTATGTCTTTTAGATCGAGAAGAAAATACGAAGGAAAATACGATCACATGTCATCGTAACTACGCCACTGGTTCACGAAAATTGAGAACTGTAACTTTGATGAACCTTGATTAGTGTTCAAAGTTACAAATTCCTTCAGGAGTTACGAAGAAAAAAATTGTTTTCGTACTTTTGACACCCTGTATCTCAGAGAACGTTTAACTTCGAAATGAGGTAAGGAAACTGTAGTCGGAGTTCGTCGGTCTTATTCTGACTCACGGATAGGTTTCCGCAATCAGATATTTGAAAACAGAAGGCATGCTCAACGGAACGGCATTTTAGTATATTGAAATGGAAACGGAACAGTGAACGCAAACGGCAACGGCGAACGGAACGTCAAGTTTTTTTAAATATTGGATAGTAATTAGAAAGAAGGTTGTCAATTACAATCTGACAGATAACTGACATACTGTTTTCTTTATTGGCAGAAGTGCTATGGCAGGAAATAATTACTCAAATGTGGCTTTGATCGATTTGTTGATCATTTATGGTCAATGTTACAAGAATATCTGCAGAATATGCAGAGAGTTCAATGAAAAGTATCCTGATCCACCGCGGATTATTTTGAGAAAATTCATTAGATTGAGTAAAAATCTTTGAAAGCAATTAGAAACGTGCCTTAAATTTTGACAGGTATAATGAGGATAACGCAATAAATGATTAGGCACACATCCTCAGAAATACTCAAGCTTCCCCTCGTAGTGCATTTATTTCATGATTAAGTTGTCCAACTTTTATAACTTCATATAGGATCCTGAATAAACGTGCAATACATTACTACAAATTTCATGAAGAGCTATGAAGAACTATGTGAGATGTTGATGGTTCGTACTCAAGTTGAAGAAGTTTCTCTCAAGAAGATACTATTTACTGATGAATCAAAATTTTCAACAGAAAAGTATTTTCAACAGAAAAGTATTTTCAACAGAAAGAGTCTTCATAACTGGGCAACCACAAATCTCCATGCTAAAAGAGAAATAGGATTTCAAGCAAAAGTTAATTTCAACGTTTTCTGTTTCATTACGGAAAATCAATTTCGCTTCAATTAAAAACGTTGGATCTCTAACATATTTGAATAACTTGAGGAGATTGATAAGGTATATCATTGAAGGACTGACCCTAGAACATTATCGAACATATAGGTATCAACATGCTCCTTCACCCATTGCACAGCAGAAGTCTGGTTGAAAATGGAGCGCATATTCAATGAATCGATGGACCAGACAGTTAGGCCATGTAACTGGCCTTCTAGATGTTCTGATCTTACACCACTAGACTTGAGTGTATGAGAGACTATCAAGCAAAGAGTCTATAGAACAACGGTCAACACATGGAACATCGAGTGACCCAAGCGTATCAGGAATTAGATCCAAATATTATTCAATGATACTCGATAGTTGCCATTGATATTCGTATAGGAAAGTAAATGGAAACTGATGGTGAACATTTATAACATTTATTGAATTGATTTGCTGCCGTTACATATGCGTTCATCAAAATACTTGTTCGATTTTGATAGTTTTTGCATTTGATGATGCATTTTATAGCTCACAAAATGTACGTTATAGATTTATAGATATTATCCAATACTGAATAGGAAAATGTAACCGATTCCAAAATACGTAACAATATATAGGGTGTTTCTGAAAAAAACTGGGTTTCAGTAATTTTCATGATTATCCGGAAAGAACTTACTTCTGAGTTTAATACCTGTTTGCTTGAACTGAGATCCGGTTCATCGACAAAATACTCAAAGATATTATGCAGAAAGGACCCAATTTGCAATATTTTAAGAAATTGCATTGGGAAAATATCGATAATCTTCAATGATCAAGTTTTGCTCAAAAAATTGACAAAACAATTTTAACGCGAAAACTGTTACAGATTGGTATGAGGAATGTTGTAAGGGGTGCTTCGTTTGAAACAATAAAGCATATACAACTTTCTGATACAAATAAAAACACTGTGTTGATGAACATATTTGAGACGAATAGAGCATGTTTTATTATTCACACCAACAAATTTTTGAAATGATCTATCGTTCAATGTTGTAAGGGGTGCTTCGTTTGAAACAATAAAGCATATACAACTTTCTGATACAAATAGAAACACTGTGTTGATGAACATATTTGAGACGAATAGAGCATGTTTTATTATTCACACCAACAAATTTTTGAAATGATCTATCGTTCTATTCTCAAGATACTCCATCCACTGTGAAACACATGGTTCAAAGGTACATTTTTTCGAACATGTTACTCACCTCAATACTCTCTTCTGGTTACCAGGAAGCTTGGAAAACCGTGCAAATTCACATTGCATTCCATTTAAAAAAAGCACTAGACCCACTATACACTATACATTTGGAAATAATTTCTGGTTATAGACTCTGTTATCTATAGTTTACTCTTAATATTTCACTGTCCAGCTTTCATAAAATTTGAATAAGCGGACTCTGAGGCACAATTTCCAGACCCAGTATATTTGCAAAATAAAATGAGGTACTTGATTCTTGGTTGAAATTACTTTTCAGTACAATTTTGAAAGAAATAACTACTAGGAAAATATTTTTGCCGCCCAAAATCTATTACTTTCAACCCATTAGTGCATAGACAATTTTTTTTTAATACCATTATTTTTTCATAAATCTCCACAAAAATAGGTGAAGTTTTTGAAACAAAATGAAACAATTCCATTTTTACTTAATTGTAAAATAGAGGTATCAGTGGCAAAATTGCAACATTTTCAGTGGATGTTGCACGAATATGGTGAAAAATACAACAATTCTAATCCTTACCGTCATTTCTTGAGGTATTCAAAGAAACAAATCTTGGGATGTAATCACATTCTGCATTTTATACTGGTGAACTTCACAATTTTTCCACAATATCTCAAGACAACTTCATGTTTTTTATTTTTTCCAATAACTTTTTTCTGGAAACGGGCAACCTCCTGATATTTTTTGGCGTATAGTATTAAATATGATATAGATACAATATTTTGCATTCAGTCTTCATTGAAAAATTAAAAAAAGTTTTAACAGAATAGGCCTCTTTGGACGATTGTTTTAAAATTGGGTGCCTTTTATGTCCAGTGGTAACCTTTATCTCATTTTTCTTGATAACTCCTTGGTAAAAAAAGTTTTTGAAGAACTTGGAGAGGTATATTATTATCCTCGTCGCCATCTTTGGTTTGTTAAATACGTTGCTGAAGAACTAACATTGGCATGTTTTTTATCATTATCGTTGGTCACAAGGTTGATTGAGAATGCTCCTTGGTAAATAATTAACATTACTCATACCTTGATCAGACAGGTCACCATCTTTTCCAGATTCACCTGAATTCCCTTGGGGTGCCTGAAAATGAATATTGCAGCTTTCAAATCCAGATCGTCATCATTTTCCAAGTACTCAGGGATGGTCATGTAATGACAACCTGAAAACAATTGCGATGTAGAGAGTTTATGCATAGAATCCGTTAAAACGGATTGGTCAAAAAAGTGCTATCACGAAAATAATAACGCGTTGCCTGTACTTGAAATATCCAACTCAACTAACCCAATATTCATCACAAAAAAGTCAATACAAATCAGTGAAACGCAATTTTAAATTGTGGAGACAACTTTGCGTTTTACTGATTTGTATAACTATACCACTCCACTTCGAGATATAATGGACTTCTACCACAAGTTAAAAAAGTCAATGTATAATACAATAAATTCAGAAAACCGTAGCCAATTACCCTTTTTGTCTCGTGTTATATAAATCTGGATTCATCAAAGATTACATTGTCCTTTTTTCACTTGATTATGCACACCCAATCGTACAAACCATCTTATGGACCTTCAAGAAGATAACTGTACTGGTGTCCGACCCATTATTACCAACACATTTCTAGGAATTTTTCATTATTTGCGAACCGTTTAAACGCACTATAGGGGTAATTCTGTAAACTGTATATTAATTTTTAACGGGTGTTAATTTTCATACATATTTAATATCTAGTTATTCTGTAAAAAATATATAAATGTAGTGGTAACTCTGCAAGCTGTGTGGCATGTATATTCATGTTCATACATATTAACATATCCGTTTTTTTCTGTAAAAATTGTATTAAGGTGTAACAAAATATGTTAAATGGGTGAAAATCAACATAAAGCTGACATAATTATTACTAATATGTACTAATGAATCAAGAGTGTTAGATGATCAGCTATTGAAAAAGTCATAACCTGATTTATATTTTGCAGGTTATCTTTGACATTATAGATGTTCTCAAAAGTACGAAAACTGATGTTATCCAGAAAGCACTCGACATTGTTCTGAATATCATGAACAAAGTGGAATTACTCGTCCCCAAATGTGTGACACCTAACTTGGATCAAGCTAAGACAGAAACCGTCGCAGCAATCGATGCTTCCACTGCCTGTGCAACAGCCTAAATTACAATATCAGTAGTTGATTGAACATTCGCTAATAAAAAGTTGTATTGAAATTCCTGTTATCACTTAATGAGCCCTTAGTGTTAATACCTGAATATATTGAATAATATTGACCTGCAAGTCATTTTTGATCAATCTCATCAGAGATATTCTTAATTACTGGCTAATTACAATCAGAAACGGGTTCATATTCATTCAGGAAATATGGAAAACTTCGGAAGTTTTGGAAAGTTTTTCAGTTTTTCTATGTTCCGCTTTGGACTACTAGTGGGTGATTCCACTGCCTGTGTAGTTATAACAACTTAAAATACCCCACCTTACAGTAGATTTAACACTCGCTAATAAAAAGTTGCATTAAAATTCGTGTTATCACTTAATAAGCCCTCAGTGTTAATACTTGAATATGTGGAACAATATTGACGTGCAAGTTATTTTTCATTATTCCCATCAGAGATATTCTCAATAACTGGCTGATTACAATCACAATCGGGTTCTTATTCAAAATAGAGACCTGAATATTTGAAAGCATTCCTCCAAATTTATTCAGGATATATGGAAGACTTCGGAAGTTGTGAAAAGTTTTCATAAAGTTTTATCAAGTTCCACTTTGCATGGATTACTAGTGGATGATTCCACTACCTGTGTAACAGCTTAAAATCAACAGTTGATTGAACGCTTGCTAATAAAAAGTTGCATTGCGGAAAAATCCGCTAACGCGTCGTTCGGCTATCTGCAATCGCGTGCGGAAAAGTATCACTTTTCGCACTTGTTAGGTAAACTACTATATCACTTACAAACCCTTAGTGTTAATATTTAACTATATTGAACAATATTGTCGTGCAAATCGTTTTTGAATAATCTCAAAGATATTCTCAATTACTGACTGATTACAATCAGAATCGGGTTCTTATTCAAAATAGAGACGTTTCTGTAAATTCAATTAGACAGGAATAAGGGACTATGAAATGTCGTACTTCATAATAAATATTAAGGTAATCTTTACCAGAATAAATGGACGAATCCGTAACTACATCTGCTGGGTATCACCGTGTGAGCTGCAATCACTCAGCTCTCACTATTTCCTCATATGAAAAATTAAAAACAATTTGCTGGATATTGCTATTGATATGCTTTGGCACAGTGCTACGACATAGCCACTTGTATACATTTGGAATTCATTTTCAGCGAGCAAAGGCCGATCTCACATTAGCCAGCCTAACTATGTCAGGAGTATCTATGCCAATAGACCAACCAATATAAATTTTTTGTGTGCAATTGTTTAAACAATGATTATTAAAAAAGGGTCCTTTTTTTGTTTTTTTGTAAATATCTCAAAAGGTACTCGACGAATGGCTTTACTCATAAGAGACCGTTTGTAGAGAATGAAAAAAACCTACAAAATGGTCTTTGGAAAATCCCGATACGACCATTTTTCGCCGAGAAAAGCCGGAAAAAACTCTTGAAAAAAGGCCTTTTGTCAAAAATTCCTATCTCCCTCAATTATCAATATTAAGAAATAATTTTTCGGGAAATGGTAGCTAATACCATGTACGTTGAGCTCCCGAAAGGTGGAAATTGTCGCTTCAATAGTTTTCCTACAATCGGGTTTTAAAAAAATTACAGCCATATTTTGCATGATGCGTCATATTACGGGAAATGGTCCGATTTGAATTTTTAAAGCGGCATTTTGAAGTTGAGGTTAAAAACTACAATTTGTCTATCTCACATTTTCCCATAAGTTTGGAGAACATTGTTAAAAATGCTTCTGAACACAGCGCTTCGAGTGAAAATTCGTCGCCGAGTCGTGCTAAGGTAGTAGTGGAGGGGGCGCCGAGAAGCGGAGGAGAATTGAGAGACCGGTTGCGCGCACAAGGCGCTTTTTTCTATACAGCGAAGACGTCGCTTGTAATTGCATTACTTTTATGCAGTTTATTTAAATAATACGTACATGCATATGTTCAATTATAATTGTACTTGTACAAGTACGTATATGTAAACTATACACTGGGTTTATTCCAAAAATAATTATTCTATTGAGTCAAGTGCATTTTATAGGTGATTTAACGCTCGTTGATTTGACAACAAAATTAGTTGATGTAATTGTAATAGTGCTAATTGTGTAATAGTGCTTTTGAATTGATATTGTTCAGATGTACCAGGAAATCAATTTTTTCAATAGGAACTTGAGTATATGCAATAAATGCTAAAGTGTTGGCGTGCTTGAATCAATTGCAGGAAATTTATCAAGCACTAGGGCGATTACAAGTGAACATTTTTAATTCTTCTCCAAAAACCGTAGATCTGTACAATGTAAAAGCTGCGTGGCAACTAACATAGACTGCCTTTGAGAGCGGTGTTCAAGGCCAAACGGGCACATCTGCTCCTGAATTCTCGGCGCCCCCTCCACTACTACCTTAGCACGACTCGGCGACGAATTTTCACTCGAAGCGCTGTGTTCAGAAGAATTTTTAACAATGTTCTCCAAACTTATGGAAAAATGAGAGATAGACAAATTGTAGTTTTTAACCTCAACTTCAAAATGCCGCTTTAAAAATTCAAATCGGACCATTTCCCGTAATATGACGCATCATGCAAAATATGGCTGTAATTTTTTTAAAACCCGATTGTAGGAAAACTATTGAAGCGACAATTTCCACCTTTCGGGAGCTCAACCTACATGATATTAGCTACCATTTCCCGAAAAATTATTTTTTAATATTGAAATTTGAGGGAGATACGAATTTTTGAAAAAAGGCCTTTTTTCAAGAGTTTTTCCGGCTTTTCTCGGCGAAAAATGGTCGTATCGGGATTTTCCAAAAAACATTTTGTAGGTTTTTTTATTCTCTACAAACGGTTTTTTTATGAGTAAAGCCATTCGTGGAGTACCTTTTGAGATATTTACAAAAAAACAAAAAAGGACCCTTTTTTTAATAATCATTGTTTAAACAATTGCACAAAAAAAATTTTGAGTTGCAATTTGGATTTTAGTTATTTATAAAGTATCCCCGAAGTCATGGCGCAAGTCGCTTACTATTAGAATTAATTTGCAAAACAGGCTTTATTTTTGTTATATTGGTTGGACTACAATGATATATTCCATTTCAATGCTCGGTAATATCATCAGCAATAATCTCTTATGGGAAAACCATGTGAGGTCCATTGCCAAGAGTGCCTCTCAAAAACTCGGTTTTCTGTTTAGCGTCAAGAATTATTTTAATTCTCGTCAATTCATTATGATTTCTAAGGCACAGATTCGACCTGTTTTGGAATACTATTCCCATGTATGGAGTGCAGCACCCAAACACACATTGAAACGTTTAGATTCGGTACAAAAGACAGCCACTCGTCTCGTCGGTGATACTTCGCTCACAAGCTCGCTTACTTCTCTGGAACATCGTAAAAATGTTGGCGATCTGTCTGTTTTAAAGATATTTTTATGGAAGATGCTCTTCCGAAATATCATCAATCGTTCCACCGTCTCATCGAGATTGAACCGTCGAGCTCAGTCCTCACATAGATATGCCGTCACTTTGGATGCCGCACATCTGCTTCTCAGGGCTTGTTTTTCCACAGAAAGGCAAAGCTTTGGAACTCGCTGCCTCGAGAGGTGTTCCCTGAGGGATACACCCTTAAGAAATTCAAGAAGAACACCAATTCCTACCTGCTTATCCTCGGCTCTTACAGAAAAAAAAGAACCTGCTCATAAACCCCACTTCGTCAACAGAGCTGCGCACTATAGGGTTCTGGGCAATGAAACATTTTAAACAATCCATTCAATTTTTATGATAACAATATTACTCTATACTACTGAACATAGAAATGGTTCTCCTCGAATGAAGTTAGGTATCCGTCCGGTTAATTTTTGTAATACGATATGCCCATCAAACCTACAATTGAACCACACTCAGAAAACTACTCCTGCGCATGCGCTATGAAATGAAAGGAGATATTGTAAATTCTCCCTCACATAAAAATATTAAATTTTTCAATTATTCATCAATGGTAAATACGGTATAGTTTTTGAATAACATTTCACTTATTCGTGAGTTTTCGATATTAATTGAAAATCTATTGCGCATTGAAATAACTTTATCAACCGAGCTGCGCATTAGGGACCTGAGCAATAACGCGTTTTATACGAGCTCCTCAATATTCATAATCACAAATAATAATACGCTATCCTACTGAGCATGGGAGTGGTGATACTCGAATAATCTTTTTGAGAGTGCATAAAAGACGTCTACATTTTAACTGTTTGCCATGTCACTCTGAGACAAATGACTGATAGTTCACTTCATCTGAAAGAACTGTCACTCCAGACGAAAGTCGGGTACTCATTCTGCGCATGCGCATTTGTAAGTTTTTCATTGAAAGTACTTTATAAACGATAACAAATTTTAGAAGGAAGTACAACGCCGTCGAAGTTTATTGAAAAGATACGCATGTAAGTTATTAATCATTTGTTATCTGAGTAATTCTTTTAAATTATGGCATACTGAATACTCAGATAAGTATATCATATTTTTTCAGAAATGGTCCGCCAGTCATTCATACACTTGAAACACACCCCAGTTCGGAGAATTACTACTGCGCATGCGCCAAAGAAGTAATAAACGAAATATAACTTCTCCCTCAAAAACAAATAACAAATCTATTTTACTCAAATATTCATAGTACTTTAAATAAATAACACATATTTTGTAGCTTTCACCATTTATTGAGACTACTGCGCAGAACCTGTTTACTGACATACTTTGGTCAACAGAGCTGCGCATAAGGTGTTCTGAGCAATAACACCATCTATATGGAACAATTTAATATTTATGACTATTTTACCCTATTCTACTGCAAGGGTTATAGACAAGAGAGACTTGTCCTTGTGAGTGAATTGTCCTTGATCTTACTGAACATGGAACTTGTTATGTTTGAAGTTGTGCGTGTGAGAGATGGCTATATCATCATTGTTTGCCATTGCACTCCAGGACTGAACTGATTTCTGGGGATACTAAAAAAAATTTTGACTTATTTTGACTGATATTCATTGCACTTTGAAGATTCATAGCAAACTGTACGCAATCTAGATTGACTGACAATTCGCGCAGGTACGTTATTAGTCATTTGATGATGAATTTCGTAAATATTCCTCATTAAACACGCAAATGAGCATATTTAATTTTTTCTAGAATGTGATCGGGCTCAGAGTAATAAAATACGTAGAGGTGCACTGCCAATACCTACACAAATATCTGCTTTGATCTGAACATGAACTATCCTTTTCTATACAATTTGTGGGCGAGGGTAGTGACGGGTGGTGAAATGTAATCGACAATTTGTTTACATTTAGAGTAAGAAGGACCCTAATACAAACGAAGAATAAACACTTGATCCGAATGAAATGAGCTGGCATACACGAAACTATCCGATTGATTGCGGACTTAACATGTATAAGGCCCTCGCTTGTAAATAAACAAAGTTATGTTGACTTCAAGACAAGGATGGAGAAGGCATCTCTATGGTCTTTTATCACTCTGAGGTTTCGGGAGTCAGCCAATTAGTGAACTGCGCTCGGTTTAGATAATGACTTCTGCGCATGCGCCAATGAAGGAATCAACGGAGTAAACATTTCTTCCAAAAACAAATGTTCACCATTCTTAAAAACTCGTTCTGTGCAGAACCTGTTCTTTAACCTCAGTTCATCAACCGAGCTGCGCTGTCACTCCTTTTGCATACATAAGTATACTGAAAAAATTTTGGACCTAATTTGCGCATGCGCATGCGCAGTTTTCGTTCATACCTGTGGGTCTCTGTATTGAACCACTGAGCTATTGAACATATTAATATCAATCGTCAAAAACAACGATTTTCTGATACAAAACATTTATTATTATTATTCTATTGCACCACGAATCAAATATAAAAAAAAATATTTTTTATCGTCGGATGACATTACAGTACAGAAAACTTTGAACAAATTATACAATTGGGTATTAACTTGGTAAATATTAACACACTGACACTATAGAGTTCTGAATATGAATCTATTTATACCTATAATAGGTAATCGCATCTATCGCAGAGCGAGTAGACTGTGCGCAATATTTCATTTCGCAGTAGTGCGAAATACCTCATTTTCTGTACTAAATGTATTTCGAGTAGGTCATCGGTAAATGACTTTTGCGCATGCGTCAAAGAAGGAATAAATGAAATGTAAATTCTCACTCGAAAATAAATACTTATGCAATTTTTTTCTACTCAAATATAGTTTTTCAATGATATTGCACTCATTCTGGAGCTTTTACGATTCATTGAATTTTTGTTGAGCAGATCCTGCTCATTAACCATTTTACGCCAACCAAGCTGCGCATTGGGGTTCTGAGCAATAACGCGTTCTATACTAGCCGTTAATTCACCTAGAACGCTGACCTTGAGAACTATTTTATATGCCCAAAGACCAAAAACAGTCTGATCAATTCCGTTGACCTCTTCTACTGGTCAATTGGATTCCACAATTAATTATATCAGCCACCTACCTAGTCACAACTTTCATTCCAAGATCGTCCTATCTTTGTAAACCTAACTGTCAAATTCATATTCGAATATACCTACTGGTCACATCAATGTCAACATATTATTTATCATTCATTTTTCTTCCTCTTCCCCAAACAAAATCGCAAATTGTGCAAATTGTTTTGATTTGAATATTTCGATTTAGGATTTCATTCCGGTTTTTATCTTTAGGGTTATATTACTATTGTTAAAAGTAAAATGTTCTTAAGTGTGTTTTGACTAGTGGTGTCCTTTTCAACAATGCAAAATATTTGATTTGATAGTTACCATTTGTGAAGTGTTTGAAATTGGTGATGGATCAAGAATTTCTAGGAGCTGACGATATTAGTTTACAGACATTCAACGAAGTTTTAGCACCAGAAACGTGAGTACAATTTATTTTATAAGAAACAAGCTCCCACGGCATTGAGGTGTGAGGGAAATATAAGGCTGGCGTGAGTTGTAGCAAAGTGGTATTCATTTATTGATGAATAAAAGAAAGTGGATAATAACTTCGCTTTGCAGATTTTTTCTCATTTATTAACAAAAGTTCACAGAAATAAAAGAGTTTTGTCGTTTTGTCATTTTTGCTGGCATATAAATTTCTCATGTGCGTACGTCAAAAAAGTGACAGCAAGGAAAATGAAATCACAGATTCTGATAATGAAAGTACTTATATTGGAGACTTTGATAGACAATTTATTCAATTATATTAATGCTTTAATTCTTGGCACTCAAGGGTGCATGATCGAATCTGCTGAAAATAAGTTTTAAATTGATCTCCTTTCTATAAATACAGGGTGTTCCTTAAAGACATGCTAATATTTGAGGGGGTGATTCTTTGACTTATTTTAAGGAAAAAACTTTCTATAAACGTATGTCCTAAAAGTCCTAACTTTTGAGATACAGGGTGATAAAGTTTTGAAAAAAAATCAGTTTTTTAATAATAACTGAGATAATATTGTAGACGTTTTTATAAAATTTGGTACATGTCTTCTATGCATCAAGGTGCATTTTTCAATGCACAAACATTTTCATTTTCTCAACCAGTGGCGTCCGTACGGGTTTTGCATTGAATATTTTTGGAGAAAAAAATACTACGCCACTGCTTTCTCCAAAAAAAAAATACTTTTGAGATCCTCATTTATTTTTGAGCAAATTTAATATCTTGAGTTTTCTTTGTCCGCCGCATGGTTTTCGCTTAAAAAAATAAAAATCGTTTTACTTCAGGATCAATTCCTCAAAAATTTGATGTGGTGTGGAAATGATTGTGCATCGACTTAAAGCAAATAAAGGGATCAGATTTGTTCCAAAATGAATGAGAATCAAAAAAATATGGATTTCAGCTTGTACAAAAACGAATTTTATTTTATTTTATAAAAGTAAGTTTAAATGAACGGATCAAATTCATTAATTATTGACAATACTAACACTGATTATAAAAATTGTTGGAAATGGCCACCTTCACTTAATAGGCATGCTTCCGCCCGTCTACGCATGGAATTACGCACACGTTGAAATATTCTCGGCGTATTTCGAATAGTTTCACACGAGGCAACTATTCGCTCTCTTAAATCTTCTAAAGTATTAACGGGAGTTTTATACACTAGAGTTTTAAGGTGAGCCCATAAAAATAAATCTAAACTGTTGAGATCAGGGGATCTTGCTGGCCATTGCTGAGGTCCTCTGCGACCTATCCAACGATTATGATAAACTGTATTTAAGATAGGTAGCTGAATTAATATCGTAAATCCATTCAGGTAATAATTCAAGCACTTGGGAGATTATAAGTGAAAAGATTAAGAAGTGGTGAAAAGAAATATCAAATATAAAGAGGTAGCTAAATTACTATCGCACGATTTATTGTCAACAAAATGTTAGGTACCTACTGCGATATGAAGCAATTTCAATTTAATTATTTTAATCAAGAACCGAGCATCTCACAAGAATTACACATTTGTTTGGATTCTCATTCATTTTGGAACAAATCTGATCCCTCAATTTGCTTTCAGTCGATGCACAAACATTTCCACACCGCATCAGATTTTTGAAGAATTGATCCTGATATGAAACGATTTTTATTTTTTTAAGCGAAAACCATGCGGCGGACAAAGAAAACTCTGGAGATCAAATTTGCTCAAAAATAAATGAGGATCTCAAATTTTTTTTTTTTTCAGGAGAAAGCAGTGGCGTAGTATTTTTTTCTCCAAAAATATTCAATGCAAAACCCGTACGGACGCCACTGGTTGAGAAAATGAAAATGTTTGTGCATTAAAAAATGCACCTTGATGCATAGAAGACATGTACCAAATTTTATAAAAACGTCTACAATATTATCTCAGTTATTATTAAAAAACTGATTTTTTTTTCAAAACTTTATCACCCTGTATCTCAAAAGTTAGGACTTTTAGGACATACGTTTATAGAAAGTTTTTTCCTTAAAATAAGTCAAAGAATCACCCCCTCAAATATTAGCATGTCTTTAAGGAACACCCTGTATATCTTTTCGTCAGAAGTGCTTCTTCATTTGATTTTTTTTTTCAAATGAAGGATCTCCTTTCTATAAATATATCTTTTCGTCAGAAGTGCTTCTTCATTTGATTTTTTTTTTCAAATGAAGGATTCCCATATTTATGTGGTGCACAATAATTAAGCAAGATGCGCAGTCCGTACTGATCGTTATAGACCGGCCGGTAATGAAACACTTTTTGCAACTTTTTTCAGTGTATGCATCTTACAAGTTAGGTATGATTATTATAGATTTTTCCTACGAGCGTGCGGAAAAGTAACTTTTCCGCAAGATTTTTCGTTTTAAAAGTTGTACTTTTCCGTACGATTTAAAATCGTGCGGTCATTCTGTAGCATTATTATAAAAAGTTGTTTATTAAAAACCTAGTTTTTTCATTAATACGATGGACATAAACAAACGATTTTTAATTTTGAGAGTTGTACTTTTCCGCACGATTTTCACTTTTCCGTACGATTTTTACTTTTCCGCAAGATTTTTGTATTTTTGAAAATGATGATATTTAGGACTAACTAAATGATCTATGTAATTATTTTGTCTTATTACTCATTTTGTAGCAATAATATAAAAACTTGTCATTAAAAATCTTGTTTTTTTCATAAATAAGATGGACAAACACATTCGTAGGAAAAATATTGTACCTAACTCTTACGGAAAATGTCTTTTTCGCCCTTAACGGCTTGCCCGAACTCCGCTCTGCGTCTTTCGCGCAACTGCCGTCGCGTGCGGAAAAGTACTACTTTCCGCACTTGTTAGGTAAATAAATATTTCCTATTCGCGTGCGGAAAAGTAACTTTTCCGCACGATATTTCGTTTTTAAAGTTGTACTTTTCCGTACGATTTCAAATCATGCGGAAAAGTTACTTTTCCGCACGATTTTTACTTTTCCGTACGATTTCTACTTTTCCGCACGATTTTTGAATTGTTGAAAAGGACGATATTTAGAACTAACTAAATGATCTATGTACCTATTCTGACTTATTAATCATTTTGTAGCATTATTATAAAAACTTGTTCATTAAAAACCTTGTTTTTGCATAAATAATATAGACAAAAACACTCGTAGGAAAAATATTGTACCTAACTCATACGGAAAATGTCTTTTCCGCCTTTAACGGAACTCCGCTCCGCGTCGTTCGTGCAACTGCCATCGCGTGCGTAAAAGTAGTACTTTCCACACTTGTTGGGTAAATAACTATTTCCTACGACCGTGCGGGAAAGTAAAACTACCAAAAAATCATATTGGTATAGGGAAAAATTACATTTATTTCAGTAAGTAGCTGTAGACTATTAATGCAATGTGAGAATAGTATATTCTTCAACGGGCGTATAATGATAGCTATTCTAGAGAATAAAGATTCCGAAACGAGCCGTAGGTGAGTCTCGGAATCATCCGAGAGAATAGTGCTCATTATACGCGAGAAGAAGACTATACTTTCTCTACGACTACACGAAAATTTATAAATTTATGCCAAAAGCTCAGTTAGTGTAGTATAAACTACGAAGCAATATAAGGAAGAATCACAATTATACATGAATATCTAAATGCTTGAGAGGAAAAAAAACTTCCACAAGTAGGATTCGAACTCACGCTCCTAAAAAAATGTGTTCCTAACACGTGCGCAAAGTGCCTTCCCCGCACACAAAAACTCATCCGAATTCCGCTTCGCAAAGTTTGTTTAACTTGTATTTGCGTGCGGAAAGTAGGGAACTTGTTATGAAAATAACTATTTAAACGTCCTAGGTAATTTCTAGGAAATGGAATAGTACCGCATTTTGCTTTCAGGGTGTCAATGAAAAGAATAGTTATTTACCTAACAAGTGCGGAAAGTAGTACTTTTCCGCACGCGACGGCAGTTGCACGAACGACGCGGAGCGGAGTTTCGGGCAAGCCGTTAAGGGCAGAAAAGACATTTTCCGTAAGAGTTAGGTACAATATTTTTCCTACGAGTGTTTCTGTCCATCTTATTTATGAAAAAACAAGGTTTTTAATAAACTAGTTTTTATAATAATGCTACAAAATGACTAATAATACAGAATAGTTACATAGATTATTTAGTAGTCCTGAATATCATCATTTTCAAAATTACAAAAATCGTGCGGAAAAGTAAAAATCCTACGGAAAAGTAAAAATCGTGCGGAAAAGTAACTTTTCCGATCGATTTTAAATCGTACGGAAAAGTACAACTTTCAAAACGAAAAATCGTGCAGAAAATCACTTTTCCGCACGCTCGTAGGAAAAATTACTTATATATCTCATGTAGTTTGTTAGTCCTCAAGAGTGGTAGAGGGTTTATTTTCTAGAAAATAAATCAATAACTTACCCAAATTAAATAGAACTGCATTCTGTTTGTGGAAATGTGTTTCACAAAGGGAAAATAAATCGACTGACATCTCCATATAATTTAGCAGGCCTCAAGAGGGTGGTGGAGGTGGTATAGTTTATCGGAAATAATTCAATAACTTTCCCAAATGATTGTGTACCGAACCATGCTTCCAATATGAGTTTCATGTAGAAAAAATTGATCGAATGACATTCTCCATATACCTTGTTAGAACTCAAGAGTTTGGTAGAGGGGATAGTTTATAGGAAATAATTCTATCACTTTCCGATATCAATTAGTATCATATTCTTCTTGCAGTATATGTTCTATGAAATGAAGATTGGTCGACTGACATTTCCCAAATATTTTATCAGGCCTTCAGAGGGTGGTAGAGGGGATAGTTTTTTGAAAATAATTCCGTAACGTTTCCAAATGAAATAGAACCGCATTCGCTCTCAGAATTTTCATAAAGGGAAAATTAATCGAATGTCATCCAACATTCAGTTTGTCAGGCTCCAAGAGGACCTAATCTCATAATTTTTCCAAATGAATTCTGAATTCCAGTATTTGTTCCATGAAAGAAAAAAAATGACAAACTCCATATACACTGCTCTTCAAAGAGTTTTCATATGGGAAAAACTCTCAATAATTATTAATTATGAAATTCGAGTCCTGCTTAGAAATATATGGAAAATGGCCTTCTCGGACAGGATCACGTAACTTTGGTTATCTGTCAAAAGGTATTTTTTTCAAACTACGCTGAAAATAAGCTCATTTGTTCGAATTTCAAGGAATTTTAAAAAGAAAAGTTTTGTCTATTTCTACTTTACACTTATTTGCTGAATTTGAACGTTCTGTTGCAACTTTTACTTTTTGCCATTTTTTTATATTTACGAAATTTGTGTATGTATTAAAAAAATTATTACTTCTACACAACTGTTTCATACTAATACACTAGCTTCATCATACTATCAATTTTCAATTACTGAATATCGATGAAACCATGTTTTTCTTCAAGAACATAAGAAAAACTTTTCAAATGTCTGTTATATGTTTAATGCAAAGTTGATGTATCTGTAAGCATGTACGATAGAAATTGATTTGAAAAGATTCTTGTTAGTATTTTTAGGACCTTCTACAAACACATTTTGAGCGTCGGACAGTAATCTGCTGCAGAGGAAAAGTGGCACTTTTCTTCCTTGTAATACAAATAGCCATTGGGAAATCTGCATAAGAACTCAACTCTGTTTTTTCCCTAGAAAGACTCAAGTTAGTTTTTACCGTCACATCCATGTTTTTCTAGTATTTCTCACTCGAAAAGCAGCAAAAACTTTGTCAATTTTTTGATGATTTCCTTGCATGGCCATGCGGATTTCAACAAGTAATCTCTTGTGGAAACCCAAGTCACATAAATATGAGTATCTCAGTCGGCCAGGATTCATTCAGAATATAAGCGTTTGACCTTCAATTTCAAAAGTTTCTTGAATTGGTTACTTTGGTAGAGAAGACTCCAATTCACAACCCGACAGTAAAAGCATTACATCAGATGATACTGAAAATATGAATATTAACAAAAATTAAGAAGTTATTTTAAGTCAGAACCAGAACTTGGTTTGAGTAAGTCAGTAAACCAAGCTCAGCATTGAAATTCCTTTTCAAAATTGGAGTAGAAATTTCATCATCATCATCATTTATTTAGAAGAGGTAAATAAGCATATGGACATAATAATTTTATCAGAGACATGGAAGGTCGAGTCGGTAAGTGATTATTCAATACCAGGTTACTCAGCATACTTCAACAATTCAAAGGTAAATCAAAATGATGGTCTTATGGTATACATCAGGGATCATATTACTGCTAATGTTGATATAATTTCATTAACAGAAACTAAATTAATACAAATTTCAATAAAATTTGATAATATTGAGATTGGAATAACAGCATCTTATAAACTACCATCTATTGATACCCCAATTTATCTGAAAGACATAAGAAACTACATATCCGAAATGAAAAAAAATAATATAGACATATTTATGGGTGACATAAACATTAATTTAATGGACGAATTTTCCTGTTCTGATAATGAATACATCAATATCCTAGCTGAAAATGGATACTTTTCCTATATTAACAAGCCTACTAGAGTTACACCTGGCACACAAAGTACAATAGATCATATATTCGTTCGTAAATATAATGTAAATCAAAACATTCTACTGACACCTGTACTATTTCAAACCGACATCACAGACCACTACACAGTATACTTGGAAACATCAGGAATAATGGGATCATCTTCCGAAAATGAACTCAAATCACTTACGAGGAAAATTATAAATTTTAATAAATTACACACATTACTTAGAGGCGAGAAATGGGAAGAAATAATGAATACAAATAAAACACAGCACAACTCAGATAAATAAATCTCAGATAAAAATAATATCCCTAATAAATTCAACAACTACTTTACTAATATTGGAACTGAAATAGCAAAAAAAATTTAAAAAATTAAAAACTTACCTGAACATTTCCTTAAAGATACCCTACAACAGGAATCGATGTTTCTACAACCAGTAACCCAAAATGAACTGATAGAAATTATATCCAAACTAAAAACCAACTGCTCATCAGGCCCCGATGGCATTTCCTCGAAACTCATTAAGAATATTCATTCATACATTATACCTCCATTAGCTCACATCATAAATATGGTCTATAAACATGGTAAACTACCACGCCAATGGAAAGAGTCAATTATCATCCCCATATATAAATCAGGTAAGCGCGACGACATTGGAAATTATAGACCAATATCTATCATAAACAATTTTGCCAAAATCTTTGTTGATCAGTCCTTAAAAAGCAGACTTACAAATTACTTCAACGCTAAAAAAATACTGACAGACAGACAATTCGGCTTCATTAGTAATTCCAACACCGAAAATGCTGTGCTTGATTTTGTTAAAAAAACTGTTGGAGCCTTGGATAGATCAGAAAAATGCTTGGCCATATTTCTAGACCTAGCCAAGGCATTCGACACTGTAGAGCACGACATGCTATTAACAAAACTACATGGATATGGTACACGTGGTCCAACTTACGATATACTGGAAGACTATCTATCACATAGGACACAAAAAGTCAAAGTTGACAATAACCTGAGTGAAGCAATGGAAGTTCGAACAGGAGTACCACAGGGAACAGTTTTAGGGCCTATATTATTTCTCGTTTATATCAGGCCATCTCATCTCATATGCAGACGACACAGCACTTATTTTCACAGGTAATGGTTGGAGGTATTTGAAAACTCGGAAAAGGGACTGAGAGATATCCAGATATGGCTTAACCACAACCTTCTGAGTCTCAATGTGAAAAAAACAAATTTCATTACATTCAGCCTATTGCAGAACGAACAACCGGGCCAAAACATTATCCATATCCATGATAAAGACTGTACTAATACAACAAACTGCATATGTGACGCTATAGAAAGAACAAAAAATATCAAGTACTTGGGAGTTATTGTGGATCAGTATATGAGATGGGATGACCATATAAATTATGTTGTAAAACGGCTCCGACAATTAAAAAAATTTTATGAATTGAGAAATATCGTAGGGTACAAAAATTTAATCTCCATATACCATTCACTAGCAGAATCTGTAATGAAATATTGTATTGCAACCTGGGGCGGTTCTTTCAACAATTACCTAAATATCCTTCAAACAACACAAAATACAATCTTGAAAATATTATTTAAAAAACCTAGATTGTTCTCTACTGAACAATTGTATAAGGAAACACAATTACTGAAAACAAAACTTTACATCCAACAATGTTTAACATGGGTGTTCGTAAACAAATCCACACTCCAATCGACAAACAAAGAAAAACAAACAAGGTTCGTTACAAGTTCGTCCATTAACTTACCAGCATTTAAAAAAAGTCACACGCAGAAATGTATTTTCTATTATGGACCTAAATTATTCAATCTTCTACCAACCAACATAAGAAATATCTCCAATCTCAAGAAATTCAAAAATTCAATCAAAACATACATTACGCTCAATACCGAGCTTCTCGATTTATTCAGTTGAAAAAAAAAAAAAAAAAAATAATAATAATATTCAACCGACTTAAGAAATTATTTTTATTGGGGATTCCGGCCGATATGTAGGAACTCGTACTTTCAACTTGTGTGCAACAAACTCCTCACTTCTCGTTTTGAATAAATTTTTATTTCATATATCTTTTGAGTATCGTAAATATGTGTGTATTCTGTAATTTGTAAGTAGAGGGTATAATGTAATATTACATTAGAATATATTATGTAATGTTTATTAATCATTTATTTATTATTCATTTAACCTCACATTTATTTATGTTCTATATGTATAATTTGATGATCTGCTATCGTTGATTCATGCTGTCATGTGTATATACTCTGAGTGGAGGATGGAAAGCACAACACAAGTAATTATTACTTAGGTGCATCCATCCTCACACAAAGAGTAATAATAATAAGCATATTATGTATAACTGTAAATGAAAGATGAGAATAAATAAATCTGAAAATCTGAAATCTGAACCCAATGTTGAGCTAGCTCTGCTTGAACAACTGGGCAAAATGTCAACTTTTCAAAAACCTTTGCTAAGATTAAACTGTTGAAAATTCCAGGTCGATAAAAAGAGAAGAAATGAAGGACGAAGACGACATTCTTCTGTTCGCTCAATTGGATAACATAACGAATAATCTGGCGGCGAATAGCAACGACTTTCACTTGGCCCAAAACATGGACCGAATGGACGAAGCTGCTAATTTAATGCAGAGCTCGTACAATAACATGAGCGATAAACCTTCCGCGGATCTGAATAAAAACGCTGAGCCGAAAGTTGCACCAAGCGATGGCAATGGTACGTCCCACTACGTGAAATACAAGCTACAAGATGGAAAACACGTGAAGGTTTGGGAGTGTGGTGTATGTAAGTCATTTCGATTTGTTCAACACCGAATATTGATGATAATTTAATAACTTACATTTTGAACGGAAGGACCAAATGTTCAGGCTTGAACTTGTCGATGGGTGGATGTTACTCCAAATAAATTCGGCTCGATAATAACCATTTATTTGATGAAAAGAACAAACTGTATTTGACTGTACTCGTCGTGAAAGTTGCTTGAATTATTTTAATTGCTTCTTGCCATTGACAGCTACCCAGTCGGACTGTTTATAAAATTGTTCGGTTCTTTTTTCCTTTCGACACACGCGCACTTCGACGTGGAAAAATGAAGGTTTTTCTTTTAAACATGGATGGCGCGGATAATTGAAATAGTACTCGTTTTGTCACTGGTTCGTCATTTTCATGAGAAATTCCGTCATAGGGGAGTTGAACTAGTATTGAATGAAATCAGGCAAAAGTACTGGGTGATAAATGGTAGAGCCGCGGTAAAAAAAGCGTTTTCTAACTGCCTACGATGTAAGATCGACAGAGCAAAACCAATACCCCCACTGATGGGACAGATACCGGAAGTAAGACTTCGGAAAGAAATGCGACCTTTTACCAACGTGGGTATGGACTATTTTGGTCCCATTCATGTGAAGATAGGACGAAGAAAAGAAAAACGTTGGGGTGTTATCTTCACCTGTCTTTCTGTGAGGGCAATCCACTTAGAAATAGCACACACCCTTAATAGCCAATCAGCTATTCTCTCAATAGTAAGGATGGCAGCTAGAAGAGGCCAACCAAAGACCATATACTGTGACAATGGAACGAACATGGTAGCAGCGTCGACTGAAATAAAAAAAGCAATCCAGGATATTGACAATAGAATCGCGAATTCCATGTCCTGCAAAGGTATTGACTTTAAATTCATTCCTCCCGGTGCACCACACATGGGCGGAACATGGGAACGCCTGATTGGATCAGTTAAACGAATTATTGGGAAAAATTTACAAGATCTATCACTGAGAGAAGAAACGTTACAAACTTTCTTTGCTGAGGCCGAATTTCTCATCAATTCTCGACCTCTTACTAGAGTTTCAAGTGATCCACTGGACGTCGAAGCTTTGACACCGAACCATTTTTTACTCGGATCGTCGAGTGGTAAAGATGGAACACTGTTACAGTTGAACCCTGATAGTGACAGTCTTCGTCAAGAATGGAAAAAATTCCAAATGCTTCTAGACACATTTTGGAATCGATGGGTTAAAGAATATTTACCTACGCTATCAAGAAGGAACAAATGGAACAAAGATCAAAGCCCCATTAAAATTGATGACGTAGTCGTACTAGTCGATGATCAGTCACCAAGGTATACCTGGAAATTGGGAAGAATCACAGGGCTCTATCCGGGGCCAGATGGAAGAGTTAGAGTCGTAGATGTCACAACTTCTACACGGCAGTATCGTCGACCGGTAACTAAAATTTGTCGATTGGAACTAGAAAATTAGTTTTTCTAGCGCGGGGGAGAATGTTATGACCTAAATTTTATATTACTTCAGCTCCCATGCTCCCATACTATTAATGATTTACATTTTTTATTGTTATGTTATGGTAAATAGATAAAAAAAATACGACATAATTCTTTTTGACAACTGTCGAATAAAGTTTGTGAAAAAACTTCTTTTTGCCGTTTAATTTGACGAGTTTAAGTTGGACCACAACAGGACTTGCATCGTCTTAATTGTTGAAAGATTTTCACCTCTCCCAATTTTCCACAACGTTTCAATGGGGGAGACCACTAATTTTTGAAAATCACTAAATCGTTAATTTCATGCCTAAAACTGCCATACAAGGAATGTAATCTTATATTTTTATTCGTTCTATAGTATGAATAACTCAATAAATTACATAGTTTCCATTTCAAAAATACACTTTCTCATTGGAGTGATGCAATGTGACGTGCTAGTTCCTACACTCCCTTGAACTGACCAATCGCAACACTGATGCTGTCAGCAAAGGTATTTAATAGAAACAGACAGAGACAGATATGTTAGGGACTAGTACGTCATAGAGCCGCCCACCAGATTCTGGCATTTTGAAATTTTAATTATTATTATGCTGATTTCAAACGCCGAATACCTTTTTTTTTGCTTCGATTTTGGCGCATGATATTGTGTGTACACTGAATCAAACCAGCATCATTATTTATTAATTGAAAGGGGTTTGGAAGATTCCATCACTCAGTGGTCTTCCCCATTGCTTAAATCATCAATCATCTTGAGATGAAAACTAAAGAATTAGGAAGCTACGCGATATTTTTTTGTAGGTGTGTCGGTGTGGTGTATTTTCGCACGTGGTTTCGCGATTTTGTTTCCTCTAAACGGTCCATGGTCTTGATACGTTGTTAATTTCCACGTTTGGTTGACTGAAGGCACAGATGGCTACGATATAGGCGGTTCCTATTAATTTGCGTTTCAACCAACGTTAATCTCTATGAAACACTAGCCATTACAAACAATTTGATAGTGCATATATACATTTGAAAACGACTGTAGATCTCAGCAGTTGAAACGTCAGGAATAAAAATTGCAGAGAATTGAATTTTTTCTTTTCTTTGTCCGTACCCAGATAACACAAAGACGTCCTCAGTACGTTCACAGGACATACATCTAAGACATTCAAGACATCCATTACTGGACATAAGACGTCCTTAGGATGTTCTGGGGACATTCGATGTTACAAATTGGAATGTTCTGGGGACATCCATTATATGCTCCTGTAAGGTCTTCCATGGACATCCTAAGGATGTTTTTAGGATATCAATTTTCAAGGTTTTCTATAACCCATGATCCTAGTCAATAGAAAGTGACATACAACTAGAAAAAGTGAAAATGATAATGTGGAAAGTGATTTTCGGAAAAACATTTATAAATTATTTTGAATTCTGACACAAACATTTAAATGAATTACAAAACATAAAACCTATAGAACAGTAAAGAAGTCAGGGCTCACAACAGCAATAAAAACGTGATATTACATTTTCTCAGATCATGGTATTCTTTTGATTGTAAAAATAACTTCAAATTCCGCCACAACCAGAAATTATGTTTATAAGTTAGGTTAGGAAACCACAAGGCAAGAGATAAGAAACAGCACAGGACCACAAATGGCACAAATCGCAGACTTCACGAGGCACTCAGTCACAGGTTTGAAATAAAAGTCTATTTTTGGAAAAAATAATTGGGAGTTGTTAGAGAAATAATAAACTATCAAGAGTGTGATTTAAGTCGCCATACCAACGACTCGACTCGAGACTGTGAATTCACTGAAATATAGACGACAATAAAAGGAACGCAATAAGCGCTCTGTGATTGGTCACTGCAATGGCGGGAAGTTTAAACGAAAACATAAGAATGAGGCAAATTTAGTTGAAAATGCGTGAATTATTAGCAAACCTAACCTGACCTGATTAACCTAGCGCGAACTGAATAACTATGCAAAATTGAAAACGATATAAAGACTATTCATCTAATACTGGTGACAACTGGAGAAACTCCAAAATGTATTAAATTTATGACGGAAAATTACACCAAAACACGTTTTAAATTTTTGAAAAAGGCACAAGACTCGAAAATAATGTTGTAAGTCGGTAATATGAATTTGGCCTGAGTTTGGACGTCCTGGGGATATTCGCATCGGACGTCCCAAAAACGTTCCGAGTCGTACGTCCCCAGGATGTCCATATTAGGTTCTAGAACGTTCGGACCTGAATGGGACATAAAATGTACATCCTCGGGACATTCAGTGCTATCTGGGTATAGACAATGGAAGTCTCACTAAATTGAAACATTGTCAACCACCGTCAAACGAAGGACTATTCTGTTAAACTGACGATTTGTATTTATTGTGCAGAAAATTTGAAATGTGCGTAATCCAAAATATTCTGAAGTACGAATTGTATTCTATGTGATTATTTTTTGAGCGACACAATGATAAGATAAACGTCAAAACTTTACGACGCGTTTTGTTTGTGTGCATGTAGCGATATGAATTGGCTACTATGGATTTTCATATATTTCTAATTTTCTGATTTGTGTTGTTACTCTATGTACAAAGTATGATCGAAATTATACGAGGTAACTTAACTCAATTGGACGTTCCGATTGGTTGAAAATAATTCGAAAAAAATAATCGTAACCCAGTAAACATGAAACGTTTATGAAACATTTCAAACGTACTGTAGTTGTGAATAATAGAAACATTTATTAGAAATATTTCTGAAATGTTTCAAAATTATCGAAACATTTTTGAAACATTTCAAGACAGGTTATTCTGATATATTCAGAAACATTCCATATTTACATAAATTTCAGATAATTTAAACATTTAAAAATAACTTCAATTGAGAATGATCGAAACGTTCAGGTAATAAGATTTCTGAAATGTTTCAAAATGATTCATGAAGTACCAAATATATCATGATGCCTTAAAACAATGCAGTTCGAAATTTCCTGAATTCTGATTCAATGAAACATCACAAAGAACATCAGTTCGATACACAGAAACATATTTTACTAAGTATTTCATAAATGTTTCAGATGTGTTGAATTAACCTCTTTGGAAACATTTCAAATGTTCAATGACATTTGAAACATTCCAAATCGACTCTGAGTGTGGATAATCGAGTCGTTTCATTTTGTACCGTTTCAGAAATGTTTCAATAGTATCATATAATATTTCTGAGAAATTCCAAGATGGTTTATTTTGATATACTCATATTTCAATCAATTTTTGGTACTGAGAATAATCGAAACGTTCAGAGAGCAAAACTTGAAATTGAAATGTTTCAAATGATTCATAAAAGTTCAAAATATATAAGTATACTTCAAATCAATGCTTTTGAAACATTTCAAAATAAAACGTCACGAAAGAACATCAATCAGTTTGATATCCTTAGACTTAGAAACAATTCATATTTTACCTAAACTGTAACTGATTGAAACCATCTAATATAACAAAATTTTAAAAAACTGGATTCATTATATTCGCAGTAAGTAACATAGAAACGTTTAAAAAATGTTGAGTTGATCTCTTCGGAATCATTTCAAATGAACATCAAATGGTATATATTTGAAACATTTCAAAATAACTTAATAAGTGTGAATAACTGAAACCTTCAATTTTGCATCATTTCAGAAATGTTACAAAAAAATCAATTAGTACCTGTATCATGTGTATGCCAAAATATCCTCAATTATGAATCATGTATTTACCAAAATATCCTCAGTTATGAATTAAAGAAATATTTCCAAAGAGCTAAAATTGGCTAACTGAAATAATTCAAGTCTTTTTATTCCGAATATTGATGTAGGTACGTAAAAAATCGAAACCTCTACCTACTTACCGAAACATTTCATTTTAGCATCTTAACAAAAAACAAAACCAAATTATTGATATATTGACTATGTGTTTTCATTCAGTATCATTTCGAAATCAGTAAAATTTTGATAGAACATCTTCCCTCAATAATTGAAATATTCCAAAAGGACTCCAATTGCGAATAATCGTAATATTTTTTACCATCATCGTGAATGATTTTATCTACTTATTATTTCCTTTATATGTCAAAATTTATTCGCTGAAAAACCGCTCTTTCCTTTGCGTTTGGACCTTTTAAAAGTCGTGGTCACAAAGCTCTAAATGTATCTCTAAACCTCGAAAACTTCATCTTCTGGTTCGTTATATCGTGTGAAATCAGAGTGAACAAATATAACTGGAGAGTTGTGATTTGTAAAGATTCGGAGTATTCGGACGTTAGAAATGAGTGTGTTAACTGTTAGCAGTTTTGTTTGAATCACAGTGTTTCTTCTGTATTCAACTATTTCTGAAATATTTCTATATATGTTTTTCAAATATTCAGTAATGGCTGTTATGTTTTGAAAAATGTATATTATGAAACAAACCTGGAATATGCCAAGATTGTTCCAAAATATGAACACATGCAAAGTTTTCTTCGGAACCCCTCTGAGGTCAGACATTTTTAGATTTAGAAATGTCCCTGAAACATCAACATTATTCAGTGGAATGTTTCAAATTGTACAGAAGTAAGTAGGATCCTGACACCTTTCAATAACAATAAATTATTTAAAATATTTATTGTCACATCATCAACTAACTTGAAATGTCTCTCGAATGTTTCTGAAATAGTTACGAAACATTACTAATGAAAGGTTTCCTTGAAACGTCTCTGAGGGCGGACATCTTTATTTTTCAATATTTACCTGAAACAATATGGCAACATAAGTTGGAATGTTTCAAGCTTACAGATTATGTTTCAGAAATATTTCTGAAATCGAAAAATGTTTACTGGGAATGAATACCACTCGAGCAAACGAAAATAATCGATTATTCTTACCTCGTACTCCACGTACAGAATACGTCAAAAAACACGTAAAATACGGCTCGTGACTCGGAAGTATAATCGATCATTTTTGATGCTCTCGTGGTATTACTTACTACTGATTATTCCATAACATTTGCAGGTTCTAAGGAATTCACCCATCAATACACCTTGATGAGGCATCTCCCAACCCACACAGATGAAAGAAAGTTTCAATGTAATACCTGTGGCAAAGGTAAGACGTAAGTTTAGGGCTGATTATATTCTAGAATCGTTCTGTTGTTCTACAAATAATAGCTGGGTATCCAAAAATGGATAATGACAATGACAATGACAAAAAATAGAAACTAAATATACAGTGTTACGAAAGCGTAGAACGGACATGTAATGTTTTTTCCTTGGTAAAATTCGAAATTAGGGAAAAATATCGCATGTCCGTTCTGCGTCTTCGTACCATATTACAGGAAGTAGTACATGACAATACAAAACGAAATGAAAGGTTAAAATTGATTTTGGGAGATATTAAATTTTATATTTTCAAGACTTTCTTTGGTAATTACTGATAATAGGACACGCTGTATCCTGGAAATTCAAACTAGTTGCTCCCCAACAAAGGTAACTGAAAGCGATTTCATAAAATTACATAAAATATTTCGAACATTTTTAACTGCTCCCAAAAATTAAATTCTTGCCATTTATTGATACATTATGTCCTATGTAACCATCACAGAACCACATTACAGGGGAGAGGAAATGAGAACGAGCTGTTCATTACAGCAAAGCATCCATAACTCATGAAATTAAAATCAATTGAAACGGGGTTAATAACATGGGTCATTACAATTAAGAGAGGATTGTGACAGCCGTCATTTATCTCCTGTATGTTTATTTTTTTGTCTCCTAGATCGTCTCAGAAGATCCTGTAGGTAAAAAAATAGTTTTGTATTATTACTGATCATCAGGAATTACTATACTACAAATTATGAATTACAATAATTAACCTACCACCAATATGTAATATCAAACATTACGATACTGATATGAGTTTCGTAATGAGATACTTTACCGCACTAGTGCGGTAAAATAAAATTCATTTGTTTCTCTTTTTAAATGTCAGTCTATTTAATGGAAAAGGATAACAAGAACTAATTTATTATAAATTTGAGTATCTATCCCGGGATTTATCAGGTAACAAGGTTTGAATTTTTTTATTTGTAGCGGATTCTATATCTGAATATGTTCTCTATTGGTCTGAACTCATGTCGATGAAATTTTACTAAATTGGAATGAACGTGTCAAAGTTGACAGTTCGGAAAATAAATCAACAATGGGCTCAACACTTGTTTGTTGCATGATTCTAATATCATTAATTTAAGGAATATTGACTAATTTTGAATAAATAATCAACATTATTGGTAGTAGGTAAAATATTGTACAATATTTGTGTCGTAAATTCATGTTACGTAGGCCTGAAGGCATCGTTTGACAAATGTTCCATCTCATATCGTAATATGAATCTTTACGACACTTATATCGTAAATATCTATCACCATTTCCGAAGCACATGTAGCTGATTTGTCTTCTGTTAGACAGCCCGGCTTGTTCGGGGAAGTCGTCAAGGGAATCAAATTCTTGTTCTTGTTCTTGTTTTTTCTTCTCTTATACAGCTGTATTATCTTCTGCCTCCAGATCATCTTCGTCTTCCGATGCATTCATTCCCTTTGGACTGGAGCCCAGAGGACTCGAGGGTGATTTCATTCTGCTCACTCACGGAACTGAGGCACGCATGCCTCTTGGAGTGGTCCCAAATGGCTGAGCACTTGAGCTCGACTTCTGTATAGAGGAGCATACATTCTTGCACCCCTTTGTATGCTCATTAAATGGAGTTGAGCAATTCTTCGGGTGCTGGAGGCTGAGTGGTTTAGATGGCTATCAAACCATCTAGGGCGAATCCATCCCCACTGCTCTGCATTGATCTGTCGGTCCCTCCAAATCTGCACCTGCAAAAATGTTGTCGAGGGGCCAGTTCAGGGGAGGGGCAACGATGCCAAGTTGAAAGAGTGTTTTGGAACATCGAAGATACAGTTTTCCGTGGGGGGTGACTAGTCATCCCTCACAAATGGCCCTCCTCCCTTTCGGTATGAGGCCTTTTTGTTCCACCGTCTATCTAACGGAACCCCTGACAGGGGAACCCTTCCCAGCGCCACAACTCCCAAAAGTTAGCGGGTCTAAGCCTTTATTTGTTTGTCTTATATTAATTTAGATGTTGGCCCTTATAAACATTTTGTTGGTCTGTCATCTGTCGACTACAGCTCACCAGGGGTACGCGCATTCTGCTGTTATTGGCCGTCGTCGTCATCCATGATCATGAAGTTGCTCCAGGTGTTTATGTGTTCCAGTGTAGTCTTGTCTAGTTGTGTTCTGTTTATGAATGTGGGTGGATATTGCATGTTTGTGTCGTGTAAGTGTCTTTGTAGTGTTTCTCGTGCGTTTCGTCGTTGTGTGAATGATGTGTGTTGTGGTTTCTTCGTCTTGCCTGCACTGGCAGAGCCCATCCGTTGCCCGCAGACCGAAGCGTTTGTAGTATGTTTCATGTTGCCGTGTCGTGCCGTGTTTTGGAACAGTTGAAATTTCAGTTTGTTGAGAGATTGCCCTCTGCTGCCCGAGTAAACTGCTGCAATGAACTCCCCTCCAGCCTCAGCAACCTGGTCAGGAGTGATCGAGGAATATCGAGACATTTAGGAGATCAGGATTTTGATGCATGGATGAATGCATGGAGGAACAAGATGTGTCATTTTATATCTCCGCATAGATTGCTGTTTTTAGGACTGTAGATCACAGTTTTCTGATTACCATTCCCAGGTTCCATTAGAAAAAAGTTTGTCAATTAACTATGCTTGATCTGTGCTGTTGGGTAATATCTGGTCAGTCAGCCAGATCGGTTACTCGTTTATTGCATGGAATTTCATTTGACTAATTTCGATTTCCGAGGGGAAAGAGAGAAGGAGGCCTTCAAGGACAAAAGACAAGTTGGCCGGGCGTCTTCTCCCCTCTGGTTGTCTGGAAGCAAAAAATAAGAGGCCCTACTATCAAACAAAATAATTTTTGCGTGTTTCTCCCAACTAATTCTACACTGTTCACACAAACTTCCTTTTTATGGAAGAGCGATGAACTTAATTATGTAACACGTTACATCTAAACTACATCTGAAAAATCAGTAACATAGTAAATAAAGTTATAAATTCATAAAGTAAACAATTTGTACTGTATTGTTTTAAATTGTTTTGAGCTTTTTTTGAGTTGATTTCATTAACTTTTACTTAAAAAAGTGTATGGGGTGAAATTTTTTTAGTTCAGAGGAAGTTTCCTGCGTTGACCTACCTTAGCAAAAATTTGACGCCACGATCTTTTTTGGTTTAGAATTCATATCTCAATTCCAAAAAGGATCTGATCAGAAATTAATTTTCTTTACAGGCGTTAACGTTTGAGTGTCAAATTTGAATCACAACCTAGAAACCGTCGCAAACTCATTAACCTCTTATTCAGGACACCCCAGAGGGATAAAAATGATTTCCAGCTCTCAAGCAATTTTTAGGGGCTAGAGCCCTTTTTTGCACTAACTTTTCTGGGCTACTAGAGGACTTGCCAAAATATTCGGAATATTTGGTTCCAGGACCATATACTCCTATTCGCTTGCTATTTTTTTACTTATTTTGGTGTTGAATTCTTTCACAAAGCTAAACTTTTTTGTTATCTCATCTCGGATCATACCCCAGGTTTGGTGATTTCCCGGGTGGAGTCAAAATTTGGGTTTGGTAGTTTCCTCTGCAGAATGATTTCGTATCTATTTATTCGGTGCAATAATGTCTTTCAGAAACATTTCACATTTACATATTTGTGCAGACATATCCGTCGGGGTAGTAGTCGGAGAAGTAGTTTTATGGCAGACATTTGCTTCATATCCTACTTCGTAGCTTGTAGAATTATTGGAGATGGAAGTGTTTCAATTATGTTAATATCCGGCAAACTTCTCGAACAACATGTCCGCATCCTTCATGACAGATATTATGGGAAAGGGTTTTCATCTTTTCTTCAAATTGCTTGTACTCTGGCATTATCCCATTTTTATGAAAATCTTATAATCAGTGACGAGGGTACTCGTTTGATTACAAAACTAAAATTTTTCGTAGCAAAATGGTCTGTTTTGTATACTGTTTTGGTAATGAAGTTGTTCTCCGCGACATACCGGGTGTTTCCGAAATTGGAGCACCTAAGAAAATTGGTTGTTATTTGGAACATAATGTAACCATTAATGGTAAGAATTTTCGTTTCTGAAGCAATTTAAAATTTTCGAAATTTTTATTTAAATTTTATGAAATCGCTTTCAGTTACCTTTGTTTGGGAGGCACTGGTTTGATTATTCAGCGCGGTTTGCGCAGGCTGTAGACCTCTCATTAGTGATTACAAAAAAAAATTTTGGAAACTTTAAAATTCAATACCTCCCAAAATATTATTTTTTTTTTCGACAAAAATGTATTCTTTCCTTTCACTTTGTTTTGTCATTTTCTACTTTCCATTTAATTTATTGCTTCAATTTCGGAAACAACTTGTATAATGACTCGTAGTGTGTTCACAATATCAAATATTAAACACACTTTTGGTATCTATTTTATCTATTCTTCCTGAAATAGATTTTGATTGTATTTAAAATGTTTACATCTGTTCATTATCGAACAATACTCGAATTATAATCGAATTGTTAAATCTACATTTGATGATTCACTGTTGGTAAATAGCGGATTTCATCGATTCAATTAAAAAATGTATTTCCCAATAATATTTTCACAACACTATTATGCTTATGAAGAGTGTTTCCAATTAAATGCGAATGTTTTAAGGGGGTGATTGCTTGTCCAAAATTAAAGAGGGTCTTACATGTTAACAAACGCTCTCAGGCCGGTCCTTGAAAAGTTACACGCTTCCAAGAATAAGAAGAGAAATCAGTTTTTAGTTGCTCTTGCGAAATTTTTTGAGCGTTGAAATATGAAATTTTATGGCCGTGTGAAAATTTTCTTCCATTTTTTCTCAGAGCTTTTAACAAATTTTTTTTAATAAAATATCCTGATTTAAAAAATATTTCCTAGAAAAATGATTTGTTACATAACTGTTTCAACTCCTGTGTTGCTTTCGCAGAAGTAATAGTTTCTTTATAAAAAAAGAAATACAGTATTAATTGTGCCTAAACGTATCTTCTGTGAATGAAAGAGGAAAATATCTGTCAGGTGGTCGTCACGTTTTTATGCACAAATCATGACTTCAATAAAAATTATTCCGCATGTTTTCACTTTTAATTTTGTTTTGCTAGAATATTAAATGAAAAATACAAACAAAACAAAATTTTCTGTTCGAGAATTTTTGCCGGAGAGTATGTCAAATGAATGAAATATTTTCTACATGGTGGAAATATTTGGAGAGATGGGTACATCAACATTGTCGATTTTACTATTTCATTTATTTGATACTCTCCGGCAAAAATTCTCGAACTCTGTTCACTTCCTGATGTCTTTGCTACCGAGGATTGCTTATTGGTTACCCCGCGGGTGGCGCTGCGGCTGACTTTTACTGTAAGTCGTTGCTTCATTTGTGAGTAAATATTAGTTATACAATGGATTATAATTCATTCGGCTGGGGCAGGACGACTCTAATGTTGTCTGACCTACCCTGTCACTGACGAGCGACAAGAACTGCGAAACGCGTCTGAAGGTGGTCTTCCCCAGCCAGATGAAGGATAATCTGCTGTATAATTACAATAAGCAATTGCAACTGGGTCTTCTTGGAAGAACCTGGCACAAATATGTGTCAGATGTAATTCAATGTCCGTCGTGGTATTAGTCAGGGAGATAGTTGTTTTCTGTCAGATGTTTGCCTTATATTTTCCACATGGTGGAAATATTTGGAGAGAAGGGTACTTCGACATTTTCGATTATACTTGTCCAAACTTTTCTGAAGTACAACAAAGAAAAAGACCACAGGATCAAACGGAACAGGGTTATGAAAACTGCTTCAATTGTTGAGGTGCACAGGTGAATACGCACCTTGAGACAGGAATCAGGTGTTCGTTTCATAGATTAGTGCAAATAACGTTGACATATTCCGGGTGTATTTTGGATTATCTCGTAGCCTGCAATGATGCGATTCCTCGGATCCTTTACACATTCAATGAAGGTCATATAAACTAAGGACTCAAGGTGACCTTAGATGCATACGTCCAAGGGATTTGAGTCGGGAGATCTGGGAGGCCAAGAAAGAGGTCCGGCTCAGCATATCCAACGATTTGGATACACGTCTGAGTACTGACGAGCAGTTATGCTAAAATGGGCCGACACACCTTCCTTCATACACCACATCCGTGGTCGAAAAGAAGTAAAACGGAAAGCTGCTCCTAAAGAAAATTTGTATAGGATGCACCATCTAGCCTCAACAATAGAAAATACGGTCCTATAACATTTTTGCCAATAATTCTGACCTACCTGCTAAGTGAAAATTCATAATGATACTGATTTTTTTTAATTGCATGTGGTTATCTTTGACTCTACGACGGTTGTTATGGAAATTTGCTGGTGAATGACTATGCATACGGCTGTTAGTGTGTGAGCAATTTTCCTTGTACCTAATTTCGGACGATCTTTAATTATATTGAGAACTTCTTCTTCCTGTGCCACCTTTCTTATTACTCGTGAAAGACCACAGAGTTTTTCGTTTTCGAAAAATCCCTTTTTTTCAGAGAAGGTGAAGTCCAGCTTATAAAGAATTTATATTTGCACGACCGACCGAACATACATAAAATGCAAATGCACCATTTCAACGTTATTGTAATTATTCAGATTTGAAAGACACAATTTGACTTTCAATTACTACAAAAAAAAACAAAGCACATAGAACTGTGAACTACCACATGAAAATTAAAGCGACTCGACAGCCACCTACTAGATTTTTTGATTCAATTTGCTTAAAATTTGTTCATGCACGATATTGCATTTGATTTTTTCATCAAAAAGTTTTGTAACAAATCGTTCCTTCCATCAAATATTTTTCATTAAAGTAATTTTATTTTGTTCAAAAATTCTGGGAAAAAAAATGGGAAAAGGGTTTCACCCCTTTAATATTCCACAATAAAATCAAAAAAAATTTTCATAGGTAGCCTTTTTAGTGGTGGAACATGCTCACAAAATGCCATTTTCTCAACTCTTCAACAATTTCACGAAAGCAAAAAAAAATTTTTTGTCATTTTTGGAAGCGTGAAACAAAAACCTTGTACATTTATGCGGACAATCATGAAACAATAATTTGCCAGTTTTTTAGATGAAAATATTGCTGTAATTATTGTCGAATTGTAGTTTTCCATCATGTATATCCCAACTATGAATGCAAACTTGAAGTGAATAACAGTATTAAGATCTACCAGAACCGCCGATAAAATCCTGTATCCAAAACTACCATGATAATCCTAACCGTCCTTTTCAGCTTTCCGCCAGATGTCTACCCTATCCCAACACCGTGCTATCCATTCCACTGAAAGACCCTATGTATGTGAAATTTGCCAAAAAACCTTCAACCGAGTTTCCACCCTAATATCCCACAGAAAAACCCACACTGGCCTCAAACCCCACCGATGTCATTTGTGCACTAAAGCTTTCCATCAGAAAGGTAATGTGAATCAGAAGTCGCTGAGCGACAACAAAATATTCAGATTCTACGAAAGCGCAGGAGGTTTTTTTTTCATCACTTCGACTTCAATGTTGAAATGTCGAAATTTCGACTATTTTCTCGGAATTTCGACTTTTTTCTTGAAATTTCGACTTTTTTCTTGAAACCTATTTTATAGAAATTTCGAGAAATGTCGATATTTCGAATTTTGTGTCAAAATTTAATCATTTCGACTTTATTGTCGATTTCAATAAAAAAGTAGAAATTTCGATAAAAAAAGTCGAAATTTCAACATAAAAGTCGAAAGTTCTACAATGAAGTTGGAGTGATTTTTCGACATGATAGTCGAAATTTTGATATTAAACTTGAAATTTCAAGAAGAAAGTCGAAATTTCGAGAAAAAAGTTGAAATTTCGATATTAATGCAGAAAAATTTCAACATTCAGTCGAAATTTCGACTTTTTTCTACGAAAGCGCAGGAGGGCCACAAGAAATTTTTTTCATCACTTCGACCACTGATAACATTTTGACATTAATGTCGAAATTTCGACTATTTTCTCGGAATTTCGACTTTTTCTTGAAATTACGAATTGAATGTCGAAATTTAAATTTTTTTATCGAAATTTCAACTACTTACCTTCATGAATTTCGAATTTCGTGTCAAAATTTAATCATTTCGACTTTATTGTTGAAATTTCGACTTTAAAGTAGAAATTTCTATAAAAAAGTTGAAATTTTGATAAAAAAGTCGAAATTTCGATAAAAAATTTGAAGTGATTTTTCAACATGAAAGTCGAAATGTTGACATTAAACTCGAAATTTCAAGAAGAAAGTCGAAATTTCGAGAAAAAGTTGAAATTTCGACATTAATGCAGAACAATTCAACATTCAAGTCGAAATTTCGACTTTTTTCTGGGAATTTCGACTTGAAAGTCGAATTAATGAAAAAAAAACCTCTTGTGACCTTCGTGCACTTTCGTAAGATTCGAATAGTATTCTGGGGGGTAATAACACGAGTGCTCCCAACACTATCGAATATCAAGTTTTGAGATGTCTGACACAATTTTCGACAATGTTGTGAGCACGAGTAGTATTATTGAGATAATTTCAAGGACAAAGTCAAGAAAGTTTCATTGTCGTGAATTCTTCGATACTTATTAGTAACTAATGAATAATAAACATGAAGTATATTAGCCTGACATTTATGTCAAACTTGGTAACAATTCTTGTTCGTGATAAGGGTTGTCCATAACGACGTAATTTTATCGGCTCGAAAGGAAGGAACTGAGTACTATCACCGACACGCCGTTTTTATTGGCTGTTATATATCAGGAGATAAGAGTTCCATATCGTGGGTCGAATTATCTCAAAATATCACGCGTTCAAATATTTTGATAACAGTTGCATGAAAATAGAAAAAAAAATTCTTGGGAACAAGTTTTAATATTCGTTAATAATACTGTATGAAATAATAATCTTCTGGGTCGTTACTCAACAATCTTTATTTCATCCTTTGTTGCATGTCAACTGTCAACTGATTATCGCCATTCTATCACTGGCATAGACGTAGTTCGTATATGCCCTTCGTACACGTGTTCGTATATACACTTCGTACATTAATAAGTATCAATATGACACAAGTATAATAAAATATCCGAAGTGCAACGAGAGAAGGAAGTCCACTAAATCTTAATTAATTCAGAAATTTCCCAAAATTTTAGCGATCCATTTAAAACGTTTTTCTGCAACAGATGAATTCAGAAGGAAGTTGACTGATGCAATTGATTTTTCTTTTGAGAAATTAGATATGAGCATCTCTGCAGCGGACAATACAGCACCTTGTAGTTACAGCATTGTCCATTCCCATCGGGACCATCTACAGCGGTCACTATACAGCTTATAGACATCAGATAATGACATATTTTGCTGACTCATTTTCTCGTTTCAGGGATTTTAACCACTGAAAATTATGTCAGTGTTGAGCTCAAAAAATGAAAATTTAGCGATCGGACGTGTGCTAGGCATATGAAAAAAAATATCCCAAAATTTTCCGGCCGGAAAATTTACTTAAACAGCTGATTGGCTTATGGGAATTTTCTGTCGGGTTCCTAACGATATCAGATTTCATTCTGTCGATTGCCATAAGCGAGAAAATGCGTCAGCGACCGAGTCTTCTTTTACAAGATGGCTCCCTTATTTCCACCCTTTAAGGACATTCAAACCTTATGACTTTGGTTTTTCACTATTAGATTGTTCCTACTTGTTAATGTGTTAAAATGACATAAATGAGAGATTGAAAAAAAATATATATTTTTTCTACACACAAAAAAAATAATTTTCCATATGCCTAGCACACGTCCGATCGCTAAATTTTCATTTTTTGAGCTCAACACTGACATAATTTTCAGTGGTTAAAATCCCTGAAACGGGAAAATGAGTCAGCAAAATATGTCATTATCTGATGGTCTATTACTGTTGACACCTATATCAAGACTCGCACGAGTAAAATGACTTTTGTGTGACACCAGCCTCATTTAAATTACATGGGAAGAGAGAGATATTCCTTCTTTTTTTGTGAGAAAAATGTTTCTGGTTACGTTTTAAAAAAAAATTATATTGTCGTAGTTATTTATTCAGGTTTAACGAGAAAGATAACCTTCAATGATATTTTTATTAAAAATTAAGAAGAGGCGTAATGAATTGTGTATCTGTAAACATTGACTTATCAAGTCAAGAAGTTCCATTTCCTATTCGAAATGTTTGAGAATAATAATTTGAAAGAATTACTCAAAGGAATCCTGAATGTCGATGAATCAAAATTGTTGTATGTTTCATCAAAAACTAATTAAAGTGATTCGTTTTTTGCTTGATAAAAATGCGATCAATGTCGTCACAGTACCGCCATATTGATTTCAGTTTAAATGTCTCCTCCACCGCCATTTTAGAAACAAATATCCACTTGTGAAATGCTATTTGAAAGGAAATATTTTTTTATAGAGTGGCGTAAAAATATCTACAGGGTTCTGTTCAAATTTCCCGACCTATGACTATTTCCGGTAAAACAAGTAGTGATATATTCAATTTTTCTTCAATGAAAAATTTGGGTTCTCAGAATCTATATTTTTTTCCAAATTTCAAAAGTCTAATTCAACAAATAACTGAATGATTTTGTTCTCACTCAAAAACTATGTTTTTTATCTAACAATTGTTTTCCTGAAAAATTATATGGTACGGTTTTTTAGGCAATCTGCGTAACCACATTTTTACCCACACCAATGAGAGACCTTACAAATGCGACATATGCGAAAAGGGTTTCAATCAGATGTCGAACTTGATGTGTCACAAGTTGAAAGTGAGTTCAAATCGATATGAAATGTAACAGATCAGTAATTATCGAATGAAACTTTCGTTTTAGGCCCACCAAAGAACGGAGAAACCTAAATACGTGTGCCAAATCTGTGAGAGATCTTTCCCGAAGCGAATGGGTCTGCGTCACCATGAACAATTCAGTCATGGTATGGTGAACCCTCCCGCAGTCACTCCTCAAATTACAGACAAAAATGGGTAAGTAATAAACCAAAATTATTGAAATAAAACCGTGGGCCATAATGTTTGCAACATATGTGAAAATAGTTATTTATGTATCAAGGGCGTAAAGTATGCGTTTATGGCCTGCGGCCATTACACCCCGAAGGCCATAGATGCATTTTACGCACGTGATACATACATAATTTTATGCACTAGTGATTTTCTAGCGCGAATCACAAATACTAGTCCCCCCCTCTGTTCACTTTTGAACGGTTTGATTTAGAAACATAAAAAAAACCGTTTTGAGGGTTTCACCAATACTATTTGAAATAAAAAAAAGGTTATTGCCCGATAGGGGAGCGGGGGGACACATCAACTCAAAAATTTTAAATGGCATGGGGGGTCAAGTGTCACATCGTTGAAAAGTAAATTCCATTCTCTTTACAATCATCTAAATTTTTTTCAATTTCGTTAACATTCAGATGATTGTGCAGATAATTGAATTCTCTTTTCAACGATGTGACTTGGCCCCCATGCTATTTAATAATTTTGAGTTGATGGGTCCCCCCGCGCCCCCTGTCGAGCAACCACCATATTTTTTATTTCAAAAAGGAAACATTTTTTTTTCATGTGTCTACGTCAAACAGTTCAAAAGTTGACGGGGGGAGGGGGGAATTAAAAGCCGCTCTGTATACAATAATCATAGTATTTCGGGAATGTGAAACTATAGTAGCTGAGAGATATATTGAAGAATCTATTTCAAATAAATTGATCATCCCTGAAAAAATTGCACACGATGGTGCCGGAATGATACCAATCTACAATGAATACTTGTTCTCGTATCGATGCAGATGCTGTAACGAAGCTTTCGATATGTGATAATTATGTTCAAGAGAATATTCCATTTTTAACATCTGAACCAACTATATTATCAGTATTAAGGCTTATGACTTGATTACATATTGAAAAAATGTCAATTATAAAGAAATATTAGGAAGAGTATTACTTTATTGAACTGAAATAATTCTAATTCGTCTTACATCTTGCATGATATGATTTAAAAATATGGTCAGTTTGAGAATTTTGCCCGCGGGCCATAATACGCCTGCGGGCGGTAAGGTGCCACTTTATCCTTGCTAGTGCATAAAATCTGTTATTATATAGTTACAAAACATTCTTCATAGGGGACTGTTTCTGCATGTCATAAAACTTAAGAAAAAAACTGAAATAATAATAATAAATAAACCAGAATGACGGCAATTTTAATAAAAAAAACCTTATAAGACTTCTCAGAAATAGTTATTTATGTACCAAGGACGAAAAACTATCTATTATAGTCCAGCTATAATAGCAGGCGAGACAATAGACAGTGTAGCGCCGAGGTGCATATTACATTTTTTAGTCGACCCCTAAAAATCACCTACTAATTTCCGATTTTTGAATGGATAATCGAAAATTTTTTCAGGCAAGTATTTTTCGTCCGCAGACACTATTCGTCTGCAAACACGTTTCGTCCGCGAGAAGTGTTTGCGGACGGAAAGTTTTTGCGGACGAAAAGTTTTTGCGGACGAAAAGTTTTTGCGGGCGAAAAGTGTTTTAGGACGAAAAGTACTTGCCTTCAAAAATAGTCGATTTTTCATCCGAAAGTTAGGTCGTAAAATGTCATTTCTTGAAGAGGACGACGAAAAAAGCTCTTAGTTAAACGCGCTTATACGAAAAATCAAACTGAAGTAAATTGAACCTCTCATTTTGTTACACTATATAATTATATATGACATACAAAGGATATTCGGGAAAGTATATATTTCTTATAAATTAAATTTTTGATCATCTGTATCAAGATTTATTCTCGCGACAAGATTTATGAAATTTTTTCATGTAACGAAATGAATGAATTATTTTCTTCTATTTAGCACATTCGAATAAAAGCTTTTTTCCAGAAGTTTTATTTTATTTGGTACTTTTCAGCATTAGTGTTTTAACAGACGGGCTAGGTGCCAAGATTCTACGCACGTACCCTACCTTACTGACATACATACAGGTCAAGTTACAAAAATTATTCGAAGATTCGAAGTTTATCACAATTTTTACGTATTTGATTTTCGTGAGTTTTCGCAACTTCGGGGGGTCTGAGCCACCTGAACAATATTAGATTTTCTAGTGATTTTCATCGTCCAAAACACCCAAAAAAAATTCAATCTTCCAATTCTCAATCTAGGCATATGGTGATATTTTTCAAAACTCTACTGTCCGATGGTTGGATATTTTTCACTATTTCTACGGATCTTTCCGATTTTGATTTCGTAAGTTTTCGTTACTTCTTTTGAAAAGAGGGGCGGGAGCGAGCCAACAGACAGACATATTTTTCGTCGTGATTTTCTATGTATGAAACTGTGACATTTTTTTCGAATTCCTACTCAGTTTTCTATTTCTTTATAATTACTCAACATTCTCAGCAAGGAAATGAACCAATAAGAAAGATATAATCCTGTCCAACTATTGTTTGTTCCCATATTATTTTATGTTTCAAAATGCTGTGATATAGCTAGCGGGTTAGGTTTGGTGTTAATGTGAGTGGGCCTAAATCAGGCTCCATAATAAAACCTAGAATCTGGTACCCTCACTTAAAAAGTTCCGTTTGGAACAAAAAATGCATGTCCTCACAGTCAGTGGCGTAGTGGTTTGTGTTTGTGTTTATGGCTCCTCTACAAACCTTCGAACTTCATTCAATTTTTGCATAAGTTATTGACTATTAATATTTCCCTAAGTTTGCGAAAATTATTCAATACTTGAGTAGTGCATTTTCGTTTTAAGATATATCTTCATTTCAGGAAAACCATGGCCTTAGTAGCAACGTATTTTAAATTTTCAAAGTTACAAAACCTGTCTGAATGAATATAATATATGGAAATGGAGTGGACGTGACGAATTAATAGTATATTATTCAACGTGCGTATAATGATTGCTATTATTTTCGAGGATAAAGATTCGAGAGAATAATGCTCATTATACGCGAGTAGAAGACTATACTTTCTCTACGACTACACGAAAATTTATAAATTTATGACGAGAGCTCAATTTGTGGTACTTATAGATATCTATCGAAATTATTGCCTTTATTACTGAAAATTAGTATAAATTACCGAGGATTCTGAGAATTCTGAATCTGTGATTGGCTGATTGCCGTTGAATAATGAGTTAGGATCCACGGTATCTTGAAATCATCTTCATTCTTCAACTAATAGTCAATATGTAATCAATGAAGAATGCAATAGTCGTAGAGAAAATATTTAAATTATGATATGAAGTGATTCAAGAACGCCAATCAGAAGGTCATTATTTTTGCATCTGCCTTATTCGTTTTTTTTAATTCCAGTTACTCAAATGCAATCGTCGTCGATACCATCAAAACGGAAGCTATGCGATTGGCTATCGAGTCTAATCAAACGCCATTCGCTTTATTGCGCCCTCTGGCGGGAATACCAGTTTTGGTGAGAGTTTTGCCAGCCGGTGACAAACAAATGCTAGTTCCTGCAACACCTGAGGATTTGAAAAAGCACAGCCACATATCCATAACGCCAAAGAGTGAAAACGACAAAGAAAATATAGGTTAGTCGTTATTATCTCATTGTTTTTGCCTAGAGACTCGGGCTAGAAAGAGTAGATCCCAGGTAGGGTCCGCCTGGCGTTAGAGACTATTAAAAGACCACACTCACACAAGGGGTATTCCTATACTGAATCTTTGAGCAAACTCAGCTTTTCGAGGTAATTCGATAGGAAAACATATAAAATTAGTGAAATGATATTGTTTATTCATCAAAGATCATTATTTCACCGTCGAAAATCAAGTACAATATACAGGGTATTAATTGAGTACGTTGACAAACTTCGGGAGGAGATTCTTTGAAAGTTTTCAGGACAAAAAGTTCATATAGACATATGTCCCAAACGGCTTGGTTTTCGAGATAGAGGGTGATAAAAATAATTTTTTTTCAAGATTTTTTGGAGCTAACTTCGTCACTTTCGACAATAATCAGTTCAAATTAGGCAAGTACAATCCATTCGATAGTACGCACGATACAAAATAATCCGTTTCTCAAATAATTTACAAGGTCCTCCTTTTTTCAGAGTCAAGCCTTGTTCAACCCTGCATAATTTTTTTTCATTATGAGACAGGAATAATAAATATTGTTTCATTTAACATCTTTTTGTTCTATTGTAGTTTTTCATTTACTTGTATGGTTCAGGAGCTACAATGAAAATATTAATGCGAACATTTTCCAGTTTCGCATAACATAAAGAAATTTGAGAAGCAAATAGTCTCACAAACTTCGAAGGGTAATTCTTTGAAAGGTTTCAGGACGAGAAGTTTATATAAATTTATGTCCCAAACGGATTGGTTTTCGAGATACAGGATGATAAAAATACATTTTTTTAAAGACTTTTTGTAGTAAACTTCGACAATAATCAGTTCAAATTAGGCAAGTACAATCCATTCAATAGTACGCACCATACAAAATAATTCATTATTTAAATAATTCACATATAGGATCCTCCTTTTTTCAGTTTCAAGACTTGTGCCACCAGTGAGAAATTGTGAGAGATTGTGAGAGAAGGATAATCAATCATGTTTCATCATCATTTTGTTTTCTTGAAGTTTTTCATTTACTTGAACGGTTCAGGAGCTATAACGAAACTATTAATGCAAACATTTTCAAGTGTCCCATAACATTAAAAAATAATTGAAAATAAAACATTCTCAATTGTTGTGAATTGGAAGAAATAATTTTTTCAGAATTAGATAAATCGACGATGAATAAAAATTATAAAATAAAAAATATAAATACAAGCTTTTATACAAGTGCACTGAAAATGAAAAAATAATTTTTTTCATTGTTTAATCTAGGTTATTCTGCGAGTAACAAATTCAAAAGCTTCCGCAGATACAAACTGGATAATTTTGTATAATATTTAATCTAAGACGCACAGAAAAGTAGGGCCCTGTGAATTATTTAAGAAATTAATTATTTTGTATCGTGTGTACTATTGAATTGAACTCTCCTAATTTGAAATGATTATTGTCGAAAATGTCGAAGTGTTCCCCCAAAATATGAAATAATTTATTTTTATCTCCCTGTATCTCGAACCAAGCCGTATAGGACATATATTTATATGAATTTTTCGTCCTGAAAACTATCAAAGAATCATCCTTGGGAGATCGTGAGAATCATTCCTGTCTCATAATATGTGAGTGACGGTGAAAAAAAAATTCTGAAGGGTTGAACAACGCTTGATTCTGAAAAAAGGAGGACGCTGTGAATTATTAGAGAAATGAATTATTTTGTATGCTGCGTACTATTGAATTGATTGTACTTGCCTAATTTGAACTGATTATTGTCGAAAATGTCGAAGTTGACTCTAAAAAACCTTGAAAAAAATGTATATTTATCACCCTGTATCTCGAAAACTAAGCGGCTTGGAACCTATGTTTACATGAACTTTTCGTCCTGAAAACTTTCAAAGAATCACCTCCCGAAGTTTGTCACGATTCCCCTCCCCCCTCGTATCTTTTAAACGAATGGGAATTTTTCTTTGAAATTTGTTCTGGTGAAACAGTCGTTTATAAGCTACTTTTTAACACCAAAAAAATTATTTACCTTTTCATAATGGTGTCGGGCCACCATTCCTAAAGATTTTTTTAAGTGGCATGGTGGGTCGAGTGATACCTCATTCGAAACGTCGAAACAAAATGGCGGTACATAATATTAGAACTCCTATTGAGTGTAACCCCACCCCTGTTAACTTTTGAACGGATAGGCATTTTTATTTGAAATTTTATATAGTTGAACGATAGTCCATAGACTACTTTTTGAACACAAAATTTTTATTTTTCAAAATGGCTTCAGGACACCATTTTGAAAGATTTTTTAAAATCACATTGGGGGTCGATTGATTTCGCATTTGAATCACCTCTGAATTTCCTATGCGACAAAGGAATATCAGACGAAAACATCCTATCAAAACAAAATGGCGGCATCCAACTTGTTCCAGTAAAAAAATCATATCATTCAAGATTTCCTTTCTTAAAAAGTTCTCTGTACCAGCAGACAGAAAACATGAACTGAATAATAATAAAGGTTCCTCATAACAAAGCTCTAACGTCATGTACCGCCATTCTGTTTTGTGTGAATATTTCCGTTTGAAATTTCATTATCATATAGAAAATTTAAAGACGAATCAAGCAGGATATTTCTCGACCCTCAAAGCGATGTCAAAAAATATTTCACAAAGTCGGCCTGACGCCATTTTGAAGAATAAACTTTTTTTGTTGTCGAAACGTAGTTTATGAACTATCATTCAACAGAATAAAATTTCAAATGAAAATTCTCAACCGTTCAAAATTCAACAGAATAGGGGTTACTCAATAAGAGTTCTAATATTATGTACCGCCATTTTGTTCTGGATAAATATTTTCGTATTAAATTTTGCTGTCATGAAGAAAATTGAAAGAAGTTTCGAATGAGGTATCACTCCACCCACCATGTCTTTTAAAAAAAACTTTCAAAATGGCAGCCTGGTGCCATTTTGAAAGATAGATATGATTTTTTGGTATCAAAAATAGCTTATGAACGACCATTTCACCAAAAACAAATTTCAAAGAATAATTTCAATCTGTTCAAGGGGTAGAAGGGGACTTTCGACTAGCACTGTATATTATAAAAAAACACTTCCTCCGACACCCGCTAGTATACATGGTAGGTATATATATAATATAAAACTCGACCGAAAACAAGCGAGATAAAGAGGTTTTAGTCGGGCATCGTGGTAAATCTTGTGATATCCCGAGTTGTTCGCACGGAAATCTAAAAATATCAATTACCTATAGCTCCGTTATTTTTCATCGGAATCAATTTTCAAAAACCTCGTAAACTTTTTTTTATGAACATGTTTACGTTCTACGAGTTTGTTCAAGTAAACTATCGTAAATGTGATTTTAAATTTTAATATTGTTTTCAATATTTTTTAATATTCTACAACTCCTTTGAATAAACTTTTTTGATAAATTCAAAAATAATGATATATAGTTAGACTTGTAAACCGTTTATAAATTTAGAATTTTGATGCCTTGTTTACTTGTTACATAGAAACAATAAACTCACAAGAAACTAGCTTTGTCGGAATTTGTTGAATTTTTCTGTCGCTGCCTGCTGGGCTAATAGGTGCTCGCATGCAGAATTTTTTTTTTCTCAAAGTACTCCTCAAAACTTGCCCGTGTACCAATAATCATTTCTATTGGTTTAATTGTCAGGGTTTTGTAACTCTTTGCCTACAGAGCTTGAACTAATGGTATTGTTTATATATTTTCAATTCAACTTCAGGAATATTTCAGATAAAGTTACCGGGAAACACGTTGGCAGCACCGTCCAAATCAAGATACCCGTAGTGGCAACGGTAGTCCAGCAAAACGATTTGGGAGGTCAAATGTCCATGTCCGTTGTTAGTCCAGGTCCGAACGGAGAGCTCGGCGATCAAACTGGCATGATCGACTCTAACCTGAGCAATTTCGTCTACAGCTCTACGTTGACAAACCACGAGTCTGTATCAGGTGAGAAATGACTGACTCAATACTCAACTCATGGTTGAGGGGAAGAGCAAACACTTGCGTAAAAACAAGATGTTTGAACTCTGTCTTTTGATAAAATGTTTTATGTAAAATATGTCAAAATATCTTGTCAATGAAAGCCTTCATTATAATTATTATTATCATCATCATTATTATAATATCATCATATCATATAATTATAAACAGAAAGTGATAGGATCAAATTTTTGTCGAAAGAATTATTATTTGAAACCTTTGAGGAGAGACAATAAAAACAACCCATAAAACCGAAAACAAAGTTGGCATTCACATGAGCTCAAAGGTTACCAGAGTAATCATTATATTTCAATTATCTTTATAGTACTCATCTGAATGTTGAATTGCACACGTTATTTTGAAAGTTGTCTGCCCTGCTCTACTACTATCTCGGCCTACATCAAATTGTCTAAATAAATTGTTTACTTTAATCAGATGTAAATTAATTGTATACCCACTTGTTGAGGATTCAATAACATAAACAGTGAGATTCCCGGGGCCCCCAGTCGGGGGGATTTTTGGACCCTTTTATTAATTACTGTTTTCAATAGTGTTTCGTTTAATTTCGAAAACAATTTTGCCAGTATAAAATAATTTTGAGAAAAAAATCTTATATTCCCCGCAACTCCAAGATGGAATTTTTTAGAGATTCAGACTATAAATCACAAAATATTTTTGTCGTTTTGAGTTCATGCTGAAAATTTATATTTTGATGGGACCTTTACTTGATAGAAAAAATATGTGTGTGAAAATTTGTCAAGTTTTTTCATGATTCTATATCTGATTTTCTGAACATTTTCTTCCTGTTTCTGAAACAATTTGAATCAATTCATGAATTTTCAAAAAGAGCTAAATAGTAAAACGAATAAAATACAACCACAGATCACAAAACACACATAGCCTGCTTTAATTCACTCAAATACCAAAATTGTAGTTATAGGATCGAATCATGAATCACAGAACTTCCGCCATCTTCAATTCCTCAAATTTCACAAGAAAACCATAGTCTTCGAAAACCCCTTCATACCAATTTTGAACAGATAAAGAATCAAAAAATTAATACTTCATTTTTAACCCGCCATTATGAATTCTCCGTTAAAAAAAACATGGTGTGAAAATTTACAATGAACTTCCAAATTGTTTAAAAACTTATGGTAAATTGCGATTCAAGAATAACCTAAAAAAATATTTACTCCTTTGAATCCATTCCAATTCTGATATCATTATTTTTAAATTAATTTTTAATATTGTTACTTATATTATGTGAAATTATTTAAATTTTGTTTTTTTCCGTATTATAAATGTACGTTTCTTGGGAATAAATTGAATTGAATTGAATTAATCTCCGCTTGCGAAAACCCTCTCATACAAATATTGGATCGAATGGGACCATGATCACAAATCTCGTCCACTACTTTGTGTTTTTCTCTGAAAAATATTATAATGCATCATCACCGAAATTATGAACAAGTATCCCAATGAAATTAATTCTGTTTCAATAGGTTTTAAATAAAAAATAATAGGATAAAGACTTCATACGCCAGCACTGTATATTTATGCTGCATGCATGTCATTAGCTTTTATCCAATTTGATGGAAGGTATTCCAGAAAATTGTTTGAGGAAAGAGCGTTTGAAGTCTCTAAGGACATGAATGAAGAAGTTTGTAATGTGGTGAACCGGTGACAAAGTTGGAGAAAATCAAAGTTGAAATTGAGGAAGAAATGCGGAAAAATTGAGGGAACAATCAATGATGGAATCGAAGGCGTAATCAAGACGGAAATCAACAAAATAAATGAAGAAATCAGTGAGTTGGAAAACCAAATTGACATTACCCACACCACAGAAACTGTCAATGAAAATTCAATGCTGGAACGGAGTTTGAACTTGAGTATGACGTTCAAAAGGGGTTGAAAGATATCAGGGAAGAGCTCACCATGGAACCACCTCAATTCGATGGAAAACACCATGGACAAATTACCGCTGACAATTTGAAGCAGAAAAGACGAATGGGTGAAATGCGTGAAGATAGCTGTAGCATTAACATTGGCGTTATGTAGAGAAGCATCACATATTTTACAAACCCCACATGGCCAACGAACAGAGGGTCTACGAGCACCTGATTGAACATCTAGAGTATCGGTATGGACAGACCCATCCTGAACATGTATACCACTAACAGCTCAAAAACCACTGCCAGAAATCAAGCGAATCGTTACAAGAATTTAAAGCACACATTGCACACTTGGTTCGCCTTGCAAATCCAGACACACCGGAAAAGGTATTGGAGCGATTAGCGGTTCCGGAATTCTTGGATGGACTTCGAAACCAAGAAACCAGACAAGCATTGACACTAGCTCGACCAACACATCTCGTGGATTTACTGGCACGCGTTTTGCAATTCGAGGCAGCAGGACAATCTTGCAAGAGCCAAAGTGAGGTCCAAACGATGGAAGTAAACCCTCAGGAGCTGTCTGTCAGTGCTGTATGACATATTATAATTTTTTACAAAACATATAAAAAAAAATCTGCTAATAGAATTAAGGTGAAGTGACTCCTATTTTTACTTACCCTTGACACCTGATACCTGTGAATTGGTCATATACCCAACTTTGCAGGTACACATGCATTCAAGATACAGAAGATCACTACAGATCCGTAACTAGATGGATGGCGCCCGTGGCGAACATGTAGGTTTGCGCCCCCTAACAATAGTAAAACCTCAGTTAGCTAATAAATATTATTCAGATCCAAAGTCGTTTTGGCGCCCCCTGCGGGCTCGCCCAAAGTCATTTTTGCACCCCCTGCGGGCTGGCGTCCGCGGCCAAAGCCTCCCTTGCCCCGCCCTCGTTACGGCCCTGGATCACTACCCTATACCACAAATTTGGTTCTTTAGAAAATAAGTTACGCCTGGGGCACTGGGATCTCAATCTATTGATTGCGATATGTCGTTGAATCATCATGAACCTGACAGTAGTAGTCTCAAAAATCTTGTTTTCTCATGGGCGATTGGGTTATTCTTTATGATAATATTTTTAAATTATAGAACATACTGTTCATATTGAAGACATCACCCTCTCCGGTGGATTCGAAACATCTGATATTATTGGAGATGTCAACATTGAATTTTTGGATGAACACGGCCGAAGAGTTGGAGAAAAATCTCTAACTGGAGACTTAGGAGGTTGGTAATTATGTTTTTCCGCAACCGCTTACAAAAATAGCCTTTAACGCAAAGATTACGTTTTTCGAAGAATGTCATTTCTTGACAGTGATTTTGCTTTCAAGGGAAAAAATTGAGAAAACGTTCGATAAAACTCATTGAAGCAGATCGGGTTTGGTTGTGTTTCTCAGCTTCCGCAGTGGTTCTGTTTTCAATAGTTGTGTTTTATTCGATAATTTCCATTTTCTTGTGTTCAAGTACCACGAATAGTTTTTTCAGAATTGACTGTTAAATTTATTTCATTTAATAATTTTTTAATTGTTTTATTATCTTTTCTCAAAGTTTGGAAATTTTTTGATATTTGATAGAGTACAGTATCATCTGCCAAAAATGCTTTCCAATTAGATTAATATTCATAATGCCATTCACATGAATTGAATGAAAAATTGGTGCCAGAAATGAACCCTGTGGAACTCCAATTATGGATAATGTTTCGTAATTTATGTTGGTCAATAAGTGTATATTGTATGCGATTTTGAGAATATTTCTATTACAAAATATTCAATGCATGTTCCCTAATACCCAGATTGTTTAAGATGTCTAATACAATTATTGTAGGTACGATTGACAGTGTCGAAAGGAATTTTTAAATCAATGGACATTGCAACACCATAACTTGTTCATAAGGTTTCATGTATAATACTCATGAAGTCAGTCAATGTTGCTGGGACATTCAATTGTTGAACTGCAAATTGAAATTCATCAAAACCATTATTAGCAAAGATTAAATTAACTTTTACTTTACTTTTTTCGGCAACCGTCCGGGAAGTACCCACTTCCCAGTCGATTTTTCTTTGAGAAAGTATCACTTCCCGGACTAATCCGGGAAGTACGTTCTTTCCGGACTAGTCCAGGAAATGCTCGAATTTCAACAAAAATATTTATATAAATAAAAATTAGAATGTTTCTGTTAGTACCTATCTTCTGTTCGCATTTCAATATTTAATACAAACAAGAATTAAAATGTTCGAAATTTTCTTCTACGAAGAAATATAAAAAATAAATGTGTCTCAATTTGTTATTCTACACGGTTGCAGAAAAAATTGTGTACGCAAGACGTCCGAAAACAGTTTTTTTGGACTCGCAGACTTCCAGGACTCGCTACGCTCGTCCTAGAATCTTGTCCACTCGTCCAAAAAAACAGTGTTTTCCGGACTTGATACGTAAATTACTATTTCATAGATATCATCAAAATCATTCAAAAAAGCAATCGGACGATAATTTGAAATGTTTTTTTTATAAATTCTTCTATAAATTGTTCTCTTCAAATAGTCAGCTAATAATAATCAAGAATAGGAGTAAGCTTATCAGATCAGCAATATCTTTTGAATTATTTGAAGAACTTGGATCTTCACCAGATTTATTATGTATTATCATTTGTATTTTTATCATAGTTTGGTTAATTAGTTCCAATGTTCTTAATAATCAGGTTTTATGGTTTTTTTGGGTTTGTCCTGGCTTTTTCAAAATACTTTTTCAAATACCTTCTCTGAATTTTAGAAAGTTTCTATTAATTTTTTTTTATTCTTTATAAGTATGGGGATATTTTTTTCAATAATTATTCCGAATTTTCATTTTGTTTATGATATTTTAAGTTATCCAGTTACTATTTTCTTTTGATCTGATTTTTGTTTCAACGCTGGATGTTTCTCTTACGAAATTATTAGCAAGTTCCTGAAATGTTTGTATATTATCACATGAGGAATTTAAACTCTCAGAAAAATTATCTCGGAATTTGAGTTCATCTAAATTTCTATAGTTTTTTTAAACATTTTTTAAAATTATTAATCAATAGTTTGAAAATTGAAATTCTTCATAGTCAATGCGGAATGTGGAAAGGCCTGTTGATATATTTGTAGAAATATGGGCCAAATTGATTTCGTATTATTATGAATTTTTCTAGTCAAATTATTTCCATTGACTATAATATTGAGCAATTCGTATTATATGTCAGAAGCTGATTCAAACAGTATTATCCAGGGAGAAGATTCATTGAACAATATGCACCATGATTCCTTGATCTGCGATGAAAAACTCGAACCTTCATTGACTCAAAATGCTGAAGTAACCTCGACTTTCCATACACCGAAGGTCGTTATTTGTGAGAATAATTTTTTTGAATTTTAGTTCATTGTTTCCAGTTATTGATATTCACAAAAGTTATTTTTACTGATCGTTCTCCTAGGGTTTTTATTTTACCGATGTTGGGTAAAGATATTTTAGTTAGATGTTTTAAGGAATGAATGTTGAATTCTTTTATTGATAGTTTCTATATTTTATCAATAATATTGTTAATTTGAATTTCTAGGTAACTTGAATAAACGATTTGAACTACGCGTGAATATTTCAGTGATAACACATTTACAACACGAATGGCGAAAATTTGTTAGATTTAGGAAAATCGAGAGAACTCAGTGGGTATGCATAGAATTTCCTACTTTCAGGTTTTTCGTACTTTTTTTCACTTTGAATACTCCTTTCACTGAGTGATGTTCGAAAAAGCCATAATAATAAGTACCTGGGCGACCGAGTTTCGCTCGTTTTTTCCATCTAATATAAACTGCAATTATTTGAGTAGTGAAAATCATCATTATTATTGATATTGTAAAATTCTCAAATCCTCATAGATCCTTGATAAGTGCGCCAAATTTCAGATTATTCGGATGATCCAAAGTGGGTGAAAATAGAATTCGAAAGTTCACGTCATCATCATTATTATTATTAGTGGGATCGCGTTTTTTAAGGAGATACCCCTATATGGATGAACGTTAAGGCCGATTCAGATACATAGATGCCCACCCAGGGTGTTTTACTCCGCATGATAAATTTCTCCAGTATTAACAGAGGTAATGTTAATACTTCTGAAACAATGAAAATATGACTATTTGAGTCAAAGGAACGTATGTGAACTGTCTTTCAGTTCACAGGCACAAGGGTCAGAAATATATGCTTGTAAATCGCCCATGCAGGGTTTTTGATGTATGTGCAATTAACAAGCATGTATTTTTCATATCATAGTCATATTTTCTGTGGTTCCGAAGTAATAATTTTGTTAATACTGGAGGAATTTATCATCGGTCTCATCCCCTACAAAATAATAGGGAAAACGTTTTCCACCAACTTGAAGTTTTCCTAATTCCGAATGGTGTAAAACTCCTCCATCAGTTTGCTTGCCTTTCGCTCCAATGTCAACAATAGTTAATTTATATTTTGCATCACACATTGCAAAAATAAATGATTTTTTATAATGATAAAACTCTGAACCAGACTATGGAGGTGCCTGAAAAGTTAAAAAGTACACGATTGAAGTAAAGATATTTACTACAGATGGAAAAGAATATTGTGACAATTTCAAGGCCGACCCTTAATAGGCTCTCGTCGCTGCGAGCGCACATACTGATCGCTATCTAGTCGCGACTAGATATTCCAGATCGTTCCAAAAATCTTTCACTACGCTATATAAAGAAATCTTTGTGGCGAGAGCAGGAGTTTGAATCAGGGTCGGAACTTAGATATTCGAACAATAGAGAGTGCAGTGAGTGAAATACCTAAATATTGATAATTATAGCCGATCTGTTAATATAAATTAGTAGAACAGTCGTGAATTTTAATTACAATATGAAATATATAAATGAATTTGATAGCAATGAGAGATGATGTTTTGGCAGGATTATGATGAATTTTCATTAAGTAACTTGAACAAAGAACACCTGAATAATGCAGTGTTTTCCATCAATTCCACAATGTGGGAGTTGCTATATATCATTAAAACCTTCTTCTGAATAGGCCTCAAGAAGCGAAACCTCACCTGAATATCCAAAAAGTTGAAGCTTTTTCAGAGATTCAAAAATTAACATTATTTCCATTATTAGTGGAATCATATTTTTTCATGAAAGTAGCCGAAATAGATAAACTTAAGTAGCAGTACCTTATCTAAATAAAAAAATTTGTCCAAACCAAATCGAATCGTTGAGTAATGTAATTATAATCATTATTATTATATTGTTATTATAAGAATCGTGTTTTTTCAAGGAATGGGCCTCTATACATAAAAATGTCATTCAATTTGATACAGCCGTTTCCAAAATCGAAAATATCTTTACTCACATGTATATTCAGTGAGGGCTATAACGTTTGTAACATATGGGAAAAAAATGTATTATCAGAGTTATAAAATAGTTATATATGATACAAGTGTTAAAAGTGGCATTTTATTATGTTATAGTGGGGAATATTGCGAAACGAGCGTTAGCGATTGCAGCAACCCCACGAGCAAAATAAAATCACTTTTAACAAATGCTGCTAGCAAGAAAAAGACAAAAAAAATTTGAGATCCATAAGGATTGGAACACACGATCTTTGGATTACAAATAAATGAATAAATAAATAGGGGTTTATTTTAAAAATTCCTTCACATCTGCATTTCAAACATAATAACAAGACACTAACATATAATATTCGACGTAACCCAGGGGGATAGAGGAAGGGAAAATATGGATGAAATAGTAGCCTCTCTTCTACTCCCGGTCAGGAGAGCAGAAGAGCGCCTTTTCGAGGCGAACATAGCATTCCCGCGAAAGGGTGCTGTTGTCCGCCTGCGCTGGTGGTAACACTAAGTCGGACTTTTCATGATGTATTGGTTATGATCGGTAAAACACGCCTCCTGCACTGCTAATGCGTTTTGTTCGAATTATTATTCATTGTAGATACGCATTTATTACAGTTTGTGAGGATGATTTTTTCGTTGCTAAACCCCGGAAAAGGCTGAAGTAAAAATCCGGGTTGGTTTACAAGGTAGACGCTCCAACTATACGCACCTTATTTATGGATGTCATTAATTGTCAGTAATGAAGGACCTTCTACAGTTGGACTGAATACTACTTCGTTTCTAACTTCAAAAGAAATTAAGTATTACCAATTGCACAAACGGCCAAATGCATGTATGAACTTTTATAATTGATTACTCTTGAGTAGGTGTTCTGTTTATAATATTTCATTGAAGTGTTTCTATTAGAGAGATCTTCATTACTGGGTATCCATCATCTCGTCTGTCATTTTACTTTTAACACTAGTGTTAAAAGTGATTTTGTGAAAACGTCAGTTTTTAGTTCATATGTCAACGAATTAAAAACGTCATTTTCAGCGACAGTTGTACAAAAAATACGTTATGAGGTAAACCTAATAATTCAGAATATGGCGACAATTTAGAAAAATTTATTACGAATTGGCAAAATTGGGGTTATTTGTAAAGATGGCAAAAAAAGTTATTTTAATAAAGCTGTTTATAATTTAATTTTATGGCCCACATTCGGAATTTGAAATATCTAAATTAAATATTTTTTTATTGAGTAAAGAAATGCTTCCTTTTTGGTCTGAACTAATTTTGGGGGATCATTATAAACTTATGTAATTAATAAAATTGAACTTTTCAGGTTTGTTCCCAGATAGTACAACATTTCAAAAATATTTTTCCCTACGACTCTCGTTGTTGCAATCTTTCAAATTCGTCTAATTTTTTCATACTTTTTTTTAATTTGAAGAGTCCACATTTAACCATTTTCTGAAGCGAAATAAAAGAAAAAAGAAGGAGAACAATATGTATTTTTTGAGAAAATAATAAAAATGAAGAAGCTTAAGTAGAAAATATATATAAAGTATTCCACGTTGTACTGTAGAATACGTATTGTTTCTCTTCTTTTTACACGAATCTTGATTGTGTTCAAGAGCAGTGTTCTATGTGGACTCTTCAGATTCAAAAAGGTATGAAAAAATCAGAAGAATTTGGAAGATATGAACCATTACAACAGAAAGAGTCATGATAAAAACTAGTTTGTGAAATTTTGCAACACCACTAGGAAGTTTAATTTTTTTAATTACATCAGTTTTTAATGATCCCTAAAAATTTGTTGAGACCAACAAAAGCAGTGTGTTTTTAATCAATCAATAAAAAAATAGTTGTGATTTTCTATTTTTCAAATATGTAGATATTTTAAATTCTTCATGTTGGCCTAAAATTAAATTTTAAACAACTTTCTCAAATAACTTTTTTTGTTAACTGTACAAATAACCCTACTTTTGCCAATTCGTAATCAATATTTCCAAATTGCCGCCATATTGGTAGTCACGTGACGTATGTCAAAATCGATTATTAGTATTATCAGTATGTAGAAACGATCCCCATAACGTATTTTTGAGTTAATAAATTAATATTCAGTTACTTAATTGATGAGGAGGGGAAGGAATGTGAGGAAGGAAGGAATCGAAACGTGCCAGGGACTCTTTTTCATGAACGTAGGAAAATGGAAGATGTTCCTGGGTTATGAAAAATGGATCCCGCTCATCAACCTGTCAAAAAGCCCTATGCACAGTAACCACAACCAGAATGATATTGATGTTGAATCACTTCTGTTGATTCGCCATGTTCAAAATGTAATTAATAACACAGGCGAGTATTTTTTACCACCTATTCAATGGGGTACCACAAGTAGAAATCTCTATTGAAATTATTTTGAATGGGGGTGGTTATAAATCAGAGGGGTTGATGCGAGTGGATTATTTCATGAGTCATTTCAGTTTTACTTTCATATCCTAGTGAAAGTTATGGACCATTGGTAATCATTTTGTTCATGAGATTTATCAAGTGTAAGCAAGTAAGTAAGTAAGACGTTGATGAAAACTTTCGAAATGTCAGCAATTTCATAGGTTCAAATAATTTTTCTTGTCCTGTGTCCTGCGAGCCAAACCTCTACTTATACTGACGGACGTGAATTTTACATAATGATCGTAAATGATCGAAAATAGGGGATTTCTGTGCTACATTGGAAATACACATGGGACCGATGTTATACAGACTCTGAAGCCCTGAAGAAGACCGTCAGTGAACGTCGAAACGCTGAAAATTTCACAATTTTAACAAATTTTGTCTTGTCCTCGTTTCTGCGTATCTAACCTTTAATCATACTGGAGGACATGAATTTTACATAATGATCGTAAATACGGTATTTTTCCGCTACATTGCATGGAAATACAAACGGGATCGATTCTGTACAGACTCTTAAGCCCTGGAGAATACGTCAATAAACGTCGAAACGTCGGCAGTTCAATACGTTCAACCCATGTTTTTCTTGTCCTGGTTCCTGCGAATCTAACACCTACTTATACTGAAGGACATTGGGAATACATATGGGACCGATGCCCTGAAGAAGAAGCCAATGAATGTTGAAACGTCGACAATTTCATAAGTACAACCAATTTTTTGTGTTTCCCGTTTCTGCGAATCCTCTACTCATATACTGACGGACGTGAATTCTATATAATATTATTTTCTGATCGAATGAAATGATTCTGAGCTGAAACTTAGATATGATGAGTTCATTTCTGAGAAGTTGGATTTTGAATTTGAGAACAGAAATCAAATAGATGCATAAGACCCAGAATATCCAAAATAGAACAATATGTAAATTGAGTCACATATTGAGGATGCCAGTATCTACAGAAAGCCATTCTACATAGAATATGTGCGGGGTCCTTAATATTTTTTTCAATTACTGGAAACATTTTCCAATGAAAAAATTTAAAGTTGTGAGTTTTAAATGCTACGTTCCATAGATCATTTATTAAAAATTCTCCTCTTGTGAACGAAGGGATTGTTTTCATCACATTTTTTCTTCTCTCACTGGCAATTCATAGCTCAAATGCCCATATGTTTGAGAGCTTTTTATATTAATCAGAGCAGGATCGAATAAAATAAGGTAAATGTTCCTATTAGCGGTACCTTGAGCTAATTGTATACCGTAGGGCATGCTTTCAATTCAATCTGATATAGAAAATACCCGAGTAACCTATACGAGGGTTGCCTTTTATAGAATAGAATAGAATAGAAATTTATTTATACTGAGCAACAAACAGAATGATTTCCACTTACATGTTACACAGTTGTTAGGAGTTTCTTAATACATAAAATTCATTGAATACATTTAAATCCTTTTAAAAACATACAATTATGAAGTAAAAGTTACAATAAAAATACAATACTACAGTCAGAACAATTAAATATGCAATGACCAGAGAAGATTCAGGTACATTTGAGCATCCGAAGGAGTTGTCCCTCTTTGATATTAAATATATCTAGATCACAGTCTTTCACCATTTCGTTAACGGTCTGGAGACATTGTTGAAGAGGAGACAAACTGTTCGAGACGCGAAACAGATTGTTCCTTCTTCTAAGTCTTATGTCAGGTACAATAAAATCAATGGTTTGGAGAATTTCAGGTGCTTTCAATGTTCTAAGAATATTAAAAACAAAAATCACTTCTGAGGATTCACGTCGATCTTTCAATGGTTGGACATTAAAGTCTAGTAGTTGGCTGGAGTAGGATCTAAATAGGGGCCAAACCTTGTGTTTCCTGAATGAGAGGGTTCTTAGTAGTCGTTTTTGGATTTTTTCTATTATATCAGAGTATATATAAGTCTTTGGATTCCAAATGACACAACCATATTCTAGTTTAGATCGAACAATGGAATTGAAAAGTAATATACATGTATCGTGATTGAATTCACGGCTCGATCTCAAAACAAAGCTCAATTTCCTAGAACATTCAGCCACTAAGTATTCAATATGCCTAGAGAAACTGAACACACCAGAGAAAAAGATACCGAGATCTTCCATCTCATCGATTATTCGCACACTGGTGCCATTAATAAAATAATCACCGATAGTGGGTGACCTCTTTCGAGTAAAACTCATTATTTTGCATTTGGCTTCGTTAAGAGATAAGTCAGACACTGAAAAGTAATTCGAAAGATTATCGAGGTCATCTTGAAGCTTACCAGAGTCTTCCTCGCTTTTGATTCTTCTGTATAGCTTGAGATCATCGGCATATAGGAGAAATTGAGAATTCTTAATATACTGGGAGACGTCATTAACAAATAACACGAAGAGGAGAGGCCCCAAAATCGATCCCTGCGGAACGCCCAAAGTAGCGGTGAATTCGAAAGAAGGTACATTGTTGAACTGTACAAATTGTATTCTGTTTGACAGATAGCAGTGGAAGAAATCAAGAGTGTTGTTTGTGAAACCAAATGATTTCAATTTCAAGATCAAAACCGTGATTAACCCTATCGAATGCCTTGGCCAAGTCGGTGTATATTACGTCGACTTGGCCGCCGTTTTTCATACCATTCGTCACGAAGTTACTAAATACGCACAAATTGGTAGTGGTAGATTTATTACGAATAAAACCATACTGTTGGTCGATTATAACTGAGTCCACATGATTGTATACACGATTGTATATTACCCGTTCAAATATCTTCGACGGAGCTGACAAGACTGTTATGGGCCTGTAGTTTCTTATATTATTTTTATTGCCGCTTTTGTGTATGGGGGTGACTCTGCCAATTTTGAGGAGGCTTGGAAACCGTTTTTCTCTTAGGGAGAGATTGAAGATCAAAGTCAACGGTTGCTTTAATAAATCACAGTAGGCCTTGAAAAAGTAGGCTGTAATGCCATCAATTCCAATGGCCGCTTTGGGTTTCAGTGTCTTGATGGCATTTTCAACCTCTTCTTCACTAATATCGTCAATTTCAAGGGAGTCTAAGCCATATTCAGAAAAAGTTGTTGGATTTACCGGCGCATCGCTATTTGTGAAAGTTGATTTAAAAAAGGCAGCGAAACCGTCTGCAATATCTCTGTCATTGATCAATTCATCATTATCATAACTGAATTTGTTAGCAACCGCACAGTTTTTTCGACGTTCTTTGATATATGTCCAAACATTTTTGGGATCACGCTGTAAGTCACCCTCTATTTCTTTTATATAGGTTTCATAACACAGATTATGCAGACGTTTTACATCTATCCTAAGTTCCTGATATTTATCTTTATAATAATTCGCTTTTTTTGTTCTTTTTTTCATCATTTTGAAAAAGTGTTCTTTTAGTTTAATTTTGTGGATAAGTTCTTTGGAGAACCAAGCGGGAAATCTATTTTTGATGAAAGTGGTTTTTCTTTCCAAGCATTTTTCAAAAACGTTCTTCAATAAATCATAGAAACTGTCTACACAATCGTCTACATTTTCCAAACATAACATATCTGACCAAGAGAACTGCGAATATATGTCGGGATTAAAGAACAAAAACGGATACTAATCATTGAAAATCGCTTTATTGTTTTTCAAAACATTCCCAATGAAGATCTATATATTTCTGCATGCGTTTGAACTAATTGTCGAAGCACGTTTGCCACTCTGATTGAGTTATCTCCAAAACATGCATTCTGCTTATTTTTACGTACGGGAATAAAAATAAGTCATTCGGTGCCAAGTCAAGACTATACGGCGGATGACTCATTAAATCGCCATTTTGAGAGCTCGCATTGTCGTGGTGAAGAGTGATCCGTCTTCGGCGGTTGGTTTTCTTGGAAGACAACTGGCAAACAAATGGTTGTGTTACCACTCAGAATTGACTGTTCTGCGTTGTTCTAGTGGTACGGTTACGACATGTCCAGTTTTTCCGAAAAACAGGCGACCAAGTGCTTCGTACGCGAACAACTTTTGTTGGATTTGGCTCATCTTGAAACACCCATACAGTCGACTGCTATTTGCTTTCGGGCTCATACGCGTAAGTTCATGATTCGTCTCCTGTCACGATGTCATAGACGTGTTTCGAAGCACCGCGATTGTATTTTTTGGTCATTTCTTTCGACCAATCGAGACGAGCCTTTTTTTGAACAATTGACAAATTGTGTGGGATCCAACGCGAACAAATTTTTTTGACAGTCAAATTTTCATGCAATATTGAATGTATGCTGGTCCCACTAATACCTAAGGTTGTCTCAATCTCACGATAGGTCACATGACGATCTTTCAATATCAGTCCACGCATAGAATCAATGGTTTCCGGAGCAACAACTGATTTTGGACGACCTTCGCGAACTCCGTCTTGGAGCGAACAACGACCTCGATTGAATTCACCATACCATCGATAAACATGAACATTGGTCCTTGATGGAGCTTCATCGCCAAAAATTGAATTAAGTTCATCGATGCACTGTTGCTAAGTTAATCCACGTAGAAAGTTGTACAAAATAATCGCACGAAAATGTTCACGATTTAATTCAATTTTTTTGCCGAGATGAATCTTTCAATTTACTGTACAACACAAATAGCGTCGTATGTAACGTTCTGAGTAAGCATAACCTCAAAAATGTCAAACTTTACGATAGAGCTGTCAGTTGCCGGATTGCAACACTGGGGTTGTCCATCCCGAAATATAAAAGACAACCCTCGTATTCTGATTATGAATCCTGCTATTTGAATGTATCATATTAAATATGGAATATTTATTTTGAAAGGAAGTGAATAAATCGATATGCCCCTATTATCGACATCCCAAAATAAATTTATGTTCTAGTTTTCAGCACATATTAGGTCCTTTTATCGGCATCAAATCATATCAATCCAGTAAATAAATAAGTAATGAGTTGAAATTAAGATTTTTTTCACAACTGTATATGTAAAATTTTTTGTAAAGGCAACAGCAGAAAAATAAATTATTTTCAAAATTTTTTGGAGTAAACTGTAACATTTTCGACAATAATCATTTCAAATTGGGCAAGTACAATCAATTCATTGGTACGCACGATACAAAATAATTCATTTCATAAATAATTCACAGGGTCCTCCTTTTTTCAGAGTCAAGACTTGTTCAACCCTTCATATTTTTTTTCTGTCACAGTTGCTGATTGTGAGGGAAGAATGATCAATGATGTTTCATCATCTTTTTGTTTTCTTGAAGTACGTTTTAGGAGCTATAATGAAAATATAAATCCAAACATTTTCCATTGTCCCATAATATGACATTTCTATAAAAGCTTGTGTTTATAATTTTTTTTATAATTTTTATTCATTGTAGATTTTTCTAATTCTTAAAAAATAATTCTTCCAATTTACAATAATGTTATAGGACACTGGGCAATATTTGTATTAATATTTTTATTTTAGCTCTTGAACAATACTAGTGAATGAAAAATTCTAGGAAACAAAAAGATGTTGAATGAAACACCAATGATTATTCTTCTCTCACAATCTCTCAGTGGTGGCAGAAAAAATATTCTGAAGGTTTGAACAATTCTTAACTCTGAAAAAAGGAGGACCCTGTGAATTATTTTGTATCGTGTGTACTATTGAATGGATTGTACTTGTCCAATTTGAACTGAAAATATTATTGTCGAAAATGTCGAAGTTATTTCCAAAAAATCTTGAAATAATGTATTTTTATCACCCTGTATCTCGAAAATCAAGCCGTTTGGGACATATGTTTATATGAACTTTTCGTCCTGAAACCTTTCAAAGAATCACCTCATGAAAATTGTCAACGTACTCAATTAACACCCTGTATTTTAATTAAAGATCAAAACAAGATAGGTTTTTGCCGAGAAAACAATTTTCAAAGTGTCACCGCAGAAGCAATATTTTCATCATTTCCATAACGTTTGAGTAGAAGTGCTTCTGAAGAGTCTGTTTCCCAATTCTTTTGAGAAGAGTAAGATAGATTTTCATCAACAAAAATCTGTTCGAGGCTTAGCAAATGAGGTGCAATTCTTCCTATATCATTCATCTTTATGAATTTCCAACGGAAACTGGATGATTGAAAAATCACATCCGAATGAAAATGCATATTTTCACTTCCAGAAAATTCACCTTTTAGTTAGGGTCATTTCACAATATCCATCAGATGTAGTTTGACGTCCATCGTGAAGTTACCTAGATATTACAAACAAAAAATCTACATTTTTATCTCCAAATATTTTTTTTTATTTCAAATTTCAATGGAGAATATTTTCCTTTTCAACATGGATACCTTCCAAGAGGTTATTTTGAAAGATGGAATATAGAGACTGAAGTTTGTCTTTCAGCCGCAGGTGATTCCACAACTGATTTCATGAAAATATTTTCAGTCAAAATCCGAATGTCGATTTCATGAATTTATTTATCATATGTCATCAAGCAAAAGTTATTCCAATGATACGATCGTCCAAGTCCAAGTGAGTAATTTTTTCTGGTCACTTTCTGATACACACTTCATATTGGCCTAATCTTCCCCACCGATTAAAAGGATTATTTTAGGGATAGGTATTTAGGATGGTTTTTATAATAATTCAACAAAACTTCATATAATTGGAATCACTCCATCAGACCTAATTAAAAATCACCTAAGTACTTGAAAAATAAGAAAATCCAGTAATTTAATGAGAATCATATCTCGACAACTCAGTCACTATATAAACAATGAGATATTCCAAAATGGATTATCATATTGCAGTTACTTTCACATAATCGACTTGTAGATTCCCACCATTTTCCCAGGTTGGTAGCCAGCTATTTCTTTTTTCGTAGAATGTTCTAAGTTGATATCTATTTCGGTTTTTCCAAGGTTTTTCGTCCACTCCCGATTTATATCCTTCAGGAAAGTCAGTGATTCCTCCTACCCCAACGCCCAGTACCAATCGTACCTGCGGAAAAACAAGCACTACTATGCTAGATATTTATGAGGTAGAAAGACTCAAAGTCATCTCCACAATTTATATCAAAATCGATGAGTTATGTGATGATGGAATAATAAATAACCATCGATCAGTTAGGTCTTGGAAATCAAAACGTTTCGAACCTATATAGGTTCATCGTTACCTGAATTTTAATTCTACAAAAAAATAATGAGCTTTGTGTATTCCCCCTCATTTCTTATGGAAAATAACATAGAAAATAACATGGGAAAACGCTAAGATCGATTCTGCACATGTTGATACCTGAAGGTAAACTCACAAACACATCGACAATGCTATTGCTAAAGCCCGCTTGACATTCAGCGACTTCGGGGCTCTAACCCAACCTCCTACGTTCATATAGATTGTTAAAGGCAAAAAAAAAACTATATACCATACAGGGTGTACTAAAATGAATCACAACAGAAAAACAACATGGCGGCGTTTGATTGGTCAACGCACATCATGATCATGGTACAGGGATTTCTCATCTTTGAAAATAAATACAGGGCGTCTCAAGAGATGGCTGCTTCTGTCATTTATCATCTGCCATAAAAAGAATGACTGCTCGTTAAAGACCTGTCACCTGTCATCCGTTATTTGAAAGCCGCACGTTGGAGAAAAAAACATGGTAGCATTCATTTTAAGTCACCGAGAAAGGAAAAGAAAATGTTGCCATTTGAGAAATAGCAGTTGTGAGCATTTCTTTATGGGTACTATTCCATTTTTAGTGAATTTTTTATATTTGTTGAATTATGTGGGAGCTTAAATTACACGAGAAAGTCAGTTTTCAACTGTATCGCACTTCGAAGCCTCCTCTGATAACTTCTTGATGTTGTTTGTCAGTTGTCCGTATTCAAGTACTCTAGCGACATACCAAATTTAAAATCTGTATTTTCGAAACTGTAGAAAAATTGGGGGGCGTACCTCACCTCGCGGGCACCCGGTATATATTTTCCTTTCTCGATGACTTAAGATAAACGCTACGATGTTTTTTTTTCTCCAACGTGCGGCTTTCAAATAACGGATGACAGGTCTTTAACGAGCAGCCATTCTTTTTCTATCTGCGGTATGGCAGATGATAAATGACAGAAGCAGCCATCTTTTGAGACGCTATGATCATGATGTGCGTTGAGCAATCAAACGCCGCCATATTGTTTTTCTGTTGTGATTAATTTTGGTACACCCTGTACCGAAGTCGCTGAATGTAAAGCGGCCTTCAGCAATGGCATTGTCAATGTGCTCGAGACAGTGGCAGCTCACCTTCAGGTATCAAAATGTGCAGAATCGATCTTAGCGTTTTCCTATATTATTTCCCATAAGAAATGAGAGAGAATACCCATAGCACCTATACTGAAAGTGTAACTATGGATTATAGATTACAATGATGCATTACTTAAATGGTGAAAGGAAGATATGGGAAAAACCATTGATTATATATGTCGTAACTACATGTTCAACAAAACAACAAATACATTGATTCATGAAAAAGTTGTTTTTCAAAAATTACAAGGGAAGTTTGAAGCCTTTATCCAAATTCAAAAGAACCAGCCTAGCATGGACTACTCAATGACATATCCGATCTCTTCGCGAAGAGTATTAGTTGCTTTTGTTTGTATTTGTTGCTTCTTTGGCACTGTTTCGTGTATCGTTGGTCTCCTGTAACTACTCCATGGTGGTTTTGACAATTAAGTTTGCTTGACGGATGACCCCCGTTTACTGTCATTCACTAGTTCATATGCGGCTAGTTTTTTTCAGATAGTTGAAAAAAAAGTTTTAATGGAAAAATATATTCCTTATTGATTTCATTAAACATATAATTGCGATATATATAATGGTTTTCCTCATACTTTTCTCTGCCCCATGTCAGAAATACTTCATTGTGCTCTATTATCTATGGTAAAATTTTCTTTATAATACTGTAAAGTTTGAATTTAGCTGATGATAAACCTGAAAAGTTTCGAAACGTGTACTATTTTCCAAGACGTAACCAGTCGATGGTACTTACCCTCACATAACTATTCTACCTTTACATAACTAATCTATTGCGATAATAAATTGTGATGACTTTGGATTTATCTACTTCCTGAATCTATATCACTCCAGTTTGAGATTCAATAGACTTCTACCACAGGTCCATATGCTATATGTATAATGAATAATGAAAAGCTCAATCTGAGAGTAATTTTATGGGGTGGAAATTCTGCTCACCTGGTTTGGCGATCTCCCAACGAAGCCAGAAGATTTGATGGATTCTGAATTGGTCAGTCCATAATTTTTGCCATCTACGTATAACTCTATTGAATCTGAAAAAGAAATATTGCTAGGAATATGTGAAAAGAGTGTGGTAAACGGTACCACTTCCGTAGTACTTCTGAGAACCGCTATAAGATCAAAGCATATAACAATTTCTACTTAAATATCAGTAGCTCCCTCTTAACGGTAATAAATGAATCATAAAGGTGGCAAAAGTTTTATCAGATCGTTAAAATATTCAAATTATCTTTTCTATGGCCATCATAAAAGCAAACGAAAGTGATGAAATGTCAAAAGTCAAAATTATACCGTTGTTATTCACCACATATCTGTAACATACTAAACTCAAAACAATGAACAAATTCATAGGAATTATAACGTTCACAACCATTAACGATGTACATACAAAATATGTAGTTCAACATTTCGCCACTTGGGCGCAGGTATCTAATTTTGAAGTCTCAAATTCCCATGAGTCGCTTTAAAAAATAATATGAAACATGCAAAAATGTCATCCCCAAACAAATGGAAAACTCTTATAAGAAGAGGTCATTTCAAAAGGCAAATGAAGAAAAAGATCACGGGGGTATAGACACCGAGTACTGATTCCTGATACACCCGTCACGAAAAGACGAATGTAAGGCAGGTTTGACATGATTCTCGATCAGAGAATCTATTTGAAGGTCAAGAAAATATTTTCTCCGGATTAAATATTACCAGTCAAAGTTTTTTAGGACGAAAGGATTTTGAAATGGTTTTATGAGGGCAATTGTGTAGCTATTTAGAATAAATACTTCATAGATATCTGTCAGGATGTCATCATTAGGTATATTTTTGACTTGTAATTAGTCGCCCTATTTTTCGTAAACTTCAACTGCATAATTAGAATAATCTGAGTCCGTGTTGGCTATTGTTAATTATGGAAACTATTCAGATTTTTTTAGGACCAAACAGGCTTATAACAGCCCCATGATCTGATTTTATAATGACCTCTAGGAGGTTATTAAGAATCCTGTGAATAAGGCAAAAAGGTTTTGTCGGCATTTAAAAATAGCCCTGAGAACCTTCATAGGAAAGCCCTCGTAGATTCATGGCAGCTTTATAGAGGTTTTATGGAGCAAAACAATTTTATCGTAGCTGTGATTGTTTGGATGAAGACCCAGAAACTTCTGAAGGCAATCACAAAACTAAAATTGTTACTTGGGTTACTAATAGTTAGTTATGATAATGAGACAAATTGATAAAAATGATCTTCATTGCTATTTTGAAGCGGCATCAAAAATTTCTGGAGGTTTCGAATCGATATCTCTGTCTTTTCCTATTACAAACTCCACACTTTGATCGTTGACGCCTCAGAGTAATAAAAGACTATCACTCTGAGGTTGACGCTTTAAGAAATCAATTGATTCTATTTAATTCACAAATTCATATCATTGATATTTCACGAAATACGCACCTACGTGAATTTTAAATCCATTTCAACTCAGGCAGCCAGCGTACGTCATAATGACGTTGATTCAAGGTGATTTTCTGGTCAGGTACGTCATAGTACCAAAATATGACGTGATTTTGACATTACTAATAAATGACGTCAGTTGAAATTACGTCATCACGACGTCATTTGATCACCTCATTCAGACATATCTATCGATGGATGTCATCAATTGACGTCATTAAGACGTCACTCCATGGCACATACAAAATGAAGTAAAAAACCGGAAACCGGAATCAAACGACTTAACAAATATCGCTCACGAGTTTGAATCCAGTCAATATATTTTACCTGAATAAAAGAATGAAAGTTTCGTCCTCATATACATATGCATATTACATAGTACAACTATGAATGTATGTTTATTTGAAAAGGTGAAAAATATGTGAGAAAAAAACCTAGAAACTCTTGTTGAGATATCGTTCAACAATGGGAGGATAACCTTTATAACGTTCTTGTCATTTTAAACTTCCCGCCTGTATAGTGGCACATTTCAATCACAGAGCGCATCTCGCGCACGTCCGCTCGTCGGCTCGTTCGTTCATGACGATGGTCGCCATGTTGTATGTTGGGGGGTAATTTCGATAAATTCTCATTTCTCCTTTTGCCTTTGGGTAATTTGGCCACTGTTTTAGTGTTTTACTGGTTTTTAGTGCTTCATGAAGGTGCTGAGTGTGTTTGGGGTGTTATTTTGTTACTTCAGTTAATATTTTGTACAGGTAAAATGTTACTGTTGATTGTCATGAAAGTGTGACACCCAGCTCAGCTGCAGACTCTAATAGCGCATTCGACTGATATGCTCTTAACTTGGTGAAGATGTGTATTTAGTTCCGCATTGATACAGGACAGAAATCATTTGGTCAAATAATAATTATATATTGGCGCTTTTCTTCTTCTTTTTTTAATGTTGAGTGAACATATTGCATTTATTGACAATAAGAAATCATTTCAAACCAAGTTGTTTTATTTCCGTTTCATAAAATATTACTTGTTTTTTCTTAAAAAGGCAATAGCTGTTTAGTGACCTACTATTCTAAAAAAAATCAAATTTTCAGGAGGTCCGCCGCCATTAACATTCGATTGGTCATTGTAGGTTTTTTGGTTTTTATATTCTTTTAAAAAAATATCTAATTCCAATTATTTCAAAATTATGGATGGGAATTATACGAACTTTTGACGAGATTTTCACATTATTTTGACGTGAACGTTATGTTGTTTTGACGACAATTCAAATGTTAATATTCGTCAGTTCTAACGTAGAAATGACGTCATTTTCTGACGTCACTAGGCTGTGACATTGTGACGACATTTTAACGTTATTTATACGTCAATTGAAAAAGTGATAAAGACGTAAACACTGACGTGAAAACCACGTCATTCAGACGTACTCTGGCTACCTGGAAAGTTCCACCTATAATCATCAGCTATCAGGCAATTCAAGATGCAGTGATTCATTTCAGATCGATCGTTTCCATCGAACAATCGATCGAGCAGTATTCGCAGTTCATACCTTATACCTACCTTATTAAACGTGCGATTTTAAAATATGTGCGTAATGGTGCCTTCTACTTTTCTGTTGTTTATAAGTTTCATAGGTGGTCGTAGAATACACATATTACGTACTCACAACTGGCAGCCACTGCAGAAGGGCACGGGCGTCAACTTTTTTAAACTGAATCATTTGATGGTCCATGTTTTCGAGAAGTTCAAGGTCCGAGTACCTCGACCGAAATATCCAAATTGTTATCTCCGAAAATTTGCTAATACACCTACCATAGGATCGGTAAGGCTAGGGAAAGTTTTTGCTACGTACCTTTAGTCCATCTGAGTCTATAAGTATGAAAGTCGTCACTGAATGTTCCGGATGTGCTCTTCGTAGAACTCAATTTCTCTGATCGTTTTGGCTCCGAGTGTTCCAACACTGGCCCCCCAAATAACAAAGATCCTCCAATATCCTCATTGTTAGAGCCAGTCAAGACTTTGTTGCCTCTTGCGTAGGCAATAACAATTTTTCTTTGGTTATCATCCTCCAAGTAAATTTCTGGAAAAACAAAAAGGAAAACATGTATATCAAAAAATTCTCACCTGAAAGTAAATAACTGAACAGATTGATATTTTTCTGTCTGTGAACAGTCTACAGTGAACAGTCTAAGGAATCATAAGGCTGATAAATTCTGACATAGCCATGTCCTCAAAGATGCCAAAAATATACCTATAAGGTGTGATTTCGCTGCGACGTCTAGCGTTCGCGGCCCACCGTGACATCTGGCAGTGACGGCCAGCCGTTACGTTGGTGTGATTTCGTTGAAACGTCTGCGTCTGAAAATTGGAGTTTTGAGGTGATCAAAATGAGTTTTGGAACATTAGATGCATTGGTGTTGTTGTTAGAGGATGAAGAAAACGACTTTGATTCTTCTGTCTGGTTCAGGATAAAATCGGATTATTCTTTCCAACTTCCAGATATATCTTGAAGAATGATCGTTGACTGATATGACAACATTATCAACTTCAATGGGACTTTGATCTTTCTCTAAATTGCTCGTGGTAATGTCTCATCAATGATTCTGTATATTTTTCGGGTCCAAAATTACTGGTTTCTTCGTTCTATTCGCAATTCGTCATCAATACTCGAAAATTGTTTAGAAATTTTGCTCTGGAGACTTTGCTCTGGGTTTTTTATTTTCTCCAATGGTCGTTTAATGTAATGCGCGTTCATTGAAAACTGGGTGGCGTTCGCGTCCAGACTTATTTTCGAGCAGTCGAGACGTATCCGCCGACGTCTCCAACTGTTTGTTGCCTTTGAAATGCATTATAGAAGTACTGGACGGCTTGACGTCACGGCGGGCCGCGAACATTGGACATCGCAGCGAAATCACACCTATGGGTTTTAGATGGAAAATTTGGCATGCTCTGTGTATCTTTCACACCATAAAGTATGCATTTTCTCCATGTATCTTCTCAGGGGTGAGATAATGGTCTCGTATAAGGGTGAATGACGACGAGGGAGGACCGTCAAAATAGTGTCTGGCTGACAAAATAGATGCCAAGACCGCTACATTTGACTTTGGCAGAATTTGTTTAGGAGCAGATGAATCGGGCCCTTATCTAGGAACTCTGGATTTCCAACACAGGCCGATTCACCGACTTGGAAAACATATCTGGTAGGACGACCAGCTTTGAGGAAAACCCTAGAGCATGCATTCTAGTCAGGAACAACATCGACAATCCTATTTTTTCAGATACCTGCTCTCAAGATATATTTATTCGAAGTGCGCATCATACCTTCATGAAGATATAGATGCGAAACAACTTTCTTCAGCTGACTACAGCAGAAGCAGTAACACCTATATTGTAATGGAACGTGATGCAAATGCACACCATGAATCGTGGGGCAGCACAAACATCAACAGGAATGTTGTGTCAATTCTCAATTACCTAAGATGTCGAGAGTAAGCAATAAACAACGTAGGTTCTGAGCCAACCTTAGTTACTAGCAACAGTAGAGAGGTATAGTTGATTCAAAAATCAACTCTGATATCTAACTGAAAGGTATCTTCAGAACCATTGGAACTTTCTCCTGAAATCCACTTCCCAGGCAACCTGATCCTGAACAGTCGACCTCCAATCACAAATGTGACTGGATGTTTGCCAACAAAATAATAATACCACGAACAAAAAGATTCATTAATCTTGTTCCACCCACATAAAACGCCAAGAGCCCATGGCTTATTGTGCATTGGCAAATCCATCCACACACAATATTGCTCAGGTCTATAAGCCCGATATTCTTTCGGTTGGAAAATATGGAGAAAATATTGGATGGGCACATAAAGTAGGAACACAAGGAGGTATCAGCTGCTAGGTTTCTGGAGCATATAACAAATCACTTCCTTACTCCTTGTATGTGGCCAGAGGAATTGAACCAAAACTATGTTACTGGATGAGAATTATTCTTCATAATAGAACAATAACCATCTTTCCATTCTCCAGGGAAAGAGTATCAGCGTTAGTAGTGTTGACTCCTGGTGGAAGATATGCTTGCTCTGGCAGGTCGATCTGCAATCATATGCTAACGGTCTGGTCCTAGTAGTGAATAACAAATCCTCTAGGATATACTGAATACCATATTCAAATAGAGTGAGAGGAAAAAATGTTATCAACTCCCACACAATTGTTATAGTACCGTTATTGATACCTCTTTCATCAACTTTGTTAAAATTCATTTACCGACTGAACCGAAATATCCGAATCCATTAATCTGTATGGGGTCGGACTAAGAATAGCCCCATGGTTAAGAGGTCGTAAGAGGCGACTGAAAGGATAACTATAGGTGGTAGATGGTCTCCAGCATCGCCTGGTTAAATACCACCATATCAACTGCAGGTGCTGTGAAATGGCTTTTCCCGAGTTTCAGTGTTTGATCGATTACTTTCAGTTCTTAATATAACAAACATAATGATGAAGTCTCTTCGAGTAAAATACTCTGGAAGCAAAATGCCTATCCATTCGTATTTCCGGGCGAAGGGTACTCGAGGTGACACACCATCAAAATATTGAGAGATTCAGTTTTGTTACATCTGGGGACTCAACAAGAACATCAATGATGAACACTATCATCTACAGGCGGAAAAACCCGCTTTCTGGATTTAACAGAAACATATGTAAACTCCTCCACTAACAAAGTCCACGTGCTTTCTCATGGTGTTTGTCTTTTTTTTAAGACTAACCTATCATGCCAAAGCGAAGAGAGTTTGAAGCCGAAAGACTTTGACGTGATGTGGTTCAAGCTAGCTGATACCAAGCGGACTAAAATCTTCGGCTGCCTTCACTCATCTCCTAACGAACATCCAATAGTGACCTATTTGAGTTTTTATCACTCAAATTTGATTTAATCCAGCAAAACCATTCCACAGCTGAAATCATCATAATGGGATAACAGGAAGCATGTCATCCAAACTAGGTATCACCAAAGAAGTCAGATTCAGTTGCTCGAATTCAACTTGTTAACTCTGTGAGTGTTTTAGAATGTTTTAGGAACACTTTTGCAGTTATCAGATCCATCTGAACCGATGGGGGTCGAAACGAGGGATTTACCACAATTCATTATGTGATAAGTAAATGTACCAGAGAAATATAATGGGACTGGAGTACTTCTCTCGATAATATCTTATCATCATGGTGACTGGAAAGTGTCGATCAAATGCTGAAAAACTCAATATGTTAATATACCACTGAACAAAAGAGGAGACCATCTACCCACTGTGATTATTCTTCTAGTTGCCTTTTACGTTTGGCGTGATGTTTGATTAAGCTAGTTCAACTCAGACTCCATACGGATTGATGATAAAATCCATGAAACTCTTCCGGAGTCCCAATTTCTAAATATATCGTTGTGATTTTCAGATATCACTTACATATGATTGAATGTTTCGCAAATCTACGATAGTTTTTGAAAAATCACAAATCCAGAAGAGATGGCATGATATGGAAAATTCAAAAGAAATTCTGAACCTGTTTGTATCAATACTGTACCTGGATACAGCCAGTCACCAGATGGTAATTTAGCTCTTATTTCCACATCTGCGTAGGAGAAGGTCTGCTGAGAAACCAGTCTGCCAGAGTTGATAGGATTCTGCATCAAAAATTTCTTATGGAAACAAAGCTCGCTTTTCTTATCTGGCTTCGTACAACTGTAAGACGAAGTCAATTTCCAGTCAATTATAGTTTATTTCAGGAATAACGTAGAGTAAATTCCCATGTATTAATGCCTGGGTTCTTATGGGAATTTACTCTACGTTATTCTTGAAATAGAGTATAGGAGCCAGTCAGTTTGCCACAGGGTTGATTGGCTACATATTTATGACCATACAGGATCCTTGTATTTTTTTTTTTTTTTTTCATTTAAAGGTAGGTATACATATTTGAATATTTGACTGCCTTCCCCTATAAAACGGGAAATGTATGTATGTTCAATGATAATAATTGTTGAAATGTTTATTCCCAGCCTACTGGAGGACTCAAAATAGAGGGTTCACTTAACAATTAGCGAGAAATGAGCTGAGAAAAGTAATACAGTGAATGATAGAAAGGGTGGGATTATGTATCAATGATGAGAGGCATAATTTGAACATACCGGGAATGCAAATTAAAAAACTTCGGAGAGTGTATACAGGAAAGTATCTATTTAATAAAATAAATACTTTTCACATTGTCGAAAATACCCATCTTTCCACACATGCTCACAAATGGCAATGTACCTATCAATTTGTGGAAAACTTGAGTTTTCCATAGAAAAAACTACTTTTGCCACCATGAATTATTGTCAAAGGAGTCGACAGTGGCAGTTTTTTTTTCATTTGATAAGCGATCCCAATTTAAGTCACTGCCCTTTGGATATACATATTTTCATTCGAAGAATATGAATATGAGATAACATGCAAATTTCTATCTAAAATTCCGGTGAGACATGAAGTCCTGCAGTCGAAATGAAGAATAATTGAGTTTATATTTCGCATATCCACAAAGAATGTTATCAGTATCACACAACTATAGGTAGAATCTACCGTCGAGAAAACATTTTCATACATCATCAATACATGGTTATAATTGAACTCCTTTTTCTACCAAGACACAAGAGCAGAATATGGGACGAAAACAAACTGAAGACAAATTTAACAGACCAAAGACGGTGCTGTAGTTGTGATATTTTCATTTTCCCAGATTCTAACTTTCATCGTGAAGAAATACTTTCTTTGTGGGCTTCAAATTATCATATCCCCAATGTTATCTAGGCTATATAATAGCCTAAGTAACGATGTAGGAATCATTTAGTTAGTAAATGAAGTCATTGGATAACAAATATTTCAACAAATTCAGTTCAGTTCAGTTCTGAGACATTTTTGTGTTGTCAATCAATCAATAACAAATCAGTTTTCATTGTGCATGATTTCAATTTTTTAACATACCCATTAGACAGATCCAACGGATCTGCTTCTATATCTTTTTCGGTCGCAAGTTTTGGCCTAATGGTCAACTGATCGTTGCTCAGGTATACGACATCTTCATCTGGTCTGTAAACAACGAACTCGTAATCCTGAAACAGAAAAAAGTACTCAAACTATGACTGGAGATTCTAATTCCACTATAACTGATTTCATTAAGTGGAGTACAGAACTTTGTAACTCTTTGTGTTTTAGTTTCCACGAGAAGGAAATTTCTGCAATGTTCACAGTACATCGTGATATCCGAAGAAAAGAAGGTGAAAATGAATTGATGTTTTTTTTTGAATTTCTGCATGCTACATGTCAGCTTTTCCGTCCAAGGCGCGGTGACAAATAAATGGATGTGAAGACTGAGCTCGATGGTTCTCGGTTGGACCGCAAATGGTGAAAAAGAGCATCGTTCCTAAAAAATATCTAGAAAAAAAAACAGATCTGCAATCTTTCTGTGGTATACCTGACTCCTGAGAAGTGACCCAGCTTGTGAGCGAAGCATCACCGATAAGCAGAATGACTCCATTTTGGGGAGAATCTAAAAGTTAATGTTCGTGTTTATGTTCCGCATATATGAGAACAGTTTTCTTCGACAGGTCGGACTTGTACCGTATAAATTAAAATCAGTTGATGTGTAGTGAAATAGCTCTTGATCATGAATCATTTGATCCAGTTTTTGAAAGGAACTTTCGAGGACATATTTAGCAATCGTCATGTGATGAAATGAAGATTTGCATTCCAGTTGCGATATTCGTCAGTTTTTGTAAAGCTCCATATTTCAAATGTCTTATTTGTCTATGCCAAATATAGATGGGAAGCGTTGATAGAAAAATTCGCTCGGTTTATTGCTACTTGAAGGAGAAGACTCTAAACATAACAAGCACATTTGTCAAACTTCGTCGATAAATGTATGCAATGTTCATTCTTTTTTTGAAATTACGCGTATAATTATAATAATATACAGGGTGTCCCAGAGTGAAGGGGACAAACTCCGAGGGCAGAATCTTCACTTTATTTTAAGGCTGAAAGTTTCAATAAAGATATACCCTAAAATGAATATTAACCTAGTTACAGGGTATTGAATGTGACACAAAAAAATATATTTTCCAGAATAACTCCATAATGGGTCAACTTTTCTTAATGAAATTTGGTATGTCACTTAACAGCATTCAGTTTCATATTTCAAGGCCAATCATGTTTTTGTAACTCTAAAAGGGGCGTACGGCAAGTGGATACCCCTATTCGCCCCTTCCCAACTTTCACGCCACTGGATTAATATCGATTTCGTCTTCTTTTTCTTAATCCCCAATAATTCTTATACAAAAAAGGAATACGTTTCGTTTCACAAATACTAACGGTTTTCGAGATTATTGGTCGCAGTCAAATAAAAATAAATATGTAATTTTTTTATTTCGACAAACTTTTGTTTTTATTAATAATACTTTGCGACCAGTTGACTCAGTGTCCAATTGTCGCCGCGTCCAACTGTTGCCGCGTCCAACTGTCGCGACGTCCAACTGTCGCCGCGACCAATTCTCCGCGTCCAATTCTCGTGCGCCCAATTGACCGCGTCCAATTGTCGGTAATCCGAATAAGTGGGTGCGTATGTGATACGGATACTCATTACTGATTATTTTGTTAGTGGCTATGTAAGTTTTAAATATCGGGAAATTTTTGTGAACAAAATCTCTCGTAAATGCCAACAATTTTCGAAATATTCGAATTTCTACTCATTGCAAGGTATGAAATATGTTGGTTATAATGTTATAAATAGTTACCTTCACATTCCTTTCAAAAATAGTAAAGATTTTGATACGCACGCACTTATTTAACTTCAAATATCTCGAAAACCGTTGATATTTGTGAAACGAAACGTATTCCTTTTTTGTGTAGGAAATATTGGGGATTAAGAAAAAGAAGGCGAAATCGATACAGTGGCGTGAAAGTTGGGGAGGGGCGAATTGGGGTACCCACCTGCCGTACGCCCCTGTTTAGAGTTACAAACGCATGATTTGCCTTGAAATATAAAACTAAATGCTGTTAAGTGACATACGAAATTTCATTAAGAAAAGTTAAGCCGTTTTTTTTTGTGTTACTTTCAACACCCTGTAACTCGCTTGATACTCATTTTAGGGTATATGTTTATTGCAACTTTCAGCCTTAAAATAAAGTGAGGATTCTACCCTCGGAGTTTGTCTTCTTTATTCTGGGACACCTTGTATATTCGAGTAGCAAGCGAAAAACTAACAAGAAAGCTGGGTAGCAGCCAAAAAATTCAGACAAAAATAGTATAGAATTTTCCACATACAATATTGTGTTCAATGACTTTTTGGAAAAAAACTGAAATAAGGTCGAAAATTTCACACCTCACTCTTTCAGCCAATCAAAAAATTGGTTTTTATTTAGTTGCCATGGCAACCCAAAAAATTTCCGGAAATTTTTATCCTCCTGGGTGCCCTAGGCGAAATTAATAAGTGGAAATTTTTCTGTCAAATATTTGACATGTGATAGTTAACATTTTGCTTTTATTTACATATGGAATGTTATTTTTCATATGAAAGGAAATAATATTTCATAATTATATATTCACTAAATATTTCGAATGTGTCTGAAAATATTTTGAGAACTTGCATTTCAACGATGAATAGGTCCATCGGTAAAAAATGTATATCAATCAAATCTATCTATGCTTGACTTGATGAACTTAATATTTGAAACAATTTTATTCAACTCATCTTTTCGTGAATACTCGGCTGAAATTTGCAACAATTCCTTTCCACATCACTTCCCAATAGACAATCCGCATGGACCAGTCAAAACTATTTTAGTTCTGCGTGATGTGCAATGTAATTTTAGGTTGAAAATGTCGCAAAATGAATTTTTTCTTTCTCACATACAAACACCACTAATACCATTGCGTAGCTGTCATTATATCATCAAAAACCATTCATGGCCCACTGATGTTACAACTTGTTTTCTCTCAGAATAATCTACAAGTCAGTTGAATTAACCATTAATTTAATATATTTTGGTGTGAAATTTTCTTACCGAATCCCCCGCGTGCTTGAATTTATTGCTGGAAATTTATCTCGTACATGAATTTTTTAAGAAAATCACCTTCGTCGCTGCGCGTCGGGTAATTTTCAAAAAATTCATGTACTCGAAAAATTTCCGGCAATAATTCAAGCACTAGGGAGATTATAAGTGAAAATTTTTGAGTTTTTTGCGACTTTTGTTATGAATCCATATCCATGGGAAGTAGCAAAGTTAAAATTCGGATCTAGTACCCCAAAAAACATATAGACGAGTGAGAAAATAACCACTATATTTTTTTTTCTGAAACTAACTGGCACCCCCGGAGACGATTTAACTGGATTGGCGAATGAACTATTAGTATTCAAAAAAATTGATAATAGTGCCATTTTGTATTTCGAGAGTGCAGTATATGCCAGTCAAAAATGGGTATTCCACTGCCGGGAAGAATTCATACCCACAAATATTTAGAATGACATGCACGTCCGAGGTAAGTGTTCGCAGTAGCTTGGACTCTTCTCTCGTCTTGGGACATTCAAATAATGGAATACGGAGTTTTCAATCTTCTCTTCAGGTACGGAAACTCTGTTGAGGCAAGGCTTTAGCTCGAATGGTTGACTAGTTGGATCGTGAAGAACTACTCACACACTCAGAGACAACTAGATTTCATCATGAAATATAGCGCAACTTACAGGTGCTCCCGGCAAATACTGTTCCACTATCCATTTGGTACTATTCAATAGGGGTCCATCAAATGTGTCCTCGAATACAGTCATATTCCTGCATACTTTCGTACGATCACTAATAGTTGTCACACTTGGTGTGCATTCCGTTTCAGATGATCTTCTCAATTCTGAAACACACATTAATTCTCTGTCACGAATTTTCCCATTAATTTCATTTCTTTGAATTTTTTTTTTAAATTGTACACTTTAATGTTTTTGTATTCATATAATTACAGGGTGTGACCATTGGAAAATGTACCTCGTGGCATTACAGGATGAGAAAGAATTTTCTTAGCAAAATTCCAAATTTTACAACTATTATAATTTATTTATACATATATTTTTCATATTTTATTATGTATATGTGAACAGAGTGTTTCAACAACTTATTCGAAATTTTACCACCATTTCTCAATAACAAGTCGATTGCTGTGAGAAAATGTAATAGTCTAACAGAAAACGATATAGAGATCTACAGAAGACATTTAAAGTTTTCCCCATTGCCTTGCAAACAAACTTGGACCCGTCTTATCCAGTTTCGTCGCACTAGTTCTGTTCCACCTTCCTACAGTCTCCAAAGACCTAGATTGTAACAGTTATCTCGTTTTTTCCTGAACTTTCGTTATATTTTTTTACAACAATCGATTTATTATTTTTTGAGAAGTGAATAATGTGGTTAACATATTTCGGATGAGTTGCTGTCATTAATTTCTCATATTCCATAAATTTCAACATACCAGTTTGTTATTGGTTATTTAACGAACAAGTGTATTAATAATAAGTGTAAAATAGAGATATCTTACTTTCAATGTTTATTTATTCCATGATACGATAAAAAACAATCACTATTTCCTATTTATATTATACGGAAGCGTAGAAGGGCCATTATTTTTTTATTTTTATATTTCTCCTTAATTCCGTGTTGCAACTCGGAAAATTACTAAATTCCGAGTTGCAACTCGGAAAATTACTAAATTCCGAGTTGCAACTCGGAAAATTATGAAATTCTGAGTTGCAACTCGGAATATTACTAAATTCCGAGTTTCAACTCCGATGAAATTCCGAGTTGCAACTCAAAATTTAGTAATTTTCCGAGTTGCAACTCAGAATTTAGTAATTTTCCGAGTTGCAATTCGGAATTAAGGAAAAAATTAAAATACAAAAATAATGGCCCTTCTACGCTTCCGTAATATTAACTCTAATCAAACATAGTTTGATTTTCCTTAGTGGTAGTTTTATTTTATTTTTTCGAATTGAAAAAAAAATGTTCTCATGTGGATTTGAACTATCGACCCCACTGTCACATCTCTCGGCTGTTAGGTCAACGTTACCATGACGCCACGTGACTTTCTATGATTCAAGTGACAACTGGTGTGTTGAATATTTTCTGATATTTTATCTCAGAATTGATAAATAAATAATGACCGATAGTACTAACCAATATAAAATTTATAAGAGCAATGTATGTTGGGTTTCATATAATCAAATCGTTTATTAAGAGAAAGTCATTCATTAACAGGGGTCATTAATCAACGATTTTGAGTGCATTAAAATACATCCTAAATGAACGGTAGACGAAAAATTAATTTTTCTTCTATTTGTGGCGTTGTAAGCCTTTGGTAGTAACTGAATAAACATTAAAATCGAACAAACAATTGTATTTAGAGGTCCACACTATTTTTTTTGTGAAATCGACCAAGAATGCGTACCTTCTCAGAGCAACTTCAGACCCCAAATACGCTAATCTATAGTATTAGTTCGTTGTTAATAAACGAACTTTCCCGTATCGAAAATGGTCCGGGAAAATGTTTGCCGGCTTCTCAACAATGATGACATCAATCAAAAGTTGTTATGCATTTATAAAATTTTCTTAATTTATGATAAGGTTGATTGCGACTTCAGAAAAAATAGTAGTGTATCTCGTAGTAAAACCACATTCCTAGACTTCATGATTGTTGGTCTCTGCTTAATGCCTCGGCCAACAATTTTCATTGTCGTCCGGGAATGTAATGTTTTTACTACTAGATACTGTGCAATATACTATTCCCGAATCGAAAACGGCCCGTGAAAATTTTTGCAGGCGTCTCAACAATAATGACATGATGAATTTACATTGTCGCACGGAAATGTAATGCTTTAACTACTTGATACACAATATACTATGCTGCTCTACTAACCATTTACTTTCCATACTTGTGAATCTTTTCTGTAGCCAAGTTTATTGTGTTGAACGTAAACCCAATAATGGACCTCATCATTCAATTTGAGTTTCAAATTTGGATTGTAGTAAGTGAAATAACCATCTACGGGGGTCGTCACATCTTCACTGAAGTCACCTGGTTCTATTTGGTTTATTGTTTCGTTTAGTTTTCCACGGAACGCGAATAGTTCTGTATTTGGAGAAGCTGAAAAATAAAAAAAATTGATGAGGTGTCAGCAAACTAAAAAAAATGTTGGATACCAACAATGGTCCCTTTTTGTCTGAAGAGTCAAAATTACTTGTCAGCAGCTGAAGCAAAAATGTATCCACTTGTGTCTCTGGTATTTCTTCAATTAATTTTTTTTGGCTGTTTTTTTTAAAGTTACCATGGATACATCATCAACTCGAGAACAGTGAAGTCTGAATGACAATGTTATGATTATTGATCTGACAGGAGTACCTTGTAACGTCAAATGAAATATTACAAACAAATGCAAAACTTTTATTCAAACATTAACGAAAGGTATACTGATGTCACATCACGAATTCAACCATTTTACATTATAAGTTCTTATTTTCATCACTTGTATTAATGAAACCAGTATTTATGATTTCAAAGTACACCATTTGAAAAAAATAACGTAAAGTATTCGTGGATAACTGATCTTTCAAACACTTGCTCTATTCGCGCGTGTTTGAAAGACCTTTTTATCCACTTATACTTTAATACACTAATATCTGCCATACAGTATCTGAAAGTTTTCACCTGTTGTATGGTGGTTTTATGAGAGCGTAAAGAAAACCTTGCTATATGTTGAGAGAGCATTACAATTTCTCCTCTACTCGCTCGAGGAAGGGATATCGACGTGAGTTGTTAATTCGTCGGACGAGGTAGTAGGAGAGGCGCGCAGTGGTGCGTCTCTCTTATTTATGTGGTATTATCATATCATTGCGTTCCTTGTTGCTCGCGTAGATTTCTGTCTATATACAGATGAAAAGTTTCCGATACTGCATACACAATTATATCGTATGTAGTTTTGAATATGCCTTTTGATATGTATGTTTGAGCTGTTCATTTTTTATTATTCGTTTTTTTATTGTTGGTATATAAGGACATTTGAAATGTATATTTTTATGACTTGTCTGTCGCATTTCTATGTTTATTTTTATTGGTTGTTTCTGATGATTACCACAGTTGAAGACTATGTAGTTCAATCGAAAATGAATATTTAGAACCTTTGGCGTGTATACAATATAAGAAATAGAAGGAAGCTACCCAAAACACCAAAACTACTTACTGTGTCAATCAAATGGCAGTGCTCAAAAAATATATTTAAAATTTCGAACCAGACAGACAGAAGGACACAAAGACTGAGTAATAAACAGATACACAGATATAGGAACAAAGTAATTCAAATGAAGGATTGTAATCAAAGAATTAAAAAGTCTAAAACGAAGAAACAATGTTGACAAATGGAAATGAATCCGATAATGACTACGTTTATCTCACAACTTCGGATCCGCTCAAAATGGGTTTGACTTGACTGGATCCGATCCATCTAATCGATATATACAGTTTTCAGATTGGATTGAATCACTCAAGTCAATTCCATAAAATAAAGGATTGGACCCAACCGATCGCCTTGAACAGAAGTGAAATTACGAGATAAACGAGTTTGAAATTGACAGATGTCAAGTAAAAGTAGCCAAATCCAAATTGGTTGTTTATCGTTTCAATTTTCTGTAATCGAATGAGTTTCTCTTTCTCAAAATGGAGAACAAAATAGTAATAATAGAGAAGAACGTATTGTCCAAAGAAGAGAGCAGTTTTTTCATTCAACTGATTAAGGAAAAACGTTTTTTGGGATACATGGATGAGGAAAGGATTAAGGTTTCGCATATTTTCAACAACGATTCGTAAATTAATTCGCAGAACACAAGAAATTTTACGTTACGAAATTCGACATATTGCTGTGAAGTTAGGTTTTTCAATCGGATTGAAGCATAGCGATCCACTTATATATTGCGGCATAAATAGAAGGATGGTTTAACTTGACTCAATGCTATCGAATTTGAAGCGGATAGAGACCGTCGAGATAAACGTAGTCGATGAAAAAGAACAAGCTATAGATGCAGAGTATCTCTGTTTCTGCTATTTTTGGTCGCAATCGGATGAGTCACTGACATTCAATGTCATCGGTTGGTTCATTGCCCATGTGCCAGCGAACAACAATTCTACACACATAATATGCGCTTATTGCGAGTCGTAAATAAATTGTTGCATGTAAAATAAATAAAAAAAACGATCTAATTGCTTTGATTTGCAGTAACTTCTTGACCCCAGAGAACCCGCCATACGGAACAGAACAAAGCAGACTGAATACATCAAATCTCGAAACTTTTCGTTTGCCTATGAAGGAGATAACGATTTCAACGGTTCTATTTGATTATTACAAGAGGAAAGAAAAAATGTTTGCGAAAAATAAATAACATATCCTTTTTTTTAAATGAAAAAAAAAAGAATTTTCAAACCAAAGTTCAACTTTTCAATATAGAAAGTTTTGTTTAACACGTTCACGACCACTATTCTTAAATTTGACGATGCTATAAACCAACTACTTTTATTTTCGTATAACAAATACAAGGTATATTCTAACCTCTTGCACTCTCGTGAAGGACGGGTGTATAATGCCATTTTATTAAGAATGGAAGGTGTGGAAAATTCTAAAAAAAATTGTGGAGAGTTTAAATTATGTTGCTGTCCGCCGAACGTCGGCTGACCGGAGCAGAACCGCAATAATACTGGAACTGCCGGATGGAAGAAACTGTGTAATTTAAAATTTCCACAATTTTTTTTCCAATTTTTCACACCCGCCATTCGTTATAATATGTCATTATACACCCGTGCTTCACAGGAATGCAAGAGATTCGATTACACCCTGCATTTTAAAAAAACTGTACTTCATTTTTGTTTTGTGTTATAATGTTATGTTAAAAATATGTGACGTTGGTTAAGGGTAATTATAGTATTGAAATAACCCACATGTTACAATAACGTGACATTGTTTTGATGAAAAAAAATCTGAAAATTTATTACAAAATGCGCTCGTTTTTTCATAAAACGTGATTGAACGCCGACAACAAATTTCAGGTTCACGCTGACCCGCTGCTGAAAGTTCTGGCGGAGCCGAATATTTAATTGGTCATAACTCTCCTAAAAATGATCGGGAAGGAAAAGGAAAAGTTCATATCGTTTCTGAAGACTCCTACCTTCTCATGCAAATATACTTAGTATGCGAGTATTTGAGAACCTAAAATGTGTTTGGTTGCACTTCACGGAGATGTTTGCGGATGATCCGAAAATCATGAATAATTTAGTAAATATGGAATTATTATACTGAAGCAGCAACCCATAGCCTCTTTGGACTTTATGCAACAATATTAAAGTAGTGTGACAGGTCCCACTTATACATGCCAAAAAAAAAAACTTTGTTTTATTCCTGTCTCATATTTAAACCCATAAACCCATGAAACCGGCATTCTCTTCAGTAAATGTTGAAAATAATCGCTTATTCATATCATGCGTATATGTTCAATAACACAATTTTGAAGTGCAAACCTCAAGCGAATAATTCTCAACATTTACTGAAGAAACTGCCGGAATTATGGGTGAGTTGAAAACTGAGGCAGGAGTAAAACCCAGTGTTTTCTTTGGCATGTATAACTGAGACTAGTCTCACTAGGCTAAAATCGTTGCATATGGTCCAAAGAGGGTACTTCAGTATAATTAGTTCATATCAACTCAAATATTCATGACTTTTGAATCCTCCGTAACTATCGTAGAAGGGTTATGTGAAATGGGACAACACACACTTTAGGTACTCAGATACTCACATGTTATTTTTTCTTCAGAAACGATATACCCTTTTTGTTTTCCTTCTACTATAGTTTCTAGCAAAGTTATGAAAAATCTAATTTTTGGCCCTGCCTGAACTTGCAGCGGCGGTTTAGCGCGAGCCTGAAATGTGATGTCGGCGTTTCGTCAAAAATTATTCAAATATTAGTAACCCTAAGTTGGTGATGTCGAACACGGTGTTTATCCAGTTCCCGTTATAGGAACACATTATTTTTCATATGAAACGATTTCTGCAGTAAAAAAGTTACGTTGCCCCGCATGCTCCAATCATCGCTACGACCATGCTAATCGAATCGACAATTATAGTTGTGTTGCGTCTTCGGGTTCAAAAATAAGTGTACTCTGGTATGAACTCGCCTTTATTATTCAAACTTTACTTGACAACACTGTAATACAAGTCACTGTCAAAATACTTGTATCCAAGGTAACTCAAGGTAACTTTCTAACTAACTTCCTTCATCTCACAAATGCATTGCTTTTATATACAAATAAAGTTCTAGAAAACTTAAGAAATCAATAGAACACAAATAGAATGTTCGACGATTGATCCAGAACAAAAGTAAGTGCTTCTAGATTTTTCCATCTAATTCATCGAACAATCTCGAACAATTCGAGAAGTCTTTATCAAATTTCAGGTCTGTAACACTGCCTCCTCCTTTAGGTTATTCCGTCCCGGATAACACCATCACCATTTTGGCTGTCCCTCTGGAACCAATTTGGGGGATCGTGGCCTCGGTATACTGCTAACCTCTCGATGTGAACAACTTTGGGTTTACTCCTTGGGTTGAGCTGGATGCGGTATACCAAGTCGTTGATCTTCTTTATGATGACATAGGGTCCTGTCCAATTTCTCTGTAGCTTGGGGCATTTTCCTTTCTTTCTCTGAGGTTGGTAGAGCCAAACAGCATCACCTGGCTCGAACATAGTTCCTGGACTCTTTCCGTCGAACCTCTTTTTCATTTTATCACTGGAGATTTGAAGACGACGTCTGCAGAATTCATGAACTTGGTCCAGTCTTTCTCGCAACTCTTGGACATATTCTGGTAGGACTTTGTCCTCTGTACTTCTGGGTGGCATTCCAAACAACAGATCGCATGGTAGTTTCATTTCTCGCCCAGTGATCAACATTGAAGGGGTATATCCGGTGGACTCATGCTGGGAACTTCGATAGGATAGGAGAAATAGTGGTACCAACTCATCCCAATCCTTTTGATTTTTGGAGATGAACATCGATAGGTACTGACTGATGGTTTTATTATGTCGTTCAACCATACCATCTGATTGTGGATGTAGGGCTGTGGTACGAGTCTTCTTCACACCTAGAATGTTCATCATTTCCTGCCATAACTCAGATTCGAAGTTTCGTCCTTGATCAGAATGTAATTCTAGTGGGACTCCATGTCTGGCTATTACATTTTCTAGGAAGGCCTTTGCAACGGTCTTTGCCTCCTGGTTTGGAATGGGCACAACTTCAGGCCACTTGGAGAAATAGTCCATGGCTACCATCAAGTATTTATTTCCTTGCTCGGTAACAGGAAACGGCCCAAGAATGTCAACTGCTACTCTTTCGAATGGTTCACCAGAAAGATACTGAGCCATTTTCCCTCGACTTCTAGTTTTGGGTCCCTTCTTTGAAGAGCATAGGTCACATCTTCTGCACCATTCTTCTACTTCACGACGACAATTCACCCAATAGAATCGTTCTCGAATTCTAGCAAGGGTCCTCTTGATTCCAAAGTGTCCACCTGCACGACTACTATGAAGTTGCTCGAGCACATCTTTAGTAAGTGCTTTCGGCAGGACCAGTTGGTACACCACAGTTGCTCCATCTGGGCTCTCCCATTTGCGATGCAATAGGCCATCACGAAGACATAGGGAATCCCATTGAGCCCAGTATCCCTTGGCAACTGCACCAAACTTGGATACTTCCTGCCACTCAGGTCTAACTCCATTTTTTAGCCAGCTTAGAACTAACTTTAAATTGTTGTCTTTCTTCTGATTCTTCCTCATATCTTCTGTGGTCCATAAATCAGATTCTTCAGACTCGACTCTTACGGTGGTAACTTGCAGAATTTCCTTGCAATGTTTATCATTGTAAAAATTGACTTCTTTGTTTTCGAGTTTCTGGCAATATCGGCATTGCTGTTCCAAGCATGGACGTCTTGATAATGTGTCTGCATTTCTGTGTTTCCTGCCACTGCGATGAATAACTTTGAAGTCGTATTGTTGGAGTCTCTCTAGCCATCTCGCAATCTGACCCTCAGGTTTCTTGAAGTTCATTATCCACTGCAAAGCGCTGTGATCAGTTCTTACGAGAAAACGTCTGCCATAGAGGAAGGTATGGAAATGTTCAATGGCTTTGATTATCGATAGAAGCTCCTTTCTTGTAACGCAGTAATTCTTTTCGGCTTTGCCTAGAGTTTTACTAAAGTAGGCTATTACTTTCTCTTCGCCATCCTGTTCTTGGGATAAAACTGATCCAATGCCTTGCTGAGACGCATCACAGTCCAAAATGAAAGTGCCTTGTTCTCGTGGGTAAGCCAAAATAGGCGCTGTTGTCAATTTCTTCTTCAGTTCAGTGAACGACTGTTGGCAATCAGGGCTCCAATCAAACTGAACGTTGTTCTCAGTTAAGCGGTGGAGTGGCTTGGCAATTTTACCAAAGTCTTGAACAAACTTCCTGTAGTAGGTACATAGTCCCAGAAAACTTCTTACTTCATGTTTATCCCTAGGACGTGGCCAACTCCTAACAACCTCGATTTTATCAGGATCGGTCTTAATTCCTTCGGCCGAGATGACATGGCCTAAAAAATTGACTTCTTTTTGAAATAAATAACACTTCTTTGGATTCAGTTGCAGGTTAGCATTTTCTAACCTCAAAAATACTTCTTCCAAATTATTCAGGTGTTCGTCAAATGTCCTTCCCATTACTATGACGTCATCCAAGTAGACTAGACAAATTTTCCATGTCAAACCTCTCAATACTAGTTCCATAAGTCTCTCAAAGGTGGCGGGAGCATTGCATAATCCGAACGGAAGAACTTTGAATTGGTACAGCCCTTGTCCGGTAGAGAACGCTGTTTTTCCTCTATCATCAGGATGAACTTCCACTTGCCAATACCCGCTTTTCAGGTCCAACGTTGAAAACCATTTGGAACCGGATAATGTGTTTAGTGTATCATCAATTCTTGGTAATGGGTAGCTATCCTTCATCGTTACGTCATTCAATCGACGATAGTCCACGCAGAATCGGGTTGATCCATCCTTTTTAGTTACCAATACTACCGGTGAGGACCATGGGCTTGTGGTTTCCTCAATTATGTCATCCTCCATCATGTTGTTTATCATGTCTGCTACCTCTCTCTGTTTGGCAAACGGTAATCTCCTCGGAGCCTGTCGGATTGGTCGTGCATCGCCGGTGTTGATGCGATGTTGAACTAGACTGGTACGTCCCGTCGAAGTCTCTGTCGAGAAAATGTTACGATGGCTATCAAGAAACTCTTTGGCCTTCTGCTTTTCTTCCATAGTTAAATGTTCCGTGGATTCCATCATTTTGTCTATAGTTCTCTGATCGGTGTTAGTGGTATTTCTTCGCAGCACCTGAGTGTGGTTTTCACAATTGATAACTCGAGTGACAGGTTTGCAGAATCCCAATTGGTCGTTTTTCTTCAGAAGGACTTTATTTTCCGAAGTATTGGCAACCCTGACAGGAATTAGTTGTTCTGTGTTCACAAGACATCGGGCAATTAAAATTCCATCTTGGCGGTATTCATCATTTTCAATTATTCCAGTGCTCAAATCTCCAGGTTCTTTATCCATTCTGGCCATGATGATGGTTTCGGAGTTTTTCGGAATGTGGATGTCTTCGTCAACATAAATCTTAATTGGTTGGATTTTCTCATCGTATCTGCTCAGGAAGATTTCTTCATTGCCAATCCGCAAAATTTTCTGTCTGATGTTAAGGATGAAGTCGTTTTTCTCCATGATGTCCAGACCCAAAACACATTCATCCCTTATTTCCGCAACCAACATAGAATGTTCCATGGTAATAGGTCCTATCTGGATGTGTACAAGTGTTTCCCCAATGACTGGTGCGGTTTGTCCCGTTGCCGTTTCCAAAACCATATTCCTTTTCATCGGCTTCACAGATTCTTGTATGAGGTCTGGGCGAACGACTGATCTCGAAGCTCCTGTATCAATAGTGAAGGTGCATTTCCGATCTTCTAAATAGCCTTGTATTAGTAGACTTTGGCCATTTTTCTTCAATGACGATATATGGATCTTGGGGCTTTGAACACTGAAAGTCGCCACGCGCCCCCTAGTGCCGACTAATTCTCGTTTTCCTGGGTGGGAGCAAGTCCTCTTTCGGACGTTTGAGGTCTCCTTTCTGGCGTGGTCGATCTCCTGAAGGCTCCTCTGGTATAACGCCCACGTTGCTCTGTTCCTGGGCTCGGAGATCTCGATATATCCTCGTGGCTATCTGATGACCTCTTTCTTCTTGGACTTCTGGATCTCGATCTCTCCCAGCAACTCCTCTGTAGATGGCCGCTTTTCCCACAGTTATAGCAGCGCCTCTTCCTGTCTTCTGGGGAATGCACTTGGTTGCTTAATGCTGTTATGGAGTCCAATATTTTCTTCAATAGCGCCTCGCTTGTAGGAGAATCATCGTTGAATTTAACTTCACGTAACTTGGGCCTCGTATTTCTTGATGCGTTTTTCGCGGCCTCGAACTCCAAAGATGCTATTAGTGCTGCGCTTATGGTTTGAAGTCGTCCTAGTCGAAGGGCTTGCTGCATGTCAGTATCTCTCAAACCATCGATGAAAGTCTGCACCCCAATTTGTTCTATGAACTCCTTCGGTGCTTGTGGGTATGCCAAATTAATGAGTCGCTCTACGTCGGCTCCATACTCCTGTAGAGTTTCGTTGGATTTTTGGTATCGACTCTTTATTTGGCTCTGAAATACTTGTTTGAGATATTGCTGTCCATATCTGATTTCCAAAGCTTCAACGATTCTAGAATATTCCTTCTGATTACTCTCGGGGACGTTCTGAAGGATGTCCAATGCTTGTCCTCGTAGACACAGGACTAGAGAGGTGGCCATTTCTTCCTCGGACCAGCCATTTGCGTTTGCTGCCGCTTCAAACTGACGTCTATACATGGACCACGAGGATTGTCCATCAAATGTTGGAGGCTTCAAAATGTTCACTTGTGCAGGCCTTATCGGAGTTGTCAGTGAGGATGGCCTTTCGCTGGTGGGGGAGATTTCCTCAGATGGTGCACGCTTGTGTGGAAGGTGTAACGTTTCCAGCCTCTCCTTGATCCTATCCACTTCTTCGTTGAATTTCTTGTTCACCTCTCGTGCCACCCGTTCATCTATTTTGGACAGTTCATTTTCGACGTCTTGGACCCTTCTGTTGACTCCCTGGACTCCGCCTCTGACTTCTTGAACTTCACCTTTGACCTCTTGAACTTCACCTTTGACCTCTTGGACTTCACCTTTGACCTCCTGGACTTTTCCTCTGACCTCTTGTACTTCTTCAGTGATTTCATTCTGGAAGCACTGTTGACTGTGACTAATACGTTGCAGAAGATCAACATGTTGTTGTAACTGCTGGACTAACCGTGCCTCCTGTTCCTCTCGTTCTTGTTTTCGTTTGACTTCTTGTTCCTCTTGTTCTTGTTTCCTTTTCAGTTCGAATTGTTGTAGAAGCTCTTCTTGTTCTTGTTTTCGTTTGGCTTCTTGTTCCTCTTGTTCTTGTTTTCGTTTGGCTTCTTGTTCCTCTTGTTCTTGTTTTCGTTTGGCTTCTTGTTCCTTTAAAAACTCAAGGATATCTGCTGATGTCGCCATCTCGTCGTAATTATTTGCACGAGTATTCACCATCAAATACTGGAAAACTGCCTTACTTTTCTTTCTTCAGTAACACTTATTCCGCCGCTGTCACCAATTGTTGCGTCTTCGGGTTCAAAAATAAGTGTACTCTGGTATGAACTCGCCTTTATTATTCAAACTTTACTTGACAACACTGTAATACAAGTCACTGTCAAAATACTTGTATCCAAGGTAACTCAAGGTAACTTTCTAACTAACTTCCTTCATCTCACAAATGCATTGCTTTTATATACAAATAAAGTTCTAGAAAACTTAAGAAATCAATAGAACACAAATAGAATGTTCGACGATTGATCCAGAACAAAAGTAAGTGCTTCTAGATTTTTCCATCTAATTCATCGAACAATCTCGAACAATTCGAGAAGTCTTTATCAAATTTCAGGTCTGTAACAGTTGGCTAACCAAGAATTATAGGCCAAGGAATAAAGCCACAAATGGTGGCATTTTGGATAAAAAGACTACCTAGAAGCCGCCTGTGCCATCCGGTGCAGGACAGTCCGTAGTTTATTTCCACCATGTCCTCTACTCGAAAATACCATTTTTTAATTTGTTATAAACAATAAACAACGAAAAATCTCGTTTGTTTTAGTTTTTTATTGTAAAATAGAAACTATTAAAGCAGTGTTAACGGTGCAAGAGATGAACTGAAGGTAATTGAATTCCGAAGAAAATGACGGTTCAAACGATCCGATCGGATAATTAGAACCCGAGAAAAGCGGAAAAAACCGAAAAATTGTGTGTTTTTTCTCAATTCATAACTCTGCCATTTTTCAATATTAAGAGCTGAAACTTTGCACGGTAGTAGCTAGATAGGAAAATATTTTCGCGGAGAGCTGGATCCGTTTGAGGCCATCCGATTGAAATTAAAAAATAGATTTGGAAAGTAGATGTGATTTTTGGATAAAACGCGTTTAAGTGTGTAAAAAACTAGTAAGATCATGACAAAACGCACAGTTTGATATATCTCGGAAACGGCTCAATCGATTTGTGAGAAATTTTGTATGAAAATAGGGTTTTGCTTTTTAGGTTAATCTATATCGGCGTCTTTCTTGGAAAACACGATTTTACTGATAATTATAATAATAATGATAATTTTTGTATCTCGAAAACGGCTTCAACAATTTGGATCAAAATTTTTATTTAGATAAGGTAATTGCTACTTGAGTTCATCTATATAGGCGCTTTATTATGAAAAAATGTGATTTTACTTATAATATTAATAATAATAATAATATGCATTTTTGGATCTCTGAAACGGCTTTAATGATTTGGATCAAATTTTGTATTTAGATAAAGTTTTGCGTTTTAAGTTCATCTATATAGGCGTCTTTTTCAGAAAGAGGCGATTTTACAATTAATAATAATAATAATAATGTGAATTTTTAGATCTCGAAAACGGTTTTATTTTTTTGGATCAAAATTATTATTCAGATGAGGGATTGCTACTAAAGTTCATCTATACAGGCATCTCTTCTAAAAAAAGGTAATTTTACTCATAATAAAAATATGAATTTCTGGATCTCGGAAACGGCACACTGTATATGGCCGTTGGTAAAGTATAGTACGTAATGCGTGTTGTACAGCACTTACGCACTCACGGAATTACGCACTCGCCGCTACGCGGCTACGTGCGTAATTTTTCCATTCGTGCATAATATGCCTTTTACAACACTTGTTACGTAATATACTATTACCTAACAGCGGCAGATGTTGATGATTCTGTTGTATTTTCTGCAACTATACTGCTTCCATCATGCCTGAACAAAACATATTTATTAAAAATATAACTCTCATAAATGAACATGTATTTTCGAATGAGAAATCTTGAAATTATATTTACCTGATAGCGGCAGATGTTGATGCTTCTGTTGAATTCGACTCGTCGGTCGTCTCCATGACACTGGTAATACGTAATACAAAATTTGACATAGATATTTAAATTTTTAAGCACTTAAAATGGTAAATTTTACATGGAACTGTAACAGACGGTATGAAATTGTGTACCAAAAACGACGCGCATAGCTGTAACGCTTGAAGCTACGAGCTCTCAACGGTTAGTGAGGACCGTTGGTGTCCGCAGCGCGCGCGTATACCACAACTTGACCGTCCACGCGCGGTCGGCCGTTTTCCCTCACGCTCTCACTAGTTTTTAGCACACTTAAACGCGTTTTATCGAAAAATCAGAATAGAAGTTTTGTTACTGTTCACGTCTACTTTCCAAATCGTTTTTTAAATTTCAATCGGACGAATATTTCCAAAAAAAGTTCAAATGAGGATTATGCCAAAACTATGAATCCGACTGAATCCACGTTTTGCACACATAAAGTGCACATCAATAGCTACTACCATGCAAAGTTTCAGCTCTTAATATTGAAAAAAGGCAGAGTTATTAGTAAATTTAAAAAAAAAAACGCAATTTTCCGGTTTTTCTCGCTTTTCTCCGGTTCTAATTAACCCATCTGATCGTTTCCCTTCGGAATTCAATTATTTACAGTTCATCCCTTTGCACCGTTAACACTGCTTCAGTAGTTTTCATTTAACAATAAAAAAACTAAAAAACCACTGTTGTTTATTGTTTATAACAAATAAAAAAATAAACTGCGGACTGTCCTGCACCGGATGGCACAGGCGGCTTCCAGGTAGTCTTTTTGTCAAGGACAATATCTCTATTGCTTGGCCTATTATTGAAGTGTTTCAATTTCAAGTGGGTATATTGTGGAATAAATAGTTGTTTACCTTTAATAGAAGCTCGAAATCCACTTGGTTCGTAGGCCTCTAGTATTACCGGTGGAATCTCATATTGCCCGTAACACACATTCACTAACGTCACCAATAAACATAGCCAAGATGGGTGAAACATATCAGCCGTCGATATGGAAAATGAAAACGACGATCAAATTAATGTGTATTCACAAAATCATTCATAATGATTATCGCTTGGATAAGGGGGAAACACAATTTGCTTTCTTGATTCTTGACCTCGTCGGGCAGGTTATGGACAGTGGCGTGTTGTTTATTATTTTGTTTTTGCGCGATCTGCATTTTCACTGCAGGCGGATTTTCTTACGTGGAGGGACGGGAGTGAAATAATCCAAATTGAATAACTCCGATATGAGCACTCGGGTTTGTGAATGATCAACACTTTGTTGGTTTGAAAACACCTCCAAAAAAAATTTATCCGGTTTCAAATTTAAATTGTTTGTAATAAAATAGTTGATATCCCCGAACGTTTCAACTGTAACTGCGGCAGTCATCTTCAGTGGCGTGGTCAATGTGCTTTTTTTCATACTTTTCAACTTCATACCAACGAAGAAATTATCAGAATATCTGAGATCAGCAGAAGACATCAGATATCCACCCAACTCAGCGGGCGTTTACTGGATTCCATGTAATTGTGATAAGGTTTATATACAAACGAATAGTAGCGTTGGTAGGACCCGCCAAAAAATCTGCAGTCGCCGAACACACAGTGTCCGATGGAGAACACAAGAACCTTTCCAAAAATACCGAAAGGCTAAGAAAGTACTAAGACCACGCCACTGAAGATGACTGCCGCATTTGCAGTCGAAAACGTTTGGAGATTTTAACCAAAGAAGACCACGGCAAAAACCGGGAAACGAAAAAATCCCATACAAAAATACTAAAAACTGATTATTTTATTCAATGTATTTGTTTATAATTTTTTTTTTCAATGGAAGTTAGATTGTTGCGTCTTCGGGTTCAAAAATAAGTGTACTCTGGTATGAACTCGCCTTTATTAATCAAACTTCACTTGACAACACTGTAATACAAGTTACTGTCAAAATCTGATATTAAAATACTTGTATCCAAGGTAACTCAAAGTAACTTCCTAACTAACTTACTTCATCTCACAAATGCATTGCTTTTATATACAAATAAAGTTCTCAATCAATAGAACACAAATAGAATGTTCGACGATTGATCCAGAACAAAAGTTAGTGCTTCTAGATTTTTCCATCTAATTCATCGAACGATCTCGAACAATTCGAGAAGTCTTTATCAAATTTCAGGTCTGTAACACTGCCTCTTTTTAAAAATTATTCAAATTATCAAAAAATCGGAGAAAATTATTTTGTTGAACGAATTTTTGTTTACTAATGTATTTAGTTAGTACCAAAGTTATGTTATTTCTCAATATTCAAATTTTATCGACTAAAATAATTTTTTCTGTTACGGGAAAAAAGTTTGACATTTAATCTCTGTTGACAGGTACTAAAATATGACTTTTCATGAAATTACTTTTTCCCGGATGAATACATAGCTAAAGGTAGATATCTGCTATTGCAAAAGCTGATCTCGCACGCATCCGATGTACAGCTTGGGGCTCTAACCCAACCTCCTACCTTCATCACTCAACCTGCATACCACTAACCTAACCGGCCTTTATTCCTAAGTTAGAAAAAAGCTGATACTATTAAAAAAAGTGCCCAACTGTCGCTTTGAACCACGTACCTATGGCGTAGTAAGCCACAATAATAAATGAATAAATAATAAATAAATAAGGTTTTTATTATAAAAGTCCATACTTTGACAATTCAAGCATAATGACAAGTCACATCACATGATAAACCGTACTCCATAACCCAGGGGATCAGAGGAAGGACGGGATCACGGGCGCAATAGTAGCAACTCTCCCGCACTCGATCAGGAGAGCAGAAGAGCGCCTTGCCGAGGCGAACATAGTCACCACCGCGAGGGGGCGCTGTAGTCGGCCCGCGCCGATCTTAACGCTGGGCCGGACTTTTCATTATGTCATGGAAGAAGATCGGTAAGGTACACGCCTCGTACATAGCTAATGCGTGTCGTTGAAATTTTATTCATTGTAGATATTGATCTATGCAGTTTGTGAGGCCACTTATTTCGATGTGGAATCCCGGAAAAGGCTGGAGCAAAAAACCGGGTCAAGGTACTTCGCGATTTTAGTACTACTTTCGACTTGGTTCCCTACGGAACCGGTTCATCCCTTCTCTCGTGAAAGATGTCAAGTGCCTGATAAATGAGCCCGCCGTGTTTGCGGGGCTCATTATCATGTACTCTGAGTCTGGTAATGTCTCTGGTGAGAGGACTTTTGTCGTTGTAAGACAAGTGTTTTATAAATATCGGGATCGAGTCGATGCCTGCAAGCTCCCTAAGGGCTTCCAACCGAAGGTATCGCCTACTACCAGTAATGATACGGAGTACTTTGTTCTGCATCCTGTCCAATCTCGCTAAAGGAGTAGGAGCTAGGCTGCAGAACACCGGCCAAGCGTGCGGGCCGAATTATCTGTTTGTAAATCAGAATTTTGTTCTCGAGTGATAGTTTAGAGCCTCTGGCTATCAGAGGGTAAGTGCGCTTGAGCGCAGCTCCAGCCCTCTGTATAGCCATGGTTATGTGTCGACCGAAATTGAGCCGCTTGTCCAAATGCACTCCCAGGTATCTCGCATGGTTCACATTCTCAACGGCCTCATCTTTGATTCTCAATTTCCGATAAAGCTTAGAAAAAGTATACTTTTTCGTGAAATTGATCGTCTCCGACTTGGCCGGATTCACCTCGATCTTATTCTCCGCTAGCTACGGTATGATTTCCCTATCTAAATGAATTTGGATCCTTGACTGGGCAGCGACGCTTGAGAAGGAATGGGCGAATATGGCCGTGTCATCTGCATACACGGCCGTGCCCATATCCGGTCTCTCGCACTGAGGAAAATCATAAGTATATAGGAAGTACAGATGCAGGGATAAACATGAACCCTGCGGGACACCTGCCTCGATTGAAAACTCCGCGGAGCGAGTGTTATTTACACGCACGACAAAAGTCCTTCCAACAAGGTAAGAATTTACCAACCTTACCAAGTATGAGGGCATGTCTGCCAACAGCATTTTGGAGATGAGACCCTCAACCCATACCGAGTCGAAGGCTTTCTTCATATCCAGCAGGATCATAACCGTGTTGAGCCCACGTTGAGATGCCTCTTTCACCCCATGTACAATTCTAACGACTTGCGATGTCGTGCTGTGTCCTTTACGGAATCCGAATTGTAAGCCACAATCGTATCGATGCGGCTATGAACCGTGTTTATATATGTAGATGATATGGTTGTTCATAAGAGAAAATGTGAAAGATCTCGCGAATCGAAAAAATTTTTTCACTATTATATCGTCGTTTTTCTCGTCACAGAAAAAAATAGTGTATTATACACGGAAAAAATAATAGATTTTAGCTCTCGGTTTTTGGTCTTCCTCCGCTTCGCGTAGGTTCCTAGTTTTGTCAGTACCGTTTCGCTACGTGGTCATTTTTTCAGAAATTTTCCTGCTCTTCAGGGATATTTTTTTTTTGTGAAATATTTGTGACAAATCAAATCATTATTTTTCTTAGGCAATTGTTTAAAACTCTTGCAATTTTTACTGGTCCCAATTTTTTAGTTCAACATTTTTTCTTCATGCCCTTTTGAATTGAATGACGCAATGCCACAATGATGGTAGTATCATTTTTTATATTATGTGGTAGATCATTCACATAAAGTAAGAACAACATTGTACCAAGCACTCCTCCTCGTGGAGTCCCCAAAATTCACATCAAATGGTTCTGATGAAATATCGTTAACCTTCACGACTATTTTTCTTTTACTCACATAGGATTTGAACCACTGGTTGAATAATCATCTAATGCCCATTTTGAAAAGCATCGCACCTGAATGATTTGGGTTTATAGTTTAAATGCTCAACTACGATCGAAGAAGATTCCCATTGCGTGATAATGTTAATATGTTCGTGTATACAGATAACGGAACATAGGAGACAATATGACTAATTTACTATCATTGTCCAACCCATTCCCAATGAACAAGGACAAACAGGTATGAAATGAAGTAATAGTTGAGTTTTCAGTTTCGCTGTTCACGATGACAATAACTGTCATCGTGACATCCTAACATTTATCTAAGATCTACTTTTTTAGAGGCGTAATAACAATAACAATTCTTTAACATGGTCTACAACTCTTTCTGCTTGTAATCCACACACTTCCCAAGCAGCAGCTTATTTCGCATACAAATTAAGCCGGAAACAGACTGATCTCACGTCACGTGAGATCACGTGAGCTCACTTGCTATCACGTTACAGAGAAAAAGTGTGGAGCGCTGTTGAACATAGTATGTTAATACATCAGAACCATACTGAAGTCATCTCATGCGTATTACGTTACATCCCCAACCGCACACGTGTTAACATGAGCTCATTTTCTGCAAATCCACACATTTTCATCTGCGTGAGCTCATTGTATAAATCGGTTTGATTGAACGTGTGTTGTTTATATATGAAAATGAATGAGTTCTTGATAGAAAAAGTGAAGGAACATTCTGTTTTATCTAAGCATGGATTGCCTGAATATCGTAATCAACATATTCGCCATGCAGCTGGGGAGGAAATTAGAAAGGAGCTAGGAACATGGTAATGTAAAGAGTCAAATTCTTCTTTAGTCATTTGAAAATACTGTTGCGTCTTCGGGTTCAAAAATAAGTGTACACTGGTATGAACTCGCCTTTATTATTCAAACTTCACTTGACAACACTGTGATACAAGTCACTGTCAAAATACTTGTATCCAAGGTAACTCAGAGTAACTTCCTAACTAACTTCTTCATCTCACAAATGCATTGCTTTTATATACAAATAAAGTTCTAGAAAACTTAAGAAATCAATAGAACACAAATAGAATGTTCGACGATTGATCCAGAACAAAAGTTAGTGCTTCTAGATTTTTCCATCTAATTCATCGAACGATCTCGAACAATTCGAGAATTCTTTATCAAATTTCAGGTCTGTAACACTGCCTCCTCCTTTAGGTTATTCCGTCCCGGATAACACCATCACCATTTTGGCTGTCCCTCTGGAACCAATTTGAGGGATCGTGGCCTCGGTATTCTGCTAACCTCTCGATGTGATCAACTTTGGGTTTACTCCTTGGGTTGAGCTGGATGCGGTATACCAAGTCGTTGATCTTCTTTATGATGACATAGGGTCCTGTCCAATTTCTCTGTAGCTTGGGGCATTTTCCTTTCTTTCTCTGAGGTTGGTATAGCCAAACGGCATCACCTGGCTCGAACATAGTCCCTGGACTCTTCCTGTCGAACCTCTTTTTCATTTTATCACTGGAGATTTGAAGACGACGTCTGCAGAATTCATGAACTTGGTCCAGTCTTTCTCGCAACTCTTGGACATATTCTGGTAGGACTTTGTCCTCTGTACTTCTGGGTGGCATTCCAAACAACAGATCGCATGGTAGTTTCATTTCTCGCCCAGTGATCAACATTGAAGGAGTATATCCGGTGGACTCATGCTGGGAACTTCGATAGGATAGGAGAAATAGTGGTACCAACTCATCCCAATCCTTTTGATTTTTGGAGATGAACATCGACAGGTACTGACTGATGGTTTTATTATGTCGTTCAACCATACCATCTGATTGTGGATGTAGGGCTGTGGTACGAGTCTTCTTCACACCTAGAATGTTCATCATTTCCTGCCATAATTCAGATTCGAAGTTTCGTCCTTGATCTGAATGTAATTCTAGTGGGACTCCATGTCTGGCTATTACATTTTCTATGAAGGCCTTTGCAACGGTCTTTGCCTCCTGGTTTGGAATGGGCACAACTTCAGGCCACTTGGAGAAATAGTCCATGGCTACCATCAAGTATTTATTTCCTTGCTCGGTAACAGGAAACGGCCCAAGAATGTCAACTGCTACTCTTTCGAATGGTTCACCAGAAAGATACTGAGCCATTTTCCCTCGACTTCTAGTTTTGGGTCCCTTCTTTGAAGAGCATAGGTCACATCTTCTGCACCATTCTTCTACATCACGACGACAATTCACCCAATAGAATCGTTCTCGAATTCTAGCAAGGGTCCTCTTGATTCCGAAGTGTCCACCTGCACGACTACTATGAAGTTGCTCGAGCACATCTTTAGTAAGTGCTTTCGGCAGGACCAGTTGGTACACCACAGTTGCTCCATCTGGGCTCTCCCATTTGCGATGCAATAGGCCATCACGAAGACATAGGGAATCCCATTGAGCCCAGTATCCCTTGGCAACTGCACCAAACTTGGATACTTCCTGCCACTCAGGTCTAACTCCATTTTTTAGCCAGCTTAGGACTAACTTTAAATTGTTGTCTTTCTTCTGATTCTTCCTCATATCTTCTGTGGTCCATAAATCAGATTCTTCAGACTCTACTCTTACGGTGGTAACTTGCAGAATTTCCTTGCAATGTTCATCATTGTAAAAATTGACTTCTTTGTTTTCGAGTTTCTGGCAATATCGGCATTGCTGTTCCAAGCATGGACGTCTTGATAATGTGTCTGCATTTCTGTGTTTCCTGCCACTGCGATGAATAACTTTGAAGTCATATTGTTGGAGTCTCTCTAGCCATCTCGCAATCTGACCCTCAGGTTTCTTGAAGTTCATTATCCACTGCAAAGCGCTGTGATCAGTTCTTACGAGAAAACGTCTGCCATAGAGGAAGGTATGGAAATGTTCAATGGCTTTGATTATCGATAGAAGCTCCTTTCTTGTAACGCAGTAATTCTTTTCGGCTTTGCCTAGAGTTTTACTAAAGTAGGCTATTACTTTCTCTTCGCCATCCTGTTCTTGGGATAAAACTGATCCAATGCCTTGCTGAGACGCATCACAGTCCAAAATGAAAGTGCCTTGTTCTCGTGGGTAAGCCAAAATAGGCGCAGTTGTCAATTTCTTCTTCAGTTCAGTGAACGACTGTTGGCAATCAGGGCTCCAATCAAACTGAACGTTGTTCTCAGTTAAGCGGTGGAGTGGCTTGGCAATTTTACCAAAGTCTTGAACAAACTTCCTGTAGTAGGTACATAACCCCAGAAAACTTCTTACTTCATGTTTATCCCTAGGACGTGGCCAACTCCTAACAGCCTCGATTTTAGCAGGATCGGTCTTAATTCCTTCGGCCGAGATGACATGGCCTAAAAAATTAACTTCTTTTTGAAATAAATAACACTTCTTTGGGTTCAGTTGCAGGTTAGCATTTTCTAACCTCAAAAATACTTCTTCCAAATTATCCAGGTGTTCGTCAAATGTCCTTCCCATTACTATGACGTCATCCAAGTAGACTAGACAAATTTTCCATGTCAAACCTCTCAATACCAGTTCCATAAGTCTCTCAAAGGTGGCGGGAGCATTACATAATCCGAACGGAAGAACTTTGAATTGGTACAGCCCTTGTCCGGTAGAGAACGCTGTTTTTCCTCTATCATCAGGATGAACTTCCACTTGCCAATACCCGCTTTTCAGGTCCAACGTTGAAAACCATTTGGAACCGGATAATGTGTTTAGTGTATCATCAATTCTTGGTAATGGGTAGCTATCCTTCATCGTTACGTCATTCAATCGACGATAGTCCACGCAGAATCGGGTTGATCCATCCTTTTTAGTTACCAATACTACCGGTGAGGACCATGGGCTTGTGGTTTCTTCAATTATGTCATCCTCCATCATGTTGTTTATCATGTCTGCTACCTCTCTCTGTTTGGCAAACGGTAATCTCCTCGGAGCCTGTCGGATTGGTCGGGCATCGCCGGTGTTGATGCGATGTTGAACTAGACTGGTACGTCCCGTCGAAGTCTCTGTCGAGAAAATGTTACGATGGCTATCAAGAAACTCTTTGGCCTTCTGCTTTTCTTCCATAGTTAAATGTTCCGTGGATTCCATCATTTTGTCTATTGTTCTCTGATCGGTGTTAGTGGTATTTCTTCGCAGTACCTGAGTGTGGTTTTCACAATTGATAACTCGAGTGACAGGTTTGAAGAATCCCAATTGGTCGTTTTTCTTCAGAAGGACTTTATTTTCCGAAGTATTGGCAACCCTGACAGGAATTAGTTGTTCTGTGTTCACAAGACATCGGGCAATTAAAATTCCATCTTGGCGGTATTCATCGTTTTCAATTATTCCAGTGCTCAAATCTCCAGGTTCTTTATCCATTGTGGCCATGATGATGGTTTCGGAGTTTTTCGGAATGTGGATGTCTTCGTCAACATAAATCTTAATTGGTTGGATTTTCTCATTGTATCTGCTCAGGAAGATTTCTTCATTGCCAATCCGCAAAATTTTCTGCCTGATGTTAAGGATGAAGTCGTTTTTCTCCATGATGTCCAGACCCAAAACACATTCATCCCTTATTTCCGCAACCAACATAGAATGTTCCATGGTAATAGGTCCTATCTGGATGTGTACAAGTGTTTCCCCAATGACTGGTGCGGTTTGTCCCGTTGCCGTTTCCAAAACCATATTCCTTTTCATCGGCTTCACAGATTCTTGTATGAGGTCTGGGCGAACGACTGATCTCGAAGCTCCTGTATCAATAGTGAAGGTGCATTTCCGATCTTCTAAGTAGCCTTGTATTAGTAGACTTTGGCCATTTTTCTTCAATGACGATATATGGATCTTGGGGCTTTGAACACTGAAAGACGCCACGCGCCCCCTAGTGCCGACTAATTCTCGTTTTCCTGGGTGGGAGCAAGTCCTCTTTCGGACGTTTGAGGTCTCCTTTCTGGCGTGGTCGATCTCCTGAAGGCTCCTCTGGTATAACGCCCACGTTGCTCTGTTCCTGAGCTCGGAGATCTCGATCTATCTTCGTTGCTCTCTGATGACGACCTCTTTCTTCTTGGACTTCTGGATTTCGATCTCTCCCAGCAACTCCTCTGTAGATGGCCGCTTTTCCCACAGTTATAGCAGCGCCTCTTCCTGTCTTCTGGGGAATGCACTTGGTTGCTTAATGCTGTTATGGAGTCCAATATTTTCTTCAATAGCGCCTCGCTTGTAGGAGAATCATCGTTGAATTTAACTTCACGTAACTTGGGCCTCGTATTTCTTGATGCGTTTTTCGCGGCCTCGAACTCCACAGATGCTATTAGTGCTGCGCTTATGGTTTGAAGTCGTCCTAGTCGAAGGGCTTGCTGCATGTCAGTATCTCTCAAACCATCGATGAAAGTCTGCACCCCAATTTGTTCTATGAACTCCTTCGGTGCTTGTGGGTATGCCAAATTAATGAGTCGCTCTACGTCGGCTCCATACTCCTGTAGAGTTTCGTTGGATTTTTGGTATCGACTCTTTATTTGGCTCTGAAATACTTGTTTGAGATATTGCTGTCCATATCTGATTTCCAAAGCTTCAACGATTCTAGAATATTCCTTCTGATTACTCTCGGGGATGTTCTGAAGGATGTCCAATGCTTGTCCTCGTAGACACAGGACTAGAGAGGTGGCCATTTCTTCCTCGGACCAGCCATTTGCGTTTGCTGCCGCTTCAAACTGACGTCTATACATGGACCACGAGGATTGTCCATCAAATGTTGGAGGCTTCAAAATTTTCACTTGTGTAGGCCTTATCGGAGTTGTCAGTGAGGATGGCCTTTCGCTGGTGGGGGAGATTTCCTTAGATGGTGCACGCTTGTGTGGAAGGTGTAACGTTTCCAGCCTCTCCTTGATCCTATCCACTTCTTCGTTGAATTTCTTGTTCACCTCTCGTGCCACCCGTTCATCTATTTTGGACAGTTCATTTTCGACGTCTTGGACCCTTCTGTTGACTCCCTGGACTCCGCCTCTGACTTCTTGAACTTCACCTTTGACCTCTTGAACTTCACCTTTGACCTCCTGGACTTCACCTTTGACCTCCTGGACTTTTCCTCTGACCTCTTGTACTTCTTCAGTGATTTCATTCTGGAAGCACTGTTGACTGTGACTAATACGTTGCAGAAGATCAACATGTTGTTGTAACTGCTGGACTAACCGTGCCTCCTGTTCCTCTCGTTCTTGTTTTCGTTTGACTTCTTGTTCCTCTTGTTCTTGTTTCCTTTTCAGTTCGAATTGTTGTAGAAGCTCTTCTTGTTCTTGTTTTCGTTTGGCTTCTTGTTCCTCTTGTTCTTGTTTTCGTTTGGCTTCTTGTTCCTCTTGTTCTTGTTTTCGTTTGGCTTCTTGTTCCTTTAAAAACTCAAGGATATCTGCTGATGTCGCCATCTCGTCGTAATTATTTGCACGAGTATTCACCATCAAATACTGGAAAACTGCCTTACTTTTCTTTCTTCAGTAACACTTATTCCGCCGCTGTCACCAATTGTTGCGTCTTCGGGTTCAAAAATAAGTGTACACTGGTATGAACTCGCCTTTATTATTCAAACTTCACTTGACAACACTGTGATACAAGTCACTGTCAAAATACTTGTATCCAAGGTAACTCAGAGTAACTTCCTAACTAACTTCTTCATCTCACAAATGCATTGCTTTTATATACAAATAAAGTTCTAGAAAACTTAAGAAATCAATAGAACACAAATAGAATGTTCGACGATTGATCCAGAACAAAAGTTAGTGCTTCTAGATTTTTCCATCTAATTCATCGAACGATCTCGAACAATTCGAGAATTCTTTATCAAATTTCAGGTCTGTAACAATACATATTCAGGAAAAATTGCTTCCGAAGCCGTGTTAGCAAGGGGTTATCAGTTTATGGTTGGTCAAAAAACTTACCGTTCTATCATATACTTTTTCACTATTTTCGATAAAGAATTCAGAACACAAATACCCAGTGCCAGATTTATACTCACTTACGCCAGGAGCTAACTATTACGATGCTGCCGCGCCGCCGCCAAATAATACATTTCAATTGTGAGTTTCAAAGTACCCGTTTACTGCTTGTTTTTCGCAGCATATCACAATAACAGTAAATCATTATGATAACGAATCAAGTTTTATTTACTTCACAACTTCAACCTAACAACAAACAACAAATATTTAACTTCTTTTGTTTGTTCGTCTTATTCTGCCGTTTCCAGATTGCACCATCTTCTTTTTCTACTGATTTTTTTAAATTTCAGTTTCAATATTTACCATTACCAACAACAACCTATTGAATACTGAACTTTGGTTTTGTTACTTATTATTGAGTTAAACGAAATTACCCCTATTGAGTATAATGTAGCTTTTTTATCTTCATCAAATAAAAGTATGTACCTCAGCCACTTTTGCACTGTAGCGTCCAAAGCACCGCTGACGCTTGATTGTTATTAAATGTTATGATTTTCACAAGAACAGTATCTCAACCTAGTCCTTTTGATGCGGTGCCGGCGGTCGCTAATTGCGCGTTTGCTTCAAAAGGCGATGAGTTAAAATGAGTTTAAAGGCATAAAAAGCAAGAAGCAATATCTGCTTCCTTTGCCGCCTCTTAAAATTCACCACCAGGGGCTGATAGTCCCATAGCCCCCCTAAATCTGGCACTGCAAATACCCAGATAGTTTTCAACAAAACAAAGGTGGATTGCTAGTTTAATCTATTCGAATACGAAGGATAAAGGAACGACAAAGGAAAAAATATAATAATAAGAATAATAAGGCTCTTTCCGTAACACGTATTCATCCCCGAAAATTCTTTACCAACAATTCTTTGCTGACAATTCTTTGCTGACAATTCTTCGCCAACAATTCATACCCAAATCATTTATTGGCCAGGACATTTCTTCGACAGGATTATTGAAATATTCGGGATTCGTACACTGAATTAGTTATTGAGTTTTTGGGTTCTCGGGTTAGTCTTTACTAACCAGAACGAACCAACCTCACGTGGACGTTACCTAGTAGACATTTGAGCGCGTGGAAATTAAACACATACATGACCTAGACGAAAAAATGCCATTGCGAATACATGTTGTAGGTATAAATTGTCGGCGAATTATTGTTGGCGAAGAACTGCTGACGAAGAATTGCTGCTCTAGAATTGTTGGCGATGAATATTCCGGATACCGTTCAAGTTGCGGTCAACTCAATCCAGGTGTACACTTTGCTGTTCGTTTTCTACAGCCATTTTGTCTACGTCTCCTTTATGATTTTTTAAGTTTCTTCATTGCACTTAGGAAGAGCTCTTTTGTAGTCTTCCTAGTGTTCCAAGTGTCTTAGTTCTCTTGCAAAGTCTTCTTACTGGGTTTTTTCGAATTTTTGCTTGTTCCTTATTTCATCAAGGCACGTCATTGGTGGTTGCTTTCCGTTTTTCAGGACTGCTAAATTAATATGCTTCTCAAATCATTTTGAACTTGTCTCAAAGCTGTGTCAAGTTCTTCGATTGAATTACTTTATACTGATAAATATTCGAATAATCAATCGATTAACCTATGCGGAAGAGTCATCCAAATCATATGAAGAGAGCCATAGAGACTACGCGTGTCTTTTTTGTGGATTTTCTGCGAAAAAAATTCGAAAAACATGTTTTTGGCATTTTAGTGAGTTTTAATTCATAGTGTATGGTATGAATGGAGTGCATAAGTCTGTAGAGGTGTTTTAAACATGGAAGGTTACAAACCCAAAAAATCCCATTCAAAAATACGTTGTTATGATGATAGGTATCATACAAACAGTTTTCTCTTTTAGATTTGAGGACAAATCACGAAGACTTGTGTTGTTATGGGTTGTTATAACTGGTCCGATCCAGACCAGCACGTGAAATTTCCAAATTTCCTTCTAATGCAAACAAGGCAGATACAGGTAGAAACTGCTGGAGTACAGGGACATACTAATCAGATCGTTCGGAACATCCGGACCATGTACCTACCCAAAATACGTAGAACAAAAAAAATCCTGGGAATCTACAGTTCACATTGAAGTCAGCATTGGACGATGTTATGAAAGACGTAAAGTTTTGTATTACTAGTAAATATTTATTGTCAAAGATCGCAAAACTAACAGCGAAATTATTAGTAAAATTATATAGGTAGTTTCTCATCTGAAACAAGAGTATTTAAAAATATCATCAAATAATAGGATCACTATATTTAGTAAAGTTCAAAAAAATCACAATCAACCACTAACCATCGCAAAAAAACAATTTTCTTCTCAAACTCAAATTCTTTGTTTGTCCTCCCATCAGCTGATCACCGCCATGTTGTGACGTCAGCTGACGTTGCTCTATTCGTGAAGGGGAGATTAATACTATACAGGGTGTAACATAAGTACGTTAAAATCTTCAAGTGACGTATTCCTGAGACAATTTTAAGAAAAAAGTCTGAGTAAACTTGTAACCGGAAATGATCCGTTTCGGACATACAGGGTATTGAAATTGAATTTTTTTGTACGCTTTTTAAAAATGACTTTTGCAAAAAATGAGTTATTCGCATGAAATTTGGTACTCGGGCTTTTTTTGACGTGGGAAATCATAATTTCGTATCAATTTTCATGTAACATCTAGAGGGCGCTGCGTACGCTGTCATTATTCACTTCAAATTGCCCTAACATTTTGGACAGTAAACTTTTGGTATTTTTCATGAAAAAACCTCATTCCCACACCTTTTCCAAGTAAAAAAGGTACACTTCCTCAACAACGCTGGAGGTGATCGTTTTTGAAATATTTACAATTTTCTATATTGATGCATGTTACTTTGCTCCTAGGGCGCTAAGTAAAGTTGCTGGGAACATTACAAAAACTGAGTATATGGTAGATCTTGTCAAAATAAACAACTCTCGTCCTATAAAATGTTTATCGGAAAATGATTCGTTTTCTAGATACAGATTCTTGAAATTTTCCTAAGCAACTTCATTTAGCGCCCTAGGAGCTGAGTAACATGCATCGATATAGAAAATTGTAAATATCTCAAAAAAGATCACCTCCAGCATTGTTGAGGAAGTATACCTTTTTTAATTGGAAAAGGTGTGGGAATAAGATATTTTCACGAAAAGTACCAAAAGTTTACTGTCAAAAATGTAATGCAATGCAATTTGAAAGAAATAATGACAGCGTACGCAGCGCCCTCTAGATGTTACATGAAAAATAATACGAAATTATGATTTCTCACGTCAAAAAAACTCCGGGTACCAAATTTCGTGCAAATAACTTATTTTTTACAAAAGATATTTTTAAAAAGCGTGCAAAAAATTCAATTTCAACACCCTGTATGGCCGAAACGAAGCATTTCCGGACACTAGTTTATTTATTTAGACTTTTTTTCTTGAAATTGTCTCACGAATACGTCACTTGAATATTTTAACGTACTTATGTTACACCCTGTATACAAGTGTTTTATTAAAAAATTAGACCTAAACAACAATTCCGGAACAGATACTCATAGTGCTGTTACTTTCACAAAATCGACTTCCAGTTTTCCACCATTTGCCCAGGTTGGTAACCATTCATATTTGCTTGCGTAAAATGATTTAACTCTATGTCTCCTTAGATTTCTCCAAGGTTTCCTGTACACTCCCGATTTACATCCATCAGGAAAGTCATTGTTTCCTCCTACTCCAACGCCTAGTACCAATCGTACCTACGGAAAAACAAGCCCTACTTGTAGCTAATCTGTTGGTGATACCATAGGCTACATGATGAAGAATGAGATGCTGAATCTATGAATAGATAATTTTGGGGTTAAATTGCTGCTCACCTGCTTTGGCGACCTCTCAAAGAAGCTAGAAGATTTGATGGATTCTGAATTAGTCCGTCCATAGATTTTGCCATCTACGTATAACTCCACTGAATCTGTAAAGTAAAAATATTGATAGAATTATGAGTGTTTGGTGAAAGGAAAGCCTATTAGGTTATCTCAATGAGACAACGTTCATTCACCCAGTTGATGAGTAGAAATTAGTGTTTCAACGTATGAGCGAAGCATGGACAAAATGACAATATATTCCAGAATATTATTTATTTCTTAATGAAAATTACTTCTTTCTAACACCGAAATACATCAGAGCATCGGGTATTCAATAAGCTGGGTGTTTCAAAATACCTCGTCATACTTTGAAGGACTTATTGGGAAAGGTCATGACTGACCAGATTTATAGAATATCGCAATATAAATCTTGTGAATATTATTAGGTACTGAAATACAGGGTCATTCACGTTATTCGACACGAAGCCTTATGGCTAAAGCATTTGATTTTTTGAAAGTTTTTTATTTACGATGGATAGGGACCTATTGGCCCTACATTTTGAAAATATTTTCATGTTGTACAGGGTGTGCCCAAAACACGAAACATATCAAAGTTGTTATTTTTTAAATAGAATACCCTGTATATTATTTCATTTTCGGATTTTACCATCAAAATAAAGGTAAGTTACATTAAGGTTTAATTCACCTAAACCTTATGGTTTTTGAAATATCTCTTATTTTGTGAAAATGCAGTATCAGATTTATTTTAATGCTTAAATTCTCAACCAGTGTTGTCTTGTTTTCAACCAAATTAATGCTAGGGGCTACTAACTGAATAACTTTCATATAGCAGTTGTGAAATATTTACTAACTTATACAAGGTGTGTAAAAATGAAGGCAAAATAATCACAATCTTTGAACAGTAATAACTTGTTTAATTTAAATGGAACGCCCTGTATTTTATGTCAAGAGCAGATGTCAAATTTAATTGTCTATCAAATACTAGTATACATTCCTTAACTCTTCACGTTTTCAAGTAAAACGCACATTTCCATTTTGCAAACTGATTTTGAGAAATGTATTATTCATCAAGTCGCCTATGGCGTTTTGACAAGTTGTATTATCATTTACTTATATTCGTCAGTTATTTATAAGCATTTAATACCAAATCATCCTATTAGTAATAGCGGTAGTTTGTGATCTTGTTATTATCATTTTGTTATAAAAAATGCTAGTTTATCCAAAAGAAGAAAGAATCGACATGATTTTTATACCTGGAGAATGTCTTCAAAACTATTTTCTGGCATCACGAATTTACGCTGAAATATTTCCCAACAGATATCATTCAAATAAAACAGCATTCGAAAGATTGTTGACACTTTTGATTTTAGTTCGAAAATATGAATAGGATATTCATAAAATCTGTTGTGGAATCATCTGCGACTGAAAGACAAACTTTAGTCGCCATTTTCCATTTAATGATTTTTTGAAATGAAAACTAGAGAAAATCAAATATCTGATCAGTTATCTGAATGAAAATGCGAATTTTCACTTTCAGATTTTTTCTTTTCTTTTCAGTTAGAGTCTTTTCACAATATCTATCAGATGTAGTTCAATGTCCAGCGTGGCTTGTGCCGGAGAAGTAGTTGTTTTGTGTTTGATATTACAAATAAATCACATTTTTCATCTTTCAATTTTCATGGAGAATGTTCCTCTTTTCAACATTGTTGACACTATTTAGACTAGCATTTTTTATAACAAAATGATAATAACAAGATCACAAACTACCGCTATTACTAATAGGATGATTTGGAATTGAACACTTATAAATAACTGACGACCATAAGTAAATAATAATACAACTTGTCAAAATGCCATAGGCGACTTGATGAATAATACATTACTCAAAATCAGTTTGCAAAATGGAAATGTGCGTTTTACTTGAAAACGTGAAGAGTTAGCAATAGGAATGTATACTAGTAGTTGATAGACAATTAAATTTGACATCTGCTCTTGACATAAAATACAGGGTGTTCCATTTAAATTAAACAAGTTATTACCGTTCAAAGATTGTGATTATTTTGCCTTAATTTTTACACACCTTGTATAAGTTAGTAAATATTTCACAACTGCTATATGAAAGTTATTCAGTTAATAGCCTCTAGCATTAATTTGGTGGAAAACAAGACAACATTGATTGAGAATTTGAGCATTAAAGCTGATCCTGCATTTTCACAAAATAAGAGATATTTCAAAAACCATAAGGTTTAGGTGAATTAAACCTTGATGTAACTTACCTTTATTTTGATCGTAAAATCCGAAAAGGAAATGATATACAGGGTATTCCATTTAAAAAATAACAACTTTGATACGTTTCATGTTTTTGGCACACCCTGTACAACATGAAAATATTTTTAAAATGTAGGGCCAATAGGTCCCTATCATAAAGGAAAAACGTTCAAAAAATCAAATGCTTTAGCCATAATGCTTCGTGTCGAATAACGTGAATAACCCTGTATAGGCATTCAGTTTTTCGAATGCCACAGCTAAAGTCAAATAGTACAGATATACTGTGTTAATAGCGATGTAAATGCCCCACAATGACAGTGGGACAGGAGGACTATGTACGAACCACATGCCTCTTATGTTCCAAAACCCACTGCAAACGATTCTATCAGTTCATGCTGTCGTTGCTCCTCAAATGCCGTGTTTGTAACAATATCCAGGGGTTTTAACCTGAAACCAAATCTGAAAGAAATAATTTTTGGCACACAGGCAGTTCTTAAGGAGTACTTCAAGTAATAAGAATGTTCTGCACGCGATGACCTATGGAAAGTGGGGAAGATTCCCTGAAAAACTCGGAAAATCAGCTTTCCATCAATAACTGGGTTGAAGGGGTTGAACATTTTTATTTAATGTATGGGAACATATAAAAAACTAAAGAATGTTTTCACATATTTTCAAAAATTGCTTTCCATGAGAGATTTCCTTGCGAAAAACTCGGGACCCCGATGCTCGACTAAAATCTCTGTATATTTCTTTAGGCCAGGTTGGTTACCTTTTTCTGGCTGAAAAATTCCTTACAGGGTGAACTAGGATGGAAAGGGTAGACAAAGGAATAACTAATGCAGGGACAACAATTCAACATCTGAATGCTGCAGTCGAGGAGGAAGTGGGTGAAATCGGTTTTTCACGATTTTCAGCGTAAATAAATGTTCTATCGAAAAAATTTGAATGTTTCGATTATGGAGTCTCAAGTTTTAGAACGATCTTTCTCACCTGTTTGTTTTCCCAATCAACTTGTATTGAAGTCCTTATGGTTTTTTTCTATTGAATTTAATTTATGTTTGATTATTGTTAAATCTAGTATCATTATCTATTATTCACTTTCATATCATATTATATTTCAAAATTAAGATTTTCACTATTAAATAATTCCTAAAATGTCCCTAATCAAATTGTTTGTATTCTATTATTCATTTATTATTTCTTCGTTCAATAGATAGAAGTGTTATTGATTTATTTTGTTGTATTTATTTTATAATTTACATATAGGCTTTTGTGAGCCTTATCGAGTTGAGACTTGAGCATTTAAATTAAAAAAAATTGAACAGAATAAGTAAAGTCTATTTCGAGAATAAAGTAAATTTCGCAAAAAGTCCACTTCTAGCCAGTGATGGAGAAGCTGTCCAAGGCACAAAAGAGAAGGAATTAGACATGATATGGTAAAAGAAACATCTGAAATTTTGTGTGGTATGATTCTCAATTCTTGACAGAGAGTCCACCGTTCCCATAAATTATTTGATTGCTTTATTATTAATGACTTCGCTCGGTCAATCAGTTGTGACAGAACGCTATTCGTTATCAAAATAGTGCCTTCACCCCTTCAATGTTCATGCAGAATATAAAAGAAACTGGAACCCTCGATTTGGACACTGCTCATGCGAAGAGACATTAGTAGAAATACATCGAGAAATTGAGGGAAGTATCCGAAAACGTTTCAGGGATGAATATCTCGCAGATGACATAAGAGAAGGAGATTTGGTTCCAGTCGAAAATGAGAGATGTAAGAGACTCACTCGAATGGCCTATGGGTATCATTGAAAAGGTGTTTCCGAAAAAGGATGGAAGAGTTTGACTGGTAGGATTTGGAATGGGCAGCTGATGAGGCCAATTCAGCGATTGGTACCACTGGGGCTGAATATTCAGGAAGACGAAGACATGAAGACCAATAATAAAAAACAAATTAGAGTAAAAGACGTAAGAAAGATAGAGCAAGATATTGCCTGAGCCTTCTGAAGGAAATGTGGAGAAAACGAGATATGCTAGAAAAATCAAGCCAGTAGATATTAAATCTTTGAAATTTTCGAAAGAAAGTTTCATATAAAAGTCAATATTTTGGACTCAAAAGGTAGGGGTGTATTGAAAATCTCAAAATCAAGTTTTATGAATAATTTTGGAAGACTCTACTGATAAAAATTTTAATATTTGTTACTTGAAAAAAACTTGTCAGAGGGGAAATAAAGTATTATCATAATTGCGTCCCAATGATAAAGTCCTTTTCATCAGTAATTTTCCATCGAAATACTTTTGGACATTTGAGATTTCACCGGGTAGGTGTCATTGAACGAATTTTTCTACACATGCAAGTAATATAACTTTTCCTTCCTATATTCAAATCGTTACTTTCGAGTGAGAAACCTTCATAAAATGTGTGAACAATTGGCTAATTCACCTACCATTGATGGCTGGAGCGGATTTTACCAACGTACTCACCTCTGGTCCATCTAAGTCTATAATTATGAAAATCGTCACTGAAAGTTCCAGAGGTGCTCCTCAATGAACTTAATTTCTCGAATTTTTCTGGCTCATTGTGCTCCAACACCGGTCCACCGAACAATAAAGATCCGCCTATATCTACATTGTCCGAGCGAGTCAAGACTTTGTTGCCTCTTGCATAGGCAATGACAAGTCTCTGCTGGTAATCATTCTCTAAATATATTTCTAGAACATAAAAATTAAAATATATTGATATTTGAAAATTTCTAACCGGCGGTAAATGAGCACATACATATAAATAGAGCAGATAGATAAGAGTATAACTGGAACATGTATTGCTTTTTAAACAAGTATTGTATTGTATTTCTGGAAGGCTCTGGAAGGATCTGGAAGGCTCTGGAAGGCTCTCCAATCTCTCGCCGAAATGGATCCAGTGAGCAATTACGTTATTCATCTCGGGAACAGTTAGCGAGACCCGCGTGTATTCATTTGTGATAAATTCCGAAACCGGTCTTTAGTTTGATTTAGTTAAATCAGGCGAAGTCTCGCTATTCGTCTAAGAGAGTTCATACAGAGTTATTCCTTCCGAAGAAGGATTTTTTCACATATGTCTGACAGATATAATTCAATATCAGTCCAGGTCTCAGCCAGGAAAATAGTTGTTTTTTGTCGGACATATACCATACAAACTATACAAAGTTATAGTTATTTCTCAAAGTATTGTTTTCGACTGTTTTACAGTCACTGGAACATTTATTGCTCTTTGAAACAAGTATTGTACTCAAACCATTTCATCTTTTGAAATGACCTTCTGGAGTACTCTCCAATCTCTCGCCGAGATGGATTCTGTGAGCAATTACAGTATTCATCTCGGCGTTCGAGGACGGATAGCGAGACCTCTCGTGTATGCAACCATGTTAACCTGGTCTGTAGTTTGGTTTTTCCGTTTGAATCAGACGAAGTCTATCGGAAAATGAAATCGGAAAAATATGTAGAAATAGTGATAAATATTCAATTTCAGGAATTTTGACCATCCTGTCTCCCTCAAGGCTAGATTGAGAACGCGTAGAAAATTATAAAATGTTTTTTGTTTTTGACGGGAAAAATTATGTCAGAAGAAATATTGTACAGGGGACTCAGGCACCCGTGATGCTGCGAAAACTCATAAAAATAAAATCCGTTACAATTGTGATAAACATCGAATCGTCCATTAATTTTTGTTGCTTGAGCTATATACACGCATTCAGAAATAAAGTCTTATGCTAAAAAGTTGAAAAAAATATTCATCATTCATGATATTTACAAGTTTTCGCAATTGTTTTCGTGTACTTTTCCGAGTTGATTTTCGCGAGTTTTCGGCCATTTTTCACGAACAAAAGAGGGGATTTGGATCCTTCAATAAATATTTTCTTTATTGTAATTTTTGACAGCGGGTTGTTATTGTTTCAAATTACATTAAGCATTTTTTTTTCGCGGATTTTTTCGATTATATTCCTTCATTTTTTACAGGAAGGGTAGGGAGTATGATTATTTTAAATTACATTATTCGTTGGTCCCATGTCTTTCACTATTTTTACGGTTTTTTACGGTTTTTACGGTTTTTTTTTTTCGGTTTTGTTATTATAATTTTTGATATTTTTTTCAAAGGGGTGTATAATTTCTCTAAATTGAATAATTCGCTGGATCCATGTTTTTTACAATTCTTAAGGATTGTCCTGATTTAATTTTCGACAGATTCCGCAATTTTTTTCGAGAAGGAAAAGGGGAAAGAAGAATACTTATCTCAAATCAAATTATTCAATGCGTCCATGTTTATCGTTTCCACAGATTTTTCCGATTTAATTTTCGCTAGTTTTCGCATTTTTTTTGAACAGGACGGAGAGTCCGCGTCCCGTCCTCCAATCATTTTTTTTTGTTGTATTCCTCACTTTCAAAACCGTCAATATTTTGTCAGAATTTCTACCAGTTTTCTTTTTGGATTTCTGTGGGACAGCGAGGTGAAATTATTTTAAATCACTTTATTCAATAATCCTATTATTCTCACTATATTCACGAATGTTTTCGATTTTATTTTTACGAGTTTTTGCAATTTCTTGCAAGTAGCAGAATATTTACAGACATTTTCGATTTTAATTTCTCGAGTTCACAATTGTTTTCGAAAGGGAGGGCCTCGAAACTGTTTTACATGAGGTTGCTGCCTGGTCCTTTCTGAATATCTCGTGGTGACTTTTTGATACCACCTATATACAGTGTGACCCATTTAAGATGGAAGTCTACTACGACACCAAATTTCATGAATAAATTCCCATTTCCAGGGCCAACTAATCTTATTTTTCAAGGTTAAAAAAAATTACTAGCGATTTTTCTAGAAAATATCTGACTACACCACTGGATTCGCGACATTTTCAAACGGTTCATTTTTTAAATCACATGAAGTTATAAGGAAATGAAATTTGAGAAATATGCCGTTTAATCAACCCACCAATTCAATATCATAGATTTTATCAAAATTCGGAATACACGTATTGACTAGGTCTCAATATATCAATGGACACAATTTCATCGAAATCTGTTCATAAATAAAAAAATCATAGGATAATAAAATTTGAAAAATACCTCATAATTTTTATTTTTCAACAGATTTCAATGAAATTATAGTCAGTGATATTTCGAGACACCCGTAATGCAGTGGTGTAGTCAAAGTTTTGATTAAAGGTCTGATATTGAATTGGTGGGTTAATTAAACAGCACATTTTTCAAATTTCATACTCCTATAAATTTTTTATTCATTTTGATGTTATTCACATATGAACCATTTGAAAACATCGCGAATCCAGTGGCGTAGTCAGATTTTTCTAAAAAAATCGTTAGTAATTTTTTTACCTTGAAAAATAAAATTAGTTTTCCCTGGAAATGGAGATTTATTCATGAAATTTGGTGTCCAAGTAGATTTTTTGAATGACTACCTAACGAAAAAAAATCATTCCAATCGGTTGAAAAATGTACGTTTTATAGGGGTGCTTCCATCTTAAATGGGTCACACTGTATGAGAATTCACTTTCTTACTTAATCACCTTCTTCGATTATATCAAAAAATATCAACTAGGGAAATGATGACAACGTAGCAAAAAATAGAAGAAACTCATCAAAACCTCTCAGAGTTATAATAATAAATAATATCATCAAAACCTCTTTGCACCAATACTGTACCTGAATAGATCCAGTGACCAGACGGTAACTTGGCCCTAACTTCCACGTCTGCATAGGAGAATGTTTGTTTAGATACCAGTCTTCCAGAGATGATAGGATTCTGCATCAGATTTTTTTTATGGACACAATACTCGCTGTTAAGGTCTGGCTTTGTACAACTGCAACATGAGATTCATTGAGAGTCATTAAGTGTGGCGAGGAGTTTGTTGGCTTCACATATCTGCAGAGTACCCTTTTGAAGTCATATGCCATTTTTAATTGAATAAACTTAAAAATTCTAACCTATAGTTAAACTTTATAATTATTACCATTCAACCTTAATCCTTCTTATTATTTTTGTTTCAGGGCTAGAATGTTTACCTTTGTTATCTTGAATACAATTTTATTAATGCAATTACGCATAATAAAAATTCCAAACCTACCCTTCCGACAGATCCAATAGATCCGCTTCTATATCTTCCTTGGCCGCCACTTCTGGCCTAATGGTCAACTGGTTGTCGCTCTGGAATATGATATTTTCATTCTGTCTGTATACAACGAACTCATGATCCTGAAAATATAATGAAGAACAAAAAATTAGAATGAGGACTCGTATTCGTAAGTGAAGTACAACTGTACAGTATATCAATTTTCAAACCCAAAACATGTGAAAAATATCGCCATAAATTCCCCTCTATGTCACTATACAAGGCATTACCGACCAGAAAATAATTGTTCATAAATCCACTTTGGTTTACTTCAAGCCATACAAGGTTTACATTTATTATGCAGATATTGACTTTGATGGCCTGTATGGGTCTGAGTTTTTGAACAACAGTCCAATTATTCAAATTCCAAGAAGAAAATCAAAATACTAAATTGAAGCTGAAACCCGTATGGAACGAATTTGCAAATTGATTTGTAATCTCAGGAACACTGACGCTGTATTATTAGCGGAAGGAAAAGAAAAGGTTAAAACTCCCTAAAATTTGATGAAATGGTACATCCTATACTTCTATTGTGAACCCGAATGCTATTCTCAAATCATTCAATTTTTCATTTTTCGGAAATAAAACTGGAACCCCTTCCACAAAAAATGTTTCCGATATATCGAATTCAAGAAATAAAGAATCAGTTGACACAATCTTACATACACCAACAAAATTAAACACGATATCGAAACAAAGGATGCCAGACCAGTTTCTACAAAAGTAAAAATCCACCAATAAACCAAATCAATTCCACCATGGTCGTCACACGTTTCGGTAGTGCCCGAAAAGGTGGACTCATCGGGAAAGCAGAAGTGGAGACTGGTCATCGACTTCCAACAATTCAATGAGTCAACTGTAGACGATAAGTATCCATTGCCAAATATTTCTGACCTTTTAAACCAGCTACGAAAGTGCCAATACTTTACCACGCCCGATCTGGTTTTTATGGGAGGCTCAACTTCCTCGAAAAGAGCCATTTCTTGTGGGGTACCACAAGGGTCTATCCTTGGGCCTATTTTGTTCCTCATTTATATAAATTCGATAGCTTTCCTGAATTTGAAAGGTAATTTGAAATTATTTGCGGATGATACTACCATTTACTATAATGGGAAGAGTGCCCAAGAAATAAAGGAACAAATGGAAGGTGATCTCAGTTTGATTTCGTTATGGTTAAAAGAAAATAAGTTGTCTTTGAATTTTGAAAAATCTAGTTTTATGTACATTTCTAAAAGATCTTTACCTGTAAACCAGATTAAGCCCCTTAATGTGGATAATTCTTGCATTCAATTTAAAAAAAAACTTGAAATTTCTAGGTTTAACCATTGATCAAACTCTCTCTTGGTCTACCCATATTCTTATTTTGAGAAAAAAAATATCCCCCATTATTGGCATTTTATACAAACTGAGATCTTACATTCCACTGAAACATCTTAAAACTATTTATTTCAGTTTGATATATTCAAAGATTCATTATTTAATTTCAATATGGGGCACTGCAACAAAATCAATTTTGAGACCTTTGAAAACCTTACAAAATAAGGCTTTGAAATGTATTTTCAAATTACCTTTCTTGAAGCCAACTTTAAAATTATATAAATCTAGAAATCTCCTAGATATTGATTCATTGTTCAGAATGAAAATTTGCACTTTCATTCACTTGACAAAAAACAAGAAAAAACATTCAAATCTCTCTTATGTTGTTACTTCTGATAGCCATAGGCATTTAACCAGACAATCTGATAACCTGAAAACTGTTCAAATAAAAATTTGGTAAAAAAATCTTTATATTATCGTGGTATTATAGCTTATAATAGCCTGCCGATACGAATAACGTCTATTAATTATCTCACAAAATTCAAAAAGGAATTGAAGAAATTCCTCATTTTTACTGAGGATGAAGCAGCATAATTTCTCCAACATCGGCCAAATAATGATTTAACTATTATATTCAATTGTTAACAATCGATTGTATTTATTATTTACCATTTTTATTGTTTTTTTTTTCATTTTTCATATATGTATGTTATATCAGAATAATGAATGGGCCCTTTGTCCCAGAATTGCGACACAAATCACAAACATTACATCAGCTTCTACGCAGTATCCAGAGGACATTCAGAGCAAGTTTCAAGGTCTTCGTGGAATAACAGGAACTACGCAGTATCCAGTCAGCATTCCCGACCTTATAAATTCAAGAACTCAAGAGGAGACGTCATTCAAGTCCTCCCAGTCTTCGAATCACTTATTATAATTATTTTAAGAATTGTTCAATATTGTTATATTGTAACTTAGTAAATAAAGTTCTTTTTTTAAAAACACAAACCAGTGAAAACTGATTTAACAAATTGGCGCAGTCGGTAGGATCTCGAAAACGCTGTGATCAAAAGAAGAAACAGCGGTAGTCTCCAGACTTCCAACGAGTTAAAGAACCGCAAAAGCAGAACCCAGTGACAAGACGGTCTCTTCAACAACAAGAAACCCGCATAAGTCGTCGAACGTTGCTCACCAGGTTGTGAAGAAATCACCTCTTGGAACTCGCGTAAGTCGTCGAACGCTGCTCATCCTGTTGGAGCCAGAGCCTTATGAAGTAGGATTTCATCTTGCCACACCCCGGAGACAAACAGCAAGAAACGAAGAAACGAAACCAAGAAGAAACAAGCACACGAAGCAAGAAGAAAGAAACAAGAAGAAAGAAACAAGAAGAAAGAAGACAACAACACAGCCCCAGAAGCCTGCAAAGCTTTAGGAGTAGGAAAAAAATTGTAAGTACTACATTGAATCATTTATCTGTACATTGTGAAGAGATTTTACAAAATTTAAAAATTTGATTTGACCCTGTTATCCCGAAACCATCCAAAATGTCGTCACATCACAGTTCAGTTGAAAATTTACACAATGAACCGGAAGTTCCACTCGAACCATACAAACTTTCCGAAATTTTCTCGATAATTCCAGAATACGATGGTGATTCAATTTCGCTAGGTAATTTTCTAAACGCTTGCGACCATGCACAAGCTATGGCCGTAGATCAACAAAAGTTGTTGTTGACAATTCATATAAGAAATAAACTAAGAGGAAAAGCTGCTCAATTGATAAATTCCAGAAATTCAGGAAATTATCAAGAGATCAGAATGTTATTAAATTCTCACTTTGGTGATTACCGTGATTTAACATCTTTAATCCAGGACCTCCAGAGAATTAGACAAGCAAATGGGGAAAATGCACTGACGTTTTTCTCACGATTACAAAGTCATAGCGCGAAAATGTACTCGTGTATTCAAAGATCAATTTTAACAAATGCCCAGAAAAATGCACAAACACAACTAATTGAAAATATGGTTTTGAACACTTTACTAACAGGCCTAGAACCAAAAATCGGACAAATTATTCGTGCAAGTAATCCGCTTAGTATGCTAGAAGCGTCTATCAGAATAAAGCGTGAGATACAGCTCTCATACTTTGAAAATCAAAAATCATATAATCGTCCAACACAACCTCAAAGCACTAAAACAAATCAGAATACAAAACAAGGCCAACTGAGACCAAATAATTTCCAAAGAAATTATTTTCAATCCCAATCTAGTCAACCCCAGATGAGACAACCACAAATGAGACCAAATATTTATCAAAATATGAATCAAAATTCTCAAAGACAGAATCCAAATCCTAATTATCAAAATTTTAATAGGAATGGTACACAACAACCTTTCCAACCAAATCCTAATCCAAATTTATTTCGCCCACAAAATCAAATGAATAGATCTACAGTTATTCAAAGAAATCCTCAATGGAATTTTAATGCAAACAGAACCCATCTTTTAGATCATGATTATGATTCATCATATACAAACGCATATTCAAATACTGATTTTGAATATCAAAATAAAAACTTTTATGACCAAGGAAGCGAGTCATTCTACAATAAGAATGATTATTTTCCAGAAGAACAACAAAATTTTGAACAGCTTCAATATGAACAATTTGATTATGAACCACCCTATAACGAAAATTTTGACTATGAAGTAGAACAACTTCAATCGGATTTTCACAATACCCTGTCATTAAACAACCCCCCTATCAACGAGAATACCAACCAATCTATCGACCAAATCAGTCCAGAGTCTCAACAAACCCTGTATTCAGACAATCTAATTTTAGAACCTCAATGTGCGAAGCGACAAATTCCTCCTGCAATCGAAATGAAATCGAATCTTGCAGCTATAATCAAAACTCGCGAACTCAATACGGAAATGAATCTCGCAGACTCAACGAAAGCGAAACCGAATATAACAACGGACAATCGCAAGACAGATCAGCAATTCATATAAATCCTAACTCAAGTGATTTATATTATTTAATTAGTCCAGCCAATTTTAGAATACTAATTGACACAGGCGCAGGTATCTCAATTTTTAAAAGGAAAACAGTTGAAAATTATACTCAAAGATTTAAGGAAAATATACCAGTTACAGGAGTTACTGATGGAAAAGTAATGGTAAAAGAATCAGTTCTAATACCGTTTGGAACTAAAGAAAAACCAGTTTGGCATAAAGTTTATGTACATGACTTAGATATTGAATTTGACGGAATTTTAGGTACTGACTTTTTGAAACTATTTGATGGAATAGTAGATATTGGAAATAGAGTGTTAATATTAAATTATCAAACTTTCCCTTTATATTCAGCAAGAAAAACACTTGTAGGACAACAGTCAGAAGTCAAAATAAATTCGGAAGAAAATTTTCAGGAAAATCTTGAAAATAATTTTGAGAAAAATTTTGAAAATAAAATTACTATTGAACCACGAGTTGAACAAGTTTTTAAATTGAAATCAAAATTAAAAAACACAGAAGCTATACTGTTAGCTACTGAAAAAGAAAAAGTTAGACTTCCAAATGCTTTAGTTAGAATAAATGAAAAAGGAGAATTTTTAGTAACTATTGCAAATATAAATGCTATTGAAAAAACCATTTACTTTAATGACTTACAATTTGAAGAATTTACTGAAAATGAAATTGAAAATGAAACAGAAATTTTACAAAAAAGTCGTTCAGAGGAAATTAAAAAATTACTTCGTTTAGAACATCTTAACGAGGAAGAGAAAGAACTTATTGAAAATTTATGTTCAGAATTCTCAGACATCTTTTATTTAGAAGGTGATTCTTTAACGTTTACAAGTGAAATAAAACATACAGTAAAATTGAAAGAAGGAGCGCAACCAGTTTCAACAAAATCGTATAGATACCCACACGTACATAAGGAAGAAGTTAAATCCCAAATTTCAAAATTATTACAACAAAATATAATCAGACCATCAATTTCACCATGGTCAGCCCCAGTTTGGGTCGTTCCGAAAAAACTTGACGCATCCGGAAAACAAAAATGGCGTATAGTCATTGATTATCGAAAATTAAATGAGTTAACCGTTGATGACAAATATCCTTTGCCCAACATTTCAGATCTATTAGACCAACTTGGAAAATGTCAATATTTTACCACCCTTGACTTAGCCTCAGGCTTCCATCAAGTTGAAATGCACCCTGATGATATAGAAAAAACAGCTTTTTCTGTTGAAAATGGCTTATACGAATTTTTAAGAATGCCATTCGGAATGAAGAACTCTCCTAGTACTCTTCAAAGAATTTTAGATCATATTCTAACCGGACTTAGGAACGAGAGATGTTTAGTATATATGGATGACATAATTATTTATTCTCCGACTATAGACGAACACATATTAAACTTAAAACTTGTTTTTCAAAGATTAAGAAAATCAAATTTGAAAATACAACCCGACAAATGCGAATTTTTAAGACAAGAAGTCGCCTATCTTGGACATGTCATAACTAAAGATGGAGTAAAACCAAATCCCGCGAAAGTTGATTGTATAATTAATTTTCCAGAGCCAGCTAACCCAAAAGAAATAAAACAATTTTTAGGACTAGCAGGTTATTATAGAAAATTCATTCCCAATTTTTCAAAGATTTCCAAACCCATGACGAGGTTATTACAAAAAGATATATCCTTTCATTTTGATGAAGAATGTAAAAAATCTTTTGAAGAATTAAAGAAAGCTTTAACTTCAACCCCTATTTTAATTTATCCAAATTTTGATGAACCCTTTATCTTGACAACCGACGCAAGCTCATTCGCAATTGGATCTGTATTATCTCAAGGACCAATAGGAAAAGACTTACCTATTGCTTATGCATCTAGAACATTATGTCCCGCAGAAACTAAATATTCAACGATAGAAAGAGAACTTTTATCGATGGTATGGTCAGTTAAACACTTTAGGCCCTATCTTTACGGTAGAAAGTTTAAATTTATAGTAGACCACCGACCCCTTACATGGTTATTTTCAATCAAGGACCCTGGCAGCAGACTAGCCAGATGGCGTTTAAAATTAGAAGAATATCAATTTGAAGTAATTTATAGACCAGGTAAAATCCATAAAAATGCAGATGCTTTATCTAGAATACGAATAAATCATTTTAAAGAAAGTAGTAAAGTTTTATCAAAAATTTTAATGGCTTATGACAACCCTGAAGAACCCGAAGTTTCAGAAACAGAGACTGAAATAGGTCCAGAAACTATATTAGAAGAATTAAAGAATTTTTCTAGACTTTTCCAAATTAAATCATTAATTGACTATTCAAAGTTTACATTTTCTAATGACCAACTGCTAGACAAAAGTCATAAAGACATCGTTGTTTTTCCACAAAACCACAAACTAGCACCTATACATGAGGAAATATTCGATGACATATTTGAGGAAGATATAGACTTTTACGGAAATAAAATAAATATTGTTAATAGTAGAACTGTTAAAAACCGAAGGTACTATTTGATATTATTACCTTTTGATCCCGAAGATGCAATAGAATACATGTTCACTTCTTTATATAGAGGACAAGACAAGTTCGAATCTTCAAAAACGTACTATGTTGAAAATAATATTGATTTACCTATACAAGAAATGCTCTCTTACATCTTAGCAGATAAAGAAGACATAAAATTTGAAATATGTCAAAATGTTGTTCAAATCCCAGAAAAAGACCAAATACCAATAATTTTAGATCAATACCACTGTGGAAAAAAGAATTTGCATCGTGGAATAAATGAAACATTAAGACGAATCAGAGAAAAATATAATTGGACCGGCATCACAAGAGATGTTGAAGATTTCATAAAATCTTGTGAAACTTGTCACAAATCAAAAATATGTAGACAAAATTTAGAGAATCCCCTTGTATTAACTGAAACTCCAAAAACAGCTTTTGAGAGAGTTAATATTGATATTTTAGAAATCCCTGTACAAAATTATATTCTTACATTTAGATGTGAATTAACAAAATTCACTCAAGCTTATTCAATACCTGATAAAACCGCAAAATCAGTAGCAAGTTCATTACTTATATTCTTCCAACACTATGGAACCCCACTCCGAATCCATGTAGATTCTGGAAAAGAGTTTAACAACCACATAGTTAAAGACATTTGTGCACTTTATGACATTAAAATGACATTTTCTAGTGTAGACCATCCACAATCGAATGGCTCCCTAGAAAGATTTCATGCCACTTTCACTGAAATGCTACGCGTTCACAAGATAGAAAATCCTAATGAACATCCCCTATCAATTTTGCCCCTTGCTGTTATAGCATATAATAATAGTAAAAATAAAACTCACGGATTTAGTCCTTATGAGTTAATTTTTGGACACACTTCAAGTAGACCCCCTGAAACCACGTATAATCAAAAAGATCTTTTGACAAAGTATATCAGAGATCTTAATAATAGAATGGAATATTACTACAAAGTAGCTCGTGCGAAAACTGACAATAGAAAACAAAAAGCAAAAGAAAGATTTGATAAACATATTCATCACAAATCCCGTACTTTTAAAATTGGAGACAAAGTCTTTGTAAAAGAGTCTCAAATTAAAAATAAATTAGAAAACAAATTTAACGGACCTTTCGAAATAATCGAGGTATTTCAAAATTCAGCATTACTTAGAAACCCCAGAACAAACCAAAATTCTAAAGTGAATTTTGATAGACTGAAACCATATTTTGTTTCAGAACAAGAAAATCCAGACTCAGAAAATTTAGAGCAAGAAAATTCAGATCAAGAATGATTCTCCTACTGTTAGCAGTTATCCAAATTATAAACGCACAGTATAAGCTGACACCTATTAACAATTCAATAGGAGTATATTATCATGAACAAGGTGAGATTAAAATCTCAAACGTAAAATGGACTTTATTAGTAGTAAAAGATACAGCACAGATCAAAGAAGCCATTGATCATAATGCAAGAATATTAAATGAACTAATTGATCTTATAGAAACTGATAACCCGCGAATGAAATATTTTAACGGAGAAATAAGCACGCATATAAGCTTACTGAATAAAATTGCTAACCAAGTAGATTCAAAGTACTATGAATCGCAAATAGATTCGAATGACTATAATAAAAGATATAAAAGAGGATTAATTAATGGCGCAGGTTCAATTTGGAAAGCGATTACTGGAAATTTAGATGCCAGTGACGGCGAATATTTTAATGAATGTATTAATAAAATATATAGGGATGAACACCAAATTGAAAATTTACTCAAAAATCAAATTTCAGTTACAACCTCTGTTATAAAAGAATTCAACTCTACTATTCAGCAACTGCAAGTAGATGAAAAAACATTTAATGAAGATATAAAGCAAATTGAAACGTCCATTTATGAACTTTCCGACCATTTAGCAATGGTTGATGCGAAGTTGAAAACTATTGAAATCTGTGAACAACTATTAGAAAGTTATACATTTTTAGAAAATTATTTAAATGATATTCTGAATGCAATTACGTTTGCCAGATTATCTATTATTCATACATCAATTGTTAAACCTAATGACTTAGTATCATCTCTTCAAGAAATTCCGCAAATAATTCAAAAGAATTATCTACCCTTACCAGCGAAACTTTCATCAGTTTCCAAATATTTAGATATTATTGAATTACAAGCATTTCAAGCTGATTCAAGAATAGTTTTCGTTTTGAAAATTCCTTTAGTTGAACCGGAAACCTATACTGTTTACCGATTATACCCTATCCCTATCCTAGATAACAGAACAGGGTTACATCATATTTTACCAACGAATAAAAATTATATTGCAAAAGATGATGATTCTATGTTGTACGCTGCTTTTCAAAATTTAGACAAATGCAAACCTTTATATTATAATTTTCAAATATGTGAAAATGTTATTTCATATCCAATTGATAGTAATGCAATTTGTGAAGCCCAAATTTTAAGACCATTACTAGAACTTCCTAGAATTTGTTCAATTTCTTTATTATTTGCAAAAGACTATAATGTTTTTGAAATTGAAACAAATACTTGGCTGATAACTTTATCTGATCCTTTAGCTGTTACAATAAATTGTCAAAAACAAGATATTGTTACGAAAATAATTACAACAAATTCAATTTTGAAACTACAACCGAATTGTAATTCATTTATTGGAAATACGAGGGTTTATGCAAAGTATTTAGTTACTCAAGAAAAAAATATTACTTATAAAAGTTATCCAATTTTGATTCCATATCAATGTTGCAAAGATATACCGAATAAAGAAAAACTTCCAGAATTGAAACCTTTAAAATTGAGCAAATTAAATGTTGATAATTTGAACATTGCTCAACATAAGCTGAATCAATACTCAGATCAACTTGACCAAATTATTAATGAACCTTTTGTAAGAAAACATGTTTCATGGTTTACTATTTTTACAATTGTTATAATTATCTCTGTGATTTTACTTTACGTATTCTGTAAGTGTAAAAATAGACGTTCAATGAAAATTGGAATTATGACACCAAGAAATGATCCACCTCCACAACCACCAAGAACTGGAAGAACCTTTGCATCTTTTAGAAGACTCTTACCCTCAAGAAGAAGACCAAGTATTCACTTAGATGAAAGAGAAGAGGAAGAAATGGAATTGAATTCCAATAAATCATTAGCTTGATGTGAAAGTTGCCGCACCGCATCAACTTTCTTTTCAAGGAGGGAGTTGTTATATCAGAATAATGAATGGGCCCTTTGTCCCAGAATTGCGACACAAATCACAAACATTACATCAGCTTCTACGCAGTATCCAGAGGACATTCAGAGAAAGTTTCAAGGTCTTCGTGGAATAACAGGAACTACGCAGTATCCAGTCAGCATTCCCGACCTTATAAATTCAAGAACTCAAGAGGAGACGTCATTCAAGTCCTCCCAGTCTTCGAATCACTTATTATAATTATTTTAAGAATTGTTCAATATTGTTATATTGTAACTTAGTAAATAAAGTTCTTTTTTTAAAAACACAAACCAGTGAAAACTGATTTAACATGTATATTCATATTAGTTGTCCCTATATAAACATTGTATGTTTCTTGGGATCGAATTGATAAATAAATAAAAATAAATAAATCCACGAACATATAGCAAGGCTTACTGCAGTATTTGAAGATTTCGAAAAGTCAACATAAAGATTTAGCCAGATGAGTGCGAAGTGCGAGTCTTTCTTCTCTCCTGGTAAGGAAACTATGTTCAAACACATCTGGTGGAACAGTTTGAGTTTGTAGAATAACAGACACACCCACGAACTTATATACTTACCTACATTTCAACGTGAATTATGGTATTACTTACAGGTTCCCCTGGATAATACTGTTCCACTGTCCATTTGGTACTATTCAATTGGGGTCCATCAAATTCTTCCTCGAATATCGTCATATTTTGACATACCCTTATAGGATCACTAATTGTTGTTATACTTGGCAAGCATTCCGTTTCAAGTGGGCTTTTCAATTCTGAAACACAAACAAAAATCAGACAAACGATTGAGTATGGTATAACGGAAAGGTCCATAACAACTGACTAGGCAGTTATAATAATTTTAAAATGGGATAAAACCTGAAACCGGTCTAAACAATCAGCATCCCAAATTGCAACAAATCAAGGCGTACCTAGGTGGATTATATCAAAATGGAAAAGAATACAAATGGTGTGGGTTCCTTCAAATATTGGAATCCCTCTGGAACCAAAAGAGCCGACGGTATGGCTGGCAACATATTTACAAATCGAAACTTTTCATGAGAACCCCACATGAGGACATATACAATGAAATAAAAATGGTGACCTATAACATATGGAAAGAGAATTGGCAAACACTAAAAAAAAAAAAACTTTACAAAATAAACCATAATAAGGAAAAACCAAACTATTCTGGATACCAAACACCAATCTATCCTAAACCGACTAAGAATTGGACACACCGCCATGAAAAGGGAGACAACGAGAGGCTGTCAACACTGTTATGTGTATATATCAGCGTTGTTTGATAATACTTATCAAACAACGATATCAGTCTAACATCTATTCGACTTACCAAAATATAAACAAGAGAGAGAAAACCCCAAACCGTTGTTTGATAATAAACCATCCCAAACCTACAGGTGACATACAGTGTGTAATCTAACCACTTGCACTCCTGTGAAGGACGGGTGTATAATGCCATTTTATAACGAATGACAGGTGTGAAAAATTAAAAAAAAATTGTGGAAAGCTGTCCGCCAAACGTCAGCTGACCGGAGCAGAGCCGCAATAATAATAATAATAATATATATTTCGGGGAATGTTTTACATCAATTACAGGAAATAAGATAGAAAACACAAAACGAAACAACGTCAACACAATGTGTACAAGATAAATGATTCATACATCCAAATACTCATGAATAGAATAAGGTTCTGAACAAATTGGGAAGCCTCTAACGAGTTTTTTAAATTTGCTGAGGATTTCAAAGGTTTTGATACTAAGAGGTAATTTATTAAAAAACTGTTTCGTCGACCGTTCAATTATGCTGTATTTTAACGCCCTCAAAATCGTTCATTAATGACCCCTGTTAATGAATGATTTTCTATTAATCAACGATTTGATTATATGCAACCCAACATACATTGCTCTTATACATTTTATATTGGTTAGTACTATACGTCATTATTTTATTTGTCAATTTTCAAATGAAATTTCACATAATCTTCATGACACCAATCGTCACTCATAATCATATACAGTCACGTGGCGTAATGGTAAAGTTCGCCTAGCAACCATTGCTGAGGTCGCGAGTTCAAAACCTACCGAGAGCTTTTTTTTAATTCCAATTTGAAAATAAATAATAAAAATTAAAATAAAACTACCACTAAGGAAAATTAAACTACCTTTGAGTAGAGTTAATATAAATAGGAAATAGTCATTGTTTTTTATCGTATCGTTAAATAAATAAACATTGAAAGTAAGATATCTATATTTTTGAAAACTACTGTCGACGGAAAAGTATTGTAACAAACTCGTGAATTGAAATGGCGATTAACAATCTCAAACATTAACGCGCTCGCTCTGCACACGCGTTAAATTATCTCGATTGTTAATCGCCCTTATTAATACACTTGTTCGTTAAATAACCATTAATGCCTCATATCATGGGTGTTTCTCAGTAATTGGTAATCTATGTATTGGAAAACTCACGTTTGTGCTACGAGTAGGATATGAGTGGTTATCACTCGATACTAAAGATTTCTTTTTTTTTTTACAAAATATACCACACATTCATAAATATAGAGTGCTTGTATTGTCATGATTTTTTTTATGTGAAAAAACCTCGGCAGGATTTGCCATACTTGAGTTTGAAAATTATTCTCATTACTCTTTTTTGAATGCAAAAAATGTGTCCTATATTACTATAACTTCCCCAAAATATTATTCCAAATTTTGCTGTCGATTCAAAATTTGAAAAATACCTGATTTTCATTGAAATTTCGTTAATATAGTTACTAGTAATTCTGATGGTGTAGCAAATTTGGTTCAATTTTTTCCCTATATTTTCAATATGCGCAGATGTTCGTTTATATGAATACCCAAAAATTTTGTTAAGTTTTGTACGTCCATTTTTTTATTCAGTAATTCAATTATTTTTGGAGTTTCTATTTTTTGTTGTGATGTTTTGAAAAATATGATGTTAGTTTTGTCTACATTTAAAATCGAATTGTTTTTTGTGAACCAGTGTTGAATTCTATTCATCAAAGTGTTGGCTTTATTCAATAAATTTGGGTAGTTTGTGCTTGATACTAACAGATTGGTGTCATCAGCATAGTTAGTGATATGATATGTATTATTTTCATTATTCAAAATTTACAGATTATCATTCATGAAGATTATGAATAAAATGGTACCTGTTATACTTCCTTGTGGAATACCTATATCATCTACCTTTATATCAGACTTGATTATTTGTTTATGCTTTAATATTTTTGTTCTTTGCTGGCGTTCGGATAAGTACAATTTGAACCAATCCAATACATTTCCTCGAATTACACATTTTTTAAGTTTGATAAGCATTTATGATTGAGACAGTCATATGCTTTGAACAAATCTAAAAATATTCCCAGGAGTATTTAATTTTTTTCAAAAGAATCCACAATCATTTCTGGGAACTGTATAGTTGCTGAAGAAACTGTGTAATTTCGAGTTACCAAATAACTCCTGTGTTATTTGATTGAAATGGCATTCAATCAAGCAACTCAGAAGTTATTTGGTGATCAAAACCTTGTACAACCGTTTTTTGAAATTTAAAGTTTAGACAGCATACAATCGCTGTCTTCATTAAACACTTCATTAAACACAACTGTACCTAGCAGAAATATTTCGACTGAAACAATATTTCACAAAAATATTAGAACTTTCTGAAGCTGAGTTACTTGTCAAAAAATGCAGTTGTATGTCGTACACAAATCCTCCAAATTTTTTTCCTGACCCAAACAGTAACTATGTTGTTATTTGAAAATAAAATAGTTCGAATAGATTGAAAATTAAATTTTACACAGCAGATCTTACAAATATGTCCTTCTCATAAGACGGCGATTTGTGATTTGATTAATGAACAGTAAAATAGATTTTGTATAGACTCCAAAATACTTTTGTTTTGAATTTTGGGCTAGCAGTTTACTCAAAAAATCAATTACAAGTTTGAAATTTGAAATTTTCTTATTGGTTAGTCGACTGACTCGTCATCACTCGATTTGCGAATAAAAAACCTGGTAAACTGGCAACGGTTAAAAACACATCAACATTTTGAACTACTCAGATGAACTACCGATCATTCTCTTACACCATTTTTACACCGTATCACTCTCTGATGCGACATCTTTCCGAGTCCCCATGGAACAAACAAAGAACGCATGTAAAATATGAAGGTTGTTGTTGGTGGATTGATGGAATGGAACGACCAATGAAGAAAGAAAGGGCCAAATGCTAAATATAACAAAACAAAATGAAAAACGAATAAAGTAGTCATATTTATTCAAAGAAGCGATTATTAAGTTTTTCTAAATCATCTTTGTGCATTTTAATTGGTATTTTATGCCTAATTGTGAAAATAGTGACAAAAACACTAACAAATAACAATAACAAATTGCATTATCTCCATAATATTCTTTGGCAACACTGATATAAAATAGATGAATTGAGTTAGAATAAAAATAAGAAAGTAAGTACCATACTGATTTTTTGTTTTTTTCATAACGTACTTCAGCACTTATGAATTTCATATTATTTGCAAAAAAGTCATAGACCATTTTGCTGGTTACTTCAGGTAGATTATTAGAATCTGCTCTCGCAAAACCCAGATTCAATCTATTAGACATTTTGATTGACCTCAATTCCCAAGTCACACAATATAGAATACAAATTCAACACACCACAGAAACGCCATGTTTTGCTTATGAATAAAGAACGTAATGTTATCTTATAAATTGTTGTAGTTCAAAAGTCTCATCTCATTTTGCTGTCAATGTCAGTGCTTTACCAAGGTTGCCATTTAAAAGGAAAACTTTCAAGTTTGAATTATTTGAGTTTGGCGACAAAAAATTAAAATATTGGTTTTTTGGCGAAAGAAGAAAAAAAAAATGTCTTTTGATTATATTATATTTTAATGTTATCCTTATTAGAAACTGAAATAAAAAAAAATCACTGAGAAAGACCCATTTCATGTCAATATCTGCAAAACCAAAAAAGTTATAGGGGTGAGCCAATTTCCGTAGACACCCGATATAGAGATGAACTGATGGTAGAGGAAATCATAATGGAATATGAGAAATAAAATTCCTATGTCAGGTACAAGAATATAGGTAATTACTTAGATATTTTTATTTTTATTATGGGTTTAATTGTCATTATTAGTGAATAAGAAAGACCCGGTATAAAAGGCAAGGGTGTTGGTATATCAGTTATCAGTTTGAAATACAGTTTGGTAATGTCCATATAGGACGAAACTGCAGTAACGCAAGTGTTACAAACATAAATTGGTATGAAACCGTAACGACGTAGAAACATGAACAAGAAACCGTCCCGTTTCAACAATACTACTTTTTGAAATGAAAAATACGTTAATCACTCATTGAATATTTTTGAATTTTGTCTATAATTTTTTTCCCAATTCCTGAATTTTTAAAATAATGTGCCACCAGCGCCATCTGTCGAGTAATTGCAATGTGTTTTTTCATTAGTCAACATCAAACCGTTCAAATTTATCGAGGTATGAGTAGTATTCAGATCCGCATTTATATTTGATATTTCGAATTTAAATTGCAAAAAGCACATCAAAGAAATAAAAAAAAATATAGATGGTTGTAAAGAGAATGGAATTTCCTTTTCGACGATGTGCCACTTGACCCCCCCATGCCATTTAAAAATTTTGAGTTGATGCCCCCCCCCGCGCCCCCTATTGAGCAATCACAATATTTTTTATTTCAAAAAGTAGTAGTGGTGAAACCCTCGAAACTGTAAAGGGGCCTTTATGTTGTGCAGCACACTTCTGATTTTTATTCATTGATTGTTTTTATTCAAACTGAATTTTAGAGAAGTTGCAGTACAATCAACTACTCGAAAATAAACTAAAAATTATATGCACAATGAGTTGAGAAGGTTGAATAAGAGTTTACGGAGATCAGTTTTTGTTGGAAATATCTACTTCCTTTAATAATTATTCGAAATAATAACTGACTGTTTTGAACGTATTTACGAAAGAATTGAGGTGTGAAGACTCGTGAAACTAAAAAATCTAAAAAAAACTTGTTTGATCAATTAATACCCCTCTGCCTCCTTGAAAAAATTGTGAGAAACATCGAATAATTTTGGCTTTGCTTGGCCCATACCTTAGCATTAAGGTACGATGTGGAGTTGAATGGCAAGAGATATCAAACAAATGCATTCCACTATTGTACAAACCTCTGAGAACCTAGCGCATCTATTTAGACAGATGATTGAACACATTACAATGGTAAAGAGTGCAAAATAGAATAAACGTAAAAAATATTTTCAAAAAGAAGCTTTCATTTATAAACTATGGAACTGAAAATTAAAAAATAATATTTAGTGTATGAAAACAAAATCTTTTCAAAATTCCAAAAAAAATTTGAAAGCCTGAGACTTCTTTTAAAGTGAAATGACATTCCACTTATCATGCTTTCAAAAAAAAAATTTTTAAAGTTTTTTGTTTTCATACACTTAATATTATTTTCTATATCTGAGTTAACCGAAAGCTTGTTTTCAATAATATTTTTTCTCTTATTTTATTTTTTGTTATCTACTCCAGTGAATACTCACCATCACATGAAGGGCGAACTAATGTCGACATGCATTCAAATTTTGAATTGACGGTTGACAGGTTGTATCCTTTTTCACAAGAATATATCAGGACGGTAGTAGGAGAAACAATGTCTCCGGGAAGTCTTTCAGTGCCATTTTCTATTTTCCACTTTCCATTATTTGGAAATGGTGGAAGTATACAATCTTCTTCATTATTCGTAGTAACTTTCTGGTCTATCCAATCATAATAATGTGCCACATCCGTAAAAAGTGTGTTTTCTTGGCTATTACAAAGATCATTATTGTTCCTTGCAATGCTAAGAACGCCATGGATGTAAAACTTGTTGTCGTCAGTATTCAGGAATACCAAGCCGCTTCCGCTATCTCCTTCGCATACGCTTTTGTTCTTTTTGTAAAATCCAGCACAGAACTTGTCATCTAAATTATATTTGTCAGACCAGTACTGAGGAAGCTCATTAGTGCAAGTTCTTCTATCTTTGTAAGGTATTCTCATTGTCCTCAAGGTGTCTGATGGTTCTCCATCTTCCGTGATTCCCCAGCCTGCCAACTGGAGCATAAGAATGGGTTAATATTTCAGTTAATAGGCAAGTGCCAAAACGAATTTGAAACGCTACAAATAAGAAAATTAGTTGCAGGTTTGACGAAAATGGGGATGCAGTTTAGGCGTTGAAAACGGTTTTTAGCAATATGCGGCAAAACGTGGCCTCATTGCAAAAAATGTTCAATGCACAAGTACTGAAAACTTTTTTGACATAACCGCAAATTAACCGTCAAAATGGCGAAAAACCTATTGTTTTATCTTGCGTATTAATTTTTTATTTTACATGAAAATTTATAAAAATATTTCTTTTGGTGTCGAAAAAGCATTATTTTTCTGCAATTCAGAAGACGATAATTTTCGAGTTATGTACATTTTTCGAAAAAAATATTCTTACCTTCCAGGAACAATTTTCTTGATGTTTATTTTGGATTTCGAAGGTTTATAAGTGATCATTTAAATAGTATAATTGTCTACTTCAAAGGTCTCTTTGAAATATGATTTTCTCAATATTGTTACAGACCTGAAATTTGATAAAGACTTCTCGAATTGTTCGAGATCGTTCGATGAATTAGATGGAAAAATCGAGAAGCACTAACTTTTGTTCTGGATCAATCGTCGAACATTCTATTTGTGTTCTATTGATTTCTTAAGTTTTCTAGAACTTTATTTGTATATAAAAGCAATGCATTTGTGAGATGAAGAAGTTAGTTAGAAAGTTACCTTGAGTTACCTTGGATACAAGTATTTTGACAGTGACTTGTATCACAGTGTTGTCAAGTGAAGTTGGAATAATAAAGGCGAGTTCATACCAGTGTACACTTATTTTTGAACCCGAAGACGCAACAATTGGTGACAGCGGCGGAATAAGTGTTACTGAAGAAAGAAAAGTAAGGCAGTTTTCCAGTATTTGATGGTGAATACTCGTGCAAATAATTACGACGAGATGGCGACATCAGCAGATATCCTTGAGTTTTTAAAGGAACAAGAAGCCAAACGAAAACAAGAACAAGAGGAACAAGAAGCCAAACGAAAACAAGAACAAGAGGAACAAGAAGCCAAACGAAAACAAGAACAAGAAGAGCTTCTACAACAATTCGAACTGAAAAGGAAACAAGAACAAGAGGAACAAGAAGTCAAACGAAAACAAGAACGAGAGGAACAGGAGGCACGGTTAGTCCAGCAGTTACAACAACATGTTGATCTTCTGCAACGTATTAGTCACAGTCAACAGTGCTTCCAGAATGAAATCACTGAAGAAGTACAAGAGGTCAGAGGAAAAGTCCAGGAGGTCAAAGGTGAAGTCCAGGAGGTCAAAGGTGAAGTTCAAGAGGTCAAAGGTGAAGTTCAAGAAGTCAGAGGCGGAGTCCAGGGAGTCAACAGAAGGGTCCAAGACGTCGAAAATGAACTGTCCAAAATAGATGAACGGGTGGCACGAGAGGTGAACAAGAAATTCAACGAAGAAGTGGATAGGATCAAGGAGAGGCTGGAAACGTTACACCTTCCACACAAGCGTGCACCATCTGAGGAAATCTTCCCCACCAGCGAAAGGCCATCCTCACTGACAACTCCGATAAGGCCTACACAAGTGAAAATTTTGAAGCCTCCAACATTTGATGGACAATCCTCGTGGTCCATGTATAGACGTCAGTTTGAAGCGGCAGCAAACGCAAATGGCTGGTCCGAGGAAGAAATGGCCACCTCTCTAGTCCTGTGTCTACGAGGACAAGCATTGGACATCCTTCAGAACATCCCCGAGAGTAATCAGAAGGAATATTCTAGAATCGTTGAAGCTTTGGAAATCAGATATGGACAGCAATATCTCAAACAAGTATTTCAGAGCCAAATAAAGAGTCGATACCAAAAATCCAACGAAACTCTACAGGAGTATGGAGCCGACGTAGAGCGACTCATTAATTTGGCATACCCACAAGCACCGAAGGAGTTCATAGAACAAATTGGGGTGCAGACTTTCATCGATGGTTTGAGAGATACTGACATGCAGCAAGCCCTTCGACTAGGACGACTTCAAACCATAAGCGCAGCACTAATAGCATCTTTGGAGTTCGAGGCCGCGAAAAACGCATCAAGAAATACGAGGCCCAAGTTACGTGAAGTTAAATTCAACGAGGATTCTCCTACAAGCGAGGCGCTATTGAAGAAAATATTGGACTCCATAACAGCATTAAGCAACCAAGTGCCTTCCCCACAAGACAGGAAGAGGCGCTGTTATTACTGTGGGAAAAGCGGCCATCTTCAGTGGAGTTGCTGGGAGAGATCGAGATCCAAAAGTCCAAGAAGAAAGAGGTCGTCATCAGCGAGCAACGAAGATAGATCGAGATCTCCGAGCCCAGGAACAGAGCAACGTGGGCGATATACCAGAGGAGCCTTCAGGAGATCGACCACGCCAGAAAGGAGACCTCAAACATCTGAAAGAGGACTTGCTCCCATCCAGGAAAAACGAGAATTAGTCGGCACTAGGGGGCGCGTGGCGACTTTCAGTGTTCAAAGCCCCAAGATCCATATATCGACATTGAAGAAAAATGATCAAAGTCTACTAATACAAGGCTATTTAGAAGATCGGAAATGCACCTTCACTATTGATACAGGAGCTTCGAGATCAGTCGTTCGCCCAGACCTCATACAAGAATCTGTGAAGCCGATGAAAAGGAATATGGTTTTGGAAACGGCAACGGGACAAACCGCACCAGTCATTGGGGAAACACTTGTACAGATCCAGATAGGACCTATTACCATGGAACATTCTATGTTGGTTGCGGAAATAAGGGATGAATGTGTTTTGGGTCTGGACATCATGGAGAAAAACGACTTCATCCTTAACATCAGACAGAAAATTTTGCGGATTGGCAATGAAGAAATCTTCCTGAGCAGATACAATGACAAAATCCAACCAATTAAGATTTATGTTGACGAAGACATCCACATTCCGAAAAACTCCGAAACTATCATCATGGCCAGAATGGATAAACAACCTGGAGATTTGAGCACTGGAATAATTGAAAACGATGAATACCGCCAAGATGGAATTTTAATTGCCCGATGTCTTGTGAACACAGAACAACTAATTCCTGTCAGGGTTGCCAATACTTCGGAAAATAAAGTCCTTCTGAAGAAAAACGACCAATTGGGATTCTGCAAACCTGTCACTCGAGTTATCAATTGTCAAAACCACACTGAGGTACTGCGAAGAAATACCACTAACACCGATCAGAGAACAATAGACAAAATGATGGAATCCACGGAACATTTAACTATGGAAGAAAAGCAGAAGGCCAAAGAGTTTCTTGATAGCCATCGTAACATTTTCTCGACAGAGACTTCGACGGGACGTACCAGTCTAGTTCAACATCGCATCAACACCGGCGATGCCCGACCAATCCGACAGGCTCCGAGGAGATTACCGTTTGCCAAACAGAGAGAGGTAGCAGACATGATAAACAACATGATGGAGGATGACATAATTGAAGAAACCACAAGCCCATGGTTCTCACCGGTAGTATTGGTAACTAAAAAGGATGGATCAACCCGATTCTGCGTGGACTATCGTCGATTGAATGACGTAACGATGAAGGATAGCTACCCATTACCAAGAATTGATGATACACTAAACACATTATCCGGTTCCAAATGGTTTTCAACGTTGGACCTGAAAAGCGGGTATTGGCAAGTGGAAGTTCATCCTGATGATAGAGGAAAAACAGCGTTCTCTACCGGACAAGGGCTGTACCAATTCAAAGTTCTTCCGTTCGGATTATGTAATGCTCCCGCCACCTTTGAGAGACTTATGGAACTAGTATTGAGAGGTTTGACATGGAAAATTTGTCTAGTCTACTTGGATGACGTCATAGTAATGGGAAGGACATTTGACGAACACCTGGATAATTTGAAAGAAGTATTTTTGAGGTTAGAAAATGCTAACCTGCAACTGAACCCAAAGAAGTGTTATTTATTTCAAAAAGAAGTTAATTTTTTAGGCCATGTCATCTCGGCCGAAGGAATTAAGACCGATCCTGCTAAAATCGAGGCTGTTAGGAGTTGGCCACGTCCTAGGGATAAACATGAAGTAAGAAGTTTTCTGGGGCTATGTACCTACTACAGGAAGTTTGTTCAAGACTTTGGTAAAATTGCCAAGCCACTCCACCGCTTAACTGAGAACAACGTTCAGTTTGATTGGAGCCCTGATTGCCAACAGTCGTTCACTGAACTGAAGAAGAAATTGACAACTGCGCCTATTTTGGCTTACCCACGAGAACAAGGCACTTTCATTTTGGACTGTGATGCGTCTCAGCAAGGCATTGGATCAGTTTTATCCCAAGAACAGGATGGCGAAGAGAAAGTAATAGCCTACTTTAGTAAAACTCTAGGCAAAGCCGAAAAGAATTACTGCGTTACAAGAAAGGAGCTTCTATCGATAATCAAAGCCATTGAACATTTCCATACCTTCCTCTATGGCAGACGTTTTCTCGTAAGAACTGATCACAGCGCTTTGCAGTGGATAATGAACTTCAAGAAACCTGAGGGTCAGATTGCGAGATGGCTAGAGAGACTCCAACAATACGACTTCAAAGTTATTCATCGCAGTGGCAGGAAACACAGAAATGCAGACACATTATCAAGACGTCCATGCTTGGAACAGCAATGCCGATATTGCCAGAAACTCGAAAACAAAGAAGTCAATTTTTACAATGATGAACATTGCAAGGAAATTCTGCAAGTTACCACCGTAAGAGTCGAATCTGAAGAATCTGATTTATGGACCACAGAAGATATGAGGAAGAATCAGAAGAAAGACAACAATTTAAAGTTAGTTCTAAGCTGGCTAAAAAATGGAGTTAGACCTGAGTGGCAGGAAGTATCCAAGTTTGGTGCAGTTGCCAAGGGATACTGGGCTCAATGGGATTCCCTATGTCTTCGTGATGGCCTATTGCATCGCAAATGGGAGAGCCCAGATGGAGCAACTGTGGCGTACCAACTGGTCCTGCCGAAGGCACTTACTAAAGATGTGCTCGAGCAACTTCATAGTAGTCGTGCAGGTGGACACTTCGGAATCAAGAGGACCCTTGCTAGAATTCGAGAACGATTCTATTGGGTGAATTGTCGTCGTGATGTAGAAGAATGGTGCAGAAGATGTGACCTATGCTCTTCAAAGAAGGGACCCAAAACTAGAAGTCGAGGGAAAATGGCTCAGTATCTTTCTGGTGAACCATTCGAAAGAGTAGCAGTTGACATTCTTGGGCCGTTTCCTGTTACCGAGCAAGGAAATAAATACTTGATGGTAGCCATGGACTATTTCTCCAAGTGGCCTGAAGTTGTGCCCATTCCAAACCAGGAGGCAAAGACCGTTGCAAAGGCCTTCATAGAAAATGTAATAGCCAGACATGGAGTCCCACAAGAATTACATTCTGATCAAGGACGAAACTTCGAATCTGAGTTATGGCAGGAAATGATGAACATTCTAGGTGTGAAGAAGACTCGTACCACAGCCCTACATCCACAATCAGATGGTATGGTTGAACGACATAATAAAACCATCAGTCAGTACCTGTCGATGTTCATCTCCAAAAATCAAAATGATTGGGATGAGTTGGTACCACTATTTCTCCTATCCTATCGAAGTTCCCAGCATGAGTCCACCGGATATACTCCTTCAATGTTGATCACTGGGCGAGAAATGAAACTACCATGCGATCTGTTGTTTGGAATGCCACCCAGAAGTACAGAGGACAAAGTCCTACCAGAATATGTCCAAGAGTTGCGAGAAAGACTGGACCAAGTTCATGAATTCTGCAGACGTCGTCTTCAAATCTCCAGTGATAAAATAAAAAAGAGGTTCGACAGGAAGAGTCCAGGGACTATGTTCGAGCCAGGTGATGCCGTTTGGCTATACCAACCTCAGAGAAAGAAAGGAAAATGCCCCAAGCTACAGAGAAATTGGACAGGACCCTATGTCATCATAAAGAAGATCAACGACTTGGTATACCGCATCCAGCTCAACCCAAGGAGTAAACCCAAAGTTGTTCACATCGAGAGGTTAGCAGAATACCGAGGCCACGATCCCCCAAATTGGTTCCAGAGGGACAGCCAAAATGGTGATGGTGTTATCCGGGACGGAATAACCTAAAGGAGGAGGCAGTGTTACAGACCTGAAATTTGATAAAGACTTCTCGAATTGTTCGAGATCGTTCGATGAATTAGATGGAAAAATCGAGAAGCACTAACTTTTGTTCTGGATCAATCGTCGAACATTCTATTTGTGTTCTATTGATTTCTTAAGTTTTCTAGAACTTTATTTGTATATAAAAGCAATGCATTTGTGAGATGAAGAAGTTAGTTAGAAAGTTACCTTGAGTTACCTTGGATACAAGTATTTTGACAGTGACTTGTATCACAGTGTTGTCAAGTGAAGTTGGAATAATAAAGGCGAGTTCATACCAGGGTACACTTATTTTTGAACCCGAAGACGCAACAATATTTTCAATGACTATCGATTTCCTTCATTATGTTTATAACAAAAAGTAGTCCAATATTGAATTATTTATAATAAATTGGTTGAAAAACATAATTACACTACAGAATTAATTTATCAATATCAATTTTTTTAACTATTGATGTGTTTTGTTTTCAAAAACATATACTCGTATATTACAAAAATTTATGAAAACTGAAATTCCATTTAATTTTGATTCTCTTGCTTTGCTGTTATTCTTCTTCTTCGTCTATCACATTTGAAATTTCTGAAGGATCTTCAAAATTATCATCTTTAGGCTCTTCAATTTCGAGTTAAGATTCTTTGCTGGCTCTTTATCGATAGTCTCCCCTGAATCACTTACTTTTTCAAATATTATTGGTTCTCTATTACAATAGTTTTCATGACAATTTAACTCAGGTATAAAAAATCGCATATCGATTTAACTTTTACACCAACAAATACACTAGTGGTTTATCCACTTAGTCATTTGTTTATCAATTATCGCGGTGTTGGTTTGACATTGATATGTTTCTGAATTTCTTATTCATTAAATTGTCTTGCCGAATTACACTCGAGGTTTGTATTGATTTCGGATAAATTTGTGTTGTTCAAATTATAAACTGTTTCCTTTATTAATTTGACTCGAATAACTGTCAACTTAAAAACACTCCACCTTCGGTGTCGTGTTTTAATAGTTGACAGTTTCTCATTAAACAACCCAAATATATCCGATAAAATACAAACCACTCGTGCAATTATAAGTGACAATCACACTCATGTATAAAAATTCCCATTTGTGAATACAAAAATCGTAGTTTGCTATCGGCTAAGTAGGAAGGAAGAGAATTTGCAAGTGGATAAAAATATCGGATAAATTACGTTACCGTAGCAACGCTAGCATTTACTGTTTGTTTATCAAGAGTTGGGCGTCGCATCAGTTTGACAATTGTAAATGTCAAAAACAGAAAGAATTAAACAGCATATAACAATTCCAAAAAGTATGTCGAGATTTGGAAATATTTGCGAGGCAGAAATAGTAAGGGAGATTGAAAAATCAACTCCAGAAAATACAATAAAAACTCATTCCTCCATATGGAATCAATTTAGTGAATTTTGTAAACAACGAAACTTCAATTTGGAAACCGAACAGTCAGTGGAAAATATGGCAGGAATATTGATGGACTGGGGCTTTAATATGAAGAAACAGAATGGAGAGGATTATAGAGAATACGTGGTGAAAACAATGTGGAACACAACAGCAAAAATGTTGCAAAACGTATTTCGAAAAATTTAATGTTACTTTCAACCCTTTCACTGATTTGGCATTTAAGAAATCCCGTGATGCACGTAATTCTAAGCGAAAGAACTTACAAGGTAATTCACAAAAACGTAAGAATAGTTCAACAGCATTAACTAAAAGTGAAATTGTTAAAATGGCATTAATATGGGATGAGAATAGTCCCATAGGTCTTTTAAAAAGATTTTTTCATATCGCTGCATATGAATTAGCTTGGCGAGGAGGTGAAGCTGCAAAGTGTAAAGTACACTATTTTAAAGAAGAAAAATCAAATAATGGTGATTTAACAGGTCGCATTGAATATAATACAGTTTTTTCCAAAACATGTCAGGGTGGCTCAAACAAGTGCTGCGATAGTAAATGGCTAATAAAGAACATAGAAAACCCTAGCATATGCCCAGTGACATTGTTTTATAAAATATTGTCACATAGACCGAACCATATTACAACTGATAGATTATTTATAACTCCCAATCCGTTTTGGAAAAATGATTCATCAAAAGGTTGGTACAAAAATGTTCCTATAGGAGTCAACGAAATTCTTAAGTGGACGAAAATTTCAGCTGAAAAAATTGGACTGGATACAAAGAATAAAAAAATTTCTAATCATTCTCATCGCTCAAGCGCCGTATCAACTTTAGCTAAGGCAGGTATTAATGAACAAGAATTAATTAAAATAACTGGACATTCCTCTTCCAAGTCTATAAAGCCTTATCTACAACTTGATAATGAGCATCATTCGCATCTTGTGACAAATATCCGAGATAAAGCTTTGGATAATGAATTAGCCACAGTGTCAACAACATCCATGTCAATGTCAACAACAAAGTCTACATCAGTAAAGGAGCAAATGTCTACTGGACCAATTGTATATAATAATTGTATTTTTAACAATTGTTCTTTCTAAACATTATGTTTCTACTCATTGTTCGTTTAGTTTGTTAAATAAAGTTTAATTGAATTGAGTTTTTCATTCATGGGATTGTCTTACCAAATACCACGCGAGCTCAGATCTAGCAGGATATTTTTTCCGGTGGTTTTCTCATACTTACTTTCATGTAGGTAATTTAACTCGATCTGTTCTGACAAAATCACGCTCTTGTGGTATTACCCCCGACAATTACTGGATAAATTGGTTCATTTCAAGCCGTGTTTTCGGCAGCCACATCTTTCTTTATTATATCCACTTGCACAGCTGCAACTCATACTTTTAATAGCTGCAAATTATACTTTTTAATAATGGTTCGGGAATTAAGTCAAAATAACTTAGCCAAGATTGCAATTGATCTGCAGGAGTGTTGCGCAGCAGCTCTCTCAGTTGGAAGAAGTTTAGCTAATTTGAAAGTAGTTTTCTCAGTTGCTGAAATCTGAATTGATTTAATGAAATATATTTTTCTACTATTTTAAACCAGCTATCAGTTGAGATCCATTTTGTGCAATGGTGATGAGGTCTGCATTTTTAGTATACAAAATTAAAGATGCTTGATAAATTTTTAATGCTCAATAACTGTTTTTTTCCTTTTACAGCGAAACCAGAAGTAGTATCACATGGAGTGATATACCCTGCTCGCCAGAGGCGATGGAATCACCCAAATTTGCCAAAATAATATTAGGGGACGATATAGGCTCAAAATTCCAACGAATATGGAATCAGGATACCAATTTTACTACCGATACATATTTTCGCTGAAAAAATTTCAGTTCTGTATACTTCAAAAACTACTGGGTTTAACAAAAAATGTGTATTTACACATTGTTTTTAGAAAAAGAGTGGAGTGAGCTTTAAAAAATGTAAATCCAACCGCTGGGTATAGAGATATATAAAATTTAACAATTTGGAACGAGTAGCAAAACTATAATAAAACGAGAGATTTCTGGGGTTTTGCTTGATTACAATTTTCATGGAAATATCGACTTTTCCTTTAACCTTCCGATTCACCGACTTTTGATCAGCCAACAAGTTTAAGGGCTGCAAATCTACGTTGGTTTTAATGATGTTAGTTTAGTTTCAGTATACCAAAATGGTAGTTATAGCAATAGAGTATAAAAATCCACAGTAATCTGTTGAAAAATTGATTCATCTACTTTTGCATAGTCACTTCTCAATTATTTGAAAGTTTTGGAAAATATTGCGAATTGATTGCATTCATTGCAAACTTCCATTGTCTGGAGTGTTTTCAGAAACACGTCGTTTCAATATCCGACCGTTATCTAGTGGTAACTAAGTGTGCACCCTTATCGTTTGTATTCTTCTAGAATTGACCTGTCATTAATTAATGTTTTCCACACATTCTTGATTTCTACGCTGAGTTGACTGAAACCGTTGTTTCCTTGGATGTGAAGGGACTCTTCAAAACCAGTTTTTTTTCTCGGCTAAGACGTTGACATCTTTTCACAGGATGCAGTAGTGTTCCGTCCATGCGTGTTCTGCGACTCCTGACTTCTACGTCTCTCTCCGTTGAGTCCGGTGTTTGTGTTCATCTACCCTAATACTGATCGGTCTTTTGGTCTCACCGATAAAGCGGTGTCCGCACTCGCAGGGTATATTATTTGGTAAATGCAATTTTACGAATTTTCGCATGGATTCTCAGGCATAGTTTTGGCTTCTCAGTGTATTCCCGGATCTTAAACAGCTTCTGATGTTGTAATTATTCCCGATCCTTCTTGTATGGTAGGAGGACAAAGTGGCTTGGTTGTTGTTCCTTGTTTTTCTTGTCGCCTTGTTTTAGAATTTGAAGGGTCCCTTCACATCCAAGCAAACAACGCTTTCAGTCAACCCAGCGAAGAAATTAAGAATGCGTGGAAAACATTAATTAATAAGAGGTCAATTCTAAAAGAATGTGAACGATGAGGGTGCACACCCATTACCAAACTTACTTATGACCACTTAGAGAAAAAAGTAGACCGGGTAATTACCTCAGGACATGTAAAGTTCCCCTCATTACTCTGGCTGTTAGTTAACACTTGGTAACGATCGAAAATACTGTACCGACTCGTGTTCATAAAAACACTTCAGACGATGGAAGTCCGCAATGAAAGTAATCACTTCTCAATTACGTACATACTAACAGAGCAAGTTAAATAAAAGATTATAATGAAAATAACAGACCTCTCCTACACTACTACCAGCATGAAGGAAAATGTTATCCATGTTACTGTAACATACAGGTTGCACAACTATGCCCAGGGTGAATGGTGTTTTGGTAACAATCAATGCGATGTCGTACACGAATAATCTAAAGCACGCCCGGAATTCTTCATGGACTATTACACGAGCCACCTGAAGAAAAATAAAACATGTGAAATATTTCCCATTCAACTGTCGATTTTTTATGTATTTGAGATGCGAAAATTCAAGCCTAATTAAAGAAAAAGAAAATACTGAATAAATATATTTTTACCACAGTAACTTATCCATTTTTTGGCGTTTGAAGACTAAATATACAGTGTGGCCCACTTGAAAGCATAACACTCCGTAACATTCGAATTTTTGCTTAGATCTTGACTAATCTTTTTAGAATATTAGGAAATTGGATCATTTTTCTTCAAAAAAAATCCTACACCGTATATTTTTATAGGTTAAAATCCAAGAATTCATGCTCGCGTTTTTTTATATGAATTCTGTAGGCGAATCAAATTACACATGTCATGTGTTTTGTGATAAAATAAAAAAAAAATTCCTCAATCCCCGGAAATCAAACAGGTAGTAACGTACAATGAATATGAAATAGTCATATCGTTCGAGAGAGTTGAAACTACAGGCATACGCGAAAGACAGTATGCACTTTCTGTTTTTATGATAAATACGGTTTTTTGTGGTTGTAATAACATATGGCATATTGATCGATGAGGTTCAAGCTTGTCGAAATTATCAAAATATAGAGTAAACCTTCGTCATTTTCAGGTAACAACATGTATGTATCAACACTAAACTCTTAGTTTCATCATAATGTAAAATGTCATTTAACCCCTACGTGTCATCGATATTTGACATCAAATTAAAAATCAAATTATTTGCTGATGACACTACAATAATATACTTCTCAGGTGATTATAAAGAATACAAAACTACATAAATAATGATTTTAAAAACAGATTCAAATGGCTACAGCAACATAAATTGACTATTAATTTCAATAAATCTTCCTACATGAATATATCTAAAAGAACAATTGACACTTCCACCATTTCTATTCATTATGAAAAAAATTTAATAAATTATACTGACTCAACAAAATTTTTACTTTATGTCGATGAAAAATTACCGTTTAATAAGCATATTGAAAGAATCCGAAAGAAAATATCACCTCTTATAGGTGTTCTTTATAGAATAAGAAATTATATACCACTAAAATTTTTGAAAAACATCTATTATAGCTTGATTTATTCACACCTTCAATATCTCATATCTGCATGGGGAACGTCAAATAGTTCCATTTTGAAACCATTGAAATCATTGCAAAATAAATCAATTAAATGTATTTATAAATCTGGAACCAACAATAAATTTATATAAACCAAATAGGCTTTTGAATTTAAATCCACTGTATAGACTCAAAATATGTTGCTTCATCCATTCTGTTAAAAATAAAATAAAAATAACATCTCCACCCCAACCCTACATCGTTATAACTTTTCATATTTCATATTATAACTTTGTAAATTTAAATTGTAAATTACTTTGTGTATTCTATCTATCTGTATCGCTATTCATAAACATGTAATGTTTCTTGGGAAAATAAAGTTATTAGTATTATTAGATGTCCATCAACTAATTGATTGGATATAATAGCAAATGAGGGGTTTTTTGATCTAAATAGTATTTCACATTACCAGTGTATAAAGTGACATTTTTCACACAAGTGGATAATATTGTTGCACGAGGCGCATGCCTTATGAGTACAAAATATTCACTTATGCACATTTGTTACAAAGAAATATATGCCACCAGATTACACAGTTGGCAGAGTATTGAATTTGCAATCCGTAGTAGGTATCCGGTTTTTTGCTCATAGCCTTTTCCGGGACAGCACCGAAATATCCCACACAGCACATGACATCCAGTGGACATCCATTTCACGTCTAGCTGAAGTCCTAACGTCCATGGACGTTGAATGTACGTCCATTCTATGTCCATGACTTGGACGTTCAATGGATATCCATTTTTGTACATCCACTGTACATCCATTGGAAGTCCAATAGTAAACATACATAGGACGTCCAATAGTAAACATCCATTGGACATCCAATAGTAAACATCCATTAGACGTCCAATTCATGTACATGAATCTCTAACGGACTCGTGATAGTATCAATCGGATTGTTTTCATATTTTTCCCAAGCAAAGATTTTTCGTGGAAAATTAAAAAGTATCGATGGAATTTGGAGCACTCTTGGTATTATCTTTGATTATTTCGATATTCAATGTACTTGTCATTCCATCAAATAGGTTCTTGAATTATTTTCATAATAAAAACTTCTCGAACACAGAATATTTTTGCATAAAATTTGGTGAATCCAATGGTGCTTTTCGCTAATATGATTTCATGGAAATGAATCTTTGTGTTCGTAGAAAAAAAAATTGTTTTTCGAACTCTAAAATTCAAAGAAAAGTTTATAGAAATCGGAGGAAAATTGCAAATTTTAGGGAAGTATCTCGCTTTTAAGTGGGTCACACTGTGAATATGTAAAAGGCTATGTTTTCATGAATTTCACAATTTCTGCAAAGTATTATAAGAACTGATTATTTATTTACTCCTCAAGGATCTCAATTGTGAGTCTGAAGTTGTACCAGTTCATATGTGTATTTTTCACTCACCCCTGAATATTGGGCATACTTTTCTCTGTAATCATTGTAGTGGTTGAAATATTTTCCTGCACCAATTTTCACATCATCTTCTGATATAGCATTTCCATAGTTATCGGTTACACAATGAGCAGCTGAAACATATTTCATTCATTTTGTATAGGGCTTTTCCAATTTTTGATTCAATTCTTTTGTTGGTGGTAATTTCCATATAGATACAAAATATTCATTCATTATTTATTCAATGATTCAGAAAAAGATGGAGCCCAACAGCCGCCTTAGAAGTCTTGCTGAATCAACCCATACAAATATATTATATATCTTTATAATATATTTCTATGAATCTACCACCACTTTATTGATGAATTGACCAGAGGGCAAGCGCCCATAAGCAGACTGCTCGGTAGGATACACAACGAGCTTCACACAGAGTTATAGACTACTCGGAAGTACAAATTGAGAAGCCTGTGCATCAAACTTTGAGTTGGTTTCAATACAAATCCTATAATACCTTGAAGTTTCTGATTCCTTTTACACCTGATGGGCTCGTCAATTTCATATCATGTGGATATGGTGGACGTGCAACAGATGCTTCCATTGTGGAAGATTGCAACTATTTGGACAAATTATACCTTGGGCTGGCTGTTACGGCAGACAGGGGTTTCAAAAATATTGCTGCTCATCTCTTGAAGCAGAAAGGGTGTTTAACATTCTTTTTTCCGTTAACCAGCTGTCGTCCCCTTACGAACGGCAGCCCTCAAAAGTCGAAACTTGTGCGAGCCAAGGATTACCGAGGTCTTACCTTTTAACGTGCGATTCCTAGCATTTTCTGGGACCATCAGATAAAAATCTGTAGTCGCTAGGATTCGACCCTAGCCGTACAGCAAGCAGTCAATGGTTTTGAACGTGACAGTCTCAACCACTGAGCTACTTGGCCCTTGGCTACTTGGTCTAACCACCTTCAGTTTTTGAAAAGTATTACTAGCACGAAAGAAAAAGTGAAGTTAGCGAAGAGAATTGCTGCATAATTTATTCACCAAGCAAAATGCTTGCATACATTCAAAGAGACCATGACTATTGGGTACACACCACCGTTCCATTACTTGTGAATATATCTTCAAATAATAATATTGTTTTTTTTTCACTGAACAAAGTAGGTAAAATGAAAAATTTAAAAAAATATCCCTACTTTACTCAGAACGTAAAAACAAATCAATTGGGTAAGTACAATTTATTTAACGAAACATTAATGCTAATAATATTTACGTCAAAAGGTACAAGATTCACAATATGCTCTTAAAAATAAATATGGAGTTTCCACGGAAGGATACCCCTGTGTGTCGGACGTTTTGTTTATAAAGGTACCATATATTATTATAAAACAAACACAAAATAACAAGGGAAAATTATCTCATAAATAATTGTAGTTTTAACTAACCTATATACAGTGAGTTTCAAAAGGTTTGCACCATATGAAAAATTATTTTATTAATCATTAGTCTGAAAATTTAATTCTTCATGAAAATTGAGGTATTGTATTAAACTTGTATTTGAGTTATCAAAATTCTAAATTTCCAAACAGTGTACAGGGGAGAACAAAAAAAAAGGATTTTTGATCAATAGTAAACTACCCTTATTTTTAACTTGATCAATAAAGTTCATTCAAAAATTTGTTATGATTGAAAAACATAATCAGATTCAGAATCACAGCCACCTACGCAACAAAATATGTTTACGCATTTTTTATGGTTCTAGCCTTATAATAGCTAAAAAGTACTAGTATCTTATATAAACCTTAGGTGGCTCCTCCATATTACTGTGATAATGAGCCAATACGAAATTTAGACTAATTCATTATTTTTAATAAAATACCGTCGTTCTTTGAAAATATTTTAAATTTTTACCAGTTTTTTGTTGCAAATTTGATATTTCACTCTCTATGTATGTCACAGTAACTATCAGTATGAATTTATAGCAGATAATCATTGAATAAATCAATTGATTATTTGGTAAATAATTGAAAATGATACAAGTTTGCGAATTTACGATCACTTTAATCATAAAAATTATTAATATTTTGTTGCGTAGGTAGCTGCGATTTCAAATTTGTTTGTATTGTTTTCAATTCTAAATAAATTTTCCAGGTAGACTTTTAAGATATCAAAAATGAGGATAGTTTACTCTTGACCAATATTCGTGCTTCCCTAATGGACAGAGAATATTCGTTGGCTAAGGGGCAGGCTCAGCTAGTAGAAAAAACTGTAGAAATGGGTAAACTTAGTGTTAGGTACTGTAGAGAAACTGTAGAGAAACCATGACTGCATATTTGAAAGTGATTTTCAATTCTGACCAACATTTTATTATAACAATTTTCGATATGGTCTTATACCAAATTCATATTTTTTGACACTTCTCATATACAACTAATTAACATTAATATGAGTCACCAACTCAAGTGCACACACTGCAGAACCCTGCAGTATACATCATTCCATCAATTTTCAAAAATGTTTCCAGAAATCTTTCAGTTTCATCAAAATACTTTCACAATACTCATCAAAGTAATCTACATTGACAGTACTAACTTCTTTTGAGGTTTCAAAATCTGGGTGAGCTACAAATATTTTACTGTTTTTTTATTTAAAAAATGCACCTGGAGCTGTATTTGAGGTATATAGCGAGCTGCTGGTTCATTATTCTGAGCTATGTTTTTCCTGATTTTTTCACAGAGACATTATGTTCAGGAGTTATCCTCCCCTTGACCAAAATAAACATATCCATCTCTCTTCACCTGCACATATCCAACAGCTTTGTCCCCCGTAGCTCTATCTAGTAGATCTGAAAAGTTACATCTCATTATTCTAGATGTATATAAAATATAAGTGGGTTTTTCATGCACAATCTTTTTTCAAAGCGTCATGAATACCTAAGCTTGCATTTCTTGTAAGTTTCCTTGAGTAAAAACGAGAGATAATTCATCATTATACTACATGAAAACACTCACCTTAAAGCTTTCATTCCTCTCATTTCGGCACTTATGAAGTTTGGATTACTTCCAAAAAATAAGGCCATCATAATAAAGTAAATTTTTGGTAAATTATCACCGTCAGCCTATTGAAATCCGGGTTCCATAGTCAACCACACAAAATCACAAAAAAAAAGAAAGAATATTTTGCTGACTCATTTTCTCTCTTCTGAGATTTTAACTTATGCATATAAAAAAAAATTATAAAATTCTCCGGCCGAAAAATTTCCCTCAACAGATGACCAGCTCATGGGAATTTTTTTTCGGGTTCCTAACGATATCAAATTTAATTCTGTCGATTGTCATAAGCGGAAAAATGCGTCAGCAACCGAGTACTTATTCTTTTACAAAATGATGCTCTTATTTCAACTCTTCAAGAACGTGCCAACCTTATAGCTTAGGTTTTTTACTATTTGATTGTTTCTACCTGTTAATATGTTGAAATGACATGAATGAGAGATTGAAAAAAAAACAATTTTTGTTTACACAAGGAAATAGTAATTTTCCTAACAAGTGCGGAAAGACACTTTCCGCATGAGTTAGGAACAATACTTTTTCTACAAGCGTAGGAAACAAATTAATTTTTCCAATTATTTATTCATGCAAATGGAAACAACTAACAAGAGTAACATTTTTCTATCCACTAATTATTCGTAATATTTATTGTAAATGTACAATTTGATGCATTATGTAAATTTATAGCGGAAGCCAGCATATTTTTTGAAGATGGCTGATTTCCTGAAGTAGAAGGTAACTCGGGCAATACATTATCGAAAGAAATCAAATGTGCAGGCACAGGCATCAAATCGTCGCCGATCGATATAGACGTGGATGGTTCTAAAATGCACCCGTAAGACGATGTAGTGTTCAAATTGAGAATTTTGTTGGACATTTATTTTTTTCGATTGGTGGAGTCTTCTAAATACCCCTCTGCAACTGAAGTCGATTTCCATCCTCCTAGGCGTTTGATATTAGTTATACCCACACCACAGTCAGCAAGTAAAGTGGCTGAGGAACGCCTGAAGCTGTGACCAGTGTAAAGCTCTGGATTTTGAAGGCGCAGATATACTGCTATTTCGGAGGGTATCTTTCCTATGGTATTGATTCCTACACATTGCACAGTACATTTTCCACTTTTGTAATACAAGAGTAAACGACGGTGAGGAGTCTCTTTTGGACATAAATGTACATAATTTCTGTATACGTTCAAAAAATAACCATCATTTGCTTCTTCAGATATCACGAAGGATCTAGAGGAATGATTTTTGGAATCCTTGATATTAACAATTATCAGGTTTTCTTTGTCGTCTATGTCGTCAATGGTGAGTTTTGTCAGCTCTTCTCGTCTGCAAGCACCAGCTAATCCAAAAATTGCTACTAACTCAATCATGAGGTATATGTCATCGGGTGCTTCAGTCATAAATTTTGACACGTCTTCTTGAAAGAAGATTTTGGCCTTTTTCGGTCGAAAACCGACATTCTGTCTTTTAATGAATGCAATTATTTTGTAAAATTTGCTAATATCCAAATTTTGCTTTACTTTGAATACACTCTTCAACATTGAATACCTTGCCCATAAAGTGTTCGGCTTCCATGTTTTAGACATTTCTAGAAAATAAGCCAAGAATACTTCTTCTTTATTTGATGTTTTCACTTTTTTATTGTTGTACCATTCAATAAAACTCGTGTATTGCTTCTCATACCTTTATTTAGATTTCGTTGGCAATAACTCTAAGTTCGCATCTGTAGCTGCTTGCACGATTTCTTGTGGAAGTTCTTCATCAGATGAATAATCCATTGTGGCAATTTCACTGAATCGAAAATTTTATATAAGTAACGCTTTGTCTGTCACTCTGACAATTACAAACAAATTTGTGTATTGATCGGCATGACAACATCAATTGTTACCTACTCGTTATCAGATCAATCAAAGCCTATAAATAACAATTCATAACAATACATTTTTATTTATCAATATTTGTTCATTTTTTCAATAAATAGTGCAAAATGATGGATGATTTTGAACAAACTCACTTAGTATTGCAACAAAAAAGCTTGAACTTTCATATTTTGTCACCCACCACTTATATTTTACGAGGATATCATATAAATGTTTTTCCCGCACTAGTGTGGGAAAAAATTTCCCGCACTAGTGTGGGAAAACTTTTCCCGCACAACTGTGGGAAAATGACACTTTCCAAACTGAATTGCGTGCGGGTAGAGGATGAATCACGCACGCTTGTAGGAAAATTAATTTTCCATATGCCTTACACTGACATAATTTGCAGTGGTTAAAATTTATCTGACGGTCTATAACCTTCAAACCTTGACATGTAGGACCATTTGACGTCACACCAGTAGAAGGCGCGTTTGCTGTCACGTGATGACTAAAACAAATTGTAAAAATTTCAAGAGTAGATTTCACAATATATATTAATGATATGAAACTTTTTCTTTTATTGACGACCCATTTGCTTTTTGCTATTCATAATTTGGACATTGACATTTTTTGCAAATTGTCAATGATTATGTATTGTTGGAGATGTTACAGGCGAAAGGAATCACGAGACACCTGGTTAATGATCTAGCTTCTCATGACATACTGTCAGTTTCAACTATATTAATACGGATAATTTTATTCATCATTTGTTACTGATGATACAATAAAGGAGTCAATCACAATGAGACTGAATGAATTAAATGATATCGCTGCTCAAGTAGCAAAATAGTTGCTTTATGGGACTGAAATATTTTATAACTATTTTATAATGCCGAATTAATGAGTATTTTATCACTTAGTGAGTTTGACTGCGACATTTTTTTGTTTGTAGAAAAATGTTTCTATAATATTGTCGTATAATTGTTTATACAGTTCACATTATAAAATTTAAGCTTGGTTTTGGCTTTGAATAGTTTTGAAACGCATTATAAGACCGCTTTTAAGCCGTCTTAAAATAGTGTTTTGACTGCTTAGTAATGATTATATAGTTTCTGCATAACACCTTTAATTTCTGCGTTGAAAAACTGTTTTGTTAAAGTTATATAAAAGCTGTAAAAAAGCTTTATAAGGTGATAAAAGGAACCGTTTTTTAGGACAAACTCAATTGCTTTATAAAATAAGTATAAAATTGTTTTATAATTCACCTATAATGGCGTCGCTTGATCGGTTATGAACAGTTCAGAGGATAAAATAGTAGTATTCAAAGCGAAATCACTGGATCACTGCTTTTTAAAACTGAAATGTTTATAAGTAACTCACAATGCCGAATGTCAGACTCACTTAGTGAGTTTGACTGCGATATTTTTGTGTTTGTAAAAAAGCCTTTTCATAATATTGTCGTATAATTGTTCATACAACTGGCATTATAAAATTGAAGCTAGGTTTTGGCTTTAGATAGTTTTAAAACGCATATTATAAGACCGCTTTGAAACCGTTTTAAAAGAGTGTGTTGGGTGCTTTATAATGATTATATGTTTTCTGTATAACACCTTCAAAAAACTGTTTTGTAACAGGTATATACGAGCTGAATAAAATCTTAAGTTGATTTATAAAATAATTTCTTAGGGCAAACAGACTTGCTTTATAAAATGATAGTTTGACATTAAACTTTGATTTGGAGTTTATTAATTAGTCATGTTAGCTGTAATATGACAAAAAATCAACAAAATTAGAGGCTATGGAAATGTATCATCTATCGTGATCATTCAAAATCAAAAAAACAATACGTGGCAACCTCTTAAATAACAAAATCTGATTTCAAAAAGTTTCATAATGCCATTCGAAACACCTCTATAAAATCATAAGGTTCTATAGGGTTTCCCATGAAATAAAAATTTTTGTTTTTTTATTGACATATATTTATTGTATAACTGAACGCCATATTTATTTGTGAGGTTGAGCGTTTCAAAGTGGCCGCCATTGTTCAAAAAAAATATTTTCGAACATAAAAATATATATTTCACACAATTATGAATGTTTTATAAAGGTATAGGCTATTATATTCTATTCATTGCATCAATCGATCATTATACAGATACATCTGATTAAAAATATCACCTTTGGAAAATGTATTACATAATTTAATATTTTTATCAGATTGGCCAATTTATTACTTATTCAAGGAGCTTCTATTTTTTAATAAAAAAAAACATATATATATATATATATATATATATATTTAATCAAAAATATTCGCTGCGCAGGAACATTCTTGGTGTGAAACAAATTGAAGAAGTTTTTTAAACCTAACGATGTATACAACATTTTTTTTATGATGGCCACCGTTTTACTCTCAACTTTTCGGATTATGACAACAAGTTCGGTGAACTTTTAATTTATCTACGTTATGTCAACGTTATTCGATATATTCATTGTTGCATCACTAAAGGAACAAAATATCGTATAAAATCTCACTTTTGTTTATCTCGAAAACGCTGTCCACACAGCGTTAAGTATATATTATGAAACATTTTTATTCAGTTCGTATAGCTATTCTTACAACGGTTTTAAACCGCTTTATAGCATCCCTAAGAAATATGATTATAATAGTTGTAAACCGCATATTTGGACAGGATGTATAAATAATCTGAAAGACATACTTATAAAATAGTTTTTTAACTATCACATAAGGACATTTCATTGAGAGGATATAATCAGTTTTAAGCTTTATGTTAAAGAACCAAACGGTTTTATAATTTGCGTCTTTTTTGATTGATAACGTACTGTATTAGAGCTTTAAAAGGCGTTATAGGATATTCCCAGTTTTATTAGATATATTGTATAGCAGTTTATAAACTCTTTTTGATCAAATTTTGGTACTTGAGTGGGGTACTTCAATCGGTTTTAACAGTTATCTTATTTGACATTATTGAAACTCACCAGTAAGAACGATTCTAGGCGTTATCAGTGTTCCTCCACACATATTTACGAAAGTACTATTCTGTTTTATGTAGACCGCAGTTATCCATGGAAATTCATAATACTTCGTATCTTCACCATTATATACTAATGGCTTCACTCCATTCTGGACCTTTTTTCCGCAAACTGAAAAAAGAGTCAGAAAATTAAATGAAAGGGCTGAAGCAACCCTTGAAATAATTTCGACAGACCGTTGACATCAGAGCGTGCCTAGATCAAAACATTTCTTATTAATCAATAACACACTTTTCTCCTTTTTGCAATAATTTTGATAAAATACCTGAGACTAGAATGTAGACTATTGGTATTGGAACAAATAACATGTACCTTCCGGTAGGCCACTGAACATGATAACTTGTATCAAGTTAGGCCTAAACTAGCCACTTACTATGCAAAATAACACTGTTAAATCTCAAAAAAAATCGGTTGAAGGACTATCAATATATTCACGAAACAACGATTTCTTTCAGAAACCACGAAACATTGCTAGACCTATGTTTATATAGACTTTTCGTCTTAGAATGACTCAAAGAATCATCCCTTTAAGTTTATCCACATACTTGCATACATCCTGTATAGCCTTTTTCCGCCCTGAAAGTCCATTTCGATTATTGGTGAAAGAATGTTTCAAATCGGATGAATAGCTGCGGATATCACTTTCTACATACAAACTATACCTCTTCATAATATTAATGTATATTATATGAACAACTAAGAGACTATTGTGATACTCAATGGTTCTCTTCCAAAATCAGCATATTATCTAACGACTACATATGATTTGATATTGATTGATATGATTTGATTATACATTACATGTCAAGACGATATATCATTCATATAATTGTGATTGTGATATTTGGCCATTGCAGTTTCAGAACCACTGGATTTCATTACATGAGTTACTACCAGTGATCATTGCTTGTTTAGCAATATCAGGTATTGTGGAAAAAAAAATTGAATCCTACGTCTCAGTATTTCACTGACTTATCAACAAACTTTCAGTTTCTTCTCAGTTATTTCCTCATATGTTGATAATGCTGACGTATCGATTATAAAAACAAAATCAGTTTCCATGGTAAGTGAAATAAATGTCAAAATATTTCCTCCTGTAGGTACCTGCAAGACAATTCTTGTTGAATGAAATAAAAAAGGTGCGAAATTTTCATGGTGAAGACATGCCCTGTTTGAAAGGATGTTGCTGAGTAACACCGCAAAATTCACAAGTTACTCATATGAACTATCAATTGAGCTTTTGTGTCAACAAAAAATATAGGACAGGCAATGAGTAGGTTTTCGGTGAATTATTACAGTTTGGTGTCCTCATTGATAGTCAATGAAATATTACGGTTAGATTTCTTTATAAACATTTTCAGCATCGGTCAAGACAGAATCACATTATAGCACACTTTTTACTGCCGCTTGTTTCGAGACAAGCAGATAATTGGGCAAAAACAGCTTTGCCGATTTTTGGGTTGAGTGGCAACAAACGGCAATAAAAATTGTCCTTAGAATCTGACCAGACTTCGAAATGTTCATAACGGAGTGTAGCCGTAATATGTCATTGTTAATAATGCAAGTTTGCGACCCCAGTAGGCCTAATGTTATTAACTAATATATTTTCTTTCGTTTCGATGCCATAAATGCTCCAGACTCACTGATATCACTATCTTCTTGCAAATTTGTTTCCCCTTCCAAATTTTCATATTCGTTATCTTCTTCGTCGATTTCGTGTGCCAATAATTTTGCAATTGTCTGATCTTTATTCTCGTCGTTGTTGTCTTCTCCTTCTATTTCATTACCAGAGCCCGCTAAAATCTCTGCGCTGCAGATAACACTTTTCCTAACAAAAACTTGGCCGCCCCCTTCTTGCACTTGCACGAAATGAATTTCAGGGGTGCTTCGGGTGCCGGGTCTTTTCTTGTTTTTACTGGAGTGAGTACAATCTTGCTTCTTTCCCAACCCCATTGCTCTGAACTCGTATACATCATACTAAGCCTGAACTGAGTGGTGGGTCCAAATGGAATGTTACCGTGCAGTTTCTCTTGTAGGGGGTAATGCCACAAGATTGGATTTACTCTTCGTTACAGATCTTGCGAAATTTTGATAAGGAAGGGAGTCCATACTGATAGTGTTTTCTTTGGAAGCGCCATAAAGAGCGATAAAATTAAGGGTTTCTCCTGAAGCAGCAATGACTTTTCAAGTGTTTTCGTTTACTTAATTTTTCCCACGTTGAAATCAGCAGAAGTAATGTTACAACCGCTGAATGCGTTCAAGAAAAATATGTAGCATATTATAGACTTCGAGCAAAGTAAATTTTTTCAACAATTTTTCCTCTGCCTTGTTTGCGAAGGTATTGTTATATGTTGATGACACTTGGAGAAACTGCATCAAATGATTTAATAAATATCTCTAACTGGTTTAACGAAAACTACCTATCGATCAATCACAAAAAAACAAAAATCATCCCGTTTACTTCCTACGAAAAACAATTGCCTACATACGAAAATATAACCATTAATAATGATTCAATAGCACTCACACAGTCAGTTAAATATCTTGGCATTATGGTAGAATTCTTGAAATGGGATGTCCATGTTCAAACAGTAGTGAATAAACCGACTTATATTTAAATTCAAACAAATAAAACAATCTCTCAAGGTAAATCATCTGGAGATAATGTATCACTCACTGGTGGAATCTATCATACAATATGGCATAACAGGATGGGGAGGATTGAGAAAAACCAAACTGAGACCTCTAGAAATTGTCCACAAAGGGATCGTGAGAATCATATTCGACAAACCACCCAGATACCCTTCCGATCTTCTATTCAGTGAAACTCAAATGATGGACCCCCCGACAGACCTTTCGTAAGTGGATACTATCATTCACGTATAAAAAAAATCCCACGCGATCCTTCACATATATTGTCCCTAGGTTAAGAAGCATGTTACCATGTTGGATGAAATCAATAAACTCCTTAAACTTATTCAAAAATGAAGTGAAGGCTTGGATTTTGTCTATGAATAGAACCAATTTGCACAATCTTATTGACTCCGCATGAAATTTCATTGTACAATTCTCGATTTCTTTATATGCTTGACTACTATGTTGGGAGTCTCATGTTGGCGTACATATATTTCATTTCATATTTTTTAGCAATTATGTTTTACTTATATCTAATTATTTACTCCTATAACTATTGTATAACCTTTTTATAGACTTCCACACGTATACTCATATATACAGAGGTCCTTAATACGTAACCATTTCTAACAGTAGATGGACAGTTCCAAAGTAGGTACTAAACTGTAAAACACATGACTGATTTGATTCTGGTCCATAAGGTAGAAACTGCCCATAGACAAGCTCCTTAAGAACTTTTTTATGACATTCTCATATGACTAAGTAAATCTGTGCAGTCTAATATCTACTTTTGTCCGTGTTTTACTACCTCCTAAGATTTCAAATATGTGTAGATTAAGTGATTTTAAACATTTCTTACCCGTAATTTGATATTTAGACTTCTGTTTTTTAACCTTCACATACAGGCCATATACAAGCATCTGATGCTTCCATGGTCGTTACCAAGATCAATATACCTAATCAAAAACACAATCACAAACAAGCATTTTTGCTTTTGTGATGATTCGCTTATTCATTGAATCAATGTACTTATACCTATTTGCTATTTTTTACTGTAAATTTCTTTAAGTGAATAAAATTATTATTATTATTAAAAAAAACAAAAAAGTTTGGATGATATCTTGCCTGTGCTGTTAGCAGGACTCATGGTGGAGCGGTGATGAGTAAAAAACAGTAGTATGTATTAAATAATCTGTATTTACTGAAATTTCGAAACAAAATGGTGGAAGTTTTTGAATTTGGCTTCACTGTAACTCATGAACTATCCTTCCGATTGAAAAATATTAATAATTGTAGGGAGTTTTATGTTCCATAATTTTTATAATAGCTATTTTTGACCTAGGTGGCACTGGAGAGAAGGTATTCTCAATAAACTGGTTTTTGGTGCCATTTTTCCAATATGGAAGCGCGAGCGGCGGTCGCTCAAAGTCACAAACTCAAATCATCAATAAGAACACCAAAATGTACAATTCAACCAAAAATTGTACAATTTTACTGAATTAGAACTCTCCTTGAACATTTGTAGTAAAAGTCCATACTTATATGTATTCACTGCCTGGATTATTAATATGTGACATCAGATAAACTTCAGCTTGCGATAGCCGGTTCGAGTCCGGTGTACGAGATATTTTTTCTCAATTGCCTAATATCGAAATCGAAATCGATGGGTGGCGACATGCCTTGATGGAGAGCAAATGTAATCTATTGCTAGCATGGAGTGAACACTGACCACCCAGATTGGTGCTGTAGGTTCTTCGGGTTTTCCTACAGCTGAAAACTTAAAATGTTACCAAAAATCATTATGTCGCCACGGAGCGCCACGGCAAATAATAATAATAATAGACGGCCTCTACAGGTATGATCAAAATAGCATATGATGTACGTATACAAGTGCCTTTAAAGCACTTGCAACGTCGAAGGCAATACGCTTCACGTCGTGGTCTAAAACTCGTTTCAAAGTAGTACTTATCCTTGTATCATAATGAAACAAAAACGGAAATCACCTAACACCAGCTGATTTTTATTAAATATATTATCTTTAATACATGTGAAATAAATGAATATTTGACATCATGAATAATCTAGCCTTTCGCTAATTTCCCATTTTATAGGAGTTTTGTCGGCAGGAAATAATTCAACAGCCCAATACGACTCCTGAATCACCTCTGCCCAACACCTGGCAAAGTTTTTCTACAAGAAAACACTTTGCAATGCTTTCTCTAACAAGTAGCATATATTGATCGAAACAGGTAACTATCTATTTGACGGTTGTGCTGATCATCACTGTAGAACCGTCAGGATGGGGAGATAATGCTCGATTCCATTAACCGACGTCACGCCGCCAAATTTGTTGGTGTTAGTCAGTCTGCACGTCAACAAAGCGTAACGGCTATTGACCAAAGTTGGTTTGCTTGTATCCAATTCGCATCTAAAGATTGACTCACACCAACAAAAATTAAAGTCTTCACTGAACGCGCGTATATAGATTTCTAATGGCTCCGCAGACATCGATAAAAATATACAAAAGTTGATAATTTTCCATCCGCACTCTGTGATTGGTCGCCATAATGGCGGAGAGTTTTTGTCATTTCATTTTATCTACCTGCCATTATAGTGAACAATAACCAAGTGTCGCCTGGCAACAAAGATGATCAAATCAAGAACATTTGTCTCTTTTCATCGGTGTCTACGAAGCCAGTAGAAATCTCCATTTATCCCCACTAGCTTCTGCGGACGGAGACTTTATAGTAACTACTCAAGAGTAAATGTACTCGAAAGTAACGACAGTACAGTAACCCGACTTAAGCGTAAAATCATTCCAGAGGTCCCGACTCTACCTTAACTGTACTCAAAGGTAAACCGACTTCAGCGTAAACGACGACAGTTCCATCGGACACTAAAGTAAATGGACTTGAGATGCAAACGACATTTAAGTAATTGACTTTCGAGTAAACCATCATCCAAAAAGTAACTGCGAGAGTAACTGCTGTTGAATAGACTACCGACAAGTTTCAGCAAAGAAATAAAAATTTTAAACATGTATCAATGTGTATGAAATGAATTTTCACCGCAGTCGAATCCCTAGGTTCGAACCGTCCTGCTTGAAACAGCTCTTCTCGAAGACGATTGATAGCTTCTTGCTTGAGTAATCCTCTTGCAAACTTACCAAAACTGGGCTGATGACCGCCCATTAGCGAGACTAGTCCACGATGGAATCCTTCGACAAAATTATTTGTTTTCGGCAGAGATTGTATACTATCGTAACAATTCCACAAACTAATGGTGAAAAGCGGCTGCTTGCGAACGCCACTTCGTCTTCCTTCCGGTCCAATCCAGGTTTTTGAAAAGTATTCAAGGTACTTTTGTAATTCGAAATTACGAACAGTAAAATAGTCACTATCTTCTAAGGTTTCAAAAGCTTTTACAACATGATCAACTGGCACGAATGCTAACGCAATGAGCATTCGCATGTAGATTGCCGTACTCGAGTCTTCCAAAGGTCTTCTTACTTCCGCGTAATTGGTTTGAAGCTGCCGATAGTCAGTCATCAGTCATCACAGTGTTTGGCGCCAGATTTGGGCGAAGTTGCTTGATTTCTTCAAGCACCTTTTTCTAGCAGGCCCGAGTTTGTCTTGTACATAAGCAATATGCAACTGGTAAGTTCATTACATTTTCCCCGTCAATTCGAAGAGCATGAAGACTGAAAAGTTGGCGAACAAAAGGGTTGCGTTTTGAACGTCCCGTCGGCAAATATATGATCAGCTTTCTTTAGCAAGTTGAGACCCTTTTCTGTTGCGAAAATCACCAGGCGATCCCGCTCGTTTCCACTGTCGAACTTGACAAAATCTTCACCAGTGTCAATCAAAAAGATGTTGTGTAGTACTGGGAGTTCTTCGACAGTTGCAGCGTGGGCAAATGACTTGTCTGGTTCGGCTCTAACTCTTTGAACTTGGCGCTGCATGGAAGACATCAATGGAAGTTTTCCTTTAATTTCATCAGGTACTTGGTATCCTTTGTAAGTACATGCGTACTTAATGTCGCGAACCGACGGAAAAAGTTTTTCTGTGGAAGTCGTTACTTGATTGAGTTTCCCCATATCTCAGATGATGAACTCAGTTTGATTATCTCTAATTGTCAATATGAAGTTGAAGTGTAGTTGTTAAAACGTTGTCAATACTCTTTGATGTAGACTGTAGACTGAATTATGTTTTCAAGCTGATTCTGCTCTATTCCTGCTAAGAACCGCTATTTTTAGCCTGCGCTCTACTGACTTCGTGGCTTGATCTACTTTATATGTTCAACATTGCCCATTTCTGTAAAACACTGTTAGTTCCGAGAAAATCGTGAATCACATTTACTCTAGCGTCCGTTGCTCTGAAGTCAAGTTACTTCTATGTACTGTTGTAGCTGGAGTCAATTTACTTTTGTGTCGGTACCTCCACAATCGGTTACGCTTAAGCCCGATTACTCCAAAGTCAAATGAAGCTACTGTCGGTTGCATCCCGAGTCTGTTACGTCGAAGTCGGGATACTCTAATGTCGTTACTCTTGAGTCGTTTACTCCGCTGTCGTTACTCTCCAGGCACCAACTCCTAGTTTCTGTCAGTACCCACTGAGGAAGGAACCACGGGAAATACTCCATCTAAAGCCATCAACGAATATTACATCATGTAGAATAAAAAAATATAGCACATACGAAGTTGGTGATTACAACAGTAAAATTTTAATGATATTTTCCATATTCGTCATGTTTCGTTACATAGGTTTTGTTCATGAACAATACATACTCACCTGGATGACATAATGGTTGTGGTGGGTTCCATGTACCTCTGCTACAATGAAGACTTCGTGTGTGACCCAATGCTTCATAAAATGGCATACATTGATAGGTTAAATAGGTTCCGTCAGTAGCATTGCTGCAGCTGATTGCATTTCCAGTTACGTCTTTACATTTCAGTCTGGTTGTAGGTGTGGGGAACAATGGCGGGCAAAGTTCTTGAATGAAAATTCATTGGTATAGTGACAGCATTGTATCAATTAAGAAGAAAGGAGCAAAAAGTAACAAGAATATAATCGATTGAAAATAATTGTTGTTAACAATAGCTTTGATATCAATGTTGGATATTTTGTAATTGAACGTTTCATATCATACATGACCAATCAACATTGTCATCAACCAATCCTTGTAATAAGAATTTTTCATCCTTTCGATAAATAGTTATTTGTTTTACTAGGCATAAAAGCACAAGATTTAATGCCGCGGCTGGCATTAAATCTGGTTTTCTGCCGTGTGAAACATATAATTTTTTCTTCAAATTTGTTCCAATTCCACGCAAAATCGACTTTTTCATATTTAAATTGCGTTTCATTATCAATATCCAAATAACTAAAATATTTCATCAAAGGTAACTGGGCCCTGCGTTACTATGTTTACCGCTGATGACGTTTGTTGAATTTGTTTGTTTACTGTTTACTTTGTCATTGTCAATTTTGAAAAGTTGTCATGTTAGAAATGGATTTACTGCAAAGTGAGGATAAATTGATGCAATTAACACCACCTGAGATAAGAGACCAGGCGCGAGATGTGGAATTTAACCTTTTACCGGAAAAATCAAGAACTGTATATGAACTCACATACAGCAGATTCATGGAATATAGACAGAAGAAAAATATAGGATCTTTCTCTGAAAATGTGCTGATGATCTAATTTTCCGATCTTTCAAAGAAAATGAAGCCTTCAACGTTATGGTCTACCTATGCGATGTTGAAAGCTACCCTGAACATAAAAAATAACATTGATTTGGCAAAATACCTGAAGTTACGGGCTTTTTTGAAACGCCAGTCAGACGGTTTCCATGCAAAAAAATCCCGAGTTTTTCAAAGAGAAGAAATCGAGAAATTTTCATCAAATGCCCCAGATGGACTGTATTTGTGTACGAAGGTAGAAATATATTGAAAATGATCTATTATGGATTAAAGAACTAATTTTCAATTTATATTTTAGGTTGTACATTGTTGCAGTCGCTGGGGCTTGTAGATGTGATGAGCTTTTGTAAATGAAAACAAATGATATAAATGATATGGGCGACAAATTGCTAATTATGCTACCAAATACTAAGACCAAAAGATCAAGATCTTTTGTAGTAACGGAATATTTAAGCGTTTACAGAAAATATGCAGCCTCCAGACCCTCGAATTTAAATAATCGGCGTGTCTTTTATAAGTGCTTTACCGTTCGCATGGTAAAGCACATCATCAATTCATTGGCATTCACAAATTTGGTAAAATGCCAGAAGAAACTGCTACTTTTCTGGGACTATCCCATGCGAAAGAGTATACCGGGCACTGCTTTCGCAGAACTTCGGCCACGTTGCTGGTGCATTCTGGTGGGGACATAACAATGTTGAAGCAACATGGAGGATGGAAGTCTTCCGCTGTCGCGGAGGGCTATATTGAGGACTCTAGCCAATAAGTTGAACATCGGCAATAAAATATTTTCTGGCGTTTCCGGAGTATCAAGTGTTGATACTAAAGTTGTTAATTTTACTTGATTATGCGCCAGGAAGAACATAAAAGTTACATCAGAAATCGAAAAATAACGGGTTCGAAAATATCCGAACATATTCTAACATCTGATGGCGATCATATGATGGAATGGAATAATACCAAAATTTTATTGAGAGAATCAAATCAAGAAAAAAGGAAGTTGAAGGAAACTGCGTGCATTCTTTTATCGAACAACTGCTTCTCAACCAATTCCATCGAAATGGACCGCACCTGGTTACCCCTCCTCAGAGATGAAATAACTAATAGAATGGTGATTGATTGATACCGAACACCCTATGTATCAAGATACCAAATGTCAATCAAAAGAATGTATGACAGATTTCATTTGACTCTGTCAAAGAAAGGTCTTATTACCAAAATCGCAATTCAAATTCAGTTTTCTCAGCGTCTTTCTAAGAAGTTTTGATAACGGAGGCAGATACAACCTCCGAAACGTCAACAGTTTTCAAAAAAAGAGAAGTATTCTTTGTTAATTCGATCTCATTTTTTCAGATAGGCAAATTCACTGTAGGGTACGTTACTGACAAAAATTAATTTCTTTCAAGACAGCAGTCTTGTGAACGCAGTAACTTATCGGGCAAGTTAATTAATTTGCCCTTCTACACTTGTACAGATTTCTTTGGATTAAAAATTTTTTTCATTTTCAGATTGTGGAAGGTGATAAACCCAAAAAATTATGTCAAGAGTTCAATTGTATTAAATAATTGTTCACAATTCACCATAAATATATCTAATAAATAAAAATTTTGTGTTGTAGTTTGTAGTTTTAATGCAATAAAACCAGTTTATTATCATCAGCACCATTTTGAGTTTTCTTAGTGTCATTGTCAATTTTAATAACCAGTTTGATTTAAATTATTACTTGGAAGGTTGCCTAGCAACGAAAAGTAGACTTTTTCTGCCTACTCATCAAAAGGCCGCTTTTAGTGTCATTTGGAGAAAAATGTAATTAATAATTAAATACTAATAAAAAATAATTTTTATAAATAAAAAATATCAATATAACATGAAATCTCATGAGAAATTGTATACTAATTATGATACTTTATAAGGAACTACGTGGAAAGTCTGTAACCTACACGAAAGTAACCCTGGCACATACACTTTTTGGAAGGTTTTATGAGGATTTATGAGTAGATGTAATTTATAGGCATATCCGAATACATGCCATACTAGTTTGTATTAGGCAGTGGTTGTTATAAGTTTCGATGAGGCATTCCACTTTCAATCACAACGATATTATATACTCATTCACCAATCTTATTGGGTATTATATGAAGAAAGTGGATGCAGCATTCGATGGTCTGTATCAGAAATTCCGTATTCAATCTTATTGTGTATCTTGAGGGAACAGTGGGAGCAGAATGTGACGGTTGGTTTGGATGAGGAATTTCTTTTCTGAATTTATGCGATTCATATGAGTTTTCATATAACTCAAAATCACTGGGAATTCACAAGTGTCGATAGAAAAAGAAGGATACAAAGTATGGGAGTTTTGGTTTAGGCAGTGGTGGTGCAAAGAGACTATACCCGATTCGATGAGGTATTCCAATTTCAATTACAATAATGTATTGAAAAAACACACAATTTATAATCTTATTCGGTATCGTATAAAAAGTGGGTTCTGGATTTGATGGTCGAATCTGTATTTGGAATTCCGTATCGAATCTTATGGGAATCCTCTGAGATTTCATAAGATCCAACAATAGGAACATTACGAAACCAATTGGAATATTCTAAACTAAATATTCCTAAGAATATTACTGAAATATTTGAATAAATTACTTTTTTTCTTTGGTGTTTTGGCATCGACTACTATGGTCATTAGCCATCGAATAGATCCTTATTATCATATTAAGCCAGAATATCTCATAAGTATTTCAGAAAGATCACTATCACACAAGGTCCAAGAAAAGCAGCATTCCAGGAAAACCTATATGTTTCAAAATAACTTCAGTAGCAAATGATCAATATTTTTTATCGTAACCCGATCGTCGAGAATGAATTTATCTGCTTATGTCAAATGTATTCGCTTTTAGATTGAACTGCATTGTTCCTTTATAAGTCGTGAGCACAAAGCTCTGAATGTATGAATGTATGAAATCAAAGCATGTCTAACCGGAGACTTCTACCGAAGTGCTTCCACTTCTACTCGAAAGATGGTGCGATCTAGACCACATTTCGTAGCGCGGGATCAGAGTGGTCAAATAGCCAGCCACGTTAGGATGAGAGTTATGATAATACGGACGAGGAACAGGTGTTCCTCAAATTACATGGATAACAACAACTGATCACATTCAGGGATCTAATTTTCCTTATGGCAAATAAAGCGTACTTGTCCCATATGATATGTGAATTTTCACTTGGTGGTATGCAAATTTTACTTGCTACTTTTAATTTTTTTTTGGTAAGTAAGTAATGTATTCAGTAAGTAATGTGCTAACAGGATACACCAGAAAATACAAATGAAAATATAAACCTATTGCGCTGAGAACAATAATATTAGAATAAAACATACACCGTTTTCATTAAAGAGTTCAACTGAAAATAAGTGGGGAGGAAACACAGACGAAATGACTCCATGTTCGCGAGCAAATATGAGTATAAATAAATTGAACTGTATCAAATCTAACAAAGTTTTTCAGTTTCTGTTTCATTATTTTGATACTGGACACATTTTTTAATTCGGAAGGTAATTGATTGAAGAGTTTAGTTCCTATATAAGTGACGAACCTCTGATTGTGGCGAAGTCTAACAAGAGGGACCTCAATATCCAAATTTGCGTTTCGACGGGTGATGTACTGGTGAGTAGGTTAAGGGTGTACTTATGACCCACAAGAGACAATGATAGGCGTAGAGTTTTATCACATTGAAGACACCTGCTTCTTCGTATAGAAATGAAGTGGAAAACCTTTTATTTTTTTAGAAGGATTTTAAGCAGGGTATTTTGGACTATCTCTTTAATCAGTGTAGTTTTGAATGTTCCTCCCCATACAATGTAACAGTAGCAAATGATACATTCAGCCAGAGCACTATATGTCATTAAAAGTGTCTTTTTATCCAGAATATTTCTGAGCTGATAAAATTTGTAAATCAGTTTACGCCACCTTTTTGTGGTATATGAAATGTGCTCATTCCAGCGCAGATGTTGATCTATCATAACTCCTAGATACTTGATCGAATGGGTTATTTTTACAGTTGGGCATTGACAGTTCGTGGGCATGTAACAGTTGGAATTGTGGATTTGAATGGACTGGAAATTATGTTGGTCTTTGGCTGTTGAGAGAAAGCTATAAATTTTGTTCTTTCGATATTGAGACTCAATAAGCTATTATTCATCCAACTAGAAACTGATCAGCTTTTTCAATTGTTTCAATCCAGGATTCACCTGAAAGGACACGGCGGTATCATCAGCATAAGACGTTAAATTACCATCAAGATGTTCAATGCAGAAAATACTATTTATGTACAACAGAAAAAGGATAGAACCCCCATGTTGACTGGTAGAGATTCACTAAGGGAATTGTTAATTCTAACAGCCTGAGTTCTGTTCAGCAAATAGTTTTTTAATATATCAAGTGACAGGCCTCTGATTCCATTGCTTTCGAGACGTTTAAATAAAATTTTATGATTTACTGTGTCGAATTTAACTAAATCTAGAAATACTGTCAAGCACTTCTGTTTATTTTGAAAGCATTCAAACACCGAGTTTGTTAATTGGAATACTGCTGATTCGGTAGAGAAGTTTTCTCTGAATCCAAATTGGTTATTAGACAAAATATTGTTTTTATTGCAAAAATGGAGTATTCTGGTTTTCAAACATTTTTCAAAAAGTTTTGCAAAGTTGTTTATTACGGTTATTGGCCTATAATTAGTAACTTTTTTCTTTTCTCCACTCTTGTATATTGGCGTTGTATTTAATTCTTTAAATCAAGAAGGGACTATGCCACTGGTAAATATCAAGTTGAAAATATAACACATTGGTTGTATAAAGAACTTATGACATTTTTTTATAAGATAAACATAAATTTTATCTGGCCCTGCCGATGTATTATTTTTTATAGTCGAGATAACGTTGATTACTTCAGTATTCGTTACAGGGTGTAAGAATAGTGAATCCTTGATATTAACATGTCTTTCTAGTATCGGTTGATCATCTTTTAATATTTTACTAGCCATTGTTGTACCAATATTGAAGAAAAAAGTATTGAAGTGATCCGCAATTTCTTTATCAGTGTTCAGTTTATTATCTTCATTATCATGAATGTGATTGTTGAATGTGTTTGAACCTGACTGCTTCTTACAATTCGTTATATCTCCGATACACTCCCATATTTTTTTCGAGTTGTTCTGTGCTACTTAAATTTGGTCTCTGTAGAACTGATTCTTGGTAGTTTTAAGGAGGTTTGACAAAAAGTTACGATAAATTCGGTATTCTTATTTACATTCTTGACTTTTTGTTTTTACAAATTTTCGTTTCAAAATATCTCTATGTCGTATGGAATTTAATAAACCGTCAGTGATTCATGGTTTTAGCTTGCAATTTTTTTTGTTATCCCCAATGTCCTTCGTTATTGAACTTATATTGATGTAATGTGATAGTTTTTCGATTCTGGTTCTACAGATTCTGGTTCTACAGATTGATAAATTTCTATCCAGTTCTCCCTTTTTAGTAACTTTTCAAGTTTATTATAATTAATGAATTTTTTTTGAAGTTTATCAGAAAGCTTAGTTATTTTTACTGGAGAATACAAGTGAATTGAAAGCATTAGTGGGTAATGATCCGTTATATCGGTTTTGAAAATATAAGATGTGATTCTTGCTTTACTCTCAGTATTTGTCCTCTGACGTAAATATGATCAATCAAGCTAGAACAACTATCTGTTACTCTCGTTGGTTTATTGATATATGGAAAAAATCCCAATTCCGCTAATATACAAGTATAATTGATAACTTTAATATCGGCAAGATTCAATCTGTTTATATTTATATCACCTAAAAAAACTTTAATATCATGAGTAGCTAGTGAAGAAAGATAGTCATCAAGTTCCGTCATGTATAGGTCAACATTAATGGAGGGTGGCCTGTAGTAGGCTATAAGAAGAAAAGATAAGTTACCCAGTTTGAAGGATAATTGGACTAGGTTAGTTTCAGTAGTTAGTTTCAGTAGTAGAAATTATGTTCAATGTGTGAAGTGTACCATTTTAAAATATTTTCGCAGTTGCTTGCAGACGCATACAGGCGTATTAAAAAAATACATTTCAACATCCAAGCGAGTCAGGCCCGTCTCTTTTTCATTTGTCTACTTGAGCTAATTCCGCTAATATACAAGTATAATTGATAACTTTAATATCGAAAATGGGATATTGGATGCCTGTGGTGTCACTCAATGAGGACAAAAAGTATTTTACCCCTTCACCACACAAGTAATTTAATTCCTAGATGCGCATTTCGATAACAAAGTTACCTTCATCAGTAGGATTACTAAACTAACTGTAAATAGGCATACCAGTCTTTTTTATATCAAATAATTAATTACCATGGGTTAATCTGTGTACTGGAAGGTACCCTACCTGATGGGTAGGTATAGCCCACCCAATAAACAATACACCATAGGCACTTAATTATTCCTTTACTGGTATCAAGTCAAATAGTTTGGAATTTAATGGACCATTATCATTATTGAGCAAGGGTTTCGAGCCCCTTTTTCGAATAGCGATACTCTCATAGCAATCTAATTTTCTGTAATCATCAACAGGTTTTATTAATTTTAAATTTTGGATATTAATTTTGTGATGAGTTACTAATAAATGATCCGCAACACTCGATTTATTTTCTCGTGAATATTTAGCATGTGCCAAATGTTCACGGAAACGAACATTCGTAGATCTTTTGGTTTGACCATAATATACACTATCGCAGTTTTGATAGCTAATTTCATAGATTCCTGATCTCTCCAAAGTTGGATTTTTATCTTTCGGATTACCTAACAACTTTTGGAGATTGTTCGTACTGCTATATACTAGCTGAAGGTTTGCGTCTCGGAAAATAGAGTTGAGACCTCTCGTAAGCCGTGTATCGTGTGTGATTTGAATGAACTTTTTCCTGTCTTTAGGTTGCTCTAGTGTGGTTATTTGTCTTAAGGACGTTCTGAACTTTTTCTTTTTCAACAAATTATCTACCATTTTCGGGGAATACCCATTACTAATGGCAATTTCCTTAATGGTTTTTATTTCTCGTTGAAACCGTTCAACACTGAGTGGGAAGTTCAACGCCCTGTGAACAAGAAAATTGAAACTTGCCATCTTGTGCTGAATGTGGTGGTTGGAATCAACGGGTATAAATCTGTTGGTGTTGGTTGACTTTCTGAAAATGTCTATTTCTACACATTCCCCATTCCTGATTACCAGTGTGTCCAAAAATGGCAACTTTCCGTCAACTTCCATCTCTACCGTGAATTTAATTTGTTCAAATACTGAATTCAAACTATTCAGGAAGTGATCAATATTCTGATTTTTCACATCGAAAACATAAAATACGTCATCCACATACCTGATCCAAATTTTTGGGAAATAATCGTTACGTGATCTATAATCTGTTTCAAATCTACTCATGAACAGATTAGCGATGAAAGGTGACAGACAGTTACCCATGGCAGTGCCTTCTAGCTGCTGGAAGAATTTATCTTGAAAGATAAAATAATTCTGCTGCATACATAAGGCGGTTAAACTGACGAACTCATCAACTTTTTCCTTTTGAATATTATTGAGATTTAATAAATCTCTCAAATATTCCAAGGTTACTGCAATGGGCACACTGGGAAAAAGCGAACTGACATCGAACGAAACTAGTCTCTCACCGTCCAACAGTTTCAAGTTTTTTATTCTGTCAACGAATTCATATGAATTCTCAACAGAAAAACTTTCTAGCTGGATAGGCAGACTACCGAATTCATTCGACAGCCACTTCGACAATTGGGTGGGAGAATTTATTCCGGATACGATAGGTCTCATGTTTGTGTATTTTCGGCAAGCCGTACAATTTAGGAACTGTTGGATTTGAAATGTTTAATTTATATTTTAATGAATTGTTAATTACCAATTTGCAATTGTCTATTGTGGATTTATAAGTGCGAACCATTTTGGGTAATGGAGATTTGGATATATTAACGTAAGGCCCTTGCTCAATAAGATTTTCCATTCGGTGAAAGTAATCTGTTTTATCCAAGATTACAATTTTATTGCCTTTATCTGCTTTTAGATAAAAACAATCTTTCTCTCTCAAACTTTTTACCACTTTACTAGTTTTTGTGTCGCTACGGCTGTTGGCTATGGAGTTATTACTGAGTTGAATTTTACAAGCGTTACGTATGAAGTTTTTTGTATTGTCATTGAGATATCTAATACCGCACTCAATATCAGCGATAATGTCATCTATTGGTACTTTGATATTTGGACAAAATTTCAAACCTTTGTTGAGTAGGTTCAATTCATCAGTAGAAAAAGTTTGAGAGGATTGGTTTTCAACAATTTCAATACTTTCAGACGGTGCAATCCTATGTACGTTATAATTCCTATCTACTAAACGCTTCAATTTTTAATGTGTGAAGTGAACCATTTCGTTTTGGTGAGGAAACTTCGTAAAGTGCGAAACCAGAGAACGAAACAGAATCCAGCAAAAACTGTATTTACGAGGTCCCATGTGAATGTGGAGATTCCTTTATCGGAGAGACCAAGCGGCCATTATCTGTAAGAATAGCTGAACACAAAAAGTGGACTCAACGGGGGGAAACATCTAAATCGGGAATAGCCGACCACGCGTGGACAGAGCACCATCGAATTCTTTGGGACGAGGCTAATGTTCTTCATAGAGAAGAACACTGGTTTAAACGCAAATTTATTGAAACCGCTTATATCGAGGTTAATGGTGCTTTCAGTCAACCGAGCGTGGAAATCAAAAACGTATGGAGGCCGCTAATGAACCGTTTTGGAGGGAGAATTAGCGCGAAAACACGCGCGCCACAAGACCGCGCGTAATTTACAACGTAATTACCGGCAGACCTATAAAACATCGTGTAGATTCAAAATTTGTCAGTATTCACCTGAAGACGATTGCAGATTCAAGCAATTGAAACGTAATGAAAAATTGAGAGAAGTAGAAATCTTTCAACCATTAAGACGATGGAAGTCCGAAGCACAAGTAATCAAGTTACTACATCATCTACAACCTTCAAAACAGTGATATGAGTGTTGTGTCGGATATTTTAAAATGATTTTCCTCCAAAATATCGTCCTGTAAACTAGACTTTATCACCAAACGGGTTTGTTCCAATTAGATTCGATTAGTAACATGACCATAAAACCTTATAATATCGAGTAGGTAGATTAAACCACTGTTATTCGACCATTGATACTTACTCAGACATTTCGGCATACTGCTCCATGTATCACCACAGTCTAATAACTTGCGGTATTCGGGAGTTAGTTTATATCCGGGATTACAATGAAATTTCAGTACAGTATCGATATGGACTTCATCTCCTGGTCTACCATTTCCAAGTGGTATAGTCCATATTCCGTTCTCTGGGTATGGTGGCAGTGTACATTTGAACCTTCAATAAATAAAGAGAAATCAGTTGAACACATTGAGAAAACTATTCAAAATCAAAAACTTATTAAAAACTCTCCAAAATACCCCTTATTTTTTTTTCAAAAGTCCATTTGTCTTCAGTTGTTGATAGACCATCAGATTATCACAGACTTTGCTGACTCATTTTCTCTTTTATGGAATTTTAACCACTGAAAATTATGTATAGTTAAAATATAGGCGCGATCTTGTTGCTACTCTGTTACTGGTGTATTTTCTCGCTCATAGCAATCGACAGAATAGAATTTGATATCATTAGAAACCTGAAAAATAATTCAGATAAGCCGGCCAGTTGTTGAAGTAAATTTTCCAGCCGGAAAATGTTATGATTTTTTTTGATATGCCGTTCATAAAATCTGTCATTATCTGACGATCTATAACCTCGTTCGTTTGATATCGATGACTACTTCATGGCATTCAGTCCGTTGAATACATTTTCCTGGTGTCTATCTGCGGACTCTATAAATGATTCTGTTCTTGTAGAACAATGATGATGTGGTGAAATATCCGCAGATGTTGATGAAGGTTGTGGCAGCCTTACCCTGCAGTCTCTTATGGAATGTCCGCGTCTGCCACATCTGAAACAGTTTCTTCTCGGTTGGCTTTTTTTGGAGGACTGGTTATCCTTGGATTCCAGTTTTTCTGTCCCGAAGGTGTTGGTAAACAATATTATTTTTTTGTAACTAAGGTCATTCAGCGTCACCTAACACGTGCACTTCACGGCAAATGCGATAATAATTGTTGAAACGTCAAGAGATAATTATTCGAAAAGAGATTTCAAAATGTGATTTAATTAATATATATATATATATATATATGTATATATATATATACATCTTATTTATTATTGATTTTGGACAGTTATACAAAAAACTTTGTATGAGATTTGTATTGAAGTGAGTTTTATTTTGTTCGTTAAATTGCTTTACTCGCTTCGGTTATATTTTCACTCACAAAATTATACCTTACCTTCAACACTTATATCATAATAAGTAAGTGATTAAGTTGGCATATGATAGACAAGTACAAATTGGATGTGTATTAAATCCAAAGATGTTAAGTGAGTAAATCATGGAATAATCTCCTCAAAATATCTACTAATTAATTTTTTCCAAAAAGTTAAATTTTTTCAAATATTATCTGAAATGAAGTTGTAGTAAATGTAATTAGCATCCTATAGGCCCAGTGGTTCTCTCAAAAACGGCAGATAACCAAAAAAAGTCATAAGGTTGTTTTAAGGAAAAATGCATATAAACTGTTCTCACGTCTTTTCGTGGTTTTATTCACCGAACAGTTCAAGTTTATTTATTTTTTTATTATTGAATGATTGTTTAATGAAAAAAATAGTAATTCACGTAACAAGTCCGGAAAACACTATTTTTTTGGACGAGTGGACAAAGCGTAGCGAGTCCTGGAAGTCTGCGAGTCCAAAAAAACTGTTATCGGACGTGTTGCGTACACAATTTTTTCGGTAACCGTGTAGAATAACAAATCGAGACACATTTATTTTTTATATTTCTTTGTAGAAGAAAATTTCGAACATTTTAATTCTTATTTGTATTAAATATCGAAAAGCGAACAGATAAGTACTAACAGAAACCTTCTAATTCTTATTTATATAAATATTTATATTGAAATTCGGGCATTTCCCGGACTAGTCCGGAAAGTACGTACTTCCCGGACTAGTCCGGGAAGTGATACTTGCTCAAAGAAAAATCGTCCGGGAAGTAGGTATTTCCCGGACGGTTGCAGAAAAAATATATAACATTGCTCTTCTTCTTTTCGAAAAACGTTGACGTTTCGGAAAAGTACTTTTTTAGGTTAATTTTATTACATTTTTTTGGATAGGCACATTCGGTGTAGGATACGTTACTATTTCTTTCAAGACAGCAGTCTTGTGAATGCAGTAAGTTATCGGGCAAACTAATTAATTTGCCCTTCTACAGATTTCCTTTGAACTACATTTTTTTCATTTTCAGATTGTGGAAGGTAAAATAGCCGAACAAATCATGTCAAGGATCATGATACCTATTATAAGGAAAACTTACATTTACGCAAAAAATAAAACCAAAATCAACGTGTAGGTATTCTGTTTTGATGGCCAAATCATGCCTTTTATTTTATCTCAGATGGCCCGGGCTTGGGCTCGCACGAAGATGGTGTATCGATAGCTGTGATGGACGCTGGAAGACGCACCCAGTCTGTAGTCGGGTCATCTTCATCATCCGAACATTTCAGCTCCACATCCGGAACGTTGATGCATAATTTGCCACCACATGACTGGCACCCTTTCTTGTATTTAGATAATTTTTTTTTGCAGAAGGGTAGGAAATACGGGATCCATGGTGATGGGGAAGAGACCAAATCTCTTGGAAGATAGCTTTCACCCCCAATCAACTGAATAAGAGTGCAGCGCACATATTTACAAGATGTTTATATCCATATTATCGGTAAAAGTACGGAAACAATTCCAATCAGAAGGGAGAAAATATCGAGCTCGTAAAGCAGCTATCACAGCATGTTTTTGAGAACAACATGCAGACGAGTGTCCCTTCGTTAGGGCCCCTCTCCACTATGACTATATCATCGCCAAAACGTTTTTGGAGGTTGGTTCTTACTGTTCTGACATCAGGGATACAATCACCCATGATTTGCTGCAGAATGTGTGATGACGAAAACTGGCATTCATCACTGTTTTTCAACAGGTTATCGTACACACACTCCATCGCTCCTTCAGTGTTACTGGCTGGACGATACCCTCTTTTATTCCCAGTAGCAGGTGGTAATCTAAACAAGCTGCTGTAGCACAATCTGTGGTACGACCCGTCTGCAGCAACCACGTCGTCGAAGGCGAGTTGGAGCTCCTCAATGGCCCTTATTCAATCGTTACCTCGGCGTTTGGCTGCATCTAGAACAGTTTGCGTCATGCCCAACTTCTCAACTGTATGGACAACATTCCTTCTTACCAATGACAGTTTGCTTTCGTGCTGAGGAAATTCTTCAGTGATAGCATCATTACAAAGAAGCAAATCCCTCTCAATGTGAGAGCCACTTTACTTGATAATCTCGTCGATGAAGTCTTCGGTTGGGAAGCAGAATCCCCTCCTCGACGAACTGAGGCTTCAGCGTTACACACAGCTGTATATCTCTTCCTGCATGCATCATGAACGCTGACTCAGTTTCAATCAAATACAAATCACCAGGAGAGGATGGCATAGCTCCAGCTCTGTTACAAATCGGACTGGAACAGATTATGCCTATCCTTATAAGACTCTTTAGAGCCAGTTTAGCTTGGAACTATATACCATCTAACTGGACCGCGACTAGAGTGATCTATATTCCTAAGGTGGGTCGGACTGACCCACACCCAAAATCGCTCAGACCCATCAGTCTGACATCCTTCCTGTTGAAAAGCATGGAGAAAATACTGGATGGGCACATAAGGTGTGGTGCACTAATAAAGCGCCCCCTCAATGTTCACCAGTATGCCTACCAGGCTGGAAAATCGACAGAACTTGCCCTCAATAACCTTGTCTCAGGAATAAGCGTCGCCCTGGAACACCAGGAGGTAGCAGTCGCTGCATTCCTGGACAAAGAAGGCGCATTCAATAATGCACTACCTCACTCCCTCTATGAGGCCACTGTCTCTAGAGGAATTGAACCGCTACTATGTGACTGGATAAAAACTATATATAATAACAGAACAATAACAGAACAATAAAGATCTCTCTACAGGGAGAAAGTGTCAGCTTCAAGCCAGCCAGGGGCTGTCCCCAGGGGGAGGTCCTCTCCCCTCTGCTATGGTCACTGCTGGTGGATGATCTGCTGGCCATTCTCTCACTCTGGGAGGTCGATCTGCAAGCATATGCTGACGATCTGGTCCTAGTAATAAAAGATAAATCCTACGTCCTTCAGGATATACTGGATACCATATATAAATGGTGTGAGAGGGAGGAAATGTCCATTAACCCCCACAAAATGGTCATAGTACCGTTCACTAGGAAAAGGAAGCTGGAACATTTAATACCTCCTTCCATCAATGTTGTAACAATTTCATTTGCGAGTGAGGCAAAATATCTGGGAATAATCCTAGATAAAAAGCTGAACTGGAACTCGCATTTGGAAAAGACTATCCGAAAGGCTAGCCTATCATTATGGACATGCCGCAGAATATGTGGCAAAACATGGGGCATGTCACCAAAACAAGTTTACTGGCTGTACGTGACCGTCATACGACCAATGATCACGTATGGCTCTGTAGTCTGGTCGAAGAAAGGCCAACAAAAAATGGCCCAGGTTAAACTTAACTGACTACAGAGACAAGCGTGCCTGGCGATTACTGGGGCCATTCGCTCCACGCCAACGGCAGCAATGGAGGCTCTTCTTGGACTACTTCCTCTCCACATAGTGCCTAAAACCACTAACCTCAACATGTCCTACACCGTGGTCTTCCCTGAAAGAGAAGACTGGGTTCGGAATGAAACTGACCTATGTAGGGCAAATGAAAGGTGGTTCACCGATGGTTCCAAAACTTTGGAAGGTGTCGGAGCCGGAATATATGGTATGAACCCAGTAGTGAAACGCTCATTCAGTTTGGGTAAATTAGCTACGATATTCCAGGCAGAGGTATATGCCATTGAAATGTGCGCAAGGGAGCTGGAAAACCGACACCTCACACGAAAAACAATAAAAATATTTTCAGATAGTCAAGCAGCATTGAAAGCGCTTGAATCCAACTGCTTTAAATCCAGAGCAGTATGGAACTGCAGAGACACCTTGAAACGACTAGCACAAGGCAACAACGTTACCCTAGTTTGGATACCAGGTCACACGGGCCTAGAAGGAAACGAAATAGCGGACGCCCTTGCAGAAGGGGGGGCCGAAACAACGTTCACTGCGCCAGAACCGGTCATCGGTTTAGCATATAGCACTGCCAAGAATGCTACAACCGCCTGGGCAGACAATAAAAGACTTGAGTATTGGCTCAGTCTACCAGGACTAACCCATTCCAAAGCATTTATTGCTTGTACAAGGAAAAAACAGGACTCTGACAAACTTCTAGAACTCAGTAGAGCACATCTCAGAGTTATAGTAGGTTTGCTCACTGGCCACTGCAAACTCAAACACCACATGCATAAAATCGGACTTGCACAGGATGCAGAGTGCCGTCTATGTATGGAGTATGATGAAACGGCTAAACACATCCTGTGTACATGCCCTGCAGCAGCCAGAACCAGATTTTCAATATTTGGCAATACAAAAGTAAGGCCAGAAGATCTGGTAAACTGTTCTCCCAATATGTTACTCAATTTCGTTAAGAGATTGGATATACTGGGAGAAATATAACCATAGGGTGAGCCACAATAGGCCATTGGCCGCAGTGGAGAGCCTGATATGGGCTCACTCACATTTAAACCTAACCTAACCTAACCTAGTTACAATTTTGGAGAAAATTTTTATTTTCTGAGGGGCCACGTCTTTGACTCACTTCAATTAGTGTTCTTTGATGATCACAACAGGACCCGTGTCGAGGTCCTCACGACACACGAAACAAACGCACGGACGATTAGACATATTTTTCGTTGAATACGGACACAAGAATAGAACAGACACAATAACGTTTATTTACACACGATAAAAATAGTGAACACTCAACTAAGAACGTGGAGATCTAACCGTATAGCTGTGTAAGATTAATGGTCTGTCACTAAACTGAGGTATAGAACTGAACTACTCCAATTCTTGCGCAAATAAAATGTATCTAAAACACGCATGCAATACAACGTTTTATTCACAATCACATCCATTTAGAATCAGAATCGCGGAAATTTTTCATCACAAAATGATTTGACGTTTTGCTCTAACAGCGGCTGTCACCTCCTCAAAAATCATTGAAATAACAGACAAAAATATCGGGTGGTGTTGAATTATGATAAAACGTGTGTGATTGATGACTTGTTTATTTTGTAGAAATTCTTGACCACTTTGATGAAACGAAAGAACACTCTTTTGTCTTATTTCCACTAGATTTTTATTGTTACGACCGGTTTCGGGTTTTATCCCATTATCAAGTATAAAAACTAATACAATTACTAATACAATTGAACTCTAAGCCTAGTTATATAGGGAGTTTACAGGTAGGCTGGATGGAGAGGTAATTAAGAGAACAAGGGTGAAACAATATAAACTTAAATCCGGGAGGTGATGGAAATTACCTGGGTTGTCAAATTTATAAATTCAAAAGTGGAGACCTACACAAATCGAGTTGCTCGTTGAGGGTTCTAAATTTCGGGTTTTTAATTGATTTATTAATTTCCATGGCTTCCAACAGATTCATTGTCTTCCCTTTATTACATATGTGTAGAATTTTGAGGTTATCTTTACTTATCTTGTGTTTGGATTCTTGTAGATGTTCGTACATTGATGATTTTTTGTCTAAACCGACGTGTTCACGGAACCTTACGTCAAAATTTCTACCGGTTTGGCCTGTATATACTGCAGAGCATTCCCCGCATTCTAATCTATATATCCCTGATTTTTTCAATCTGTCTCGTTTAGGTTTTGCATTGAATAGAATTCTGCCTAAATTATTATTACTTATAACAGCTGTTGTTATTTTGAATTTAGAAAAATAATTTTGGATGTTTTCTGAAAGTTTACCTGAGTAAGTAATGCTACCATATTTACGTGTATTACGTTCTTCAATATTTAGGTATAGTTCATTCTTAATCATTTTTTGAGTTTTACCTGATATTAATTTCTCTATTAAAGAATCTGGTACTTGATTGTTTACCGCAATTTGTTTAATGATGTTTAGTTCATCCTGGAAATTCTTATCAGGTAAAGGGATCGCGAAAGCTCTGTGTATCATTGACCTAAACGCAGACAATTTGTGTGAGATCGGACTGAAAGAATCAAAGGGAATTGTACACTCTGTGAAGGTGTTTTTCCGGTATATATTAAATTGAAAACTATTATTAACTCTTGAAATACTCAGATCTAAGAAGTTAAGCTTGCATTCCACAACCCTACACAATGACAAAATGAATAAGTTTTAACTTTTCAATAAATGAAATTATGGTTTCAAAAGACGTGAGAGTTTTTTGTTATCTGCCGTTTTTGAGAAAATCGCTTGGCGTATAGTTACCGGTCTGGTCTCAAATGAAAGCTAATATTTACTACAATTTCATTTCAGATAATATTTGACGTGGGATGGCCTATTTTCGTGGAAACCAATGGCTGAATGGAGCTTGGTTTGGTCTCAAATTGTAGCAAATTTTGTCTACTTCAAATATATGTAGAATGGCCATACCGGTCGGACCCTTCCTTCACTGGGATATTAGCAATGAAAAATATAAGAAAATTTCATGTTTTTTTGGGTACACCGTCGCTCACACAGCATTTTGGAAATAACCAATCTGGTTTTTCAATATTGGTTTAGGTCCATCCTAACCACATATAAAAAATTCAGAACGACCGGACCTTTCGCTAGGACGAATGTACATCTCGACTGGACTATAATAATTTCAATTGATTACACGGTATAGGGGTGAAACTTACCCGTTACTTTGCCGTTTCAGTCGTTCTCTTTTCCCCCAGATTTTGGTAAAATTAATTCCAAACACATTGGGGTAGCTAGCGGATCCTGAAAATTCAGATTGTTATACTTTCATCATCTCAAGTTTATAGTATCTCCTAATAATCCAGTAACAACAGACAAAACTCGAGCAAACAGTAAAGAATGAATTGTATCACTCTGAAACTCGGCACATGACATCTCGACATCATGTCTTATTAGAAAGAATTGTTCATCAAAAAATCAGGGGTGAAACCTACAAAATTTTTCATTAAAAAAAAGCATATATTTTTTTGTTATTTCAGAAAATACAAGATTTACCAAAAAATCTCCACAAGAATGATTTGTTATGAATTTGCTAAACATTATAGTAGAAGGAAAAGAAAAAGTGCATATCGTTCCTGAAGACTTCTACTTCCTCATGCAAATACAGTGCGGCTTTTTATATCCCCCCCCCCTGTTAACTTTTGAACGGTTTGCCGTAGAGAGATAAAAAAAAACCGTTTCGAGGGTTTCACCGATACTACCTTTTGAAATTTAACGCATTGTGATTGCGCGGGGGGGCACAAAAACATAATTTTTTTAAATGGCATGGGGGGTCGAGTGACACATCGTTGAAAAGAGAATTGGATTCTCTTTTCAACCATCTAATTTTTTTTTTTATTTCGTTGACACGTTTTTTCACAATAAGCATTTGAAGTGTCAAGTGTAAGAGCGGATCTGAATTCGTTTCCTTACCTTACCTCAATAACTTTTGAAGGGTTTGATGTGAAATAATGGGACGGAAAATATTTTGGGTGGTATTAAAATAATAATGTTTGAAGAAAAATACCTTAATTGTTCTAGTGATTCACAATTGCAATCAATACCACGAAATACGGTAAATAAAGATAATTCACAACATTAATAATTATTTATTTTGAATTCCTTTCAAAGCTTAATTAGGTATTAGGATATCGAATTTATACCCATTTCATTTATTTTTAATGACAAAAGTAATAACAGGTACTACGAAAGGACTATTTATTTCAATTTTTTATTATCAAGAAGTATTAGGTGGACATTTCGAACACCTGCTTCGTTAATTGACAACAATTTTGCTTCTAATTATTTAAATACTACATGTCATAATAGTTTGTTTTCTTTTTGTTACATTGACACTTCAAATGCTTATTGTGAAAAAACATATTAACGAAATTTAAAAAAAATCAGATGGTTGAAAAGAGAATCCAATTCTCTTTTCAACAATGTGTCACTCGACCCCCAATGCCATTTAAAAAAATTAGGTTTTTGTGCCCCCTGCGCCATCTATAGAGCAATCACAATGCGTTATATTTCAAAAGGTAGTATTGGTGAAACCCTCGAAACGGTTTTTTTTATCGCTCTACGTCAAACCGTTCAAAAGTTAACAGGGGGGGGGGGCTATAAAAAGCCGCACTGTATATTTTGTCCACTTTACATAACCCTTATACCCCTACGATATTTACGGAGGATCCGAAAGTCATGGATATTTCAGTTGATATGAAATAATCATACTGAAGCAGGAATCAGTACCCTCTTTGGACCATATGCAACGATTTGAGACTAGCGTGAAAAGTCTCACTCATACATGCCAAAGAAAAAACTGGATTTTACTCCTGCCTCAGTTTTCAATTCACCCATAATACCGGCAGTTTCTTCAGTAATGTTGAAAATAATCACTCATACACATCCTACATAAAAAATAAAGTATGAGATTTCATGTTTGAGGTTTGCATTTCACAACAGTGTTATCAAACATATACCTACGCAGGATATGAAAAAGTGATTATTTTCAACATTTACTGAAGAGAATGCCGGTTTTATGGGTAAGTCGAATATGAGGCAGGAGTAGAACAAAGTTTTTTTTTGGCATTTATAAGTGGGACCTATCACTCTACATTAAAATTGTTGCATATAGTCCAAAGAGGGTATGGGTTGCTGCTTCAGTATAATGATTCAATATTTACTAAATTATTCATGATTTTCGGATCTTCCGCAAACATCTCCGTGAAGTGCGACAAAACACATTTTAGGTACTCAAATAGTCGCATATTATATTTGCATGAGAAGGTCTTCAGAAACTATATGAACTTTTCTTTTTTCTTCTCCGATCATTTTTAGCAGAGTTATGACCAATCAAATATTCGGCTCCGCCAAAACTTTCAGTGGCGGGTCAGCGTGAACTTGAAAGTGGACGTGGGCGTTCAACCACGTTTTCTGAGAAAACGAGCGCATTTGATAAGAAATTACTAAGGATAATTTTTGTGGAGAATTCAATTGTGTTTCACTTTTTCCTTTTCATTTTCCAATTTATCATATTTTTGCTGTAATCTATTTATTTATTTTTAAAAGAAAAAAACATATGTTTCACCTCTGGAATTTTGGTAAACAATTTTTTTTCGTATTCATCATGGTGCCACCTACTAGCATACCAAGTTTGGGGGTGCTACAATCGATCCTCGTTCCAAATCCCAATCGTACTGGATTATAAAAAAACTCATTGTATACTATATCGCATATGTTCACAACTTGTATTATAGGTATAGATTTAAAATATGAAAATGTTGATATTGTATACTACATAACCATTCATATGTTTTTATAGGTACTTTAGTGGACTTTTGTCTGTTTGTATCTGAATGACAATGTAATAAATAAATATCATATAACACTAGGTAGCAGTGACGCCTATTACTAAGTAATATACACATTGATTTCATCATTTCCGGAAGAATTGTAACAAAAATTATTAGGTAACCTGTTTATAAAGATTCAAAAATCCCTGTCAATAGTATTGTAGTGTACTGAATGAAAAAAGAATGAGTCGTGATAGTTTCGTTTCATAGATGATACGTGGATGCCACGAGGAGAGGGAAAACAAACGGTAGTGAATGGGATGAAGAGTTGTGGGTTCCATAATATTCAATTTATATACAGTCTGTCCATGAAATACTCTCCCCTTGTTCACTTTTGAAAATATCGGAATTTTTCTTTGATCTTTTGTAAAATAGTTGTTCATAAACTACGTTTGGACACCAAAATAGATATTTTTTTTAGATGACATGGTGGGTTGAGTAATACCTCATTCGAAACGTCTTCCAAGTTTCTATATGACAGCAAAATTTCAAACAAAAATAAACATCCAAGACAAAATGACGGTACATAATTGAAAGACGATTCAAATGAGATATCATTCGATTCCTAATACGATTACGAAAAAAAAAAAAATCTAAATGAGGTCCCGACTTGACAGACGTTGTCCTGCCTCAACGTCGTGTCTAATGTTGTGTATATTCTTGATTCGCCAACTGCAAAGAAGAACTGATTGAGGGTGATTTTTGGTTTCAATCACTGGGTTTCAATTTCACAATGGAAAACAGCACCAAAATATCATTGACTCATCAATTTTATAAAGCACTTGATAAAATTTTGTGAATTTTGCTGAAATAAGTGAATGTTAATGTAATTTCTGTAATGTGTTTGTATGTAAATTTATTATATTTTAAATAATTCGTTGCGACAAGAAGCTCTTTCTTTCTTTGACAAGTTGTCATCCCTTTTTCATAAAATACTAAGTGTTCAACACATATAAGGTACATTACAACATCTATAACATCTTTCCCTTCAAAAACAGGAATTTATACAAAATATTTCACTAACAAACGAATTAACTAGAATATCTCAAATTTGAAAATCTCTCTACTTCTTGGGGGTAACGATATAACGTCCACTCCTCGTACACTTAGCCTGCTTATCATCTTCTTTCTCGTAACTATTCTCATCATCTGTATCACCATTTCCTACAGCAACTTCTTTAGTTTCAAGACCCACACCTTCATCTTCAATTCCTTGGACTACGGCTCCGTTTTCCTCACTGCCTTCTTCCCATAAAAAATTGTTGTAGGATGGAGAATTTTTAGATTTTTTTAAATGAACAGTATTTCTTCTTATTGTTCTTCTATTCTTCATTTTCACGGAAAATGATCTTGGAGAACTATGACGCCATGTGATTTGTCCTCGTTGCCAGGAACCACCCCGTCTTCCCAGATAGCACAAGTGCGTCCTATGGACGTCCTCAAGACGTCGGCTTCGGACGTTACAGATGTCCTAGTGACGTCCCATGGACATCCTATGGACACACGATGTTACAAAACCAGATGTCCATAGGACATCCGATTTAAGACCATTTTGGGTCTGAACAGGACCATTTAAAGACCTTTATCGTATGTAGGTTCAAAAACATATTTTTTATTCATATTTTAAATTATATCATAAATAATGTTAATTTGTGACCAGACACCGATAATGATAAATACATCACTGATAGATCAATAAATTGATCAATAAAAGATCTCGAAAATTGCCAATAAGTACAAATAAAATGAGAATCACGATCAAAACGTTCTATATATTAATCTGAAAAATTACAGGTTTTGTTTTATATTATCTGAAGAATAACAGGTTTATGAACAGTAAGTACTCATGGTACATAAAATAAATAAAATTGTCACAAAAATTAAAAGTATACTTGGTTTCTCGGCATATCACTTCAAACGGTTCATTAATTCAATTTTTTTTTGTTCTGGTCAACACTCATCCGATCAGTTGCTCTCTTCAGCCACAATTGAATTGATTTTTCAGTTGCAGTATAATTCTGCGACAATCCTGCTTCATCTGCAGCACCTTAAACATCAGGAAAGTTAGTAAATTGAATTTTGTTTTTGTAGGTTATGTTTCATCATGTTCTTCTCTAAAGTAGGTATTATCTATTTTCTAATTCAATCTCTACTCACCCATAAATACAACGTGACTGCCTGATATCTACAAATAAAAAACACATTCATCATTTACACTATTTCGCACTTTCAACTTTACACACCGAAAAATCCAAAGCCAGCGTCTGTTTTCTTGACAGGATGTTTGACAAGATTTTAGATTTTATTGAAACAACACTACTGTTAACTGTTTAGTTACTACAATATAATGATTGTACCTAGAACTATATAATAATATGAAACACAACAAAAAAACCAGTAGAAACGCTAAATTAGCTAGATGCTGCTTATCTGAAAGCTGAATCGAGAATGTTGGAGTCGGATCCATTCGTTGCGACTCGGGAGAGTCGAAACTTCCATTAAACAGAAAAATGTTAATATTCGAAATTTACTTTGTTCACATATTTTTTTATTTTATGAATTTCGTTCATTGAAACATATCGATAAACATCAATCTTATATAATAAATACTCCGTATATATACAAATATTTTCCGACTTATTTTGGAAAAATAAAGAATGTCGGACCTCTAATGGACTTACTACAGACGTACATGTTTGGACGTCTAGAAGATGTCCGTTTCTGGACGTCCTGAAAACGGCCTTTCAATAGCTCGGGACATTCGGACCAAAAATGGACATAAACTGGACGTCCCGAAATCGTCGTGTGCTATATGGGTTACTACTACGCTGTCACCTTCATTGAGTTCTCCAGTAGAAACTCTTGTAGATCTATCATAATTTTCTTTCGATAAAACTTGCTTAGCCACTTTCTCTGATCTGATGTCTACTATTTTAGGTTTTAAACTTTCATTAGTGACTGGTAAAGTTGATCTCAACTGTCTACTCATCAAAATTTGGGCTGGACTAGCAGATAATCCAGAAACTGGTGTATTGTGATGTTCTAATAACGCTATCTCAAGTGGTATAGAGGAAGCTTCAGACTTCAGGAGTAATTTATTGGCTATACCAACTGCTTTTTCTGCCATTCCATTTGATTGTGGATGAAATGGACTACATGTTAGAACTTGAATATCCCATTCTAGTGCAAATTTTTGAAACTCTTGAGATCCAAACGGGACATTATCAGCAACTATGGCCAATGGTATACCATGAATACTGAACAAAGGTTTCATTGCATCAATCACGGAAGCAGTACTCGTATTCTCAAGCCGTTTTATGTCAATCCAGGTTGATAGGTAATCAATAACAACTAAATAATTTGCACCACCATAATGAAAAATATCCCTACCTACTTTTTCGTATGGTATTCTGGTATGGGATGCAGAATTAGAGGTTCTTTTATTTTTCTATTAGAAAAGCATTCACATACAGCACATTTAGATACATAATCTTCAATATCACATGACATTTTGTACCAATGAAAAAGCTGTCTGGCACGAGCTTTTGTTTTATTCAAGCCAAAATGCCCAGTGTGTACTTTTTCAATGATCATTTTCTGTAAAGTTTTTGGAACTATCAATTTTTCTTTTAAGAAAACAAGATCATTGGAACTATGGATATCACTTTTCAAATTATAATATATTCTCAAGTCACCTGAAAGTGTATTTTTTTCTGGCCACCCCAACTGATAAAATGTTTCGAGTTTTTGCAAAATAGGATCTGATTTAGTTTCCTTGATAAATTGCTCTTTCCGCTGATCAGTCAGTTGTATGTATTTATCATTAGTCACAAAACTATGAATATTTTCCATCAGAAGATCATCCATACTTTCAGTAGAATGGTTTACACAATTCCTAGATAGTAAGTCAGATATGTACATATACTTTCCAGGAATATTTTGTAAATTCAAATCATATTTGATTAATTTGAGAACCATCCTATGCAGTCTATTAGATCCAATGTTGGAGATATTTTTTTTCATTATAAATACTGAAGGTAAGTGATCTGTTCTAACCTTGATTTTTTTACCATAGATATACAAATGAAATTTTTTGGTTGCGAAAATTAACGCAAATAGCTCTTTCTCAATTTGAACATATCTTTGTTCTTGAAGAAGACAACAGCCTAAGGCACTTTGGGAGGCATCACACTCTATGATTATTTCTTTATTGCAATCAAAATTTGCCAAGACAGGGAGACATGTAATAATTTTTTTTAGAGTATTTACTATTTTCGAGTGTTTTTCATGCCAAACCCATACCGATTGTTTTTTCAATAAATCCCTTAGAGGACTTATCAAATTAGATAAATTTGGAATGAAAGTACGTAAATAATTTATAATACCCATGAACTTCTGCAATTCTTTGACATTGGAGGGTTCTTTCAGAGACCTATTATCAACTGAAATGCCATTTTTGTCGAAAACAAATCCTAGAAATTTGACTTTCCCACTTTTATATTGAGTTTTTTTCGCGAGCCTTATCAAATACTTTCTGTGTGCTTCATCATGCTCTTCTTCAGTTTTTCCACTAATCAATAAGTCATCAAAATATACAATTACATTGGGGATGTCCCCAAAGACTGACATATTCACTTTCTGGGGCATTAGAAATTCCAAAAGGTAATCTCAGAAAACGATATACACCAAATAGCGTTGAGAAACTACAATGTTTCGATGACTCCTCATCCAAACCAATATTATAAAAGTCATCTTTCAAATCAAGCACGCTAAATACTGATTTTCCACTCAATTGAGAACATATTTCAGAAACAGTTGGTAAAAGAGCCGGTTGTTTTAGCCTCGGCGATCCATCAATTTTTTCGATTATCACTAAATTACTTACCCAAGTAACAGTTTTTGTGTCAACTTTTTTATAACTTTACTTGACACAAGTTTATCTAGTTTTTCTTTAAGACGATCTTTAATTGCAATCGGAACTCGTCTTGGAGCACGTACAGTTGGTAAAACATTTTCATTTACATTAATATGACAAACATAGTCTTTCACTAAACCCAATCCTGAGAAAATATCTGCATGTCAAACCCAAACTATTGCAATTACTCAAACCCAATATAGGCTTACAATGTTCATTACGCATTCTCAAAACAACAAATGTTAGGTTTTTCTTTTTCTTTTTACTTTCATTCAAAGTTCATTCTGTACTGGTTTGATTTTCTCACTCCCATATGCTTCCAAAATCACTCTTGTTTCAGTCAACTTTACATTTTTCAAAATTTCAAAAATATAATATGGAATTATGTTTACATTAGACCCTGTATCAAGTTTGAACTCAACAGGAAAATTTCCTAAATTGATTACTTGAGTCCATTCTTTATTGTTTTTGAAATTTTTAAGATAATCTACGAAAAGAATTTCATCATCACTATCATTAATATAGATTTTCATCTTGTTCATCTGATATTTCAATTTTTTCATAATTTCTACCTATCAATTCTCTCACATTTTTAACTGCACAGGCAATAGCAAAATGATTCCTACCTTTGCAAGTTAGACAAATGTTTCCATAAGCTGGACAGTTTCCATAATCATGTAATCTTAAACAAAATTTACAGACATTGCTATTGTCATTTTTTGTGTCATATTTTTTTAAATTTTTGGAATTTTCAGCAGAATACCTATTAAAAGAAGATGTTTTTGACATATCTTTCAATTTCAACCTATTAGATGAATAAACTGAACCTCCAACACCCTTGTCATATTTAGAATTGAAATTACTTTTCCCATCAACACTGTTGACCTCAGAACGACAATGAGACTGAATAGATTTCATTTGTTCTCTCGTAATTTCTGCTGCTTTAATAAACTCTATGACTTCTTGGATTTCTCCGTAGCTAGTAGGTAGTTATCCAATTTTTTATACCATTTTTTCCAATTTTCTTTTAGATTTCCGTTCAATCTCAGTTCAGAAGGTGGCTTGAATTCCATAATTTCGAGTTCTTATTGTTCACCTGACACCATGTAATGTGTTTGTATGTAAATTCATCATATTTTTAATAATTCGTTGCGACAAGAAGCTCTTTCTTTCTTTGACAAGTTGTCATCCCTTTTTTATAAAATACTAAGGTACATTACAACATCTATAACAATTTCGGTGTTTTATGGAATTTGTTTGATATTAATTAAGAGAAACACCATAAATTCACAATGAAAAATATTTCACGGTGCTTTTATACACCGTCATGCAAAATTTACACCGATTTACATGAAATTGAAACAATTGTAATGGATACTTAAAAAACATAAAATAGTGTACAATATGCTAGAATAAGAGCATGTGAATCTCATTTCGGTATTACTTTCAATTTCTGAATAGTTTATTCAGAAGTGACACCAGAAATTCACAATGAAATAGGTTTCATGTTGCCAACGTACACCGATAACATGGAATTGACATAATTTGATCAAGTGAACAAAAATATGGTGAAAATTTTGAACAAATTATCAGAGATGACTGAAGTCGAAATATTACTCCGACTTTATGAGACTTAAAAAAAAAACACGAATATGTTGTAACGAAAAACATTATACGGTGCCATTGTACACTTCAATAACGTAAATTTAATTAACACTGTTGCAAGCTAGTAAATTTCACCAAGTTCACTGTCATGTCAGCATGTGGATGGATGCAGGATCCATCTACTCGAAATTATCATATAGAATGCTCTGTTGCTAGCAGGTCACCATTACCCAATAGAAGGAAGGTGAGATGCTTTCACGGGACGTTAGCCCAGGCATTCGATAGAACAGCAAATAAAATCAATAACTATATAAATGCATAAAATAAAGGATGAGAATTTATTGTTAATGTGTTTGAGAACTATGAACATAGGCTAAACACCACAAAAGAAAAATATCAAGTTCACTTAAACCACTTTTAAAGTACGTTAGGGGATATGAGCATTATCATAGACTCAGGCACTGGGAAAATATGAATTCACTTTTTAGTAAATTATTATCAGAGTTGTACTCTTACCAAGAATAACACACTATTTTCTTCTCCAATTCTTCTCACTGCTGAAAGGTGAAGTGGGATATGTCGCAGAAGTAAATTCAGAAGTTCAGGGTAATACAACCGCCACAACAGGATGGAAGGTGCGGCAAAACAGGAGAGTGCTAGCTGTAGATTTCCCGATGATGAACCAAAAACTCCAACGTCGACAGCCAAACAGCCGTGCCCGTTTTTCAGGACGATTGGAAAGAAAGCTTTGTTTTCTCAACAATAGCTTTATCGAAGAATATCACTGGCTAGATATTTAATAACAGCAGAGTCAACTGTATGTTTCGACAGGAATATGACACTGTGTTGCAAAAGCAATGTGGCTTTAAAAAAAGCAAGTTTAAAAATGTATTCAAAGTTTTAGCCACTTGAGCACTACTAAATGATCCGACTCGAACCAAAAAGTAAAACAGAATGAATATCAAACAGAATGTCATTCTTTTATACAAAAAATTCATTTTCCCCCATTCCGCAAGGAATTTCGCGTCCGCGTATACCATTCGTGGAATGGGATAGCGAGGGCGTGGCCTGCCAAGCGAACTTCGCTGGTCGAGGACCACAATCAGCACTGCTGATTCGAATGGGCGGAGCCTAAAGGACATGAAATTATCGTTTTAAAATAACAATATTTCACAAGGATAATAATTCACAAAAATCGCTCATCGAGTTTTGTACTTTCAGAGGGAGTTTTTGAAATAAAAATCAGTCCAATGATCTCATTATTGGCAGATTATGACACAAAGCTTCCGTTAGAGCATGTTTCAGGCATCACAGTGTTATCCAAAGAGCTCAGAAATGAGCCAGCCGAAATAAAGGAAAATACCGGCCGACAGCAGAGCCCGACCGCCATCCAAAGAGTACAGGGTCGCTCGGACCAACCGCGTCTTGTTCAATGTTTGAATATATTTATGAAACTGGTGTTAAATGTCACCTGTTTCTTGAGTATTTATAGATCAAAAAATTTCAATTTTCATCATATTGGTGTTCAGGATACAGGAAACTTCACATAAAGAGAGTGTTATGCAACATAGTATATGCAGTTTCTTCTAAACCGTTCAAATGAACAATTAACACCACGATGGTGTTTTATAAGACTTTTTTCAGGTGTGATATCATTCCGAATTCAATCGGCACCATGTACAGTATTTTATGTTACACCATAAAACCGTGTGAAATATTATGTCGGTGCTATTTTTCACTATAATCATCAGGACCTATATGGACACCGAATAGAGTTATCTGCTGTTATTGTTTTACAGTGTAAACTTACAATATATTTTTGTTAATGTTATCGTGGGACTCATTTTATGGCGAAGTTGCGGGTAACAAAAGCGTCTTGTCCCGTAAAAAATAGTTAAACAAGGGTATGTTTTTGATAGGGAAATTTGGGATATTCTTGAAAATAATATTTTAATTCTTTCAAATGAGTTATGTAGTAGTACATTTGAATTTTTTTCATGTTATCTTCTGTTGTGAATGGATTGCAATATAACGTTTAATAATCCTTTATTTCAAAAACTATATCATGACATTATATAAAACTGTCATACACTGTGATACATGACAAAAACTATGATTGAAAACAACTATGATATTAACATAGAACTAATTCATAACATTTCTCCCCCTTTTTTTTTTTAAGTTGTATAGTCCTCAAGATAACTTGGTCGTCTACAACTTCTCTTTGGACGAGCATGACTCAAAACATCAGAGTGAGTTGAATCACAAACAGTATTGTTAGAAATTTCGGAATGATTTGGATCACATTCAGGGTTTGGTGAAAATATTTCTTCAATGTTTGAAATTTCTGTATCGCTCAGTGAATTATCAGTTGTCTGTGAAACTGAATTTTCTTCCATGTCAAAAGTTTCCATCAATATATTGAACGGAATTGAATCGTTTGTGATATCTCCTTCTCCGTATCTCTTTCTCATCTGATTGACATGTACGCGTACTAAATTTTGGCGTTCCCTATTCAGCAAAACATTGAACATCACATTACCAATTCTTTCGATGATCTTACCAGGAACCCAACTGTATCGATTATTCCTGTGAACTTTGACAAATATCAGATCTTCCGGTTTAAAATTCTTACTGAATGTATGAGCTTCAGTTTGGTGCACTGGCTTTTTCACAGAAGATGGTGACAGCAAATCAAATAAAGTCCGCATCTTCCTTCCCAGTAAGACCTCAGCTGGTGATTTATTATCAGGTACTGCTGGAGCTGGTGTTGATCTGTAGGCAATCAAGAATTTTTGAATATGAGCTTCATCTGGATGTCCTTCCCTCTTGAATTTCTTCAATGCCCTCTTGAAAGTATCCACAAAGCGCTCAGCCTGACCGTTAGATTGAGGCCAATAAGGAGCTGTACGGATGTGTTGTATGCCATGGAACATACAATAATTTTTAAAAACTTCACTCGAGAACTGAGTTCCATTATCTGTTACCAAAGTATTTGGATATCCAAAACGTGAACAAACCTCATTCAACTTTTGTACTGTGAATTGAGACGTAATTATCTTCTGGCCATTTGGAATATGAATCTATAATTAGCATATAATAGAAACCGTCAACTGGACCCGCAAAATCTATATGAATTCTCTGCCAGGGGTAGTCTGATTTCGGCCAATTAGAAGGTGCAATATGCGATGGTGATTTAGCATTTTCCGCACAAGAACCACAATTCCGAACGAAGTCTACTATGTCTTTGTCTATATTGGGCCAGTACACGTAACTTCTTGCGATAGATCTCTTGACCTGGATGACCTGCATGTAATTGTTTTAAAATTTTCTGATGGAACACCTGTGGAATAACTATTCTATTCCCAAACATCACACAGCCTTTGACTACTAAAAGAGAATATCTTCTGCAATAAGTTGAGTGTTTCATCAACAATTTTACACACTTCTGACAAATTTACTGCGGCAATGACATACTCCTCATCATCGTTGTTCACATCGACAAGTCTTGAAAAGATGTATGCATGTCCAAATTCTGTCGTTTTCACATATTCGATATTGAAATCATATGCTTTCAGAGTGAGTGCCCATCGCTGCAAACGATTAGCTATATAATTTGGAATTCCTTTTTTATGGTCAGTTTGTAGAGTGAAACGTCGATCATAAATCATTCTATGAAATTTTGTTACAGCAAACACCAAGGCTGCAGCTTCTTTTTCTATTTGACTGTATTTATTTCCTGCTTCCGTCAGAGTTCTTGATGCATGATAAATTGCTTTGATTGATCCGTTTTTGAACCGGTGAAGAATACATGCACCTATACCCGAATTACTCGCAACTGCTGCCACAACAATTTCGTGCTCAGGATTATAATGTATTAGGAATAACTTCGACTGGAGAATATTTTTGAACTCTTCAAACGACTTTTGACATTTTGGAGTCCATTCAAAATCGGAATCCTTCTTGAGAAGTTCATCTAATGGCTGTCTCGGAATGTGCATATTTCTGATGAATTTCCCATAATAATTTATGGCACCAAGAAACGAACGGAGTGTTGTTATGTCATACGGAGGAGGCATGTTCCTAATTGCATCCGTTTTCACAGGATCCGGCCGAATTCCTTTATCATTTAAAATGAATCCCAAGTAGAAAAGGGGGAACATTCTCCATGAAAATTGAAAAATGAAAAATGTGACTTATTTGTGATATCTAACAGAAAACAACTACTATTCATATTTTCGAACTAAAATCCCAAGTACTTCAGTTCTTTTACACCAAATTTAGATTTTTCAATTTTCAAATGAAACCCGAAATCTTTGATCCGCTCAAGAACTTTCAACAAGTTTTCTTCGTGTTCCTTGGCATTCACACCAGATATGAGGATATCATCGATGTAAGCAGCAGTTCCATTCAATCCGGATATCATGGTATCAACTATTTGTTGAAAAATTGATGGTGCTACTTTGATTCCAAAAGGCATCCGATTATATTGAAATAGCCCATGATGAGTATTTATTGTCAAAAATTTTCGGGATGATTCATTTATTTCTATTTGCAAAAATTCATCAGAGAGATCGATCACACTAAATTTAGTACAATTTCCCAATTTTGCAAAAATTTCCTCAGTTGTAGGTAGTGGGTAATGATGGGACTTGAGTGCATTATTGAGTCCTGTTGAAAAATCACCACAAATTCTTATATCTCCACTTAACTTCTTGGTAACAACTATCGGAGCTGAATATTCAATAGGTGAAATAATTCCTAGTTGCTGCAGTCGTTCCAATTCCTGATCAACTTTACTCATGACCGCATATGCCACTGGCCTCTTTGGACAAAATACTGGACTGGCATGTTCGTGTATATTGAGATCTACCTTCACTTTTGTACAACAACCTAATGCGTTTCTGAATACTTCTGGAAAACGTGTTTTCAGCAGTGTTCCATCAAAAGAAGAAGATTCATGTTCATATATTTTGCTGCAAATTGAGTTAATTGGAACATCCCACAAACCAAACTTTGTGATCCAATCAATACCCAGTATGTTCAAATCAGCAACTGAAGTAACGAAACATTTTCCATCGTATGACTTCTGATTGAAACTCATTTCACAAGAAAATTCTGAAACAAGACTCAATATGTTGCCAGATGCGTTCCTAGCCGAATGATTTGTAGCTTGACATTTTGGATTCCCTATTGAATTCAATGTTTGTTCGGAAATGATAGTTATGTCTGATGCTGTATCAATCTGGAAATTCACTGGAACTCTATTGATCAGTACACTGACATATTTTCTCCTTGCTTTCGATTCTATCTGATTAACATCATATATGACATGAGCATCAAAATGTGAATTTTGAATGGTTTTTGTGCGTCGCTGAAAATTATTTCTCTTTCCAACGTTACAGTAACCATCCTTATGACCAACCTTGTTGCAGCGTTGACATTTGTGATTTTTATAGCGGCAATCTTGAGAATAATGAAGATCACCACAAAACCAGCATGGATATCGTGAAAGTTGCTTTGAATCACCCTGTTCAACTGAATTTTCATTATCTCCCTGTATGTTAGGTGAATTTCTCCGGAATTGGTTTCCATAGTGATGATTCTCGCGATGTGATTTCTGATTTGACACTTTATTGACAGTGTCAATGTTATTTTCTTTATTCTCAATCATGGCAGTGTCTTTCTTCAGATTAATAATTCTTTGGCATTCTAGTAATAAATCTTCAAGTGTGGTATTCTCTGAACCTGTTTTTTCAATTTTTGACAAGAGTCTAGTACGGATTTCAGCATCTTTTACTGAATGGAGGCCGCAAATGAAAATAAAACTTTTGAACTGGTCTGGAGTCATTTGATTTATTTTATTTATCTTTACTTATCTTGTGTTTGGATTCTTGTAGATGTTCGAACATTGTTGATTTTTTGTCTAAACCGACGTGTTCACGGAACCTTACGTCAAAATTTCTACCGGTTTGGCCTGTATATCCAAACACAAGATAAGTAAAGATAAATTCAAAATTCTACACACATGTAATAAAGGGAAGACAATGAATCTGTTGGAAGCCATGGAAATTATTAAATCAATTAAAAACCCGAAATTTAGAACCCTCAACGAGCAACTCGATTTGTGTAGGTCTCCACTTTTGAATTTATAAATTTGACAACCCAGGTAATTTCCATCACCTCCAGGGTTTAAGTTTATATTGTTTCACCCTTGTTCCCTTAATTACCTCTCCATCCAGCCTACCTGCAAACTCCCTATATAACTAGGCTTAGAGTTCAATTGTATTAGTTAGTTTTTATACTTGATAATGGGATAAAACCCGAAACCGGTCGTAACAATAAAAATCTAGTGGAAATAAGACAAAAGAGTGTTCTTTCGTTTCATCAAAGTGATCATGAATTTCCACAAAATAAACAAGTCATCAATCACACAAAAAAGAAAGCCAAGATAAACACATACACTTTGTTGTCAAAATGTATATTTTATAATTTTGCTTTGCCTTTACAAACTCTGCTTTAAAATAACTCATTTGAAGATGTTCCGGAATGGTTTGGAAGTTGAAATTTTGGAAGTTGAAAATAAGTCGAAAATAAGTGAATAACAAAACAGTGATGAATTAGAATGATTTTCACACAAGATGTTAAAAAGGGAGGAAAAGTTCCTAAGTCCTAAGCCTACTCAGCCGATATCGGAAAAATCAACACCAATGAAATAATTATGAAACATTTAAGAGTATTACATTATATGTGTGTACATGTGAGTTTTTTATTTTCATTTGATGTTAAACAAACTCTCATAATCAGTCAAAACTAGTCTAGAGTATCAAAATAATAACAATTTAATTATCAGTATAAAGAGATAACAAAATATAAATAAAAGTAAACTGCAATTTGGAAATGATGCTATAATGAGCATAGAATGAATGCTTTCCCGGCCGAAAGTAGAATGAAGAAGTATGGTTTCCGGGCTTTGAGGTCGTGGTCGGTTCATCTCCGTGGAGGCGGTTCCTTTAGACAACATTCAAGCTGAAGATGCTCGCCGCAGTTGTGAGCGGAACGTCCTAACGTCCACAGTAACCGCCTCCACGGAGGTGAACCGACCAGGGCCTCAAAACCCGTGAACCATACTTCTTGATGCTGTCTATAATGTGTTGATAAGGCAAGGAGAAACTGGTTCAAACTTTAGTAGGTATTGTCCTGTGTGTGTATTGTTTGATTATGTTCAAAGCATAGCAACGGTTCAGAAAATGAGTCATAGGACTTAACAAGTCAATTTGTCTTTGTTGAATGGCTCTAGAAAATGAGTCGTGACTCAGCTGACAAGTAGAATATTTCCACATGGCTTTTTGACCCACAAAAGCTGAAGAGCTGAGTGATCTGAATGACTCAGAAAATGGGTCATAAATCAATGTATATACAAATGAGTCGAAAGGCTTAAAGAGTCGAAGTCATATGACAAGATAACCTCTTGAACGATGGAAAATAGCGACTAGAGTTTGTCTTTCAGCCGCAAATGATTCCACAACAGATTTTATGAATATTCTATTGCCATGACAGGTTTATGTCAAAAAATAACTTTCAAAGTGTTACCGCAGAAGAAATATTTCCATTTCCATCCCTGATTTGTGATTGCTTCTGAAGAGCCTGCTTTCTAATTCTGTCAATCTTCCTGATCAGCTTGGCAAAGCAAAATAGATTTTCGTCGATCAAAATGTGGGATTAAATGCGAGAGAAGCGAATCTTGCTTCAATGAAATGAACAATTTCTGTGAGTGATGTTTTTTAATAACATTCTTCCTATCTAATTCATTATATGAATTGTAAATGAAAATGCGAATTTTCACTTTCAGATTTTTTTTCAGTCAAGAGTCTGTTCACAATATCTATCAATGTCCTGCATGGCTACAGCCGGGGAAGTAGTTGTTTTCTGTTAGATATTACAAGAAAATCATATTTTTCAGTTTTTAATTTTCATGGAGAATGTTCCCCTTTTAAACATCTAGGTATGTTTTCAACAATTTTGTATGACATTTGTTTATTATCGCAACTAAATATTATGAAGTGCCATGTTCAACTGGGAAGAAATAAATCAGTGTTCTGGGTGAAAGATAAATGAAAGAGCTGAAGTAGGTATTACAGAGCCAAGTTTGAGGCTCTCAAAACCTTTTTTCAACACCCCAACAATTTTTCAAGCAGATATACATACTAGAGAGATGTGCCCAGAAGTTCTCTAAAGGGACATCCAGAGAAAAAAATCTGTATAATGTCAGATAGCTAAGCAGCACCGGAAGCTCAAAAAACATACACCTGTGAGTCTGAGCTGCCTGAAACAACTGACAGCAAACAACTAGTTCACAAAGCTGTTGAAGGCAACGAGCAAGCACACTGCCTGGCCAAAGAAAAGATAAACACACATTTTCACTGTCCAAAACTTTTGTTGTGGACTCTACAAAACAAAATTCATGTGTTTCGACGCTGGGTAACCGATTAAATTAAATCTCACTAAAAAACAACAGTTCCAGGACAAATGGTTACCTAATCACCAAGAAAAACTGAACGTCTTCTCGAGCCGGACAAGAAAAACTGACAGTTTTAGATTATGGGTCGTACACGAAAGATCTAATAGGTCGTAGCTTAATCAATTGAAATTTCAAATCACTTTTTCAACGGACCAAAAACATGGTCAATACCTGTAATATATAATATCAGATTGCAACTAAATGATTATACGTATAGAATTGATTATTTACCTGTAGTAGAATCCAGAAATCCTGTTGGTTCGTTTGCCTCCAGGATCACCGGTGGAATCTCATATCGCCCATAAGAGAGATTCACAAACGTCACTGATAAACACAGCCAAGTTAGGAGGAACATATTATTATCAGCCCTCCAAATTGAAAATGGAATCCACAATCACATCAGAATACGCAAACAGTTTCATGATGATTATCTTTTAAAAACTTGGAAATCATAAACTATCTTCTGGACTCTTGACCTCTTCGAGGAAATTATAAACATTTACGTGTTGTTCAGTATCAGACTCGTGTTCGCACGAAATTATATATCTCTTTTATTTGGTTGAAAACTAATTTATTCTCAAATGAATATACATTGTCAGATTAAAAATAAAATTAATTTTACATCAAAAATCCATACACTCTGGGTAAAAATACATGCGTATAAATACATAGGTACAATTTTTTAAGACTCAGTCGGCAAATTCTTTGATTTTTTTAATGGCTAATGGAAAAACAGTAAAGAATTCGTAAAGTCCACGTGTAAGTGCTAGGAATCGCACGTTAAAAGGTATGACCTCGTTAATCCTTGGCTTGCACAAGTTTCGACTTTTGAAGGCTGCCGTTCGTAAGGGGACGACAGCTGGTTAACGGAAAAAAACAATTTTAAAACAACAAACAATTTTTTAAAACAATTCATTCAAAGTGTGTCCCCCCAAGCCACCAAATTATTACCGTTATTCATATCATCCGGCTGACAAAAAATATATATACCGGGTGACCACGGAAAGTGGCTCGCCCCTATAACTTTTCCGATTTTGCAGATATTGAAATGAAATTTGTAGGATCTGTATGAGACATAAAGCCACACTTTTTGACAAGTGACTCAGCTTCATGCAACTTCGGGTCTTACCGGAACTGATATAAACTTGATATTTAAATGAGACACCCGGTATATTTTCACCTTTTTTGTCTCCATATGACATTCTGAAACAACCATGTATCACTTGTTACTTTTTGTGTCCATATTTTTTTTATTTCGATATTCAGTTTTTTATCTAGAGGGCTATGGATACGTTCAAATTATTAATTATAGTCCTAAAGAAGGTATTGGGAAAAATACAACTTTACGGTTGTCGGTTGAAATGCATATGCTGTGAAAAATCTAATTTTTAATTTATTCCTACTATATTATTTTCAAATGACAACATAGTTACTGGGTGATTAAAAAAAATTCGGAGAATTTATAGCAAGTTCTAACATTTTTGTGGAATATTGTTCGAAATATTTCTGCTAGGTACATTTGTGTTCAATGAAGTGTTGTACAGCGAGTATATGCTGTCTAAACTTCAAAATTCGAAAAAGGGTTGTATAAGGTTTTGATTATCAAATAACTCCTATGTTACTTGATTGAATGCCATGTCAATCAGGGAATTCTTTTTTTCTTTGGAAGTTTCATTTTCTTTGAAAGTTTTCAGGACGAAAATTTCATATAAACATATGTCCCAAACGGTTTGGTTTTCGAGATACAGGGTGATGAAAATACATTTTTTTCGAGATTTTTTGGAGTTAACTTCGATATTTTCGACAATAATCAGTTCAAATTGGGCAAGTACATTCCATTCTCTAGTACGCACGATACAAAATAATTCAGTTCTCAAATAATTCACAGGGTCCTCCTTTTTTCAGAGTCAAGTCTTGTTCAACCCTTCATAATTTTTTTTCCGCGGTCACTGACATATTATGAGACAGGAATGGTCAATGTTGTTTCATTTGAACACAAAAAAATTTGAGAAACAAATATTTTCACAAACTACGAAGGCTGATTCTTTGAAAGTTTTCAGGACGAAAAGTTCAAGATACAGGATGATAAAAATACATTTTTTTCAAGATTTTTTGGAGTAAACTCCGACATTTTCGAAAATAATCAGTTCAAATTAGGCAAGTACAATCCATTCAATAGTACGCACCATACAAAATAATTCATTATCTAAATAATTCTTAGGGTCCTCCTTTTTCAGAGTCGAAAATTGTTAAACCCTTCTGCCACCAGTGAGAGATTGTGAGAGAAGAATATTTAATGATGTTTCACCACCATTTTATTTTCTTGAAGTTTTTCATTTACTTGTACCTTGTACGGTTCAGGAGCTATAACGAAAATATTAATGCAAACATTTTCCAGGGTCCCATAGCATTAGAAAAATTTGAAAATAAAACATTCTCACTTATTGTATTGAATTAGAAAAATCTACGATGAATGAAAAATATAAAATAAAAAATATAAATACAAGCTTTTCTGCTTAACCTAGGTTATTATGTGAGTAACAAATACAAAAGCTTTCGCGGATACAAAATAGATAATCTTGTACAGAAAGAATTTTAATCTGATACCCACAGAATAGTAGGGCCCTGAGAATTATTTACGAAATAAATTATAGTCTACACCAAAAAATATTGAAAAAATATTATTTCTATCACCCTGTATCTCGAAAACATATGTTCATATGCTTTCATATGCTTTCAAAGAATCACCTCCCAAATGTGTCCCGAAATGTGTCAACGTACTTAATTAACACGCTGTATATGAGATGTTTTAGGAGAAAATCTTCCATAAAGATAAAGACATTATTTCGAAATTCGAAGTTACAAGTGAAGAAAAAAATAACATGTCTGTAACAAGGTTAGAATGATGCGAGTGGAAAGTTCCGATCGCGAGCTGAAAGCGAGCGCCACGAGTATAACGAATTTTCATTCTAACCGAGTAACAGAGTGTGTTTTCTCCACAACCACAAATTTCACATATAATCAAATGGAAAGCCAGCAAAAAATTAATTTGACATTTCAATTCACATCTTGTCACTATGATGCGAGTCAAGGCTAACGTTATTATTGCCACAACATAGTTAGAATATTCATTCTTTACATAATACAGCAAGTATTGTAGAATATTTTTTCAATCTCAAGAGAGAGGATGCTAGTATTTTGTTATCAAATGTGATTTCAGAATTAGCAAATTCTGTAACAGTTGTGGAGAAAATATATTATAGTACCTACCACAAAACAAAATATTAAATAAAGAACGACTGGAATGCAAATACAAGATACTTCTCCAAGTTGTAGAAGCATTTCCCCATCAGAAGTATTTTGAATTTTCTGAAATGTTTGATATCGCTTATGTCTCTAATTTGAAGGTATATGATTATAAGTTTACTTGCTTCTATAAATCGAAGACTGTGTCGTGAGAAAAACTGTTTCGTGAGACTTGAAGTGGAAAGAGGGAGAGTAAGTTTTTTCCAGACGTGTGAATCGATTTGGGTTGGAGCTGTATTTTTGCATAAGCAAGCAGTCTCCAAAATATTTTTTTTTTTTTATCAAATGATAAGCAATAATGCTCTGTGTCGAATAACATGAATAACCCTGTACTACAGGTCTATAATTTTGGAAATTGGCTTCTCCTTTTTCGCATTTCCTAGTTCTTCAGGAAGAAGCTAGTACTGAACGTGCTGTGCAAGGAAACTGGGTGATTCTATATTTAGGTACAGGAAAGGTCAGTCGTTCTCAGAGATTCACTACTTGACTTGATTTTTTAACTACTTGACTTGACTTGACTTGAAATCAAGACAAGCTCAAGTCAAATATTTATTTTTGAAATTCAAGTCGAGTCAAGTAGTTACACATCAAGTACTTGTAAATCAAGCTATCTACTAGATTTTTCTTGAAAAACTAGTACCTTTTTTGTATTAATCTGATTAACTGCCAAGCGCAATAACAATAAAAATATATGGATGCAAAATAAACAAAACGAGTAAGTTAAATACAGTACAATGATATTCACGTTATAATATCCCACTCTTAAATGGCAAAGTGAGTTATATTTTTGAAATGCCCGGTATAAAAATGTATAGCTTGTGCTACAATTTTTTCTAGATTGCTCGAATCCTTTAGATTTTTGTAGATATTCAAAATTTGATAAAAACCAGCTACAAATAAAAAATTATTAAAGAATGAAAGGTGTGGAAATTTTTTGAGCCACCTTGTAGATTATTCAAATTACTACATAGTTATAGCTAAAATCTAATTAATTTTTTACCTTCTCAAGTCAACTCGAAACTGAAATTGTGCTACGCCTATTCGATGTAGAGGTATTTGCCCCGGAATTGGGTGGACTGGATCTACCATTTCTTTTTTTTTTTTTTTTCGTAGACTCTAGTGTGTTTAGCTTGCAAATGTCGCCTTAGTGAAGATGTTCCGCAGTTTTTCAGTTTCAAAACTGCCGTACATAGGGTACATTTGCCTTGTTTGTCAGTATTTTTAATACTCTTAGGATCTTGCTCGACTATGAAATAATCTGTAATTTTTTTCCTTTTATTAGATACACTTTTATTAGATACACTTTTATTAACTACAACTCGTTTGGCCTTTGATGGCGCCGACCCTGCACTTTCTAATTCTGTTTCGATGTCATCAAATTCTGACACTTTTTCATCTACGATATATTCTGAGTAGCGTTTTGAAAAGGTTTCGATTCCATTACGGACAAATCACTTGAATCATAAACATTTATTCTCTAGCCGTCCCTGTTTATCCTTGATCAACGCTGCTCTACCATTTAACAGCACGTCGTCATCAAGCAATGCTTACTGTAACCTTGGTGAATCCCCTATTTTAACGCGGTGTGCATTTCACAGATCGCTTTCAAGTATTATCAAATAGTTTGATATTACTTGATATCAAGTCAAGTAGTTCACAACGTGAATCGAGTCAAGGTAATATCAAATTTTCAAAAGCTTGAGTTTTGAAGTCAAGTATTTAGGAAAAAATTCAAGTTACTTGAATTGATGAATCCCTGGTCGTTCTCTTAGTGACCTCAACGCTGACCTGTATTTTACCTACGACCATCTCCACTTCGAGCGTAGCCGCGAGCATGCAGGGATTTTGGGTGTCGGTCCCCGAGGCTCAACGCGTTGCAGTATTTGAACATTCAGTCTTAGTAAACGCGTGATAGTCATACTTTAGTATTTTGTGAAAATAATAGGTATGTTCTTTCTTGTTTCAAAGTCCAACTAGGTATGGTGATGGTGATATCGAAGTATTTGGCTGATGTAGGCAATAATCCCAAGTAGAACACTCATATTGGTATAATATTGTTAAAATATTGGCAAGAAAAAAATGTGAACATTCAGCGATATTTGTCCGATATTTTGAAAATGCTATTGGTGTAATATTCTTGAAGCAATATTGACCGTTAAACGATATTGGTACAATATCGCTGTAGTACACTCATATTGGAATAATATTGGTAAAATATGAAAATATTGGAAAAATTAACAAACGTATTATTGGTGACATAAAATTATAAAAATTTTGGGATACTGATCCAATTTTACTTGGACATTATACAAATAATATTAGTGAAATCTTGTAGAAGCATTATTGGCCTCAAAATATTTAGCGATATTGGTATAATATCATTTGAATATATTGGTAAAATATTTAAAGTGAATATGTTGCTGTGGACACATCAATTAAATCATCCCATTGTTAGAAGCCTTATTGGATATATTTCATTATGATTCAGCTGTCGTTCCATATGTGGGGCCACCTAGCGGTTTCTTACCCATGTTTGATCATAATTCATTTCAATATTGTTCATTGAATATTCGGCTAATATTCAAATTTGAATTGTGGTAATAAGTTTAATTTGTAATTTTGTAACAATATTGTCTTTCAAATAGCGGAGTGAGATAATTTACCTGAATATGGATGAAATAATAGGGAGATATTGCAACCTCTACTGTGATGATGCTTCAATTACATTTAAATTTCAATTTTACATTCAATACTTATATCCTTTACAATTCTCTTTTATTATGATACAGGCTTCCCTTATTTAATTTAAATACAGGAATGGTCACTTTTATTCAGGGATCCTCTATTTTGACATATTAGAAATTATCTGTCAAATTGAAATTTGACGTTTTTGTCAAAATAAAGTTAAAGAAGCAACTATGAAGATTTTGTTTGCAATAACATCTTTACCAACCATAATAATTAATAATGGCAATACAAGATACTTCAATAAAAGTTTCTTGTAATAAAGTAAACTCATTTCACTCTGCAATAACTCTCTAATATTCAACCAATGTGCTATATAATTTGGATAAACAATACTGTATTTCATCTCTAGAATCGATATTAGAGGAATATTGAAATCACAATATTGAAGCTAGATGCTGGAAACAATATGACCCAATATTGAATATTTTATGAAACAGCACAATTGAGTTATTAATGAAATATTTTTTTTTCCAATATGTACCGATATTGGTTCAATATAATTTCACATTTACAATATATCTTTATTGGCCCAATATGAAATCAAGATTCAGCCAATATGAGGTGCTACCTGGAATAATATTATCAAGAGTTATCCAAATAAAAAATCTGTCTTGCCAGAACGCTTTCCAACTACGTCTTTAAAGGTCATCAATTTATTGTTGACTGTTATTGGCTACACTCATTCATTTGACCAGACTATCCCCACCACAGGTTGATAGGATTATATAAATTGCTAGGGGATGGGTTATAAGAATTATGATGAATTAACGAGACAGTTCCCAATATTGGGATTACCCTGTCACACCATAATAAAAAACATCTTGTAGAAAAATCAATATGCTGCAGTGTTTTATTGGAACTTCAGAACTCAAAAACCCAGTCAATACATAAACGATAAAATTGTTCTAGAATGGATAGTTATAGCGCAGTTACTTTCACAAAATCGACTTCTAGCTTCCCACTATTTGCCCAGGTTGGCAACCAATTATCTCTGCCCGCGTAGAATGTTTCAAGTTGATTTTTATGTTTGTTTATCCGTGGTTTATTGTAAACTCCATCGGAAAAGTCATTGATTCCTCCTACTCCAACGCCCAGTACCAATCGTACCTGCGAAAATTCGATTACAACTTGTAGCTGAAATATTGGTGATGCCTTAGGCTGGCGACACACCAATGCAGGTAGAAGTTGTTTTTCCTCTACGAATTATATGTGTCACACACTGGTACGGCAAAAGAAGAAAACACCTTGAGGCTCTTTAAAACTGCTCGAAACAAACTGTTTTTCTTACACCAAAAAATTATATCCTTTTTGTTTCAATTTTTCAGTTTTGTCCCCTCTAGCATCTCGTTTCCCTTTCCATACCTTTGTTGTTGTATATTTTCGTTTTATTGACAAAGTTGCATGACATTCATCACGAATATGCGTCTTTCAAACTATTTTGTCCTAAGCCAACACATTTCAGTCACACTTCTAATTTCAATTCCTCCTAGAATAATTGACAGTATTCCACTGGTAACATCATTATTATCTTCTTAACGCAGAATTTCCGATAAAATTGATTGAGAAATAATTGAATTCATCAATTCATAACTTGTTTATTCCAGTTTTCCCAAACCTAGAGGTCAATTACTTTTTGATAGTGACAACAAAAATGAACGATTTTCCAGTGAAGATATTTATCGCCAATTCCTCTTCTTATTTTGTATCGGATGCCTTAGACTATTCATCTATTTCTTCGGTGGATAATCATTATTTTGATCATCAAAAGTTTCTATATCGCATTTTTATTGTGAACTTTGAATCGCCACAATGACAAGGAGTGCAAGTGTTTTTTACTACTTTCAAACTCCATTATGATTCTTTATCCTTGTTTACGTGGTTTTCAGAACTTTTAATTTTTTCGCTGGACCGCGCATGATAAAATTGAATGGGCAAATTTGCGTAATCCATATTGGGAATCTTCACAAAATTTCGAATTTGATTTTCTCGTAAACTATGGCTTATATAATAACGTTATCAAGCTTCCTTATTATTATTTGAAACTTTTTCGATATGTTCAAGAGTTGACGAGTTATAGGCGAAAACAGGTTTCTTTGGCCCAAAGAGTGATTTGTTAGGGGCTAGGCTATGTCCCCTCCTAGCAGTTAATAAGGAAACATTTCCATGGTTGGTAATTGTGTTGGAATATTCTAGAATGACTGTACAGATACGTATAATAATAATACTAATGATATGTATTCGAACCGAAAACTTCAGGTGGCAAGCTTTTTAATCTGTAACTCACATCTAAAGAATTTATTTTTTACTTTTTAGTGCATTTGAATAAAAGCTTGTATTTCAATTTTTTTTTAATATTATTTTATTTTAATTTAAATATCACGTTATGAATCATCATCAGGGTTAACCATTTCAGCATTTTCAGGTCATGACAGAAGTACTTACTTGGACTCTACCAAATTAACACTCAGTATACGTATTTTATATTTTAATGTTTGCTAATTGATAGTCTCCCCAGTCGTTGAAACGGAACATTCCTTGTAATCAAGATTGTACGTCGATACTACTATAATAACCAAAATAAAATATTAAATAAATGGCATTTATTTCTCTTGGCAAAAATGGGCATATTAAAAAAAGCTTTTGGATGTATTCGTAGTTGGAGCCGTGGTAGTGGAATTTTAAAAACGAATGGGAGAATACTGACTGGTAAATTTAGCGCTTTCTATGGATTTTTCAGTATTTGCCCACATGCCGATTTTATGTGGTTTTATGTGGTTTCTTGTATTTTGATGGAATTGTCGGATTTTCTTTTGTAATATGGCTATGGTTATCGTAATTTTGCATGGTATATTTCTGTAGCCCGTTCTTTTATGATATTTTAACTCACTCAAAATCGTTGATTAATGACCTCTATTAAGGTGGGAGTTCCAACACCCTTGACTACCTAAAAACTACAGATGGCAGTGTCAGCACCCGATTCACTGCGCCACGAAAATAAAATAGTTATACAACTAACCGTACAAGTGTCTACCTCCCTCTTCATTGATAAAGTCAGCGTTGTAGGAATTCCGGTAATACCCCGTTTTCGGTGGTCGACTGCCAATGCAACGTTGTCAGTTCAATCGTTTTCGGAGTTCAGAGCCGTTAGAAAGCTGTGAGACGTGATTTACTGATTTATCCATTCGTGTTTTGTTTGTACGGTGCCTAGTATTGTTTTATTGTGTTTGATTTCTTGATAAGTGTGTGTATTTACGAGAAGAAAGATAGCTGCTTTCCCCAAAATGTCAACTTCAACTGATAGAGATGCTCCTATTTTTCTGGAGTCCATTTGAATTTTTTTTGTTATGTATAATTATTCCAACCAAATTCGAATGACTATTTTACCGATGGTGCCATCTTGATTTTAGGAAAAATTGTAAAAAAAAAATTATAATCTTCGATTCCGAAAGCCCCCACATACCAATTTTGAATTGAATCGGGTCAAAATCACAAAACTATTCCGCCATCTTGAATTCATGAGTTTTGACAAAAAAATCATATTCTCCTACCCCAAAAACCCCCAAATACCAAATTTGGATGAAATCGGACCACATTCATAATAATTCGTCCGCCACCGTGTAGCCGCCATCTTGATTTTAGGAATAACTGTAAAAACATTATAATCTCCGATTCCGAAAGCCCCCACATACCAATTTTTAATTGAATTGGTTCAAAATCACAAAACTATTCCGCCATCTTGAATTCATGAATTTTGACGAAAAATCATATTCTCCGACCCCAAAAACCTCCAAATACCAAATGTCAATAGAATCAGGCCATAATTACCATAACTACTCCGCCATCGTGTAGCCGCCATCTTGATTTTAGGAATAATTGTTAAAAAATTTGAATCTCCGATTCTAAAAGCCCACACAACCAATTTTGAATAGAATCTGATCATAATCACAAAAGAGATCAGAGATAGGTATGCAAAACGAAACCTACAAAACAAGGTATCCATATAGTGCGACCGATCACCCAGGGTGGTACTGAAAGTTTTTCCTAGTTTTCCTACAGCTGAAAAGTGAAGACTACAACAAAAATCGCCCCAAGCGCGCCACGGCAAATATTAATAATAATATCCGTCCTCTACCCGCACTCTCTGTGTGTTTATAAGTAAGTATTATTATTATTATGGTCATTTAATAAGTTTTACTCTATACATGTACTCCTTATTGCATAATAAATGATCTGACAAAATGCCCAAAATTGAACTTCAAATGAATTATGAGACTCTGATTTGAAGAAATCTCATTGAGTCCAATGAGCAATAATAACTGAAAGGTTTGTCGAAGTATGGCAACGCCGCGTGCGCCCCTTTTTTGAAGACGTTGTAATATTGTTACCAGGCATGTAATTTTCATTCATATTTTCTGTTGCAGTAAAATCTCCCTCTATCGGTCGGTAGCTGAACTGAGCCACTCATATATTTGCCACAGCTCGCCATATCACGTATCTATACACACGATCAGTTTTTCCTAAAAAACTCAAAAACAAGACACTTTTTCTCGACTTTCTTTGTTAGGATGCATTCTCAATAATCTAAGTGAGGGCAATATCTAGCTCACAACTCGAAAATAAATTTAAACTGAATTTTGTTTTCGATATTGATAACCTCAAACTTGATCAGTTTTGAGAATTTTTTTCTGGCTACAGAGTTGCCATGGGTCAAAAGAAATGTATTGAACCTTCAGTCACCTCTATAGCAAATTTCAATTGAAATACTCCAACGGTTCATTAATTGTTTACGAAAACCTAAGTCACTGAAAATAGCTGAAAATTGCCCATTGCGACTCCCACCTTAATGAATGATTTTCCATTAATCAATTCCTTCCTTTAGTTTCATTAATTCTTCAATTTCGAATATTAATATTTACAATAATAAATCTACCACTAAGGAAAATTGAACTAACTTTGAATAGAGTTGATATAAATAGGACATAGTGATTGTTCTTTATTGTTAAATAAATAAAAACTGAAAGCAAGATATCTTTATTTTTGAAAAGTACGGTCGACGGAAAATTTCTGTAACAAACTCGTGAATTGAAATGGCGCTTAAGAATATTATAAATAGGAAATAGTGATTTTTGTTTATCGTATCGTTAAATAAATGAAAATTGGAAGTGAAATTATTTATTTTTTTAAAATTTTTTTTTAATTTAATTTAAGTGTCTCGTCGAAAGAGATCTCAAACGGTGTAAAACAACTACCATCTTTATACTTCACTGATTTTAGTTATACAGTGGATTATAATCCATTGGGCTGGGGCAGGACGACTCTAATTTTCCGAGCTACCCTATCACTGACGAGAGGCAAAAATTTCGAAACGCATCTGCAGGTGGTTTTCCCCAGCCAAATGGAGGATAAGTGGCAACTGGGCATTCTTGGAAGAACGTTGCACAAATAGTTGTCAGATGTAGCTCAATGTCCTTCGTGGTATTGGCCAGGAAAGTAGTAGTTTTTTGTCAGATGAAAAATCAATGTACTCCAGTATTTTATTGAAAACTCAGATTTGAACAGATCAGTCGCAACATAAAAAATAAAATGCTTCAAAATGAATACTCAAAGTGCAGTTACTTTAACAAAATCGACTTGCAGCTTCGCAACATTTTTCCAGGTTGGAAACCATTCATATTTGCTTGCATAAAATGTTTTAACTTGTTTTCTATGTCGGTTTCTCCAGGGTTTCTTGTGTGTTTCCGAATGACTTCCATCAGGGAAGTCATTGATTCCTCCCACTCCAATGCCCAGTACCAATCGTACCTAATAGAAATAAAATATTATTTTTCTATAACCGAGCGAAAAGTACCGTGTTTGGTCTTCAAAAAGAAAGCGCAAAGTTGCACTTTTCCGAGAAGCGAGCGTTTTTTCAAATTGCCGCTCGCCGAGTGACAAAGTAATCAAAACTCTCGCTGAGTTACCATGGAAACCATAATAGAAAAACATCAAATGTTTTTTTGTAAGTAATAATGCGATGAATAGAGCAATAAATGAAGCAAATTATAAACTTTAGTTATAGAAAGTAATTGAAAAATAGTCATTATGATTAAAAACTCTCATTTTCTATACTTTCATGATAATCAAGATGGTATAAATGTATATTTGGTACATATTTGGTACATAATTCACATTATCTATAAATTACATTGATGCCAAATTATCGCTTTGAATAAAATACAAAACTACCAACTTTAGTTACGAAAAACAGTTCGAAAATCGGTTGGTTGTCGATCTTCTTTGATTTTTAAACAATTTTGTACTGCTAAAGGTGGTAGAATTTTTTTTTAATCTCGCCTGTTTTAAGAGGCCATGAACGCGATCACATTTGGAACTAAAGGATTCAATTGATAACTCAAAAACGGTTCGTCTTATCGATTTCAAACAAGGACAGGCTTCTAGAAGACGTTTGATTCTACGTACGTGCTGTAAAAATGCAGTTATTTTGAAGCAATTTTTCGGGTAGATGAACGAATAATTTCAAAAAAACATCACAGCACGTACATAGATCAACGTTTAATCTTCCTTTTGATACCACATTCATTTCGATCAAATAGAGATTGCTTCAAATTTTAATGAGAAAATTTAAGAGAAATACCACTGCAGCTACCTCGACTAGATAGTCTAGTCTAGTCTAGTCTAGACTAGATGAAATGCATCGTGAGTTGCTGCCGTATACATAGTCACATAGATTCAAACGTCCCCTATAAGCCTGTCCTTGTTTGAAGTCGATAAGACAAACCGTTTTTGTATTATCGACTCTTTTACTATAAAAAAACGTGCCAAATGTGATCGCGCTCATGGCCTCTTAAAATCTGATCTCTCTTTGAGGTTATCAATAACCAATACTTCTGTTAAATCTGCGGTTGTAGAAAAAGTCTTGTGTGTCATTTGAGCACAAAAACTTTGCCGATATCAAAACATACCATACTTTTTCCTCAAGCGGCAAAGTATCACTTTGCGCTCTTGATACACAAATAGATATTGTATCTAAAATATTAGTGTTGCTATAAGCTACAGATTGAAGGATAGGATGCTGAATGTAAATGTAATCTCATGGAGTTTAAATACTGCTCACCTGCTTTGGCGAACTTCCAAAGAAGCCAGAAGATTTTATGGATTCTGAATTGGTCAGTCCGTAGTTTTTGCCATCAACGTATAACTCCATTGAATCTGAAGAAAAATAGATTGATGGAATGTGTAAAAAGTGTGCAGTAAATTGGGAACATAATATTATATCATAGGCACCATCTTGTAGGTTTTTTCAATTTCAGTATTAGCGTTGATGTGAGTTTCCAAAGTTATGGATAAAATGTAAAAACTGGCAATATATCAATTTAAGTTATAACTTTCGGTTCCAACGCTTGTTATGTTTGTTCGTTTTTGAAAACTAATTTATGTTCAAAGTGCAATTTCCTAATGGTATTATCGTTTGATATATGAAAAGAAGGAAGCATCAGCCCGTATCTTCGAAATTATTTGAGAACGCCAAAAATTTCATTCGGATTTTTTTTCTACTGGAGACAAAATACGTAATTTTTCTTCTTACCGAAGATTTAGGTACCATAATAAAAAATATTTTCTACTAGCTTCTAGTCCATTTACATGTTTTTAGTATTCAAGTTGCAAATTTGATGAAAATCAATTTTTGAATTCCCCTTCCCCTGCCAAAGTTCAAAATGACAAGTCAATTTCCAATAGAGCACTATCAGCTGACGTCACAACATGGCGATCATGAGGCGACAAACAAAGCATTTGACATTTGATTAATAAGTGTTGATGGTTGAATCTTTGATCTGCCTTCCGATTTCAATACATTTTTGTACTCTTCAAAAATTTACTGAATTTTCCTGAAATTAAATAAGCTGATATATGGTGCATGTTTGCTCTGAAATAAAAAGTTCACAATTAAAGTGTTTGTAAGGGTGATGGTGATTGCTATTTTGACTGGTCCTAGTGGAAGTAAACCATGTTGTTTGTGAAGATAAGAAAGACCCTTCAAAGAGAGATGAAGTAGTTTGCATATATCCATTTAACTTTTTTACTTGAGAGAAAAATATAAAAAAATTGTATTTTCTATCTAACATACAACCTATACTATAACAATCATGTAATGCTCTCTATTGGTTTAAATCTTATGTGAGTAATCATGAACAGGTTGTTTGTATTGGTAACTAACTATCTCTCAAGATCATTTAACATTTATGTAAATGACATTTCTGAATGCTTGAAATTCTCGAATTTTCTTATGTATGCTGATGATCTAAAAATATTTCATAAAGTGTCTTGAACGATTCTATCCTCATTCAAGAAGACCTTGACCGATTTTCCGAGTATTGCCGAAATAATGCCCTTTACCTGAACCTCAACAAATGCTATCAAGATGACTTTTAGTAGAAATTCCAACTTGATAGCACATAATTATACCCTGCAAGGATCATTATCTCCACATCTAGTGAAGTGAAGGAGTCATTTTCGATTCAAAAATGAATTTCAACAAGCATATTTCTTACATCTCCAACAAAATGCTGGGTTTTATTTTAAGAATCCTTACAGATTATAATAACATGCGCTAATAGTCTGCTAGGCTTCGTCTCAGCCATATGGAACTACCACTATACAATATACAAATTCATTAACTATATCAACAAAAAACATTTCGGAAATATGCCACAAAATTACTTCGTAATTCGACAACTCAATTTGATTAGTCTTGCTGAGAGAAGTGCAATCGCTGATACCAATTTTTTTTTTAAAATCATAATTGGTATAATCAACTCCTCGTCAATAAATAACTTGATTCAATACAATGTTCCACAATATTCCACTCGCCAATATAATTTGTTTCATACATTCATACCAAACACAAACTATTATTTGAACCCCCTTCTACATCGATGCTTGAAAAGTTATAACTCCATCTCAAAAACATTCGACATTGATATTTTTTCCGACTCTTTAACTAATAAACTTATGAAATTTGTTCCGTCTTCTAATTTATATTTATACAGTGACCGCCAAAAAGTATGTACCATATGGGAAAAAAGTTTATTATTGGAGTATTGGGTAAAGTTTGTGCATGTCCGATAACCCAAAAAATACTATAAAAGGATAAAAAGTGGGGTAAAATGGCAAGATATAAAAAAGTTTTTTCAAAAAGTTGCTTAGAATTGAATTTTAGACACATATACAAAGTTTGAAAATATAATGAGAGAAAATTGAAAATAACTATTTTTTTAATATTTTCCTATCAGTATGAACATATCAAATTATTATCTTATGAATAGCTTGACCATACTGAAACATTGGTATTTCAATGAGAATGACAAAAATTTTTCATTTTCTCCACCCTGTGAGCACTTAGTTAGAAAAATTGGATTTTGTCAAAACCCTGGCTGTTGGTTCGTATCTAACAGTTATATCAGAATTCCACGACCATTGTGATGACATGACACTCATAATCAAGTTTCGATGATGCAATGTTGAAAACTCTAGCCTCTTTAATTTGACGCACTATTTTTAAGATTATGTGCGAAGTAAATCGTTCGTGTACGATTATCATCAAAAATTGATTATAATCGAAAAAAACACGATATTTTTGGATTTCTCCATCATCGCAATAATCGTGGAGTTCTGATATAAGTAACTGTTAGATACGAACCAATGTAACAGCAAGGGTTCTGACAAAATTTCATTTTTTAAATTTAGTGCTCTCTGGTGTGGAGAAAATGAGAAAGTTTTGTTATTATCATTGAAATACAGATATCTCAGTATGGTTAAGCTATTCATAAGAAAATAATTCAATATCTTCATAAAGCTAGGAAAATATTTAAAAAAAATTGGTATTTTCAATTTTCCCACATTATTTCGTCAAACTTTCTATATGTGTATAAAATTGAATTCCAAGCAACTTTTTCAAATTACTTTTTTCGATATCTTGCCATTTTACTCGACTTTTTGCCTATTCATAGTAATTTTTTTCAATTTGCCCCATACCAGCGATCACGTGACATGTGTCAAAATCGATTTTTAGGTTATCGGACATGCACAAACTTTTTCCAAGAATCTTTTTTCAAATACCTAAAAAATAAACGTTTTTCCCATATGGTACATACTTTTTGGCGGTCACTGTATATGTATATTTTTTTCCACTGTATAATTTATAATCATAACATATTCAGCATAGGTATATGTGAATACTGTTTCTGGGTTCGTCCTATTTGTATTGCTGTTTGTGAAAATAGAAAATAAAAAAAATACATACAGTTTCAGTAAGTCTTGTGAAGATTTAAGCAACGTACCTTTAGTCCATCTAAGTTTATAAGTATGGAAATCGTCACTGAATGTTCCAGATGTGCTCTTAGTGGAACTCAATTTCTCGGATCGTTTTGGCTCTGAGTGTTCCAACACTGGTCCACCAAATAACAGAGATCCTCCAATATCCACATTGCCAGAACCAATCAAGACTTTGTTGCCTCTTGCATAGGCAATGATAAGTTTCTGCTGGTCATTGTCCTCCAAATGAATTTCTAGAAAAGTAGGTATTGAAATACATTACATTTCGATTCTCAAGTGGAGGTGAATAACTACATATTATAGTCCTCGGACCCAATTTGGAAAAATGGACATCACATTTAACAAGTTCTGTCGTACATGAAAGAGTACCCCATTCGATTTCGGTGAGTGGGTTCTAGTTTACCTTGTGTATAGAGCTTCTCAAGATGAGCGAATATCAGATGTTTATGGTGAACTAGGCAACGGACGCTCTAAAAATACGGGGTGTTAATTAAGTACGTTGACAAACTTCGGGAGATGATTCTTTGAAAGTTTTCAGGACGAAAAGTTCATATAAATACATATATGTCCCAGACGGCTTGGTTTTCTAGATACCGGGTGATGAAAATAATTTTTTTTTCAAGATTTCTTGGAGTAAACTTCGACATTTTCGACAATAATCAGTTCAAATTAGGCAAGTACAATCTATTCAATAGTACACACGATAAAAAATAATTCATTGCTTAAATAACTCACATGGTCCTCCTTTTTTCAGAGTCAAGACTTGTTAAATCATTCAGAATTTTTTTCTGTCACCACTGAGAGATTGTGAGAGAAGAATAACCAATGAAGTTTCATTTAACATCTTTGTCTTGAAGTTTTTCATTTACTTGTACGGTTCGAGAGCTATAATGAAAATACTAATGCAAACATTTTCCAGTATCCCATAACATTAAAAAATTTGAAAATAAAAAATTCTCCATTATTGTAAATTGAAAGAAATATTTTTTCAGAAAAATCCACGATGAATAAAAATTATAAAATAAAAAATATGAAGACAACCTTTCATACAATGCACTAGAATGGAAAAAATATTTATTTCCTTGTTTGATCTAGGTTATTCTGTGAGTAACAAATTCAAAGGTTTCCGCGGATACAAATAGGTGATCTTGTACAGGAAGATTTTGAGTATAATACAGAATAACCTATATCAAACAATTTAATTTTCAGTACATTTGCATAAAAGCGCTTGTCTTTATATATTTTTGCACTTCCGGGACTAAAGTACCAACTTTAGTCCCATATAACAGGGACTAAAATATATCTTTTAGTCCCAAGGGAGATAAAATTGCATTTCAAATACCTATAGGGACATAAAGTAAAAATCAAACATTACCGCAGCTACACTATTAATAACTAGGACAAAAATTAGGAAATATTTCATAACGTGTGTACTACTGAATGGATTATACTTGCCCGAATTGAACTGATCATTGTAGAAAATGTCGAAGTTAACTCGAAAAAATCTTGGTGCTTACTTATAGTCCCTATTTCTTTTGGATTTTATTTTTTCTAGTTAGTTTGATGAATTGAAAAAATAAACATTTTGGAAAGTCAGTAGAGTTCGTCGAGAGGTATTTTCTGCAAAAAAATCCTAATTTCTTCGTTAGTTCGTAAGATTTTCCGATTTCTCTAAATATTGCACTATCGATTTACTAGAAAAATTTTGTCACATTTTTGGCAAGTTTTTTGAAGTCGATCAAAAAAGGTTACCAGTAAAATTTGGAAATCAGCAGCTATTTTCGAAATATTTGAAATTTAAAAAAATTATAACTTTCATTCTCGGAAAAATTGATTTTCCACCATTTTCTGATCGTTTTTTCGTAAAACATTTCGTTGGAGATTTGTTCGCTCGTTTGAGTTCTACCTATTGTATATTTAAAATCCTGATTTCCTTCATCGGTTTAGCTACAATACAATGCCACTGCTCAACCCACCCAAGGAGCCGCAGCTGACTTGCGCGAGGCTTAATAACACACCTCTCTGAAGCATTTCTCAAGTTATCGTCCGAGAGGAGATGACTGCTGACTGAAATCAGCACCTGGCTTGTGGACCATTATATAATCCACCAACTCAAGATATTATGGCAAATGCAGCTATTTCTACTAGAGAATAGCAGAAACTCAGATATTTCAAATAGAACTATTTGGATCAACTCCATCTAATATATTCCTATACCTATAAGTGAAAGGTTTCGCAATAAAAAGTAATTTCAATTTAATCTTCGAGAAAGATGACCTACAAAAGTTGCTGATATCCTTGAACTCGCAGATTGTTAAAGCATCACCTTCTAAATGAGAATTATGTGAGGATGGGTGCACCGTACACGTATATTTTTTTTGAACTGTATATTGCTAAAATGGCTTGATATTGAAATGAGAGTTATTGAACAGAGTCAATCCAAAATCAATCAAAGTTAACATATAATTTGTAATTATGTACCACCCTTCAAGGTACAGGTGAAATTTGACCATAAGGCCAAAAAACACAAACAACTTCAGATGGTTAGTATCTGGGAATCAGAGAATATCAGCAAATTGTGAACGTCATGTTTTTCGTATGATGAATATGTAAATATCCTTCTAGTCGTCACTTAAGACAGGCAGGATTCAGCATTGGGACATTGTTAATCCGACTCCATACATACCAATGATTAAATTCATGAATCACCCTTGATATGAAATATACAGAAGGACTACTCCAGAATACCTCATAGATGAAAAGGGGAACATTCTCCATGAAAATTGAAAAATGAAAAATGTGATTTATTTGTAATATCTAACAGAAAACAACTACTTCCCCGGCACAAGCCACGCTGGACATTGAACTACATCTGATAGATATTGTGAAAAGACTCTAACTGAAAAGGAAAGAAAAAATCTGAAAGTGAAAATTTGCATTTTCATTCAGATAGCTGACTTTTTTAATTCTTTCTAGTTTTCCTTGAAAAAATCATTAAATATGAAATTTCACTCGCAGAAATCGTTCATTTCATTGAAGCAAGGTTCGCTTCTCTCGCATTTAATCCCCAATACATTTTGGTCGACAAAAATCTATTTCGCTTTGCCAAGCTCTTCAGGAGGATTGATATAGGATTGGAATAAAACAGGCTCTTCAGAAGCATACACATCAGGGATGGATATGAGAGAAACATTTCTTCTGCGGTGACACTTTGAAAATTATTTTTTGACATAGACCTGTCATGAGCATTTTGATTTTAGTTCGAAAATATGAATAGGAAATTCATAAAATCTATTGTGGAATCATCTGCGACTGAAAGACAAACTTTAGTCGCTATTTTTGAAAAATGAAAAATGTGATTTATTTGTAATATCTAACAGAAAACAACTACTTCCCCGGCAAAAGCCACGCTGGACATTGAACTACATCTGATAGATATTGTGAAAAGACTCTAACTGAAAAGGAAAGAAAAAATCTGAAAGTGAAAATTTGCATTTTCATTCAGATAGCTGACTTTTTTAATTCTTTCTAGTGTTCAATTTTCATGGAGAATGTTCCCCTTTTCAACATGAATACCTCCCAAGAGGTTATCTTGAACGATGGAAAATAGCGACTAAAGTTTGTCTTTCAGTCGCAGATGATTCCACAATAGATGTTATGAATTTCCTATTCATATTTTCGAACTAAAACCTCATAGATATTTTGCACTAATACTATACCTGGATAGATCCAGTCACCGGATGGTAATTTGGCCCTAACCTCCACATCTGCGTAGGAAAATGTCTGTTTAGAAACCAATCTGCCAGATATGACAGGATGCTGCATCAAAAACTTTTCACGGACACATAACTCGCCTTTCCTGTCTGGCTTTGTACAACTATAACATAAGATAATTAGGAGTCAAGTTTTGCGAAGGGCTTGCTGGCCACAGATGTCTTTCCACTTGCACGGTGTACTTTTGTAATCGATTCAAGATGGCGCCGCCCTCAAGGATTTTGTTCAAGTTCAAATAGGGGATTATCATACAACCAGAGATTACTGCCTTGGCTTGGTTTTTGAAATCTTGGCTTGGTTTTTGGAAGCTTGACTTGAAATCAAACCAAGCCCAACAAAAATCGTACCAAGCCCAACTACTTATATTTTCATCAAGACAAGCCGAACTTCTCGAGGAAAAAAGTTTAACATTTCAAACTTTTCATTACCAAGCTCGAGACTAATAATAACAAGCTTCAAGCTTTTCTTCATCCCACTCAAAATTTCAACCTACACTGGAACTGGAATTTGCAATGAACACAAGAAAAAAATTATGGGAGTTTAAATGAATGAATGGATATTATAGCTTATCGGTCTGAGGCGCAGGCCGTTCGACACTTCACTAGTGCGATAGCCACTTTAAGCCTGTTGGACGACAGATTTAGTTAGCCACCCCGGAGCACCACGGCAAATAATAAGAATAGCCGTCTTCTACACGCACAGGCTATGCTATTGGGTACACTCTACGAGTGTTTATGATATATTATGATTTTATAATAGATATTAGTCTTGACCTATCTATCATTTCAATTCACCCGACAAATTTGGGCTTTTGATGTAATATTCACCACGGATCTGTTGACTGCCGACTTTCACATCTTTGGCTGAACTAAATCACTGAAAATATGATAAACCATTGGAATTGCTCTACATTATTTCGGAAGAGAAAAATATTCCATTTTATAATAACTGCCACACTTACTGGAGTCACGTGAACTACAAATTTATTTTTACATATTTCTTCCCCGACGATTCGACCTTAATTGTGCTCATTTGGCCTCACAAGGCCTAAAACGTGCTTTTTCGATATCCTGCCAAAGAGTGCCTAGACTCTAATATACGATATAATATCATTGCATACAGGGACTCTAATTCTGAAATACTTTCCTCCTTGCGTTCCGTTTTGTAGTATTCATCAGGAATGTCCTAAGGACGTATTCATATCGCATTCAATGAACTCCTATGCTGCTGGGTTTTTTTTAGGTTATGGGTGCAGGGATGAAAAAAGGGATCTATCTGCCTGGCTGACAAAAGTACACCGTTATTTCATGTTTTGTAGTTACAGAAATCTAAACAAACTCAAATCAATCGGCACTCCAGGGATTTGAGAAACTTTACTTCAGACTTTGATATTTAATTATAACAAATATATGACCTTCAAGTGCCACTGGAAAGATATCTGTAGCCAACAATCAAATACTTATAAGGTATTTGTACCCTTGTCACATAGTAAAATAGTTATATAAAAGCTTATATAAATAATGGTGGACGCATGAGGCCACCGATCCAGTGAATTCTCAAGCACTCAGAACACTTGTGAAATCAAATTTAAAATGGAGGATGAGGATGACCTGGCGACAGTCCTCACATTCATATTTGAACAGGACCTTCATCACTGATGAATACGAATAGAAACAGTACTCGCCATTTATTGGATGACCTCTTAGCAGACGAAGACAGACAGCCTTCTCAAACATTTCACCAGAATATTTTTATTGTGTTGTAATACAACAAGTGTCTTTGCTCTCCGTAGCTGATAATATAAATCCAGGAGAGTAGAAATGTTTTCCTCCACTCCATGCAAAATAAACCGGGAATATTCGCAGAACATACATGTGACAAAAACAAGTTGAATATAGCTTTAAAATCCCAGAGAAGCAGTGCTGAAGTTGTAATTTTTTTGTTTTCATGCAAATATATCCAAATTCTAGATTTTCTATCGAAAAGATGTTTTCTTTGTGAGCATCATCTAGCCAAAATTTATAAGGGTCTAGAATTTATGCAACTAAGTTATTGGACAACAATATATTCCTCGAAATGGTATTCATTAAAATGAAATGAGCATTGTTCACAATAAGCTTGCCAAGAGAGAAACGAGATGTCCTGCGCTACCAGGACGATGCTTAATGCCATAATCCCATACAATAGGAATGATTGGTCAAAAATCCATCAGGAAACAACTACTTTTCTGGCTGATACCACGACGAACGTTGAATTGCATCTAATGAATCTCCATGCAGAACCCATAAATCGATCCTTAGGTGGTCTAAATGTTTCAATGAATATTTCCATGCAACTAGCAATTGCGGAGACATCCTTGTAAGAACTCTGCACGAAAACTCATCAGATGTAATTCAACGTTTGTCGTGGTATTAGCCAGGAAAGTAGTTGTTTTCTGATGAATTTTCGACCCAATTATTCCTATTGTATAGGATTATGGCATTAAGCGTCGTTTTGCTAGGGCAGGACACCTTATTTCTCTCTGTTATACATTATATGGCTTTTTTCAAATACATAGCAGTTTTGTATTCAAGAATAACAAGAAAAATTTGTTTTCATTTTGAATAATTGAAATATTAAACATACCCATCCGACAGATCCAATGGATCTGCTTCTAGATCTTTTTCGTTCGCGAGTTGTGGCCTGATGGTCAATTGGTTGTCGATCAGGGATATGACATTTTCATTTTGTCTGTAAACAACGAACTCGTAATCCTAAAAAAATGAGGCACTCGAAATATGTATACCTTATACCATTAGAAAACGAACTGTCTCCATAATACTTATATAGTACATTGTACGAGCATGAAATTGCATACGTTTCCCACAAGTAGGTATATGAAATTTTGTAGTACGATCGTAGCGAGTACTACAATAGTTCATATACCTACCAGTGGGAAATTGGTCATTTCAGGCAAATTGTACCCTATACTTTTTCTAAGAGCATCTGAATCATAAACACATCTGTTATATTTTTAACAACACTTTTTATCTTAAACTTTCCTGCCGTCATGATTTACATAATATATACAACCTGAAAAAGGAATTGGGGATACAAATATTGAAAATTATAATAAAAATTGAACACTGATAATTGATTTTATAAAAGAAAATAAAAAAGATGGTTGTGCTTTTCTTGCTTCTAGCCCACATAATAAATCATTGATAATAACTGCAATAGACAGTTCCTGCCAACTATATGAAAATATAAAATTTGATTGTCGTCAATCTTTATATTGAAATTAGTGGTGTCAATGTCAAATCATCCTCCCCATCTCTACTCATTTTCGATTACTTATTTTTTTAAACGAATTTTGTAAATACTGATGTGAAATGTCAAAATATTTGTACGTTAACAAACTTGATTCGATCTTTGTATTCTTTTTTTTTTACGACCACATAGAAATATGCCCATTTTATGCGCTTTATCGATGTATACACTTTTTCATTTCTACATCGCGATCTGTACTGTAATGATCATTTCAGTACAGGATTTCCCAAGACTTTCATGAACTACTAGTCTCTCATTTTGATGATCATAAAAAATATGGCTAAATCATATACAGGATAGCCCATGGTTAAACCACCAACAGTTCAGTTTCGGTTTTCAAGATAAAAGTCAGTTTTTCTCTTCATATAAGCATGTGTCAAAGATTCGTTTTCAAGATACAAGGTGTCAAAGTTTCGGAATACTTTTTTTTCAATATATGTTTACTAAGCTTCTTATTTCCGCGAATAAGCATGGCAAGTTTTATCAAAATCAGCCAAAAGGTTTTCGAGTAATGAATAAAAAACTGATTTTTTCTGAAAACTTTGACACCATGTATCTCGAAAACGAAGAAAGTAAGGACACATGCTTGAATGAAGAAAAAGTCTTATTTTCACCTCAACAACCGATACTGAACCTTTGGCGGTTTAATCCTGGGTCACCCTGTATAATAATATTCATTGCGGTTTAATTATGCACTGATAGAAGAATTTGAACACAGATTACCTCATTCACATTACAAATACGCATTTTGAAAAATATCACGTGAGATTAAGGGAGGGGGAGAGGGTCGAGCAAAATATCACGATATCTCACCAAGGGGAGTAGGTATGGGGTCGAAAAATCGCCAAAATTATCTCACGTAATTAATGGATGCCCTCTAAAATTGCATGATTACAACCAGCCCCCCCCCCAAAAAAAAGGGAAAAATACAGACATATTGCACTATTTGTTATCTTGGTATGTTTCCAATATCGAGCTCATGGAATATCTAGAACGCTCAGAAATTCTCAATGTCTGACAATATGTTTTTCGGCATTAGAGTTCAACTGGTGACCTGCTGCATGTATGGCAGGAATATATCGAAATATATGGCGAAGTTCTGGCCGTTGCATTAGATATCTCAAAGGCATTTAGTAACTCCTTGTCAAACTTCCATCTTATAGCTTGCCCTTCTAGTGTTGTTCCTTGCTTTCTAGCTATCTCCCAATACATAATTACACCAACAATGATCACCGTTAAGTACACAGCTTTGCGTGTGACAGTAGCCTTCATACCGCTTTCTCTCCCTATACACCGATATCAGCCAGGGAAACCAGAAATAAGCGGGAAAGAAACAAGAACGTTTTAAATACCAACATAAAAACGATTCGAAAGTAAGGATCCAAAAACTTGGTAGAATTCAATACGAATAAAACCCAAGAATGCCTTTCTGTCTAGAAGAGCCGATGTCACAGTGGCCAGCGTAATTATGTCAGGAGTATAAATACCAATATCTTCCATGTAAATGCTAGGTATTACCATCAGCAGAACCCTTCCATTGCCGAAAATGCCTCTCAAAATCTTGGTTTTTTGTTTCGTGCCAATAGCTATTTCACTTTCCTTCAAATAATTATGATTTATAAGGCACTCATCCAACTGTCCTAGAACACTGTTTCCATACATGTGTACAGCAGCTGAACAAACAGTGGACATTTCAGATAATATGCGAAAAAGAACAATTTGTCTCGTCGATTCTGATTCGCTTAAAAGCTCCTTCACTTCTCTGGAACACTACAGAAAGGTTGGCGATCTGTCTCTGTTTATAGTTAATTCCATAGACGATTCTCTTCAAACATACCATGGTTTTACCGTTTCGAATCCAATCGAGACTGACACGTCAAACTCATTTCTCATATCCATTGTCATCACTTTGGAGACATGTCAAATATCTCTTCCCCAGAGCTGCTCCTTTCAACAGACGGCAAAAGCTTTGGAACTCGCTGCCTCTGGAGATGTTTCCTGAGGCATACAACAGCCTCAGAAATTCAAGAGGAATACCAATTCCTACTTACTTTCCTTCTCACAATGTCCTCTAACCATTACAGAATTTTCCATTTCGTGGTAACCTTACAACACAAAAGAAACTGTAAATGAAGAACGTGATTGATTCATTGTCAAATACTTCATAACTATAAGTTTCTTTCCTTTCTGTTCATTTGTTTGGTTTTCGCATCTTCCTTTTCGGCGAAAACGCTCAGAAGCAGATCTTGTGCAAGATTACTTTAATCGTTGAAAATTGCATCGACGATGTATGCAACGGATATTTTCTTATAAGTGTGATGCAAGGTTCCAACCATTACTCTGTTCGACTTCGATATTTGTATATTGTTGAAAATGTCTTCGTCTTGGAACAAAAGTTTAGTTCACGACATTTTCTGTTATGGAAAGTGAGAACAGCAGACATACTTTACGGACTCACAAACTCAGGAACACAACTACATTCCATTATGAAATATGGCATAACTTACAGGTGCCCCTGGCACATACTGTTCCACTGTCCATTTGGCACTATTCAATAGGGGTCCATGGAAATCATCTTCGAATACCGTCATATTTTTGCATACTCTCGTACGATCACTTACACTTGTCACACTTGGTAAGCATTCCATTCCTGGTGGTCTTCTCAATACTGAAACTCGCACAAGAATCAAACAATCAATTGAACTTATATCCAGGAAAGTTATACATGCTTATTTCTTTACTAACCAGTTACTTTCCATACTTGTGGATCTGACCTGTAGCTAAATTCATTGTGACGAACGTAAACCCAATAACTGATTTCATCCATCAATTTGAGTTTCAAATATGGATTGTAGTATGTAAAGTAACCATCCTTTGGGGTCCTAACGTCTTCACTGAAGTGGCCCAGTTCTGTTTGGCTTATTTTTTCGTTCAATTTTCCATGAAACGCGAATAATTTTGTGTCGGGAGCAGCTGAAATATCAAAAACTGATAAGGTATCAAATAACGGAAGAGTTTTCAGAAACAGAGGCACATATTTATAATATGTCTGAATAATCAAAATATGATTTTCAATCATATGAGAGAAATACACAATGTGGATACATTTACCGGACATCGCAGCTAGGATATAAAAATATAGTTTCATTACTGTATGGGTCTTGGTGGCGCGAAGGTAGTGATCTCACTTGCTATGCCAAGGTACGCGGGTTTGAATCACCGCGCAGTCACCGGCCTCGTGCATGCCATCACACGTTAATAGGTAAGGACTGCATCTTCCCTTCACAAGTCTCCCCATGACCCCATTACTCGTAAGGATCAGCCGGTTGATGAAAATAATAATAATTTTAACAACAAAATATTCAACTGAACATTATTAACATTAATTTCGATAAGTGGCGGATTTTGACAGAACCTAGTAGCTCAAGTGTATTTTTCGAAATAAATTGAAACAAGTAATAATTTCACAAATAACTGTTCAAATGAATTATAACAAAAACAAAACATGTTCGATGAAATAATACAGTTTTTGTTATCGTAGTCTTATTCTCACTAATTCGTGATATATCTCCTAGGTTTGTTACCCAGGTCGCAATATGCAGCCCTGGGCATAGCTTCATCGCCACTGACTCGAGTGAATCTTCACTGAAACGGATCCGCTTGCTAGTCCCAGTCCGCTCAGAGGAGTTGATATCCCTTGTTGGAGCTGTATCTGCTCACGTTCCCCCAGGATTGGTTCCAAGGCGGAGTTGTTCGATATTCCGCTCCTGAGGACACGACTCATTCTCTTTCTGGCTGCTCCACCAAGTTTTTTGGGACCACATTCGGGATCAGAATCAGGAATTGGAGAACTGAGAACCACATGATTCGATGTTACAGGGACGTTAGGTTAGCTGGAGTCAAAATATAGTCATTCATCTCCTTTCTAGATTCATTTTCGTAGGTAATATCACAAGACCATGACAAATAGCCCACTATTATTTTCTTCATAATTCTATTGAGAGTACTTTGTATTTTGACAACTGAATGAATATGAATATAAATAATCAGAATAACTCCCGACAGTTTTAGATGGAGGGAGTTATTCTATGATTATTAATGTTATTCTAATGATTATTGAATTGTCTGAAAATACTAGTTACTCGAGATGAATTAAAGAAAATAGTAGTCTCTATTTGTCATGGTCGAGTGATATTTAGGAAGACTATTTCATGAACAGCGTGAAATAATTTATATAGGCTTCAAAAAAGAGAAATTCTCTCCAGACAGACTCTCTCTACCCATTTTCGGTGTTTTTCATAGTCTCTATTTGTCATGGTCGAGCGATATTTAGGAAGACTATTCCATGAACAGCGTAAAATCATTCATATTCAAGTTCATGTACGCTTCAAAAAAGACATATATTCTCTCCAGACAGACTCTCAACTCCTTTTCGGTATTTTTTGGGATTTTTTGGCAACAACAAGGAACGCAATAATATGATAATACCACATAAATAAGAGAGACGCACTACTGCGCGCCTCTCCTGTTGCCTCGCCCTTGACGAATCAACAGCTCAGTTGATATCCCTTCCTCGAGCGAGTAGAGGAGTGTAATGCTATCTCATCAATATAGCAAGCTATTCTTCACGCTTTCATAAAACCGCCATACCTCAGATGAAAACTTTCCGATACTGTATGTTCACTGATTTCCGTAGTAGAAGATAACCAAAAACAAGACATTTCAATTTTGAGTTATGTCAAACTTGACACTTATCTTTGTTTGTTTACGTAAATATCCGCGTGTTTACCTAAATGATCGTGTTTACTTGAATATCCGCTCATAATGCATGTCATGTAACTTTAACTACGTAATATCATAGGTGCTGCCATGTGTGAATGAAATAGTCATTCGTAACACCAAAGGACATTAATTATAGCAAATTTCGGAAGTTTATTGCTTGGAAACAGACCAGCGCCGTAGACCTACGGCTTCGTTTTGTTTCCTATAAACAACAAGCTCGAGGAAGTTGTTATATTTATCATATGTTCGAGGGTTATTACCTTTTAACATAGCAAAAGTCTATAAATGTTTTCCGTGCATTGTAAACAGTATATTTAATACAAATATTTTATTAATCTTCTCGTCAGTATTACAACCAAATCGTGACATCACTGACATTTTGACATTATTGAATATTTGAAACTTCAAAATCAAAATACATCAAAATATAGCAACGTGAGAGTGCAAATAGTCCTAGGGCTGTATTCAGTATAATATTGTTCTGATTGGTTGTATTCAATCAGATGACCTCAGTTCAACTAGTTTCATTGGATTTTCTCTTGAGCAAAAAATTTTAGGACTAATTATAATTTTCATTCAGTTCGCTCATATGAAGTCCCACGAGTAGCTGGGGACAAAAGGTCAATCAAGGCAGACCCTGTTTTACCATGACAAGGCTTCTTACGACGAGAAGGCGCCTGATATTTCGAAGGTTTCGCCATCAACAAACTGATAGGCTCAGCGACATCCATCCTTTCAGCAGGATCAAACCATAGTTGGGGTGAAGTTTCGTTATAAAATAGAAAGTCCACACGTGATTCTGCTATTATCCAGCAGTGGAAGAGAATGCCCGATTATCGAGTTTAACCACCACTCTACAAACCTAAGCCTACATACATACATGCAGGAGACAGCAAGCAGCATGCCTGGCAGTAGAAAAATCCTCAAAAACATCCAACCATGCCAATTTCACCAACTGCACGTTGAAATGTTAAAAATGACTCTGTGATTTGATAGAAATATATTTTTATTAATTGATGACAATTTTTTTTTTCAAACCAACGAGCAAAAAAATAAATCAAATAAACAATTGCTCAAGTTAAAAACTCGGCCAACTGATAATATTTCAGTGCACACTCTGAAGGAATTGAGCAGTGAAATTTGTGAACGTCTGTGTTATATTGATGACCTGATTCTGATCACTGGTGAATGTCCAAAGGAATTCAAGGAAGCAGTTATTAAACCTATTTTCAAAATAGGGTCTAATGTCGTTGAAAATTACACACCAAACAATCAGATTTCGAACAAAATGATTGTAAAAACCCGTTTGGTAGAGTTTTTGGATAAATACAATATTATTTCTAGCCGACAATTTGGATTTCGTCAAAACAAATGCGCGAATGATGCGATTTTAGATAAAGGAACTAATTGCGCCGCTATATTTTTGGATTTAGCAAAGGCCTTTGACACCGTGAGTCACAGTATTCTTTTGGATAAACTTGAACAATACGGTGTACCTCTATAGCTCTGAAATTCTTTAAGAATTATCTGAGTGACCGGACGAAGATGGTTAAAATAAATGACAATTACAGTAGACAAAGAATAATGACTTATGACATACCGCAAGGAACAGTTCTTGGGCCAGAGTTATTTATTATATATTTGAACGAACTTTTGTCAGTTACGTGCTTGGGAGATATAATATCATATGCAGATGATACTGTTTTATACGTGGAAGGAGCTAACTGGGCTCAGGTTACATATAACTTACAGACAGATTTTAAAAAAATAACAAAGTGGCTAGAAAGAAATTTGCTGACCATAAATTATAAAAAAATAGTATATTTACACTTTTCGAACAATATTACAGGTCTGCCAAGCAACAAACAAATCGAGACTTATCTCAGCCACAGACAAATTACATAGACTTTGGAAGTTTTTGATATCGCAAAATACCTTGGAATCATAATGGACAATCATCTCAAGTGGGATAAACAAATACAAGTTCTCACGAAAAAATTACGCTCACTAACATACCTTTTTATAAAAACGAAAGCAATTTTATCTGTGAAAGATTTGATATCTATGTAATACTCTCTTGTTCAATCACTGATGGTTTATGGTCTTTCTGGATGGGGAGGTGCTTACTCAAATTACCTAAAGTATGTAGAAATAGTGCAGAAGAGAATTTTAAGAATCATGTATGGCTTGAATGGAGCTTGAATGTAAGATTTCCCAGTGAACACATTTTCAAAAAATGCAAGTTGAGTATTAGACAACTATTTTACAAATCATCAGTGATACAACTCATTGCAAGTAACATGGTTTCAAGCAACATCCAGCACACATATGACACCCGGATAAAATCCGATGATAAAGTATAGACTCCTATGATGTATAAGTCGATAAGTCATTCTACTATACTGGACACAAGATCTACAATATTCTTCCGATTAATCTCGAAAACAAAATTTATCTAAAATCATTCAAATTTAAACTAAGTTTTCTCACATTGTTTGCTAAACTATCAATATCACTATCAATATCAATTATAATTTTCTATATACTTTACATATGATATTGCTTTTCGATCTATGTTCTCATACAAATATTTTATTAATATGTTTTTTTTCTTCTTCTCATGGCATTTAATATCATTTTATTTTACACATTACCTTGTCTTTTCATAAGTACAATCGAATAATTACGGAAATGTACCTCTTTACAATTATATATTCAATTTCATTTATTTTTTCTGAGGAGTTTCGTCGACTCTACTGGTGAAACATAATTAAGGATCTGTTAGATTTGGATAACCTGGGTTGATGGACAAGTTTCTCCAGAAACTTCATAGTACCCATGTTACCCTATTTGATATGATGTACAACTAAATATCATTAGAATGAACTCCTTTCATCCTTATTTCCTGATTATTTTTTTGTTTCTATTTGTATGCTATTGTATACTGTAATACTTTTGATGGAAATAAATTATTATTATTATTATTATTATGCATCTAACATCGAGCTAGTAATATTCTGCTCATGAATCGACATCAGTCAGGAGTCAAGGATCAATAATGTTTTACATCGACCTAGGTAGATATATTTTGATATGCCTATATCATCCAGCATACGCAAATATGATTGTTTACCTTCAATAGAAGCCCGAAACCCTCTTGGTCCGTAGGCCTCCAGTATCACTGGTGGAATCTCATATTGCCCATGACAAACATTAACCGAATAAATTAACAAACACAGCCAAGTTAGGAAAAACATATCAGCACAAAATATTGAAAATGAAAAGCACGAACAAAATGTGGCTTTGAGAAATCGCCCATAATAATTATCGCTTAAATTAGTGGAAATCACAACTTGCTTCATATGATTCTTGACCTCGTCGGGCAGGTTATGAACAGTGGCGTAATTTTTGTTTTCGCACGATCTCCATTTTCAAATCTGGCGACTCTTCCTGTGTTGGTGTTGGACCAGAGGGTCTGAATACTCCATGGTGATGAAGTAAAACAGATACGTGATCAACGGATTTTTCAGATTTCAAGCGATGAAATCACACACATGACGATTAAAAATGAAACTGAAAATGATCTAGAACTCAAGAAAATTATTCAAACCCTGAAAAATAAATCAGAGGATTCCGAATTCATACTGGTGGATGGAATACTTTTTCGGAAAGATAGAATCGTGATTCTAGGATTTTTGAGATCGAGGATACTTGAAGAACTTCATGAAACACATTTGAGAATAACAAAGATGAAGCAGCTTAGCCGTCGTTATGTCTACTGGCCTAGTATCGACAAGTATATCGAAAGATTAGCCAAAGGTTGTGAAAGCGGTGCAGTGACCAAATTAAACCCTCCTAAAGTACTTTTTCATCCGTGGGATACTCCTGAAAGTAATTGGGAAAGAATCCATATCGATTATGCTGGCTGGTCCTTTTGAAAACTGCTACTTCTTGGTATATGTGGATGCAAAATCTAAATGAGCAGAAGTTAGAATTATAAAGGACGCACCAAGTAGTTTCACGACAATATCATTACTGGGAAACTATTTTTGCGGTACATGGACATCCTGCAGTAATCGTATCAGAAAATTCATCGATTTTCCAAAGCGAGGCATTCCATACGTATTGTAAAATCGATAGAATGTTCCAAAAGTTCATTGTTTCAGGACATCCGGCGACAAATGGACTTGCAGAAAGGAACGTGCAGACCTTAAAACACAGAATGAAGGATCTCAAGAATGATTCTATGTCTGTTCAAAACAAAGTACAGAATATTATGTTTCGTTATCGTGCTACACCACTTGCATGTGGTCAACCGCCTGCAGAACTGTATCTTCATAGAAAATCACGAATCCGCTTGGATGCAATTTTTCCATTTCGACCTCAAGCCTCACATTTCACTTATAAACTAGTACGTTCTCTCCAGGTGGGGAAGAGGATCCAGATTAGACTTTTCATCCGTAACAGACATGTATAGCAATTTGGAGAAGCTTGGTTGACTTCATTATCTGGTCATTTTAGACTGGGAGACTGTTGAAATGATATGTTAACCAGTGACGATCAACTTTTGTTCCGAGAAAGACCGTTACATTTGGACCTAGCCAATCATTCAATGTACCCAGATATCCGGTAGCACTGATTTAATACAATATTCAATATTCGAATCGTTCAATCTCAGTAATATTAACTACCAAGTCCCATTTATTCCACTTGAGCTGTGTCCCGTATGGTTTTTCATATATATAAGTATTGGGGTAACATGGACATAGTCTGATATCATTTGCAATTTGGTAATATTAACTTCATGGATGATATTGGTGTGCCCAGTATGAGGTTTCGTTCTCCAATTACCTGTTTGCACTCATCTTTGCCTCCTCCGTAACTGTGATGTCCAAAGCTTGGAGTGCTATTCACCAAGTTCACCAAGGTTGGTTTTTGGCTATCTCTGTTTAATTTTTGGCCACCACAAAAGTGAGCCATATGTGATTCTGGATCTTATGATCGTGAAGTACAGCCAGTGCCGTACTGTGGAATGTGGAATAGCGGTGTCGGTTTTTTTTTGTAATGGAAACAAATTTCTAGATTTTTTTTAAATTGTGTTGAATTTGATTTTCAGTGATTTGAACAATGTTTCAATGTCTCGGCTGAATAGCTGTTTCCATTTTCCATGACGAAGGTATTGCTGTATTCTAGATTGTTCACACGTAATTGAATTATTATTGTTTAAATTCCATTTTTTACTGTAGTTTCGATGATATCGGTCTGAAAATAATCAGGAGTGTTATCTTTATTTTCGAATCTAGGAAAAAAGCGCAATTGAAAAAAACGCAGAGGAAATAAACGTACCGAAAAAAGCACAATGTTACATAAGCCCACAAGAAATATCCACATGGATTGATTTGCACAAGGCAAAATCCTCTCATGTATAAATGCGCACATAGAAAAAAACACAATGATTTGCGCTTTTTTCCGATAATAAAATAAGATTCTGCATATTATGTCCGAAAAATATGCCAAATTCGGCCATACGTCAAAATAAATACTAATGATTGACACACAAACCAAACCTGAGCAAGCTAACCTAGCTTGCAAGTTGACAATGCATGAATTAGTTTTTTGGCATTCGAGCGAAGTATGCTTCCGGCGAATGGCCGAATTAAGTGGAAAATTATTATAAAATATTTATCTGATGGCATGTCATAATGACAACGTTATGTCACTCAATTTTGATGACATAAGGAAGCTCATTATGGGACTAAGTACCATAATAAATTCATTATGGGACTAAGTACCATAATGAATTCATTATGGTACTAAGTACCATAATGAAATTCTATAAGGAAAACATGTAATGGTTTGATCAAAAAAGTTTATTCAAAATGCATAACTATGTACAAAACTATTTATTATAAATGGTAAAAGAACAATTACTACAATTTGTAATATTAATTCCAATGGATTCTACAGTTTTTACATCAGTAGTTGATGATTGTTGGCAAACTTGTAATCCTGTTTGGTTGTTGGCACCAAAAATTGCTTCTGATATTTTTTTCTTTTGCTCTTTCGAATTTTCGATGTAACCTTCAGCGACAGTATTGCTTTTCCACCCGCCATGGCGTTTCATGGTACACAGATCAGCTCCAGAATCAGCCAAAAATGAAGCAGACGATCGCCGAAAACAATGTCCGGTATATTCTTCAGGGCGAGGTAAATTCAAGAAAGTGGCAATAAGTTTTGGCATTTTACCAAAGGTATGTATTCCAACGGGTTGTTTTGTGCATTTCTTATTTCTATAAGTGACAAAAAAACGTAGATGGTTTGTGTTCCAAGGTCGTATTTTCACATATTGTATGACAAGTTCTACCATATTCAATCCTGGGATATTCCCCGAAGTTACAAAAAATTCTCGCATTACCTTTGTTTTTGTATTCGGTAATGTAATTCTAAAAACGGATCCTTCATCTATTACATTTTCAACAAGCATATTTGTCAATTCCTCTCTTCTGCATGCTCCACTTAGTCCAATTATCATGGCAACTTTATTAAATAAGTATGTATCATCTGATGCTTCCGTTAAAAACTTTGTAACATCTTGTTTAGTAAAAATTTTGGATTTTTTAGCTCTGTAACCTTCTGATTTTCGTTTTAGTAATGCAACCAGCTGTAGGTACTTACTAATATCAACGTTTTTTCTTGTTGATAAAATACTTCTTATCATCGAATAATACGACCAAAGAGAAGATGGTTTTCTTTCCTCAGATAAGCATTCAAAGTAAGCCAACAATACTTTTTCATGAGTGATATTCTTGATTTTTTTAGCAGAGCACCATTCTTCGTACCGATTAAACACCATTTCATATACACTCCGTGATTTTTCCGGCAAAAGGGAGTCCACGATATTTCTCGACATTTCTTCCAAGGTAAACTATCAGCTTCAGAATCACTCATTTTTTAAATTATATTAAATTCTACCTGACAATAATTATTGAGTTTGACAGCGATGAATAAATATTGCCGTTACAACCTGATGACGTTGTCAAGGAAATGGCAAAGCACAGCTCACTCACCTACTAATATTTGAAACTACACAATACTTACTCCTTTAAAAATAGTTGTCATTGTGACATGTCGAAAATGCAGTTTTTAATTTTTCGAAAATGTATTGATATAAATGCCATCAGATAAAATTTTGTATGTAATACGAATCATAAACAATCATTATGGCACACGCCGTGTTATCGGACTCGGCTACGCCTCGCCCGATAACATTCACGACTTGTACCATAATGATCGTCTTTATGATCCTTATTACATAAATAACTATTATATTATGTTAAATAGTCATAGTTCTTTTCTTATGATTCTTTGGAAATATGGTTTTACTTGAAACTAAATTCATAATATGAGTTTCCGTTTTTTTCTATGTGCGTATTTATATACGAGAGGTTTTTAAATTGTGTGATTTAATCTATGTGTGCAATTTTCCAAGTAAGGATATTTCTTGTAGGCTCATGTATAACATTGCGCTTTTTTCTGTGCGTTTATTTCCTTTGCATTTTTTCAATTGCTCTTTTTTCCGGACACCCTTTATTTTCATAGCTAGGAACACACAGCATTTAACATTTAAAAAGTCCAACTGGAAAAATAATATTGGTCCAACTATTTTCCTCTTTAGGAAAAAGAGTTCTTTATTCTGATACTGGTCGTTTCGGCCTCTCAGAAACAGATGGCAGCAGGTGTAAGTTTCCAACACTGAATCAATATTCATTTCGCGTCCCGACGCATGACGTATGTCAGTATGCCACAGTAGATAAAGTTGTTATCAATTCGATTTGTCGGTTTGTTTGTTTATAATCATGGTTGTTTTCGGCCTGTAAACTTATTGGTATTTTCATTCACAACAGAATAAAATAGAATTTTAGAGAATGTTAGACCTAGAATATGATTACTTCTTAGAAGAGGATAAAATGTAAGTTGATAATAGTTAGATTGCATTATCTAGAGTAGTGGAGTAATTGTGAATATAATCGATAACTCCTAAACATACAATGCTTGAGAAATTCCCGTCCAGAGCTTTCACCCGATTATCCATTATTATTTTTTAAGAAAGAATCATCGAGTAGAAATTTAAGTCTTCAGCTGAGAGCAAATTACGAATATTGTGGCTAATATATTCAGTTACTGCAAAAAAACTTTGGCACCATCATACTCTTTCTATTCAATACGAAGTGAATAAGAGCAGAAGTAGTATTGAAAGTCAACAAAAACCTACATAAATGACTGCTATCACACCATGGTAAATAATAGAAATAATAGCCCTCTCTCACCACTTGTTGTTGTGTGGTTTTACCTCATGAACACGAATCTATGAAAAATTAGGTCTCAAATACTTTTCGAGTTATGCCCTTCCGATTCTCAGAAATTTACCATTTCCATTTCCAATTTTTCAGTAAAAAATCACAGATAAGGCCCCCGGTTCTTTACGTCAACCTCTTTTTCAGATACTATTCATCTTATATTTTACAATTACAAGCACCAAAAACATCCGTTTTAAACACAAAAATTCGACCTTGTAATTTTGAATTTAACCCACAATGTCAGTAACATTTGTTCTTGCAGTGAGTTGATCACTTGTTATCCATCATGTTCAGAAATATCCAATGTTGCCAAATCATGTTGAATGCAATTATATTATTATATCGTACTTAAACTTGACGGACAAGATTGAAGACAACATGCTCGCTCCGCTCGCTATCTTATGGCTTAGACTAGAAGAAAGAAGGGAAAATGACCTTACTTAACCTAAACTATAACCTAAACTAATCACAATAGGCTATGGGCCACAGTGGAGGGCCTGATATGGGCCCAGTCACATTCAAACCAAACACTACAAACGCTCATATACCTAACTGATAGAATGTATTGAAATATGCTCGCATTGCTCCCAATTATAATACATCTCATCAGTTCGATCAAATGAGTAATTGTAGTGTGCCAGGATTGCATTCAACTTGGATGGAGAGGTTAGTTTAGGTAATGTAGGTTTAGGTCCCTTATTGCCCATGTTTCCTCTCAACTAAACCAAGAGATGGCGAGCACAAAATTATTCTTGTAAAACTTTGGACATTGGACATTTTCCAGATCATCATGAATTTCAGAGGTGACCAATCCACGGCAAGAACCAAAAATACCCACTTAATAATATGTTAAGGCCGATTCAGATACATGGGTGCCCACCCAGAGTTTTTGGACCCGCCTGATAGATTTCTTCAGTATTAACAAAGTTAATATTTCTGAACCAAAGAAAATATGACTTTTTGATTGAAACGCAAGTAAAAGGAACGTATGTGAACTGTCTTTCAGTTTACAGGCACAAGGGTCAAAAATATATGCTTCTACATCGCCCATGCAGGGTTTTTGAAGTATGTGCAACTTACAAGGATATATTTTTGACCTGTAAACTGACAGTTCACATACGTTCAAAAAGTCATATTTCCTAGAATTTCATAAAATTCGAAACGTTGACAATAAAATAATAGATTTTTTATGGAGAACTGACCCCATCCCAATAAATTTCCAATTTATAAACAATGATATTTCAACAACAATGTCAGAAAAATTTTAAAATGACAAAATATGAATAAAATAAAAGCGGCAATTTTAGAAATCATTTCAAAAAAAAACAACATCGAAATCGGAATAGGTTTGACCAGTTCCGTGATATCGCAGATTTTGGTTTGACCAACTGTGCTATTATTATTTGCCGTTGCTCTGTTTGTTGTCTTGTACCGACAATTCTGAGACCAGACAGAGCGCTATGCTAGATTTGCTATGTACGCTATGTTGGCTACGTTCGCTTTGACCAGTGGCCACACGGAAAGCTACGTGTGAAAGTCCAGTACCACGTGGCTCACATCGCGATCGTAGCGAACATAGCGTACGAGTGTCGAAATCATTTGAAATAATGCAAGCTATATTTGGAATGCATCGCAAACATAATGTACATAAAGCGTTCTCTGCGGTCACGACATAATAAGTAGGTTATCGAAAACCCCAAGTAGCACACTCAAATTGGGACAATATTGGTATAATATTATGAAAATATTTTGGCAAAATATTCAAATAATAATATTGGTGAGAAAAAAATGTGAACATTCGGCAATATTGATCCAATATTTTGAAAATAATATAGGTCTAATATTCTTGAAGCGATATTGGCCTCAAAATGTTAAGCGATATATCACTTACATTGGAATAATATATTATAAAAATGTTGGCAAAATATTCAAAAGAAATATTGGCGAGATAAAATTATGATTATTTCGGGATATTGGTACAATATTACTTGGACATTATACAAATAATATTAGTGAAATATTGTGGAAGCCATATTGGCCTGAAAATATTTAGCTATATTGCTAATATCATTTTTTATGTTACCTTGGAAATATTGATGGAATATTTCCAGAAAATTTCGATATATTTGAAAATTCTACCACAATTACATTTCTACTTCAATTAACCATTGAGTAGATTGACTTGTGAACGCATTGTGAGAAGCCTTATTTAATATATATCTTACTGATTCAGCTGCCGTTCCATATGTGGGGCCACCTAGCGGTTTCTTACCCAAGTTTGATCATACTTCATTTCAATATTGTTTATTGAATATTCGGCCAGTATTCGAATTCCAATGACGGTGATAAATTTATTTTGTAATATTGTATCAATATCATCTTCCAAATATTGGCGTGAGGTTTTCGTAACCTCAGCGATCCCAGCGATCACGTAAAATGTGTCAAAATCGATTTTTAGGTTATCGGACATGCACAAACTTTTCCCAATATATTTTTTTTCTAATACTCTCATAATAAACTTTTTCCCATATGGTACATACTTTTTGTCGGTTACTGTATGAGGTGCTACTTGGGACGTATCTTGGCGAAAATAATATACCTTCTGAAGTAGTAGTACGTAGTACACACCTAGCTTCAAATTCGAAAATGTTTGCGCCTGCGATACACAATGAAAATGGAGTTTTATTCTAAACTTAAGGCAAAGCTTTAAGTGGTCAGACACGGGAAGTGATAGCTAATCTTATTCATTATATGAGAAACGAGGCAAAAAACATTGAATCATTTTGTGTCAGAATTATTTTATTCTGTAAATTCTTCCACATACGCAATGGTGGTTGGGTATCCGATTGTACCTGTTTTTGCTCAGTGACTCGAGCGGAAAGTCTATCCTTTTCCTTCCGATTGCCTTCTCACATTATTCTTTGCGCATTGAAGTATGAATTTAACATTTTCAGCTATGTTTGTTTTACTGCACCTATGATAAAACCACGTTGAAAGCAATGTGGGAAGGTTGACGACCTATAGTATTCTCAATTTGTAATTCAAATTAAGCCTTATCACTTTCCGCTGGTATTTATATAAACTTTTGCATTGTGCATGGCTCAGTATTTATTTTTTTCTAGTGCATGAATTCCGTCAAGCTTTTTAATGTACCACAAGAACTGTCAATACACCAGGATGTTACCTATGGAATTGTATAGCACCAGATATCTCGGCGAGATCTATGTATACGAGGATAAAATGTAATTGTATTTCTTTTATTTTTGCTTTTAAAGATTTTGCTTTTTGCTTCTAAATATTTTGCCTGATTAGTGAGAATAACCACCGAATGAATGCAATCCTATAGTATACTTCGTGTTTTGTGTTTGAATAGTGGCGATATTTTCACATACCAAATATTCGCTGGACCGACTTTCATTTCACCATACAGTATCGGAAAGTTTTCATCTTGGGTATGGTGGTTTCATGAGAGCGTAAAGAATAGCTTGCTATATGTTGAGAGAGCATTACAATTTCTCCTCTACTCGCTCGAGGAAGGGATATCGACTTTAGCTGTATGAGGTGGATCGCATTGCCACGTGGTCCTTTCATGCGTCGGGTGGGGTAACAGGAAAGGAGCACAATGGTGCGTCTCTCTTGTTTATGTGGTATTATCATATCATTGCGTTCCTTGTTGCTCGCGTATATTTCTGTCTAAACCCCAGATGAAAACTTTCCGATACTGTATAGGGTGATTCTTATTAAGCACCAATTAGACGTATTCATGAAAGTAATCCGAAGTGAAATGTGAAAATCTATATCGGAGGGTTCACAGTAATGGATCTGCGTAAAATATTTTGCATGCAATTCTGAATTGAATATAGCCCAAGTAGCACACCCATATTGTGACAATATTGATACAATATTGTGAAAATATTGGCAAAATATTCAAATACTAATATTGGCGATTAGAAAATATGTGAACATTCGGCGATATTGGTCCAATATTCAAAAAATAATATTGGTGTAACATTCTCGAAGCAATAATGGCCTCAAAATGAAATATTGTGGAAGCAATATTTAGGGATATTGGTACAATATCATTTGCATATATTGGTAAAATATTCAAAGTGAATATGTCGCCTTGGAAACATTGTTGAAATATTTCCAGAAATTGTCAATTCGAAAATTCTACAATTTTATTTTTACTTCAATTAACCACTGAGTAGATTGACTTGTTAACGAATTGTAAGAAGCCTTATTTGATATATGTTACTATGATTCAGCTGTCGTTCCATATGTGGGGCCACCTAGCGGTTTCTTACACAAGTTTGATCATAATTCATTTCAATATTGTTTATTGAATATTCGACCAATATTCAAATTTCAATGATAGTAATAAATGTATTTTGTAATATTGTATCAATATGGCCTTCCAAATATTGGCGTGAGGTTTTCGTAACAATCTCAATCAATATAGGGTCAATAATTTTTCTAATATGGATCAAATAATATTCCACCAATGTACTTGGATATACAGTATTGTTTTTTATCTCTAACATCGCTATGAGAGTAATATTGAAATCGCAATATTGGAGCTAGATGCTGGAAACAATATGTAAGCAGTGTAGCTCTATCAATATCGTTGAAAATTATTGAACCAATATTGATCCAATATTTTATAAATCAATATATATTCAGAACAGGTTGAGCCAATATTCCACCAATATTATCAATAAAATATTGTTTTTCCAATATGCATCCATATTGGTTCAATATTATTTTTACATTTACAATATATACATATTGGCCCAATATGCAAACAAGATTCAGCCAACATGAGGTCCTACCTGGGAGGTAACATGTTCTTTACCCAATGATACCGTTTTGGAGATACACAGGGTTTCTTCAAAAAAATTCACCAATGTGTTTTTTGCAAAAATATACACGCAGAAATATAGTTATTCATTTCATGTCCCAAAGTTATAGATATTTCAAGCTATTCATTTGGAAATAGTAGTAGTAGTTGTGCACGAAAAAAAAAGTGTAGTTTTTTCCACAATAATTGTCAGAAATTTAAAAAAAAAATTGTCGAGAATGGTTGCAGGAACAATTTTGTGTAGAAATTTGGCACACTATTTTTTATCCCAGTTTGTTATAATAATATGTCCACATTGTGTATATTTCTTTGAATCCATTTTCTACACAATATTGTTCAAATTGGTTAACAACACCGTTGTGTATAAATGTTACAGAAATATTAGTTTATTTTGTAAAATTCTGTTGACTATATAACTGAAAAATACACAATATTGTTTTATTATTTTACACAACATTTTGTTTTTAGTACAGTTCTGAGGACAAAATTGAAATTCAGAAAGCACAATACTGTTTAAAAATTTCACACAAGGCTTAAAATAGCGGTTAGGGAATATAAATTTAAAATACTCCCTATTGTGAGACATTTACAGAATGAGTTTTTTAAATATCCCATCACTGCTCCTTCGTTCTCTAGCTATCCCTTTCTTCTTAACCGGTCGGGGGCTGAATGGAACTGGTGTTGAAGATTGCTTTGGTCTTGGTTGTAAGCCTCGACCTTAGTGAACTCTAGTATAGCGCGGGTTGTGCCCTCTATCGGCGGACAGTTATGTTTGTGATTGTACCTTTTGAATAAAAAATGTGTAAAATTGATCCACAAATATGTATTACACATATTGTGTAAGAAAGTCAAAAAGCTGGGGAAAATTTCACCACAAACCGAAATAAACAATCATTGGTAAAAATATATTAAAACAGGTGTACTAATTTTCGACAATTGTATACATTATTCACACATTTTTGTACACGGTTGAAGGAAGAAATCTACACCAGGATTTCTTGCCGTGTACTTTTTCGACGGTAGAAGTCCTTCAGCCAGAGTGTTTTTCTAGGTTTTGTTACTGACTCCATACGCCACCTTAAGAGCATCAAAATTCTGAATTTGTAAATGGTGTACTGGGGAGAACAAAAAATAGGAATTTTGATCAGGAATAAACTACCCTTATTTTTGATATTATCGAAGAAGTTCATTAAGAAAAGTTGTTGAAAATCGAAAAAAATATTAAGATTTGAAATCCCAGCCACCTACGCAATAACATTTGTGTTTCCTTATTTTTATAGTTCTAGCCTCATAAAGAGTAGTATCTCATATGCACCTTAGGCGCCTCCCTCATATTCCTACAACGATATCTCAATGCGAAGTTTGGTACAATTTATCATTCGTACTAGAATATCGACGTTTGTTGAAATTTTTTTAAATCCTAACTAGTTTTTTGGTGCCATTTTGTATGTCCATAATAACTATAAGTATGATTTTATGGAAGGAAATCATTGAATAAATCAATTAATTATGGGTAAACGATTAAAAATTACAATCCTGCAGCTTCTTACGATCACTTTATTCATAAAAAGATGAAAATATACAATTTTTCATTATTGAAGTGATCATAAAGTTGCAGAATTGTATTATTTAATCGTTTACCAATAATTAATCGATTTATTCAATAATTTCCTTCCATAAAATCATACTAGTGTTGTGTGTTTTCAATTTCAATGGTGTTTTCGATTTTAAACAACTTTTCTAAATAATCTTCTTCGATAATATCCAAAAAAGGGTAGATTACTCATAGAAATTATAATATATATACTTACTCTAGAATGCCAATCCCCTCTTCGTGGGACACTGAATAGTGTTGTGAAATTCCAAATGTTTTCATCAATGCGCATGCCCATAACCAGTCTCCTAGCTCTGCAGCGTTGACAAATTTCAGAAAATTGTATCTTTGTAGTCGAGATTCTGTCGAAAATAATCTAACATTACTGTGAAGCCTACCCAAATTCCCGTTGAATTGTTGGGATCGTGCAACAGTGTAAACAGTTTTCAATTGCCGCAGAGGAAGGCGGGTAGTTTGCCAGAGCCGGTTTGGGTTAGTTTGGTGGTTTAGGCGATTTGTGTTCATTGTGAAATTAACCATTAACGTTATTGTGTTTATTCAGATGTATTTACTTCAATTATTCATCGGTAGTGTGTATGTTATTGGTTTGCGGGTTTTTCTGTAGTGAAATTTTAATTTTGACAATGTTGACGTGCTTAATTCTGAAATAATGAAATAAAGGAAATATTCCTGGAATACATTATTTTTAGTGAGTACCTACTTGAATATGAATTGTTGATGGCAAATCTAATAAATAATATAAATAGAGCAGAAATACCTCCCATCTTTAATAAAATTGAGAATATTAATCCTTTCTTTACGTTTGGATTATATAAATCATTTTAAGCTTGACGAGAGCAAGGCATGACATTTGGATGAGAGCATTGGGAAGAGATCCTACAGTGGAGCATCTTCCTGAAAAAAAAGTCATTTGCAGCAAACAGTTTTCTTCAAACGATGTATATATGAAGGGTAGTCGAATGTTATTGAAACGAAATGCAGTTCCAAGTCTTTTTTTACGAAAAAGTATGAAGTTCCTACCCAAGAAAGGTAAGTCTATATAACAACTGTAGGAATTTTCAAATCTTTAAAATCTGTTCAATTCATTCATGATGTAAGTTTTATAAAGGATTGCATTTTTTGAGGAATTAGCCGATGATAATTTTTTGTCATATAAATGTCTCGGTCTTGGTATTGTATCAAGACCAAGACCAGACCAAGACTAATCTCTTGGTCTCGCGAAGCCCTAGGTGGTGCTCCATTTTGTTGAAAATAGATATTTTCATGGACGATGCTCTTCCGAAATATTATCAATCGTTCCACCGTTAGCGGTCCCTTCGAGTCCTCAGCACATCCATATGCCGTCACTTTGGAGACATGCCGAACATCTGTTTCTCAGAATATCAATTCCTACCTACCTTTCTTTGGTTCTCACGATGTTCTCTGAACAATACAGGATGTTTCTTTCTGTGGGAATTAGACTTAAAAAAAAATCATAAAATAGGTATATTTCAGAAACGTCACCAATAGTTACCTACTCAAGATATATTTTTTCACTGTTATTTTATTGGATGAATTTCTCGGATATAATCAGTTTCACAACATGTATGCCCACCAAAAAACTTTTCGTGTCTCATAGACTGCCCTGACACCAACGTATTATCAAATCGATTTTACTCAATATCATGAATCATTTAAAAATCTCACTGAAACCCACCCTGGTATGAATGAAACTGGTCCTGATCATGCGCACTAAATAACGCATGGAACTTTTTACAACACTTTCGTCCCATTGAATTGGCGTTCTAGAGTAAGTATATATATATATATATATATATATATATATATATATTATAATTTCTATGAGATGACTCTTAATCAAAATTCTTATTTTTTGTTCTCTCGTGTACATCCTTCTAAAATTCAGAATTTTGATAACTGGAATATAAGTTTCACACGAAGCACCAGCTTTATTGAAGAATAAAATTTTCTAACTAATGCATAATAAAACAGTTTTCTATATGGTGCAAACTTCTTGAATCTCACTGTATATTATAGATGCATACCGGAAAAAAATAACTGTCGTTACATCGACGGAATTCATAACTATAATGGCATTTGATTGACATTTGTGTGATATTTCGAAATCATTCTCATGCCCTCAAATTATACAGGGTGGCTAAAAATTATTTTTAAATTCTTTACATTTTGAATTGAATTTTCTCGTGTTTTCCCAAATAGGTAAGTAAAATGAACTGAATTTGATATTACCCTTTGAGTTTTCGTTATATACTCGTTTTAGGAAGAGAAAAAGTTTCAAACACTTTCTAATTTCCAGATTCGTATTAAAGGTCGTCAGTTCAAGTCAATAACCGAAAAAATTTCAGTCAACATTAGCACTATGGATTCAAGATCAGTTGAAGAAACGCTTATCGAGTTGTGAGTATTATGTAAACCTATCAGTTTCTCTAATTTGTGCTATCATTGAGAGTGAACAAAGAGCAAAATTATTGACAAGTGTAACATTCTCCATGAAAATTGAAAAATGAAAAATGTAATATCTAACAGAAAACAGCTACATCCCCGTCTAAAGCCATCTGATAGATATTGTGAAAAGACTCTTACTGAAAAGAAAAAATCTGAAAGTGAAACAATTCGCATTTTCATTCATATAGTTGATTTTTTTTAAATTATTTCTAGTTTTCATTGAAAATTCATTAAATTAATTAATATTATTCTTCATTTATTGAGATAATTAAAAAAATAATAACTTTCATTCCTCAAGCCTCAAGAAAATATTATATCAAAAGTTCAATGTTTTTCATACAATGCATATAATTTTGTGCACATTTCAGTTCATTGGTCTATATACATAAAAGCATATTTTCTAGAAGTCTCTTGTTCACATGGCTATCTTTATAAGTGCGCTAGTTTGTCTGAGAGATTTTGCAACTTTTATTGAGAACGGTGGAGGTCCAAACTACCCAACTAATATTTTCCACGTTCTAAACTGTCGGAATTTTTTCGATTTCCCACCCGTTCTCTATCTGTTGATTAGGGGGACAGGATGATTCAATGTTTTTCATATTTTTTACAAAGTTTTCCAATTTCATTTTGGCGAGTTTTCTCAACTTCTTTGAAATGGAGGTCGAACCAAGTCCCCCAACTGACATTTTGTTCGTAGTTTTTCGATATGGAACAAGTTATGTTGCCTGGTACGATAACTATGAATTGCAGAATTTCTAGTTGATATGAAGTTTGATTTCACTTTCTTATACACAATATTGAAGAACATTTTGAAAATGTCTATTGTATAGAGTTCTTCTAACGAAAATGTATCTGCAATTATATAGAGTTGAATTGTTGGTGTAAATAATCCTTATTTTAGAGATTATGTTTTGTGGAACTCATTCTCTTGAAAGACGTGAGGATTTCACCAACGCAGTTTATCTCCTTCATTCTGAGACAACCCCTATAGTTAGAATGTTATGAAAATTACATGAAAAAAATTATACGAGGTTGCAATTGCTATAAAGGCACTTGTACGCGTGTGTCATATTCTATTTTTCATTCTGCCTGCATCGTGACTACAAAAATAATGCTGGGAATGAATGGACATCTGATGTCACATATTGTTGACATTGAAGCCTCATTTGACATTCTATTATGAAACTGTAAACTTTTTGTTGTTACGTAGCAAAAGACTCTTCTAGCATGGCCTGTTCTGATCTTGAAGGATTCGCGTACTCTTTAGTGCATTTGTCAAGGATTATAATACAGGTATTATAAAAACTAATGTATTCTTGTAGTGGTTCAGCTCCTAAGAAGAATTCAACCTCTACTGAGCAGTTCGTTGAAAAAACTCCCACGGCAGAACTGGAAGTCATTCAGTTCGATTTATGTCCAACCGAAAAATATCAGAGGGAAAACACAATGTAAGTTGATGGATGGCTTTATTTCGCTTTGAAACGTTAGAAATTTTGAATCAATAGCTTTTAGCACCAAGCACCAAATTCAGAGAGTAGGATTAGATCAATTTAGATCTAGACGCTAGAGCATCGTGACATAGATAACCCCACAACATAAGTGGAGAGAATACATGGAGGAGCCTTCGTGGAAGAGAAATCCAGAAACAAAGTCATCTACGCAGACTGGGACACTTTGAAGATAATCTGCGATTCTGAAGTTGCTAAGTTGCACTATTTATTTTCACAATAACACTCGATTTGTTAGTTCTAGTTGCATATTCAGTAGTAGGTATGTAGACTTTTTAAAATTTATATTAGAAAATGTTACATCAGTTTTATGTCATTCATTTTTATCACCGACTTACTTCGACATGTTATTAGTAGTTATCTGGTTTATAGAGCAAATATTATCAAGCATAAAATACCCAAAATGTCATCAAAAGGCAGTAGAAATGAGGTTTTCTCAAAACAATTGCTCATATCCATATATTTCAGTAACGTTTTTTTGACATGCCGATAAGCCTCACCTATTTTCAATCTTTCAGATACTTTTTTATCTATTTCGATGAAACTGAAAGAATAATAGTAACATTTTTATGATTATCATATTTTAAGATACCTTCGAAAAATACAATAGAAAGACATCTAAAAAATTAATACTGAACTTTGTTAAAAATGATTCTCAAACATACAAAGAACTGAATTGCATCAGCATGTTCGAAGTAAAATAAAATTCTCATCTACTAACCAGTGTCATGAGGCTCAAAGTAACTGATTGGTGAATTTTGTTTAAATATTATTGATTTTGGCAGTACTTTTACTTATTTATTTGTGTCAGATATCTGACACAAATAAATAAATTTTGGGAGATTGTTTGATAACAATGGTCGTCGCCGACAGATGGTTCACCCTTTTTACTCCCATATACACCTACAACTTAGGCTAATTGTGGCGAATATTTGTCAGAAAACAACTACTTCCCTGGCTAATACCATGACGGGTATTGAATTACATCCAACATATACTTGTGCAATGTACCTTATTGCAGCGTGTGCCAATAGTGACCAAATAGACGGAATGATGGGATGATTCGGACTTACCATGTACTGATGATGAGGAATAAACGTCGAAACTAGTCTGCATGTGGTCCCCTTGTCTGAATCAAAACAGAATTCTGCTATTTGGTTACAGGGCGCACTTGCGATTGTTTCATCTGCAGTGAGGTTTATTGCACAAGTACCTGTTGGATATTATTCAATGCCCGTCGTGGCATTAGCAGGGGAGTAGTTGTTTTCTGACATTAACATAACGTTGTAGATGTATATGAGAGTAAAAACGGTAAAACATCGATAGGCGACGATCGTTACTTTAATTACAGTTTCTATTGCTGACCTATATCATCCATATGATCAAATAGAGGTTGAGGAGTAAAACAGAACTATGGTGTCTCAATGTATTAGTTTTTGAACTTCGCCTTTTGTTATATTTCATATACCCAATGAAAATCCCTATCTTTTTTATTATTATTAAATAACGAATCACTAATTTCAGGAGGATTTCTCCAAGAAAACATCAGGTATTCTTTGTTTGAATGTAAACATAGCCTAGTTTCCCTCTCTGCCAGAAATGTTTACCAAATGTTTTCAAGCAGAAAAAATATTTTTCTACGACCGCATAGGAAAGTAACGTATATCGCACTGTATAGTCCCATGGAAAGAAGCTTGTATCCACAAACCTGAGAAATATTTTCCGCACATGTGCGGAAAGTAACTTTTCGCACGCTTGCGGATAAGCTGTTGATTGAATAATTTCTATTTATATTTACCGCTGTTGATTATATGATTTCTATTCAGATTTACCTATCAATACCTAAATTTTCTCTTTCCATATTCATGCAAAATGCAACACTTTATTGAACTATATTTAGTAGAAAAATAAGTTATTTATTGCACTCATCTGTTATTCTACTATGACCACACCTCGTGATAACATACGCGCTCACGGATATTATGATTTTGATTTTTATAATGCATCTGTAGTTGCAGAAACGTCAGTCAAAAATTAATTCTGACAATTACAGTGTATTAAAATGAGTATTATTAATGAAAAAATAGATGATAGTGATCTGTTTCAATGCAAATCGATAGTAATCATTAATTATTCAAGTTGCTCTTTTTATTTTCTTACACCTAGTGCCAGACCTTGATAAATATTTTTTTGCTTTTTGCGTGAACTTAGAAAAAATGTTGTATGCAACTCGTGCAATAAACACTTACCCATCAATGAAATTTTAGTGGACTCGTTAAATGTTTACCTGATGAAAAAAATCAAACATTACTCGCACTTGCAAAAATACAATTTCTCAGCTTGTGAAACAAATAACTATTTCAATACTGGCTTCAGGTAAATTTCGTGGTCTAGAATTTTTCGTTTTGATTAATCAACTCGATGACTACACCTACAGAATGAATGAATTGAAAGCTTTGAAATCAGTTTAATTAATACTCTGAATGAATGACTGGAGAGCTATTTACCGCCTTAATAACATCCAAAGTTTCATATTTTCATTAGTCTGCGTCCAGGGTCTGCAAATTTCAGATTCTTGAATAATGAAAGTATTTTCAGTTAATTGGGTTTGGGAGAAGTTTGAGTAATTTTCACTCAATAATTCATCCAGCTTCTTTGATCTACTATAAAAAAGATTAATGCGGAGCTCAAGCTTACCAGATGAGGCAAGAAAGTTTATCTAAAACAAAGTTGTATTATTAACAGTGATTCCGTTTTTCTAGGCAGAATAATGCATTATGAAGTTCTAGACAAACAAATTGCAGCAAAGTTGATACCTACTTATTGAATTTTCATAAACCGTCTTCAAATGAATATGGATATGAAATCGAACTATTTGTTACAGACATTAGTTATTATCTGCATAGATCTACCCTATACTAATGAGGGTAAAACCCAGAAATCGATCTATAGGTGGTCCAAATGTTTCTATGAATATTTCCATGCAACTAGCAATTGCAGGAACACTGCACGAAAATTCATCAGATGTAATTTAACGTTCGTCGTAGTGAGAGACACCAATACCCAAGTTATTTCCGAGTAATACCCCGAAGTAATGCCACTAATACCCAAGTAATTCCTCTATTATCATGTTTGGTGACTTTTTTTTGGCCTTTGAACGCAATAATTCCTGTAGTACCCATGTAATACCTAATAGTAATACCTCGAATTTGGTTCTCATACTCATTCATTTTCGACTCATACCCCTACTTCCCGACTAATACACCATAATTTCCGACTAATAGACCATAATGCTTTGTGTTTACCCGTTCAACATATTTTGTTACCTCTTTATGTGGCTTTTACATAATAAACAGAAATATTAATAGTTGTGAACATTAACATACAGGCCATATAGCTTGCAGATATATCATTACATATAAATATTTTCTACAGAATAAACAGATATTAGTGGTAATTCTGTGAGCTGTTTGTTAATTTTTAACGCATGTTAATTTTCACATATATTTAATATCTGGTTATTCTGTAAAAAATATATAAATATAGTGGTATCTTTGCAAGCTGTATGGCCTGCCTGTATGTTCATGTTCACAAATATCAACATATCTATTTATTCTGTAAAAATTATATAAACGTGTAACTAAATATGTTAAATGGGTAAAAATTAACATAAAGCTTACAGAATTGCCACTATTCAGTATGTGTAAATATCAACATCCGTTAAAAATTAATATACTGCTTACAGAATTACCACTATAGGGGATAATTCTGTAAACTGTATGTTAATTTTTAACAGGTGTTAATTTTTATACATATTTAATATCTGGTTATTCCGTATGAAATATATAAATGTTGTGGTATCTCTGCAAGCTGAATGGCCTGTATGTTCATGTCGACACATATTATTCTGTAGAAATTTTATAAACATTTAACAAAATATTTTAAATGGTTAAATATTAACATAAAGCTTACAGAATTACCCTTAATAATGGTAATTCTGAAAGCTGTATGTTAATTTTTAACGGATGTTAATTTCCACATATATATATATATATATATATATATATATATATATATAATATATATATATATAATTATATATATATATAAGGGGACGTTTTCGTGACTGTTCAAAATGTATTCACAAATTAGTGGGAAGCAGTCAAAGGGAGACCAATTAAGACGATTTATTCGTTTTTAAGTCAAGCTTTCGAAAATAACTCATTTTCTTCTTCAAGACGTAACTAAAATTAGTTGTTAAATAAATATGTGATGTTATTACATAATTTAAGATACTTACTAACATAAAATTCAAAAGAAATTGGATACAAAAAGAAACATACAGGTGATAGACAGAATTTGAAAGGACAAGTTGACAACAAATTATGCTTGCTCGATCATATTTTCGGTATTTCAAATTAGAGATACAGAGTGAGAAAATATAAAAATATACTATATGTATAAATATGTAAATAATCATTTCAAGGAGGACGAGGTGAGATATTTTCTTTATGTTTTTTTAGTAAAAATGTATATATCGTCCTCCTTGAAATGATTATTTACATATTTATACATATAGTATATTTTTATATTTTCTCACTCTGTATCTCTAATTTGAAATACCGAAAATATGATCGAGCAAGCATAATTTGTTGTCAACTTGTCCTTTCAAATTCTGTCTATCACCTGTATGTTTCTTTTTGTATCCAATTTCTTTTGAATTTTATGTTAGTAAGTATCTTAAATTATGTAATAACATCACATATTTATTTAACAACTAATTTTAGTTACGTCTTGAAGAAGAAAATGAGTTATTTTCGAAAGCTTGACTTAAAAACGAATAAATCGTCTTAATTGGTCTCCCTTTGACTGCTTCCCACTAATTTGTGAATATATATATATATATATATATATATATGTATGGTTATTCTGGTTATTCTGTAAAAAAATATAAATGTAGTGGTATCTCTGCAAGCTTTATGGCATGTATGTTCATGTGCACACATATTAACATAATTTATCCTGAAAAAAATATATAAAATTAAAAAAATATGTTAAGTGGGTAAAAACTAACTTAAAGCTTACAGAATTACCACTAATGTGTATAGGAACTGGAAGATAATGTCTGAAAAGCACGCCACTATTTTTACTGTGAACCAAGATAATCTTGTATATAAGTTTAATGAGTTATCGCACTTTGCAACAGTCTGCAACTATATTGCACACCTTAACTACTACGCATGACCGTTCTCCTAATAGGTTTTCGCATGATCATAATTTTGCTTCTTTCAAGTATCTTAGAAGTTTCCCTGCATAATTCTTTCAGATTTACCGAAATTCTGAACAGTTCATTTCTATGTTAAAGAGAGTTAATGGAAAAATGGAAATGACTACTCGAAATGCGATTCATAAAAACAGCAAACACATTTGAAAAAATATTTTTCATTTTGTTAATTGGCTCAGTTTATTGATATGGGGGGAAATTCGATTCTTGGGTATTCAACCTTACACAATCTGAAAATGAAAAAAATATTCATCCAAGGAAATCTGTACAAGTGTAGGGCAAATTATTTATTTACCCGATAAGTTACTGCGTTCACAAGACTGCTGTCTTGAATAAAATTATGATTTTTGTCAGTAACGGATTCTACACTGAATTTGCCAATCTGAAAAAAATAAGTTCAAATTAAATAAAAAATACTTTTTCGAAAAATGTTGACGTTTCGGAGACTACATCCGCCTCCGTTATCAAAACTGAATAATCGCAGAAAACTGTATTTGCATTGGTTTGAAAATGGTAAGATCTTTCTTTGATAAATAAATTGAAATACCTTATTTATTCAACAAACATTCACATCAAGGTATACAAAAATTAGATAAAAGGTGATTTCACCTCTTCGAAGGACCAGAGCAAAGTAAATTGACGATAGTATATCCGAGTTGGCTGACTGAATAGTCGAGCAACTATTGTACTTCCGATTACTCTAATTTAACTCTTCACAATTTGTTATTACTCTCAAATGTACTCGTAGACCAGGAAATTACTCACAAATGGTAAACGTGACTGTTTGGGCCTTTGCTATCAACTGAGCGAGGAGTCGATGAGAGATGTTTTAAAAGGAACTGAAACCGAGGTAGAGGAGTGGAGACGGAGGGGAAAGACCCTTGTTTTATGTTGCCCGCTGGTTAACTAGGAGGAATGTAGATTGCATCACAAAGAACACAGCTCAAGGTCATCCTTGCTCAGTTATTTCACCAACTCACTTGTAATATCAGGCTCACAATAATCCTCATAAGGTTACAATCTTTCATTATGTATCATCATTCCCATATCTATGTGACTGTCCGCCTTCAAAAAATTGAAATGAATAAATGTTTCCTTCACTGACTCATACAAGACAGGTTATTGAAGAAATAAATATGAAAATCAGCTTTGAAATTATCGAATTCGAAAAATTTGCCAGATTTTGAAAAGCTGTATCTTGGCAACTATCACAGCCACCAAGCCCATTCTTATATTATTATATTCTCATATTATAGCGAATCTAGTTTAAAAATGTATAGATAGTCTTTATCGAAAATATGCTCTTTCATGGTCAAAATAGGACAATGCCAAAAAAGTTCAGAAATTTTACAGTTTTTGGGATATTCAAATGTGATCTAGCGCACTGCCGGGGTCGAAATCTTGGATTTTTCAACTCAGTCACATCCCATATAACCAAAAAAAACAACGAAACCAACTACCACCTTCTCATGACAAGGTCACTGAATTATTCCATATATGCAGCGAAACGAACATTTCAGAATTTCATCTCAAAATATTTATAAACCAAGAAGACATGTAAGTCCGGTATTTCACATATTCTTCATTTCAAGGGGTATGACGGTGACCTCAGGAAGCGTCACCATGAAAAAAGACTCCAACAACCTGATTGGCATTAGCATTGGTGGTGGATCTCCGCTCTGTCCTTGTTTGTACATCGTTCAAATTTTCGATAACACCGCAGCCTGCCGCGATGGCACTCTTCAATCTGGCGACGAATTGGTCTCTGTCAATGGCCAATCTGTGAAAGGAAAAACTAAAGTCGAGGTGGCTAAGATGATTCAAGCGGCGAAGGTGAGATTGATTATGATATAGATTTTACGGAAAATTAGTTCTAAATTTAAATTTATGTATTTCGGAAATTAATGTGTATGGTGTTCTTCATTGAAATAGTTCATCAAACTTTGTACATTCAATAACTTGGTTAAAATGAACTGAAGCATTTCAAGTGGATTTTTCATGTCTATATAGTCAAATAAAACTGTCTAATTTAATTTGTCCAAAAACTATAATCAATGGTAGGTAATAGACACCAAATTAAAAGGGACCATTCAATTACTGAACTAAATAAAGCGATCGTTGAATAATTTATCAATTGTGGATATTCGGGATCCATCCCTAACAAACATTTGCTGCAATAAAGGACCCCGCACAGATCTAATAGAAAATGGCTTTCGATCCAATTTGCCAAATTTTGGGTGTTTTGAAATTTATGTTATTCTGCTATTAGTCCGGTGGCAGGGAGGGTTTTCGTAACCGATGAAGCGCGACGGGATCACCCAAATTATTCTTATGTATTTTGACCCGCTGAATCCGAATTTCGAGGGTGATAAGCCGTGAAAGCATCCGAAAAATTTTTATGGACGATTTTCAGAGGGAAATCGAAAAATCCACTTCATTCAAAAACGAATAATGGTAAAAAATTATTCAATCATCTACCCAACAAGATTAAAATCATAGACAATAGAAGAAAATTTAAAAATTCCGTAAAAAATCTTCTTCTGGCAAAGGCTTTCTACTCATTAGATGAATTCTACTGTGAGAAGCTTTAGTGCTATAAAATTCAACCTCGTCATCCCATAATTTGTATTGTGATATTTGTTCTAAGGTTTATTTTGTACTGGCATTTTATATTTTTCACATTCTTATATTGATACATTTTTGTTGCTGACGATGAAAATTTTCTATAAATTTTATTCTAATTACTTGTGCGCCTATTATGATGTATTTTCATTTAGTATTCAATTTGTTCTTCTATTTGTATATTTTTACTTATTTGTAGTTGACCAGTACGGTGAAAATATCGTACCAATTTTATTTTATTTACTTTTGCGCATATTGTGTTGTTTTAAATTAATTATTTATTTTGTACCAGTTTGTTGTATGTGTGCATGTATGGTATGTATGCGTATATATGTGTATGTATTATATGTATATATGTAGAAACACAAAAATTATTGTTATTTTCTTTTATTTATAAATGACTTTGTCAATAAGAATTATGTTCTTCAGACAATAAAGTATATTTGATTCGATTTGATTCGAATGATGTCATGATATTTTGCATAAAATTCTCTTCAAAAAAGGCATCTACAAGTTTTTCTTGAAAATGCACCGTTTTCGAGTAAAACGTGGTCGAAATTCGAAAAAATGCTATTTTCTCAATTTTCAGTGCTTTCTCATTCAGTCACATAATGATATTTTCAGGATCATCTTTTCCCAAATTATTCATATATATCTCGACTATAAATAACAGAAGAGACATTCTTGAAAAAGTCATTCGTGTGGATTTTCCGGCACTGAATTTCCTAATACTTTTACCTTGCATGGAAGCGGCATTTTTTTATTCGCGAAGCTCACGTGGTGGACAAATTTCTTCTAGTGTCAATAAAAACGGGTTCAGCACGTATTTTTTCATGATCACAAAGCATTTCAGTAGCGGAAAAACGGAAAATTTTGTTTAAAAGTAAAAGAATTTTCCGAGGAAAATCGAAAAATCCATTTTTTCCAAAAACAAATAACGCTTTAAGATACTCCATAAAATTCTCTACAAGAAAGGTATCTACAAATTTTTCTTCAAAATGCACCGTTTTCGAGTAAAATATGCTCGAAATTCGAAAAAATGAGATTTTCTGTGAGAAAGTACTAGTCCGGGAAGTACATACTTTCCGGACTAGTCCGGGAAATGCTCGAATTTCAATATAAATACTTAATTATATAAATAAAAATTGGAATGTTTCTGTTAGTACCTATCTTCTGTTAGAATTTCGATATTTAATACAAAAGAATTAAAAAAGAATTAAAATTAATTTAAAAGAATTAAAATGTTCGAAATTTTCTTCTACAAAGAAATATAAAAAATAAATGTTTCTCGATTTGTTATTCTACACGGTTGCCGAAAAAATTGTGTATGCAACACGTCCGAAAACAATTTTTTTGGACTCGCAGACTTCCAGGACTCGCTACGCTCATCCTAGAATCTTGTCCACTCGCCCAAAAAAAACAGTGTTTTCCGGACTTGTTACGTAAATAACTATTGTTTGTCCCCCCATCGAATGTTTGACAACTGTCATAAATAAATCTCCATTTTCAGGGCCAACTATTCTCATTTTCCAAGGTAAAAAAGAAATTATTTGTGATGTTTCAGAAAAAAATTCTTATTGTACCACAAGATTGGCAAAATTTTCAAATGGTTCAATTCAAAATAACGCTGAAGCATCCATCAGAAAGTTATTCATAAGAAAAATGGGGATCGAAAAATATTCCATTTTTTTTTTTATTTCATAATATACCTGGTAAAAATTTTATCTAAATCTGTTCAAAAATAAAAAAGTGTATGTGTTACATTTTAAAAAACATGTTGTTGAGGAATTTCTTTTTATTTTTGTTTATGAACAGGTTTCACTGAAGTTCTGAACAATGATAATAATAATAATAATATAATAAGAATAATTATCCTCCCTCATAAACACTCGTAGAGTGTACCCAAAGGCATATCCTGTGCGGGTAGAGGACGGATATTATTATTATTTGCCGTGGCGCTCCGGGGTGACTTACTGATTTTTGGTGGCGTATTCACTTTTCAGCTGCAGGAAAACCCAGAAAACCTACAGCACCACCTGATATTCGGAGACTTCCTGAATCTAGTGGTTAATCAGAGTTTTTGAGAAATGTTTTCAAACTGAAGTGATAGGTTGATCAAATGGCATATTTTCAAGTTTTATTCCACTATAACTTATTTATGAATTTCAGTATCCTAAGGGACTTTTTGAATATATAACTTCTTAATGAAATAAAAATCATTTCAATTGGTTAAAAAATTAGAGACCCATTTCAAATGGGTCTCTAAAAATGTATTGGTTTTACTAGAGCTGGAATACGAAGACTTTTTAAAAAAAAATAATTAAAATAGGTATAAAACTTGCTATTCATTCGGGGTTCAACAGAATTATTCTAAAGGTACGTTTCGTAGAAAAGTTGTTATTTACCAATTCCAACACCCTCTCTGATCGTAGGATTAGATTGTTCAAACAATTTTCTTGTATAGGCAGTTTCGTACTACAACTTCACATAATATCAGAAAATTGATCAGCTTTTCATATAAACAGTGCGGGGTCCTTTCCTCATTAACAATTCTACACTAATTCTGCTATTTTTGTCCCAAGTACATTAATTGACTCATAAACTTGAGCTACGGTGGCACGTGGATGAAGAGTTGCTTCTTGAATTCAATCGTCCCCTGCATGACATCACACGGTAAAAGATGAGGGCTACGTTTTTCCTAGCTCGCACAAAACCTTCGAAGATTTTTTAGGTTTTAGTGTTGCTCGTAGCGGTGCAGCGGTTCAGAGTCAAAGACAACAATGCTCAATTTTTCAAAAGCTCCATTCCATCTCAAATATCTTATGAAATACCCGATTCTCGTTATTTTTCAGGACGAAGTGGTCATCAATTATAACAAACTTCATGCCGATCCACAACAGGGAAAAAGTTTGGATATCGTCTTGAAGAAAATGAAACACCGGTTAGTTGAAAATATGAGTTCTTCCACAGCGGACGCTTTAGGACTCTCCAGGGCTATTTTATGTAACGACACCCTTGTGAAGAAAATGCAGGAGCTTCAAGATACAGAACTGATGTACAGAGGATTGGTGGATCATTGCAAGAGAGTTTTACAGGTTAATAATACTTACTAGACCGTTTGATGTATGAAAATCCATTCCCTGTTTGAATTTTAATTCTAACTCGTATAAATGAAATTATGGAGAAAAAAGGGCGAATGTATCAAATTACAATAGTTATTTATGGTACTAGTGTGTTTTGTTGAAAATAAGTCACGCGAGAAAGATTTATACCACGAGGACGTCAGGCCGAGAAACAGATCCTTGTGGAGCACCCTTAGTTATTGCTAGTGTAACCTACTCAGAGAAGTGACAGTTGGTGTCGATTGTTTCCAAGATATTGTTCGAAATGACTTTTCATGGTCCCATTGATTCCAAATTTCTTGAAGTTTTATATTGAATGTCCTCTTAATTAAGGTCAACGAAAACAGCCACTTTTTTAATAAAAACCGAATTGATTGAAATCAAAGCTATATTTTCGTCTATATAGATATCAAAAGAAATATGTTTTTTAAAGGACCAGGAAGCAGCCTTATGGGAAAATTGTCACCGGTTAATTTTTTTGAATTTTTGGTATTTTGTAGAATATGACCTCCTGAACAAAAGTGTCACGGACCCAACTCAATCCTATAGCTAGTTTTGGAAATACAGGGTGTCGAAGTTGGAAAGTGGCCATTTCTTTAAAGTAGTAATATTGCTCTTAGGAAACCATCTTGAATGAAAATATTACCTGTCAATAATACAATAATTTTAAACAGGTTTTTGATAAAAAATATTGGTAGATATAGGGTGAGTCAAGCATTATTCGAAAAGATATTCTCAATTAACCATATATAATAAAGATGTGACCAAACCAAGTAACACACTAAAATGATCATCGCTTGAATACGTTAAAATTGACAAATAAAATTTTTTACGTTTTGTGTATTTTTATTTTATATTTTGAGCTTTAGAGATACTTGACTGCAAACCATTCGACATACTTCTGGTCCGAAATTTATAGACAGTATGAGACAAACGCTAGGTGATGAAGCAAAAAAGCAAAAAAGCGATTGTTTTAAAATTCACCCTGTTATTAAAAAATTCTTTGGTTGAATTTTCCAAATTTTTGTTATTACATTTAGTTTGAGTACACTATTATAATGTCAAACACTTATGGCTTTGCTATGGTCAGTTTTTGGAAAACAAAGGGTGATACATTAAGAGGGACGGCCAGCTATGTACCTGTTAGTACAAAACTTATCAAAAGAATTGTATACGATGAAAATTTATACATTTGATTATGCATATAATTTTAATTTGAACTAGTTGTTACGCAAAAACTGTTATAACAAAGAAAAGGACTTGCGTTTTCCTATCATAACTTTCATAATCTTGTGAAGTGGTGCGCTGCTAAATGTAATACAGGGTGATCAGATAATGCTGATTTTGAAAGCTCACTGCATAACATTTCCATTGTATAATACTCTTTTGACAACTTTTGTAATAAGGTATACATAGCCGGTCATCCCTCTTAATATAATACCTGTGTATTCCAAAAACTGATCATAGCAAATCCATAATAAGTGTTTGACATTAAAATAGTGTACTCAAACTAAATGTTATAACAGAAAATTGGAAAATTTAAACGAGGAAATTCTCGATAGATGATCCCTCCATTTCAATTCAGTACTGTCATACTCTCAATGACAATGGACTTCTACCTCAGATTAAATATTCTACTAATGGTTACACCGAATATCAAAATGAAATGCATACTTCACTGGAATGATTACACTTGGCCTAATTACGCTAAACAATATAAGATCGGAAAACCAAGCCTGATTCTTGTTTTCGTCGAATTCAACTAAATTATTGGAACCACATTCTAGAATTTCCTCAAAAGTATTATTTTCAGGCTCACCTGGAGTTAGAGCAAGCTGTGAAAGCAATGGGCGATGTTTTCGCAGGTCTTGCCGTCAGGGAACCTCAACCGAGAGCTAGTGAGGCGTTTCGACTTTTTGGAGAGCAGCACAGGACCATGGAGAAATATGGACTCGATATGGTGAAAAAGGTTAAACCCGTAAGTGTCACTACCAATTCAATATTTACAAAATCGAATTGAAATTAATGAGGATAATGAACTATTAAATAGATATTGGCAATGAGGATAATGAAAATGATAAGAGTAGCGACGCTATATAAATCATGTGTTATAACATTATCTACTAATTTCCAGCCAAATTTTAAAAATTATTCACCTGCAGTGGGACTCCGATGATTAGTAACGTTTCATAGAATCAAAATGTGAAGTCATATTCTATATATTGGTACCATTTCCTATTTCTAACTTGATTTCGCTACCCTAAAAAACGATACATCTTGCCAACTACCAATTTTTCAGCGACAAGGTATCAAGGACTAACTCCGACATGCAAGTTTCAGTTGTGCAACAGTTTAGTTGAAGAAATGAGACATATACATTTATATTACTCCGCGCTAACTTGCAACTGAGATGGAACTGAAAAGTTGAGCAACTAAGGCCCATCGCCCACGGTGCGGCTGTTTTGAAAAAAAGATTGCAAATCAGTTGATCTTGCAACCAGTTTCCAACTAGTATGAAACTTTTGCACGCACACACAAACGACTACTATGAAACATATGCAGAAGACACAAAGGGAATACTTGTTGCCAAGCATTCTCTGTCAGGTCTTTTCTTGAGTACCCAGGACATTTATAATTGCATAGTTCTTCGTGTTTCTCTACCTCTCCGACAAATATTTAATTCAGTTCTTTATCAACTATTTTTGAAATAAAATAACCTGTATAACCACGTGGTAAAAACACGTTGATCGCGGGTGACTTAAACTGCAACGCAACTGCAACCGCCGAAAATGGTCGCGTACAACCGATATGTGACTGATTGCAAATTAGTTTCATTTGGATCGACTCGTGTGTGGCTTCGCATTTCTATCTATACATTGCCGAGGTTACAAACTAGTAGCAAGATTAACTGATTTGCAACCTTTGTCTCAAAGCAGTCGCCCCGTTGGCGATCGGCCTAAATAGTTTGTGTTTTGGCAGACACTTAACGATTGCGCAACTTCGGGTTTTTTGTTTTGTGTTGTAATATATCAAATGCCTCTAAGCTCACTTGTGATCGAATAGTTGCAAGTTGTATCTTCCAAAGTGAGTATGTGTCCCATTTGTTCTATACTCTATGACAAATAGTAATTTATGTATCAAGTGAGTAAAGTGATACTTTTTTTTGCGAGTAGGAAATGTTGACACACGACACCGTAGGCGGAGTGCGGCATTCCTACGAGTAAAAAAAACACTTTACTCACGAGTTTCATACAGTATTTTTTCTACAACTGCCAAAAAAAATAGCCAACTCATATTTTTTTGCAAATATGAAATGAATTTGGCATATTTTTATCGATTCATTATTCGAACAAAGTTCGAAGAGTATGCCGGAGAGTTGAGTTTCAAACAAATGAAACGAATAATTTCGACAGAGTCGAAATCCCTTCTCTTCACACTATCCCGCAAAATGGAAAATTTGAAGCGAATATTAAAATAACATATTCATCGAGCTCAATATATTATTATTAATGTTGACTTGACTTTCGAATAACTAGTCCATCGAATTAATTTTTAATTTTCTCAGATTTGTATTCAAAATAAATAAACAATCCTCGTGAAGCAACGAATACCTTTCCTTTCTTTGAACTATGTCAAGGAAATTTCATATTTGCACTATCCACGATTTTCTCCGTTCAATCTTCATCACTTTTCATTTCTACTGAAATGTAATTTATAGTTATCAAGAATTCGTTATCTGGATAGTTGCCCAATTTCACAAATTTCATTAATTATTGTTGTCAACTAGTTTCTGACGGCCAAACAGCCATAGCTATCTTGGATTACCTAGTGTAGATTAGGTCCAATAGTTCCTTAGAGGTATATGCTATTATTTTGAATATATTGTCTGCGATAGTTTGGAATTTTGATAGTACTTATTTAATAGTAAGAATGCTAAGAATATTACTGGTGAAACATTTGTATATGAGATATTTATAGGTTATTAGTTGCCAAAGATAATGAGAACTGGCTTTATGACAGGATTTCGTTATTATTCGGATCTGTCAATGTTGTTGCATGAAACTGTCGGTTGCCTAGCAACAGCCGTTAAAAAAGTGCATTTTTTTACGCTTTTCCGTTTAATGAAATTATATATTTATAGTGAAATATTGCAATACTTTACGCATACAAACCACCCAAAAAAAGTGGCGTTTTCTTGACAGTTGTAGAAAAACATATTCATTTAGTTTTTCACTTAACAATAACAAGTGCATGTGTAACTTTCGCCTGTTATTATGGCTCCACATAGTAGAGCACTGTCAGTTACGCAATATGACAGTTACCGAACAAGAGGGACAAAAAAACCAAACTGAACAAAGATAAACTCATTGAACCCATTTTCCATAAGGCTACGTGAATCTTCTTGGTCAATTTTCTGCGAAATGTGATTTATAAAAATCGCAATCATCCTGACACCCACAAAAAACGAATTTTCACTTCATCAAATGTCGAATGCTTTGTTTGTCCCCCCATGACCACCATGTGGTAACGTCAGCTGACAGTGCTCTATTGGAAATAAGTACACAGGATGTTTTTTGTGATAATTTTGTATTTAATGCTTTCTTTTTCTTTCTTTATCATTATTACCGAGAAACTGACAATTTTGAATCAACTCTGGCGACTGCTAACTCAAATTCATTATTAATGTTTTTCAAGTTATTATTTTTAGGTAAGTAAAACCACTATATTATTATTATTATTATTATTATTATTATTATTATTATTATTATTATTATTATTATTATTATTATTATTATTATTATTATTATTATTATTATTATTATTATTATTATTATTATTATTATTATTATTATTATTATTATTATTATTATTATTATAAACTATAATCAAAGATGTTTTAGTGCTAATGTCTGAAGCTTCCAAGTTTTTTTTCTGTCTTTGTGGGTTATCTCTTTCGCTTGATTTTGCACATAGTTCAAACCTTCCTATTTCCAGTTGCCAATAAAAACAAATCAAGCTATAACATCGAACACCCTAATTTTTTTTCATCCACACCTGCCGAACCCATTGATGAAATAAACTGCCGTCCATGAGAAAAAAAAGGTTCCATCTCAACTTATTTTGAAAGGGTCAAGTGACCCAGAATGAATTTTATTCATAATGATGAGGCTACATATGAACCAATAACTTTAGGTACCATGCCGTCAATTTTGGGCGGTACAGGCGATGATAATAATATTGTCTTTCCGACAAAATATTCTTGTACGGATTACTCACGTTAAAGTATGAAGAAATGATCTCCAAGAACCTACTGCCTCAAAAAATAATGGGACCGGAAGCGAGGATTTTTTTTTTTCATTTTCTGTATATTTTCATGGCTACCAGTCCTATTATTTTTGTGTGGTAGTGGGTTCTAGATAATTTTTCTATAATATACCAATGTGCTGAATGCCGTACAAGAATATGTCGGAAAAGCTCATCTTCAGATGGAATATCAATATTAGAGCCTAAACTTAGAAGCACACACCGTTGCTAACTTGTAGGTGTCCATTTTGAGACTAAATAATTGCATGTGAGCTTCCATCTGGAGACCGAATGATTTTGTCAAACTGTTGCTCAACTATTGCACAACTGAACTAAATTGGTAACTTTCACTGAACAATTGAGTACATAATATAACGTCGTTGATTGAGAATTATGATGAACAAATTTTTGCGTTGTTTTAGGTTCTATCCGATATGGGAACTTATCTCTATAAAGCTATACCAGACACAAGGTTGACAGTCAAAAAATATGCAGACGCCAAGTTCGAATACTTGGCTTACTGTTTAAAAGTGAAAGAGATGGACGATGAAGAATGCAGCTATGCAGCGTTACAGGAACCTTTATACAGGGTCGAAACTGGCAATTACGAATACAGGTACGTGTGAGCATTTCATTTGTTACAGGTTCGCACGAAACGATTTTTTTTCAATTTTTGGAGGGAAAATCAGGAGAAATGTATATTCATCATTATATTTCTCTTTCTCTTCCTCTGTCTCTTTTCCCTTCTGTCTCTATCTCCTTTTTTCCCTCTCTGTCGATGTCAGAACAGATCCCCAGATAACTGACACTGGCTAGAGTAGAAGTTATTCTCTCAGACTGAAAAGCTTAATATCGCAGGTCTATATGCACCGATACAGCAATGTGAATTTGCCTATTTCAATAAGCCTTCCCATTTTCATGTCTACATTTTTGTTCCGTGTGTTTGGCCCAAAAGATTATCCAAGGATCACTCTCGCACTCTTCATTGTTAGTCCTTGACCAGTCTTTGGGTCAGATCTATGCTCTGATAATGTGTTCTTCTGCATCACCAAACCACAGTTTTAGTGACTTTGAATGGAGAATAAGTATAGTAGTTCAAAACATTTCCTACAATATTTTTTATACCTATGTGACTTATTCTGAAATAATGTTCTTACTTGAAATTTCCAGCAATGTATTGGAGGTTCAGAAATAATAGTCTGAAATTCTCAGAGATTTGGGCCTCATAAAGAGACACCATACGTTACTGAACGTCATGATACCTCAGTATGGATCCAGTATTTCTTCTATACTAGGTCTGGATCCTTTGGCAAGGCGCGCACCGAAGTGATTACCAAATGACATGGCAGTGGTGATTAAGTGCCAAATGAAATTGCTATACAGGATTAGCGATTTCATCTGCCGCTTAATCACCACTCCCACGTCACTCGGTAAACACTACGGTGCGCGCTTGCCTTAAGTCTCTCATTTCCAATGACGAAACTCCCTTGGTCTTCCCCGATATCGCTAGTTCTCCAACTTAGAATTTGAGGTAAGTTACTTCTTCTGCATTTCTCTTTCTAGTTAAATCTAGTATCCTAATTATCTGGTAGTTGAATTTGAGTGAATCCTCACTAATCCAGTTTTAGAATTGTACCCAATTCCAGGACACATTTTAGCAGCTTCCTGATTTTGCTGATGAGTTTCCCACTTTCTATAATGCGAAGTAGTCAGCATATCCTAGGGCCGTGAATATACCAATGTTATGTCCTCTCATAAACTCCGTCATAAGGTTCTACAGCAAATATGACCCTTGTGGTTTATAAAACTGGAGACAGGAAATTATTGGTATGCCTAGCCTTTGGTTTGAATACCACTCTGACTGGCTCTCAAACTGTCCCGAGGGCGCCTCTCAGATGGCAAATTGAGATGCAAGGATGGGCACCGCGGAAAAGGTGAAGGAAACCAGAGGTACCGAGGGTACCCTTAAATTAACACCAAGGGACCCTCATAACCTCTTTCCTGGAGACCGCTCTTGGTACTGTTTGCATGTCGTAAGCGGCACACATCTTCAAGGGGAACCAGAGCAAATACCTCCTTGAGCCCATTCGAGGGGAACCAAGTCAACCATCCCAAGAGCGCTGACCAGAGAAACCCTCCAAGGGTGCATCGTGCATCTGATATGGCAAACCTAGTTGCGGAGGTAGGCACTTCAGAAGTGGGAACCAGAGGTACTCAAGGTTCGGCCAGGCTGACACAAGCGGCGACTACGACACCACATCTACCAAACTAAGGTGAGATAAGCCAGCCGTCCCGAAGGCGCCGATCAGAGGAACCCCCAAGGGTGCCCCTACCATAGTGAATATTACTCTGTGTATTTTGGTGGTTTTCTGGGTTTTTCCGTGGTCTTCTTTGGTTGAAATCTCCAAACATTCCAACTGCGGCAGTCATCTTCAGTGACATCGTCGAAGTACTCTTCTTGACGAATCAACTGAAACTGAAGCTCTCGTTTCTGGCATGTCATTTATAGTACTGATTTTGCGCGCACTTTCTGTGACGGTGGGTAAGTTGATATCTTGTGAAAAAATCTTCTTTATGAAGCTGACTAGAATGTCGTTTGGCTCCAAGGTGCCCTTTACATGTTCGATGAAGTGAGTGGAGTCTCGGACGTACGTCTTAAGGCGGACCCTGACTTGTAACTGAACGTTGTAATGTAATGGAACATGAGCATTCGATAGTCAGTGCCAGGAAACGAGCGCGAAGAGAACGCGAACGGCGAGCGACGTCAAGTGGAGCACTGATCGCTCGCGCTCTTTTCCCGGCACTGACTATCGAATGCTTGTGTTACTTTACAACGTTCAGTTACACGTCAGTGCCCGCCTCAGAAAACAAGCTTTTTAATGTAATGCTCGCCTTGAGCATTACATTACAAAGATCGGCTCAAGTCAGTCGCTGCCTTTGCCTTTCCAACATGCTTCTGCAGCATATCCGACAAATGCTTGTCGAGGTTGTGGGTTGGTGATTCTCTGGCACTTGATATCGGTCTCGGTGGACTCTGTGTCTTTAATGTTTTTATTCAATCAAAATAAAGTATCTCAGTTGCAAAAACTCCAAAATCGTGGAATGCGTATGATTCTGAAGTACAATCGATACACTCTGATTTCATTTACTTACGTTAAATTCTTTATAGTGATTGTCAGTAAATAACAGGCTATAATTTTCAACGAGGATTTTTGTTTTTAGGATTGTCAAAAGCTTTCAACCCACTTATTTCAATACTTGAACAGAGATATTCGTCCTAATAAAACCTGGTGTAATAACGATTTCCACATAAATAATAACTTATTCATCAAAGGTTCGAATGCATTTAATGAACTCCCCACTCACTTGAAAGAATCAAATAATATTACAAGTTTCAAGTAGAGCCTAGTGCCATTTGTATAATTTTGTTTTGTGTTTTGGCTTTGTTACTAACTCCTTACACAACCTAGCACTGTTCATTTTTAACTCAACAGTGAATCGTGGAGGATTGATTATTCGCAGTCGGCACAGGATTCAATTAAGAAAAATGGAAAAAACTTGCCCTGGCCGGGAGCCGAACCCGTGACCTATCAATAACCATGCGTGCACCTACATATATTACTATAATTTTTGTCGTTTATTTTTTTGTTAAAAATTGTTATATCCATCAATCGAGTGCTTCCTTACGAGCAACCCTCAGAAGTCCTTGAGATACTTGTGGGAGCTAGGAAAGACGCAGCCGTTACCTTTCAACGTGTGATGCCATACACGAAGCCCGTGAGAGCGCGGCGATTCGAACCCGTGTACCTTGGCATAGTCCCTGAACACTACCTGTGCGCCACCAACAACCCAAGATCGTGCTTTTATTGTCCGGTTTTTTTCATTATACTATTAATCAAAATAAATGTTTGAAAATTAGATTTTTATCAACTTCAATAAATGACTACTACTATTATTATTCATTTTCAGATTGATTCTTCGTTGTCGTCAACTAGCAAGGACGAGATTCGCCAAACTCAGAGCTGATGTTTTGGTGAAGATGGAACTGTTGGACAACAAGCACGTCCAATCACTCGGAGGACACCTAGTAAAAATCATTAAGGGCTTTTCGGAATTACATGCGAACGTACTACAACTTTTCGACGGACCAGCGCTTTTCCCAGTGGAAGTCGACTTGTCGAATAGCGCTTTTCAATACAAATCTACAACACCAGTTGTTCAGGCAAGTATCTAGTAAAGAACTCTTTGGTAGAAAACAGGTGCTCCGCAGTTATAGACTGAGTCGTAGTTTCTAACATATTAAGATGCATTTCTCCATTTGGATTGCCATCGATGAATGAGACTACTACAACTTTTTAGATTTACCCCAACCATTAATTTTTTTATGATGCTTAGTGTGTCCTCGGTCTAGAACAACTGGAAGAACTACCCTCACGCAACATGATGTTGAAAACCAGTATGCCAATACACTTGATCTCTTCCTCACCACCAATTCTGATCAATAAAATATAGAAATTTGTGCTCCACTTGAGTACTCCAACCACAACCTCATCTCGACTCTTTGCACTTCTTCTACAACATCGACCAGCGCAACGCTACTCTGTGTTATAGGGCACAACAATCCAGCCGACAAGGATGGTCTTGCGTATATTGCGTATCTCTTCAGGAGATCCAACACAACGCTCCGAGACAATTTCTGGGATCATAATTCTGAGGATGCAAACATACAGTAAAAACACACAAGGTGGACGAATATCCAACCTGCGATTAGAACCAATGGCATCGTAGATGAAGAAACTATAACGGACAGTTTGAATAAAATCAACAACAAAATGAAAAACTAGAATCAAATCCGAAAAATCGAAGTACAAATAATTTCAAAACATATGCAGATATAACCAAAAATGACAAACATGTGTACACAAAAACTCAAAATCAAACAATAACTATATAACCAAAAACAGAACAAACATCTATAAAAACCAAAAATTACTTGGAAAATAATGTGAAAATTGGCAAATTAGGAGTTGTAATAAACTCACTGAAACAAATGGACAATGGAAATTACCAAGCCAATATGAGACAGAAGTCAAAAACCTTTCGAAACCAAAAATCAAAATTCAAAATTTAGCGATTCAAAATACAATAACCAAAGAAGCAATTGAAGATATGATCATAAATCAGAACACCATAATTGATGAAACAGACTACCTCTCTGTTCAATTTATTAAGCACTTTGCTGAGGTGAATGGAAATTTATTGAATAAAATAATGACGATCAATGATGGAAAATTATTTATTGGATGGCAAAATCTCAAAGTGTATCAAAATAATAATCTCACCCAATGTGGGAAATGCTTTAGATTCAAACATACCCATAAGATTTGCAAAAATGAACTTGTATGTCCCCGATGTTCTGAGTCACATGAACTGCAATTTTGTAAAAACACCGAAGTACTTCAAAGTAATAATTGTATTCATTCCAATACATTATACAAAACTACCCATCCTCTCAACCATCTAGCTTCAGATAAGAACTGTCCGACATTTATGTACCATCAAAATCAATTTGTTTCCCAAATTGATTACAACTCGTGACCAACAGAATCCTGAATATTATAAAGCATTCCATTATACAAAATATTCAGAAAATTGACTATGAATAATCGTACAGAAAATGTGAAATTATATGTTAGCCTTTGAATGCTCCAATAGGAATCACTGGAAAATATTATACATAAATTCAAGATCAATAAGAAATAAAATTGATGAACTGGAAGTGATAATCAACGAACTGGGAGTGAAAATCTTAGTGGTGAGTGAAACCTGGATGAGGAAAGAAGAAGAAAAATACTACAACTTCAATTCTTTTTCATCAGTATACTGCAGCAGAAAAGAACAAGGAGGGGGTGTAGGAATTTTTATCAAGGATGGTATTGAATTTGAAGTTAAAGCAAGAGAAGAAGATCAGCTAAAATTTATTGTCGTAAAACTTGAAAATCCAGATATCATGATTTGTAGTTTATATCGTCCTCCTAAAATGAGTACTAAAAAATGTTTAGATTTCATGGATAAAACACTTGATAGTCTCAATAAATACAACTGTGAAATTCTCTTCTTTGGCGATATAAATATTAATATTTTATCTGAAAGTAATTGCAATTGTGATAAACTCAAAGATGAATTAGTTGAACTGAATAATAGAATTCACCTTTATCAAGATCCAAATGAGGTCTATGAGGAATTATTGAAAACATTTGATTCCTGTTCATGTATAAAAAAATTAAATGTAGAAAAAAATCTAAACCTTGGTTTGATAGCCACATAGCTTTTTTGATAAAAAAAGGGACAAATATTTTCATCAAACAAAAATAAATCCTCAATCTGAATATTTTTTGGAACAATATTTTAATTTTAACAAATTAATAAAAAAAAAACTATTCGGCAAAAAAAATATGAATTTTATAAGGAACAATTCACCGATGCTAATCCCAAAGTGGTTTGGAATGGAATCAAATCTTTACTGCATAATAAATAAAACTAGCTCTAACTAAGTAAAAATAAAAGCTATCAATATGAAAGATACCAAAATTGAATTTCCAGTTGAAATATTTGAGGCTATGAATAATCATTTTGTAAGTATTGGAAAGACGTTATCCTCTGTTATTTCAAATATTTCAGAACCATTCAAAGACCAATCAAGTCTATGTTTTTAGAACACACAAATTTAACAGAAATTGAAAATGTCATACATCAGTTAGATTCTAGAAAGGCACCTGGTTTTGATGGTATTAGTGTAAAAATCATAAAAGTTGTCAAATTCGAAATTAATTCACCTATTCTATTGTTCATTATATCTCGATCATTTGAAACAGGTATTATCGACCAACCTCTATAATTCCAATTATTTCAAAAACCCTAGAAAAATTGATCAATTTTAGACTTTTCGAATTTCTTGAAAAAAATAACCTACTATATAATGGGCACTATGGTTTTCTCAGATCCAGAGACACTGAGGCAGCAGTGATGGACGTTGTTTCAAACACTCAAATGGAAATTGACAATGATCAGAAATGTACCATATTGTCTTTGAATTTGTGTAAAGCATTTGACACAGTTGATCACGATATATTACTCAGAAAATTATATAGTATTGGTGTTAGAGAAAATCTACATAAATGGTTTAAAAACTATTTATATGATAGAAAACAATATGTTCATTTAGGAAACAATCGAAGTTCTCTAAAAGATATAAATTGTGGTGTACCGCAAGGTTCTATCCTTGGCCCGGTTTTATTTTTAATCTATATAAACTCTTTATCAAAACGGACTCTTAATGGGTTATTTTCAGTTCTCATAATGAAAAAAATAAAATAAAATAAACACAAATAAAATAAAAAATGATATGAGTAAAATTTTAATTTGGTTACAAAAACATAAATTGACTCTCAATTTTAAAAAATCTTCCTTCATGAATCTTTCAAAGAAGGCGATGGATATTCCAACTCTTCCAATTAATTTAATTGATAAAACTATAAATTATCAGCAAAAAAATTTTTGGGCTTATATATCGATGAAAAACTCTCTTGGAATACACAAATTGATAAAATCAGAAATAAAATAGCTCCACTTATTGGTATTCTTTTCAAAATAAGAAACTACATAAGAAATTTCTTAAAAATATTTATCGCAACAAATGGTTTGCTTGATTTAAACTCTCTATATAAGCTGAAAATTTGTGGTGTAATCCATTTAATTAGGAAAAAAGTTAAAAAATCGAATTTAGTTTTTACTGACGTAAATAGTATTCGCAACCATAATACCAGACAAACAAAATTGTTAGCTGCCAGCAATTTCAGATCAAATTTTGAAAAGAAATCTGTTTATTATAATGGCATAGTAAATTACAATTCAATATCTGATTAAATGAAAAATTACCATTCCTTAATAAAATTTAAAATAAAACTGAAGAAAGAAATTTTGAAGTGATTTATTTAATGAATTTGACCACTTTCAACTTTCAACTCCGCTGGGAAATATAATAATTGTCTATTTAAATGTATATTATTTATGTTTACTACATTTTATTTTGTATTTTGAGAAAAATCCATCAATTTTTATGACAAATTTTTTTTTTTTAAATCGATTCACATTGTTTGTTTATTTACGTTAGTTTCAAGATTTGACTATTTTTTCCTTTGTATCCCTTCTATATGTAATGTTTCTTCGGGTAATAAAGTTGATGATTTCTAGAGTATAACCAGTCACTGAAGGAATTTCTTCTCCTTAGGACTGCTTGCTTAAGGACCTGCTTGCTTATGTTTCCCATATATAACAGTAATCTATCAAAAAATATGCTGGAACCCTGCAGATTCCCTTCAATGGGGAAAGAACTAACAGAGAACGTTACCGATTTATATATGAACTTATCATAAATTCTAGAATGGGGATCCAATAACTTGATAGAAATCAATGCGAACAAACCCCAAGCAGGTTTTTTTTCGAGAAAGGCCGATCTCACAGTGGCCAGCGTAACGGAGTGTCCATACCGATAAAATTCAATTCAACATTCTTGTGTTCATTGATGTTACCTTTATTTATTTTTATTACATCAGTAAATTAGTAAAGTAATAAAGAAAAATTTTAATGGGTGGTATTCAACTGTCTACCAAATTTACTAATTTTTTCTGTAAAAAAAAATACTCTTGTGTTTCTAAAAATACTGAATGCTAACCAAAATTGAGAAATCCGAATATTCACTTCATGCTAGTCTCTTATATTAGTTGTTCCTCAAAATAACTTTTGTTGGCCAAAAATACTAAATGTTCACCAAATTTTAATTGCCGAAAATGCTCGTAATTGACAAACAAACTGAGCAAGCTAAGCTAGCTTGCGAGTCGAAAATGCGTGAATTAGTTTTTCGCTCGCGATTGACGCGCAAACCTAACCTGAGCAAGCTTACCTAGCTTGCAAGTTGAAAATGCGTGAATTCTAAATTTGGTGAACATTTATTAAAATCGGTAGACATTTATTTGGGTTCCATTAAGATTTTTTGATGTTATAGTTTAATAATTTGGTGTACACTATATTTGTTCCCGATTTTAATTGGGTACTACCTAAAAGGATTTTTGAAGCTATTTCCTCATATACAAAAATGTATAAAATCAAGTGGTTATATTGTTCAATAAAATTTGTAGGGAGAATAGTTGTCGGAAGATCCCAAAAGTTTGCGACGGCCCTCAAAAAAACGACTCGTCGATTTTTTCAATGAGCATGTTCCAGCACGACACTAAGTTTGGGTAAATTTTTTCTGGTATTGAGCCCGAGGACTATCATATTGTGTTCATGTTGATATATTGCCATCATTAATAAGTAATTTTACACATCAACTAATAATTAATAGTATATAAGTTATTTAGAGTCTATTTTATTTTCATCAACTTTCGATGAACAAACAAAACTATTACTTGGGATTAATAAATGGATAAAAATACCACTGGGAATAATTTCTTTGTCAATATGTTCATTATTATACTTTACAGGATATTGATGAGGATGAGAGGGGAATCGAAGAAGGCCGGGATTTGATCGAACATGAAAACGAGCATCTCATTTGCAACTTGGAATCGTTCAAGAACACTGAGAATACTGAAACCGAAGAAATGTTGCTTCCAGACTTACAGTCTGAAAGTCAACTTGAGCCCAACTATGCTGAAATGGACAACCTTACCCTTCTATCTTCGCTCTGTCTTCCAGAAAGTCCCCAAAATAGATCACTTCTACCTGATTTGGATTAGAAAACTATTTCTCGTAAATAAGATAAATTATTATTATTATTATTATTTCATTAACAAATCGCTGTATCATCAAAATAAAATAAAGTTATATCTATATTCCGAACAAAAAACCTTTCAGAGATTTTTTTCAAATATTATATAGGTTATAGTATTAGTTATTTAACCCTGTAACTAGGACGTCAAACCAGCTATTTATTAGGCCAGAAGAAATAGACAATCCATTCACAATAATTTAAAAGTTTTCGAACTTCAATACAAGGTCGGGAAAGGTTTAAAAACAAATAATAAAATTCTGCAACCTTTTCCGAAATCCGGAACATTGTCAAAATTGCAATCAACTTGAATTTTGCTGCACACTTATTACTACTTGGACTAGTAATAAATATTTTATCCAATAGGGGCGATCCATTACATACAGTAAAAGTTTTTCACCTATCCACTTAGATATATTAATTCATACCGCGAATCAAATTTGCACCAGAACGGAACACAAACAAAAACTCTAAAAGTTCTGCGAACTTGACAGATACAAAACAGTTGTACAGATTTGTAACCTTTTACGTCCCAGGTAGCACCTCATATTGGCTGAATCTTGTTTTCATATTGGGCCAATATGGATATATTGAATATATTCAATATTACTCTCATATCGATTTCAGAGACACTCCCACTCATGTATAATAATTCCCATTTGCGAGTACAAAAATAGTAGTTTGCTATCGGCTAAATAGCAAGGAACAGAAATGCAAGTGGATAAAAATATCGGATAAATTACGTTACCATAGCAACGCTAGCACTTACTGTTCGTTCATCAAGCATCGCGCGTCGCATCAGTTTGACATAAGATGTCTAGAAACCCTGGTGCGTGCACTTATACCTGTAAAACTTTGGGATCAAACTGAAGACACCTGCCTACTTGAAAATGCTTGATTTTTTGATAATTAGGTTCGGGTTCCGAATTCCGATGTTCAGAGGGCGACTCAGTTATGTTTATACACAAGGTGCTCAAATTTTCGTGAACATTTTTCTTCCATGACCATAGATTTCTCTTTCTGACTGTCTGAATTTTGACAGTTTGTGACGTTTGTGTTGAGAGTTTGTGTCTGTTTTGATAAAATGTAAAGTAATGTTATGTTAATAAAAATTCCAATCGATTAACTTCGGAAAACTGTGAAAACGCCATAATGAGATATTTCCGGTATTATTATTATTATAAAATGCACACTCGGGTCATTTTCTAGGCACTAATTTGAGCAAAAATGTTCAAGAAAAACTCTTGACTGAAGTGTTGAACAATTTATAAGATGAAATAGGTAACAATCCAAAAATCAGGAAAACAAGAAACTTGATCGGAAAACACCATAAACAACGAAGAACTAGAAACAACACAATACACAATGAAAAATAGGACAAAAACTCCAATCACTACTAAACCAGAATCAAAATGAAATCAAATTTCTGATAAACTAATTCAAAATTCAAACTTATCGAAGTAACGTCAAATGTATGACAGCTTCGAGCGTTTTTAACAGAACCAATATAAGAGAACAGAATAAAAATAAAAGTCGTGAACGCAAAACGTCGTTATGTGTAAGCAGCCTAACAGTTTCTTGTCAGCGCTATAAGCGCCACGTACTAAAGAATGTGAACTAGGACCTAATCCAACAGGAGGTGCCGTCCATAAAAATCAAAACAAAATCGAATCGTTGAATTCACCAGGGTTTCTAGACATCTTAGTTTGACAACTGTAATTGTCAAAAACAGAATGAAACAGGAAATAATATTCCAGTAAGTTTGTCGAGATTTGGATTTGGTTCTTGCTAAACATGATTCTTCCACTTATTGTTCTTTCAGTTTGTTAAATGAAGTTTAATTGAATTGAATGTTCTATTCATGGAATTGTCTTAACAAATACCACACGAGCTCAGATCTAGCGGGATATTTCTTACGGTGGTTTTCTCATACTTACTTTCATATAGGTAATTTAGCTCGATCTGTTCTCGTTGAATTACCAATGAAAGTAAGTATTCGAAAACAACCACAAAAAATATCCAGCTAAATCTGAGCTCTTGTGGTATTACCCCCGATAAATCAACTCCTGTAGAAATTATCTCATTTAAATATGACGTCTGAGTCAGTTTGGCAGCGATAAAAAAGGAATCAACTTTTTTATCGCTATAAAAATGCCTGTTCCTCAATATAGGCTTCATCTAGTAAGCGGAAATCCCTTCAATTTCTGTCATGACAGCAATGATTGTTCAGTATTAATTGTTAACACAATATGAATCGTTTTGGGAAAGTTTCATCTGAACAGATTACAAAGCATTATTAAAATTTATTGTGTTGTTAATAACTGTTCCTTCAAATAACTGTTTCAATCAAGGTGATTATTATTGTGGTGTATTTATATACTGTCGGTGATTTATCTTGCCAAAATGCACTCGAATTCTTCTTTTATTGAATACATTTCTGTTTTCAACTCACAATTTTTCCATCAGTAATTCCACAGTTTTTCTGGTGAAATTGCTGATTCACAGTTTTTCTCGTGAAATTACTGATTGGCAATATTATTTCGTTGAAGAAAGAAATTTATCAGCTAAAAAAAAGCTTTTACTGCTTATAAAAACAATATTGTATATCCAAGTTTGAAGGCATATTGGTGGAATATTATATTTCATCCATATTCGAAAAATTATATTGACCCTATATTGATTGAGATTTTTACGAAAACCTCACGCCAATATTTGAAAGACAATATTGATACAATACTACAAAATAATTTTATCACCATCATTGAAATTTAAATATTGGCCGAATATTCAATAAACAATATTGAAATGAATTATGATCAAACTTGGGTAAGGAACCGCTAGGTGGCCCCACATATGGTACGACAGCTGAATCATAGTAACATATAAAATAAGGCAAGACAATGCGTTTACAAGTCAATCTACTCAATGGTTAATTGAAGTAGGAATGAAATTGTAGAATTTTCAAATTATTCGACATTTTCTGGAAATATTTCATCAATGTTTCCAAGGCAACATTTTCACTAAGATGTCAAAAAACGCTGGTGTACCGACTGATAAGATTTTGTTTAGAATTTTTTGAAGACAAAACAAATGAATTATTAGTGGTCTACTTTTGTAATCGACTCCAGAGATGGCGTCCTCTTTCTCGTGTCAACACCGTCAACATTCCAAGGACATGGTGATTGTGATTGCTAATTGAATTTTAAGGAATTTTATTAAACGTTTGTATGCCATACGAAAGTAATAATCCATACTCGAAGTGGAATATCAAGTTTTATTGAAAAAATAACACTACTAAAATTGTATAATTTTTTCCAAAAAAAAAATCTAAAAACCATTTGAAAGTCAATAGTTGTGGTGTAATAAAAAAAATGTTGTGCAATTTTCTTATATTATTGATGTGTTTCTTCATTTTCCTTATATTATAATAATTTGATCATTTTCTGTTTTTGTGCCGACAATCCAGAAAGATGAATGAAGTAGGTAACTAATTTATATTCAGTACAGAAATTGAGTACTAGCCACTTAGAATCTGTAACATACTTTGAAACAGACATTTTATTTCAAAACGCCATGCATGTTGACAATATTTTATGGCAAAAATGGTTTCTAATCAACCAAACAACTCTGGATGCGTTTTTATATCTTATCATTTCTTGAAATCTTCCATAATTAGAGAAAGTCCGCGATAAAGTAAAAAATATAAATTTGTCTGCATTCCAACTGAAATCTATCAATGTTTTGTGTTCAGTAAGCTTGAGGTTTTGGTTATTTTCCATGCATTCCTTTTATTTTGAAATGGTGAAATTTCACAATAGAAATATTTTCACTACATGTCATATTGAACGGTTTTTTAAAAGTGGAAGAACAATATAACACATTAACTCATCACAAATATCAAATCCCAAATGCAATTAAACTCAAAGCCACAAAATTATTCTTTATTTCTTTAAAAAAGTTTATACTGAAAACTCGGCATAAATGCACAGATATCAGCGCGAGAGCATGCTCATAAGATTGACAGGTGCTAATGGTGAATTTCCATGCGATGCAGCTGAACTACAATATTTCTATGTGAAATGTGGGTTAATTATATTTCAGCAGAAAAATTAATAAACCATGTCGAAAATGTAACAAATAGAACAGATTGGGGACAGTGATTACGTATATTCCAATAATTATATTGTTTTATTAATTTCATATTCGTGAATCGTGGGCAAAACTTCAAACTTCTCTTCATGAAAATTAACCCTAACAAGAAAACCGATGATGGCGGTGCACTCAAGTGTCGCGGATATTAGAAAAACAGCCCACGTATTCATTTGTTTTTTCGTAATCAAGTTGGCGAATGTCTCTCGTTTCATCCGACAGATTTGCAGGTATAAGTCGGTCTAGGACATTTCAGGACCGCCGATTCAGTGCCGGATGTTTCAGTGCCGGGACCTTTCAGTGCCACAAAAATTATTTTTATTTAATAAGGATAATTTTTTTTTATTCGATTCAAATAAAATTTTATCTATATATGGGTATTAAAACTAGCAAGGGATTTAAAAGTAATATTTAAAGAAATATTTGACGAATTTTTGTTCATTATTTCGAATAATTTCGAAAGTAGTGTTTGCTGTTTATAGAAGTGACAATACCTTTATATTTTACCAATATTTTAACAAACGAGTGTTAAAATGGAGCCCACAATTTTAAGTTCAAGAGGAAAACCAAAATTTACCCATAACGGTTTTGTATATTCTTTTGAAAAGTGTTCTAAAACTAATGAGCGTATTAAATTTTGGCGATGTGAGCCACAAGGAAGATGTAAAGTGCGGATTCATACCGAATATGGAGAAGTTATTAAAGTAATCAACATCCATTATCATTCCTCCTCGGCAGCAAGAGTGGAAGTTGCAGAAGTTATAACAAAAATCAAACTTCGAGCAGAAAATACCGTAGAAGGCACAATAAATGTGATGAATAATTGCCTAACAAACCTAACTCAAGGTTCCGAAGCCTCAATCCCAAATATTGGTGCTTTACGAAAAGTTGTTAGACGCGATAAATTCAGCACCTTCAGACCTGCAACTTTACAGGAACTGGTCTTACCTGAGGAATATACCCAATATTTTCCAGAGCCTAACACAGCAGAAATTTGTTTACTTTGTGACAGTAATTTGGACGGCCAACATGGATACAGCACTTACAGACATCTACATGGTATGCAGATGGTACGTTCTCAATTGCACCCACATTATTTGCTCAAGTATATACCATAATGGCAGAAAGATTTGGAGGAGTTCTACCAATATTTTACGATCTGTTGCCCAATAAACAACAAGACACGTATATAAGAATGTTCAATTTAATTAAAGAATTGCAAAATAATTTAAATCCAAATTCTATTAATTGTGATTTTGAACAGGCTGCTTTCGGTGCTATGGCTCAGTGTTTTCCAGATGTTTTCATTAAAGGTTGTTTTTTTCATTTGTCACAGAACATACGAAAACACATTGCTGGTTTGGGCTTGATCAATCAGTATAATACTGATCCAGACTTTAGCCTGAAAGCTAAAATGATAATTGCTTTAGCATTTGAGAGTGGATGATTTAGACGATTACCTGGAACCACTCAGTGAAGAGTTACCTGGAGAATTACATCCTCTTCTAAACTGGTTTGAGGATAATTATACAGGGTGTTCATTAAAGACATACTAATATTTGAGGGGGTGATTCTTCTATTCTTTCTATTTTTATGGGGGCCCCTTAAACTCTAGTGTATAAAACTCCCGTTAATACTTTAGAAGATTTAAGAGAGCGAATAGTTGCCTCGTGTGAAACTATTCGAAATACGCCGGGAATATTTCAACGTGTGCGTAATTCCATGCGTAGACGGGCGGAAGCATGCCTATTAAGTGAAGGTGGCCATTTCCAACAATTTTTATAATCAGTGTTAGTATTGTCAATAATTAATGAATTTGATCCGTTCATTTAAACTTACTTTTATAAAATAAAATAAAATTCGTTTTTGTACAAGCTGAAATCCATATTTTTTTGATCCTCATTCATTTTGGAACAAATCTGATCCCTTTATTTGCTTTAAGTCGATGCACAATCATTTCCACACCACATCAGATTTTTAAGGAATTGATCCTGAAGTAAAACGATTTTTATTTTTTTAAGCGAAAATCATGCGGCGGACAAAGAAAACTCAAGAGATTAAATTTGCTCAAAAATAAATGAGGATCTCAAAAGTATTTTTTTTTGGAGAAAGCAGTGGCGTAGTATTTTTTTCTCCAAAAATATTCAATATTCAAAACCCGTACGGACGCCACTGGTTGAGAAAATGAAAATGTTTGTGCATTAAAAAATGCACCTTGACGCATAGAAGACATGTACCAAATTTTATAAAAACGTCTACAATATTATCTCTGTTATTATTAAAAAACTGATTTTTTTTCAAAACTTTACCACCCTGTATCTCAAAAGTTAGGACTTTTAGGACATACGTTTATAGAAAGTTTTTTCCTTAAAATAAGTCAAAGAATCACCCCCTCAAATATTAGCATGTCTTTAAGGAACACCCTGTATAGGAAGAATGAACAGGCGTGAAAATGGGAGAAGACAACCTCTGTTTCCACCAGAAATATGGAACTTATACGATACAACTCTTGATGGAGATGATCGAACCAATAATCATTCCGAAGCTGCCAATCGAACTGGGAATGGAGCATCCAAGAATTTGGAAATTCATAGATGGGTTACGTAAAGTTCAATAAGGACGAGATACTTACTACGAACAATTAGTTGCTGAGAATCAGCCTCCATTGAAGTTAAAGAAGTATAGGGATGCCGATGAAAGAATTTTGAAAATTGTCACAGAGAACGGAAATACAACTCCTCTTGAATATTTGAGAGGTATCGCCCACAACTATCAAATGAATGAATAAACTATTAATTTATTATATTATATATATATATATATATATAATTATATAGATATAGATATATACATATATCCCCAAAGAAGAATATATATATATATATATATATAAGTGTTATACTTAAAGGTCCTGACACTGAAACGGCGGCCCTGAAATGGCGGCGCTGAAATGGCGGCGCTGAAACGGCGGCGCTGAAACGGCGGCACTGAAACGTCCCATTCTCGAGTTTTTGGGCATCTTAATTTTCACTTTGAATATTCAGCCAATATATACAAAATGAGATTGTACCCAATATCGCTAAATATTTTGAGGCCAATATTGCTTCTAGAATATTTCACTGATATTATTTGTATAATGTTCAAGTAATATTGTACCAATATTCCAAAATAATCATAATTTCATCTCGCCAATATTTCGTTTGAATATTCTGCCAATATTTTTATAATATTTTAACGATATTATACGAATGTAAGTGATAGTGCACCAATATCGCTTAACATTTTGAGGCCAATATTGCTTCAGGAATATTAGACCAATATTATTTTCAAAATATTGGACTAATATCGCCGAATGTTCACATTTTTTTTCTCACCAATATTTTTATTAGAATATTTTGCCAATATTTTCATAATATTGTACCAATATTCTCCCAATATGAGTGTGATACTTGGAGTTGACTGGATCATGTTTATTAATTTACAAAAATTGAATTTTTCCAAATTGCATAAAATTTCGGATCTTGCGAGGTTGCAAATTTGTGAATGCATCAGAATAGATGTTTTCAAAACTTGCAACAAAGTTTAAAAACTTTTGTAATCATTCTGAGACTACCTTGACTAAACTTGATTCGTGATATGAAATAATATATTTAATACTACCTAATCAAAGTTTGCAGAACTTTTGGAATTTTTCAACGAGTTTACAGCAAAATTCAAGTTAATTGCAATTTTGGCAATGTTCCGGAATTAGGAACAGCTCGCAAACTGAAATTGTTGTCTCGATGTACCAAATTCACTTGACCAGAGTTTGGAAACTTTTGGAATTATTGTTAAATTTTCGATTCTCAATGACTATCTCTACTGGCCTATATGGAATGAGTTACAGTTTGAACGTATTTATCGCACCAAACGTAAACTTTGGAACACAAGCGAACCAAGCAGTAACATGTGTACAAAATATTCATTCCATAATTTGAGGAATCTATCTGCACTTCACCTATTCAGTTATTCGACGTTATTCGAATATTTTTGTGAAGTATGTAAATATTTATTTGTTCAAAATGATAAACAACACATTCCAAAACAAAAATATTTGTGTGACTGTGTGATAAAAATGAAGTCACTCGCCAGATGTTTGTATTTTTTAAGTATTTATCCATAATTCACTTCTCAAGACAACCAGGAAATTGGGTTCGTGAATTGTTATTGCGTATTTGTCTCCTAGTCCTATGTTTGTGAAAGCAAACAATCGGGCTTGAATGAATGTGACCGAGAAGTCCCAGGTTCGGTTCCCAGCCGGGGCGAGCCTTTTCAATTTTTCTGAAAATTTGAATCTCGTTGCCGACTGGGAATAATCCTCGACGATTCACTGTTGCGTTAAAAATTAACAGTGCTGCTCTTAGAGTGGCTTACAGAGTTAGTAACAAAGCCTTCCCAGAACACATGACTAATAACTATTGCAGTAGATGCCAAAACACAACGTAACCCTAGGGTGGGTACAACATTTCAGTTTCTATTCCAAACTTATACCAAAGCAAACAAACACTTTCAATTCGCCCACCCTGGGATTTTTTTTTAATTAATTCAATTAGTAATATAATTGTCAGTATAGTGATATCAGACCAGAGTACATTATAAAATCAGCTCTTAATCGCTCGGATTCAAGATTAGGGGATATATAGGAAGTGTTATTTATATCCAAGTGAAATTTTTTTCAGGGAAACAAAGAAAATGGATATGAGACAATTATTTGGATACAACATAATGGTTTATATCCATAAACATAAATCGAATATAAACTTCAATAATCATATATATAATACCTACAAGGAATAAAAATAATAACACAGTAAAAAAAAAAATAAAACAACAAGGTCTCAGAAAAATTTCAAATACTTATTGCCATTATTCTATGATTCGATTCCAAAACATATAAAAATAAACAAGTCAGTAGTATCTTTTGAAAATCAAATTAAAACATGGATTTATGAGTCTCCTCGAAATTTGTTTCATGATATCTTTCACTTCAATTAACTCAGTCAATTTGCCTTTTATTAATTTTATTGCATTTCGAAAATTTACAAAACATATGTATATAATATGTGAATTAATGATGTATATATAATTCTTACATGTTATTTTCTCGCAACAAGTTTTTAACTTCGCGAGTATAATTGAATCGTTTATTCACTTTTTTACAAATTGTTATACATATATTTTAGAATTTTGAATAAACTTTATTATTAGATTTGCAAGTTCGGCCACGGCTTCACAAATGCGTGGACTTTGTAGGAGGGGATTGAAGGGGTAAATAATAGTCAGCAAAGTTTCATGAACTAACTTTATCCACCAATAGAAAAAAGGTGGAAGTTATTCGAACGATAAATATCATAAAAGGGTAAAATATGTGTAACATAAAAATAACTCAAAAGAAAAATATTGACCATAATATAAGTTCTGCCGAAAGAATTCATTCACTCTGTATCGGCAAATAAGCAAAACTCATACAAATTGTCGGAATAATATGAACACAAATGGTCCCATAGTGAAAATGAAAGCTTGCTGTGCTCTTATACAGAGTGGTCCAACGAAAAGTATGCACCTAGCTTTTCTCCTTTTTTTGGAATTCATAGCAAATATACTCGAACACGTGAAGTGTGCCTTTGAGGGGGACACATTTTAAATATATTTTGCAACTTGTGTCTTTAACCCCCATTTATCGTTTGCGTGATTTTGTCGAAAACGACTGCAGATAAGTGTAAGAAAAAAACTGCGGATATGTGTAACATTTGTTTTACAGATGAGTGTACATTTTATTTGAATGGAGCTTTGAATAGGCATAATTGCCGTTACTGGGATGACAGTAACCCATATTTATTCCGTGAGGTTCATTCCCAGGCCCCTCAAAAAATAAACGTCTGGTGTGGCATATTAGGAAGTCATATCATAGGACCACTTTTCATTTCTGGAAATTTAAATGGTGAAATCTACCTAAACATGCTTGAAGACGCAATTGATCCTTCCATCACACAAATAATAGAAGATGACCAAAATCATAATGCTGATCAGCTTCATTTCCAGCAAGATGGAGCACCTCCGCACTATTTTGTTCCTGTACGAGAATTTTTAGATAACCGGTTCACCGGACAGTGTATTGGCAGGAGAGGCCCAATGGAATGGCCTGCCAGGTCACCTGATTTATCGCCTTTGGACTTTTTTCTATGGGGACACTTGAAAAATAAACGTTTTGCTATGAAGCCCGAGTCCATAGAAGATATTCGCCAACGGATTATAGCAGAGTGCAGAAGCATAACACCTGATATGCTACAACATGTTAGACATAGATTTGAACAAAATCTGTATTATTGTATGGAAGCAAATGGGTCACAATTTGAACACTTGTTGAAGTAACATTTCCATAAATCAATTTAACAGCTTGTTTTTTTTTACAAAGCACTATTACAAGTAACAAATATTGAAACGTACTAAGTACTACATGTACATGTTTTAATTCCTAGTAACCAAAACTTATTTGTATTTTTCATTAATACCAACATTATCGGGTCCATGTTCTTAAAGCCGTTTTCGCATTAACTGCTTCAGTAAATTTCAACAAATAGGGTATCATTGGGAAGATAATTTTGTGCCGTTCAAATGATATATCAGTCGACATAACGTTCCATTTAAAATTTTAGGGTTGTGACACCCCGTCGCTGGGGGGTTGAAGGCACAAGTTGCAAAATATATCTGAAATGTGTCCCCCTCAAAAACAAACTCCACGTGTCCGAGCATTTTTGCTTGCAATTCCACAAAAAGGATAAAAGCTAGGTGCATACTTTTCGTTGGACCATACTGTATAAATGAATGAATGCATGAAGCTGAATACAAATTCTTCGCTCATTCTTATATAAATGTTTATTGAATCCCATACCTACCCACCAACTTGAAATTTCAATATCTTTGTCTACCAGGTCTCTTTTCGAATTGTTACCTCGATTCGTATTTTCATTTCTGTTAGTCCTAGGTAGGGAAAGGTCGGGCAAAGCGTTTGATCATTTCCTGTAGTCTTGTAGGTACACTCAGAACAATGATCTTATGCGCAGTGGTTTGTTTTATGTTTGGAATGTATTAACTAGGAACCGCTAACCTAATTACACCCTAGCAAAAACATTAAAATAGAAGGGGATGCAAAGGACCCCGCACATTTCTTATGGAAAATAGCTTTCTGTGAATTTGGCTGAATTTTTGGTATGTTGCAGTTCTTGATGAGCTGATCAAAAGTGTCCATAGCCACAAAGCTCAAAAATGGACAGTTTTAGAGATATGGAGCTATGAAAATGGATTTTTCAATTTTTTGGGGTATTTGCTCATCCATCGGAGAGCTCTCATTTCATGATGGGATGGAATTTCAACATTCGATGCCTAGAACCCGACTGAAAAATGGTCTTTCTCAGTTACATTAGGTACCGTTATCAAATGTTTTTCATACACTGCTCCACAGTGCCTAAGGAATGAGGTACTAATTCCAAGATCTTCCATACACCTTTCCATGCTAATGATGACGCTAGAATAATTTATATTTTCGGAAAATGACATATTCCGGGTATTTTTTGAAGAGAAACGATAATAACCGATTCCAAATATATCTGATGTCCAATAATATCTAAAATTTTCATATCGAGGCTCAGCGATCTGTAATGAGGGAAAAGGAAAAAATCCTAATCATGTATCCTCAGAGATAACAATTGTTATCATCATTGATATTATTTACATATCTATACCTGATTTGTTTCTCACAAATCTCGATAATCAAACATGGGGTGCCAAGACATTTTCCTCAAAATGGCTCGAAATGGATAATAGCTCCTCACAGCCAAACGAATACGTGAAAATGTCTGCATTTTTGATACGTGATAGTACTTTCCAAGTAGCATGGGGTAGTTCAGGTATTGGCAGCAAACTATGAATGGAAGTTTACACCCATATTCTTTAAACACCATTTTTTTTATTTATTTATTTATTTATTTATTTATTTATTTATTTATTTATTTATTTATTTATTTATTTATTTATTTATTTATTTATTTATTTATTTATTTATTTATTTATTTATTTATTTATTTATTTATTTATTTATTTATTTATTTATTTATTTATTTATTTATTTATTTATTTATTTATTTATTTATTTATTTATTTATTTATTTATTTATTTATTTATTTATTTATTTATTTATTTATTTATTTATTTATTTATTTATTTCCATACAGGCTTAAACCTAATAACATGGAAAATTTTAAATTAATAATATTAATTTCATATAGACAAATAATAATAATAGTAGTAATAGCAATCATACTAACAATAATAATATTAGTAACAACAAAAAATTACATTGTCCCAATTTAAATACTCAAAAAGTCCTGGCTATAAAGTGACTCATTACAATCCTTTTGAATAAATTGCATGGCATTGTGTAATCAATATCTTCCATCTGGTTAACCTGATTGGCAAGTCGAAACATAGTCAAGATAGGAGCTCTAGATGTGGCCACCAAGCTCACTTTCTGTACCCTAAATAATTCTGGACATCTTGTTTGGTATGCCGGAACGTTAAAAGGTAGTAATTCCAAGATACTCGGACCATTTATTTCATTATTTATTACTTTATACAAAAACATCATCTGTGATACTTCCCGTCTGATTTTTAGTGATACAATATTGTATTTCTCTTTAAGGTAGGTGGTTCTTATTTCCTGATAGTCAGCTCTCCTCTTATTTTCTTTGAAATATAAATAACGTAAGAACTTGTTCTGGATCTTTTCTATTCTGTCAAGATACATTTGAGGTTGTGAACTCCAAATATCTGAGGCAAATTCTAGTTTTGGTCTGACCAGTGTGAAATATAATAATTTCATAGACTCTATTTTGGTGAATTTTTGGGTATTTCTCATAAGAAATCCTAACATCTGATTAGCCCTTTTACAAATCTCATCGAAATGCATTGAGAATGATAGAGTTGAGTCATAGCGTACCCCTAAGTCCTTTATCTCGGTTTTTCTTTCTAGTGAATCGTTTCCCATGATATATTCAAATTCAATTATATTCTTTTTCAGCGAGAAGGTTACCACATAACATTTTTTAATGTTAAAATTGAGACCGTTTTTTAGGCTCCATTTATGTATTTTGATGACATCTTTTTGAAGTTCGACACAATCTCTAATAGTTCTGATTTCTTTATACAATTTGAAGTCATCCGCAAAAAGTAGGCCTTTAGATTTCTCAAGACTAGATGCCAGGTCATTTATAAATATAACAAACAATAACGGTCCCAAGTTTGATCCCTGCGGTACACCAGCATTGATATCTTGAAAATCTGACAAAATGCCGTTGTATTTCACAATAAATTGTCTATTTTGTAAGTAACTTTTGAAAATACCATGCGTAATACCAAACTTACCTAATTTATATAACATTTTTTCATGATCAACTTTATCGAAAGCCTTCGCGAAATCTGTAAATATTGCGTCAATCTGGTTCTCATTCTCGAATGCATTGTATATTTCATTAGTGAACATAAGGAGATTAGTACTTATTGATTTTTTATTCACAAAACCATGTTGATGTTGACTTATACCCTCTTTAACATGTATGAAAATTTTATTATATAATATTTGCTCAAACAATTTCGCTGGGGCACATAAAATCAAAATACATCTATAATTTGTTATATCTGCCTTGTCCCCTGATTTGTGAATCGGGACACTTATTGCCTTTTTCCATAATTCTGGAAATGTTTCATTCCTGATCGCCAAATTGTAAATATATAACAGAGGAATTTGTAACCATGCCGCACATGCTTTTAGGATATAAGGAGGTATACAGTCAACACCACTAGATTTTTTTGGTTTCAGTTTTGTTATTGCCATGTGATAGTCAGCCTCATTCACATAATCCATGATGAAAAAGTCACCAATTATTTTACCTGAATCAAAATGTACATCATAATTTGCTTTCTGTGGCGCGTATGTAGATAAAAAATATTTTGCGAAATTATGTGCTATTTCATTTGTAGGAATGTTCATATTGTTCAAATGAAATTGTTTCGATGTAGTGTTCCCACCTTTTCTACTTTTATTGACATAATTCCAGAAGACATTAGTGTTTGATTTTATTTTATCTTCGGTGTCTTTGATATAGTTGTTAAAATTCAATCTACTTAAATTTTTTATGCTTCTCCTAATTTTTTTATATTTTTCATTTAATCCAACCGATATATTTCGTAGGTTTCTTAATTTATTTTTTTCTGTAATGAGATTTATTTGCTCTTCTGAGAACCATCTTGGGTACCGTTTTCTTTTAATCTTTTAAGTGTTACATTAAAGTTCATAGACATAAATAACTATTTATTCGTATGATTGTTTACAAAATGAATAAGTGGATGAATCGAAAACAATATATTAGTAAGAATAACATTCATAATGATAACAATAATATTAAAGAACATCGACTAAAACAAAGTAAAAGCAGCCATTGGAAATACAACCAATTGGAAATCGCCAGGTTTTGACGGCATAAACAATTTTTGGTTGAAAAAGCTTCAAGAATTAACAAGAGAATGATTAACAACAACCAAATCATTCTGGATTGGCTGACAAAAGAAAATACCTAATACCCAAAAATTAAAACAGAACTAGCAAAGATGCAGACATTTTCACGGATTCGTTTGACTGTGAGATGATATCATCCATTTCGAGCCATTCTGGGGAAAATGTTTTGGCACCCCATTGTCAGATTATCGAGATTTGTGAGATATAAATGACATATGTGAATGACATTAAGTGATCACAATTGTTATCTCTGAGGATATATGATTAAGATTTCTCCGTTTTCCCCCATTACAGCTCGCTGAGCCTCGTTATGAACATTTTGGAAAACATTTTCAAAAATACCAAAAGTGGATCGGTCACACGAGTGACAGGCTACAACTGCCATATTATATTCAGAAGTGCCTCTATTTAAGGTAGCTAAAAGTTCTCGTAGCAGTAAACCTTGAATGCGTCAATTTCAAATCATAATATATCATAATTTCACTTTTCCCGCCTTTTCCACTTTGCCGACTTCATATCCCTCTATAAATTTTCCAAGCTGTACCAAAATAATTTTTGTGAAATAAATTCAACGCTCATTACCTAGGTACCAATAGTCATGTAAGATGATCTCATTCAGCCAGACTGTCTCAAAATGTTGAATTACACTTTGTCAGAATCTACTGCTAATAAAAAACAACAAGAGTCATTCGTGTGACCTTGTATTGAAATCAACATGAATCATTGAAAAGAAACAATACTCATTTTATATGAGACATGAACCAACGTAAAACTTGATATGAACAAATGCTCTCGATTATTCAGTAATTATTTTTGAATGAAACTCTTCCAAGTTTAGATGGAAAAAACTCCATAAAAGACAAAGACAATCAAAAACTATTTTTTCATCATCTTCCGCGTCTCACAGATAGTACTTACAACTTTGCGCAGATCGTTAAACAATAAAAAAAAATAATAGTTTAAAAAAGACTTTACTTCCCATGGACTAAAAAGTAAAAAATAATTGACAATTTAATTTCTCAAATATAAAAAATCTTGGGTGCTTTCGAACTATATTCTCATATATTTTAGTTTAATTTAACAATACAGAGCGTTCAAGAGCTCAAGAGAACTTTATCAAGCACCCCACGCTTGTTTTACATTTGAGAAATTAAATTGTCGATTATTGTTTACTTCTTAGTCCATGGGAAGTGGAGCGTGTTCTTTACTTTTTTAAACTATTATTTTTTTTTACTCAAAAGTCGAAATCTCCGACCCCGAAAACCATATCAAATTTGAATCGAATCTGACCATAATCACAATACTCGTCCATGATCTTGGGCCGCCATCTTGAATTCATAAATTTTTACGAAAAATTCATAATCTCTGACCCCGAAAACCCTCACACACTAATTTTGAATCGAATCAGACCATATTGACATCTTGGAGCCGCCATATTTAATTTATGAATTTTGACAGAAAATTCGAAATATACGACCTGAAAGAACCTTACATACCAATTTTTAATCGAACCTGGCTATAATCACAAATCTCGTCCGTCATCTTGGAGCCGCCATTTTGAATTCTTGAATTTTGATAAAAAAATCATAATCTCTGACTCTGAAAACCCTTATATACCAATTTTGAATGGAATTGGACCATTATCACAAATATCGTCCGCCATCTTGGAGCAGCCATTTTGTTTTTTATAAAAAAATCATATTGCATTGTCACCGGAACTATGAACACCTGCCAAATTTCAAATCATTCTGACCTCTGGAAATGGGTGAAAATCACTTCCTAAGGAGTCGGTTACAAAAAACATACAAACAAACAAACATTCAAGCAAAGCTAATATAAAGCGTATAAAAATATGTTGGATAAATCTCCAGAGTAACGAAAATGAGGTGTGAAGACGAAATCTCTCTGAAACTTCTAACGGTATTATAACGATTATTGATGCCACAGAAAAGCATCTGCCATCAAAGTATATACAGGGTGTATCTCAAATGATGTCATTAATTTCAGGAGGTGATTCCTTGTCACATTTTAAGAATAAAAGTTCATATAAACGTGTGTCTTAACTTGCTTCGTTTCCGAGTGACAGAGAATCAACTGCGACGCCACTGGATTTAAAATTCAAAATCTCATTTCGTGAAAAGAAGCCCTTGTACTAACATACCCATGAAGTTTAACCAGAATCGGCGTAAAGGATTTTGAGTAGTTCATGAAAAACCGATTTTTTATTAAACTTTCGACACCCCGTTACTTGGAAACGAAGCAAGTTAGGACACAAGTTTATAAAAACTTTTTTTCATAAAATGTGACGAGGAATCACCATCTGAAATTAATGACATCATTCAAGATACACCCTGTATATGGGATAAAACCGCCAACATTTCTGTCGTGAAGCAGAGATCTTTACGAGTTCGTGAGCGAGGCAATAACCTCGAAGCTACTCTGCAGATAGTCTCCCTGTCTGGATTGAAACAAACTATTCGATTACAGGGACCACTTGCAAATGTAATCTCTGCAATGAGGAATATTGCACAATTATGCTTGCTATAATTCAATACCCGTCGCAGTATCAGCCGGAGGAGTAGTATTCTCAGGGGTATCAGCCATTATAAAATGGTAAAACATCTGTTGGCAACGACTATCGTTCATCTTCAGGAAAATTGTACGAGCTAGGAATGACGAGGGTCTTGACTTTCGAAGTGTGATCCCCTGCACAGACGACATAATCATGCATACGTAAATTGGACAAGAATGATAAAGCAGAATTCAATTTAATTTTATTTAATTTGTTTTCAAGTAATTATATATTTGGGTGATCTTTTTTGTGATAGTTTCGCTTCGCGTCGGGCAATAAACTACATTCTGCGGGGGGAAAAGTGGCACAGACACGAAATGAACCGTTTCTGAAATACGGACTTGATTCATTATGTATGTATACGTGAAATCTTTACGATACTCATATCGTAATTATCTATTATACATTTCTAAAGAAATGTTTACTGAGCTCGTTTCCTCGAGAATCTATGCATATCGTTATCGACGTATAAATTAACATCAATCTTTGTAAATAGTAATGTTTACTGAAGAAATTAAGCACACTTTCATATCAATACTACGAAAATTATGCAAGTCATCGCTTATCGCTGCATCATAATTTTTTTATAGTAATGACAGACAGATTAACTTCGCATTTAAATTAAATTCATTACACTATAATGAAAAGTATATCACGTTCATCAATCTGGTCATCTCAATAACCGTAAGGTAAGTTTTGAAATCATCGCACAAAACAATTGAGTGTAAAAAAAATCACTGTAAAATATGTGATGAACCTCATAATCCATTGCCAAAAGTGCCTCTCTACATCTTGCTTTTCTGTTTCTTGTCCAGAAGTATTTCACTACCCGTCAACTCATTGGCGCAGCACCTCCCCCCCACCAAACTGAAATCCCGGTTGCGCCAGCGCGTCAACTAATCATGATTTATAATAAGTTACAAAATCCGACCTGTCCCAGGATCAAGGCTCCATAGAAAAGTATGTAGTACAGCACCCAAAAACACATTGAAAATTTTAAAAACCCATTCGTCCCGTCGATGATACTTCGCTCACAAGTTTGCTCACTTCTATGGAACACCGTAGAAAAGTTGACGATCTGTATTTCTTTTACAAACATTTTCATACCATTGGTGGTCTCATTGAGACTGATTTGTGGGCTCAGTCCTCACATCCATATGCCGTCACTTTGGAGATATGCCGAACATCTCTTTCCCAGGGCTCGTTCTTCCACCGACCGGCAAAGCTTTGGAACTCACTGCCTCGGAAGATGTTTTTTGAGGCGAACAGGCTGCAGAACAGTTTCCACCTGCTTTTCCTCGTCTCTCACGATGTTCTCTGAGTATTACAGGATTTTCCTTTTCATAGGAAACAGAACTTTAAAAAAAACATTATTTTTCTTCCATAGGAATTTCAACTGGAAACATCCACATTCACCCATCTATAAATTAGGAACACCTTCGCAAGCAACGCGTCACCGATGCATGTGTATAATGATAAATATCCACCTGTTACATTTATACTCAATTCACGGCTTTCGTGAAGTTCAGCAAGATGGTATCGAAGGTCGTTCCATAAAAAAGAAATTTTCGGTGCACCTGTACCCTACCCGAGACGAATGACGTATCATAACATAATTGAATAAGCTATAATTGCCGGAGATAAAAATAATTCTCCTATAATCCATGGGCCAAGCTGAAATACAGACGAAAATTTGACGGAGAAATCTGGCGTTCTTTTTGTGATTTCTAATTTTTAAATCTGATAGTAGCTATTCCTAGTAAGAGTTGAAAAAACTTAATCATGTTTGTTCTCGGTTACACATGAATGATAACGGGAAATTATAATTTTTTGAACATAAAAGTGAGATTTGCTGATGAGGCACTATACGTGTTCGAATTTCTCACTCAAACTTCATAATTTAAATTTTTTTATGAAGATCACCGATGGAATAAGTCTTTTGAAAAAGCTCTCTATTACTCTTCCGTTTTTTCAAAAACTCATGGTGGCGGAGCATTTTCAATTCAAATTTTGATAAAAAATACAACTAGATAAACATAATAAACATCTAGATGCCACCAAAATATTCCTAATCAACCCCCTAATACCCGTAACTACCCTTAAAAGGGTAGTTTACTTTTACACATTTTTAATAGCCATTGCTCACTGACCATTTCCAATTCCAATTGAAACTCATCAAATAGATGGACCAAGTCGATATCCAGATACCACCAGGAGCATATTTCTGATCAACCCCTCATATAAGGATAGTTTACTCTTACACTTTTTTTTTAAATTTCTGACCGACCATACGGAAATTGAATTTTGAATTGAAACTATATAGATGAACTATAAAAATATATGAATGCCACCAGGAGAACATAACTGATCAACCCCCTAATAGGAGTTGATAGGATAGGGTAGGATAGGGGTACTTTTTGACTTTTTCAAAAATTCTATTTAAATTTTTATTAAAACTTCAGGAGCGTATGGCCCGCCCCTGAGACATCCAACTCCACATTCTTATGATATCCCAAGGATGCCTCAAGCAAATCTTTCGGATGAAACAGGAATATTACTAGACCATGCCTGGGACACAGTTTTCTGCATGATTGGGACATCCTTGGGATGTTCATAGGTATCCCAAACTTGTCCCTGGAAGATGGAAATGTTACCAAACTCCGCATCCTTATGATGTCCTGAGAATGCCTCATGCAAATATTTGGGATGAAACAGGCATATTAGTAGACCATGCCTGGGACCAGTTTCTGCATGATTGGGATATCCCTCGGATGGTTATAGGTATCCCAAACTTGTTCCTGGAAGGTGAAAATGTTACCAACCCTGAATCATTATGATGTCCTCAGGATGCATACCTTATGACAACCCTGGGATATCTTGGTTCTTATAAACGATGTCCTTGGGACATCCCACAATCATCTTCATAGTTGAGAATGGGTTTTTGTTGCAAGTAGTAGTCACCTGAAACTAACCAATTTGTGAACTTCAATATGGGCCATATCTTCTGAAATTATCTCAATTATCAAATTATCTCACAGAACTCAACCACCATGCAAAAGTAATGAAAAAATGATATCCGCGAATTCTTCCTAAACTGCAATTTTTCCAGAAGTAATATGGCATTTGATCATAGAAAACGGTAGTCAGAATGAATAAGGACTAAATGAAAGAAAATATTTGTAAGAATATATATATATTTCCTCTTCCAGCATTTTCTTTTACTAACTTTTAGCCAGCCTCAAACAACATGCGCAGATTTACCCCAAGGGTTGGGCAATATTGCCCACGAGGGGGTAATACCGTGAAATGCACATTAACATAAATTCATTTTTTTTCTGAGAGTTCTAGTATTTTATTTCAAAAACCCATATACTGAAGATGTGTGAGAAATATTTCCCTACTCACTCACCATTTATAATGAAAAATCTAAATTTTTCAGATAATTCCGCTCAGATGGGCGGTATTACCACGCTTTCTCCTATTTTATTTGGGCCGTAACATAAATTGGCGTTGAACCAACATCAATAACTATGCAGAAAGTTCACTAATTCTGTTCAGACAGTTGTTTTGATTTTAGAGAATATTGAGAGATAATGACAACAATAAAACACAACTAATTTGCAGTGAGCGTCCTCCGTCCAGGTCAAAGGATAAGAAGAAATGGACGGCTGATAACACCATCATATGAAACTATTTTTGGAAATATGACTGAGTTGTAGCACGTTATCTATTTTCACGCAGGATGTATGCTAGTGTGACAAAATATTTTGTCAACAGGAAATTTTCAGACAAACATTTATTGATATAAATTTTGTTTTGAATGAATATAAGGAATATTGACGAGCTTGACAACGGATATACTTCTCAACAGTTCTAAAAGGATTGTGTTAAGACCTAGGTGTAGGATTCGTTGGGAGAATTATATTGGTCAAACTAGGCCATAAAAATACGGTTCAAAGAGCATTTCGTTCATATAAGATATATAAAGCCAGATGTTGCCTAAAATGCTATAAAAAACGTTCACCGATTTGCTGACACAAAATTGGACAGATAGGTACCTACATGATCGAATAATACTCGATAGATGCAAGAGTTTGAGAATAGACAATGTCAGAAAAGTATGAATGCGGATATTATGGGCATTATTCCTTATAGTCCATTTTTCAAGTTTGTATAAATTCAGAATTCAATATTCGAAAACTAAGAGTACCTACTTGATCTAGAGCTATTTCCATATTTAAAATACGACTCTTTTATAAAAATTATACAGAGTTGGTCAAAGTTATGGACCCGCCCATTTTTCTCAGTTAATATCAAAACTATCGAAAAAAGTTCAAATGAAAGTTGAAGGGTATTATACTCTGCACATTTATGAGGATTTAGAAATTTCTTGATGTGCCATTTGGAAAAAGAAAAATATGTCCAATTTATCATGAGAATTGATAATTATCTATCGATGATACCAATCAATGTTCACTTCAATTTGTTAATTGATGTTGACTGGTAATTTTTAATACGTAGGTACTAAACTATTAATATTGAATTTCAACATTTCTTGATTTTTCTACCGAAACAGAAAGTCTTATTAAAAAGTATAAATGAGGCAAATTGATTCTTGTGGAGACAGCAAGATTTTCATATCCAAAGCCTACTTGACCTATATTTTTTTCCAATCAGGCGATCTTGATCTACATCAGCTTTTCATTTCTTTCAAATTGTGACGTCATGTCATGAATAAATTTCGTCATACAGCATACGGTTGAATTCAGGATAGATTAAAAAATTGGGGGTATTCCATTTGAAATTGAAATGTTGAAATCACTTTCGGTGAAATCAGAAATCCAATTTCAGATTCAAAGACGAAGTATAACCAAAGAGCATATTCAAAATTCAAATATCTTTTTTTGAAAATAACCACATGACGTGACGTAACAAAATATCGTGGCCACCCGGTATTTCATGAGATTTTTGCTAGAAAGAATTATCTTCAGCAAACTCATTACTGATCTCATTTTTCTACTCATGGAATTATAGGATAGGTAAATGTTGATTGATTGCAATAGGATATGATTTCAGATTAAATAGAACTCTATGGCATGTTCAGTATCAACAGAAAGCTTGTTTTTTTCTCGTTCCAGTAGTACTAATATTATTGCAATTCTCTCTATAGATACAGTGTGTTTCGTAATGTTGTGTCCACCTTTGTAATTCACTTACCTATTGCTTGATTTGTTCAAAAATTTACTTAGTTGGCGAATGTAGCCGGACAGATATTCTAGCGATACGGCAATTTGAATCTGACAGTGGTGTGCGTGAGTTTTCATAAAAAAAAAATTCGAATGCCACAATAATGGTTTTTTCATCAAGAAATTTTAGTTACGATATCAATAGTTGAAGAAATATTTGATATAAAGAGATATTTGATATAAGAGAGTGGCCAATACGAAGCCCAGATCTTATACTACCTAACTTTTTTTATTAGTTCTTTACAAAAGGATGGCGTATGTCGACAGATTTAATGGAGAAATGGATTCAATACACTAATTTTGTTTAAAAATGAAATAAATTGTTTTTGTTTTTATATCGAATATTTTTTCAACTATCAATGGATTACTTCCAGTTTTCGATACCTAAAATTATCCCAAACATTGTAAGGAGAATATCTTAATGAAACAGCTGTCAATGTAGCATTCAAAAACTTGTTTTCATGAAAACTTACATACGCCACTGTCTGATTCAAATTCCCGTATCGCTGGAATATCTCTCCGGCACCATTTCCCAACTGAGTAAATTTTTAAATCAAGAAATGAGTTAAGTGAGATACAGAGGTGGGCAAAATATTACGAAACACACTGTATCTATCGGGTAGGTTGAAATAATATTAGTACTACTGAAACGAGAGAAAAAAATAAGCTAAATATTTGAATTCATTAAAAGGTGTAGCGTAAAATACCCTGCAACTTTTATCCAAATTAATTTTTTTGATAGGTAGTTCTTATATTATTAACTGAGAAAAATGGGTGGGTCCATATATTTGACTATCTCTGTGTGAATAGATTCTGGTTGATTCAGTTATTGTTTGAAAGAACACAGACAATATCAGATGGATCATTTTGGCATCTGTTTTAAAAAATATATATATAGAATAGAATTTTTGCCAGGCACTGTACAACTAAAGTAATCAATCATTTCTTGGACAAAACAAGGCGTAATTATTCCGTAAACAACAAATAACATTGATGATGTTATGTTGAATTGAAAAGTTGTGTTTTTGATAACGAACAATATTTTGTTTATCATTAGGATACTTTATATTTTGACCTCATCTGTATGCTTTTGAGTTGAAGAGAGACATTTTCAAGGCCTCCCTCCATGTATAACTGTAACTACGTTCACTATGGAATGAAAACGCATTGAAAAAACAAATTGAGTTGATATGAATTTCGGAGCGACCTTCACCAAAAAGTAGTTTTCACTATATTCTTTCAAATTATTCCTGATAAAATTCTGAATGAGAGCTAAACCCCTAAGATAAAGGACTAGACCTCTCTTTAATGAGACCTATAGAATAAATCAGTGGGGCTAACACAATAAAGCCGTCTCTCTGTACAGAAGAGCCATAATAATCGAACAATGAAGGATAATTTTGGTATCATTATATTTCTTGAAAGAAACAAGGTGTCCTGCCCTACCAGGACGAGCTTATCGCCATATTCCTATACAAAAGGAAAAATTGGGTTGAAAATCCATCAAAAAAACAACTACTTTCCTGGCTAATACCATGACGAACAGGGCTATCTCCGCAATTGCTCGTTACATGGAAATGTTAATTGGAACATTTGGACCACCTATAGATAAGGTAGGTCTCTACAGACATTAACTAATGTCTGCAACAAATGATTCAATTAATTCTCCATATCAAGGAAAAAGCTAAGACCATTATATAAACTAAACCACGAGCGCCATCTCCATTATCAATAGTTTTGCGAACGGTGCACCCCTGAAAAGTTGCTGCGCTGGCGAATAACTATGTATACGGTTGTAAAACTTTCGTGTTTGTGAATTTTATGAATATGTACGTTCCTCTTCCTCATTTGACTGTCTCCAGCTACCATTCATTGAAAACGAAAGCCTTATTCGTTGATAATGTTGAGAAACATAATAAAACTTATTTTCTAAAGATAAATGATGTTAAATATTTATCTGATATTTCATTCGATGAAATATTTCATGCAATCAGTGTTTAGTCCGTTCACCCTGTATATATTTTGGGTAATTTCGGGAATATTATATTTATTTATTTTTAAACTTCATTAGGAAGAAGACCATTTTCAGTTTTTCGTTATATTGATTTGGCTCGAGGTATCGGACTCGGCGTTTTTTATGTTACTTTTTATTTTCGCGAAAAAAACGTGGTTTACAGGCACACAGATGAGTTGGTGAATGATTTCGCTATCGACAACAACATACCCTCGGCGAGCGAGAAAATTGTGGCAACCCATCAACAAATGGAATTCGGTAAGTGGCTGTAACCACTCGTTCAATTATTCATTCTAATCGTTGCGAATTCTAAACATGGTCCTTCTCGAGCCAAATGTGTTTAATTAATTCATTTGAAAATATTACTCAATTCGGTCTACGGACATTTTCGGGATTATATGATTTTGCAATTTTTAATTAAGCTAGCTATTATCCTTTTGATTTGTTTCATTTGTGGAATTCAGTTCATTGATAAAGTTTTTTCTTGATTTGTTTGCTCCCAAAAAAAGGGTTCATTATTGTTCGATTCTTTGGGTATTGTATTTGAAAAAAAAAAAAAGCACTCACTTCACATTCGTTCAGTGAAGTGGTTATTAATAGTTTCTTGAGTATATACAGGGTGGTGCAATTGTTTTGATTTGGCAGTGGACATTAGATTTTGAAAATAGTTATTGCGAATTACATATTCAAAAGCTTTTTCACATATAAGATGTACAAATTACAGTTTGAAAAAACATACCTCAAAAAATATAAAGTGAATAGTGGTTGTTTGATTGGAAATAATATTTTCATTGGTTTCCTTGATCTAATTTTAAACTTAACTAGCTAATATGAGTAAGTTGAAAAAATATAAAGCTCAAAGGCAGTTATGGTATGATCGAATATTGGTACTAGAAGCATTTGCACAGAATTTTGTGCAAAATCCAGGGTTGGAAAACCAGTTCAGGGTGAGATATGAGGACTTGGCGGAAATTAGAGAAGGATTTCAAAAATATCATGAGCGAATTATTGAAGCAAATTCAACTAATGAAAATGCAGATTCGGAAGAAGAACTAAGTATTGTCATGAAATTTGATGAGTTGGTTTATTCAATCAAATCAATATATTATGATAAATTTGAAAAGAAGGATGTTGCCATTTCCAATAATACCAACAATTCACAATGTAGTAGTTATTCCAGTGTCAAATTGCCTAAAATTGATGTCCCCAAGTTTGATGGAAAATTAAAGGAATGGCCTACCTTCATAGATTTGTTTTCTACTTTAATTGATGAAAATAAGCAGTTGTCAAAAGCAGAAAAATTCCATTTTCTTCTGATGTCACTTTCGAAAAATCCGTTGTCTATTGTCAAGTCTCTACCCCTCACTGATGACAATTATCCAATTGCATTTCAGGCTTTGAAAGATCGATATCAAAATCCACGATTGCTTGCTAATACCTATTGGCAAGAAATTGTGGATTATCCAAAAATCAAATCGGATTCGGCCTCCGGTCTCAGAAATTTGTTAGATTGTGTTAATGAAAATTTGGAAGCTCTAAAAGCTTTGAAACTTCCTGTGGATAATTGGGAATTTGTTTTATTTAACATAATAATACAAAAATTAGATCAAGGAACTATAACTAGATTTGAACTAAACAATGCTTCCACAGCTATTCCGAGTTATAGTGAATTGAAAAATTACCTATTGAAGCAATGTACAGCTTTGGAATCTATTGCCATCTCGTCATCGTCCAATAGTGGGAAAAGCCTGAATAAAATTAATTTTTCTCAAAATAAATCGTTTTGTCTTTTGAATGCTCATAACACTTCAAGCTGTCCGTTATGTCAGTCACCTCACGCATTATCAAAATGTCAGTTCTTTCTACAAAAAAACCCTTTTGATAGGTATCAATTTGTGAAGAAAAATAAATTGTGTTTGAATTGTATTCGATCGTCTCATAAATCGTCTGCATGCCCAGTTACAACAAATTGCTATATTTGCTCTCAAAGACATAATTCATTGTTACATTATATAAATAATAAAACAGAAAGTACCACCCCTGTGAATAATAGTGCGAACACACCGCTACCTGCTATTGAGGGTGTGGTTGCCGCACAAGGTGCTGCTTCAGCAGTAGACAGCCTACACTTTAATGTAGATGCTTTGGCTACTATGTCCAATATGAGAACGGAAAAAACTGTTCTATTGGCAACTGCCTTGATAGAAATAATGGATAGTCGAGGATATAACCAGGTAGTTCGAGTTCTGCTCGACAGTGCTTCTCAGGCCTCATTTATTAATGAAAACTGTTGTAAGCGTTTGGGGTTATGTCGATCGAACCTGAATCTTTCGATTCATGGTTTAGGTGATATATCCTTGGAGGCGAAGGGTAAGGTCATGTGCTTGATTCAACCAAGAATGGGTACAGGGCCTTTGATAACGGTTAATGCTGTGATACTTTCGAAGATTTGTGAGAAAATGCCAAGAACACCAGTGTTGTTGTCTAATGCTAAGCATTTGTTAGGAATGGGATTGGCTGACCCCAGTTTCCACATCCCTGGTAATGTTGATATGTTACTTGGTGCTGATGTCTTCCCTTCGATTTTGAAATCTGGAGTTGTTATTGGAAAAGCCAATGAACCCAGTGCTGTCAATACCATATTTGGTTGGGTGGTTATGGGTAAAATTCTATGCTCCCCCATCCCAACCATTGATTTGAATTCGTTTTGTACAGTTGATAATAATTCTTCAATTGAAAATATTGTAAAGAAATTTTGGCAAGTTGAAGAAGTTCCCAATTTTTCTTCGGCTTCACCTGAAGACATTCAATGTGAGGAATTGTTTGTCAAGGATCATTATCGTGATTCAACCGGACGGTTTGTAGTTCCTCTTCCCTTTAAGGGACCCGAACCATCTTTCGAAGGCTCTCGGGCAGTAGCTCTTCATCGACTGCACTCATTGGAGAAACAGTTGCTTAGAGATGCATCATTATACCATTCATATTCCGAGTTCATGGAAGATTATTTGAAAATGGGGCATATGGAAGAATTAACTTCTCTATGTACAACTGGTGAGTCCTCAAAAATGTACTACATTCCCCATCATTGTGTCATTAAACCCGAGAGTACCACCACAAAACTCCGTGTTGTTTTTGATGCATCATGCAAGATTCAAGGTACTTCTCTGAATGACACACTGATGACGGGACCCAAATTACAACAAGATCTTTTTTCAATTTTGTTGAGGTTTCGTATTCATAAAATAGTGTTCACCTCAGATATAAAACAGATGTATCGTCAAATAATTGTGCAATCCAAGCATCAGGATTACCAAAGGATTTTATGGAGGTTTTGTCCAAAAGAGCCTGTGAAAGAATATCGTTTGAAAACTGTGACTTATGGCATATCGGCTAGTCCCTTTTTGGCACTTCGTTGTGTGCAGGAACTGGCAAATTGGGAAAAGTCCATGTTTCCAGAAGCTTCTAATGTCCTATCAACAGACATATTTGTAGACGATATTGTCTCTGGTTGTGATAGTCTTGATATAGCTTTAACCATACAGAAACAGCTCATTGATTTACTTCGACTAGGCGGTTTTGAACTGCGAAAGTGGGCCAGTAACCACGCCAGTTTGTTGCAACGTTTGCCTTCTGATTACTGCCATCATCATCATCATCATATTTGACCATGAAGATAACTCGTTTGTCAAGATACTGGGACTTCAATGGAATCCATCGACGGATACATTCTCATACACTGTGGAAACGATTGAAAGGCCTTGTTCGAAGAGGAGTGTCTTATCAGAGCTGGCAAGAATATTCGATCCGTTGGGTTTTTTGGCACCTATATCATTTTTTGTCAAATTCATCATACAGTGTTTGTGGAGCTTGGGCTTAGATTGGAATGACGAAGCTCCTAATTATGTTCAGCATCGTTGGGCTCAGCTCAAGGCTGAGTTACCTTTATTGTCGGATATTCGTATTAATCGTTGTTATTTCAATTTCAAACGTGCCTTTTGTGATCTTCATGGCTTTTGTGACAGTTCTGAAAAGGGTTATGCCGCTGTTGTCTATGTTAGGTTCCTTGATGATCAAGGAAACGTAGGAGTATCGTTTGTTTGTGCAAAAACTAAAGTTTCTCCTTTGAAACGTATCAGTCTTCCTCGATTGGAATTATGTGGGGCTGTACTTTTAGCTGATCTCATATCGGTAGTGAGTAAGACATTTCGAAATGTATTACATATTCGACATACATTTGCTTGGTGTGATAGTACTGTTGTACTGGCTTGGATAAAAAATTCCCCTCATCGCTGGAAAACCTTTGTTAGCAATCGCGTTAGCCGTATTCAAGAACGTATTGCTCCATCTCAATGGAACTACATTTCGTCGGCAGAAAATCCAGCAGATTGTGCAAGTAGAGGTTTGATGCCCTCAGAGCTTGTCAAACATGCCTTGTGGTTCTCGGGCCCTGCTTGGTTGAAAGGTGCCCCAAACCAGTGGCCGCTTAGTCTCCCTTCTGATGTTGATGAGTTAATATTATCATCAGAACAAAAACTGATTACCCTTTCTACCTTTCTGTCCTGCCCCTCAATTGAGAATCTCTTGAATAATTGTTCGTCGTTACCGAAGATTAAGCGCATAATTGCAATTTGTCTTCGTTTTGTTAGTAAACGGGTTGGATCATTTGATCAATTCGAATTGCATACATCGTTAATGGGGTTAGTAAAATATGTCCAACCACATGTTTTCAACGACGAAATTATAAAGTTACAAAGCAACCAATGTCTTTCAAAGCCCCTCCGTAAACTGTGTCCATTTCTTGATGATTTCGGCGTCCTCATAGTAGATGGAAGGCTGGTGAACGCTAATTTGACATTCGAGCAAAAGCATCCAATTCTGTTACCTCGAAATAGTCGTCTCACAAGCCTCATCATCGAAAATACGCATAGAGAAATGTTACATCCAGGTTTACAAACCTTGCACTATTTGCTTCGCCAAAACTATCGGATTCTGGGCAGCAAAGGTGCTATTCGGTCAGTGCTGACAGGTTGCTATAAATGTTTTCGGGTGAATCCGAAACCGTTTGAACCACTGATGGGTAATCTTCCACCATTGCGTGTAAGGGAATTGAAGCCATTTTCGTGTGTTGGTGTGGATTTCGGAGGTCCATTTACTATTACTCTCGGGAAAATTCGTGGAGCAAAGACACATAAGGCTTATCTCTGTCTTTTTGTTTGCTTTGCAACCAAGGCATTGCACCTGGAACTGGCTGTGGATCTTTCTGCAGAAGCATTTTTAAGAGCATTGCGAAGGTTCATCGCTCGACGAGGTAGGTGTTCTAAAATCTTCAGCGACTGTGGTACAAATTTTGTTGGTGCTGCTAGATACATTCATGAAATAATGCAGGACGTGGTTGAGTCTGAGCAAATAAAGTTTATTCAAAATCCCCCCTCAGCCCCACATTTTGGGAGGCAGGCATCAAATCAGTCAAATCCCGATTGGTTCATTTGGTTGGTGATCAAATCTTAACCTTTGAGGAATTGTCCACTGTCTTTACCCAAATAGAAGCCATGTTGAATTCAAGACCACTTAGTGCGCAGAGCTCTGATCCTAATGATTTGGCTGCTCTTACACCTGGTCATTTTCTTTGTTTGGAACCTTTAACTGCCTTACCAGATCCTGATTTGACACATATTCCTATGAACAGGTTGACACGATTTCAGCTTGTGCAACGTTTAAGTCACGATTTCTGGAAGCGCTGGAATTTGGAATACCTCAATAATTTGATGCAACAACACAAATGGAATCTCAATAATTCTAAAGCTGTAGTTGGAACATTGGTGGTCATTAAAGAAGATAATAGCCCTCCTTTAAAATGGAAGCTGGGCAGGATTATAGAGTTACATCCTGGATCGGATAATATATGTAGAGTCGCTACCGTAAGGGTTAGTCAGGGATCCATAAAACGACCATTGGTCAAACTTTGCCCCTTGCCGAATCAGTCTAATTAGTGGGATAAAAGACTTGGTGGTTTACAGGCACACAGATGAGTTGGTGAATGATTTCGCTATCGACAACAACATACCCTCGGCGAGCGAGAAAATTGTGGCAACCCATCAACAAATGGAATTCGGTAAGTGGCTGTAACCACTCGTTCAATTATTCATTCTAATCGTTGCGAATTCTAAACAATCAGATAGGTCAAAAAACTTTTACAACCATCGGTTGTATATTCCGTCACTTTCGTTGATAGTTTCATGATTATTTAAAATTAAGAATTTTTTCTCATTATTGCCCATATTGTTTTCAAATGCGTGCGCTTATGTCGGTTGTGGAAAGGTCACAGTCTATTACTACCTTCTCTCTTTCCCGTAGCCCGCGCGCACATAAACTGAGAGTCTTCAAAACAATCCGTGTTGTAGGTATAGCAATGCTGAGTCAACCTGTATTCATAAGATATTATTTATACGTCCGGAATGACTCCAACCTACTCCTTCGATAGATGATACGCCACCATCATACAAAATGAGAAAGTCACATCAAGGGTCCTATGCTGTCAAGAGAATAAATCTGGTATACGATTAGTTCTAAGACAAGCAGTGAGCTGAAATATTAGGGGATAGACCGGGAAAGGACATTAGTATAAGCGTCGATACCCAGACTTCTAGATTCCAAGGCGAGGTGAGGGCAATTTCCGTTCACACGAGAGATATTCTAAGGAGGTGTCCTAGAAACTAACCCATAGCCATTCTCTCCGACAGTCATGTGGAAATAAAAGCCGAGAGGTCTAGATTGGAAGACACAAACCTCAATGACCTAGGAGCATAGAACAGGAGGAAACTTGTCTGGGTACAAGGTAACAAGGGCATCCGGGGAAATGATTGCGCAGATGCCCTAGCATGATCGAGAGAAAGAACTCCTAGCGTCCTAGAAAAAGCATGTGGAATCTTGTTCAGGAACATCAAGTAGAACACGAAAAAATGGGTTAAGAACCATCAATATCATTCCCGGAAGAATGGCTCAGGCAATACTATGGAAAATTATGGTGATGATGCCGACCGACCGGCGACAAAGACTACTTCTCGATCTGAGCCAGAAATCTCTCAGGACGGTGGTAGGTCTCCTAAAAGGGCACTGGCATGAGAAAACATCTGCATCTACTGCGTATACACCAAGTCTCCCCACTATACAATTTCTGTGATGAATTATTCTGCACGGGAACGCCTATGGTGGGGAAAAATTCCATGGAAACTCTGAGAATCGGTTTTCCATCAATAACTTGAAAGGGGTTGAAAATTTTGATATAATGTACAGGAACAAACTTGTAGAGCGCGCGTGAAAATCTTTTTTCGTTGTAGCAAAAAATCGATTCTAATTTTTCTATCCCAGATCTTTTTCAAAATTCGTACACAGCTATAAAATGTCATTCTGAACATCTTTTCCAAATAACATTTTTCGATAGTTTCTTAAACAAGTGTATTTTGAGAAATAATTTTTAATTTTTTTAAATTTTCCGCCAAACACGAAAAGATGAACGGCACTGTACAACGTCCTTTGAGGTTTCTTTTGATTCAGCCGGTCACTGTATGATAACTGCTGAAGGATTTTTCGAGCGTCGGGGTAACTCTTATGATATCCTGAGTTGTTCGCGAGAAAATCTGAAAATATTAGTTATAGCGCATTATCTCTCATAGGAACCAGTTTTCGAAAAAATATTTTCCTACCTTTTATGGAGATTTTTACATTCTACACGTTTTTTCCTATACAGTGCGGTTTTTAATAGTCCCCCCCCTGTTAACTTTTGAACGGTTCGACGTTTCGAGGGTTTCACCACTACTACATTTTGAAATGAAAAAAATCATGATTGCCCTATAGGGGGGGGACACATAAACACACATCACAAGGAATTTCCATTCTCTTTACAACCATCTAAATTTTTTTGAATTTCGTTTATATATTTTTTGTAATTCAAACTCGAAATATCAAATATAAATGCGGATCTGAATACCACTCATACCTAGATGAATTTGAACGGCCTGGTGGACCAATGAAACCAAATTTTTTTTGAAGGGTATTACCGATACTACTTTTTGAGTTTATTCTCGTGATGCTTTCACACACTGAACTAATTATTTTGTTTATCATTTGAATAAGTGGTATTTATTCAATCATTGCATATCATTCGTAAATGAAATGAAGGCCTCCCACTGATATTGAGCATACGGTGAGTTTCCGAAAGATATGCAAAATAATTAACATGAATTCATCAGAACATCACAATCCTGATTGGAAAACGTATCTCCAAGTTATCTTTTATTTCGGCTGGCTCCTTTCGGAGCTCTTCGGATGTCTCTGTAGTCTGTGCTACCTGAGAAGATGCTTCAACGATCGCTTCTGTCTGCTTAAGTTAACCGGCTCTGTGCAAATAACGAAGTCGTGCGGAGTGGTCCCTCTAGTGGAGGCGCTGTGTACTACCAGCTAAAGCTAACTTGCCAGCAACGGAGATTTCTATGCGAGGATTCGGCTGAACAGATGCCGGCAAAATTTATGAGTACCTATATTTAAACACGAGATGGCTTGGTTCGACATAAGGCTTTTTATTATATTCATGAACATATTGATTACGGAGTTATAGAATGGGAGGAAAATGTTGCTTCTATCTGCCTAACAAAACTGGGACTTAGTAACTTCGTTACACCTTCTATGATCTTTCCATAGCCCCAATAAAACCTGTGTGTAGATCTGAAAATAGATTATCAATGATTTCGATAAACTTGGATTCATTGTAACAATAAAATCATCTCTGGGACCATTAATTACGTTCATTGATAGCAACGAAACCTGTTCATAAATGTAAAAAAAGATCATCTTTGATCTCAATGAACTTGAATTATTGTCACGATGAAATTGTATTGATCCCGATAAACTTGAATTAATTGTAACAATAAAAACATACATATTTCAGTGAATGGTCATACATTGACTCGACGAAAAATGTATTGTGCCAATAAACGAAGAGGTATTCATCAATAAAATGTACCATTTTTTTTTTTAAATATATACATCAGTGCTCTGAGACCATGAATTATGTTCATTGATGTGATGAAAAATTTCAAATTGTTTCAGTGTACCACATTCCTCACCTCAATGAACCTTTCCATAGCAGCAACGAAACATGTTCATGAATATAAAAAACCATCAACTTTGATCTCAATGAAATTGAATTAATTGTATCAATAAATACCTTCTTACATCAGTGAATGTTTAATCATTACCACGATGAAAAGTTAATTATGCCAATGAACGGAAAAGTAATAAACGGTATTCATTGATATTATGTACTACATTTTTTTCATGAAATAATATACATTGTTCCAATGTACTTTTTTCTTCATTTCAATACTCTTTTTCAAAGCCGTAACGAAATATGTTCATAGGTCTGAAATTAGATCATCATTGATCTCAGTGTACCCCTTTCCTCAATAAACTTTTCCGCAGGAGCAACGAAAACTGTTCATAAATGTAAGAAACGATCATCTTTGATCTCAATAAACTTGAATTCGTTGTATCAATAAATACCTACAAAAGTCAGTGAATATTTATTCATAACCACGATGAAAAATGTATTTTGCCAATGAACGGAGAGGTAAAAAACGGCATTTATTGATATAACGTACCACATTTTTTTCAGTGTACCAAAAATCACTTTTATTGGATTTATTGAAAGGTTGTAGTGACATTTCAGCTACAGCGCTTGGATTATGATAACTAGCGCCTCCAGAATATTCATTACACAGAATAATCGATAATAAAGACTATTGATTCTTTGTCAATTGTCAATTGTCTTCTCTGGATGGAGATAAAACCACAAATAATATAAATATTGATTCAATTTTAATTATATTTATGTTCAATGCCATTTCCGGTTTTAGCGGAAGTAGAAACCAATACTGTCACTTTATGTAGTGCATGAGCTGAGAGAATTTCATTAGGTACGAAAAAGTTGAGCACCGGTATATGTCTGTTTAAACCTGGTATGAAAATCATACCTTTTTCCATCACTCCCCCACACAAGTTTTATATTGTCTAGGTTGCCCTAAAACACCGGTAACTAAAAAACGTACCAGAGAGTGTGTTGAATCGTCTTCGAAATTAAAAGTTATCATCACTGTTGAACTTCCACAATAGAACAGTGTTTATCTTCAGACTTTCCGAGAAGGTCATTATTGATAATGATGTTTCCTAACTACGGTAAAAAACTTCAGAGTGCGATTCGTTAGGTCGTTTCAAGAAACGAACCACAAACCACAAACATGTCTCGGAGATACCGGCATTGAAGTTTTAACAAAAAACGAGATTGATAGGTAATGGTTATTTAACGAACAAGTGTATTCATAAGGGCGATTAACAATCGAGATAATTTAACGCGTGAGAGGAGCGAGCGCGTTAATGTTCGAGATTTTTAATCGCCATTTTAATTCACGAGTTTGTTCCAAAACTTTTCCGTCGACCGTAGTTTTCAAAAATAGAGATCTTGCTTTCAATGTTCATTTATTTAACGATACGATAAAAAACAATCACTATTTCCTATTTAAATAAATAAATAAATAAATAAATAAATAGGGGTTTATTTCCAAAGTTAACGATACAGAAACATTTCACAACATATGACATGCCACTAACATCCATTCATTCTTCTTAACCCAGGGGGGTCAGGGGAGGATGGATAGACGGACGCAGAAGTAGCGATCCTTTCTACTCTCGATGAAGAGAGAGAAGGACGCCCTGCCAGGTCGAGCCTAGAGCCCCCGCGAGAGGACGCCATTACCCGACCGCGCTGATGGTAACGCAAAGCCGGGCATTTCATAACATTGTGGTACTATTCGGTAAGATACACGCCTCCTGCAAAGCTAATGCGTGTTGTATATTGCATTCAATGTAGATAATGCTCGCAGTTAGTTTGTGAGGCTGGTTGTTTCGATGATAACCCCGGAAAAGGCTGAGGCAAAAAACCGGGTCAAGGTACTTCGCGTTTTAGTTTTTACTTTCGTCTAGGTTCCCTACGGAACCGGTTCCTCCCTTCGCTCCTGGAAGATATCCAGCGCTTGATATATGAGCCCCCCGTGTTTGCGGGGCTCATTATCGTACACCCTGAGCCTGGTAATGTCCTTGGTAAGAGGACTTTTATCGATGTGGTATTTATAGAACTTGTATGACAAGTTGCGTATATATGTCGGAACTGAGTCGACGCCAGCAAGCTCCCTTAAAGTCTCCAATCGAAGGTATCTTCTACTGTTTGTAATAACACGGAGTACCTTGTTTTGCATCCTGTCTAGCCTCATGAGAGGGGTCATTTTCAGGCTGCAAAACACCGGACAAGCGTATGTCATCGCAGGTCTGATTATCTGTTTATAAATCAGGACTTTATTGTCCTGACTCAGTTTCGAGCCTCTGGCTATCAGAGGGTAGGTGCGTTTGAGCGCAGCGCCAGCCCTCTGTATAGCCAGGGTTATGTGTCTACCGAAGTTCAGACGCTTGTCCAGCTGTACCCCCAGGTATCTCGCAGTGTTCACGTTCTCAACAGCCTCGCCATTGATCACCAACTTCCTATAAAGTTTCGAGTGCGTATACTTCTTAGTGAAGTTGATGGTCTCTGACTTGGCCGGATTAACCACAATCTTGTTCTCCGCCAAATAGGGTACGACCTCCCTATCCAAGTGAACTTGGATCCTATATTGGGCAGCGACGCTTGAGAACGAATGGGCAAAAATGGCGGTATCATCTGCGTATATCGCCGTGCCCATATCCGCTCTCCCGCACTGAGGGAAGTCGTACGTATTTAATTTATATTAACTCCTATAAATGATATTTTAATTTTCCTTAGTAGTAGTTTTATTTTATTTTTTCAAATTGAAATTAAAAAAAATGCTGTCATGTGGGTTTGAACTATCGACCTCAGTGTTACCTCTCTCGGCTGTAAGGCCAACGTTACCATTACGCCACGTGACTTACTATGATTGCAAGTGACAACTGGCGTATTGAAGATTTTCTTAAGTTTTATTTCAGATATAGTCAAAATCGGTCTTAACGTGCGGGTGTGAGACTTAGTCACCGACAATTTATTTAGTTTCCTCTCATTTCTTTGTGTTAAATCACACCCGTTCAAATAATATCCCAATGATACATGAGACAGACATATACGATTTTCACATGCGAAAAGCAGATATGTTGATAATAATAATTTTCAGCGGCACTAACCCGCACGATAAGACCGATTTGGACTATAGGACTAACCAATATAAAATGTATTAGAGTAATGTATGTTGGGTTGCATGAAATAATCGTTGATTAATAGAAAATCATTCATTAGCAGTGGTCATTAATTAATGAGTGCGTTAAAATACATAATAAATGAACGGTCGACGGAAAAATATCAAGAAAAACCAAGAATGAATCCATCACTTTGAAGAGAGTATAGTTCGTTCACGTAAATGTTGAAGAGAATAGGTCCTAAGACAGTACCTTGTGGGATTCCATATTCAATTTTTCTTGTTTCGCTGACGATTTCATTATATAAGTTTGACTCGTTGGTGTCTATTTGAAAGATAATTTTCGAATAGTTTTAGACTCTGTCCCCTTATACATCTGTCTTCTAGTGATTTCAAAAGTAGGCCGTGATGAACAGTGTCAAATGCTTTAGAGAGGTCTATAAATACGCAAAGACACGGTTTGCTTTCATTGAGTGCTGTTATTTTCGATGTTAATATTACTATGGCATCTTCGGTGGATTTTTTTTCTCGAAAGCCAAATTGATGGTCGGAAATTATATTATATTTATTCAAGTATGAAACTAAGCGATTTTTTAGAGCTCTTTCAAAAATTTTGGAAATATGGGTTACGAGAGAAATCGGGCGGTAATTTATTATATAGTTGGGTCCCTTTTTTTGTACAGTGGAATAATAAGTGACTCTTTGAAAGCTGACGGCCATATGACACTAACAAGAAGTCAGTATTGTGAGATGGGACAATAGTGTTGCCGGAGTTCATAAATCAGAAAGAGCCATTGATTTAGCATTAATAACAGTCTACGCTTTACGGTTGTGGTTATTTATTTTTTCAGGTGTAAAGCATATTTTGATTTGATTCATAATTCGATGGCTTATGGTTTGATACCGATAAAAGAATAATTACCTATTATTAGCATTGTTGAGTGTGATCGTACCTGGAGACCATCACGTATGATTAGCAGTTATATTCAACACTGATTCCTAATAATTTATTGTGGGATGTAAATAAAACAGTTCTGATTATTTACTCTTGAATTGGCTATAACTTCTCTTACTTTTCCTCGTTCGGAGATGGTGCTAGAGATTACTCGCGCCACCGCTATTCTTCCCTAGGTGGCGCCAGCCGTTACCTGAATAACTTGATCTGAATATACGCAATTCAAAATATGAATGTCCATAGTTAGAAATCGATTCTTCTCATAGAGCCCATAATAGTTAAGAATTATTTTTGCTTGGTTTAAATTCACATATTTTCGCCTTATGTTGTAGTCATCAATTTCTGGGAATAGGTTAACTTTTTCTGTTCAAGATAATTTTTGTTCGTGTATATAACTTTGTTTTGAAAATCTTGCAGTATTTAACCGAAATAAAATTCATGAAGAATGGTTTCCGGGCTTTGAGGCCGTGGTCGGTTCACCTCCCTGGAGGTGGTTTCTTTGGACGTTTCGCTCACAACTGCGGTGAGCATCTTCAGCATAGGTTTAGTCTTCTCGAAGAACGACGTAAAACTGATACAACGGTTGGAAATTGTTCGTAATTTATAGTTGCAGCCTGGTTAATTATCATGCCCGCCTTAATAGAGAAGCCATAGAAATATACAAACATAAAAACAATTTCAACAGAAAGGATGAATCCCTAAAGCTCAACAAAGCCTGGTAACCAAAACACAAAAACAAAACAATTAAACAACACAAACAAGCAGGTAGGAAGGGGCAATCACGACTCACTAATTAGGCAGGTAGACAATGGCTACATTCCACCCGGTCAGGTACCCCAGTCACCCCAAGCAAAACTAATTAACCAGGCTGCAACTATAAATTACGAACAATTTCCAACCGTTGTATCAGTTTTACGTCGTTCTTCGAGAAGACTAAACCTATGCTGAAGATGCTCACCGCAGTTGTGAGCGAAACGTCCAAAGAAACCACCTCCACGGAGGTGAACCGACCACGGCCTCAAAGCCCGGAAACCATTCTTCACGATTTCACTTCCGGCCGTGAAAGCCGTCACTCTATGCTCGAAATAAAATTATTCATCAGAGTTTCGTGAAAAGACTTACTGTCTACTGGAATGGGAAGGGGCTTCTAAACATCTTCGACCACTGGAAATTATTCAAAAATGTTTGTCTTAACTAATGCTATCAGAAAAATTGAGGTTTCAGTGGCACGAAAAAGCATAAGTATTGTACAACTTCACTAAAAACAAAAAATGGCAGTATGAGGAAACATAGTTGCAAAAGGGAACTCGTTACACTTTCAAATACTTTCAGTGTTCTTGTATTATTATTATTATTTTTTATAAATATTTCAAATTTGGTACGTCTATTTGATGTCATGAATGTACAATTTAGCAAGTATCAGGCCAAATACACTTCCGGTTTGACCGGAAGAACGTCCAATTTTTTTAGTTCAAATGGAAATCACCATTTTTTTTTGAAAATTATGATTTGATACAGAATCACCTTTTTAATGATATATTACAAACATACTTCTAATGCACGAACTACTGATATATTGAGATTTTATGAAAAATTAGTTTTTGTATTCCCCTTGTAACGGAATATTTTCATGAAAGTGTGTTATGGTAGATGAAATAATAGCATGTGAGTAACAATAATTTGGTGTATTCTGTACGTATTTTGTACCGAATCATATTTACGTTATGTTAGCTCTATTGTTTTTTTTTTTTGTTTTGTTGCTTGTAAATTGTGAAATATGAGTTGATTAACGTCTTTAATTAAATAGTTTCGATAGCAAGAAGGGAGCATTTGTGCATATTTAGCATAAAAAAATCGTGTTTGAATATATTTTCAAGATTCAAAACTGGAAAAGTATTGGCAACCTCTGCGTTTTTTTTTTCGGATTCTTGTTCAGGAACCCGCCAAACTTATCTTTAAAGAAATCGTATGACGAAAAAGTGGAACTCCCCCATATATTCAAGTCCGACCCACTTCCGCCCTGGCCCATATACTAACGTTTGAAGTAATACTATTAGCACAACATTACCCGAGCATTCTGTTGACGCTAGGCTTGACTAATAAATACCATGTCATTCTCAAATTATTCCTGGCGCAGCCCACTTCCAGTGATCGTTGAATAATAATTATTGTAGGTGATAAAAATTGAAACTATTATTTTGTGTTTTCCTTCTCTTCGCTACTGCCAGTTTCGCTTGATGTAGGAAATGGAGATGTTAGTGAAAGTGATGGACGGTGTGATGCTTCAAGTCCTCTGGATTTGTCATCTCATCTATAACGTTTTTGGATCAGACACAAAATCGTGAGTAATCGCTTTTGAATTTTTTTAAAGTCAAAAAGTTACGTGCAAAATCTCGCCGGGGGGAACATATTTATATAAATACATATACCTGAACCCAGCTAAATTTTGTAAACAAATACACTTGTAATATCAAAATAGCCAGTAAAAATTCGAGTTCAACAGTAGATAATGCGAATAACAAAAAAAGTTGCCAACATTGGTATTGGCATTTGTTATAATCTTTTGAAAAATAATATTTTCCAGTGATCATCCTCTTGCTGTTTAATTATAATAGCCCTCGTAATAGCCTTTTTAATTACTCTTTTTTTTTTAAATTCAGAAATACCTATATAAAATCAAAAATCGAAATAGAACTTGAAAAATTCAAAATCGGCCATCCTAGATTAATTCCCTCCTTGAAAAAATGCATACAATAAAACCTATCCACTTTTAGTAAAGGGAGGGCATCCTCATGCATGAGTATGCATATTCTGTTAAACTTTCTTTCCTACTTCTCAATATAATTTTTTTATGAAAAACCCTATATATTTTTTAATATTGAGAGTTTGGAAGGACCGGTAATTTGATTTTATTATAAAGAAAACTCTTTACCCACACGTTTCATATGGTATTTTTTGTACAACTGTTAAAAACGACGCGGAAACCGCTCAAGAAATTGTATGCACTAATTCCCAAAAATCCTAACTAATTCCTCTGATACCCAAGTAATTCCTGAGTGATACCGAACTAATGCCACTAATGCCCAACTAATTCCTGTAACTGAGTAATACCTTCAATAAAATTTTTGAAAAAATTAAGAAATTTTGGTGTCTTCTTTTAATCCTGTCCTAATCTTAGGTTTTTGTCGAGTACTATTTTGATGGCTTTTTTTTCATTCAGCAATTATGATTTTCACCAATGTTCTATAATTTCCGAATAATTCCTGTAATTCCAGTGTTTTGAAGAGACTTTTATTTCTTCATTTAACAACAATTATGATTTCCACCAATGTTCTCTAATTTCCAAATAATTCCTGCAATTCCAGTGTTTTGAAGAAACTTGTACAGATTTCTTTGGATTAAAAATTTTTTTCATTTTCAGATTGTGGAAGGTGATAAACCCAAAAAATTATGTCAAGAACTGGATTTCCTCCACAAAATCAAACTTTTAATCAATTTTTATTTCTTCATTTAACAATAATTATGATTTCCACCAATGATCTCTAATTTCCGAATAATTCCTGTAATTCCCATGTAATACTCGAGTAATATGTCTAATTCCCGACTAATGCCCACTAATACCCATTAATTTTTATCTAATACCTCTAATTCCCAAATAATGCCTACTAATACCCAATAATTTTCAACTAATTCCTCTAATTCCCGGCTAGTACCTAACTGATACCATTAATACCCAAGGCATGTACACCAAAATCCCCGAGCCGTTTCCCCCTCGGTCAAAAACGACAACCAATTCAGATTCTGATTACAAATATGAAATGAATTTGGAATATTCATTTGAAATTTCATCAAGTATACCCACTGGCGGATCCAGGGGGGTAAAGGGGGTAATTACCCACCCAAGCCTATTCCAAAATACTTATACTGCCGTCTAAAATTTCTAAAAACCCTGGTGTACTGACTGATTAGATATTGTTTAGTTTTTTTTTAAGACAAAACAAATGAATTAGTGGTCTACTTTTGTAATCGAGTCCAGAGATGGCGTCCTCTTTCTCGTGTCAACACTGTCAACATTTCTTCATTTTCCTTATATTTTAATAATTGATCATGTTCCGTCTTTGTGCCGACAATCCAGAAAGATGAACAAAGTAGATAACTAATTTATTTTCAGTACAGAAATTGAGTACCTACCACTTGGAATCTGTAACATACTTTGAAACAGACATTTTATTTCAAAACGCCGTGCATGTTGACAATATTTTATGGCAAAAATGTTTTCTAATAAATTCAATCAACTCTGGATGCGTTTTTATCTCTTACCGTTTCTTGAAATCTTCCATAAGTAGCGAAAGTCCGCGATAAAGTAAAAAATATAAATTTTTTTCCATTCCCACTGAAATCTATCAATGTTTTATCTTCAGTACCTAAGCTTGTTAAAGTTTTGGTTATTTTACCACGTTTTCCTTTTATTTTGAAATGGTGAAGTTAGATCAGAAAATACACTTTTCTGTTGAACAAAATTGCACAATAGAAATATTTTCACTATTACATGTCATATTGAACGGTTTTTTAAAAATGGAAGAACAAACACATTAATTCAAATATCAAATCTCAAATGCAATTAAATTCAAAGGGACAAAATTATTCTTTATTTCTTTAAAAAAGTTTATTAGTGAAAACTCGGGCACAAATGCACAGATATCAGCGCGAGGGCATGCGCATAAGATTGACAGGTGCTAATGGTGAATTTCCATGCGATGCAGCTGAACCCCAATACTTGTGACTATGTAATTGTATTTCAGCAAAAAAAATTAATAAATCATGTCGAAAATGTGACGAATAGAACTGCTTGGGGACAGTGATTCGGTATATTCCAATAATTATATTGTTTTGTCAATTTCATGTTCGTGAATCGTGGGCAAAACTTCAAACTTCTGTTCATGGAAATCAACCCTAACAAGAAAACTGACGGTTGCAGTGCACTCAAGTGTTGCGGAATATTCGAAACACGGCCCACGGTTTCATTTGTTTTCTCGTAATCAAGTTGGCGAATGTATCTCGTTTTATCCCACAGTTTTGCAGGTATGAGTCGGTACACCAGGGTTTTTAAGCGTCTTACTGCCGTCCAAAGGTCTGAGGATGACAGCAGTATGTTTCAAAATATCGTAATTTGAGTGTTTCAAATACTTTTATTCGCAATTCTTACATACCGAACCACTTTATTGGTTGTTTCTATTATTGCATGTGTCTATTGGAAATATATTCATATTTTACTTTTCTTAAATGAGAATATTTATATTCGTTACCCCCCCCCCCATACCAGTACCCTAGATCTGCCACTGAGTATACCTGACAATGAGAATTAGTGGCCAATTTCTAATATCTTTCTAGTAAACGCATACTCTGGAAGAATGTAACGGCAATTCTGATTTGCTACCAGCAGATATTTCAATATATCTAAATTCACATTTTGAATTACCTAATTATTTCGTCTCCTTAAATAGATTCCAAGTATATGGACCCATAATAGTACAGTAATTGGCACGCCAGAAATTAGACTATCCGTGTACGCGTTGTTTTTCAGAAGTAATAAATTTTAATGTTCCTCAACATTACGTCATTGCATATTCAAATTCAACAGAATAAGTTCAACGAATGATTATTTTCATTATTGCAAATCGTCAGAAAACAAATGAGTATGAATGACGTTCAAAAGTTTCTATCTTTTGGATCTTGGTCCAGCGGCCGCAGTACTATTTGGTACAATATTTTAAATTTTGATGAATCTGGAATAATCCAGTACGATTGGGTTTTGATACGAGGATCGATTGTAGCACCACCAAACTTTGTTTACCAATATTCCAGTGGTTAAACATTTTTTTCTTTTAAAAATAAATAAATAGATGTTTCCTGTAATCTTAGAAAGTACAAGATTTATCGGATAAACAAAAACAACTCAACAATGAGAAAAATAATTCAATTTTTCACAAAAATTATTCCCAGTAATTTCTTATGAAATGTGCTCGTTTTCTCAGAAAACGTGTTTGAACGCCGACATCAAATTTCAGGTTCACGCTTACCCTCCGCTGAAAGAAAATTTGATTGGTCATAACTCTGCTAAAAATTATCGGTGAAGAAAAAGGAAAATTTCATATCGTTTCTGAAGACTCCTACTTGTTTGCGGATGATCCGAAAATCATGAATAATTTAGTAAATATGGAATTATTATACTGAAGCAGCAACCCATACGCTCTTTGGACTATATGCAACCATTTTAATGTAGAGTGATAGGTCCCACTTATAAATGCAAAAAAAATACTTTGTTTAACTCCTGCCTCATATTCAACTTACCCATTAAACCGGCATTCTCTTCAGTAAATGTTGAAAATAATCGCTTATTCATATCCTGCGTATATCTTTAATAACACTGTTGTGAAGTTCAAACCTCAAGCTTGAAATCACTTGATTATTTTCAACATTTACTGAAGAATCTGCCAGAATTATGGGTGAGTTGAAAACTGAGGCAGGAGTAAAACCCAGTATTTTCTTTGGCATGTATAAGTGAGACTTGTCTCACTAGTCTAAAATCGTTGCATATGGTCCAAAGAGGGTACTGATTCCTGCTTCAGTATAATTATTTCATATCAACCAAAATATCCATGACTTTCGGATCCTCCGTAAATATCGTGGAAGGGTTATGTGAAGTGAGACAAAACACATTTCAGGCACTCAGATACTCACATGTTATATTTGCATGAGAAAGAAGAAGTCTTCAGGAACGATATACACTTTTTCATTTCCTTCTATAATTTTTAGCAAAGTTATGACAAATCTAATTTTCGGCCCTGCCTGAACTTGCAGTGGCGGGTTAGCGCGAGCGTTTTACTACGTTTTCTGAGAAAACGAGCGTATTTCGAAAGGTATTACTTAAAATAATTTTTTAAATGAAAAATTTTTTAGGTTCCACCCCAATATTTTTTCTAATAATACATGATGTCGAGATGTCATGTACCAAGTTTCAGAGTGCTACAATTCATTCTTTTCTTTTGGCTCGAGTTTGTCTGTCGTTACTGGATTAGAAATTAATCGACAGATAACCAAAATTTTGACATCATTCGATACGTCTCCTTCGAAACTATCTGTTATACAAGGCGCACCCTAGAGATGCCATTTGGAAATATTGAGATTTTGCAACATTCAAACCCCGTCTGGTGGCAAAGTGTTGTAATCAGAATGCTAATTTAATTTTCTTGGACACCATATGACATCGGGAAAGAACGTTTAACACGAGGTTTAACATGAGAAAAATTATTAGCAATAACAAAATACAAAATAAAAAAAAAACAAATATATATATATATATATATATATATACAGTGTGACCCATTTAAGATGAAACCACCCTTATAAAACTTACATTTTCAACCGATTGAAGTGATTTTTTTTTTCGTTTTGGTGATCACTGAAAAAGTCCACTAGGACCAACTGGGGCCAACTAATCTTATTTTTCAAGGTCAAAAATCTAAAAAGAATATTAGCGATTTTTCAGAAAAATATCTGACTACACCAATGATTTCGCGAAATTTTCAAATGGTTCATATGTGAAATACGTTGGAAAGCATGAACCAAAAAAAAAGTTATTTGGAAATAAATTTTGAAAATTATGCAGTTTAATTAATTAATTAAAATCCGAAATAACACCACTGTATTCAGGAGATCTCGAAATTTTATCGAATTCTCTTCATGAATAAGAAAATCATAGGATAATGAAATTTGAATAATATGCGTGAATTGAATTTCAAGAATATGCCATTTTATCCCTTAATTTTAAATTTTTTCATTTAACAATTAACAGATTTCGATGAAATTATGTCAGTGATATTTTGAAACTTCCTGAATCCAGTGGTGTAGTCAAAGTTCTGATAAAAGTTTTGAATTTGAAGTGGTGTGTTGATTAAACGGCATATTTCTCATATTTCATTCAACGTATGAACTATTTGAAAATGTCGCAAATCCAGTGCTGTAGTTAGATTTTTTCAAAAAAATTGCTAGTAATTTTTTTAGAATATTTGACCTTGACAAATAAGATTAGTTGGCCCTGGAGCCATGAAATTTGGTGTCCTAGTGAACTTTTTGAATGTCTACCAAACAGAAGAAAAAAATAATTCCAATCGGTTGATTTTTACCATTTTTTTATTATGTTTTTTTATTCTTTCAGTTTTAGTATTTTCACATTCAGTCAAATAATGATCAGAAGCATTCGTGCTTCAACGAGGAAAAAAGGGAAAAAGTATTAAATTTTAGCTCGAGGTTGTATTGACAGAAAACTGAGAGCTGTGACGGAAAAAACGAATATTCAATCAAATATCTACCTTGACCTGTATATATATATATATATATATATATATATATATATATATTTATATATTTATATATATATATATACATTACCGGGAAAAAAGTGCTCACTTTTTTATATATTGTTACCTGTCAACAGGGATAAAATGTCGAAGTTTTTTTCCCGTTACAGAACAATATTTATATATTTTTTAAGGTTTTTGTACTTGTCTTCTTGAAACAGTGAATTATTTTCATCGTTACATCAATCTACATAGTATTTTGTGACACTTTACTTGTTTTACATTCAGATCATTGCTGTTTTCGTCATTGCAAACAAGGTTTTCGTTGAGAAATTGCATGTATTCCAAATTCGTATTCTAATCTTTATTTATTCGCAAGACATTACGTTAACAAAGTGTTTTGTTATTACTCATTGTTGCAACATGCCCAGTAGTTGGGTTTATGTGAAAACTGAAACAATGAATGACTTCAATGGTCAGTTATTTATAAATTTCAAAGAAAATGTGCACTATCCTTGCATTTTTTTGCAAAATTTTTAATAATTGCTCAATTACGTATTTTGTTTTATTCGATTTGTTTAAAACGGTAAAAATTCCATTCGATTTTACCTCATTGTGCACCGTTTGTTTGTTACTACTAAAAGTGACGACTATGAAACAGCTTTTATTCAACCAGCGTTATCAAATGAAGATAAAAACATTTGTCTCAGAATTCTCAGAACACTAATCGCCGAAACCTCGAAATACATAGGCGTGCATAATTTTTCAAATGCTTCGTTTTATTTAATATGAATAAACGTAGAAAAAATATATTTCACAAAGTGTATGAAGAATATTTCTATTTGAAAATATAGAATTATAGGTTTCTGCTATAACCTACAAATTTTGATATTTCTAAAACTACCTACCTCAAATTTAATGAACAGTATGGGCAATAAGGTTTGGAAAACATTTTTATTATCAGAGTTACAAAAAAATACTTTATAGGGGAACGTTTCTGGATATTAAAAAATCTAATAATCGATTTTGATATTATGTTACAGGACTAACAATATGGCGGCATTTTGGAAAAATGTATTACGAATTGGCAAAAGTGGGGATATTTGTGAAGATAGTGAAAACAGTTTTTTAAGACAGTTTATTTTAATTTAATTTTAGGTCCACATACGGGATTTGAAATATCTATTTGAAAAATTGAAAATCGCATTTTTTTCTGAATATGCTTTTATTGATTAAAAAAACGCAGTTTTTTTTGTCCCCACTAATTTTTAGGGAATGTTATAAACTGTAAATAATAAAATGTAAATTTTTAAGTTTGTTTCCAAATTGTGGTGCAAAATTTCAATGTTGCTGCAGTGGTTCATATCTTCCAAATTCGTCTGATTTTCCATATATTTTTAAATTTGAAGAGTCCACACTTTTCTCGACCGCAATCAAGTTTTGTGGAAAAAGAAGGAAAACTTGATTGCGGTCGAGAAAAGTTTTCTATGTGGTGTTTTCATATTTAAAAAAAATATGAACCATTGCAAAAGCAAAAGTAATAGTGAAAACTAGTTTTTGAAATTTTGCAGTACCATTTGGGAACAGATTACATTAATTATCTATTATATAAGTTTATAACGATCCCTAAAAATTAGTGGAGACCAAAAAAGTAGTGTTTGTTGATTAATAAAAAATAATATGTAGAAAAATTGCGATTTTCAATTTTTTTGAATTGATATTTTAAATCACGTATGAGGGCCTAAAATTAAATCATAAACAACTTTCCCGCATAACCCTTTTTTGCTATCTTCACAAATAACCCCAATTCATAATAAATTTTTCTAAATTGCCGCCATATTGGTAGTCACGTGTAGTATGTAAATATCGATTATCAGGTTTTCCAATATGCAGAAACGATCCCCTATAACGTACGTTTTATAATTCTTATAAATTTTTTTTTTCTTCCATATACTGCAAACGTTATGGCCCATACTGTATAAGTACGTCAGCTTAATATAGAGTGTTAAAAAATCTGAACAACCATTATACTAAAACAAAAAACGAAAAATATGTAAAATATTACAATTTTTTTAAACAAAATCATATAAACAATGTTAATTGAAGAAAATGCAAAATAATTTTCTTAGCTACAGTTTACGGCGTTATGCTCCCTCATATGCTGTTTCAGACGAAGAAAAATTATTATAATATTCAGTATAATCTTAGGTTTCTAGATTTAACTAAACTATGAATCAAACTAACAACTAAGAATGTTGAATACAATAGAACGTATATGCAGATTTATACTTTTTAGTCTTGTCATTTAAATTAAGAATTAATAATCACTAAGTAGTTTAACATTCAATTTAACAACTAAAACCACAAAGAATTGAGGATTTTTGTCGATGGAAAGAGCAGAACGTGTTATTTTAGAATTTCATCAAATTTCATTGTTGAATTTGGCGGGTTTGGTATAAAATAGCTCAGATTTGGTGAAATATCAGGTTGAATTTTTCGTGTTATTTCGATTATTTCATTAAATATTTGATATAGATTGTGGAGATCAAGATTTTTTAGAAATAATGGGTGCTTTTTTGATTTATCTGACAACAACAGTTTTCACAGTTGGCATATTAAAACGCATAGTTCATAATTCTTAATTGATGTATATAAACACGTTCTCAAATCTGTGATGATAATTCCTAATTATTAATTCATAATGAATCTGTAAACATTTAATTTTCTCACTGGTCCACAATCACAATTTAATTTCATATTCGATAAAATCACTATTAACTATCGCAAAAATCATAATTACGTCAGATCTCTTCACTCGCCTATAATCAACTGGCCAAAACTAGTTTGATAATAATGAAGGAACCCAAACAAATAAAGTAATTCTCCTGGAAGTACGCCAATGACTGGCGGAATACTCGGCTAGTCTTTTATCCTAACAATAGCCGGTAAACACTTTTTATGATAGTCTGGGTGGTGTTCGAAATTGTATACCTAAATAGCCGAAACAATGTGAATTGAGCTGAAATATTGCCGTTGTACGATAAGCATACGTACTAAAATATGCGTACCAAATTATTTTGTTTTCTGAGAATTTACTCTACGGTAAACTTGAAATGGACTATAGCGGCAATGTAGACATGAAAATGGAAAATTTAAAAACCGAAATGAAAATATAGACCAGTCAGGAATCGAACCAGGCCAGCCAACGATTAAGGACCGGTAGCATAGTGGTTAAGACTTTTTTATTAAGTTTTAAAATTTTCCATTTTCATGTTTGCATTGCCGCTAAAAAAATTCTTTAAAATGATTCCCAGACACGAAAATTACTTTACTTCATAGTAGACAGTCATCGAATGGTAGTTATGTGAAAGGGTTCCGGCTGTACTAATAGACTGGGAGATGATGACAAATTTTAGGTGACGATTTTCTTGTTAATGCCTTTGAGAGGACTGTAAGATATAGAAGTGCTGATGAAAATGATGGAAAATTTGAGCGGTCCCCGCGTGACTTTCATTTTCATATGGATAATTCTATTTTCATTTTTCAAAAAATCCTAACCTCACTTCGGTATTCACTTACCTTATGCCAGTTTTTTTATGAACATTTTTTCATGATGAAAATTTTCATATTTTCAGTTGGCAGCATCGAGAAAATGTTCGTAAAAAAATTGTCATAAGGTTAGTGAATCCCGAAGTGAGGTTGGGATTTTTTGAAAAATTAAAATTGAATTTTCCATATGAAAGCCACGCGATGACCTCTTAAATTTTCCATCATTTTCATCAGCTCAAAGGCATAAACGACAAAATCGTCACCTAAAATCTGTCATCATCTCCCGGTCTATAAGTTTTACAGAGAATTGACGCGAATAGTATGCAACGAACTTCATATACGAAAGCTCAACGGTAAGGCAATGATTTTTTTTCTGTATCGGACCCTACCGATAAAATTTTGATACATAACAAGAGTACGTCCACTACCATGTCCTACAGCAAGGAGTCTCAACCGTTTTCGCGTTATTGCGATTTTGTTTGCACCGCAGACTCAAAGAACCAGGAAGCCAATGCTGTAATATGAGTCTTGAGTGACACTCATGAGAATGTGCAATAATATGGCTGCCAATTCAGGAGGGGTTTGAATGAAATGCTATTGTATTTATACCGGGGACCCTGAACCAATTTATCCCCCAGTATATTCATTGTTATTTTGCATAGATGTTTCAAATTTGGTATATCTATTTGATGTTATGAATGTACAATTCAGCAAGAATCAGGCCAAATATGACACTTCCGGTTTGACAGGAAACGCATCCATTCCCTTTAGTTCAAACGAAAAGTACAATTTTTTTTTAATTACGATTCGTTACAAAAATTACCTTTCCAACGATTTATCATAATCATACTTCCAATTCACAAACCAGTAATATATTTATAATTTTATAAAAAAAAGTGTGCTATGGAAGATGAAACAATGACATGTGAGTAATTGTAGGTATGTAAAAGTTTGTACACAGACCTGTAGGTAACTATTTTCCCAATTTTTGTTTTTCTTCAGTGTTTGTTTCCTATTTAATCTTTTATGGAGATAAGTTGAAAGATTCAATACAAATGCAGATATAGGACGCAGATTATCTTCATAAAATAATAGGAAACAGAAATGAGCAGTTATTTTCTTATTTTAAAGGCCATTTTTCATAAGAGGAGTACAAGGTCCTTTCATCTCATACGGATGCCAGCGAGAGTTTGAAAAATGTATTCGAAATTTTGAACCGAAAGATCATCACATAAAGAGACATATGAACAAAGCAAGTTCAATAGAAGCTTGTAAGGCGCAACTCTAACAAGATGAGGATTTTGTCCAACCGTCCATATATGATATGTCATAAAAAGTTTGAGATTCACTAAAATGAATGCAAAAAATCCACTCTTCCTCTCATGCATTTTAACGAGTTGAACCGAATCGGGCAGTAGAATTAACAACACGCAGTGCTAGTCTAATGTCCGTTCCCCCCCTACTAATTTTTGAACCACCTGGTATATCGCAACAAAATTTGGAAGGCTCAAATAGAAGATGAAAACCTACTTTTCCATGAGAAAATTTCAGCAAAAAGTTTCAAAATGGCAGCTTTAATTTTTTTAAATAGAATACCCGGTATATCATTTCATGATCGGTTAGGGATGATCATAAGGAATCCAACAACACCAAGACTATGGAGATATCGCCTATCATTTTCTCCATAAGCCGAATGAGTGTGAGAGAAAATTTATTGACCCGCCAGAAAAAGTTTCCCATAATGTTACCATAATGTTACCAAAAATATTGTGACTATTTGAACTCACGCGGTACAAAATCTGGTGGTTTTGTGATCATGTGGTTGCCAAGCAACACAGGTGATTTTTTTCTCTGAAACCGGAGGAATTTGTCTATCCTTCAAAAATTTACTCAGTTTAATTGTTTCATATATCGATGTCATACCACAAACTATTATTTTCAAATCTTTAACGACGTTAAACATAACGCAAATACCTTGGAATAATAAGATAACCCATATTTCCCAAATTATTGATAACGACGGGTTTTTTTCAATATAGCTGATAAATACCAGGAATTCTGCTATCAAACACTAAACGACATAATAACAACTAATTATCAAAATTTCCATGAACAACAGCTTGAATTATAATAATAAATTTCATTGATAGGAAACATACTTATAAATTGTACTCTTCTTCACGACCTTAAACCAGGATGTTGAGAGTATTACTGTCAAAATTTCCACAAAAGATTTTTTACGCCCATGACCTGTACGTACAATGGATGTACATTCAACCTATATGGACGTTTGGACTTAAGTTGGACATGAAACGGACATCCATTGAATGTCATTTGGTGTGTTTGTGGGAACAGAGCTGATTAGTGATAGCTGAAAACTAGTATTGAGTCACCTGTTTTAATTAATATTTGCTAGTTGTTACAGAAAGCATTGCAAAGGGTAATTTCCTAGAGAAACTGTGACAGGTGTTGAGCAGGGGTGATTTGGCAATCGTTGGATTATTTTCTGTTCGACGTTTGCCGACAAAAATCTTATAGCGTTGTATGAGGATTACCTAGTAATATCACCTCATGGACGTTTCATTGGAGCCGATTTTTAGCGCCATCTGTGAGGAAAACGAGAAAACTTCTTGTGGAATATAATAATAATAATAATAATAATAGGTCTTTATTTTCCAAATATACTTACAATTTAAGAGGAAAAACGCCGAAAATCAGATGGTGAGACGCATTGGTATACATGTTACCTCTGTTATTATTATTAAGCTCCAACTTACAAAATTGTCGCTGTTGTCCTATTGACGTATCCGTTCATTTAAAGAAATATGAAAGGACATTCAAGGGATTTGTTAGTCGAGCTGTATAAACTAGTCGATAAAATTTACTGTGACTAACACATTCAGGAATATTGATTTTTATCGAAATTATAAACATGATGTTCATAAAATTTTGACCTATTGGCAGTTTTCGAATTAATTCGAAATTTGGCAGGTGTTCATATTTCTGGTGAAAATCTTAATTCATAAAATCAAAATAGCGGACGAGTTGCACTTGCCCCAATCTTCTGAAAATTCCTCTAGCTCTAGAAATGATAACGAAACTATAATTCCACAATGACCATTTTAATAAAAATAATACAAGTATTTCATTTATTTATTCAACGGGTAGTCCCAGTTACAATTTTTTACAATAAAATACATAATATAATACAATATTGATCATAATGCAGCAGTAGTTTTTGAAGAAAGTATGTGCTCAGCCCCTCATTTATAGAGCTGCAAAAGATATCAACTTGTTGAAATATATTACCATTTTTAAGCATTCGAGTGACAAGAGAAAAAATCCTCGTAGCAAATGCTGCCTTATAAAATTTTGTATCTTCTATGACACCAGAAACAAATTCCGATATGCATTGACCGCCAAAAAGAATTTACCATAAGGGAAAAAAAGTTTATGATTAGAGAATTGGAAAAACATTTCTGGGAAAAAGTTTGTGTGTGTCCAATATCCTAAATATCGATTATGACACATGTCACGTGACCACTAGTATGGCGGGAAACTGGAAAAAAATGCCATGAAGGGACCAAAAGTGAGTACGATGGCCAGATATCGATAAAAGTAATTTGAAAAAGTTACTAAAAATATAATTTTGTAAACAACTGAAAACAACCAAGTGCATTTTTGTATGGAGCTTTGAAAAATCCACCACCTACTTCAATTCCAAGTTTTACTTCTGAATTATAATTATAAATATTGTTGGTACAGTACCGAGAGGAAAATGTTGCTCTTCGAGGATCTTTTTTTAAATTTTGTATATCTCAAATAGCTATTAAAATATCTGCAAAAAACCAAACCATTTTTTTGTTAACTCAATCGTTTATAACTTTTGCAATTTTTGCTGGCCCCAATATTCCATCCAACATTTTTTCTAGATGCCATTTCGAATCGAATGATACCAAAATCATATAATTTTTGGTGTTCTAGGTCAGCTTTTCAACAAAATAGCACTTGTCAACCAGACTATAAGTCAGACGTCTGAGTCGGGAAATCGAAATTCCGAGATAAAAGTCGGGATTAAAAAAAATAACAAACCGTGGCCCTTCTACGCCTTCGTACTATTTTAACACCTCGACACGTGTTACAATTACCAAGTGATCATAGTTTAATCTTCCTCTTGAAGATGATCACATGGTGGATGAAACACAGGTCGGTTTGGTGTTGGGATAAAACTCTCTATTCAGATGAGAGCTAAGGAGAACAATAGGAGGACGGAAAGTGGAAGTAAAAATTAAAGAGCAATGATAATGAGATCGAAGGATTGGAGGACAAATGTGGTGAAGGATGGAAAAGAACAAACAAACAATAGGTGACGCGCAAATTATGGAGAAGGATACAAGAAAAAGAGTGAATGAGAAAGATAATCTGAAAAACACGATAAAAGAAATAGAATGGAAAATAGTTGAAGCGAAATGAATACGGAAAACAAGAAATGAAGAACAGAACGTGGTGAACAGGAAGAGGGGGCATTAGCCAGATCGTGTCCGCATATCTAGTTGTTTCAAAGTTTGATTGGTAAACTTGTTGTCGACGAAAAATTTCATTGAAGGGACAGCAGAGTAGATAATACTTCCTTCAATAACAGTAGTAGTTGAAGTAAATGAGCGATAAATAAGATTCGCGAATATACGACTATTAATAACTCCTTACAGATACCATAAATTGAAACGACAGCTTGATGTTCTTGTTTACCGTTAGTGTCAGATTAATTCTCTAGCGTTTATTTTTGGATCAAGTTCATATTATTTTTGCGATCTATAAATATATTTATTTCTATAATTAAAATTCATTGTAGCTCAGCTGTTGTAGGGGGAGCTCACAGAAATTATTTATTTATTTTCCAGTATATCTAAGTTTGAAAACGAAAACATACGAGTGATTTGTATCGGTAAAGGTGCGGACTCACTAGAGCATTCGTTCCGTATGAGCACCAAATGAGCACATTTGCTGCTCGGTTCAAGCTCAGGCTGCGTCATGCTGCGTAATGTAAACACGCATTCTGTTCATGCTCAAATCAGCGTCCACACTATCTGAGCACTTGCTCGTTCAGTGCTCATGCGGAACGAATGCTCTAGTGAATATGCACCTTACTTAATACCTACAGCAGCGTTCCAAGGTTCTTTTTAAAAAAAATAATTTTTCAATGAAGTGAATTTTCACTTGTAATACCACTAGAGCTTCAATTATTTATTACTGGAGTCGAAGACGAGGAAGAATATTTTAAAAAATATTCGTGTTCTAGAAAAAAAAATTCTGCTTTCGATCGAAACTAGAGTGGTATTCGGTAAGAAACTTTCGCACCAAAATATTTTTCAAAAAATTCTGGGATAATGACGGCTTTTGAAATTTGAATAGTCCTTGTATATTAATTCAAAAGCAATATAACGTAGAATAACTATTATTCATGAATAACTAAATGCTTGAGGAAAAAAAAATAAAAAAAAGTTCCAGCAGTGGGATTCGAACTCACTCTTTAAAGGACATTGCACTGGATACATGTATTCCTGGGGCTCGACAGATTTTTTTGGTTTTTTGATATATCATTGTAGAGATCAAAAGAAGCAACTTTCTTCATTACACTTTTTTTCTGGCCCTAGAGGGTGAGCTACAAAAATGGGTTGAATGTCTAACGTCAATTATGGAAAATACTGCCTGCGAGTGGATTTTTCTCAATTTTTGGGGATATTATACTATGAAAAATATTGATCGACCTTGAATATATCAATCATGTTGTACATAGATACTTACAGGATGAGGCAGAAAATGCCGGTTTTCTGAAACTCGTTCATTGACTTCTCGCCCAAGTGTGGGCTTTCCGTTAACTTTCTTGAAGCATATTCGTTGAATTAAGCCAATTAACTTTTTTGAATACATTTTACAATGTGTCTACACAGTGAGCGAAAAATAGTGTTGAATTATAGGAGACAATAATAATTGATATTCCACAAAGAATGAAGATGAAGTTTTGTCTACTCTTTTTTGTGACGATACATGTTGAGCCCAAAAAGACAAATTTTCGAAACGAAATTATAGGCGAATATTCAATTTATTTCTGTTGATATGAAAGCTATATGAGTACATTGAACTTTCCAAATCACATTTTCCAATGTACATACATGATTAGATACAAAACATTGATTTATGGAAAAGACTACTAGATTTTGACATTGTAAAGAGGATGAAAATAAATGTTTGTGTAACCGTATAGGTGATTCCGAAAACACGTATTAATTGAAACTTTCTGAAGATATCCGATCTTGAAATGAATACATTATTAATATTTCTATAAAATATTCAAATCGAGTAGTTTTTCAATCAACCCTCGAAGAGTTGTAGCAGCTGCAATGTTATGCGTTTAACCATATGATCAGTATAGCATAGCCAAGTTAGTAATCAAATTGTCGAAACAAAAAAAACTCGCAAATGACAGGCAGCAAATCTCAATTTTAATTTCATATTTGATTATATTACAGTGCTGGCAATTAATTCTGAAAACAACTCTTCACAATATCATCTCACATAACTTAACACAATTTTTGTTCACTCTGTAGACACACTCTTAAATGGATTCAGAACATTTCAACGAAAGTCTACACTTGGGCAAGAAGTCAATAAACGGGTTTCAGGTAAAACGCGTTTTCTGTCTCATCCTGTAAGTATGTAACAAGAAAAATCCACTCAAGACAGAATTTTTCCATAATTGGCATAAGACATTCTACCTCGTTCAACCCATATTTCTGGCTCACCTTGTAGGGCCAGAGAAAAAGTGTAATAAATAAAATAATAAATAAAAATAAATAAAGAAAGTTGTTCCCTTTGAACTCTACAATGATATATCAAAAAAAAACTGCCGAGCCCCAGGAATACATGTATCCAGTGCCATGTCCTTTCATTTTAACCATAAACGTCAAAAAAATTCCAGTGTAATTTCATGCTCCGGAAATAGAGCACTGTCAGCTGACGTCACAACATGGCGGTCATGGGGGGACAAACAAAGCATTTGACATTTGATAAATTCATTATCACAATGATGCAAAGAATTTCTCCTAGGAAATCACTTTTCGCAGAAAGTTGACCAGAAAGATTCACGTAGCCTTATGGAAAATGGGTTCAATTGGTTTGTTTTTCTCAAGTTTGGTTTGTTTGTCCCCCTATGACATTGTTCCGCCACTGTCATATTACGTCACTGACTTGATCCATTTTATTAGTTGCTATCATAACGATAAAAATACAGGCCTTCAAGTGGTCGAAAATGTTAGTTGTAGAATTTTCAGTAAATTATAACATTACATTACCTGTGTACGTTTTACTCAAATATTTAAGAAACATGAATTTGAATACATGTGAATGAAAAAGATATGAATTAGATCATATCAAAGTTTTGCACGTGCTCCAATTACAAGGAACAAATCAGGTGCAGAATGAGATAACAAGAGAAAACTCCTTTCCGATGACCTTAAAGGTTCACTCGGATAGTGAATGTTCTTTTTGTTTTTATCCCACGTTCACAGGACACACACACAAAATGACATGAAAAAACCATTACAACTGAATAATTTGATTTCGCGGTCGTCTATTCACTACCGAAAGAGAGACGAAAATGACCGAATCCGAGGGAACATTGTATTTGTGTTATACGTTTCATTTTTCGTTTATTCGGAGCGCGAGTGAATGAGGCTGACAAAACACCAAAAAAGCAAAACTTTTTTGAGAAATGAAGGCTGTCCACACCGATAATTCCAAAACGCCGAAAGCAAAACGGTTTCATGCAAAACGTTTTGTTGTACAGCAAAACGTTTTGCTGTTCAGCAAAACAGTGCAAATACAGTCGGCTCCTCAACGTGTTGTCTATAACGAGGTTTCTAACGCTTTCATTCAAAATGTTTTGTTCAAAACATTTGGTAGCAAGACAAAACATTTTGAAATACACCAATCCTACCTTAATTAGTCAAACACGTTTTGTGTTGAAACGTTTTTCATTTCTTGGTGTGTCGCCAGCCTGATGCCGCATGCCAAAATCCAACATCGCTGGATTGGTTCACTATCAAATTCATTTCTGTCACTTTTAGTGAAAGATGCTGAATGAACGACAGATATGAATAAAAAGTAAATCGTCTCACATCCCCTTAAGAGATTCTTCATTCTATTCGATGATGTTGATGTTGACGTGATGTTGATAAAGTATAGTATACAACCTGGTTTTAATGAATTTTATTTATTCAAATAATAACAAAACTCGCTCGCCTTGCTCGCTCGTTATTGTAATAACCCTTGGGAGAAATCGTATGCATTATAAAATATATTATATTATGGTATGTTCGGGTGGAATTTTACTAGTGAATTTTGACTCATTTCTAGTCGTAGGGTTTCAATAATTCCGCTGACAATGCATTATAAAATTTTTTGTTAAAGTAAAAACAAAAAGATAGATCAGAGACAAAAATTGGTATGTGGGGTTTTTCGTGGTTATGAATTCATGAATTCGGGTTGGCGGCTCCAAGATGGCGGACATATTTGGTGATTATATTCCGATTCTATTTAAAATTGCGAAATGAAGTTTTTCTATGACCACATGGAAATATGCCCATTTTATGCGCTTTATCGATCAAGAAAGTAGGCCGATTGTCGAACACTTTTTCATTTCTACATTGCGAGCTGTACTGTAATGATCATTTCATTTCAGTAAAGGATATTTCTTTTCCCACGACTTTCATGAACTACTAGACTGACATTTTTATGATCATCAATTATATAAGATCGAATCAAGTTTGTTGACGTTCCTATAATTTGACATTTCACATCAGTATTTACAAAATTCATTAAAAAAAAATAAGTAATCAAAAATGAGTAGTAATAAAGAGGATGATTTGACATTGACACCGCTAATGTCAATATAAAGATTGATGCAATCGAATTCTATATTTTCGAATAGTTGGCATGAGGTTTCTATAGCAGTTAACTTCGTCATATTATTATGTGAGCTCGTAGCAGCAACTGAAGAGTGAGAGAACGTTCAGGTTTTGGATAGTGGGGGTGAGGGTTCAAATCGCACACAAACCAATTTTTTTCTTCTTTGAAATCGATTAGTGTTCGATTTTTATTATAATTTTCAATATTTGTATCTTCAATTACTTTTTCAGGTTGGTTATATTATGGGAATCATGACGGCTGGAAAGTTTATGATAAAAAGTGTTATTAACATATTACAGATTTGTTTAGGACTCAGACGGTCGTAGAAAAAGTATAGTGTACAATTTTCATGAAATGACCCATTTCATGCTCATTGTACAACATACTATTTCGGAGTCGGAGATTATGAATTTTGTCAGCGTTCGTGAATTCGAAAAGGCGACTCCTATAATCTAATCAAATAAGATGGCGAACGTGTCCTATGATCATTGCACAATTTGATTTGGATGTCAGAGAAATAGGAAAAATCACTGTAATACTGGAGCCCTTATGGAAATGTACATATATATATATATATATATATATATATATATACAGGGTGGGGCACCGAAAACGAAACAGATCGAATATCTTCAAAACGCATGTGTTCTGAAAAAAATGCAAAAACACGTCGATTTTTAATCCAAGGGGGACATCTTTCTATCATAACTTCCACTGTCATACCTCTCCCCCCTACCCTTGGTCACTATCACCCAAGCAATTTGAATAGGAAAAGTAGTGAGTGTGACACATCATTAAAAATGTAATTTCATAAGGAATTCAGCTATGTCAATTTTCGCTACCTACCTTACTATTTTAGCGCCCTCTTGCGGGAAAAACAACTGTTCCGTATTCCAAATTATGATACTTCATTTGCAAGCTAATTTAACATAAATTCGGTTACAATGAATTATGGAATTTTTCTAAGGCAAAAAACAAAATGGAGGCTTCAGAATCGGACCATAATTTCAAATCTTGCCTGCCATTCTGAAGCCGCCATTTTGTTTTCTGCCTTAGAAAAATTCCATAATTCATTGTAACCGAATTTATGTTAAATTAGCTTGCAAATGAAGTATCATAATTTGGAATACGGAATAGTTGTTTTTCCCGCAAGAGGGCGCTAAAATAGTAAAGGTAGGTAGCGAAAATTGACATAGCTGAATTCCTTATGAAATTACATTTTTAATGATGTGTCACACTCACTATTTTTCCTATTCAAATTGTTTGGGTGATAGTGACCAAGGGGATGGGGGAGAGGTATGACAGTTGAAGTTATGATAGGAAGATGTCCCCCTTGGATTAAAAATCGACGTGTTTTTGCATTTTTTTCAGAACACATGCGTTTTGAAGATATTCGATCTGTTTCGTTTTCGGTGCCCCACCCTGTATAATTACATAGAATAGTATAAAATTATTTGTTAATTTGTCTGTCTATCGTTCTGTGGTTGTATCTGTCTGTCGTTCTGTTTGCCTTCTGGTTCAAAAATTACAATACATTTTTCAAGCACCTGCTGGCCATCGATTCAGCTGATATTTTGCACACATATCAAGAACCGATGGGAATGCATTGTTTTCAAAATAATTATTCCATCACAATACAAATACAAATATTGTTCTGAATCGAATGTTCAACCAGAAATTCAAATAAAAAACAACACCAGCAATCCGTTTGTCTTAAGTGGTATAAAAATGAACACGTGGAAATAAAACACTTGTTTAAATAGTGATTATTTAGTCTGATCTAACCACAACGAACTAACGAATTGTACCGTCACGAATAGTTGTAGTTACGAACTATCGATGTTATGAAGAAATTATTTACAAAATATTTTGACCAGCACTATCTTATCATTCTCAAATTACTGAGAGTTCTAGGAATCGTCATCGAAGTATATTTTCATTCCTTGAATTTGATTGAAAGAAATTCTTATTTCAGTGTGTTAATTGATATGGTCATGATACTCGTATTTTAATGGACCTGATTGATTTTAATGATATTCGATCGACATTGCATGATATCATCGTGTAATCAAAGTAGGCGCACTCAAGAATAATGTTCGACATTCATCTTGAATTATATTCCATTACAGTTCACGGTCGGAACGATAAAGAAACGGCAACGTTCGTGATTTGTAGTTTTTTCCTTATTCATTCAGTGTTCCCGGAAATATATCGGTTCCAATTAGGAACTATATGGGTTTGAAGGTTTTCCACCATTCGATTGACTGCACATTCGCGCGGAAGTCATTTGAAACCTATCCGTGTCTACAGTGTGGTCAATTTGAAATGGAAACACACAAATAGAACATACATTTTTCATTTTTCAACCGATTGTACAAATTTCTTTTTGGTTAGGTGAACATTCAAAAAGTCTACTACGAGATTAGTGGCATTACTCGGGTATTATTCGGGAATTAGGGGCATTACTCGGGTATTAGTTGGGAATTAGGGGCATTACTTGAAAATTATGGGGCATTACAGGTATTACTGGTGTATTGAATTAGTTAAGAATTATTGGGCATTACTCGAGTATTACATGGGTATTACAGGAATTATTCGGAAGTGAGAGAACAATTACTGCACAATAATAATTGGTGAAGAGCAAAAAGGTATTCAAAACATGGAAATTAAAAAAAGGTCATCCGGCTTACACTTGACAACAAACCTAACATTAAGACACGATTTTATATTTTTATTACTTTTCTGACGGGCATTACTGGCATTACTTAGGAGGTATTACTCGGGAATTACTGGATATTACTCGGGAATTACTTGGGTATTAAAGGCTTTACTTACAATTTTTTTGAATTAGTGTTCACAATCTTCTCAGCGGTTTCCCCCTCGGTCCACTAGGACACCAAATTTCGTGATGATTTTTCATTTTCAGGGCTAACTTTTTAAGTCGAAAATCTTAAAAAGTTACTGTGTAATAATTATTTTCAGAAAAATATCGTTCATACTACTGGAATTAACATACATTTTCAAATGTTGTATGTCGAAATAACGTTGAAATGCACCCTTCAATAACAAAGTTATGAAGGAAAGAAAATTCAAAAATATTCCGTTAAATACACCACTTCAATTTCAGAACTTCTATCAAAATTCTGACTACACCACTGGATTGAGGAATACTCGAAATATCACTGAGCAGAATTTCATCGAAATCCATTCAAAATAAAAAAAAAATTGTGAAATTCGAAAAGTTGTCGTTTAATGAAATTTTATAAATATCACTGTAGAGAATTTTATCGAAATCTGTTCATAAGTGAAAAATTGAAAGAGAATAAAATTAAAAAAACATTGTTTTGATGTGATTTTTAGAAAATTTCGATATTTTAGGAGAATTGCAATGTCAAGTGTCTTAATTTTTTTTATTCATAAGTTGATTTCGTTAAAAATCTTCATTTATATTTCGAAACTTCCTGAATCCAGAGTTGCAACCAGAAATTAGATAAAAGCTCTGAAATTGAAGTAGTGGGTTGATTAGGAAACATCTTCAAGTAAACAATGGAAACCTCGAAGGAGGCTTATAACGCCAAGATACGAGCAAAGTTTGTTCAGTTTCCTAACGGGTCCGGCTTTTTTGGTCAGTAGCCAAAGCTGTGGGAAGAAATTTCACGTCAAGCTTATATCCCCTAACCAAGGAAGATGGTACACTAGCAACAAACGCTCAGAAAAAAGCCACTATCTTTGCCAACATGACTGCTGTAAATTTCACGCTGGATTCATCGGGAAAACAACCCCCGTACATCATTCCCATTGACAGTCACATACCTGAGATTATCTGCCGCCAACGAATCATCAGACGCATTTTGCTGGGTCTCAACACCAACAAAGCTAGTGGATCTGACGGAATTCCGCCGATTGTTCTCAAATAATCTGCTCCTGAACTAACACCAGTTTTTTGCAAGTTATTTAACCTCTCTTATAGTTTGGGAGTATTTCCGTCCAACTGGAAAATTGCAATTGCAGTAAAAGAAGCCCTCCAACTACAGACCTATCGCACTGCGATCTGTTAGCTCAAAAGTCATGGAAAAAGCTATTAACATATAGATCATAATATATTTTTTCTATAACTGTCAAAAAAAGTCCACCTTTTTGTGTGGTTTGTGTGCGTAAAGTATTACAATATTTCACTATCAACATACGATTTCATTATTAAACGTAAAAGCGTAAAAAATTGCACTTTTATTAACGGCTGTTGCTAGGCAACCTACAGTTTCATGCAACAACAGTTAAAGATCCGAATAATAACGAAATCCTGTCATGAAGTCTGTTCCCATTTTCTTTGGCAACTAATAACCTATAAATATCTGATATACAAATGTTCCACCAATAATATTCTTAGCATTCTTACTATTAAATAAGTATTATCAAAATTCCAAACTATCGCCGCCAATATATTCAAAATAATAGCATATACCTCTAAGGAACTATTGGACCTAATCTACACTAGGTAATCCAAGGTAGCTATGGCTGTTTCGCCGTCAGAAACTAGTTGACAACAATAATTAATGAAATTTGTGAAATTGGACATATATCCAGATAACGAATTCTTGATAACTATAAATTTAATTTAAGTAGAAATGAAAAGTGATGAAGATTGAACGGAGAAAATCGTGGATAGTGCAAATATGAGATTTCCTTGACATAGTTCAAAGAAAGAAAAAGATATTCGTTGTTTTACGAGGATTGTTTATTTATTTTGAATACAAATCTGAGAAAATTAAAAATTAATTCGATGGACTAGTTATTCGAAAGTCAAGTCAACATTAATAATAATAATATTGACCTCGATGAATATTTTATTTTAATATTCGCTTCAAATTTTCCATTTTGCGGAATAGTGTGAAGAGAAAGGTATTTCGACTCTGTCGAAATTATTTGTTTCATTTGTTTGAAACTCAACTCTCCGGCATACTCTTCATATTTGATAAAAAATATGAATGGGTTATTTTTTTTTGTTGCAGATGAAACTCGTGAGTAAAATATTTTTATTTACTTATCACTTTACTCACTTGATACTTAAATTACTATAGAATGCTCACAAATTATCAATTATCGACAATATGGTTTTCGGCATCAGATATCAACTGGTGACCTGCTTGCTTATGTCTTACATATTTGTCAGCAATTTATCGAAAGAAATGCTGAAACTCTGGCCGTTGCATTAGATATTTACAATGAGTTTGATCGCGTTTGGCACCATGCAGGGACTCCTTGAATAACTTCTATCTTTTGGCCTGCATCCCAGCTGTGTTCCTTGCTATCTAGCTTTCTCTCAGACCGATACCTCCACATGGTAATCGATGAAGTGTCATTCAATACTTCAACAATCCGTAGGAATTTATTCTAGCACCAACACAGTTTCTTCTTCACATTATTGATTTGTTGGGAGCTGCTATAGCGCAGTGCACAGCTTTGCGGTTGATAGTATCCTTCATACCGCTTTCTCTTCCAAAGCTCCAATATCAGCCGCAGTGAAATGAAATGAACGAGGAAGAATCGTGAATGGACTAGATACGGCAAAAATTCTATCTAACAACTTGGCCGAATTCAATGCCAGTAAAAACCAAGGGTGTCTTTTTTCTAGAAGGGCCGTTCAGGCAGTGGCCAGAGTAACTATATCAGGAATAACCAAACTAATTCTTGGTTTTACCATTAGCGGTACCCTTTTATGAGAAAAAAATGTGAAGTACATTTCCAGAAGTGTCCCTCAAAAATTTGTTTTTTTGTTTCGTGCCAAGAAGTATTTCACTTCCCGTCAACTGATTATGATTTAAGGCACAAATCCGACCAGGTCTGGAATACTGTTTCCATATATGGAGTCCAGCACCCCAAAAACACATTAAAACTTTTGGATTCTGTCCAGAAAATAGCCATCTCTGTCTCTGTTTTATACATATTGTCATGATGTCGTGGACGATATTCTTTCGAAATATCATCAGTCGTTCCACCGTTAGCGGTCCCATTGAGACTGACCAGGAAAAAGCCGCTGCCTCGGGAGGTGTTCCCTCCAGAGATTCAAGAATAACACAATTCCTATCTACTTACCCTCGGTTCTCATGATGTTCTCTGAACAATTCAAAAGTTTAATTTTCGCGGGAAGCAGGACTCAAAACAAAATTTAATGAGTTCCGTAGTTCTCTCGGTCCAGAGAGAGAGAGAGAGACATTTTTCTATTAAGACATTTTTATTTTATATATATATATGTTATGAAAATATGGTACAATTAAAAATAATCATAAAGGAATAGCTTTTTGTATTACTACGGAGGGAAAAGTGCTACTTTTCCTCCCGCAGGATGTAGTTTGAATCCAAGGGAGGAAAAGGCACTTTAGTCCCGTGCAATACATATGATTTTTCCTCCTACCCATTTAATGAACCTTTTCCGCGTTCAGCTCCTGGCAATTTCAGCTTTTTTTTTTAAGAACGTTATTTTACTTTTTTCTTATTAGTTATTTGAATTATTGAACATTTAGATAGCTTATACATTTTGGATTGCTATTGAGTGATTTTCTCATAAGTAATGTTATGTGCCTATTTGAATGAAGTGTTGATCGTTTTTTTTTCTAAGAGCTGCGCTTGCAGAAAAAATAATGTGTGTATTTCGAGCACAAAGTGTCATTGTCGTTTTCCAAAGATGAATCCTTTTGTCGAGCGACAATCAATCACTTTGCGCTCTAAATACACAAATAGCTATTAAAGAACTGAAGTAGAAGTAACATTCATGTTTGATTTTTACCAGAATACAGGATATAAAAGATGTTCTAGAAATTACGGAAACAATTTGATTACTATAATAGATTCACAAGTTTCATCGTTTACAACTTACTTGAAATGAGGGAAAGGAGAAGTACTTTCCTCACTAGGGAGGAAAAGTATGAGTTTTCTCCCTGGTTTGAGGAAGGAAAGTGTGTACTTTCTATAGGGGTAGGAGGAAAATAAAATTACTTACATGATGAAGCAAAATTATAAATAATTGGCATGTATGTGTCATAGTTGCTGATTATTAAATGTGGATACAGGTGTTTATAGTTGTTAAAATGAAAAGTAATTGATAAGAAAACATATGTGAAGGAGTATGATATGAATTAGGAAAATTGTTGTCTACAGGGTTATGATATTATATACATATATAAGGTGAAACGGAGTGATGTAAATTTTTGATGAATTCAAATAGTAGGTGAATATTTTGAACAAATTTTGGATGTTATTCCGGTTATTCAGAATTATGGTCTTTTTCAATATGAAGCCTTTCAAGTACCTTTCTTTTATGGTAGTCGCTTTCACAAGCCAGAACTTGGAAATTGTCGAAGTAAAATTGATGAAGCTTCTCTAGAGAGTGCTTTGCTAGGGCAGAGGACTGAGCCTTGTTATTCATGACCGTGTTTTTATGTTCCAAAATTCGTTTTTTAATGTACTGTTCGGCCTGGCCAATGTTTGCAGTCTTTACAGTTCATTTTGTAAATGATATTTGTCAAAATTCTGTTACAGGGATCGAAAACTGGACTCGGTGAATCAAGGAAGTCTCACCAGGAGAAACCATATCGACAAAAGACACTTCATCCACCTGTACACCAGTCCCTCACTCACTGGTAAACCAACTTGCTACATGGACGTTTATCAACTCGTCTCCCCTTCAGATGAAGAGAAACTACGAATTGTGTGCTCCAAAGGGGTTCCAAACAAAACTTACCTAAGGCATAACCAAAGGCACAAGAATCACCTTCTTGGGAGAAGGCCGGGATCGTGCATGACATTATAGGCAGCTACTTCTGCCATAGGAATGGACCTTGAACCCGATAAGTTGGTCATTTCCACTCAAGAGGGTAGAGACTTACTATTATTCGAATATTTTGGAGGAGTATGAAATTCGATGTTATTTTTAGTTTACTCAACTATAGTTACCACTCTTGCTTTCCCGAGTAGTACAGTTATATTGGGACAATATTGGTGCAATATTGTGAAAATATTGGCAAAATATTCAAGTGATAATATTGGTGAGAAAAAGTTGTGAACATTTCGCGGAATTGGACCAATATCTTAAAAATAATACTGGTGAAATATTGTAGAAGCAATATTGGTAAAATATTGTGGAAGCAATATAGGCCGCAAAACATTCAGCGCTATTAGTATAATATAATTTATATATTTTTTGGTAAAATATTCAAAGGAAATATATTGCTTTAGGGACATCGATGAAATATTTCCAAAAAATGTCGAATTACTCAGAACTTCTGAAATTGCATTTCTCTCCCAGTTTATCACTGAGTAGATTGTCTTGCAAACTCATTGTGAGAATCCTTATTTAATATACAGGGTGTTTCCGAAAATGGAGCATTAAAAAAATGGTTTGTAATATGAACCATAATATATCAATAAATGGCAAGAATTTTCGTTTTTGAAGAAGTCAAAAATTATACTTTCATTTCGTTTTGTTTTGTCATCTTCAACTTTCCATTTTTATTTATTGCTCCAATTTCGGAAACACCCTGTATTTCCTAGGCTGACGTTCTATTGTAGAGCCACCTAGCGGTTTCTTAACCAGGTTTGATCATAACTCATTTCAATATAGTTTTTTTTAATATTCGGCCAATAATGAAATTCCAATAATGATAATAAGTTTCATTTGTAATATTGTATCATTGTTGCTTTTCATATATTGGCGTATGGTTTTCATCTTAATCAATATATGGTATGAATTCTTGAATATGGTGGAATAATATTCATCCAATCTTGTTTTTTATCTCTAGGATCGATATGAGAGGAAAATTGAAATATCAATATCTATGATTCTAGATGCTGGAAACAGTAGGCAATGATACTAATATTGGCCCAGTGTACAATCAGAACAGGTTGAGCCAATGGGTCATATGAATAAACCTTGAGCAAATGCTTTTACTCGGATTTCTTGAAATAGACCTAGTGATTTTGTTTAGTTATGAGAGAGACAAACTTATACTTTAAGCATTTGCTAACTTTCATTCATACCACCCAATATTTCAGCAATATTATTAATGTAATATTGCTGAAATGTAATTATGTGTTTCTAAACCAAAATTCGACGTAATTTATACTTGATTTTTTTTTTTTTGAAAAACCAGAGATCCACATTTCAGTTTCAAATGAATTTCATTATAAAAAATATGGTTACAGTGGTTAGGAAACATAAAAAATAACTTCTGCAACATCAATGAATTATTGCACATCAGAGACCTAAGTATAAACTTATTTTGAGAAAATCCTCTGTCGAAATATAATTAGGCTTTGTGAAAAATTTAGATATAATATTCATGTTTTCAGACATTATAGAACAAACCAATTCATTTGAAAATAGTTTTCACACAACAGCAAAAGAATAACATATTACTTGTCCTCTCTAGTATGGTAGGTTCTGACGACTTCGCCAATCCTATACCAAATGAGAATACGAAAAGCTTACTGTGATAGGTTTGTATTGGCAAAAAATATAAGTATAAAAAAGAAGACAACCGTGAATTTGCGAATCGAATGCCCGAATGCCCATATTACTTATCTTATTATATTATATATAATATTGGCTTTGACAATGAACTGCCATCCAGTCATATGACGATTGTAAATATATGTTAAAATATGAGTTGTAACTTTGTAAAATCGAATCAAACATTAGGATAAGGCATTTTTTAGTGAATTACTGAAGTTAATACTGGATTAATCTATTTTCATTTATATTCAGTTTCAGAAATTTTTTATGACAAGGCTTTAATTTCATCCATTACCAATAAAACCAGGTTTGAATAGCTCATTTTTGAATGTATATGTAAAAGCATTGAACAAAGTTATATATTTTGAGGAGTGATATATGATATTAGACACTTATAGCCAAGTCGAAATTTCAACCGTATCCTTATCCGCATTCGCAAACTCCATACGGTGACAGATATGTGTTACGGGCTACGTATCCGGAGACGGATCTGTCAAAAATATTTACGTGATATATGATATTACATGACATTTATATGACATTCGAAGGTTCCGTATACGTTTGGGTTGATGAATGGCTTTAAGAGCTTATTTCTCCATTAACGTAATTTGATGCGATATGTATACGTATACGGATACGTATAAAAATGCACAATTGGCTTTAAGTGTCTAATTTGTTTGGTACGTATCCGTAATGAAAGAGGTTTTTTTGACTGGCAAAAATACATCAAACAAAATAAGAATCAAATAAATCTCTCTTTTATAGATAGTATAATGACGATTATTTTTTTCTTATGATTTTTCAACCAATCGAAAAGTCCAATTGAATCAAGTTACCTTGTGTAATTTCGAATATACGCAGTGATACAAAGAGAAACTTCAGCCATCAGATATTCAAAAATATTTGAATTTCCATAATAACCAATACCTATCTAATTCATATTGTTACATACAAACAAAACGCTTTATGAAATTCCGACGTTTATCTTATCTGTCTCACCCAAATAATAACCACATCAAATGCAATTCGTATTTCAAAATATTCAAGGTTATACTTCCATAACTTCCTGCAAAATAACAAATCCTGTCAGTTTAACAGAATGAACTTTCTCTCCGCGGTCGGTTCATTTCAACTGTTAAACTGACTGACACTCTCTTGTAATTATTATGCAACAAGTTATCGATGTATCGATGTATAATACTCTTTTTGCACTTCGAGTACCTCGGCTTTTCGTCTCCATCCAAAGTTTCTTCACATGTGAAAGAATCTAAACAATGTGATAGTCCTATTTGGACTGTTTTGTGAGGGATTGGTAGAGAAAGGTCCCAGAATGGGTCGGAGGTAACTGAATAGTGACCACAATAAGTACACTTCAGTGTAAACTTTAGCTGACCAACGAAGTTATCTGCAATTTTGGAATTGGCCTTTCTTGAATATCTTGCGCCTTTTCACTGTCACTTAACTTTTCGTCTATATCTGTCATAAAGATGTTCGGATTCTCAGTTATTCTATTCACATCTTCATGTAGACCATCCAAAAGTAACCGTAAGAACTCTTGAGCATCTTGCTGGGCATATCCGATAAACGAGGTGCGACTTTTTGAATTTGACTTGTCAAGGAGGCTATATTAACAACTCGATCTAACGAATCTTCTGACCATAGTTCTTTGATTACCTTGGCAAATTCTTTGATTAAATCTCCCTTCAAACTGGAAATACTTGTATTTATATCTCCCGTGTAGGTGTCTCTTTTCAAATACTCCAATAACCATCTAGTGTTTGACAAACATTGGATAACACTGTTCATAAAACAGGAGTTACCAATATTTCTCAACCCTTTGAGACCAATAGTTTTAACAGTACTATTTATAACGGGCTTCAAGCTGCGTTCACTACTAAAATCTTTTGAGTAGTCCCTAGTGTGGTGATTATCTCTATAAGTAGAGCGGCGTGATACGGTACTCGAGTTAAGACTGTTGGAAATTGCGTTGGATGGAGTTATTGTAGGACTCGTGACTTTTGGAGAAGTCGAGGAATTTAAATGCTCATTGCTGTGTAATGGATTACATGAAAATATGGAAACATTTAATGGTTTGGGAAATCCCCTTGATGAAAAATTCTTGAATTCATGATTAGGCTTCATGAACAACTCTTCAAAATCTTTAGACCAAGGAATAGTTCCAAGAAAGGAAGCCGCATTACCTCTTTGTATTGCCATACTGATTGCTTCAAGAACAAACATTATTGCCATTTATTTGTTATGTTCCATATAACAACCCATTTTCTTAATCGCTCCAATTTCGGAAACACCCTGTAAAATATTCGGAAGTACTGATTTAGTTTTTGAAAAAAAAAACAATGAAAACAATTTATTGCAATGAGGAATTGAGTAGATTGCTGTGATGAAAAACTTATAAATGTGACGAAAAACAAATATAGGCGATTTTTATCATGAGAATATACTTTTTTGAGTGCAAATGTATGTTATTAACGAGGTTGTTAACTTCATGAATTAGAATATAAATTCTCATTGGATAGCTAGACAGCCGTTTATATCATATAAAGATAGCATATAAAAAATTTGGCTGAATTCATTACAAAATATGGGAATGCTCATTTTCATTAAATTATGGATATACTAGTAAAACTATTCATAGAACGTCAAACGACAATGAATGCCCACTCAAATATTATATAAAAGTACAGCATACTCTTCAATACAATGGCATATAACTAATTTTCTTTTTGGTATTTGTAGATGGTGGTTGAGGTGAGAAACGGGAAAAACCTGACCACAAAATATATCTCCAGATAATTTATACCTGAAAGGCCATACTTAAAGTATGGCAACCTCTTGTAGTTTTGTCATCTTTGTATATATTTGATATCCTCCGTTTAGAATGAAGGTAGAAGTCTTGTTGAAATTGAGGAAAAAATATTGATAGATAAGTGGTATATGAAACAAATATGTTTTTTAATTATCACAGGAACATCTAATGATTTTTTTTTTCAGCATTATACTCACCCAAGTCTCTCAAGTCATTTTGTTTTGAACTGCAGGAATTTTTATTTCTTATCCATCTTAAATGAAAAAAACTGTAAGCATCCATTAATTACGTGAGAAAATTGTGGCGATTTTTCGAACCTCCTCCCCCCTTCATGAGATTTCGTGAGATTTTGCTCGACCCCCTTTCCTTCTCCTAATCTCACGTGAGATTTTTCCAAATGCGTATTTGTAATGTGAATAATCTATGCTAGAATGCAATAGATTTTTTCAACAATTTTCTTATTATTTTTTATTTAAGACTAGTTAAAAATAGCATTCGATATTTTTATCTATTAATTTTCTCGCAAATTTTACACTGTTTCTTGCGTGAGATTAAGTGAGGTTTCGCTCGACCCCCTCCCCCCCCCCCCTAAGCACCTCACGTCATTAATCGATACCCCCTATTGGTAGTTCTTATGTGATGTTATTTCCGAAAGAATATCGCATGCCACTATCGTTGAGTTATAATCAACAATTTTCCAACAAACACATTGAGTTTAGCGTGCTCAAAGTTATCATCAGTACCAGTCCGCAAAAATTTTTTCTACGCCACTGCGTAAAGTGATAGTTTTTCGCACAAGTGCGTGAAAAAATCACCTGTGCGTAAAATCATCAACTGAGCGTATTCAAGTCAATTTTTACACACTTTCCATACATTCATGCATTTTTGAAACACACTCTATTTTGCGTCAAATATAACTCGGAAAGCATCATTTGTTAATCCGACGATAATTCATAACATGAAACATTCAAATTAAATAAAATTGAAGTGGCTGTTTTCGTACTGGTGCGAAAAAAACTCACTTTATAGTGTATTGAACAGGAAGGTATGAAAACGAATCTCAACATACGAGCGAGACAAATTGGTTGACTGAGCCAAAGGCGAGGTCCACAAGTCGAGCGAATGTGCATAAAGGTTTTTAAACACGTTTTTCACCATAATTTTTATACTACTGCAAATATAAACCACACAAATCTTTGTAGAACTTTTTTTATGGGGAAACCTCCATTATCTTTTTATAATGAAGAATATTTTTGATGGCGCGTTATGAGTACAGTTCTCCAAATCAGGGTCGTCGTTTTTCTGTTGCATCCCATCAAGCGATCCTTGTTCTGGTTCCATGATAACAAGAAACTGACCACTCTATCTTAAATTGGCTAAGGCTTTCGCGGCCGAAATTTTCACTATCACTATTTTGAATCGGGTTTGAAGGCCGTCGTGGTTTGGAATACTTTCCTAACGATGACTCAGTCATCGGAGTAGAACGAAGATGAACAGACCTCTGAAGAAGCTAGCCACTCGCGCTAGCGAAACGTTAGGAAACCCGATTCAAAATAGTCACTCTATCTTATTTCAAAACATATATCTTTGCACCTCTACTGGATTTCCACTCTCCATGTATTTTGAAGGCTAGCAGATCTGAACCAGAATTCACTAATATTGTGGCCGATCAACGCCGAAAATATAGTGTCCTGTGTGAGAGTTTGGACTCTCAGAAACTTTGCAATTTATCTAGCCATGTTGCCAATTTTGTTGATGCCAACGATTTGTCTTGTACATTTTCCGTTTGGATAGTTCAAAACCAACCTATCTTCAATCTTCAGATTGGGAGGGCATGAAGCACAGTACTTGTTTAGGAAGGTGTAAAGGTTTCCTGAAACTGTAAAAGACCTCGGTACCTTCATTTTTGTATTCTTCAGTTTGACCGGCATAGCAATACTCAATTTTTCGTATTTTTCAATTTGAGATAACATAAGTCCTATGGCATGCTCCAGAGAGTCCAACTGCCACCACCGCCTTGATAAATACATTTGTCGGCTGATGCTGTTGTCATAAACCAGCAAAAATCATCTAGTTTTCATTGAATGTATCACGAAAGTGAAAAAAATATGTTTGTGGGAATTGTGAAAATTTACGAAATTAATACAAACAATCAGAGCAAAGCAGATTGACTGCCTTGTCTGAATTCCTAGGCTTTCTGCTGCATAGTTGAACGAATAACAACTCTATATTCAACGATATCTTGTCCCAATCATTTGTTTGGAATCAGATAGTGTGTTTTATTTATTTCCGCATGGGAAAGGTTGTATTATTTCTGAAATTATAGAAAGCATATTGAATAATAGAAGTTTCGACCATATGCTGTTTATCTGAAAATCTAGGGAAGTCTTCCAAGTCATACTTAATTTTAAAAATATAAGGTTGTATTCTTGTATTATACCCTCTGACTGTTTATTTGTACTAATCCTCCTATTGTCGAAAATAAGAGTGGCTTTGTTAGTGTCTTCCTTGAACTCCATCCAATCTATAAAATTATCAGTATTATATTATTGTGGAGAGTTCAAAAATGTTAAAATAATACAGACTGAATAAAGTTCCAATAATATCACGTATTGTTTCATTCCAATGATTAAGTTTATACAAGGAACACTATAAAAACTTGTGTTGGACTTCCTATGTCAAATCTTTTGTAAAGCATAGTAATCCAGTACGATTGGGTTTTGAGACGAGGATCGATTGTAGTCCGTTTTCTCAGAAAACGTGATAGAACGCCGACATCAAATTTCAGGTTTACGCTCACTCACCACTGAAGTTCTGGCGAAGCCGAATATTTGATTGGTCATAACTCTTCTAAAAATGATCAGAGAAAGAAAAGGAAAAGTTCGTTTCTGAAGACTCCTACCTTCCCATGCAAATAAAATAGCAAGTATTTGAGTGTCTAAAATGTGTTTTGTCGCACTTCACAGAGATGTTTGGGGGTGATCCGAAAATCATGTAAATTTAGTAAATATCGAATTATTATACTGAAGCAGCAACCCATACCCCCTTTGGACTATATGCAACAATTTCAAAGTAGTGTGACAGGTCCCACTTATACATGCCATAAAAAAAAACTTTATTTTGCTCCTGCCTCATATTCAACTTACCCATGAAACCGGCATTATTTTTAGTAAATGTTGAAAATAATCGCTTATTCATATCCTGCGTGTATGTTCAATAACACTGTTGTAAAAAGCAATTCTCATGCTTGAAATCACATACTGCATTTTTTATGTAGTGAAACCAATAAGCAATCCTCATAGCAAAGACACCTGGAAGTGAACGGAGTTCATGAACTTTTTTGCAGGAGAGTATCAAATAGATGAAATAGTAAAATAATAAAATGTCCAAGTACCCTTCCCTCCAAATATTTCCACCATGCGGAAAATATGAGGTAAAAATCTGACATCTGATTTGCTACGAGGATTGCTTATTGGTTTCATCATGGGTGGCGCTGCGACGGACTTTTACTGTAAGTATCTGCTTGATTTGGGAGGAAATATCAGTTATACAGTGGATTATAATTCATTGGGCTGGGGCAGGACGACTTTAATGTTGTCCGACCTACCCTGTCATTGACGAGCGCCACGAGCGGCAAGAACCGTGAAACGTATCTGTCAGGTGTAATTCAATGTCCGTCGTGGTATTAGCCAAGGAAGTAGTTGTTTTCTGTCAGAGGTTTGTTTACATAAATGTTTTTCATTAGTAGTATGTTTTGTCATCCGAATTCAGCATGTTATTTTAATTCAATGAAAATATAAATAGGAGGAACACAAACACCTACGAAATTATAATGGACATCTTCTACCCACACGGAGCTGATGCCTTGGGATAGATACACTCCATGAGTGATTAACATTATTGAAAAGGGTCTTTTTCCGAAGCTCCCACATATTCGGGGGACGTGCTGGGTTGATTATTACCCTAATACCACTCCGCAAATAATGGGCGAGCAGCAAATGGGTCCGAGAATCGTGTGCCCTGAGCAGACGCAATGAACCGAGGATCACATTTCGCCTGGCTTTA